>BTHU01000015.1:1415874-2817124 GCA_036184795.1 Tokudaia tokunoshimensis | reverse complement strand
GGAAATGCAAATCAAAATAACCCTGATATTTCACCTCAGACCAGTCAGAATGGCTAAGACCAAAAACTCAGATGACAGCAGGTGCCGGCAAGGATGTGGAGAAAGAGGAACACTCCTCCACTGCTGCTGTGATTGCAAGCTGGTACAACCACTTTTGAAATCAGTCTGGCAGTTCCTCAGAAAATTGGGCATAGTACTACCTGAGCATCCAGCTATACCACTCCTGGGCATATACCTCGAAGGTGCTCCAACAGGAAATAAGGCCACATGCTCCACTATGTTTATATCAGCTTTATTTATAATCGCTAGAAGCTAGAAATAACCCAGATGTCCCTCAACAGAGGAATGGATAAAGAAAATGTGGTACGTTTACACAATGGAGTACTACTCGGCTATTAAAAACAATTAAATTTGAAATTCTTAGGCAAATGGATGGAACTAGAGAGTATCATCCTGAGTGAGGTAGCCCAATCACAAAAAAACATACATGATATGCACTCACTGATAAGTAAATATTAGCTGAGAAGCTTGGAATACCCAAGATATAATTCACAGAACACATGAAGCTCAAGAAAAAGGAAGATCAAAGTGTGGATACCTCTGTCGTCCTTAGAAGGGGGAACAAAATTCCCATAGGAGGAGATACAGAGACAAAATCTGGAGCAGAGACTGCCCCACCTGGGAATCCATCCCATATAGTTACCAAACCCAGACACTATTGTGGATGCCAACAACTGCTTGCTGACAGGAGCCTGATATAGCTGTCTCATGAGAGGCTCTGCCAGTGCCTGACAAATACAGAGGCAGATGCTCTCAGTCAACCATCGAACTGAGCACAGGGTCCCCAATGGAGGAACTCGAGAAAGGACCCAAGGAGCTGAAGGGGTTTACAACAATATGAACCAACCAGTATCCCCAGAGCTCCCAGGGACTTAACCATCAACGAAAGAGCACACATGGAGGAACCCACGGCTCTAGCTGCATATGTAACAGAGGATGTCCTGGTCAGACATCAATGAGAGGGGAGACCCTTTGACTTGTGAAGGCTCATTGCCCCAGAGTAGGGGAATGTCAGGTCAGGGAAGCATGAGTGGGTAGGTTAGTGAGCAGGGGGAGGGGGGATGGGATAGTTGGTTTTCAGAGGGGAATCGTGGAAATGTAAATAATGCAAATATCTAATAAAAAAGACGTGAAGCTATTACTTTTTTCAGATGGCATATTATTATTCATTGGAGATCCCAAATTCTATCAGAAAAATTTTAGAAGCAATACACAAATTTGGCAGTGCTGGTAGATACAGTATCTACTTGCCAAAATTAATAGTTATTTTTTTTTATACATCAACCACAGGCATACAAAGGAGGACACCATGGGCACACTCCTGTTTATAATAGCCTCAGATATAATGAGATGTCTAGGAATAAACCTAACCAAGGAAGAGAAGGCTCTCTACAAAGAAAGCCTTAAACCTCTGAAGAGATAGAGAAATACACTAGAAAATGGAAAGACATCTCATGTTCATGTAGTTGTAGAATTACTATTGTGAAAATGACCATTTTGTTAAAATATATTTACAGATTCAGTACCATCCCAGTCAAAAGTCCCCAACTCATTCTTCACAGAAATTGAAAAAAAAAACCTATCTTAAAATTCACATGGAACCACAAAGAATCCTGATAGTCAAAACAATCCAGAGTGAAAAGAATAGTGTTAGAGGGCTGGAGAGATGGCTCAGCAGTTAAGAGCACCAACTACTCTTCCAAAAGTCCCGAGTTCAAATCCCAGCAACCTCAAAGTGGCTCACAGCCATCCGTAAAGAGATCTGATGCCCTCTTCTGGAGTGTCTGAAGACAGCTACAATGTACTTAACATATAATAAATAAATCTTAAAAAAAAAATAGTGTTGGAGGGATTGCCATTCCCGAATGTAAGGTGCCTTACAGACCCATAGTGATAAGAACAGTAGCACCTCAGTACAAAAATAGAGTTGCAGACCAGTGGAACAAAATTGAGGCCCTGAACAATATTTGAGAAAGATGCTAAAAACTGAAGCTCAGAAAAGAAAATATCTTTAACAAATGATGCTGGGAAAGCTGGATGCCTACATGCAGAAGAATGAAATTAGACTCTTAAACCTTTCACTTGCACAAAAATCATCTCCAAATGGAATATAGATGTGAAACAGGAGAGAAACACTGAAGCATCTAAGAGAAAATGCTGGCTGCTCCCTACATGCAGCAGGTGCCTGGAAGGACTTCTGCACAGGTGAACAACAGTCGACTGACCGAAGAGGAAGCCCATGAATGGCAGAGAACCATTGGTAGGTACATATCTGTCAGAGGCTTAATATCTCGAATATATAAAGAACTAAAAAAAAAAAAAACAAAGAATCAAAAAAAGGAATGACCCCTTTGAAAAACGGGCCTGAAACAGGAACAAAGAGTTCTCAAAAGAAGAGAAAAATGTATGAACACCATAAGTGTATGTGGGCTTTCTGTTGTTTTTGTTGCTGTTGAAGATCACCCTTACTTCATAGTGATCTGATAGGAGGCATGGAATTAGTTCAATCTTCTTATATCTGTTGAGGTCTGTTTTGGACCAATTATATGGTCAATTTTGGAGAAGGTACCATGAGGTGCTGAGAAGAAGGTATATTCTTTTGATTTAGGATGAAGGGTTCTATAGATATCTATTAAATCCATTTGGTCCAAAACTTCTGTTAGTTTTACTGTGTCTCTGTTTAGTTTGTGTTTCCCTGATCTGTCCATTAAGGAAAGTAGGGTGTTGAAGTCACCCACAATTATTGTGTGGGGTGCGATGTGTGCTTTCAGCTTTAGTAAGGTTTCTTTTAAGAATGATGGTGCCCTTGTATTTGGGGCATAGATGTTCAGAATTGAGAGTTCCTCCTGGTAGATTTTTCCTTTGATGAGTATAAAGTGTCCTTCCGTGTCTTTTTTGATGACTTTTGGTTGAAAATCTATTTTATCATATATTAGAATGGCTACTCCAGCTTGTTTCCTGGGACCATTTGCTTGGAAAACTGTTATCCAGCCCTTTACTCTGAGGTAGTGTTTGTCTTTGACATTGAGATGCGTTTGCTGTATGCAGCAAAATGTTGGGTCTTGTTTACGTATCCAGTCTGTTAGTCTATATCTTTTTATTGGGCAATTGAGCCAACTGATGTTAGGAGATATTAAGGAAAAGTGATTGTTGCTTCCTGCTATTTTTGATGTAATTTTTATGTTTGTGTGGTTATCTTTTTTTGGGGTTGTTGGAATAGGATTAATTTCTTGCTTTTTCTAGTGTATAGTTTCTCTCCCTTTGTTGGTGTTTTCCATTCATTATGCTTTGAAGGACTGGATTTGTGGAAAGATACTGTGTAAATTTGTTTTTGTCATGAAATACCTTGGTTTCTCCATCTATGGTAATTGAGAGATTTGCTGGATATAGCTGTCTGGGTTGGCATTTGTGTTCTCTTAGGGTCTGTATGACATCTGCCCAGGCTCTTCTGGCTTTCATAGTCTCTGGTGAGAAGTCCAGTGTAATTCTGATAGGTCTACCTCTATATGTTACATATATATATATATATATATGTATATATATATGTAACATATATATATATGTAACATATATATATATATATAACATATATATATATGTATATATTTATTTGACTGTTTTCCCTTACTGCTTTTAATATTCTTTCTTTGTTTAGTATATTTGGTGTTTTAATTATTATGTGATGGGAGGAATTTCTTTTCTGGTCAAATCTATTTGGAGTTCTGTAGACTTCCTGTATGTTCATGGGCATCTCTTTCTTTAGGTTAGGGAAGTTTTCTTCTATAATTTTGTTGAAGACATTTACTGGCCCCTTAAGTTGGAAATCTTCACTCTCTTCTATACCTATAATCCTTAGGTTTGTTCTACTCATTTTGTCCTGGATTTCCTGGATGTTTTGGGTCAGGAGGTTTTTTTTTTGCATTTTTCATTTTCTTTGACTGTTATATCAATGCTTTCTATGGTATCTTCTTCATCTGAGATTCTCTCTTCTATCTCTTGTATTCTGTTGTTGATGCTTGGATCCATGATTCCTGACTTCTTTCCTAGGTTTTCTATGTCCAGAGTTGTTTCCCTTTGTGATTTCTTTATTGTTTCTACCTCCATCTTTAGATCTTGGATGGCTTTGTTCAATTCCTTCACCTGTTTTGTTGTGTTTTCCCTTAGTTCTTCAAGGGGTTCTCCCTGTTTACTTGTGGTCTCCTGTTTTTCTTTAAGGGAGTTATTTATGTCCTTCTTGAAGCCCTCCATCAGCATCATGAGCAGTGCTTTTAAATCCAGTTCTTGCTTTTCTGGTGTGTTGGGGTATCCAGGACTTGCTGCTGTTGGAGAACTTGGTTCTGCTGGAGCCATGTTGCCTTGGTTTGTATTGGTGGTGTTCTTGCGTTTGCCTTTTGCCATCTGGTTATCTCTGGTGTTAGCTGGTATTGCTGTCTCTGATTGTGGTTTCTCTGTGCTTCTGGGGGACCTGTTCTCTCTGTGAACACTGATATGTAAGTACTTCTGCAAGACCCACTCCCTTATAGTTGTATTTGGGTATGTACCTCTGTGGCCCAGATCAACTCTGGGTGCAGGCGGTAATCAGAAGACTCCTGTCCCAGTCTGTTTCTAGGCTCTTGTGTCCTTAGGGTTTCAGGCTGTTTCCTCTTAGCAGCAGGGGTGGTCCTACTGTACCACTGTGCCTCTCTGTATTCCTGAGTGTTTAGTTACCTCCGTGTATTCCTTGGATATGATACCCAATAGCAGAAGATGGCTCCTCTGCTCAGTAATGCAGGTCTCTCCTGTGCTGGCTGACTCCTCCACGCAGCTGGGTAGACAGTTGGCTTCCTGTGCCACTTGGGCATGGCGCGCTGCAGTCCCTGTCTGGTCTATTACCAGAGCAAAGATGGCAGAGGCTGTGGTGCTCCCTCCAGGCGCTGATCACTCTTCAGGGCAAATGTCCCACAGCAGAGCTGGCACACAAATGACCACAGACCTGCCCCACTCTTGGGCGCAGGTGGAACCCTAGCTGGCTGTGTCCCAAGCGATATTATACTCGGGATATCTCTGTGTACCTGGAGTTCCTGTCTGCTCTGTTGCTGAAGCAAAGATGGCGGAGGCTGCTGCACTCCCTCCAGGCGCGGGTCCAGCAAAGCTGGCACCCAGACGACCACAGAGCTGCCCCGCTCTTGGGCGCAGGTGGAACCCTAGCTGGCTGTGTCCCAAGCGATGTTATACTTGGAAAATCTCTGTTTACTTGGAGTCCCTTTCTGGTCTAGCATCGGAGCATAGATGGCAGAGGTTGCGGCACTTCCTCCAGGGGCTGATCCTGATTCTATTAATTTTGATCCTTTCTTTTCTTTGGTTAATTTGGCTAAAGTTTTGTCAGTCTTGTTAATCTTTTCAAAGCATTAACTACTTGTTTTATTGATTATTTGTATTTTTTCATTTCTGTCATTAATTTCAGTTCTGATTTTGATTATCTTTTTCCATCTACTTTTTTTCTAGTGTTGATTGTTCTTGTTTATCTAAGGCCTTCAGGTATATCATTAAGTTATTAATTTGAGGTCTTTCATTTTATTTAGGCACTCAGTACTGAATATTTTTTTAAGACTGCTTTGAGTGTGTTATATGTTTATTTTGATTTAATTCTATGAATTAAAAATTTTCCATTTTGGTTTCTTTGTTGATGCAGTGTTCATTCAGTAGAAGTCATTTGACTCCCACGAGTTTGCGCACTTCCTGTTATTTCTATTGTTGTTGACACTTAGCTTTAATCCATGGGTGATTTTTCAATTTTTCTATATTTGTTGAGACTTTCTTTTTTTTTTGTTATTATTATTATTTTTATTTTCTATATTGTTTATTTACATTCCAAATGATTTCCCCTTTCCTGGTTCCCCCCTCCCCTAAAGTCCCATAAGCCCTCTTCCCTCCCCTTGTTCCCCATTTGCCTAAGAATTTCATGAATTCATTGTTTTTTTTTTCAAAGTTGAAGTTATGTGTTTATACAAGATTAAAATTTACCACAGAGGAAGAAGAGGAGTTCAGCTACAATGATCTCATTTGCAATGCTATTCTCTGGCGATGCTTGAAGGCAAGCCTATTCTGATTTGAGGGTTGGGGGAGCTTTCCATGTCCTCAGTGCATGCCACTGCAACACAAACAGGAGACAGCAAGCAGGACTCGGCAAGTCTCCACCTTGTTCACTGCTCCCTCCGTTGAGCAGCAGTTTATTGTTCTGCCGCTTCAGTTCTGTTATGTACTTAAAGGCTTGGTCCAGGATCATGTTCTTGCTCTGTTTTAGAGCAGGGGAGCATGGGTTCAGTTCTCCTATTCTGTTTATCCCAGCATTGATTTTCTTCATTCTATGCCTCTCCACTGCATTGTGTGTCTCTCGGTTCTTCTTCCTGTGCTGCTTTTTCGTAGGCGTCTCATGCTCTGCCATTTCTGGCATGGTGAGAGTGATAGGAATCCAGGGGCTTGCAGAGTTTCTTCACTTTAGATTCCTGGCTTCCAACACTTCCTCTTTCTGATTCATATCTATCATCTTCTGCCAGAAGATGGTCTCTATAAGTTATGTTTTCTTCTTACCACCGGTGACGCGCTCCGGGCTACGTCGGCGGCGACCCCCGCCTGGGTCATGGTCCCAGGAGTGGAAGGTGTCTGACCTAAGCGAGCCTCTGGGAGCTGCCACCTGCTTCTGTGGCACTGGGGGAGCGCGGGCCCGGGCCCTCCTCTCCCCGCCTCCCTCCTACCGCCCTCTTCCCCCCCCCCTCCTTGTGGCCACCTCTGCCACTGCAGTGAGCCTGAGCCCTCGAGGCCAGAGAACAGGCAGCAGCAGGCCTCAACTTTCCCAGCCCCCCTCCCCCCACGAATTCATTTTTTTTAATTGCTGAGTAGTATTCCATTGTGCAAATATACATGAAAAATATCTCTGATAAAATTGAAGAAATTTATACAGATAAATTGGTAGGAATTAAAATATTCCTAAGTTGATTGAAAGTAGAATTATAAACATTTTCTGATAAAATTGAAGATTTACATGGAAAATATTTCTGATAAAATTGAAAAAAATATATGGAAAAACATTAAAATTGAAGATTATCATGGGAAATTATACAGATAAACTGGTAGGCATAAAAATATTTCTAAGTTGATTGAAAGTGAAATTATAAACATTTTCTGATAAAATTGAAGATTTACATGGAAAATATCTCTGATAAAATTGAAGAAATATATAAAAAACACATTAAGATTGAGTATTTCGACAGTGCACTCTGCTGTGGGACATCTGCCCTGAAGAGGGACCCGCACAGGGAGGGAGCACACCAGCCTCCCCTTGGCGACCTCTGCTCCGGGAATCAACTGCACTGAGCATCCAGGTACCCAGGGACTCCCCTGTATAACAGCTCTTGGGACACAGCCTATTGGGCTTCCATCTGCACCAAAGAGCGGGGCAGCTCTGTGGTCGTCTGGGCGCCAGCTCTGCTGTGGGCCATCTGCTCTGCAGAGTGATCTGCGCTGAGAGGGTGCACAGTGCACTCCAGCCATCTTTGCTCCAGCAACAGGGCAATTGGGATCTCCAGGCGCAGGGACAATCAAGCATAATATCACTTGGGACTCAGCCAGCTTGTGTGCTCCCTGCTCCCAAGAGCTGGGCAGGTCTGTGGCCATCTATGCACCAGCTCTGCTGTGGGCCATCTGCCCTGAAGAGGGACCTGCACTGGGAGAGAGCGCACCTGCACAGGGAGGGAGCGCACCAACCGCCCCTTGGCAACCTCTGCTCTGGGGATTGACTATGCTGAGCCTTCACATGTGCTGGGATTCTCCAATATAACATCACCTGGGTAAAGGCACATCAGGGCTCCAAAGTCACTCAGGAGAAGGGCAGTCCCCCAGCAATCTGTGCCAGGGGAATCCCAGTAATCTGGGGGGGGGGCGCGCAGAAATAGCCTTGCAGACTCACAGGAGGTCCAACCAACAGCCAGTGACAGCAGGACCAACTAACACCAGAGGTAACCAGATGGCAAAAGGCAAACATAGGAACATTACTAAACAGAAATCAAGGCAATATGGCACCATCTGAACCCAACTCTCCAACAGCAGCAAGTCCTGGATACCCCATCACACCCAAAAGACAAGATCTGGATTTAAAATCACTTCTCATGATGCTATTAGAGGATTTCAAGAAGGACACAAATAAATCTCATAAAGAAATACAGGAGAACATGAATCAACTGGTAGAAGCCCTTACAAAGGTAACACAAAAATTGCTTAGAGAAATGCAGGAGAATATGGGTCAACTGATGGAAGCCCATAAGGAGGCAACACAAAAATCACTTAAAGAAATGAATCAATGGATAGATGCCCTTACAAAGGAAACACAAGAATCACTTAAAGAAATGCAAGAGAATATGGATCAAAAGATGGAAGCCCATGAGGAGGAAACATAAAAATTGCTTAGAGAAATAAAGGAGAACTTGAGTCAACAGGCAGAAATCCTGAAAGAGGAAATGCAAAAATATCTTAAAGAAATACAGGAAAATACAAAAAAACAAGTGAAGGATCTGAGCAAGTCCATCCAGGAACTAAAAAAGGAAGTAGAAACAACTAAGAAATCACAAAGGGAGACAACTTTGGTGATAAAAAACCTTGGGAAGAAATCAGGAGTCATAGATGCAAACAACAATAGAATACAAGAGATAGAAGAAAGAATCTCAGGTGCTGAAGATACCATAGAAAACATCAACTCAACAGTCAAAGAAAACGCAAAATGCAAAAAACGTGTAACCCAAAACATCCAGGAAATCCAGGACACATTGAGAAGACCAAACCTAAGAATTATAGGTTTAGATGAGAGTGAACATTTGCAACTTAAAGGGCCAGTAAATATCTTCAACAAAATTATGGAGGAAAACTTCCCTAACCTAAAGAGAGAGATGCTGATGAACGTACAAGAAGCCTACAGAACTCTAAACAGACTGGACCAGAACAGAATACTTCCCATCACATAATAATCAAAACACCAAATGTACTAAACAAAGAAAGAATATTAAAAGCAGTAAGAAAAAAGGCCAAGTAACACATAAAGAAAGACCTATTAGAATCACACCAGAGTTCTTACCAGAGACTATGAAAGCCAGAAGATCCTGGGCAGATCTCATGCAGACTCTAAGAGAACACAAATGCCAGCCTAGACTACTATACCCAGCAAAACTCTCAATCACCATAGCTGGAGAGACCAAGAAATTCCATGATAAAACCAAATTTACACAATATCTTTCCACAAACCCAGCCCTACAAAGGATAAAAGGTGGAAACCGCCAATACAAGGATAGAAACTACACCCTGGAAAAAACGAGATAGTAACCTTCTTGCATCAAACCCAAAAGTAGATAACCACTAAAACATAAGGATAGCGTCAAGAATAGCAGGTGGCAATAACCACTATCCTTAATCTCTCTTAATATCAATGGTCTCAATTCCCCAATAAAAAGACATAGACTAGCAGACTGGATACGTAAACAGGACCCAGCATTTTGCTGCATGCAGGAAGCGCACCTCAGTGTCAAAGACAAACACTACCTCAGAGTAAAAGGCTAGAAAACAATTTTACAAGCAAATGGTCCCAGGAAACGAGCCGGAGTAACCATCCTAATATCAGATAAAATTGACTTTCAACCTAAAGTCATCAAAAAAGACACAGAAGGACACTACATACTGATCAAAGGAAAAATCCTCCAAGAAGAACTCTCAATTCTGAATATCTATGCTCCAAATGCAAGGGCACCCTCATTCATAAAAGAAACTTTACTAAAGCTCAAAGCACACATCACACCTCACACAATAATAGTGGGTGACTTCAACACCCCGCTCTCTGAAATAGATCGTTCAGGAAAGCAGAAACTAAACAGGGACACAGTGAATCTAATTGAAGCCTTGGACCAAATGGAACTAACAGATATATATAGAACATTTCATCCTAGAGCAAAAGAATGCACCTTCTTCTCAGCACCTCATGGTACCTTCTCCAAAATTGACCATATAATTGGTCACAAATCAGACCTCAACAGATATAAGAAGATAGAAATAATCCCATGACTCCTATCAGATCACTACGGAATAAGGGTGGTCTTCAATGGAAACAAAAACAACAGAAAACCCACATACACATGGAGGCTGAACAATGCTCTACTCAATGATAATTTGGTCAAGGAGGAAATAAAGACTTTTTAAAATTTAATGAAAATGAAGGCACAACATACCCTAATTTATGGGACACAATGAAAGGAGTGCTAAGAGGAAAATTCACAGCCCTGAGTGGCTCCAAAAAGAATGGGGGAGAGCATACACTAGCAGCTTAATTGCACACCTCAAAGCCCTGGAACAAAAAGAAGTAAATACACCCAAGAAGAGTAGAAGGCAGGGAATCATCAAACTCAGGGCTGAAATCAATCAAGTAGAAACAAATAAAACCATACAAAGAATCAACAAAACTAGGAGTTGGTTCTTTGAGAAAATCAACAAGATAAGCCCTTAGTCAGACTAGCCAGAGGGCAAAGAGACAGTATCCAAATTAACAAAATCAGAAATGAAAAGGGAGATATAACAACAGAAACTGAGGAAATTCAAAAAATTATCACATCCTACTACAAAAGCCTGTATTCAACACAACTAGAAAATCTCGAGGAAATGGACAATTTCCTAGACAGATACCAAATACCAAAATTAAATCAGGATCAAATAGACCATCTAAACCGTCCTATAACCCCTGAAGAAATAGAAGTGGTCATTGACAGTCTTCCAACCAAAAAAAGTACAGGTCCAGATGATTTTTAGTGCCGAATTCTATCAGACCTTCAAAGAAGACCTAACACCAATACTCTTCAAACTATTCCACAAAGTAGAAACAGAAGGAACACTACCCAACTCGTTCTATGAAGCCACAATTATGCTAATACCAAAAGCACACAAAGATCCGACAAAGAAAGAGAATCTCAGGCCAATTTCTCTTATGAATATCGATGCAAATATACTCAATAAAATTCTTGCCAACCGAATCCAAGAACACATCAAAATGGTCATTCACCACGATCAAGTAGGCTTCATCCCAGGGATGCAGGGATGGTTCAATATACGGAAGTCCATCAATGTAATCCACTGCATAAACAAACTCAAGGAAAAAAACCACATGGTCATTTCATTAGATGCTGAGAAAGCATTTGACAAAATTCAGCATCCTTTCATGCCAAAGGTCTTGGAAAGCTCAGGAATTCGAGGCCCATATCTAAGCATAGTAAAAGCAATTTACAGCAAACCGGTAGCCAACATCAATCTAAATGGAGAGAAACTTGAAGCAATCCCACTAAAATCAGGGACTAGACAAGGCTGCCCTCTCTCTCCATATCTTTTCAATATAGTACTTGAAAGTCTAACTAGAGCAATTAGACAACAAAGGAGGTCAAAGGGATACAAATTGGAAAGGAAGAAGTCAAACTATCACTATTTGCAGACGATATGCTAGTATACCTAAGCGACCCAAAGAACTCCACCAGAGAACTCCTACAGCTGATAAACAACTTCAGCAAAGTGGCCGGATATAAAATCAACTCAAGCAAGTCCTTAGCCTTCCTATACTCAAAGGATAAGCAGGCAGAGAAAGAAGTAAGAGAAATGATACCCTTCACGATAGCCACAAACAATATAAAGTATCTTGGTGTGACTCTAACCAAACAAGTGAAAGATCTGTATGACAAGAACTTCACATCTCTGAAGAAAGAAATTGAGGAAGACCTCAGGAGATGGAAGAATCTTCCATGCTCATGGATTGGCAGGATTAATATAGTAAAAATGTCCATCTTGCCAAAAGCAATATACAGATTCAATGTAATTCCCATCAAAATCCCAACTCAGTTCTTCATAGAGTTAGAAAGAGCAATTCAAAAATTCATCTGGAATAACAGAAAACCCAGGATAGTTAAAACTATTCTCAAGAGTAAAAGAACCTCTGGGGGAATCAGTATCCCAGACCTCAAGCAGTAATACAGAGCAATAGTGTTAAAAAATGCATGGTATTGGTATAGTGACAGGCTTGTAGATCAATGGAACAGAATTGAAGACCCAGAAATGAATCCACACACCTATGGTCACTTTATCTTTGACAAAGGAGCTAAAACCATCCAGTGGAAAAAAGATAGCCTTTTCAACAATTGGTGCTGGTTCAACTGGAGGTCAACATGCAGAAGAATGCAAATTGACCCATTCTTATCTCCTTGCACTAGGCTCAATTCTAAGTGGATCAAAGATCTCCACATAAAACCAGACACACTGAAACCAATAGAAAGGAAACTAGGGAAGAACCTTGAACATATGGGCACAGGGGAGAATTTCCTGAACAAGAACTCCAATAGCTTATGCTCTAAGATCAAGAATTGACAAATGGGACCTCATAAAATTACAAAGTTTCTGTAGGGCAAAGGATACTGTCAAAAGGACAAATCGGCAACCAACAAACTGGGAAATGATCTTTACCAACCCTACATGTGACAGAGGGCTAATATCCAATATATACAAAGAACTCAAGAAGTTAGACCCCAGAGAGCCAAATAACACTATTAAAAATTGGGTACAGAGCTAAACAAAGAGTTCTCACCTGAAGAATATCTAATGGCTGAGAATCACCTAAAGAACTGTTCAACATCCTTAGTCATTAGGGAAATGCAAATCGAAACAACCCTGAGATTCCATCTCACACTAGTCAGAATGGCTAAGATCAAAAACACAGGAGACAGCAGTTGTTGGCAAGGATGTGGAGAAAGAGGAACACTCCTCCACTGCTGGTGGGATTGCAAGCTGGTACAACCACTCTGGAAAGCAGTCTGGCGGTTCCTCAGAAAACTGAGCGTGACACTCCCGGTGGATCCTGCTATAGCACTCCTGGGCATATACCCAGAGGCTTTTACTGCATGCAATAAGGACACATGCTCCACTATGTTCATAGCAGCCTTATTTATAATAGCCAGAAGCTGGAAGGAACCCAGATATCCCTCAATGGAGGAATGGATTCAGAAGACGTGGCACATTTACATAAAGGAATAGTACTCTGCAATTAAAAACAATGAATTCACGAAATTCCTTGCCAAATGCTCAGAACTGGAAAATATCATCCTTAGTGAGGTAACCCAGTCCAAAAGAACACACATGGTATGCAGTCACTGATAAGGTGATATTAACCCAGAATCTCGGAATACCCAAGACACAATTCACATATCAATAGATTTCCAAGAAGATGGAAGGAGAGACCCCTGGTCCTGGAAAGACTGGATGTAGGGGAATACCAGGACAGAGAAGGGAGACAAGGTTGAATGGGGAAAAGAGCGAGGGAAGTGGGCTTATGAGACTTTCGGGGAGGGAAGAAAGGGGAACGGGGAAATGATTTGGAATGTAAATAAAAAACTTAGAAAATAAAAAAAAAAAGGATTGACTATTTCATCGAAAAATTATACAGATAAAATGGTAGGCATAAAAATACTCCTACGTTTTTGAAAGTGGAATTATAAACACTTTCTGTTAAAATTGAAGATCTACAAGGAAAATATTCCTGAAAAAATTCAAGAAATATATAGAAAAACATGTTAAAACTGACTATTACATGGAAAATTATACAGATAAAATGGAAGGTATAAAAATGTTCCTAAGTTGATTGAAAGTAAAATTATAGACAATCTCTGTTAAAATTGAAGATCCACATGGAAAATACTTTTGACAAAATTGAAGAAAAATACAGAAAAACATTAAAATTGAACATTATCACGGACAATTATACTGACAAAATAGTAGGCACAAAAACATTCCTAAATTGATTGAAAGTAGAACTACGAACATCTCCCTCCCCGACGAAACCCAAGATCTACATGAAAATCACCTCTGACAAAATAGAAGAAATAGATAGAAAAAATGTTAAAATTAAAGATTATCATGGAAAATAATACAGTCAAAATGGTAGATACAAAAAGCATTACTAAATTGATAGAGGAGTCACAAATATTTTCTGATAAAATCAAAGATCCACATGAAAACATCTCTGTTAGACTGTTTTTTGTTGGGGAATTTAGTCTATTGACATTACAAGATATTAAGAAATAGTGATTGTTGCTTCCTGTTATTTTTGATGTTCTATTTATGTTTGTATGGTTCCTTTCTTTTGGGTTTGTTGGAAAAAGATTACTTTCTTGCTTTTTCTAGGGTGTAATTTCCCTCCTCATGTTGGTGTTTTCCATCTATTATCCTTTGTAGGGCTGGATTTGTGGAAAGATGTTGTGTAAATTTAGTTTTATCATGGAATATCTTGTTTTCTCCTTCTATGGCAATTGAGAGTTTTGCTGGGTATAGTAGTTTGGGCTGGCATTTGCGTTCTCTTAGGGTCTGTATGAGATCTGCCCAGGATCTTCTGGCTTTCATCGTCTCAGGTGAGAAGTCTGGTGTAATTCTGATAGGCCTGCCTTTATAGGTTACTTGACCTTTTTCTCTTACTGCTTTTAATATTCTTTCTTTGTTTAGTGCATTTGGTGTTTTGATTATTATATGCTGGGAGGACTTTCTGGTCTGGTCCAGTCTGTTTGTAGTTCTATAGGTTCTTGTATACTCATGGACATCTCTTTCTTTAGGTTAGGGAAGTTTTCTTCTATAATTTTGTTGAAGATATTTACTGGCCCTTTAAGTTGGAAATCTTCACTCTCTTCTATACCTATAATCCTTAGGTTTGGTCTACTCATTGTGTCCTGGATTTCCTGGATGTTTTGGCTCAGGAGCTTTCTGCATTTTGCATTTTCCTTGACTGTTGAGTCAATGTTTTCTATGGTATCTTCAGCCCCTGAGATTCTTTCTTCTATCTCTTGTATTCTGTTGTTGATGCTTGCATCTATGACTCCTCAATTCTTTCCAAGATTTTCTATCTCCAGAGATGTCTCACTTTGTGATTTCTTTATTGCTTCTACTTCCATTTTTAGATCCTGGATGGTTTTGTTCAGTTCCTTCACTTGTTTGTTTGTGTTCTCCTGTAATTCTTTCAGGGATTTTTGTGTTTCCTCTTTAAGGGCCTCTACCTGTTCACCCATGCTCTCCTGTATTTCTTTCAGGTATTTTTGTGTTTGCTCTTTAAGGATCTTTATCATTTGACCCATGCTCTCCTGTATTTCCTTAAGGGAGTTATTTATGTCCTTCTTGATGTCCTCTAACAGCATCGTGAGAAGAGACTTTAAATCCAACTCTTGCTTTTCCATTGTTTTGGGGTATCCGGGATTTGCTTTGGTGGGAGAACTGGGCTCTGATGTTGTCAAGTAGCCTTGGTTTCTGTTGGTAGGGTTCTTGCACTTGCCTTTTGCCATCTGGTTATTTCTGGCGTTAGTTGGTCTTGTTGTCTCTGGCTGGAACTTTCCCCTCCTATGGGCCTGTAAACCTGTGTCTGTACTCCTGGGAGACCAACTCTCTTCTGGCAGGGTCTGTGCGCAGAAGGCTGTGGAGCTGCCTGGTTCCCTGCTGCAAATGGTGGCTGGAAGGGAAGACTCCTGTCCCAGCTGCTCCAATGATCATATGCCCTGTGCGCTCCTAGCTGTACCCCTCCAGAGAGAAGGTGGAGATCTCACCTCTGCACTCAGAAGTGAAATCGCTGCTGGGAGATCACTCTCTTCTGGTGGGCTAAGCACAGAAGGCTGTGGAGCTGCCTGGTTCCCTGCTGCAGATGGTGGTTGGAAGGGCTTGTTGAGAATTTCTTTTTCTCCTAATATGTAGTCTATTTTGAAGAAAGTTCTATGGGCTGCTGAGAAGACCATGTATTCGTTGATCTTTGGTTTCTGTAGATGCCAGTTGGTTCTATTAGATTTATGATGTCATTTAACTCCAAACTTTCTTTAGTTTTTTTCCCCCCCAAATGACTTGTGTATTGTTGATAGCAGGGTTTTTGAATCACCCATTACTGTGTTAGGGTTGACCTGTGGTTTTAAACCTAATAGTGTTTCCTTTATGAAATAGGGTGCTCCTGTGTTTCATATATAAGTGGTAGATTTTTTCCTTTAATGAGTATTAAGTGTTCTTCCTTATATCTTTTGATTAGTTTGGGTTTGAAGATTATTTTATCAGATATTAGAATATCTATGCTTGCTTATTTCCTAGTTCCATTTTCTTGAACTAACTTTTTCAATACTTTACCCTAAGGTCATATATATCATTAATGGTGAAGTGTGTTTCTTGGATGCAGCAAAAAGATAGATTCTGTTTTCAGATCCGATCTGTTTGTCTGTGTCTCTTCATTGGGGTATTAAGACCATACACACTAAGAGTTATTTTTCAATAATGTGTATTAATTTCTGTACTTTTGTTTTTGGGGTATTCTATTATGCTTTTTTGATTCAATGTTCTTTGTACCTTCTAGGGTGTGTTTAATTTCTTCTTCAAACCCAAGTATTCCTTCTAATATCCTCTGTAAAGTTGGCTCAGTGGGCATAAATTCCTTAAGTCTGTTTTTATTATGGACAATTTTTATTGTCCATAATAGTTATGACTGATGGTTTTACTGGGTATAGTACTCTAGCCTGGCATCTTTGCTCTTTTATAACTTTTACAACATTGGTCTAATTTCTTCTGACTTTCATAGTCTCTGTTGAAAAATTGGCTTTTTTAATTATGCAAAGTTAAGTTAATTAAGGTCAAACTAAGACAGTGAAACAGGGAAAAACACCCAGGACAGAAATAAACTTGAAATCTGCTGCTGGGTGTAGCTGCTGTTTACAATCTCAGCACTTGGCCTTGAGTATCAGGTCAGCCTTGGCTCCAGAGTGAATTCCAACCCAGCACTTGATAAAAGCTAAAACCCAAGCCAACTAAACAAAAGCCACTAGTTACAAACAAAATGACAACAGTTTTCTGGAGTAACAAGGTTAATTACCATTACTTAGTGTGGTTCCAGTTTATTACTTAAAGCAATTTATTGGCCAAATGCACCACCTGAACCAACATCAAAAAGCACTATACTTTTAATATTGCAGTTAGTTCTTCCTAACACAAGGGGTCTTTTTATAACCATTGTAACTACTTAGTTTTTTTCAAGCACACTCCATATTGGTACCCAGGTTATTGGTTTTGCATACAACCTCTACCAATAGTAAAAGTTAAAAGCAACACCAGGCACTTTTACAATACTTGTAAATCACAGGTAGACATAATTTTCCCCCATCCTCCCTGCTTTGATAAATAACCAATCCACTATAACTCAGAAATCTGATCAACCCTTACCCAGTATCCAAAGTCAAGATAAAAAGGCATACTTTAACTTATTTCTGGTTCTGGCCATATTATTTCTCTAATTCTCATGTTATCAAAATACACCAATTTCCAGTAGGTGTCTCCATTAATTTGTAGTTCAGCACTGACTCGAGGGGAGGCAAACCTGTCCCTTCAATGTCAAATGTCATTAAGGGCAGCAGCCACCTCCTGAACCAGCCTACACCAAGCACAACTTAACCTTAGTACAGTCCTAACTTTTCAGAACAGGTCCAGTGCAGGGGAGAACACTACTTCCTCCTCTTCCCACCTTGGTGCTGCACTCCTTTCTTCTTGCCTCCCTGCCCCGGCAGCCGCCCTTTCTCTTCCCGGAAGGTCCTTGCTGGCTCCCTTTCCCTTGCTTTTCTGGCTCATTTTCCTGCTCCTGGCCCTCTTACCTCATCAACTTGTTGGTGGTCCTCGAGGTTTTTGGCTGTTTATGACTTGAAGTAGTTCCCACTGGTTCTTTTTCTCAGCTGTGAAGTCTCCAAAGAGGGGTTGAAACTTCCTCTTCTTGGGTTATCAGCATGAAGCTGGAGGGTCTATCTGTAGAGGAATTCTAGAAGGAGTGAAGGAAGGCAAGTAGCAGACGTTCAGTTATGATGGCTATATCAAATGTGCTAAACACTGTAAGCCAACATACAGGATGAAGAATTTCTTTGGGTTTGTGGTTCCAGAGGGCTAAGAGTCTGTCAAGGTGAGAGGTAGGACAGCAAGCAGCCAGAATGATGACTGAAAAGAGAAAGAACTGGAAATGGTGGAGGTTTTTGTTTGTGTTTTTTTTTTCTCTCTTTAAACCTATTCTAGTGATGTACTTCCTTAAACAAGGCCAAACCTCCTAAACCACTTCAAACAGTGCCATGAACTGGTAACTAAGTGCTTAAGTATATGAGCCTCTGGGGATATTCTCATGCAAACCAGCACTGTGTCACATGCTCATAGGACCTACTGATGATGTAGCAGCAGGAGGGTCATGAGCTCATCAATATATTTTAAAGAGTTTCATGATTTTGTTTCTTGCCCAATTTGATACAGTTACATAGCTCTATATTCAGCAGGCTCTCCCTTAGAACCTAGGCTAGCTTTGAACTTGTGATTGATTATTCACTCCTAGTCTCCCAAACACTGAGATTACAGGTATGCACTGTAGTGTCTGGCTTTCAATTGTTTGTTTTTGCTGATTTTTTTTACCCTTCATTTTTTGTGTGTATGTGCTAAATCACGTGTTTTAAAAATATGTTTTATTTTATGTATATAAATGTTTTGTATGTATGTATGTATGTATGTACGTATGTATATAATATGTATGCCTGGCTTTTGAGAAGGGCAGAAGAGGGTGTCAGATCTCCTGGAACTGAAGTCAAAGACAGTTGTAAGCTGCCATGTGGTTGTTGGAAACTTAATGCAAGTCACCTGCAAGAGCAGCAAGTGCTCTAACCACTGAACAACTCTCTACCTCCCATTTTCTCTTTTTCATAACTCAGGTGTAATGTCTTTGCTAAGGCCGCTTCTTCTGGATGTGGTACCAACAATTCAACAGACTGCTGCTTTGGCTCTGGGGAGACTGGCCAATTACAATGACGACTTAGCAGAAGCCGTTGTGAAGGGTGACATTCTTCCACAGCTTGTTTATTCACTGGCAGAACAAAATGTAAGAATTTTTCAAAAATAATTTATATATTTTTGGTTTTAGATAAAAATATGATAGCTATGGCATAGTTGTGGGTTTGAAGGCCTTGGAATGATGAGATTATTTTGGTTTGGACTTGGTTGGACTTAGTAGCAGCATCACTCCATCACTGTTAACACATGGGGATGATGTGAAAGAACTTTTGTGACTCATGCATAATGTAGTGTGTATGTCCATGGGAGCTTTGAATAGCTATAGGCTCTGCCAGAGAGAAGAGTGTAAAGATCCTAGGCAAATAGAAATCCTTTCTGCAATTTTTATATGAAGGTGGCTAGTGGAAAGAATAATTCCTGAAGAGAGAGTGCCTTTAATGAAAAGTTTGATAAGTCATTTTTTTTTACTAAATAGACAAACATTTCAAAGTGTTCCACCCCATGTGATATGGCATTTTTTCTCTACATTGTTTTCAGTTTTGTTTCTAATAGTTAAGAATTTAAGCATTGTTAGACTATCCATTACACTCTATTAGTTTATCATAACCTGAGTTAGACATAAACTTTTCTTGACATCCTTAAGACTAAATTTCTACTTGCCTAATGAAACATAGCTCAACTGAAAAGTGGGCGAATGGCTTGAATAGATATTGTCCCAAAGAAACTCTATAAACAGTCAACAAGTTGTAAAAAGGCTCTCAACAGCATTAGCCATTAAAAGATATAAATTGAAACCTCGGTGAGATAACACCTCATATTTACTGGAATGGCCATAAGAAAAATAATAAAAACAAGTATTGGTGATGACAAGGAAGTGTTGACACCCTCATGTGTTGTTGGTAGGTGTGTAAGATGGTACAATTGCTATGACAACTTGGCAAAATGTAGTAAGATCAAGTAAGATTTGATCTGATCAAGCAGTTCTTCTTCCCATTATACAATCACAAGCACTAAAATGCTGTGGCACATATTCAGACAGCACTACTTAGTTGTCTGTGAGTGGAAGCAGACCAAAGCCATCAACAAATGCCTAGATAAACAAAGTACTGAATCTATGTAACAGACCGCAGCACTAATAAATGTGGTATTTGTGATTATCAAAACCATTTTGATAATGGCCAAAGAGATGGCTCAATGGCTAAGACCACACATTCCTCTTACAGATGACCCAAGCTTGGTTCCTATCATCATGTCAGGTACTCACAACCATCTGTAATGCTAGCTCTAGGAGATCTGATAACATTGTCCTCCATGGGCACCTAGATGTATGCCCTTTGTTGACCATCCTTCACAGGTACCCACATGTATACACATACATGTACTTCATGTGTTCAAACACATGAAAAACTAAAAGAAAAAAAATCGGTCAAATCTTTAAAAAGACGAAAGCATTAAAAAACATGTCAAGTGAAAGATGCCAGACACACAGTGCTGTATGATCCTATTTATAAAAGATGTCAAGAATGTGTAAATTCATAGAGATAGAAGCAGGTAGTGGTTTTCAGGGGCTAGGAGAAGCAGGACAGGATCGGAAATGACTGCTTGATTCTCAAGTTTCTAATAGAGTAAAGGGGATGGTAGCATTGTGAATGTGAGCATTGATTTATACACTTTACCATGAAAAAGGAAAATTTTATGATGCATTTTATTAGAGTAAAACCCAAAATTGTGCAAAAAATTTATTTACTATACAGATTTGAGAGTCATTTACTAATGTCTTTACAAAGAACCATAATCTTTCATTTTCCTGGGTGTGTCCTTCAGAAGCTTGCCTAGGTGCCAGGAGCTATCAAGGAGAAGCTAAAAACCAGCAGATGATCTTCCTGAGATTAAAACCTATGATGTATTTGCTCCTTTAGACAAGACCAAGGAGAATTTCATTTTAGGAAAGATTCCTGCTATTAATATGCTTTTCATATATATATATATAAAATGTTGTGTTTTATAAGAAAGAGAAAGAAGCCAGGGATATGCATGGTGGAGGTGCAGTATGGTGTGGGAGAAGGGGGTGCCTCTGTGGGCTCATGCTGAGGCATTCCTTTCCCCTGAGGTACCAGCCACATGACAGGTATAGTATAGAATAGAATTTATTTAGGGCATGGGGGGGGTTGAGGGAGTAGAGACAGAGAAAGGCAGAGAAGAGATGGGGGAGGGGAATGAGGAGAGGGGATAGAAGGGGAAGAGGGTAGGAGAGCAAGGGAAGAGGAGCAAGAGAAGAGAGTGAGGAGGGGCCAAATATCCCTTTTTATAATGAGTCAGGCATACCTAGCTGTTGCTCTGTAACTGTGGGGCAGAGCCTAGAAGGAATACCAACATTTCCCAATTTGGTTTAATTAAAAAAGGAAAAATTAGAAAGAGGCGATGATGGAGCAGGAATAGGGTTGTTATGATTTTTAGCTACTTCCTGCTGACTTGGGGGCGACATGTTTCTAGGAAACCTAAGAAAACAGATATGGGGATATTAGTCCAGTCTTAGGAGAGTCGGCTGTTTCCTTGCTCTCCAGATTCTGTAGAACCATCTATGGATATATATGAAGGAGCAGGTCTGTCTGTGAGAGCAGATTGGAGCTGTCCTGGATGTCGTAAATGCCTGGATTTTACAAGATGGTGAATTATACACAGACACACACACACACACACACACACACACACACACACACACACACACACACACTGTAGGTAGTGAATAAAGTTAAGTACATTTAGGAGAAATATTTTTTTCTTAGGTGTACATTTGAAACCCTTAGGTGTTGGTTGTTGGGGGTGAGGAGAGTCCCAATCCCAGGGTTCAGGAGAGAAATCTCACCCTCTGGAATAGATAGCAAATGGGAACTTAGGCTATTGATTGGCAGGTATACTTATTTGGATGGAGTCTCCTTGGCCCATGAGAAGTAGATCTGAGTTGGTTTCCTGTAGCTTATAAGTTTACAAAGGAGATAAATTTGTTAACAACATGAACAGTTTTTCAGATGAGCTTAGGGAACACAAAGACCTTCATGGAGCAGAAGGAACAAGAAGGGGTTTTCCCTCCTGTCTAGGGGACTGAATTTAGCATAATGAGAAACAATTTCAAGTTTCTATTTGAGAGACAAAGGAAACTCAAAACCTTGACCTTGTGAATAATATAGTTGATCATATAGTTTTAGCAAGAGAAAAATCTTAAGTCCATAGTTAAAAGATTACTGAAGGAAACTTATATTTGAGCATGATAGCTGATAGTGTAGATTCAGCATGAGAAACACTTTAAGTCTATAGTTAGAAGACAATCAAAGGAAACTTAAAATTTGAACTTGTGTTATGAAGGTGGATTGTATAGTGGAATATTTTGTTAGTGTTAAACTAATTTATAAGAACTCTATTGGTTAATGTTAGGACAATGCAAAACAAGGAGAGGAAATATGAAGCATTTAGTCACTGGAAACTGAGTTTAGATAAGGAAGTAACAGAAGGATACATCTGTGAAAGCTTACATCCGACCTTGTGTATCCTTTATTGTGAAGCTTATGAAGAAGGCAAGCCTGTTTGTCTTTGATAAGAAATCTGGTAGTCTTAACTAGTAAACAAATTGAAAAATGAGCAAATAAAATTGGTAAATTACCTTGGAGTAAGGAGGTAAGTTTGTTTTATAGCTGTCAAGCTATAGTTAACTTAGCTGTCAATGTAGTCAGAAACTTGGGAAGAATAAATTATAATCTAGAAGTCATGTATTAATTAAAATGATGGAAGTTGATCTATAGTCCACTACCTAAACAGTTCCCAGGTCCCTGTGGTCTCCATGGCAACTTGGGTGGAGTCAGTCTCTGGCTGTCAGACCCAAAAGACAAAAAGCTTTTTTTTTTCCTGTGGAGTAGATACGTGTGAAATGAGAAATGACTCACCTTGACTTGGCAATATGAGATTAACTCTCTGGGTATCCTGTTTGTCCACAGTGTAGGCCAAGTCCTGGCAGTGGGCAAGGCAATGGAGCAGTTTTTTTTAGTGGTTATCAGACCACAATTCAGGCAGTCTTGTCACTGCTGATCACTATAGATCGATCACCTTCCATCATTTTAATTAATACATGACTCCTAGATTATAATTCGCCTATGTCTTCTTGGAGGCCTTGGGGGATAAGCTGTCAGGCTTTGGGAGTCTCTCTAGTAAGCTTAAACATTATTACATTTACCAGATTTCTGACAGATTGAGAGCAGGTCTCTTAAGCATAATCTGAGTTAGAAAACCTGTGTTTGTTTACTTACTTGTTTCAGAATGTATCTAGCAAATAGAGCACACTATAACTTAATGGTAGTAGTAAAAACAAGGCTAAACATATATTTAAGTCAGTGATCCCTAACTTTATACTGTTTAGAAATCATTATTTACCAAGGCAGCACAGAATGAAAACCTTATCTTAATTGCTAAGTGGCTTTGATGATCTGTATTCCCAAATGTAGCAAACTGCCCATAACAAGGATAGCAGATGATCCTGGTACTGTCTCCAGCAAAGCTAGTGTTGAAATGGCAGCCAGCATGTGACTGCCCTTGGCTATAGCTTTGCCTGGAGGAAAGTGATACAACCACAGAAGCATAGCAGAGACAAACTTTCAGTCAAATCTAAGAGGAGCAGTGTGAAGAGTGTGCAGATTGACTTGGCAGCTGGTGGTGGCTGCAAGCATGTGGCTGAGTAAAGTCCCTGCACAGGGCAGAGGCAGATGGCTGTGGGGACGCAGCAGCATGGTAGGACAAGAGCTAGTGCCTGAATTGTGGACTGACATTGCAGAAAGTTGGGTTGTTCACTGGGCAGCGCCAGGCTGGTCCTGCAGGGCTGAGTTCCCTCCTTGCAGCTGGAAGCCCTGGGCCCAGACCATCAGAATCTGCAGAGGGCAGGGGTAAAGGAAGCACCTGAAGTAGCATTCTGTCTCCTAGCAACTCCACTCAGGTGGTGGGGGAGAACTCTGCACTGATG
This sequence comes from Tokudaia tokunoshimensis, assembly GCA_036184795.1. NCBI lineage: Eukaryota > Metazoa > Chordata > Mammalia > Rodentia > Muridae > Tokudaia > Tokudaia tokunoshimensis. Next base: position 2,793,201 of record BTHU01000015.1, on the reverse strand, counting down.
CCTTGAAATGTCTGACAGTGGAGTTGAGCGGGCAGGGGGCAAGAGAGAATGTGCAGAGCTGAGGCTGGAACTGCAGGAGTGAGAGCAAGATATCGAGGAGTGGGGTGAAAGTGTGTTGTAATGGCTTGGTAGTACAGAGGCCCAGGCAGGGCTCTAGAGACTGTAGGGGTGGGGGTGGGGGTGGGGTGGGATGCAGATGGCCTTGGGAAAGCAGCATCTTGGCAGAACAGAGTCCCAGGCAAAGTGCAAGAGCACGTGGTGGTGGGGTGATGGCCTCTTTTCCTGCAGCCTAAGAATCAAGGGGTGGGGAACTGGGAGCAGAGCAAGCAGTGAAAGAATGAGGGAAGGGGAAAGCCTGTAGATTGCTATTGAGAGAGTTGTTTTTTAAAGTACTAGTGGCCATGTAGAGATATTGCTTGCTGGGTACTGTGAATTAGAAGTGGAGATGTCCCAGTAAGTAGGGACAAGGTGGTGAAGACCAACCCTTTGGGTGTGGACATTATAAAACTATTCTACTGGAATTCTGAGAACAATAACAAACAAACATGCAGCCAAGTCTGGACTTGCTGGGTCATCACATGTAAGCTAGTGGCTATATGGGTCCTGGACCCACAGGAGAATGGTTTACCTAAGTTTAGGATTTTTCTATGGCAGCAAGAGGAAACCACTTCTGATGTGGAGGATGGGAGGGTGGGGGGGAGGGGGAAGGGAGAGGGGTGTCACCCAAGGGTTAGAGGGTCTAGAACAAGGGTCCATGAAAAGACTAGTCACAAAGACTGAATGTCTCTGTACTCAAGAACACACAGGGCGACTGTGAACTCAACCTCCCTTGAGACCAGGGGACATTTATGCTGACCAATGTGGGTGGGAGCTTACCGGTTTTCTGGAGTTTGGGTAGACAGGTCTAGTGATCAATGGTTCTCCATGTGGCAGTGGGAGATATGAACCTGTGGAGTTTCTAAATCCGAGTCACTCTGCAACAATGTTGTGTTTTATAAAAAGGAAAAAGAAGCCAGTAATATGTTTGGAGGAGGAGCAGTATAGTGTGGGGGAAGGTGGTGCCTCTGTGGCTCCTCGCTGAGGCATCTTTTCCTCTGAGGTACCTGACACACAATGGTATAGTATAGAATAGAGTTTATTTAGGGCATGGGGAGGGGAGTGGAAGGAGTAGCAGGGACAGAGAAAAGGAAAAAGAGAGAGAGAGAGAGAGAGAGAGAGAGAGAGAGAGAGAGAGAGAGAGAGAGAGAGAGAAGAGAGAGGAGAGGCTGGCCATGAGCATGTGGAGAGAGGGGAATGGGGAGAGAAGGGAAGAGAGTAAGAGAGCAAGGGAAGAGGAGGAAGAGAAGAGAGTGAGGAGGGGGCAAGCAGTCCCTTTTATAGTGAGTCAGGCATACCTGGTTGTTACCAGGTAATTTGTCGGGTAGAGCCTAGAAGGAATGCCAACATAAAATAATTACTAGGTATTAGCCTACCCTTTTGAATTGATTTTTGCAAAGCAACAAAGATGTACTGCTTTGTAGTGATGTTGCATAGACAGATAGATGACTTCTTAATTCTTAAGGATGATACTATAAGAATTCCTAAAATTATATTAGTAATTATTAAGCTCTTTTTTAAAATAGGACTGCTATTAAGTCCTCTCTGATAATCAAAACTGCAATGAGAACTCTGCCAGTCTTCAAGTGTCATGAGGTAATTGCTTCTGAGATAGCAAGCAAGCATCTACAACTTAGAGTGCATTCCAAAAGGTTGTAAAACCATTAACCAAAGGTCATAAAAAAGAAACTAATGATTTACTATAGGTGCAAGGACAGAAGATAAAGTATTCACTGGGTTTATCTATACAAAACTTCACTGATAACTTTGTCACAAAAATTATTATTATTATTTTTTTAATTCTTCATGAACCTGTAGAACTGGTAACAGATGATGAATGTTTAGCTAGATAATTACTCTTAACGGATATTCATGTAAACATTCTCTGCTGTAAACTTCTTATTCAGTTTATGATTTGAATTTACATGTAAACTGTGGTGAACTTTTTACCAGGTATTCTGAAAGATATAAAAGAGCTGAGGACAAAGAGGAAAAAAGAACTGAATGGAACTGAACTCAAGAACTTAACAGTACCAGCATAGCATTGGGAGTAATAGGACTGAGCGTCTTATTATCAGACCAGGAGGAAAGAGCAAGATTAGAAGAAGAGAGTAGAAAGAACTTTCTTAGATAACTTTTTGGAGAACTTTTTACAGGAGAACTTTTATAGAAACATTTTGGAAAACTAAGAACTTAGAACTAACAGGTAAAGCCACTTTTTATCACTCCCTTTCTTTCTGTGACTTCAACTAGCAGGCTGGGAGTTAGAGCCTAGCAGTTCCTGCTGAAATAGAACAAAAGCTACTTTTCTTAATCCCCTTACCCCCCCCCCCCCCCCCCCGTGCCTTTAGGGTACAGATGTTAAATCGTCTAAACCAGTGGCTTTTAACCCTCTGAATGAGCAAGAAACATTCAGTATAGGTAGAGTGCTAGAACATTCAGAGACTATCTTTAAAACTATACCTGAATCAGACAGACTCTGTCCTCTTTCAACCCATTCCAGGCCAGGAGGCTCTCAGCACATAGGCATTGTGCATACTTTCAAAATCCTTGTGAGTTCATAAGAGCAACCACCTTGTAGTGTCTGGAAAACAGTTTCCTTGATATTATCTACACCTTCTGGCTTTTGCACTCTTTCTTCCTCATCTTCCCTACTATTGTTGTTGGGGTATGTATGATGTTTGCATCCCATTTAGAGTTGAACTCTATAATCTCCTGTTCTCTGCATTGACCACCCAAGGGTCTTTGTGTCAATTTTTGTTCACTTAAATCCAACCAGACAGTGGTTGGTTACATCTATAACATTCATGACAGTATTACACCAGCATATTTTGTTAGGCCAGTCATTGTTATAGCCTGCAAAAATTATTAACTTTCTCCTATGGGAGCTTCCACATCACCTTCAAGCATTATGAGAACTAGTCAGTAGGGATGAAGATTACAGATGAGAATCAAATTATTTTTTAAATGTTCTATAATTCAAGTCTGTGGTATCTTGAACAATAGGATTTTGCCATCAAGTTCTGGAGAGTAGCTTAGAGTATTGCAATAGCCTTCAATGCCTGTGAGTCTGTGGTACCACACAGGTCAACAACTCAAAAAGAGGTAACCAGTTCCTTGTACTGGGTTTTTAATTTGCTAGTATGAGGTGTCTAGATGGGGTATTGTCCCTTGCTGTGGTATATAAAAACTTTTAATATATGTGTATATATAGATGTATATATGTGTATATATGTATATGTATGTGTGTGCGTGCATGCGTGTGTGTTTTAGGAAGTTTCCACAGTAGTGATTTTTCATATGGACCTTCACAAGGCCTTTAGTGTTCATTGTCCTTTCCTGTGCTGTCTCCCTTATCCTCCCCTCATGCTTTCACCCCAATTTCTTCTTTTCTGTTTCATAATTCCCTTTAAACCATAATCCTTCATACTAGTACATTCTATACTTTTCCCACCAAGGCCATAATAAATTCCTGACCACAATGGGTGGTCTAAATGAAACCCACATATTTGAAGATTCAGAGCTGAGATCCATGAATCAGGAAAATCATGTGATATTTGTCTTTCTGAGCATGGATTGCCTCACTTGGGAAAAGTATTTCTAGCTTCATTCTTTTATCTTTGAATTTAATAGCTAAATAATAATTCCATTGTATATGAATGAACATTTTTATTGTTCATTCATTGCTTGATGATATTTAGGTTGTTTTTAAGTTTTTGTTATTGTGAATAGAACAATAATGAATATGGATTAATAGGTGTCTCTGCAATAAGGTATAGAGTTATATGCCCAAGAGTAGTGTAGCTAGATCATATGATAGATCCATTTAAAGCCTTTGAGAAAACTCCACACTGTTTTCCATAGTTGTTGAAACAGTTTATGCTCCCACCATTAGTGAATGTGTGTTATCCTTGCTGTACACCCATGACAGCAAATGTTGTCATGTTTCCTGATTTTTTTTTAAATTTTTTTTTATTTTCTAAGTTTTTTTATTTACATTCAAAATCATTTCCCCTTTACAGTTTCCTCCCTCCCCAAAAAGTCCCATAAGCCCCCTTTCCTCCCTCTTTTCCCCATTCAACCCCCTCTCGCTTCTCTGTTTTGGCATTTCCCCTACATCCAGTCTTTCCAGGACCAGGGGTCTCTCCTTCCATCTTCTTGGAAATCTATTGATATGCGAATTGTGTCTAGGGTATTTTGAGATTCTGGGTTAATATCCCCTTATCAGTGACTGCATACTATGTGTGTTCTTTTGTGATTGGGTTACCTCACTAAGGATAATATTTTCAAGTTCTGACCATTTGCCCAGGAATTTCGTGAGTTCATTGTTTTTAACTGCAGAGTAGTATTCCATTGTGTAAATATACCACATCTTCTGAATCCATTCCTCCATTGAGGGACATCTGGGTTCTTTCCAGCTTCTGGATATTATAAATAAGGCTGCTATGAACATAGTGGAGCAAGTGTCCTTATTGCATGCAGGTAAAGCCTCTGGGTATATGCCCAGGAGTGGTATAGCCAGATCCTCCGGGAGTGTCATGCCCAGTTTTCTGAGGAACCACCAGACTGCTTTCCAGAGTGGTTGTACCAGCTTGCAATCCCACCAGCAGTGGAGGAGTGTTCCTCTTTCTCCACATCCTCGCCAACAACTGCTGTCTCTTGTGTTTTGATCTTAGCCATTCTGACTGGTGTGAGATGGAATCTCAGGGTTGTTTTGATTTGCATTTCCCTAATGGCTAAGGATGATGAACATCTCTTTAGGTGCTTCTCAGCCATTAGATATTCTTCAGGTGAGAACTCTTTGTTTAGCTCTGTACTCTATTTTTTAATAGGGTCACTTGCCTCTTTGGAGTTTAACTTCTTGGGTTCTTTGTATATATTGCATATTAGCCCTCTGTTGGATGTAGGGTTGGTAAAGATCATTTCCCAGTTAGTTGGTTGCCGCTTTGTCTTTTTGACAGTGTCTTTTGCCTTGCAAAAACTTTGTAATTTAATGAGGTCCCATTTGTTAATTCTTGATCTTAGAGCATAAGCTATAGGAGTTCTATTCAGGAAATTCTCCCATGTACCCATATGTTCAAGGTTCTTCCCTAGTTTCCTTTCTATTAGTTTGAGTGTGTCTGGTTTTATGTGGAGGTCCTTGATCCACTTGGAATTGAGTTTAGTGCAAGGAGATAAGAATGGGTCAATTTGCATTCTTCTGCATGTTGACCTCCAGTTGAGCCAGCACCATTTGTTGAAAAGGCTATCTTTTTTCCACTGGATGGTGTTAGCTCCTTTGTCAAAGATCAAGTGACCATAGGAGTGTGGATTCATTTCTGGGTGTTCAATTCTGTTCCATTGATCTACATGCCTGTCACTGTACCAATACCATGCGGTTTTTAACACTATTGCTCTGTAGTACAGCTTGAGGTCCGGATATTGATTCCCCCAGAGGTTCTTTTGCTCTTGAGAATAGTTTTAGCTATTCTGGGTTTTCTGTTATTCCAGATGAATTTTTGAATTGCTCTCTCTAACTCTATGAAGAATTGAATTGGGATTTTGATGGGGGATTTTGATTTTGCATTGAATCTATATATTGCTTTTGGCAAGATGGTCATTTTGACTATATTAATCCTGCCAATCCATGAGCATGGAAGATTTTTCCATCTTCTGAGGTCTTCTTCAATTTCTTTCTTCAGAGATGTGAAGTTCTTGTCATACAGATCTTTCACTTGTTTGGTTAGAGTCACGCCAAGATACTTTATATGGTTTGTGGCTATCGTGAAGGGTATCATTTCTCTTACTTCTTTCTTAGCCTGCTTCTCCTTTGAGTATAGGAAGGCTACTGACTTGCTTGAGTTGATTTTATATCCGGCCACTTTGCTGAAGTTGTTTATCAGCTGTAGGAGTTCTCTGGTGGAGTTCTTTGGGTCGCTTAGGTATACTATCATATCGTCTGCAAATAGTGATAGTTTGACTTCTTCCTTTCCAATTTTTATCCCTTTGACCTCCTTTGTTGTCTAATTGCTCTAGCTAGAACTTCAAGTACTATATTGAAAAGATATGGAGAGAGAGGGCAGCCTTGTCTAGTCCCTGATTTTAGTGGGATTGCTTCAAGTTTCTCTCCATTTAGATTGATGTTGGCTACCGGTTTTCTGTAAATTGCTTTTACTATGTTTAGATATGGGCCTCGAATTCCTGATCTTTCCAAGACCTTTGGTATGAAAGGATGCTGAATTTTGTCAAATGCTTTCTCAGCATCTAATGAAATGACCATGTGGTTTTTTTTCCTTGAGATTGTTTATGTAGTGGATTACATTGATGGACTTCCTTATATTGAACCATCCCTGCATCCCTTGGATGAAGATACTTGATCGTGGTGAATGATCATTTTGATGTGTTCTTGGATTCAGTTGGCAAGAATTTCATTGAGTATTTTTGCATTGATATTCATAAGAGAGTTTGGCCTGAGATACTCTTTCTTTGTCGGATCTTTGTGTGCTTTTGGTATTAGCGTAATTGTGGCTTCATAGAACGAGTTAGGTAGTGTTCCTTCTGTTTCTATTTTGCGGAATAGTTTGAAGAGTATTGGTGTTAGGTCTTCTTTGAAGGTCTGAAAGAATTCTGCACTAAAACCATTTGGACCTGCCCTTTTTTTGGTTGGAAGACTTCCAATGACCACTTCTATTTCTTCAGGGGTTATAGGAAGGTTTAGATGGTCCATTTGTTCCCGATTTAATTTTGGTATTTGGTATCTGTCAAGGAAAATGTCCATTTCCTCAAGATTTTCTAGTTGTGTTGAGTACAGGCTTTTGTAGTAGGGTCTGATGATTTTTTGAATTTCCTCAGTTTCTGTTGTTATCTCTCCCTTTTCGTTTCTGATTTTGTTAATTTGGATACTGTCTCTGTGCCCTCTGGTTAGTCTGGCTAAGGCTTAGCTATCTTGTTGATTTTCTCAAAGAACCAATTCCTAGTTTTGTTGATTCTTTTTATGGTTTTATTTGTTTCTACTTGATTGATTTCAGCCCTGAGTTTGATGATTTCCTGCCTTCTACTCTTCTTGGGTATATTTGCTTCTTTTTGTTCCAGCGTTTTTAGGTGTGCCATTAAGCTGCTAGTGTATGCTCTCTCCCGTTTCTTTTTGGCAGCACTCAGGGCTATGAATTTTCCTCTTAGCACTGCTTTCATTGTGTCCCATAAATTAGGTTATGTTGTGCCTTCATTTTCGTTAAATTTTAAAAAGTCTTTGATTTCTTTCTTTATTTCCTCCTTGACCAAGTTATCATTGAGTAGAGCATTGTTCAGCCTCCATGTGTATGTGGGTTTTCTGTTGTTTTTGTTTCCATTGAAGACCACCCTTATTCTATAGTGATCTGATAGGAGTCATGGGATTAGTTCTATCTTCTTATATCTGTTGAGGTCTGATTTGTGACCAATTATATGGTCAATTTTGGAGAAGGTACTATGAGGTGCTGAGAAGAAGGTGCATTCTTTAGCTCTAGGATGAAATGTTCTATATATATCTGTTAGTTCCATTTGGTCCAAGGCTTCAATTAGATTCACTGTGTCCCTGTTTAGTTTCTGCTTTCCTGAATGATCCATTTCAGAGAGCGGGGTGTTGAAGTCACCCACTATTATTGTGTGAGGTGTGATGTGTGCTTTGAGCTTTAGTCAAGTTTCTTTTATGAATGAGGGTGCCCTTGCATTTGGAGCATAGATATTCAGAATTGAGAGTTCTTCTTGGAGGATTTTTCCTTCGATCAGTATGTAGTGTCCTTCTGTGTCTTTTTTGATGACTTTAGGTTGAAAGTCAATTTTATCTGATATTAGGATGGCTACTCCGGCTCATTTCCTGGGACCATTTGCTTGTAAAATTGTTTTCTAGCCTTTTACTCTGAGGTAGTGTTTGTCTTTGACACTGAGGTGCGCTTCCTGCATGCAGCAAAATGCTGGGTCCTGTTTATGTATCCAGTCTGTTAGTCTATATCTTTTTATTGGGGGAATTGAGACCATTGATATTAAGAGAGATTAAGGATAGTGGTTATTGCCACCTGCTATTCTTGATGCTTTCTTTATGTTTGAGTGGTTATCTACTTTTGGGTTTGATGCAAGAAGGTTACTATCTCGTTTTTTCCAGAGTGTAGTTTCTATCCTTGTATTGGCGGTTTCCACCTTTTATCCTTTGTAGGGCTGGGTTTGTGGATATTGTGTAAATTTGGTTTTATCATGGAATATCTTGGTCTCTCCAGCTATGGTGATTGAGAGTTTTGCTGGGTATAGTAGTCTAGGCTGGCATTTGTGTTCTCTTAGAGTCTGCATGAGATCTGCCCAGGATCTTCTGGCTTTCATAGTCTCTGGTGAGAAGTCTGATGTGATTCGGATAGGTCTTCCTTTGTATGTTACTTGGCCCTTTTTTCTTACTGCTTTTAGTATTCTTTCTTTGTTTAGTACACTTGATGTTTTGATTATTATGTGATGAGAGGTATTTCTGTTCTGGTCCAATCTGTTTGGAGTTCTGTAGGCTTCTTGTACGTTCATCAGTATCTCTCTCTTTAGGTTAGGGAAGTTTTCCTCTATAATTTTGTTGAAGATATTTACTGGCCCTTTAAGTTGCAAATCTTCACTCTCATCTATACCTATAATCCTTAGGTTTGGTCTTCTCATTGTGTCCTGGATTTCCTGGATGTTTTGGGTTACACGTTTTTTGCATTTTGCATATTCTTTGACTGTTGAGTTGATGCTTTCTATGATATCTTCAGCACCTGAGAGTCTTTCTTCTATCTCTTGTATTCTATTGTTGATGTTTGCATCTACGACTCCTGATTTCTTTCCAAGGTTTTCTATCTCCAAAGTTGTCTCCCTTTGTGATTTCTTAGTTGTTTCTACTTCCTTTTTTAGATCCTGGATGGATTTGCTGAGATCCTTAACTTATTTGTTTGTATTTTTCTGTATTTCTTTAAGGTATTTTTGCGTTTCCTCTTTCAGGATTTCTGCCTGTTGACCCAAGTTCTCCTGTATTTCTCAAAGTGATTTTTGTGTTTCCTCCTCATGGGCTTCCATTTGTTGATCCATCGTCTCCTGCATTTCTTTAAGCAATTCTCGTGTTTCCTTTGTAAGGGATTCTATCCGTTGATTCATTTCTTTAAGCAATTTTTGTTTTGCCTCCCTATGGGCATCCACCTGTTGACCCATATTGTTCTGCATTTCTTTATGCAATTTTTGTGATTCCTTTGAAAGTGCATCTACCCGTTGATTCATTTCTTTAAGCGATTTTTGTGTTGCCTCCTTGTGGGCCTCCATCTGTTGACCCATGTTCTCCTGCATTTCTCTAAGCGATTTTTGTGTTTCCTTTGTAAGGGCTTCTAACCGTTGATTCATGATTTCCTGTAATTCTTTATTAGATTTATTTGTGTCCTTCTTGAAATCCTCTAGTAGCATCTTGAGAAGTGATTTTAAATCCAGATCTTGTCTTTCGGGTGTGTTGGGGTATCCAGGACTTGCTGCTGTTGGGGAGTTGGGTTCAGATGGTGCCATATTACTTTGATTACTGTTAGTAACGTTCCTACATTTGCCTTTTGCCATCTGGTTACCTCTGGTGTTAGTTGGTCCTGCTGTCACTGGCTGTTGGTTGGACCTCCTGTGAGCCTGCAAAGCTATTTCTGATTCCCCTGGATACCGGGATTCCCCTCGCACCGATTTCTGGGGCCTGCCCTGCTCCTGAGTGACTTTGGAGCCCTCATTTGCCTTGCCCCATGTGGTGTTATATTGGGCAATCCCTGCACATCCAAAGGCTCAGCGTAGTGGATTCCCGGAGCATAGGTCGCCAAAGGGAGACTGGTAGGCTCCCACCCTGTGCAGGGGTGTGTGATCTCTCCCAGAGGGGTAGGGGGGTCCTTCTGCAGGGTAGAAGTCCCACAGCAGGGCTGGCGCGTCGGTTATTGCAGACCTGCCCAGCTCTTGGGAGCAGAGTACACACAAACTGCCTGAGACCCAAGAGATATTATGCCTAACTGTCTCTATGCCTGGAGGTCCCAACTGCCCTGATGCTGGAGCAAAGATGGCGGAGTGCACTCTGCACTCTCTCGGTGCAGATTACTCTGCAGGGGAGATGGCCCACAGCAGAGCTAGCGCCCAGACGACCACAGTGCTGTCCTGCTCTTGGCCGCAGATGGAAGCCCCAACAGGCTGTGTCCCAAGCGATGTTATATTGGGGTTAACCTGGGTACCTGTCTCCTCAGTGAAGTCGATCCAGGAATAGAGGTCGCCAAAGGGAAGCTGGTAGGCTCCCGCACAGTGCGGGGGTGGGGTGTGGGGGGTTCCTCTGCAATGCAGAAGTCCCACAGCAGAGCTGGCGCGCAGGTTACTGCAGATCTGCCCAGCTCTTGGGAGCAGGGTACACACAAGCTGCCTCAGACCCAAGCGATATTATGCCTGTCTGTCTCTGAGCCTGGAGGTCCCAACTGCCCTGATGCTGGAGCAAAGATGGCGGAGAGAATATAGATTTTTAAAGTATGGCCTTATGATTCTCAGAATTTGTTCAGCATCTCTTGCGATGTTTCTACTTTCATCTCTAATTCTATTACTTTGAATCTTACCTCTCATTTTTTTTTTCAATTAATTTGGCTAAAGATTTCTTTTGCTTTTTAATTTTATTAACCTCATTTTTTTTTTCCTGGAGAATATGGTCAGGATATCAGAGGGGCAGTTTGTACTACAAAAACTATCAGGGCTCAGTGGAGCTGTGAAGTCCAAAACCCACAGATATAGGTCCAGAGTTTCTTGTGGGAGTCCTAGCATTTTTATCTCGATGGTAAGTTGACATTCAGCCTCTTGCAATCTGTTCTTTCTTAGGCTTGGGGAAATTGTTCAGAGGTGAGACAACAGTTGTTGTGATGCTAAAAAGATAAAGAACTATTAAGATATGTTCTATAGGAGAAAGTGGGGAGGAATCTTGAACACGTGGGCACAGGGGAAAAGTTCCTGAACAGAACACCAATGGTTTATGCCCTAAGAACAAGAATCGACAAATGGGACCTCATGAAACTACAAGGCTTCTGTAAGGCAAAGGACACGGTCATTAAGACAAAATGGCAACCAACAAATTGGGAAAAGATCTTTACCAATCCTATATCTGATAGAGGGCTAATATCCAATGTATACAAAGAACTCAAGAAGTTAGGCTCAAGAGAGTCAAATAACTCTATTAAAAAATGGAGTACAGAGCTAAACAGGGAATTCTCAAGTGAGGAAACTCGAATGGCTCTAAAGCACCTAAAGAAATGTTCAGCATCCTTAGTAATCAGGGAAATGCAAATCGAAACAACAGGAGATTCCACCTCACATCAGAATGGCTAAGATAAAAAACTCAGAGGACAGCAGATGCTGGAGAGGATGTGGGGAAAGAGGAACACTTCTCCATTGTTGGTGGGATTGCAAGCTGATAAAACCACTCTGGAAATCAATTTGGTGATTCTTCAGAAAATTAGACACAGTACTACCTGAGGTCCCAGCTATACCACTCCTGGGCATATACCCAGAAGATGCTCCTACTTGTAATAAGGACACATGCTCTACTATGTTCATAGCTGTCTTATTCATAATAGCCAGAAGCTGAAAAGAACCCAGATGTCCTTCAGCTGAGGAATGGATACAGAAACTGTGGTAAATATACACAATGAAGTACTAGACAGCTATTAAAAACAATGAATTCATGAAATTCTTTTTTTTCTTTTCTTTTCTTTTATTTTTTTAATTTACATTCCAAATCACTTCCCCTTTCCCGTTTCCTCCCTCCCCGAAAGTCCCATAAGCCCCCTTCCCTCCCTCTTTTCTCCATTAAACCCCCTCTCGTTACTCTGTCCTGGCGTTCCCCTACATCCAGTCTTTCCAGGACCAGGGGTCTCTCCTTCCATCTTTTTAGAAATCTATTGATATGCTGATTGTGTCTAGGGTATTCTGAGATTCTGGGTCAATATCCCCTTATCAGTGACTGCATACCATGTGTGTTCATTTGTGATTGGGTTACCTCACTAAGGATGATATTTTCAAGTTCTGACCATTTGCCTAGGAATTTCGTGAATTCATTGTTTTTAATTGCAGAGTAGTATTCCATTGTGTAAATATACCACATCTTCTGAATCCATTCCTCCGTTGAGGGACATCTGGGTTCTTTCCAGCTTCTGGCTATTATAAATAAGGCTGCTATGAATATAGTGGAGCATGTGTCCTTATTGCATGCAGGTAAAGTCTCTGGGTATATGCCCAGGAGTGGTATAGCCGGATCCTCCGGGAGTGTCATGCCCAGTTTTCTGAGGAACCGCCAGACTGCTTTCCAGAGTGGTTGTACCAGCCTGCAATTCCACCAGCAGTGGAGGAGTGTTCCTCTTTCTCCACATCCTCACCAACAACTGCTGTCTCCTGTGTTTTTGATCTTAGCCATCCTGACTGGTGTGAGATGGAATCTCGGGGTTGTTTTGATTTGCATTTCCCTAATGACTAAGGATGATGAACATCTCTTTAGGTGCTTCTCAGCCATTAGATATTCTTCAGGTGAGAACTCTTTGTGTAGCTCTGTACCCCATTTTTTAATAGGGTTACTTGCCTCTCTGAAGTTTAACTTCTTGAGTTCTTTGTATATCTTGGATATTAGCCCTCTGTCGGATGTAAGGTTGGTAAAGATCATTTCCCAGTTAGTTGGTTGCCGCTTTGTCTTTTTGACGGTGTCTTTTGCCTTGCAAAAACTTTGTAATTTTTTTTTATTTTATTTTTTTAATTTACATTCCAAATCACTTCCCCTTTCCCGTTTCCTCCCTCCCCGAAAGTCCCATAAGCCCCCTTCCCTCCCTCTTTTCTCCATTCAACCCCCTCTCATTACTCTGTCCTGGCGTTCCCCTACATCCAGTCTTTCCAGGACCAGGGGTCTCTCCTTCCATCTTTTTAGAAATCTATTGATATGCTGATTGTGTCTAGGGTATTCTGAGATTCTGGGTCAATATCCCCTTATCAGTGACTGCATACCATGTGTGATCTTTTGTGATTGGGTTACCTCACTAAGGATGATATTTTCAAGTTCTGACCATTTGCCTAGGAATTTCGTGAATTCATTGTTTTTAATTGCAGAGTAGTGTTCCATTGTGTAAATATACCACATCTTCTGAATCCATTCCTCCGTTGAGGGACATCTGGGTTCTTTCCAGCTTCTGGCTATTATAAATAAGGCTGCTATGAATATAGTGGAGCATGTGTCCTTATTGCATGCAGGTAAAGTCTCTGGGTATATGCCCAGGAGTGGTATAGACGGATCCTCCGGAAGTGTCATGCCCAGTTTTCTGAGGAACCGCCAGACTGCTTTTCAGAGTGGTTGTACCAGCCTGCAATTCCTCCAGCAGTGGAGGAGTGTTCCTCTTTCTCCACATCCTCGCCAACAACTGCTGTCTCCTGTGTTTTTGATCTTAGCCATCCTGACTGGTGTGAGATGGAATCTCGGGGTTGTTTTGATTTGCATTTCCCTAATGACTAAGGATGATGAACATCTCTTTAGGTGCTTCTCAGCCATTAGATATTCTTCAGGTGAGAACTCTTTGTTTAGCTCTGTACCCCATTTTTTAATAGGGTTACTTGCCTCTCTGGAGTTTAACTTCTTGAGTTCTTTGTATATCTTGGATATTAGCCCTCTGTCGGATGTAAGGTTGGTAAAGATCATTTCCCAGTTAGTTGGTTGCCGCTTTGTCCTTTTGACGGTGTCTTTTGCCTTGCAAAAACTTTGTAATTTAATGAGGTCCCATTTGTCTATTCTTGATCTTAGAGCATAAGCTATTGGAGTTCTGTTCAGGAAATTCTCCCCTGTGCCCATATGTTCAAGGTTCTTCCCTAGTTTCCCTTCTATTAGTTTCAGTGTGTCTGGTTTTATGTGGAGATCTTTGATCCACTTAGAATTGAGCTTAGTGCAAGGAGATAAGGATGGGTCAATTTGCATTCTTCTGCATGTTGACCTCCAGCTGAGCCAGCACCATTTGTTGAAAAGGCTATCTTTTTTCCACTGGATGGTTTTAGCTCCTTTGTCAAAGATCAAGTGACCATAGGAGTGTGGATTCATTTCTGGGTCTTCAATTCTGTTCCATTGATCTACATGTCTGTTACTGTACCAATACCATGCAGTTTTTAACACTATTGCTCTGTAGTACAGCTTGAGGTCCGGGATACTGATTCCCCCAGAGGTTCTTTTACTCTTGAGAATAGTTTTAGCTATTCTGGGTTTTCTGTTATTCCAGATGAAAATTTGAATTGCTCTTTCTAACTCTATGAAGAATTGAGTTGGGATTTTGATGGGGATTGCATTGAATCTGTGTATTACTTTTGGTAAGATGCTCATTTTTACTATATTAATCCTGCCAATCCATGAGCATGGCAGATTTTTCCATCTTCTGAGGTCTTCTTCAATTTCTTTCTTCAGAGACTTGAAGTTCTTGTCATACAGATCTTTCACTTGTTTGGTTAGCGTCACGCCAAGATACTTAATATGGTTTGTGGCTATCGTAAAGGGTATTATTTCTCTTACTTCTTTCTCAGCCTGCTTATCCTTTGAGTATAGGAAGGCTTCTGACTTGCTTGAGTTGATTTTATATCCGGCCACTTTGCTGAAGTCGTTTATCAGCTGTAGGAGTTCTCTGGTGGAGTTCTTTGGGTCGCTTATGTATACTATCATATCGTCTGCAAATAGTGATAGTTTGACTTCTTCCTTTCCAATTTGTATCCCTTTGGCCTCTTTTTGTTGTCTAATTGCTCTAGCTAGAACTTCAAGTACTATATTGAAAAGATATGGAGAGAGAGGGCAGCCTTGTCTAGTCCCTGATTTTAGTGGGATTGCTTCAAGTTTCTCTCCGTTTAGATTGATGCTGGCTACTGGTTTGCTGTAAATTGCTTTTACTATGTTTAGATATGGGCCTTGAATTCCTGATCTTTCCAAGACCTTTAGCATGAAAGGATGCTGAATTTTGTCAAATGCTTTCTCAGCATCTAATGAGATGACCATGTGGTTTTTTTCTTTGAGATTGTTTATGTAGTGGATTACATTGATGGATTTCCTTATATTGAACCATCCCTGCATCCCTGGGATGAAGCCTACTTGATTGTGGTGAATGATCGTTTTGATGTGTTCTTGGATTCGGTTGGCAAGAATTTTATTGAGTATTTTTGCATCGATATTCATAAGAGAGATTGGCCTGAGATTCTCTTTCTTTGTCGGATCTTTGTGTGTTTTGGTATTAGTGTAATTGTGGCTTCATAGAACGAGTTGGGTAGTGTTCCTTCTGTTTCTATTTTGTGGAACAGTTTGAAGAGTATTGGTGTTAGGTCTTCTTTGAAGGTCTGATAGAATTCTGCACTAAAACCATCTGGACCTGTGCTTTTTTTGGTTGGAAGACTTCCAATGACAACTTCTATTTCTTCAGGGGTTATAGGACGGTTTAGATGGTCTATTTGATCCTGATTTAATTTTGGTACTTGGTATCTGTCAAGGAAAATGTCCATTTCCTCAAGATTTTCTAGTTGTGTTGAATACAGGTTTTTGTATTAGGATCTGATGATTTTTTGAATTTCCTCAGTTTCTGTTGTTATCTCTCCCTTTTCGTTTCTGATTTTATTAATTTGGATACTATCTCTCTGCCCTCTCGTTAGTCTGGCTAAGGGCTTATCTATCTTGTTGATTTTCTCAAAGAACCAACTCCTCGTTTTGTTGATTCTTTGTATGGTTTTATTTGTTTCTACTTGATTGATTTCAGCCCTGAGTTTGATGATTTCCTGCCTTCTACTCCTCTTTGGTGTATTTGCTTCTTTTTGTTCCAGGGCTTTCAGGTGTGCCATTAAGCTGTTAGTGTATGCTGTCTCCCGTTTCTTTTTGGCGGCACTCAGGGCTATGAATTTTCCTCTTAGCACTGCTTTCATTGTGTCCCATAAATTAGGGTATGTTGTGCCTTCATTTTCATTAACTTTCAAAAAGTCTTTGATTTCTTTCTTTATTTCCACCTTGACCAAGTTATCATTGAGTAGAGCATTGTTCAGCCTCCATGTGTACGTGGGTTTTCTTTTGTTTTTGTTGCCATTGAAGACCACCCTTATTCCATAGTGATCTGATAGGAGGCATGGGATTATTTCTATCTTCTTATATCTGTTGAGGTCTGATTTGTGACCAATTATATGGTCAATTTTGGAGAAGGTACCATGAGGAGCTGAGAAGAAGGTGTATTCTTTAGCTCTAGGATGAAATGTTCTATATATATCTGTTAGTTCCATTTGGTCCAAGGCTTCAATTAGATTCACTGTGTCCCTGTTTAGTTTCTGCTTTCCTGAACGATCCATTTCAGAGAGCAGGGTGTTGAAGTCACCCACTATTATTGTGTGATGTGTGATGTGTGATTTGAGCTTTAGTAAAGTTTGTTTTACGAATGAGGGTGCCCTTGCATTTGGAGCATAGATATTCAGAATTGAGAGTTCTTGATGGTGGATTTTTCCCTTGATCAGTATGTAGTGTCCTTCTGTGTCTTTTTTGATGACTTTAGGTTGAAAATCAATTTTATCCGATATTAGGATGGCTACTCCACCTCGTTTCTTGGGGCCATTTGCTTGTAAAATTGTTTTCCAGCCTTTTACTCTGAGGTAGTGTTTGTCTTTGACACTGAGGTGCGTTTCCTGCATGCAGCAAAATGCTGGGTCCTGTTTACATATCCAGTCTGCTAGTCTATGTCTTTTAATTGGGGAATTGAGACCATTGATATTAAGAGAGATTAAGGCATAGTGATTATTGCCATCTGCCATTCTTGACGCTATCTTTATGTTTGAGTGGTTATCTACTTTTGGGTTTGATTCAAGAAGGTTATTATCTCATTTTTTCCAGGGTGTTGTTTCTCTCCCTGTATTGGAGGTTTCCACCTATTATCCGTTGCAGGGCTGGATTTGTGGAAAGATATTGTGAAAATTTGGTTTTATCATGGAATATCTTGGTCTCTCCATCTATGGTGATTGAGAGTTTTGCTGGGTATAGTAGTCTAGGCTGGCATTTGTGCTGTCTTAGTGTCTGCATGAGATCTGCCCGGGATCTTCTGGCTTTCATAGTCTCTGGTGAGAAGTCTGATGTGATTCGGATAGGTCTTCCTTTGTATGTTACTTGGCCCTTTTCTCTTACTGCATTTAGTATTCTTTCTTTGTTTAGAACATTCGGTGTTTTGATTATTATGTGACGGGAGGTATTTCTGTTCTGGTCCAGTCTGTTTGGAGTTCTGTAGGCTTCTTGTACGTTCATCGGCATCTCTCTCTTTAAGTTAGGGAAGTTTTCCTCCATAATTTTGTTGAAGATGTTTACTGGCCCTTTAAGTTGCAAATCTTCACTCTCATCTATACCTATAATCCTTAGGTTTGGTCTTCTCATTGTGTCCTGGATTTCCTGGATGTTTTGGGTTACGCGTTTTTTTTGCATTTTGCATTTTCTTTGACTGTTGAGTCGATGCTTTCTATGGAATCTTCAGCACCTGAGATTCTTTCTTCCATCTCTTGTATTCTATTGTTGATGTTTGCATCTATGACTCCTGATTTCTTCCCAAGGTTTTCTATCTGCAAAGTTGTCTCCCTTTGTGATTTCTTAGTTGTTTCTACTTCCTTTTTTAGTTCCTGGATGGATTTGCTGAGATCCTTCACTTGTTTGTTTGTATTTTCCTGTATTTCTTTAAGGTATTTTTGCATTACCTCTTTCAGGATTTCTTCCTGATGACCCACGTTCTCCTGCATTTCTCTGAGAGATTTTTGTGTTTCCTCCTCATGGGATTCCATCTGTTGATCCATCGTCTCCTGCATTTCTTTAAGCAGTTCTCGTGTTTCCTTTGTAAGGGCATCTAACCGTTGATTCATTTCTTTAAGCAATTTTTGTGTTGCCTCCTTATGGGCATCCATCTGTTGACCCATATTCTTCTGCCTTTCTTTATGCAAATTTTGTGATTCCTTTGTGAGTGCATCTACCCGTTGATTCATCTCGTTAAGCGATTTTTGTGTTGTCTCCTTGTGCGCCTCCATCTTTTGATCCATGTTCTCCCGCATTTCTCTAAGCGATTTTTGTGTTTCCTTTGTAAGGGCTTCTAACCGTTGATTCATGGTCTCCTGTAACTCTTTATGAGATTTATTTGTGTCCTTCTTGTGATCCTCTAATAGCATCATGAGAAGTGATTTTAAATCCAGATCTTGTCTTTCGGGTGTGGTGGGGTATCCAGGACTTGCTGCTGTTGGAGAGTTGGGTTCGGATGGTCCCACATTACTTTGATTACTGTTAGTAACATTCCTACGTTTGCCTTTTGCCATCTGGATACCTCTGGTGTTAGTTGGTCCTGCTGCCACTGGCTGTTGGTTGGACCTCCTGTGAGCCTGCAAAGCTATTTCTGCCCCCCCTGGATTACCAGGATTCCCCTGGCACCGATTTCTGGGGCCTGCCTGCTCCTGAGTGACTTTGGAGCCCTAATGTGCCTTGCCCCAAGTGATCTTATATTGGGGAGGCCTTGCACATCTAAAGGCTCAGCCTAGTGGATTCCTGGAGCAGAGGTCGCCAAGGGGAGGCTGGCAGGCTCCTGCCCTGTGCAGGGGTGTGTGATCTCTCCTGGGGGGGAGGGGGCGTCCCTCTGCCAGGCAGAAGTCCCACAGCAGATCTGGCGCGCTGGTCACTGCAGATCAGTCCAGCACCTGGGAGCAGGTTACACACAAGCCGCCCGAGACCGAAGAGATATTATGCCTGTCTGTCTCTGAGCCTGGCGGTCCCAACTTCCCAGTCACTGGAGCAAAGATGGCGGAGGGCACTCTCCGTGGCGCCGCTCACCCTGTAGTCGCGATGGCCCGCCGATCTGGCACCCAGACGACCACAGCGCCGACCCGCCCTCGGGCACAGATGGAAGCCCCAACAGGCCGTGTCCCAAGTGATGTTATATTGGGGGTAGGGAGCCTGGGGTATCCGTCTCTCCAGCGCAGTCCGTGGGAACAGAGGTCGCGGAAGGAAAGCTGGCAGGCCAAATTCATGAAATTCTTAGGCAAATGGATGGAACTAGAAAGTGCCATCCTGAGCGAGGTAACCCAATCACAACTCACATGGTATGCACTCACTGATAAGTGGATGTTAGCCCAAAAGCCCAAAATAAACAAGTTACAATTCACAGACCACAGGAAGCTCAAGAAGAGAGGACTGAAGTGGGGGTCCTTGGGTTCCTCTGAGAAAGGGAACAGTTACTCAGGGGACAGCAGATGCTGGAGAGGATGTGGGGATCTGAGTTACTTACAGAAACAATAATGGAGGCAAAGTGTGGAGCAAGGACTGAAGTATAGGCCACCCAGAGACTGCTCTACCAGGGGATTCACCCTATAAATAGTCACCAAATCCCAACACTACTATGGACGACAGGAAGTGCATACCAAAAGGAGCATGCCATGGTTGTTTTTGGAGGAGCCTGACCAGAGCCTTGCACATACAGAGGCTGATGCTAGCAGCCAACCATTTGTCTGGCAGTGGGGTCCCCAAGGGAGGAGTTGGAGGGTGGTACGGAGGAGCTGAAGGGGTTTACAGCCCCATGGGAAGAACAACGATGTTGGCCACTCAGACGCCCCAGGACTCCCAGGGACTAAACCATCAACCAAGGGGTACACATGGTTACAGCCAAAAATGTGACAAAGGAATGCCTTCTTGGCCATCAGTGGGAGGAGTGGGCCTTGGTCCGGTGAAGGCTCAACAGATGCCCCAACAAAGGGAAATTGAGGGGGAGGGAGGTGGGAGGGGGTTGGGTGGAGGGGCATATACTTGGAGGCAGGGAGTGGGAGGAGGGATTGGGGGGTATTGGGGAGGGGGGAAACCGGGAAAGGTTTTACCACTTGAAATGTAAATGAAGATTATATTTAATAAAAAAAATAAATAAAAAGATATGTGGTAAGATGTGGGGGAAGGGTTTGCCTCAGTGGGCCCATGCCGAGGCATCCCTTCTCCCTGAGTGACCAGTCACAGGACAGTATAGTATAGAATAGAGTTTATTTAGGACATGGGGAGGGGATTAAGAGGGTAGTAGAGTCAGAGAAAGGCAGAGGGAGGGAGAGAGTAGAGAAGTAGAGGCTGGCCATGACCATATGGAGAGAGGGAGAAGGGAAGGGAGAGAGAGAAGAGCCCAAGAGGGCAAGAAAGAAGGAAGTAGAAAACAGGAGTAAGAGAGAGAGGAGGGTGCAAGTAGTCCCTTTTATAGTGGGCCAGGCCTACCTGGCTGTTGCCAGGTAACTGTGGGGGTGGAGTTTAGACAGAATGATAACAACAGTGATATCTATACCATGTGTGCTTGATCACTGATCACTGCACAGATCCCCCCACCCCCTTAACTTAGAAATACACTGGGTGGCCTGCTCCTGTCAGGACAGATCTTCAGAGGTTCTTATGTGGTTCATTTTCTCCTAGGCATGGGGTAGGTCATCCATACTTCTCCATCTTGCAGTCACCTGTTGCTTCTGTGTTGATTCTGGAGCCAGAGCAATACTGTTGCCAAGCCAGTGCTGTTCCTGGCACTTATTTCTTCTGTGGTGATGCTCTGCTGTTATGTTGGCACAAGCAGTGATGTCTGGATGTCTTATTAATAACTTTATTTCCTCCATCATCATATGACAGGGTAGGTCAAAGGAATGAATGGCAGTTTCTACAGTAACTGCACCAGATGGGGCTCATGCAACCTCTGAGCTCAAGGATGGTGATCTTCCTGTGGACCACACTATCAATGAGTTTGGTGTCTACCATGGGAATCATAGGCATAGGCTCTCGCTGAGCTTAGCTACTGCAGATGTTTTACCAGCAGGCTCTTTTTGACTCCTGGTGCAGCCCCCAGGAGGAGACACATCCGTGTATGGTTGGCTAAAGATTCTTAATCTTGTTCATGTATTTTTTTTAAATCAACTCTTCCTTTAGTTGATTCTTTGTTTTTCTATTCTATTTCATTAATTTTTTAGCCCCAACTTTTATTAGTTCTTCTCATTTATTCTTTTTGGGTATTATTTGTTCTTGTTTTCCTAAAGCCTTTAAGTGTAATATTAAGTTATTAATATGGGATTTCTTCAGTTTTTTGATGTAGGCACTTAATACTATACACCCTCTTAGGGCTGTCTTCATTGTATTCAATGGATTTTGGTATAATGTGTTTTCATCTTCATTAGTTCTAAGGATTTTTAAATTTCTTGGTTTCTCCCCTCATACAACCTGCATTCACTAGTGTGTCATTTAGCTACCATGAGTTCTTATACTGTCTGTCCTTTCTATTATTGTTGATATCTAGCTTTGCTTCTTTGTGGTCAGATCATATACAATATTCAATTTCAGCTTTTCTAAATGTATTGAGACTTGCCTTTGTAGCCATCCAGTGGCCATGGAGAACTGGGTCTACCTGAAAGGGGGGCTGGAAATGAAAAAGGATGGGTTTGTGAGAAGGATGAAGCCAAGACAAAGTTTTTGATCAAGGCTCAAAGTTTAATATTCAGCACTGTATTTATATAGGGAGAGCCCACAGACCCATCCCTTGTTTCAGCTGGATTGTGTTGCAAAGCGAGTTCATTAGGCTGTCTGCTCCTGTAGGAAATTGCAAATGCTGTGAGACAGGAGCTCATAAAACCATTGTGGCAAGCATTCAAGGTCTGTTTAGCCTACTCAAGGCTGAGGGAAGGGCACATGCTTTGTGTCCTAATATGTGGTCTATTTTAGAGGAAGTTTCATGAGCTACTGAGAAGAAAGTTTATTCTTTAGTGATGGGTGGAACATTCTGTAAATATCTATTGTATCTATTTAAGATGTAATTTAACTTCAGAGTTTGTTTAGCTTTTGCCTGGATGTTCTATTACTGAGAGCAGAGTACAGATATCGTCCACTATCTGTGTTGGATACAATCTTGTGATTTCAGATCTAATAGTTTTTCTTTTTTTAAAAAAACTGGGTGACCCTGGGTTGGTGCATAGATGTTTAGAATTGTAATACTTAGCTCTCTGTGAATTTTTCCTTTAATCTATCTGTCAGTGGTGAGATATCTTTGTTTTGTGACACTGTCTTAATTAAGGTTTTACTGCTGTGGACAGACACCATGATCAAGGCAACCCTTATAAAGGACAAGATTTAATTGGGGCTGGCTTACAGGTTCAGAGTTTCAGAGGTTTAGTCCATTCTTATCAAGGTGGGAACATGGAAGCATCCAGTCAGGCATGGTGCAAGAGGAGTTGAGAATTCTACGCCTCCTTCCAAAGACAAAACAGGAGAAAACTGGCTCCCAGGCAGCTAGGATGAGGGTCTTAAAGCCCAAGACCACAGTGACACACATACTCCAACAAGATCATACCTTCTAATGATGACACACCCTGGGCCAAACATATCCAAACCATGTGTAGTACACAGACACTAATCCTGAAGAGATATGAATGATCATCTACTCATCAAAGACAGTGACCTAATGACAGACTAAAGTAAATATATGATAAAGCTCAACATAGTGAACCATGACCTTTATTGGAATCACTTATAGGAATATGGGTGAATATTGTTTTCAGGAACCTTGCACTATAATTCTAGCCATTGCAACAGTCATCAGTGTGTCCGAAAATATATTCCAGGTCCTTACTCTTGAGACAAACTTTGGAGCATCAAGAAATTCTAATGAACTTTGATTTAGATGTTTGGAAAAAAAAAGTCCCCTGTTCCATTCTTTCCTGATTCCCTGTCTAGAAGCTGTAATGTTAATACCTCATTTCAGCTTCTCCTTTCCTCCATTTTCAGGGACCAGTCAAGGACTTCCTTTCATCTCTATATCTCATAGTTATATAATAGAAAACCAATGATGCATTTTGGGGGACTTTTGGATAGACTCTTAGGAGGAGTACCCTAACTGCCACATCTGATGCCCTCATCCAAGTTGAAGAAGCCAAATCCATCATTAGTCCAATTCCATAAAGAAATAAGAGTGGGGGTGATGAAAACAGGAGGTGGAAATTGGCTAGACAGTGTAGAGTAAGACTACTGTTCCCCTAGAGGCAACCAGTTGCTTTGCTAAAAGCCAGAAATGTCACTGGTCCTCTTGGCAGCCCCATCCTTGCCATAGGTTAGAGATGCCAGAAGTATTTCGGGACTCTGGTTTCTGATCTAGGTTCTAAGTGGTTTTAGGGTTATGTTTTTAGACAGTAGGTGAGAGGATGTTAGAGTAGCAAGAAAGTCCTATGTGCTGGTTGCTTTTCTTCAACTTAACACAAACCTAGGTAAATCTGGGAAGAGAGGATTTCACTTGAGGAATTACTGGCATTGATTTGTCATGTGAGAATACTTGTGGGATATTTCTTTGGTTAATGATGTGAAAACTCTCAGCCTACTTACAGTAGGAGTGCCACCTCTGGGCAGTTTCTCTTGGGTTGTATAAAATTCATTCTGAGCAAGCCATGATGAGCAAGCCACTAAGAAGCTTTCCTCCATGGTTCTTGCTTCTGCTTGAGTTCTTGCCCCGACTTCCTTCATGTTTGATTGTGTTCAGACATGTATGACTAACAAATTTTCTGAAGTTGCTTTTTGGTCAGTAGTTTATCATAGCAACAGAAGACAAAGTAGCCTTATCATAACAACAGAAGCCAAAGTAACCTGTTAAGAGAAAACTCGTGATCAAGAGAATAGAGTCTTTGACCTATGTGAAGATTTAACATTCCAGTGGGGCCTGCTCAATCATCTGGCAAGGGACTACCACTAAGAAGGTGGGCTTATGTTAAACCATGGTAAAGAGACAGGAAGAATAATTTCTTCCTCATGTTGCAGCCTTGTCCAGAGGCTCATGGAGGGAGATGATGGTACCAAACAATTGCTATTCACTTATCATAACAATTTATTGTTACTAGAGACTGCAAATTCCCATGAGCTTCCCAGATCTTACCATCCCAAGTATTAGCCCCATTTGGTTGCTGGCTCTAGTGGTGGATGTACATGGTTAGGCAAATCCTCTAACTCTCTTCTAAAACTAGTAAGCATTTCATTAAAAAACAAAATGTCCCTTCATGGAGGTTTGGTATTACTTCCTTAGTTCAATATAAAAAGGAATGACTTTATCACTTGACAACAGAGACTCCTCTTGCTCTCACATTTCCATGATCTCATTAGACATCTAGGAGATTTGATAATGAAAATGGAGAAGAGGACTGGGATGTGTGACTGAATGCCTGTGGTACAGGAAGTGCTAAGGGTTCTGAGGGCTCAGTGGTACTGGTAAGTGTCAGCAGTGCTACCATTTTGGTTTATGCTGTAACATTATGTTAACCAAAGTGGCAATGAAGTCAATTTGGCCTTCATCATCTTGATGATATCACTAGGCAAGATGGTAGCCATATCACATGGCAGCTACCATCTTAATGGTATCACCAGCCAGCATGATGACAAAGTCACATGGCTACTTTTTGTTTGAGCTTAACTTCTTGATAAATCATATCCATGGAGCACAAGGCCTTCTAGGATCCATGTATCTCACAGATTAAATGCAGAATCACCCCCTTATTAAAAAAAAGTGTGTGTGTGTAAGGAGGAAGTGACTTTGGTGCCATTTTGTCCCATTCAAGTATGAAATAGTGTAGGCTGAGATCATATAGAATTGTAATGTTCTGTGTGGCAGGGAATATTAAGTCCCTTAGAAATCAACTTTTTAAAAATAGTTGTGCTTTATTTGTAAGCCCTAAAAGACCCACCAAGGAGCTAACTCTGATGCAATTGCACTAGGGTCTTTATTCAAGCTCGAGATTGGGCAATACTGCTATCTCTGACATAGTATAATGGGAGGGTGAAACCCCAAGATCTCAGTGGGACAAGGCCTTTTAGGAAATGGTGAGCAAGTGAGGGGCTTTCAACCTGGCAAACATCTAATTGTATGACTATTGTCAACTGACAGGTGGATGCTCTGAAGCAAAACCATGAGCAATTACAAATGGTCTGAAAGAATGTCTAAAACAATCAGACTACTTTTTGATTGACTGTTGCTAGGAAGTAGCTAGGGAGTAACTCTGGAGTATGGGCCAACAGCAAACCATGGAGTCCTTCCTGGTACTTGGGTGCAGCTTGGGTTCAGCTATAGGTCAAGTTTCTCTTAAGATGAAGGCTGGTCCCAGATGGAATAGGTTTGGCCTCTCAAGTAAATCTTGCCTTTAAAACCTTAATATCCTTGTGCTGCTTTTTTACCCAGGCAGAAAAGCAACTGCCTGAGACCAGTTGGTCTTAGGCAGTGTTAGACCTAAGCACACCAAGAGGACATCATTGTAGCAGTAAGTATTTAAAGTCTGCTCTATGCTCCTGGTGGGTGCATGCACAGCTCTGCACCCATCCAAGAGCTCTGGATTCAAGAATGAATGAAAGACACATGTAACCTTTATATTTTCCTATGCCTTAACTAGCTCAATGGCTGAGCCACTCCTGAACCTCCACGTGGCTAAAGCATTCCCCTCTGATATTCCTGAGTTAATACTTGCTAAATCTATATTTCATCTCTGTTACCCAAAACCCAATCAGGGAAGTGGCCCCTGGGACTGCTTTCCCTGATTTTTACATGTCAGTAGGCTCTCCTTCCTGTACCTTTTCCCACGTGGTCAGTCTCTTACACCCTCCTAATGGCAGAATCCTTTCTTCCCCTCTCCCGTGTTTCTTGCCCAGGAATCCTAAAAGTCCAGCCTCTGTCCTCCTCCCCAACCATTGGCTGCTGGCTCTTTATTGACCAGTCAAAAAACCAACTGTTGTCAGGGACCTGCAGTAGATGTATGAATTCCCATGTAAGCACAAATCAAATCCCCAACATCTCACCTTTTCATCCATTAAAAAGGCCTTTTTCTCTCATATGTACATTGAACAGTCAACAGTTTATATATAAATATGAAGTATGCTATATATTAATAATGTCCAGTCTATCAACGT
This sequence comes from Tokudaia tokunoshimensis, assembly GCA_036184795.1. Lineage (NCBI taxonomy): Eukaryota > Metazoa > Chordata > Mammalia > Rodentia > Muridae > Tokudaia > Tokudaia tokunoshimensis. The sequence continues at coordinate 2,767,169 of BTHU01000015.1, read as the reverse complement.
TGTCAATTTATATACATTACTCTAACATATATCCTAGCTTAATGAGCTTACAATTCTATACCTGAATTATATTTTGATTTTAACTTGCATTACCATCTGAAAAAAATCATATTTTCAAATCAACATCATTTTCCTTAATACTAAACAGTTTAAATTTGATTATGAGACTATAACTCGTCTTCAACCTGTCAGAAATCTGAGAATGAATTTAATATTACCTCAATATATAGGAACCACAAAAATGTGGCTTCCAAAATGTAACCAAATTGTAGAGACATCTGACTACTTGGACAGTCCCCTATTTTTCAAAATGTTGGAGCCTCTGTCTTTAGCCTTCTGGCCTAGAACCGTCTGGCAGACCTTATGTAAAGCAGGAAAAAATGAAGGACTAGCTTATTCTGTTTTGGCAGAGCTAAGCTGTCGATTATCCTGCATGTGGGTCCCTTTCTGGTCACTATTTTTTGTCTTCAGATGGAGAAGGGCAATTCTTGCCCAGTGACTACTTTGCCACGAAAAGCAACTCTACCTGGAGGTTGCTTATCTTCCTTGAAGGGTGATGGGGATACTGTCAGAAGTGGACATGTCTTGTAGTCAATTGATCTTCAATAATGAAATAACATTATATGTAATATTCTGTGGATTTCTAATGGTTTTGAAGACTATGTAACTGAACTATCTATCTGAACTGTTAAACCTTACCTACTTTTAGCTATTTCTATTTGAATAATATTAAAAACACTTCATTGTAATAAATCAGGATTTAATATTACCATGAGTTTACTATCTGGCCCTTAACTTGTGTTACTTAATCATCTCAAACAGTTTGTAATAGCAGGTAGAAGGACTGGGTCAAAGCCTTGTATTCTTAAATGAGTTTCATAGGCACAATGCCTATCTAAGAGTAACAACATTAATTTCAAATTTTGTATCAATAGATAAAGATTATACCAATGAAAACTTAATTCTATATCAATATATAAGTTCTATACCAATGTAAGAAATTATAACTTCAATTTTGCATCAATTATAAAGATTTTTTTAATCAATGTAAGATTATAGCTATACAATATTTTAAGAATAAATTTAGTAATCTACCCTTTCTATTTTCTCCCTGTTCAAAATTATGACCATTTCCAAATTATCCCTTAGAATGATAACCTATCAATAATTTATAAAATAACCATAACCAGACACCCAAACCAAAGAGATTGGGATAATGACTCTCCACAACTTTTTCCTGCTGAATAGGGGTGATGAAAACTTTCCTCAAGGGGTAGGGAGTAGGGGGGAGGGGTAGGAAAATTAGAAAAATTGGTTAAACCTAAGAAAACATTTGTTATACAATCTCTGTATGCTTGGAAGACTCAGGGTTTGACTGAAGTTCTGGGATCTGTCTGAAAAGCTGGATGAACTAAGTCTATCAGGAATCAGCAGCAACTCTTGTAGCTGTTCTGGAAGCAAGTCCCTGAACAGCATCAGGAAGCAGGGAGCTGGAACAGCAAATCATTTCAGCATCCCCAAGGATAAATCTTGCCAAAGCTATACATTCTGTAATATATGAATCTCACAACTAAAATTTTAGTTCTATTAAGATATTTGTAAGGGTTTTGCAAAGTTCAAAGATCAGTTAAGAATGAAATTTTGTTCCTTATTTGAGCAAGTGAAAGACAACTATCCTTTAATGAGCTAATTTGATCAATAACCAATCATAATAAGTCTTCATGCCATGTGAAGGATGACACAATGAATATTAAGGATTCCACAATCAATAACATTTATTGTCTTATTTTAGCTGAAGTTTTGGCTAGGGACATTTTCATGTCTAAGCCAGTTATAGGGTGGTTCCCATATTGAGGAATCAGCAGATCAAGTTACCTGTCCCGTTTGATAGTCTCGAAATTTTTTCTGTAGCCAATATCTTCAGGGGGTCTTCCCCTGTCATATCTGGTCCATATCACTCTGGAAAGGGTCCAAAAATCTCTTCTCCTTTCCAGTTAACACAAATACAGAGCCTCTCTCCCAAAATAGCATGTCCTTGGTCCAGTGACCTGAAATCCTCAAAGGTATAATTTGCTTCAATTTAGTAACTTGATGACCTCTCCCCCAGAGGATATTTAATATCATAAATACCACCAAACTTATTATCATCTTCATTTTGGTAATTAAAACAACTCAAAGCAATTAAAACAATCTAAACAAATATTATCTGTCTGAGATAAGGTCTTCTCCTTATTCCCTGCTCATGACCTACATGAGATCAAGGCCTAAGTTATTTGTTTATATGTGTAAACTTAAATTCTCCCTTTTAGGAGATTATTATCTCTGTGGGTATATATGTATCCCTTCTTTCTTTATATAACTTATCTTTCCCAATGTTTTTAACTTCAATTAAATTCCCTTCTATTTTCTGTATGAGCCTATTTTCAGTCTGATGTATGAATGAATGCCACTCTAAGCTATCCCAGAATTCCTGTGTAGACCATGTTCTTAGAATCCAGTGCTTACCCTGTCATAGACCTTTTCAAATTTCCTTTAAAGCATTTTTCTCATTCTCCCTTCTATCTCTGTGCCTCTGTTTCCTACATTTGAGATCAAAGGCCTGGATTTCTTTATTCCATGTGTACTTAAAAACACTTAAACAATTGCCATTATCCTCTTTTCTATCCTTAAAAACAATTAAATCAAATTTCATCCATCTCTGTTCTTTATCTTGTTGTGAGAGGCAACCAGTGTCTGCCTCTGCCTTTTGAGTAGCCAGTCTCTTTGCACAGCAGTGTTCCCAGCACCTTTGAGCTCAAACTCTTTGTACTAGTTCTGAGTCACTGGAAGAAATACCCATGTGGCTCTGGCAAAATCTGTATCTGCTAAGAAGCCAATTCTCCCCAATCTAAGTCATGTTTTCCATCCGAGAATCTCTAAATAATTTTTAGTAGTGGGTACAAGCCTACCAGGTTGCATGCCATCTGTAGTTGTAAGCATTTAAAATTTGCTCTATGCTCCTGCTGGGATTTTTTTCCCTTCACCAAAACCTGATTGAAAGTCTCTCAGGTTTTTTGAGGAAACTGTGGTAGAGTGGGAAGGAAGGGAGAATTGTATTCCCTGAGGAAGAAGACAGGGGATTAAACTTGGCCTTTTTTGACTCTACCACATGGTCATTGACCAGTCACAAAAGCTTGAGTTTTATCTTGCTCAAGGCTTTGATACAAAACAACAAAAAAAAAGGGGGCTCTTTTGTTTTTGTTTTTGTTCCTCCAAGTGGACAGAGCAGCACGAAGCTGCTTACAGCCTGCTGATAAGACAGACAAAGGAACTTGCCTGTTGTCAGAGGGCCTTGGCACTTTCCTGATTACGGTGCTCTTTAATTGTACAGATCCTTTTAGTTTCATCTTGTGAGGCTTTGGTTCTACCCTACTTACAGAAATAGTGAAACAGAAACCATGGAGAGTGATAAGTCCCCGATATGGTTAAACATCTCATAAATGGTCTAGTATATGCAGTTCTCTCAGTGTGGTTTTTCTGTGTTAAAGGATGTAATGTTTTTTAAAAGATTATTATTTATATGAGTACACTGTAGCTGTCTTCAGACACACTAGAAGAGGGCATTGGATGCTATTACAGATGGTTGTGAGCCATCATATGGTTGCTGGGAATTGTGCCCAGGACCTCTGAAAGAACAATCAGTGTTCTTACCCACTGAGCCATCCCTCCAGTCCCCGAAGGGTGTAATTCTTATTCCGTATTCACATCTTTTCCCCTGAGACAGAAAACTGCTCTGTAACCCCAGGTTACTTTAAACATTTGGTTATCTTACCTCAGACTCCCACATGCTAGAGTTACAGGTGTAGTCCACCACACTGAGCCTTGAATTGTCTTTCTAAAACACCAAATAGTTCTTATTTAATCTGATGGCAAACAGGAATTTTCTAGCCCCACTATCTACACACTGCGGCTGACTCAAGCTCATTTCTTCCTTCACAGTGGCCTAGGAGGGGTCCCACAAGACAGTATTTACAGTTTTTAAAAAAGTCATTGAAAATTTCTCAGCACAATCCCTGTCTTAACTTGCGCTTGCAAAGGGGTAAATTCCAGTGGCTCCACGGGTTGAACACTAGGATTTTAAAAACAAACTTGCTGAGACTGTGTTTTGTCCATCACATGATTTCTTCTCTCCACACACTGTGGAGCCAAATGGAGTTGACCTCACTAAGCAGGTTAATCCACCCCTCACTGTGATGGTCTCAGGGACCTGTGTATTCCCTTCCCCAGCTTCTGTTCCTTAAGACAACCAGAAACTGTCAACTGACCCCTGCTATGGAACCACTCACAGCTGGGATTCTAAGTAGCAGCCTAGCAGCTATGTGATTGATGATGGCTTCTCAACGGTGCTTTAAAAATACTCCCAAAAAAAAAAAAAAAAAAAAAAAAAAAATAAAAAAAAAAAAATACTCCCAAATTGCCAGATCAAAGTCATTTAGAGAAAACCTTACCCCTGACTTGTAGACTCCTGCAGAGAAGCTATCTGTATGTGTACTGTAATCATTAGCACTCAGGTTGGGTCAGTCTAAGGTGATAAACATGACCCGAGACCCAGATGTCATCAAAACTGTTATCTTCTACCTTCCTTTCTTCCCACTGTCCCCTACCCAACAGCCACCTTTCTGCTCCCCTCCCCTGTATCCTGTGCTCCCACTGATCCTTTTCCTTGATATTTGTGGCTTTCTTATCTAAATTCCTGTCTCCTTTGCTTTGCTGGTGACTCTTTTGTGATGTTGTTCTATACTTTCCTTAGCAGGTTCTTTGGCTTATTTGAATCTTCTATATGGCAATCTATATAGTGAGTTATTTTAATAAAGTAGGATTATGGATTCTTTCTCAGAAATGTCTGCCCTTTCCAATGTTTTGGAGTTCATTGTGGGAGGGTTGGGATTCCATCCACAGGCTTTAGATGATTGTATTTCTATATGCTCTGAGAAGGGGTCTTGGGGTTATGGCTCATTTAATTTGTCATTTCTGCCTTGTGTTTCGTGTGTCTCTTGGATATACCTTTCAGTTTTAACTTTCCTCTTTCCCATTCTATCTGCTTATTTAATTTTTGATGAGTCCTTAAGGATTCTTGGGTGGGAACTGTGTTCCTTACAGATGTTTAGGACTGGCATTCCATAGTGCCTTCTTTTATTTTTTTGGCAGTTCTGTTTTCCCTAGCTACAGGCCACCATTTACATTACATTTAGTGCTTCAGTGACAGCACTATTGTGATATTGATTAGAAAATGTGTGACTCATAGCTTTTTTTGAAGAAAAACTATCATTATTTAATTAGTGAAATGTAGGAGGAATCAGGAAAGGAAGAAAGGAGGCATAGTCTGTAAAGGAATGTATTATACAGGTCTGAAGGATGAAAGGCAGTACAGATCCTATTTTAGATGCAAAATGGTAGAAGAGAAGAATCTTTGTTTTTAGGTACAGAAAATGATGGACAGACACAGTGAGTTAACAATGTACAAATTTACAAGGAGTTACAAGATAAGAACTAACTAAAGGAGAATTAAAACAACTAAAATGGAGAGAGAGAGAAATGAAAACAGACAATTAAATGTGGAAAACAGATAAAAGCAAAACTTATATGGAACCAAATCATAGACACTGTTGATGAAATAAATAGCTCTCACTGCAAAGGAAAAAAAAGAGATGGTTTATCCTGGAGCCAAATATGAATGGCCATGGCCTGGGGCTACAGATTTAGATCTCTCAAATCCCATGTCCCAGTGGGTAACAATTTTATGAACCTGTTATAGTATCAGAACAAAAGGTCACAAAATAATATATGCTTCAAACACAATGGTGAGTGCATTAGGGTAGTTAGTGAGTTACAGCAGAGTGGGAAACATTGTTACAGGCTAATCTCTTAGATCTTCCACCTCTGGGAACTCAGGGCCTGTTCATACCTTTCAAAGAATTTATCTCACAGTCACAAAAGATGTTAGATCATGCCCAGAGGAAGGTCAGAAATGATTATTAAAGGATCTACAGATGCCTCAAGACCATGTAGCTGGACTTGCAGCTTTGTGGTCTCTCCACATCACTGAAGTTATGATGGGTCAACTGTCCTTTTTTAATAGCTTCTTTCTAGGAATTCTCCTTAACACAACTTACCAAACAACAGGTATAAACAGACAACAGGCAAAGAAAAAGGGACTAACTGCTCAGGCTGCACATGTTTGTTTTTCAATATCAAGGAAGAGATTACTAGAGTTGCATCTTTATGAACTTCATCCTTGGAGGTGGAGGACAATGATTGACAGGTAGGGTGGCTCAGGTGATTGTGACTTTAGGTGGCAGCAGGAAGGGTTAAAGAATGGGCATGCAGGTGCTGACTTCATGGCAGCTGGCAGTGAGGCTGATTCCCACCCCCCCAAGGCAATTTTTAAGGTTAGAAATATGAAGAAAGAACATTAGAAGTGTAGGGGAAGTAAAGAGCAAGAGAAATAGATCAGAAGAAGTAACTGTAGGCCCTGACCATGACCACTTGGCCATTGATACTTATAAATTGTAAATTTGATAATTCTACAGAGTAAAAAGTCAACTTTGTTAAATAACAAGATGACTATGTGTATTAGTCAGGGTTCGTGAGTCACAGAACGTATGGGTAGTCTCTATATAGTTAGGGAATTTGTCGATGACTTACAGCTTGTAGTCCAACTCCCCAACAATGGTCAACAGTAGCTGTGGATGGAAGTCCAAGGATCTAGCAGTTACTCAGTCCCACGAGGCAAGCAGGCCTGGAAGAGTCAGGGTAAATCTTCCTTCTTCCAATGTCCTTCTATAGGTCTCGGGCAGAGGGTGTGGCCCAGATTAAAGGCATGTGCCACTGCACCATTAATCCCAGATGACCTTGAACTCAGAGATCTCCTTGTCTTAATCTTCTGGAATTCATAGCCACTATGCTTCAAGATCTCCATGCCAAGATCCAGGTCAGAAACTTGTATCTCTGAGCCTTCAGATTAGGATCATAGGTGAGCCTTCCAATTCTTGATTAGTTCATTCCATATATAGTCAAACTGACAACCAAGAATAGCCACTACACTATGTCAACATTATTTTACTATTATTGTGTGAAAGTATTCTTTATAAAGGTATTTTAAAATTCTACTCTAATATTCGTAATAAATTAGTGAATATAACTTAAATAGTAATAGTAGATAGAACAATTTAAATTAGTGATATAGCTTCCTGTCTGAGCCTGTGCCCTGAGCAGAACTTGGGCACTGGCCCTGCACCCAGTCTCACAACACCCAGAGGGAGCCCAACTCCCAGGTGCTCTGAAATGCCCAGGATCGTAGGATTACAGAGGAAGCTTGACTCCAAGGAGATCAGACACAGAAGATCCAGTTTCACAACATCCCAGATGCTTTGACTTGTCCAGGATCACAGGTGAGGAGGCCACAACATCTGCCCCAACATCTGGAGTAACTAGGATGCCCAGGATCCAGGGACACAGGAACCCGTGCCCAGCCAGTGGCATGGGTTTCTTCTGGTCTGAACCTGCACCTGGAGCAGACCTGGTGTGCTGGCTCTGCACCCACTTTTAAAACACCCAGAGGGAGCTCAACTCCCAGGTGCTCTGAAATGCCCAGGATCACTGGATCACAGGATCACAGAGGAAGCTGACTCCAAGGAGAGCAGACACACCCAGGAGCACTGGAGTTCTGACATACTCAAGATCACAGCTGAAGCCACAACATCTTTCCCAACACCCAGTGTAACTGGGACCTCCCACAGGAACAAGGGAAACACAAATCCCTGCCCAGCCAGAGGCACGGGTTCCTTCCAGCTTTCACCTGTGCCAGGAACAAACCCAGGGCTCTGGTTCCCCACCCACCCCTGCAACACCCAAAGAAAGCTTGACACCCAGGAGCTCTGACATAACAGGATCTCAGGAGCTTGGTCACACAAAGATTTTAGGATCCCAGAGGCAGCTTGACTCTCAGGAGCTCTGACACACCCAGGATCTAAGTAAGGGTCACAGAATCACAAGTTCACAGAGACAGTTGAACTCTGGGGAGTTCTGACATAACCAGGATCACAGGAGGGACAGGCTCTAGTCAGACACAGCAAGAGCAGGTAGCACTCAAGATAACCAGATGGCAAGAGGCAAGCACAAGAACATAAGCAACAGAAACCAAGGCTACTTGGCATCATCAGAACCCAATTCTCCCACTACAGCAAGTCATGGTTACCCCATGATACTGGAAAAGCAAGATTTGAATTTAAAGTCACATCTCATGATGATGATAGAGGACTTTAAGAAGGTCATAAATAACTCCCTTAAAGAAATACAGGAGAACACAGGTAAACAGGTAGAAATACTTAAAGAGGAAACACAAAAATCCCTTAAAGAATTACAGGAAAACAACCAAATAGGTGAAGGAGTTGAATAAAATCATCTAGGATCTAAAAATGAAAATAGAAACAATAAAGAAATCATAAAGGGAGAAAACTGTAGAGATAGAAAACCTAGGAAAGAGATCAGGAGTCATAGATGCAAGCATCACCAACAATACAAGAGATAGAAGAGAGAATATCAGGTGCAGAAGATACCATAGAAAACATTGACACAACAGTCAAAGAAAATGCAAAAAGCAAAAAACTTCTAACCTCAAACATCCAGGAAATCCAGCCACAATGAGGAGACCAAACCTAAAGATAATAGGTATTGAAGAGAGCAAAAATTCCCAACTTAAAGGGCCAGTAAATATCTTCAACAAAATTATAGAAGAAAACTTCCCTAACCTAAAGAAAGAGATGTCCATGAGTATACAAGAAGCCTAAAGAATTCCAAATAGACTGGACCAAAAAATAAATTCTTCCCGTCACATAATAACCAAAATACCAAATGCACAAAACAAAGAAAGAATATTAAAAGCAATAAGGGAAAAGTGTCCTGTAGCATATAAAGGCAGACCTATCAGAATTACACCAGACTTAATTCAGAAGATCCTGGGCAGATGTCATACAGACCCTAAGAGAAAACAAATGTCAGCCCAAGCTACTATACCCAGCAAAATTCTCAATTACCACAGATAGAGAAACCAAGATATTCCATGACAAAACCAAATTTAAACAGTATTTTTTCCACAAATCCATCCCTACAAAAGAAAACAGATGGAAAACTCCTACACAAGGAGGGAAACTGCACCCTAGAAAAAGCAAGAAAGTAATCTTCTATTAACAAACCAATAAAAAGATAGCCACACAACATAATTCCACCTCTAACAACAAAAATAACAGGAAGCAACAATCACTGTTTTTTAATATCTCTTAATATCGATGGACTCAATTCCCCCCAAAAAGACATAGACTGACAGATTGGATATGTAAACAGGACCCAACATTTTGCTGCATAGAGGAAACCCACCTCAGTGATAGATACTACCTCAAATTAAAAGGCTAGAAAAAAATCCAAGCAAATGGTTCTAAGAAACAAACTGGAACAGCCATTCTAATATTGAATAAAAATGACTTTCAACCTAAAGTTATCAAAAAGATAACACACTTCACACTCATCAAAGGACAAATCTACAAAGAAGAACTCTCAATCCTGAACATCTATGCTCCAAATGCAAGGGAGCTCACATTCATAAAAGAAACTTTACTAAAGCTCAAAGCACACATGGCACCTCACACAATAATAGTGGGAGATTTCAACACCCCATTCTCAGCAATGAAAAGACCATGGAAACCAAAACTAAGCAGAGACACAGTGAAACTAACAGAAGTTTTGAACCAAATGGATTTATCAGATATCTATAGAACATTTTATCCTAAAACAAAAGAATATACTTTCTTCTCAGCACCTCACGGTACCTTCTCCAAAATTGACCATGTAATCGGTCACAAAACAGGTCTCAACAGATACAAGAAGGATGAAATAATCCCATGAATCCTATTAGATCATCAAACTAAGGTTGGTCTTCAATAACAAACAAAACAGTAGAAAGAATACATATAAATGGAAGTTGAACAACACTCTACTCAATGACACCTTTGTCAAGGAAGAAATCAAGAAAGAAATTTAAGCCTTTTTAGAATTTAGTGAAAATGAAGTCACAACATACCCAAACTTATAGGACACAATGAAAGCAGTGCTAAGAGGAAAACTTATAGCTCTGAATGCCTCCAAAAAGAAACTGGAGAGAGCATATACTAGCAGCTTGACAGCACATCTGAAAGCTCTAGAACAAAAAGAAGCAAACACATCCAAGAGGAGTAGTCAGCAGGAAATAATCAAACTCAGGGCTGAAATCGACCAAGTAGAAACAAAAAGAACTAGACAAAGAATCAACCAAACCAGAAGCTGGTTCTTTGAGAAAATCAGCAAGATAGATAAACCCTTAGCCAGACTAACTAGAGGGCACAGAGACAGGATCCAAATTAACAAAATCAGAAATGAAAAGGGAGACATAAATCAAGAATTCAAAAAATCAGACCCGGGAAAGGGGAAATCATTTGGAATGTAAATAAAGAATATAGAAAATAGTAATAACAATAATAATAATATAACAATATAATAATAATAATAATAATAATAATAATAATAATAATAATAATAATAATAAAAAATCAGACCCTACTACAAAAGCCCATACTCAACAAAACTGGAAAATTTGGATGAAATGCACAATTTTCAAGACAGATACCAAATACCAAAGTTAAATTAGGATCAGATAAACCATGTAAACCAAACCATAACCCCTATAGAAATAGAAGCAGTCATTGTCTCCCAACCAAAAAAAGCCCAGGACCATATGGGGTTTAGTACAGAATTCTATCAGACATTCAAAGAAGACCTAATATTCTTCAAACTATTCCAAAAAATAGAAACAGAAGATACACTATGCAACTCATTCTACGAAGCCACAATTACTCTGATACCTAAACCACATAAAGACCCAACCAAGCAAGAGAACTTCAGATCAATTTTTCTTATGAAAATTGATGCAAAAATACTCAATAAAATTCTAGCAAACTAAATCCAAGAACACATCAGAACATTCATCCTTCATGGTCAAGTAGGCTTCTTCCCAGGGATGCAGGTATGGTTTAATATAAGGAAATCCATTAATGTAATCCACCATATAAACAAACTAAAAAAAACCCCACATGATCATCTCATTAGATTTTGAGAAAGCATTTGACAAAATTTAATGCACCTTCATGGCAAAAGTCTGGAAAAAGGCCCATACCTAAACATAGTAAAAGCAATATACAGCAAACCAGTAGCCAACATCAAACTAAATGGAGAGCAACTTGAAGCAATCGCATGAAAATCAGGGACTATACAAGACTGCCAATCTCTTCCTATCTATTCAGTATAGTACTAGAAGTTCTAACCAGAACAATTAGACAAAAGGGGGTCAAAGGGATACAAATTGGAAAGGAAGAAGACAAAATATCACTTTTTGCAGATGATATGATGGTATACTTAAGTGATCCAAAAATTCCATCAGAGAAGTTTTAAACCTGATAAACAACTTCAGCAAAATGGCTGGATATAAAATTAACTCAAACAAATCAGTAGCCTTCCTCTATTCAAAGGATAAACAGGTTGAGAAAGAAATTAGGGAAATGATACCTTTCACAATAATAACAAATAACATAAAATACCTTGGTGTGACTCTAACCAAGCAAGTGAATGATCTGCATGACAAGAACTTTAAGTGTCTGAAGAAACAAATCAAAGATTTCAGAAGATGGAAAGATCTCCCATGCTCACAGATTGGCAGGATTAATATAGTAAAAATGGCCATCTTGCTGAAAGCAATCTACAGATTCAATGCAATCCCCGTCAAAATTCCAACACAGTTTTTCATAGAGTTAGAGAGAGCAATTTGTAAGTTCATTTGGAATAGCAAAAAATCCAGGATAGTGAAAACTATTTTCAACAATAAAATAACTTCTGGTGAAATCACCATCCCTGACCTCAAGCTCTACTACAGAGAAATTGTGATAAAATTGCACAGTATTAGTACAGGGACAGGCAGGAATATCAATGGAATAGAAATTGAAGACCCAGAAATGAACCCACGTATCTATGGTCACTTGATCTTTGACAAAGAAGCTAAAACCATCCAGTGGAAAAAACCAGCATTTTCAAAAAATGGTGCTGGTTCAACTGGCAGTCAGCATGTAGAAGAATGCAAATTGATCCATTCTTATCTCCTTGACCAAAGCTCAAGTACAAGTGGATCAAGGACCTCCACATAAAACCAGACACTCTGAAGTAATAGAAGAGAAAATGGGGAAGAACCTTGAACACATGGGTACAGGGGAAAATTTCTTGAACAGAAAACCAATGGGTTATGGTCTAAGCTTAAGAATTGACAAATGGGATCTCATAAAATTACAAAGCTTCTTTAGGGCAAAGGACACTGTAAATAGGACAAAATGGCAGCCAACAGATTGGGAAAAGATCTTTACCAATCCTACATCCTATAGAGGTCTATAAGGAACTTAAGAAGTTAGACTCCAGAGAATCAAATAACCCTTTTAAAAATGGCACATACAGTTAAACAAAGAATTCTCAATTTATGAATATCAAATGGCTGAGAAGCACCTAAAGAACTGTTCAACATCCTTAGTCATCAGGGAAATGCAAATCAAAACAACCCTGAGATTCCATCTCACACCAGTCAGAATGGCTAAGATCAAAAACTCAGGTGACAGCAGATGCTGGAGAGGATGTGGAGAAAGAGGAATACTTCTCCACTGCTAGTGGGATTGTAAGCTGATATAACCACTCTGGAAATCAGTCTGTTGGTTTCTCAGAAAATTGGACATAGTTTTACCTGAGGACCCAGCTATACCACTCCTGGGCACATACCCAGAAGATGCTCCAACATATAATAAGGACACATGCTTCACTATGTTCATTGAAACCTTATTTTAAGACCCGGAAGCTTGAAAGAACCCAGATGTCCCTCAACAGAGAAATGGATACAGAAAGTGTGGTACATTTACACAATGTAGTGCTGCTCAGCTATTAAAAACAATGAATTCATGGAGTTCACAGGCAAGTGGATGGAACTAGAAAACCTCATCTTGAGTGAGGTAACCCAGTCACAAAAGAACATACATGTTATGAACTCACTGATAAGTGGATATTACCCCAAAAGCTCAGAATACCCAAGATACAATTTGTAGACCTCATGAAGCTCAAGAAGAAGGAAGACCAAAGTGTGGTTGCTTCAGCCCTTCTTAGAAGGGGGGACAAAATACTCACTAGAGGAAATATGGAGACAAAGTGTGGAGCAGAGACTGAAGGAGAGACCATCCAGAGACTGTCCCACTTGGGGATCCATTCCATATTCAGTTATCTAGCCCACACACTATTGTGGATACCAAGAAGTGCTTGCTGACAGGAGCCTGATATGGTTGTCTCCTGAGAGGCTCTGCCAGAACCTGACAAATAAAGAGTTGGCTGCTCGCAGCCAACCATTGGACTGAACATGGGGTCCCCAATGGAGGAGCTACAGAAAGGACTGAAGTAGCTGAAGGGGTTTGCAGTCCCCTAGGAAGAACAACAATATCAATTAACCAGACCCCCTTCCCCAGAGCTCCCTGGAAGTAAACCACCAACCTAAGTGTACACCTGGAGTCACCCATGGCTCCAGCCACATATGTAGCAGAGAATGGCCTTGTTGGGAATCAATGGGAGGAGAGGCCCTTGGTCCTGTGAAGGTTCGGTGCCCTAGTGTAGGGGAATATCAGGGTGGGGAGGCTGGAGTGGGTGGGGGAATACCCTCATATAAGCAGGGGGAGTGGAAATGGGATAGAGGAATCTGGGAAAGGGGAATAACATGTGATATATAAACAAAGAAAATACCCAACAAAATAAAAAAATAATTAAAATAACTTGTGGAATATAAATAATTAGAATAAAAAATTTTCTTTTAGATTTAAAAAAGTGAATATAGATTTCTTAAGAACATAAAAAATTAGTGAAAAACTTAAGAAATTGCAGAAAACATGCCACAGCAAAACACTATTACTAATATAGTATTTTTTTTTACACTAGTGACATATGACATACTGTGAGAGCATCAGCTCTAAGGCTGTATAGACACAAGCCACAGTAAACAAACTTAGTGTTATATATTTCCATATTCATATGTATGTAACAATAATAATAACAAACCATCAATTTGAGGGAAACTTTTCACTTGCACCATAAAAAGGAAAAATTTATCCTAATTAAAAATATCTTGGAGACCTGCTGTTGTCTCCTTCATCTAAAAGGAAGGTGTAATGACAAGTGGAGGGCTCAATAGGATTAGGAAGTTTTATCTGTGCTGCCTTTTACTAGTGACAGTTGCTCCTGGCTGCCATCTCGGCAGGTCATTCCTGCTCTTGTTTTCTAGAGAGGGAGTGTCAGCAGTTCAGTATTACTGTCATGTTTTTAATAAGTTGGGTTTAATAAGATTATTTTTTAATTTATTCTCTCTCTGTTTTAAAGGAAGAAACTTGGCTGAAGGGGCACATGAAACCTTCCATTTCTATCTGCAAACAGAGTTCCTTCTGTTCTGACTCCCTGATCACTAGGCTCCAACCTCAAGTGCCTCAAATGTTTCCTTCTATTGTATCCTTTGTACACTCACAACTCTTCTTGTCTCTCAGTTTAGGCTGATCTCCATACCCAGTGTATTTCTCCTTCATGTGCTAATTTATACATGAGGTCAGTTAATGTTGAGCCCCAGTCTTCCTTCAGGATAACTATTTTGAGTGAGGATGTGCAAGCTGAGTTTCCAAAGTTTCCCATCACAACTGGAAGACTGATTAGTCTATCCAATAAATTGTCATCCAAATTTAAATAAACAGCAGAGTCAGTTAAAATCATCATTACTGAGAAACATCTAATAAAAGCTGATTGATTGCGATGAGTTTAGATTGTTGAGGCGTACAATTAGTGATGGGTACAATCTTTTTGTGGAGCATGTGTAAATTGCATATAAAACATCAGCTCTGTGTCCTTTTGAAGAGCCATCTATAAAATCATTAAAAGCAATTGCTATATGATTTTTAGATATAAATTTAGTCTATAACTTTGGCTTTTCTTCAAAGAACATTTAAAAGGGACTATTTTGGATAATGATTATCTATAGATCCTTAGTATCATGCCAGTGTAATGTGCCGATTATTATCAGTGTGGAACAAATAATCAACCTGCAGTCTATCTATTTAGTGTTGCAGTAGTTTTTGTAGGCTCCTTACCAGTAAGTTGTTAAGATGTGTCTGTCCCATCATTATTAAGTCTATACGTTTTTGTAAGGAATTACAGACCATGTGAAGAATTAGGACATGCATAATTTCTGTAGTTGATAAGTAAGAGATTAATTCTATGAGCTACTGCTCTAGCAGCAGCTTTATTTAATGCTACACACATTTTTAACAGAATTTAATGAAGATTCTCCAGAAGGCAACTTAAAGAGAGAGCCAGATTCTTAGTAGTGTTAGGCACGTAAGATCATACATGATCTGATACATACCTGAATTCTTTTTTTTATTATTTATTTTATTTTATTTTTTTAAATTTACATTCCAAATAATTTCCCCTTTCCTGTTTCCTCCCTCCCCGAAAGTCCCATAAGCCCCCTTCCCTCCCTCTTTTCTCCATTCAACCCCCTCTCGTTTCTCTGTCCTGGCGTTCCCCTACATCCAGTCTTTCCAGGACCAGGGGTCTCTCCTTCCATCTTCTTAGAAATCTATTGATATGCGGATTGTGTCTAGGGTATTCCGAGATTCTGGGTCAATATCCCCTTATTAGTGACTGCATACCATGTGTGTTCTTTTGTGATTGGGTTACCTCACTAAGGATGATATTTTCAAGATCTGACCATTTGCTTAGGAATTTCGTGAATTCATTGTTTTTAATTGCAGAGTAGTATTCCATTGTGTAGATATACCACATCTTCTGAATCCATTCCTCCGTTGAGGGACATCTGGGTTCTTTCCAGCTTCTGGCTATTATGGGACCTCATTAAATTACAAAGTTTTTGCAAGGCAAAAGACACTGTCAAAAAGACGAAGCGGCAACTAACTGGGAAATGATCTTTACCAACCTTACAGCCGACAGAGGGCTAATATCCAATATATACAAAGAACTCAAGAAGTTAAACTCCAGAGAGGCAAGTAACCCTATTAAAAATGGGGTACAGAGCTAAACAAAGAGTTCTCACCTGAAGAATATCTAATGGCTGAGAAGCACCTAAAGAGATGTTCATCATCCTTAGTCATTAGGGAAATGCAAATCAAAACAACCCTGAGATTCCATCTCACACCAGTCAGGATGGCTAAGATCAAAAACACAGGAGACAGCAGTTGTTGGCGAGGATGTGGAGAAAGAGGAACACTCCTCCACTGCTGGTGGAATTGCAAGCTGGTACAACCACTCTGGAAAGCAGTCTGGCGGTTCCTCAGAAAACTGGGCATGACACTCCCAGAGGATCCGGCTAGACCACTCCTGGGCATATACCCAGAGGCTTTACCTGCATGTAATAAGGACACATGCTCCACTATGTTCATAGCAGCCTTATTTATAACAGCCAGAAGCTGGAAAGAACCCAGATGTCCCTCAACAGAGGAATGGATTCAGAAGATCTGATATATATCTGAATTCTTAAATTTTGCTCTTTTAGTTTAATTACCATGGAAGTTAAGCACTCATGTAAGCATTGATTTGATGAGCAGGAGTGGAGAGTATCTTCCCTACACTGAATGACCAATAGGAAATATAATCAGCAGCAGCTTTATGTCCTAGTCGCAATTGGTTTTAATTTTTCCCCCCATGAAGGAACCACTGATCAATCTATATTGAGTTATTCTCAATTTGAGCAAAAGCAAATAAAAACACATAAGTAAGCAAACAGAAACTAAGCTCCAGGGTAGCCACACTAGCTATAGGTAGGAACTCAGGTGTTGCCTCTGTGCACTGGTGACCCTGGGTGGAGAGGTCTGACAGGGAGCAAGCAGCTAGAGAGCTCTGAATCCCAGGCAGTCATGCAGGAGGGCAGTGCAGAGGAGGAGCCCAGAAGTGTGTTGCTTGCCTGAAGCCAAGTGGCTTCAGAGTCTATGCCTACCCTGCAAGATGTATCTAGCAGAAAGTTCTCTCTCTTTCCATTTTTTTTAAAATAACAGATTTCTATCTCTTCTTTCATGGGCTCTCTTTATATTAGTTCCTATGTATATAAAGTTGCAGAGTTGTATTTCTGAATATTTGTTTTTCCCAGTCTTAACAAATATTTCAGTAATTGTACAAAATGCTTTGTTGCAAAAGACTGAGAACTCATGTTAATCCTACTCTCTCACTTAGAGTCGTGAAACCCCTTTCAGTGAGAAGCTCAAGTTTCCTGAACCCCTAACTTCTACTTAAATAAAATTTTTCTTATTTTTTCTGAGGGTTGTGTGTCCCACATTAGGTGCCAGTTTCAGGGGTCCCTGTAAGCATCAAGGTAGGCAAGGAAATGAACCTCAGGGAGGTGAGAAGGAAAACTTTGTTCAGCCTAACTTAGACTAGATCAAACACGGAGAGTCTGATGTCAGGTGCTTTATTGCCAGCATATTTAAACAGTAAATTTTGGAAAACAAGTTTCCTGGTATAATACAATTCCTGCTGTACAAGAAGACACAAATTACAACTCTACTCAAAGTACATGGCATTTCTTCCAATAAGAAAGGTTCCAGAGATAGGCTTCATGTATTTTCTTAAGGGCCTAGGGAAGGATCTGCCCTGGTCTTAGTCATAGCACAGAGGTCATTTGAGCTATTACCTGCCTCTCTGGTCCTCGTTGTAGGATCTTGATATGGCCTGTTCCTACAGATAACTCTGACCATCAGGCTGTTAATTACCTCCAATTCCCAGACTTCTGGATGGAAAAATGCTATATATCCTTCCCTTTGAGAGGGCAATCCTGTGTGCTTAACATTCCTATTTTCCTTAGAGATCCACAGAAGAACCTTCATGCTCACAAGTTCATATAGGCTACATTGCTCTGTCTAGAAAACACATTTCTAAAAGGGTCAATATAATACATTAACTCAATAATATATTAACATACTCTACTGTTTAGCTTTATTTGGAGAAATTTAAAATGTATGACTATTTTACCTTATGTGGTGACTGCTAAGTTCATCTTGAAACCTGACTGTTATTTCAGGATAACTTGAAATACCAGGAAAATGAGTCAAGATCATGAGAGTCCTGTCATGCATAGAGATGGAAGGCAAATAACAGAAATGAGTTAGCTGATAGTACAGTGGCATATTTGAAAAGTCCAAATATTCCCAAGAGTTAAACAATACCTTTTAGTATCAAGAACTCTTATCACTTTCAACATTATGGAAAGTATTATGTTTATATTTGATTTTTACAATTTCCAAATGCATACTTATGTATAAGATATTTGAAAATGTAAATTTAAACATAACTTATTTTCAGTTTACCAAACAGGAGCAATGGAGATTTTCGAAGAATCAAAGTGATTTTTCAGGATAAGTTTTTATCTTTTTGTCTTCCAGATGCATTGAGCTCTCTTTAAAGTAATTTTAAAGCTGCTTTGGTTTGTTATTTTCTTTTCTCTGTTAGCGTTTCTACAAAAAGGCAGCTGCCTTTGTGCTGAGAGCAGTTGGTAAACACTCTCCTCAGCTGGCCCAGGCCATAGTTGACTGTGGAGCTCTGGACACACTGGTGATATGCTTGGAGGATTTTGACCCTGGAGTCAAGGAAGCTGCAACATGGGCACTTGGATATATTGCAAGACATAACACAGGTAATGGGGAGTATTAGGAAACAAGGAAACTGCAAATTTATGACATTATTCAGTGTTAATAAACAGCAGATTGAGTTTCAGGGTGATCAAATGTGTGATGAAACATCACATTTGAATGACAGTTCAGCTATTTGGAGTGGGGTGGATCCTCAAAGGCTTTGGTAGGCAGTCATAATGTTGCATGCTTATAACCCTGGCTACAGGAAGCCGAAGCAGAAAGATTACAACCTCAGGGCCATGCTGAACTATTCTGTGAGGTCCTGCCTTTAAACCAAAATAAATAAAACCAACCAAAATAAATATCCCAAATCAACCAGTCAAATAAAAATATCCTTGAAAGTTGTTTGTTAATGAATATATATTGGATTGTCACCCCATGAGAATACATTGAGTCTTTGGTATAAGTTATGTTTTAAATGATAAAATTACATAATACAGTATACATTTATTAATAATACATGTAAGTTTTCTTATGGATATAAGTTATAAAGAACTACATGTTTGTATTATAGTTAGTAGAATTAGGATGTCTTTTTCAAAACTTCCAGTTTCTTTCCATTGTGTTTATGTATAAAATAGCAGTTACTGTGTCCTGAATAATTGTGAACCAGGCTCTGCACCCTGCATTTCAGCTAGCTTGTTTAGGTGCTTGTCTCCCTACTAAACTGTGTAACTTAGAGAGGATGCCTGAGATTATGTGGATGGTAGCACTAGAATTTGGATTTAATTCTTATACTCAAGTCCGTGTTAACTACTTGATCATACAACTCTTACTATCTGCTCCTAACAATACTGGTGGCAACCCAGAAACATAGCAACACCATTAGAGACAGGAAAGAAATAGAACAAAATAACATTAAGCTGAGAAAGAATATTATTGTCTGAGGCTTTAAAATCAATATATTAAAATTCATTGCATGACATCTAGTGTTTGGTGTCTAAATAGGTTCATTTAGGCCTGTTGTTTACTACCCTTTGGGAAAATAGGCAGCACTTTTTCTTTTTATAACTAGCATATGCTAATGATATGCAACAATAGACTTCATTAACACACACACACACACACACACACACACACACCCACTCTGGTCTGCCTCCCACTAATCCTTTTTCTTTCCCTTTCCCTAGTCCGCTGGTTTCATTAGGATTACTATTGCTATGATGAAACAACATAACCAGAGGAACTTTGGGAGGAAAGGGCTTATTTGGCTTATGTTTCCACATCACAGTTTATCATCAAAGGAAGTCAGAACAGGAAATGAAACCTGTCAAGAGCCTGGAGGCAGGACCTGGTGCAGAGGCCATGGAGGGACACTGTTTACTTCTTTCTCCCTGTGGCTTGCTCAGCCTTCTTTCTTGTAGAACTCAGAATCATCAGTCCAGGGATGGCACCATTAATCACTAATAAAATGCCCTACAGGCTTGCCTGCAGCCTGATCTTATGGAGACCTTCCCTTAATTCCTTCCTCTCAGATGACTTTAGATTGTGTCAAGTTGACATAAAATTATCTAGCACATCTTCCTTATACTGTTATTATTTTATTTTGTGTACCCAATGGGTTTCACTGGGGTTGAGAACTTGATCCATGACTGCCCAGTATTTCTATCCCCCCTCATCCTTCTCCACATCCTCTGTGTTCTCATTCTCACTTCTTCTTTTATAGCTATTGTTTATATATGTGTGTATATCTATATATCTACATATATCATCTACTGAGTCCAGTTGGAGTTGCCTGGATGTGCATATGTTTAGGGCTGACTAATTAGGATTGGGAACTTGTCCTGAAAACAACTGTTTCTCCTTCCTTCACAGACACCAACAGCCTATAAGTTTTTCATCTAGGGGTGGAGCCTTGTGAAATTCTCCTCTGTTCCTCAGGCTCTTAAAATATTTTCCCTGCTCACCAGCCACATTCCTCAAGCTTTAGGTATAAGAGCTGGGCTATAGATGTCCCACGTGGGGCTGGCTATTCCATGGTCACTTACTCTCTACATCATCACCAGTTGTGGATCTCTCTAACAGTCTCAACTCAACTTCAAAAAGAAGCTTCCTTGATGAGGGGTGAAAGCTGCACTGACCCATGTGTATAAAGATAAATGTGTACAAAGCAGATGGATACTACATTAATTTACAACATTGTAGTAGAAGACTCTCATTTAGGGTCTATTTCCATTCTTGGGTTCTTGGCTAAGTTTGCAGCAATAGACATGCATTCCTGATGCCCTAGCTTCAAACCCTCCCCATATATCCCTCCTTGCTTTCTTTTAAACCAAATATATTCCTGAAAACATAAATATGTCCTGCTCAGTCTATATAATGTTATTTGTAGGTATGTTTTGAGACATCACCATTTGGTATTGGATAACAAATTGGTGTGCTCCTCCCTGGGAAAGACCATTTCTTCTGATTCTAGCATTCCTTAGTTACCTATAGTTCTTTGTGTAGGGTTGAGTCCTCATGAGCTTTCCCCCATCCACTTTAGCATGTATGTTGTTATCTTTCTTTACATTTGGGAAATCTTCTATGATTTTGTTAAGGATATTTTCTGTGTCTTTGACCTGGGTGTCTTCTTCTTCTTTCTCTATACCCATCATTTATAGATTTGGTGTTTTCATAGTGTCCCAGATTTCCTCGTTTTTTTTTGTGTTTAGATTTTTAAAGATTTAACATTCTCTTTGACCAACATATCCATTTCTTCTACCTTGTCTTCACGCCTGACTTGACTTCATTTAGTCTGTTGGTGAGGTTTTCCTCTAAGCTTTTCATTTGACTTTTGAGTTTTTATTTTTTTGTTTTACTTCAGCATGCTATTTCGTAGTTAAATTCTATTTCTGTATTTTGAATTATTTATATTATTTAATTAAAAATGTTGTGTTTCCATAGTCTTTGTTGAAGCATTTATTTATACCCACTTTAGGATCCTTGAACAGATTAATAATTGCGATTTTGAAGCTTTTGTTTTGTGCTTTAGCTAAAGTCCTTTTATCAAGGGATATTACAGTAGGGGTACTGGTTTCTGGAGATGGCATATTGTCTTGGATGTTCATGTTTGTGTTTTTGAGATCTAGGCCTCCAGTGTTGCAATGTTGGCAGTAGTTCTTTGTGTGAATAGCTTGTCTCACCTGTGTTGGCTATGTGTTGAGTTCTGTAGTTGCTGTTACTGCAGTCTGGTAGATTGTGGATTGGAGGGGGTAATGTTTGGTTTTCATTCCTGGGGCCACACTGGGTTTTGAGGGTTGAGACTCTCAGCAAGTCCCAGATCATTACAGTAGATGAGATGGCTGCTATGCTA
This sequence comes from Tokudaia tokunoshimensis, assembly GCA_036184795.1. Lineage (NCBI taxonomy): Eukaryota > Metazoa > Chordata > Mammalia > Rodentia > Muridae > Tokudaia > Tokudaia tokunoshimensis. The sequence continues at coordinate 2,745,056 of BTHU01000015.1, read as the reverse complement.
GTAGGTGGGAGAAAGGGACTGACTGAAGGTGTCTTAAGTAGGGTTCAGACTCTGGTTCCATGGAAATCAGCATTGGCAGAAAAATGTCTGGGACTTCTTCATGCCTCCCCTCTTCATGTTGGGATTTGGTCTGGGTGGGATTGTACAGGTCTTAGGTATACAGACTGTCATAATTCCTGTGAGCCATCTGCATAGCTACCCTGCTATCTGAAGCATAAGATATGTGGGAGTATAAAGAGAAATAGTTGTTTTGCAAAAGATGATTTATGTTTTTGCTGATGATTTATTTATTTACTTTTGCTAGGGATGGAGCCCAGAGTCTCAGTCATGCTTGGACTTCATCTCTGCACTGAACTTCATCTCCAGTCTTAACTGTATTTTTAAAGTTGTAATTTACTCTTAGAAACCATGTATGAGATTGGAAACCACTGAGTAGGATTCTACCCATGAGTAGAATTAGTTCTATTTTCATGACTGTCTTAGGGCTTCTATTCCTGTATAAACATCATGAACAAGAAGCAAGTTGGGGAGGAAAGGGTTTATTCAGCTTACACTTCTGTGTTGTTGTTCATCACCAAAGGAAGTCAGGACTGGAACTTAGGCAGGTCAGGAAGCAGGAGCTGATGCAGAGGCCTTGGAGGGATGTTCCTTACTGGCTTGCTTCCCCTGGCTTGCTCAGCCTGCTTTCTTACAGAACTCAAGACTACCAGTCCAGGGATGGTATCACCCTCGAGGAGCCCTCCCCACTTGATCACTAATTGAGAAAATGCCCCACAGCTGTATCTCATGGAGGCATTTTCTCAACTGACGCTCCTTTCTCTGTGATAACACCAACTTGTGTCAAGTTGGCACAAAACCAGCCAGAACAATGGCACAAATGTTAGGTCTATTTTATTCCAGCATACACATATTAAAAAGATATTAGTTTAAGTCACATGGAATTTTGTGTTTAATTTAACCTTTTTAGCGTTTTTTTTTGAGAATTTCATACATCAGACTGTATTTTTATTATTTCTACTCCCTCTATTTCTCTGACTACATACTCGAAATTCCTTTCAAATTAATGACCTGTTTTTCAATTATTATTGTGTATATGTGTGCATGCATGCACGCTCACATGCACACAAACACACACATTGATTTGCTTTGTTGGTAAAATGAGATAGGTTCAGTAGGTAAAATTGCTTGTCACTCCAACATGAAAATCTGAGTTTGATCTCCAGTGTGCACATAAAATCCATGCATGGCCATGTACACACCTGTAATATGAACTCTGGCTCTTACAGTCTTCCTACCTCATCTTCAGTGCTTTTGCCTGAGCCCTAGGTGTAAGAGTTTCATGGTAGATATATCATTTGGAGCTGAGTACCCTTCAGTTGGTCAGTTATTCTTTGTATTTTGACCAGTTGTGGATTTCTGTAAAAGTTTCCTCTGCAGAATACAAGGATATGTACTTAGAATCCAATAAGAGATTGCACTGATTTAGGAAAATGGCAGGTCTGGGATCTATAACTCTCTAGCCAGTGCTAGTTGTTTAGGTTTACAATTCCAGTCATGAATTCCCTCCTATTGATCAGAACTTATATTCAGTTAGACAGTTTTTGTTCACCCATAAGATGAAAGTACCACTCTCACAATATCAGGGGTATCTGTTGGCTGGTCATTATTATGGTTCACAAGCTTTATAGCTAGTAGCACTGTTGATTGACTTTTTATTTTGATGGCTTGCATGGAACCTTCCAATATGAGATCTAGTTCTCAGAGGCAAGACTTTCAGGTCAATTTGGACTAAATTCTTCGAAGCCCAGTGTTTGATCTGTGTAGTAAGAGTTTCTTTTTGAGACAGGGTCTCTTGTAGCCTAGGTTAATCTCAAACTATGTTCTGAGTCTGGCCCTGATCTTCTTGCCTTACCTTTTAAAGACTCATGTGCCACCATGCCCAGTGGTCAATAATTAACAGAAATCATGAATATTATATTAATGAATTATACAAATCATGCTTGGAATTCTTTTTTGTTTCCCTCAGGTGTATATGGTGGGTGAGAGAGAAGCAGTGACCACCCACACCATCCCATCTTCAAATGCAGCTGTTGATAGAGTTAAATATGCCCTCTCCATTTCTACTTATTGTATCTGTCTGTGTGAAAAATGGCTGGCATCAGTCACCCACATGCACTCACTCACTCACTTTTCTTGGCCTGACAGAATTATCTCAAGCTGTGGTGGATGCAGGAGCAGTTCCTCTTTTAGTTCTGTGTATCCAGGAGCCAGAAATTGCTTTGAAAAGGATCGCTGCCTCAGCCCTCAGTGATATCTCAAAACATTCCCCAGAGTTAGCACAGACGGTGGTGGATGCGGGAGCTATTGCTCACTTGGCCCAGATGATCCTCAACCCTGATGCAAAACTGAAGGTAATAAAAATGATGTTATGAGACAGACTAGCCAATGCTTTCATAGTCTAAGATAGTGAAAGCACATATGGTTTAATGTTACATAGTAAAAAGGATTAGTAAGATAATTGAAAACATACAAATATATTATATAGTTGGTCTAATATGTGAAAGTAATGCTATAAGGAGTATACAATTAAGATAGGATTGTGTAAATTGTGTTTTATTTGCTGCTGCAATGAGAAAAACACCATGATCAAAGCAGCTCGGTGTGGGGGTGGGGGGTCGGGGGGGGGGGTTGGGGAAGGGAGGTGTCCATATCACTAAGGGAAGCCAAGGCAGTTGCTCAAGGCTGGAACCTGGAGGCAGGAACTGAAGGAGAGACCACACTGGCCTTATTTCCTGGCTTTCTCCTCCTTCTCCTCCTCGTCTTCCTCCTCCTTCGTCCTTGTCCTCGTCGTCGTCGTTGTCGTCATCCTCCTCCTCCTCCTCTTCCTGTTCTTGTTGTTGTTGTCATTACCCTCCTCCTCCTCGTCGTCCTCTTTCTCCTTTAATAGCTCAGATCTCTCTGCTTAGGGATGGCATTGCCCATAGGCCAATCCAATCTGTTCAATTCTTCATTTGATGTTCCCTCTTCTCAGGTGACTGTAGGGCTGTGTCAAGCTGACAGCTGAAGCTAACTATGAAATTCCATTCTTGTTAACTTGGACATATAAACTCATCACTTAAAATTAACCTTTTCTCTCATTTGTCCCCAAGATCTAACATCAATGTCATAATATAAAATATACTACATTTTCGAAAGTCCCATAGTCTTTATCAACTCCAACACTTTAAAACCCCACTCTCTCTTTAAAAATCCAGGGTCTCTTAACTATGGGCTCTGTTGGAGTATGGAAAAATACTTTTCTTATTCCAAGATGGAAAAACGAGGGTACTTCAGATGAAAGCAAAATCAAACTCAACAGTATAAGTCAATCAATGTTTGATATCTGGGACCCACTCATGATCTTCTGGTCTCCAAAGGCACCTCTCCAGCTCTGCCATCTGTAACACACACAGCTTGTCTGGTAGGCTCAGGCAAGCTTCACTCCATACCTGCCCTTATCCTTTGTAACTCCAATATGGTGGAGTTGTCCCTGTAACTGAGTCTGTACCCTTTACCAATAGCCTCTCCTGGTCTCCCTCTAGGGAGACTCCCTGCCACACAGTGCCAAGCCTCAGCTGCTCTCCATAATTTCTCCATGCCTTCAAAGCCATCACTGCTTGGGATATTATAAATCTTTTAAAACTACATCTGTTGGATTCTGTATAATTTTTTTTTCATTTCATTTCTGCTTGACAGCGCCAGGTCCTCTCAGCTCTCAGTCAGATTGCAAAGCATTCTGTGGACTTGGCAGAGATGGTTGTTGAAGCAGAGATTTTCCCTGTTGTACTAACCTGCCTGAAGGACAAAGATGAATATGTGAAGAAAAATGCTTGCACCTTAATTAGAGAGATTGCAAAACACACACCTGAGGTAAACCAAAACCAACACCAAAACCAAACCAAAACCAAAACCAACACCAACCAACTAGCCAACCAACCAACCAACCAACCAGCCAGCCAACCAACCAACCAACCAACCAACCAACCAACCAACCAACCAACCAAAAAACCAACTGAAAAGTAAACTTGAAGATGCAACTCTGCCTTGCTTTAGAGAGCAGCAGCACTCTTGGCCCTGAGTGTAGCACCCCTGTTCTAAGTGGTGCCAATCAAAAAGCAGCTCTACATTGTCAGATATTCTGTAGAGCACAAAATTTCTTTCAGTTGAGAGCCATTGGATTGTAGTAATTTAGTTGGAGTTTAAAATACTATTTCTAATCACTTATAGCTTTCCATTTTTAGTTGTAGTGTCTGTGGACCTCTGTCATCCTTAACATTTTATATCAGCTAGGAGCAATGAGATGATATGTTCCATTTCTGGATTGGTTCAGACCACAAAGATCTCCTGGCCCAAGGTCAAGACTTGATTTACGTGTGAAGAACACCCCTACAAAGCAAGCCTGTGTCCTATCCTTTTTCTGTGCATGCTTTGCTTAACCAGTTTTAATTTTATTACACACTAGTCTGTGTTTCATTTATCTTTATTTGTATGGAATTCTTTGTAATATTGAGGTACATTCAGCTTCGTAGTATTGCCAGCAAACAGGCAAGTGGGCTAGACTATTCCCAGTGTCTGAGCTTTTAGTGATTAATATAAATTGAATAGGTAGCTAGTTATGAACTTAGCTCTAGGTGAAGGGTTTTAACATTAACTATTACAGGGACAGAGCTTTTGGCATTGATGTGGAGAAAATTGAACTACAGAACAAGGTTCTTCACAGTGAGTGTTTGTAAACAGCAAGAATGTTCTCACATGTCTCTTTAGGAAGGACAATAGTTTCTATAAGTCATATTTCAATTCTTATCAGTTGTGTTTCTTTTCAGTCCTAAATAAAGTGTAGTCAAGCTGTATTTAAAGAGCATCTCACATTGTCTGGGCTCCTGTTCTTTTCCCCTCAGCTCTCACAGTTGATTGTTAATGCTGGAGGTGTGGCTGCTGTGATCGACTGCATCGGATCCTGCAAAGGGAACATACGATTGCCTGGCATCATGATGCTGGGTTACGTGGCTGCTCATTCTGAGAACCTGGCTATGGCTGTGATTATCTCCAAGGTGTGCTCATGTCACACTTAGTGATGTAGTAGGCTAACCTGTAGTGGAACTGTAAGGTGATGTTCTCCATCGTTAGAGAAAGTATAACTGAACAGAATGGTGAAAAACAATCACCCATTTTTTTTCAGTTGCTCTGCTGTTAAGTTCAGTACTTGTCACCATGTTTCCTTGAGTAACTTTTAAAAAAGCTGAGGTCACAGAAAATGTTTTACTCAGTGTCTCTTTCCAATAATTATCACCACCTTTAAGTATCACTGTTATCTGAAACTTACCTGTTAAGTATATGCATATATTAAAGGATTAATCTGCATATTTACAAACATGCCAAGCACACTATGGTTAAAAATGCCATAGCTGGGTTGTGGCACATGCCTTTAATCCTAGCACTTGGGAGCTGAGTGGATCTCATAATATATGAGTTTCAAGTCAGTTGCAGCTTCATAGTATACCCTTTCTCAAGAATCAAAACCAAACTGAACATGAGATAAAGAACAACCTGTTATAAATGGCTGGACCATTAGTCATTTTGTGTGTTTTCGGTGGTCTCTACATCCCTTCCCTTCCTGTCACTTGGATAGGGAGATAGCTCTCACAAATAGCTTCCTTTCTTGGGTACAGTATATAAGCACAGACACATAGCAGACAGCAGGGCTTGGCTCTTGTTTCATTGCTCTGGGTGTTATTTTTATTTATTTTTTATTTTGACTTATCAATCTATGACTTTGTATAAACTCATTATGTAGAGCAGTCTGGATATAGTAGATGCTCATAGAGTATGCAGAAATATTGATCTTTTTTTTTTAAACAGTTCACCAGAGCTATTTTATTTATTTATTTACATCCCCAATGCAGCTCCTCCTTTATCTCCCTCTAACAAGAGTCCCTCTTCTCACCCCCTTCCCTTCTCCTCTGAGAGAATGGGCCTTCCTTCTGGTTGTCCCCCCAATCCTGGCACATCAAGTCCCTCCTGGATTAGATACAACTTCTCCCATTGAGGCTAGACAAGGAAGCCCTGTTGGGAATGGATACCACATTCAGGCTACAGCTTTAGGGAAAGCCCCCATTTCAGTTGTTGGGGGACTCACATGGTGACTGAACTTCATGTCTGCAACATATGTGCCAGAGGCCTTGGTCCAGTCTATGTGTATTCTTTGCTTTGTGGCTCAGTCTCTGGGAGGTCCAAGGGGTCCAGGTTAGTGGACTCTGTTGGTCTTCCTGTGGTGTTCCATCCCCTAGAGGGACTTCAGTCTTTCCCCCAACTCTTCCATAAGAGTCCCCAGTCTCTCTCCAAAGTTTGGTTGGGGGTATCTGCACCTGTTTCATCCTGCTGTTGAGCAGAGACTCTCAGAAGACAATTATGCCTGGCTCCAGTCTGCAAGCATAACAGATTATCATTAATAGTATCTGGGATTGCTTGCTCATCAGGTGGGTTTCAAGTAGGGCATGTTATTGGTTGGTCATTCCTTCAGTCCCTACTCCACCTTTGTCCCTGAATTTCTTTTAGACATGACAAATTTGGAGCTTTTTTTAAAAATTATTATTTATTAATTAATTAATTTTTTTTATTATTTATTTTATTTTTTTTTAATTTACATTCCAAATCATTTCCCCTTTCCCGTTTCCTCCCTCCCCGAAAGTCCCATAAGCCCCCTTCCCTCCCTCTTTTCCCCATTCAACCCCCTCTCGCTTCTCTGTCCTGGCATTCCCCTACATCCAGTCTTTCCAGGACCAGGGGTCTCTCCTTCCATCTTCTTAGAAATCTATTGATATGCGGATTGTGTCTAGGGTATTCCGAGATTCTGGGTTAATATCCCCTTATCAGTGACTGCATACCATGTGTGTTCTTTTGTGATTGGGTTACCTCACTAAGGATGATATTTTCAAGATCTGACCATTTGCTTAGGAATTTCGTGAATTCATTGTTTTTAATTGCAGAGTAGTATTCCACATCTTCTGAATCCATTCCTCCGTTGAGGGACATCTGGGTTCTTTCCAGCTTCTGGCTATTATAAATAAGGCTGCTATGAACATAGTGGAGCATGTGTCCTTATTGCATGCAGGTAAAGTCTCTGGGTATATGCCCAGGAGTGGTATAGCCGGATCCTCCGGGAGTGTCATGCCCAGTTTTCGGAGGAACCGCCAGACTGCTTTCCAGAGTGGTTGTACCAGCTTGCAATTCCACCAGCAGTGGAGGAATGTTCCTCTTTCTCCACATCCTCGCCAACAACTGCTGTCTCCTGTGTTTTTGATCTTAGCCATCCTGACTGGTGTGAGATAGAATCTCAGGGTTGTTTTGATTTGCATTTCCCTAATGACTAAGGATGATGAACATCTCTTTAGGTGCTTCTCAGCCATTAGATATTCTTCAGGTGAGAACTCTTTGTTTAGCTCTGTACCCCATTTTTAATAGGGTTACTTGCCTCTCTGGAGTTTAACTTCTTGAGTTCTTTGTATATATTGGATATTAGCCCTCTGTCAGATGTAAGGTTGGTAAAGATCATTTCCCAGTTAGTTGGTTGCCGCTTTATCTTTTTGACAGTGTCTTTTGCCTTGCAAAATCTTTGTAATTTAATGAGGTCCCATTTGTCTATTCTTGATCTTAGAGCACAAGCTATTGGAGTTCTGTTCAGGAAATTCTCCCCTGTGCCCATATGTTCAAGGTTCTTCCCTAGTTTCCCTTCTATTAGTTTCAGTGTGTCTGGTTTTATGTGGAGATCTTTGATCCACTTAGAATTGAGCTTAGTGCAAGGAGATAAGAATGGGTCAATTTGCATTCTTCTGCATGTTGACCTCCAGCTGAGCCAGCACCATTTGTTGAAAAGGCTATCTTTTTTCCACTGGATGGTTTTAGCTCCTTTGTCAAAGATCAAGTGACCATAGGAGTGTGGATTCATTTCTGGGTCTTCAATTCTGTTCCATTGATCTACATGTCTGTCACTGTACCAATACCATGCGGTTTTTAACACTATTGCTCTGTAGTACAGCTTGAGGTCTGGGATACTGATTCCCCCAGAGGTTCTTTTACTCTTGAGAATAGTTTTAGCTATTCTGGGTTTTCTGTTATTCCAGATGAATTTTTGAATTGCTCTTTCTAACTCTATGAAGAATTGAGTTGGGATTTTGATGGGGATTGCATTGAATCTGTGTATTACTTTTGGTAAGATGCTCATTTTTACTATATTAATCCTGCCAATCCATGAGCATGGCAGATTTTTCCATCTTCTGAGGTCTTCTTCAATTTCTTTCTTCAGAGACTTGAAGTTCTTGTCATACAGATCTTTCACTTGTTTGGTTAGAGTCATGCCAAGATACTTAATATGGTTTGTGGCTATCGTGAAGGGTATCATTTCTCTTACTTCTTTCTCAGCCTGCTTATCCTTTGAGTATAGGAAGGCTTCTGACTTGCTTGAGTTGATTTTATATCTGGCCACTTTGCTGAAGTCGTTTATCAGCTGTAGGAGTTCTCTGGTGGAGTTCTTTGGGTCGCTTAAGTATACTATCATATCATCTGCAAATAGTGATAGTTTGACTTCTTCCTTTCCAATTTGTATCCCTTTGACCTCTTTTTGTTGTCTAATTGCTCTAGCTAGAACTTCAAGTACTATATTGAAAAGATATGGAGAGAGAGGGCAGCCTTGTCTAGTCCCTGATTTTAGTGGGATTGCTTCAAGTTTCTCTCCATTTAGATTGATGCTGGCTACCGGTTTGCTGTAAATTGCTTTTACTATGTTTAGATATGGGCCTTGAATTCCTGATCTTTCCAAGACCTTTAGCATGAAAGGATGCTGAATTTTGTCAAATGCTTTCTCAGCATCTAATGAGATGACCATGTGGTTTTTTTTCTTTGAGATTGTTTATATAGTGGATTACATTGATGGATTTCCTTATATTGAACCATCCCTGCATCCCTGGGATGAAGCCTACTTGATCATAGTGAATGATCGTTTTGATGTGTTCTTGGATTCGGTTGGCAAGAATTTTTTTTTCTACATATATATGTATATATATATTATTAATATGCCTCCAACTTATTATGCTAGACTAAGATTCAGAATACAATTTGATTTTTTTTTAATTTACATTCCAAATCACTTCCCCTTTCCCGTTTCCTCCCTCCCTGAAAGTCCCATAAGCCCCCTTCCCTCCCTCTTTTCTCCATTCAACCCCCTCTCATTACTCTGTCCTGGCGTTCCCCTACATCCAGTCTTTCCAGGACCAGGGGTCTCTCCTTCCATCTTTTTAGAAATCTATTGATATGCTGATTGTGTCTAGGGTATTCTGAGATTCTGGGTCAATATCCCCTTATCAGTGACTGCATACCATGTGTGATCTTTTGTGATTGGGTTACCTCACTAAGGATGATATTTTCAAGTTCTGACCATTTGCCTAGGAATTTCGTGAATTCATTGTTTTTAATTGCAGAGTAGTATTCCATTGTGTAAATATACCACATCTTCTGAATCCATTCCTCCGTTGAGGGACATCTGGGTTCTTTCCAGCTTCTGGCTATTATAAATAAGGCTGCTATGAACATAGTGGAGCATGTGTCCTTATTGCATGCAGGTAAAGTCTCTGGGTACATGCCCAGGAGTGGTATAGCCGGATCCTCCGGGAGTGTCATGCCCAGTTTTCTGAGGAACCGCCAGACTGCTTTCCAGAGTGGTTGTACCAGCCTGCAATTCCACCAGCAGTGGAGGAGTGTTCCTCTTTCTCCACATCCTCGGGTTGGCAAGAATTTTATTGAGTATTTTTGCATCGATATTCATAAGAGAGATTGACCTGAGATTCTCTTTCTTTGTTGGATCTTTGTGTGCTTTTGGTATTAGTGTAATTGTGGCTTCATAGAACGAGTTGGGTACTGTTCCTTCTGTTTCTATTTTGTGGAACAGTTTGAAGAGTATTGGTGTTAGGTCTTCTTTGAAGGTCTGATAGAATTCTGCACTAAAACCATCTGGACCTGTGCTTTTTTTGGTTGGAAGACTTTCAATGACAACTTCTATTTCTTCAGGGCTTATAGGACGGTTTAGATGGTCTATTTGATCCTGATTTAATTTTGGTACTTGGTATCTGTCAAGGAAATTGTCCATTTCCTCAAGATTTTCTAGTTGTGTTGAATACAGGTTTTTGTAGTAGGATCTGATGATTTTTTGAATTTCCTCAGTTTCTGTTGTTATCTCTCCCTTTTCGTTTCTGATTTTATTAATTTGGATACTATCTCTGTGCCCTCTGGTTCGTCTGTCTAAGGGCTTATCTATCTTTTTGATTTTCTGAAAGAACCAACTCCTCGTTTTGTTGATTCTTTGTATGGTTTTATTTGTTTCTACTTGATTGATTTCAGCCCTGAGTTTGATGATTTCCTGCCTTCTACTCCTCTTTGGTGTATTTGCTTCTTTTTGTTCCAGGGCTTTCAGGTGTGCTATTAAGCTGTTAGCGTATGCTGTCTCCCGTTTCTTTTTGGCGGCACTCAGGGCTATGAATTTTCCTCTTAGCACTGCTTTCATTGTGTCCCATAAATTAGGGTATGTTGTGCCTTCATTTTCATTAACTTTCAAAAAGTCTTTGATTTCTTTCTTTATTTCCACCTTGACCAAGTTATCATTGAGTAGAGCATTGTTCAGCCTCCATGTGTACGTGGGTTTTCTTTTGTTTTTATTGCCATTGAAGACCACCCTTATTCCATAGTGATCTGATAGGAGGCATGGGATTATTTCTATCTTCTTATATCTGTTGAGGTCTGATTTGTGACCAATTATATGGTCAATTTTGGAGAAGGTATACCATGAGGAGCTGAGAAGAAGGTGTATTCTTTAGCTCTAGGATGAAATGTTCTATATATATCTGTTAGTTCCATTTGGTCCAAGGCTTCAATTAGATTCACTGTGTCCCTGTTTAGTTTCTGCTTTCCTGAACGATCCATTTCAGAGAGCGGGGTGTTGAAGTCACCCACTATTATTGTGTGCGGTGCGATGTGTGCTTTGAGTTTTAGTAAAGTTTCTTTTACGAATGAGGGTGCCCTTGCATTTGGAGCATAGATATTCAGAATTGAGAGTTCTTGATGGTGGATTTTTCCCTTGATCAGTATGTAGTGTCCTTCTGTGTCTTTTTTGATGACTTTAGGTTGAAAATCAATTTTATCTGATATTAGGATGGCTACTCCACCTCGTTTCTTGGGGCCATTTGCTTGTAAAATTGTTTTCCAGCCTTTTACTCTGAGGTAGTGTTTGTCTTTGACACTCAGGTGCGTTTCCTGCATGCAGCAAAATGCTGGGTCCTGTTTATGTATCCAGTCTGCTAGTCTATGTCTTTTAATTGGGGAATTGAGACCATTGATATTAAGAGAGATTAAGGCATAGTTAGTAACGAACTATAGAAATGATCCCTGAAAGTATAGTGTTAATATTGATCTTTTGATGAATGCTCCAGAGGCTGTGTGCTCACAGCCCGTGGTGAGCCTCTAGGGCGCCTGGTCAGCAGCACAGATGATCTGCTTCTGTTTGTTAACAGGAGGGTGTGTGCCTTCTTACCCTGCTAATGAGGATGATGAGCAGCTTCAGAGTGTTATCTTCCATCTGTTCCACGAAGATGCTCTGCCTTTTTAACCTGCTGTTTGTTTTTGTTTTTCTGTTATCACAGGCCATGGCAGTGACTATGGCACTGGAGGCCTTTTAGATGAGTGGCGGTAGGATATGACTAGGGTTTTTGCTCCTTAGCTTCCATGTGGGAAGAATGATGCAGGTGCAGCAATTGATTGCCTCCCAGGCATCCAGTTCAAGTAGCAGGAAGGTTTGCCCCTCTGCGGTGAAAGGGGCTGCTAGTGCTGCCTGTGATTTTCCACTTTCCTGGAGATCAAAGTGGTGGCAGGAGTTTGAGACAAAGCACAGAGCAATGTAGCGCTATTTCCTTGTCCCAGTGATAATGCCTTAACACTAAAACAAACAAAACAAACCAGTTCATTTTTTGAGATTATAATTATATAATTTTCTCCATCTGTACACCAATTTTCCAATATGAAATGGTCAGCTCTGAAAACATATACATACAAATAAAATTATACCAACTGGGGAGATCATATCCATATATTTAGAAACAAACCACCTTCACCACCATCAATTAATGAAAAAAGAGGCTATGAATTTGAAAGAGAGCAAGGAGGGGTCAATAGAAGGTTTGGAGGGAGAAAAGGAAGGTGCCTAATATTTAATGGCACCCTATAACTCCTCATATCACCGTGTATTTACAACCAGTGGGCCTGTAAGGCAGAGCTAGGGGTGGGGTCCATGACCTGTTTGCCTCTTGTCCTCTCCCTCAGTCTTGTTACATTGACAAGTGTGGGCTCTTTAGAATGTTACATCACTCTGAAGATAGGTCTGGGCTTTCGTATTGATGGACACAGGAAAAAAATAGATGAAGGACAATGGTAGGTCTCTTAAGGAAGCCGACAACCAGTATGGTGGAGGGAGCAAATGTGCTTAATCACTTCAACCTTTACCTGCTATCATGACCTTTTGATACTGAGAGGATTTTTTTGGTACCAAATTTGAGGTAATTATTACTGTCTCAAATTAGAAACAATATGCTTACCAAGAGTCTGGAATAAGAATTTTATTTGTTTTCCTTAGGGACACAAACTGTGATGTGTTTGAGGTGTTTAAGTTAGTTATGTTTTTACTATTTAGTTAACATTAATGCTTAAGATAAAAATGTAAGCATATGCTACTAGTATAAGAAGGTTTCATTCCTACGTAATCATTCAATGTGTTAGGATGAGCAAAACTACTTAGGTTGATCAAAATTAATAAACATGTGTGACTTCAAGAAAGATATTAGTGATTTATATTCCACTTGCTCATATTATTGTGATTTTAGTCAATCATAATAATGCTCTCAGCTTTACTATAATTGGTAAAAATTAAGTTAATGTGTGTATGTGTGTATGTATGTGTATGTATGGCATGTTGAAGAAGATTGAACCCACGGTTGCATGTACCCTGGCAAGGGCTTTTATGATCATAAAACAGTTTTAGTTGGTCACAGTAGCATTTGGTTTTGCCTGGTGCATCTGTTCTTTTGAATGTCCCTCAATCTGGGCAGTAAAATTTAGATACCAAGTAAAAGTAGATACCAAGGTAGTTAAGTTAGCTTGTTATAGATAATTAATACAATTTGGTTCTAGTTAGTTTGTTACCCTAAATGGCAGGCCTTTTTAGGAAAAAAGGAAGAAGGCCAAAGTGAGTTCTTTTGATGTCTGAGAGGAAGGGAAGATTTATTACGTCCACTCAAAGTTTATATATAACATTTGCTGTTTGGGTCCCTGGTAGGGTGTACCCCAGTTGTCAATCTGCCTGTCAGAAGAACCAGAAGATCATATTAAGGCTGCTGCTGCCTGGGCCTTGGGGCAACTGGGAAGACACACTCCAGAGCATGCCAGGGCTGTAGCTGTCACAAGCACTCTGCCAGTTCTGCTGTCTTTGTACATGTCACCGGAGAGTTCTGAGGACCTGCAGCTGAAAGTGAGTGGTTTGGGGAGATTAGTTAGATATGACTAGTTTTTACTTTATTTTTATTAGATATATTCTTTATTTACATTTCAAATGTTGTCCCCATTCCTGGTTTCTCACCCTGAAAATTCCCTAGCCCATCCTCCCTCCCCCTGATTGATTGTTTATCAATCCACCCACTCCTGCTTCCCTGTCCTGGTATTCCCATACACTACAGCACCAAGCCTTCTCAGAACCAAAGACCTCCCCTCCCTTTGATGTCCAACAAGGCCATCCTCTGCTGTATATGCATCTGGAGCCATGGGTCCCTCCATGTCAACTCTTTGGTTGATGGTTTAGTCCCTGGGAGGTCTGGGGGTACTGGGTAGCTCATACTGTTGTTTCTCCTATGGTGCTGTAAATCCCTTCAACTCCTTAGGTCCTTTCTCTAGCTCCTCCATTGGGGACCCTGTGTTCAGTTCAATAGATAGCTGAGAGTGTTCCCCCTCTGTATTTGTCATGCACTGGCAGAGAGTCCCAGGTGACAGCTATATCAGGCTCTGGTCAGCAAGCACTTGTTGGCGTCTGGGTTTTGTAACTGTATATGGGATGGATCACTAGGTTGGGCAGTCTCTGGATGGTCTTTCCCTCAGTCTCTGCCCCACACTTTGTCTTGGTATCTCTTCCTGTGAGTATTTTGTTCCCTCTTCTAAGAAGAACCAGAGTACCCATACTTTGTTCTTTCTTCTTCTTGAGCTTCAGTTGATCTGTGAATTTTATCTTGGGTATTCCAAGCTTCTGGGCTGATATCCACTTATCAGTGAGTGCATACCATGTGTATTCTTTTGTGATTGGGTTACCTTACTCAGGATGATATTTTCCAGTTCCACCCATTTGCCCAAGAATTTCATGAATTCATTGTTTTTAATAGCTGAGTAGTACTCCATTGTGTAAATGTACCACATTTTCTGTATCCATTCCTCTGTTGAGGAACATCTGGGTTTTTTCCAGCTTCTGGCTATTATAAATAAAACTGCTATAAACATAGTAGAGCATGTGTCCTTATTACATGCTGGAGAATCCTCTGGGTATATGCCCAGGAGTGGTATAGCAGGGTTCTCCGGTAGTATTATGCCCAATTTTCTGAGGAACCGCAAAACTGATTTCCAGAGTGGTTGTACCAGCTTGCAATCCTCTTTCTCCACATCCTCGCCAGCACCTGCTGTCTCCTGAGTTTTTGATCTTAGCCATTCTCACTGGTGTGAGGTGAAATCTCAGGGTTGTTTTGATTTGCATTTCCCTGATGACTAAGGATGTTGAACATTACTTTAGGTGCTTCTCAACCATTCAATAGTCCTCAGGTGAAAATTCTTTATTTAGCTCTGTACCCCATTTTTAATAGGGTTATTTGGTTCTCTGGAGTCTACCTTCTTGAGTTCTTTGTATATTTTGGATATCAGCCCTCTGTTGGATGTAGGGTTGGTAAAGATATTTTCCCAATTTGCTGGTTGCCATTTTGTCCTATTGACGGTATCCTTTGCCTTACAGAAACTTTGTAATTTTATGAGGTCCCATTTGTCAATTCTTGATCTTAGAGCATAAGCTATTAGTGTTTTCTTTAGGATATTTCCCCCTGTGCCCATGCGCTCAAGGCTATTCAGTTTCTTTTCTATTAGTTTCAGTGTGTCTGGTTTTATGTGGAGGTTTTTGATCCACTTGAACTTGAGTTTAGTACAAGGAGATAAGAATGGATCAATTTGCATTCTTTTGCTTGCTAACCAGTTGCTGAAAATGCTGTCTTTTTTCCACTGGATGATTTTAGCTCTTTTGTCAAAGATCAAGTGACCATAGGTGTGTGGGTTCATTTCTGGGTCTTCAATTCTATTCCTTGATCTACTTGCCTGTCCCTGTACCAATAACTTGCAGTTTTTAACACTTTTGGTCTGTAGTACTGCTTGAGGTCCGGGATATTGATTCCCCCAGAAATTCTTACTGATTCCCCCAGAAGTTCTTTTACTGTGGAGAATAGTTTTAGCTATCCTGGGTTTTTGTTTCCAGATGAATTTGAGAATTGCTCTTTCTAACTCTATGAAGAATTGAGATGAAATTTTGATGGGGATTGCTTTAAATCTGTATATTGCTTTTGGCAAGATGGCAATTTTTACTATATTAATCCTGCCAATCCGTGAGCATGGGAGATCTTTCCATCTTCTGAGGTTTTCTTCGATTTCTTTCTTCAGAGACTTGAAGTTCTTGTCATACAGATCTTTCACTTGTTTGGTTAGAGTCACACCAAGATACTTTATATTGCTTGTGGCTATTGTGAAGGGTGTCGTTTCGCTATTTTCTTTCTCAGCCTGTTTATCCTTTGAGTATAGGATTTGTTTGAGTTAATTTTATAACCAGTCACTTTGCTGAAGTTGTTTATCAACTGTAGGAGTTCTCCGGTGGAGTTTTTTTTGGGTCGCTTAAGTATACTATCATATCATCTGCAGATAGTGATAGTTTGACTTCTTCCTTTCCAATTTGTATCCCTTTGATCTCTTTTTGTTGTCTAATTGCTCTGGCTAGGACTTCAAGTAGTATATTGAATAAATATGGAGAGGGAGGGCAGCCTTGTCTAGTCCCTGATTTTAGTTGGATTGCTTCATGTTTTTCTCCATTTTGTTTGATGTTGGCTACTGGTTTGCTTTATATTGCTTTTACTATGTTTAGGTATGGGTCTTGAATTTCTGTTCTTTTAAAGACTTTTAACATGAAAAGATGCTGAATTTTGTCAAATGCTTTTTTAGCATCTAATGAAATGACCATGTGGTTTTATTCTTTGAGTTTGTTTATGTAGTGGATTACATTGATGGATTTCTGTATATTGAACCATCCCTGCATCCCTGGGATGAAGCCTACTTAATCTTGGTGAACGATTGTTTTGATGTGTTCTTGGATTCAGTTGGCAAGAATTTTATTGAGTATTTTCGCATCGATATTCATAAGGGAAATTGGTCTGAAGTTCTCTTTCTTTGTTGGATCTTTGTGTCATTTTGGTAATAGTGAAATTGTGGCTTCATAGAACGCATTGGACAGTGTTCCTTCTGCTTCTATTTCATGGAATAATTTGAAGAGTATTGGTGTTAGGTCTTCTTTGAAGGTCTGATAGAATTGTGCACTAAAACCATCTGGTCCTGTGCATTCTTTTTGGTTGGGAGACTTTCAATGGCCACTTCTATTTCTTTAGAGATTATGGGACCATTTAAATGGTCTATCTGTTCCTGATTTAACTTTGGTATTTTTGTATCTGTCTAGGAAATTGTCCATTTCCTCCAGATTTTTCAGTTGTGTTGAGTATAGGCTTTTGTAATAGGATCTGACCGTATTTTGAATTTCCTCAGTTTCTGTTGCTATATGTCTCTTTTCATTTCTGATTTTGTTAATTTGGATACTGTCTCTGTGTCCTCTGGTTACTCTGGATAAGAGTTTATCTATCTTGCTTATTTTCTCAAAGAACCAGCTCCTGGTTTTGTTGATTCTTTGTATAGTTCTTTTTTTTTCTACTTGGTTGATTTCAGTCCTGAGTTTGATGATTTCCTGCCTTCTACTCCTCTTGGGTGTATTAGTTTCTTTCTGTTCTAGAACTTTCAGGTGTGCAGTTAAGTTGCTAGTGTATGCTCTCTCCAGCTTCTTTTTGGAGGCACTCAGAGCTATGAGTTTTCCTCTTAGAACTGCCTTCATTATGTCCCATAAATTTGTGAATGTTGTGCCTTCATTTTCATTAAACTCTAAAAAGCCTTTATTTCTTTCATTATTTCTTCCTTGACCAAGGTGTCATTGAGTACAGTAGTGTACAGCTTCTATGTGTATGTGGGCTTTCTGTTGTTTTTGTTGCTATTGAAGACCACCCTTCCTTCATAGTGTTTTGATAGGAGGCATGGGATTAATTCGATCTTATCATATCTGTTGAGGTCTATTTTTTGACCAATTATATGGTCAATTTGGGAGAATGTACCATGATGTTTTGAGAAGAAGTTATATTCTTCTGATTTAGGATGAAATGTTCTATAGATATCTATTAAATCCATTTGGTCCAAAAACTTCTGTTAGTTTCACTGTGTCTCTGTTTAGTTTGTGTTTCCCTGATCTGTCCATTAAGGAGAGTGGGGTGTTGAAGTCACCCACAATCATTATGTCAGGTGCAATGCATGCTTTTAGCTTTAGTAAAGTTTCTTTTATGAATTAGGGTGCCCTTGTATTTGGAGCATCATTCAGAATTTAGAGTTCTTGGTAGATTTTTCCTTTGAAAGTATGACGTGTCCTTCCGTGTCTTTTTTGATGACTTTTGGTTCAAAGTCTATTTTATTGGCTATTAGAATGGCTACTCCAGCTTGTTTTCTGGGACTATTTGCTTGGAAAATTGTTTTCCAGTCTTTTACTCTGAGTTAGTATTTGTCTTTGACAGTGAGATGCATTTCCTGTATCCAGCAAAATGTTGGGTGCTGTTTATGTAACCAGTCTGTTCGTCTAAGTCTTTTTATTGGGGAATTGAGTCCATTGATCTTAAGAGATATTAAGGAATAGTGATTGTTGCTTCCTGTTATTTTTGATGTAATTTTTATGTTTGTGTGGTTATCTTCTTTTGGGTTTGTTGAAAGAAGATTAATTTCTTGCTTTTTCTAGTGTATAGTTTCCCTCCTTTTGTTGTTGTTTTCCATTCATTATCTTTTGAAGGGATGGATTTGTGGAAAGATATTGTGTAAATTTGTTTTTGTCATGGAATACCTTGGTTTCTCCATCTCTGGTAATTGAGAGGTTTGCTGGGTATAGTAGCCTGGGTTGTCATTTGTGTTCCCGTAGGGTTTGTATGAAATCTGCCCAGGCTCTTCTGGCTTTCATAGTCTCTTGTGAGAAGTCTGGTCTAATTCTAATAGGTCTAACTTTATATGTTACTTGACCTTTTTCCCTTACTGCTTTTAATACTCTTTCTTTGTTTAGTGCATTTGGCATTTTAATTATTATGTGACAGGAGCAATTTCTTTTCTGGTTAAATCTTTGGAGTTCTGTAGGCTTCTTTTATGTCCATGAGCATCTCTTTCTTTAGGATAGGGTAGTTTTCTTCCACAATTTTGTTGAAGACATTTATTGGCCCTTTAAGTTGGAAATTTTCACTCTCTTCTATGCGTATAATCCTTGGGTTTGGTCATCTCATTTTGTTTTGGATTTCCAGGAAGTTTTGGATCAGGACCTTTTTGCATTTTGCATTTTCTTTGAGTGTTGTGTCATTGCTTTCTATGGTATCTTCTTCATCTGAGATTCTCTCTTCTATCTCTTGTATTCTGTTGTTGATACTTGCATACATGACTCCTGACTTCTTTTCTAGGTTTTCTATGTCCAGAGTTGCAATCCTACCAGCAATAGAGGAGTGTTTCTCTTTCTCCACATGCTCACCAGCATGTGCTGTCACCTGAGGTTTTGTTCTTAGCCATTCTGACTGGTGTGTGTTGTAATCTCAGAGTAGTTTTGATTTGTACTGCTCTGATGACTAAGGATGTTGAACATTTCTTTAGGTGCTTTTAAGCCATTTGAGATTCCTCAGTTAAGAATTCTTTGTTTAGCTTGGTACCTCATTTTTTTCTTTGGGTTAATGGTTTTCTAGAGTTTAACTTCTTGAGTTCCTTATATATTTTGGATATTATTCCTCTATTGGATACAGGGTTGGTAAATATCTTTTCCCAATCTATAGGTTGCCAATTTGTAATATTGATGGTGTCTTTTGCCTAATAGAAGAAGCTTTTCAGTTTCATGAGGTCCCATTTGTCAGTTACAGATCTTAGAGCCTCAGCCATTGGTGTTCTCTTCAGGAAATTTTTCCCTGTGCTGTTTTTCGAGGTTCATTCCCATATTCCTTTCTAATAGATTCTAAATATCTGGTTTTATGTGGTGGTCCTTGATCCACTTGGACTTGAACTTTGTACAAGGAGATAAAACTCGATCAATTTACATTCTTCTGCATGCAGACCTCTAGTTAGTACCATTTGTTGAGAATGCTTTCTTTATTCCACTGTATGGCTTTGGCTTCTTTGTCAAAGGTCAAAGGACCATAGGTGTGTGGTTTATTTCTGGTCTTCAATTCTATTCTATTGGTCTACCTGTTGCTCTCTGTACCAATACCATGCAGTTTTTAATCACAATTGCTCTGTAGTACATCTTGAGGTCAGGGATGATGATTCTCCCAGAAGTTTGTTTATTGTTGAGAATTTTTTTTTGCTATCCTGGGATTTTTGTTATTTCTGTTTTTGTTTTATTGTTGAGAATTGCTCTTTATATCTCTGTGAAGAATTGAGTTGAAATTTTGATGGGGATTGCATTAAATCTGTAGATTGCTTTGGGTACGATGACCATTTTTCCTATGTTAATCCTGCCAATTCGTGAGCATGGGAGATCTTTCCATCTTCTGATGTTTACTTTGATTTCTTTCTTCAGAGACTTGAAGTTCTTGTTGTACAGATTGGTCTGATTAGAGTTATACCAAGATATTTTATATTACTTGTGAGTATTGTGAGGGGTGTTGTTGCCCTAATTTCTTTCTCAGACAATTTATCCTTTTTTTAAAGGAAGGCTACTTATTTGTTTGAGTTAATTTTATATCCAGCCACTTTGCTGAAGTTGTTTATCAGGTGTAGGAGTTTTCAGGTAGAATTTTTTCAGTTGCTCATGTATACTATCATATCATCTGCAAATAACGATATCTTGATTTCTTTTCTCCCAATTTGTATCCCTTTGACCTTTTGTTGTCTAATTACTCTGGCTAGAACTTTGAGTACTATATTGAATAGGTATGCAGAAAGTAGGCATCCTTGCCTACTCCCTGATTTTAGTGGGATTGCTTTAAGTTTTTCTCCATTTAGTGTGATGTTGACTACTGGTTTGCTGTATAATGCTTCTATTATGTTCAGGTATGGACCTTGAATTCCTGATCTTTCCAAGACTTTTAACCTGAAGGAGTGTTGTATTTTGTTAAAGGCCTTTTCAGCATCTAGTGAGATGATCATATGATTTTTTTCTTTGAGTTTGTTTATGTGGATTATGTTGATGAATTTTCAAATACAGAAATATCCCTGCATCCCTGGGATGAAGCCTACTTGATCATGGTGAGTGATCATGTTGATTTGTTCTTGGATTCAGTTTGTGAGAATTTTGTTGCATATTTTTGCATTGATATTCATAAAGGAAATTGGTTTGAACTTCTCTTTCTTTGTTGGGTCTATTGTGGCTTAGGTATCAGTGTAATTGTGGCTTCATAGAATGAATTAGATAGTGTTTCTTCTTTTTCTATTTTGTGGCGTAGTTTGAGAAGTGTTGGTATTAGGTCTTCCTTGAAGGTCTGATAGAATTCTTCACTAAAACCATCTGATCCTGGACTCATTTTGGCTGGGAATTTCTAATGACTGCTTCTATTTCCTTAGTGGTTATTGGACTGCTTATTTTATCTGTTCCTGATTTACCTTTGGAAGCTGGTATTTGTTTAGAAAATCATCCATTTCTTCTAGATTTTCCAGTTTTTTTTTGAGTATATGCTTTTGTAGTAGGATTTGATGATTTTTTGAATCTCCTCAGTTTCTATTGTTATGTCTCCCTTTTCATTTCTGATTTTGTTAATTTGGATACTGTCTCTATGCCCTTTAGTTTGTTTGAGTAAGTGTTTATCTTGTGGATTTTGTCAAAGAACTAGCTCTTAGTTTTGTTGATTCTTTGTATAATTCTCTTTGTTTTTAATTCATTGATTTCAACCCTGAGTTTTGATTATTTCCTGCTGTCTACTCCTCTTGTGTGTTTGATTCTTTTTTTTCCCTAGAGCTTTAAGATGTGCTGTTAAGTTGCTAGGGTAGGATCTCTCTATTTTTTATTTTTATTTTTTATTGAATATATTCTTTATTTATATTTCAAATGTTATTACCTTTCCCAGTTCCCCCCTCCCAGAAAACCCCTATCCCATCTCCCTTACCCCTGCTTCTATGAGGATGTTTCTCCACCCAAACCACTCCCACCTACCCTCCCTCGATTCTCCTATGCTGGGGCATCTATCTAGCCTTCACAGGACTAAGGACCTCTCCTCCCATTGATGCCTGACAAGGCAATCCTCTGCTACATGTACAGCTGGGGCCATGCATACCCCTTGCTTGATTACTTAGTCTCTGAGAGCTCTGGGGGGGGTCTGGTTGGTTGATATTGTTGTTCTTCCTATGAGGTTGCAAACCCCTTCAACTCCTTTAGTCCTTTCTCTAATTCCTCTATTGGGGATCCAGCACACAGTCCAATGGTTGGCTGCTAGCATCTGCCTCTGTATTTGTAAGGCTCTGGTAGGGCATCTCAGGCAACAGTCTTATCAGGCTCCTTTTGGCAAGCATTTCTTGGCATCCACAATAGTGTCTGGCTTTGGTGACTGTTTATAGGATGAATCCCCAGGGATGACAGTCTCTGGATGGCCTTTCCTTTAGACTCTGCTCTACACTTTATCTCTGTAATTGCTCCTGTGAGTATTTTTTTTCACTTTCTCAGAACAACTAAAACACCCACACTTTGGTCTTTCTTCTTCTTGAGCTTCATGTGGTCTGTGAATTGTATCTTGTTTATTCTGAGCTTTTGGGCTAATATCCACTTATCAGTGAGTGCATACCATGTGTGTTCTTTTGTGATTGGGTTACCCTCACTCAGGATGATATTTTCTAGTTCCATCCATCTGCCTAAGAATTTCATGAATTCATTGTTTTTAATAGCTGCGCAATACTCCACTGTGTACATATACCACAAGTTCTGTATCTATTTCTCTGTTGAAGGACATCTGGGTTCTTTCCAGCTTCTGGCTACTATAAATAAGGCTGCTATGAACATATGGACCATGTGTGTCCTCATTACATGTTGGAGCATCTTCTGGGTATATGCCCAGGAGTGGTATAGCTGGGTCCTATGTTTAATTTTCTGAGGAACCACTAAACTGATTTCCAGAGTGGTTGTACCAGCTTGTAATCCCATCAGAATTGGAGAATTGTTCCTCTTTCTCCACATTCTCGCCAACATCTGCAGTCACCTGAGTTTTTGATTTTAGCCATTCTGCCTGGTGTGAGGTGGAATCTCAGGGTTGTTTTGATTTTCATTTGTTTGATAATGAAATGATGTTGAACATTTCTTTAGGTACTTCAGAGTCATTTGAGTTTCCTCAGGTGAGAATTCTCTGTTTAGCTCTGTACCCAGTTTTTTAATAGGGCTATTTGATTCTCTGGAGTCTAACATCTTGAGGTCTTTGAACTCATTGGATATTAGCCCTCTGTCAGATGTAGAGTTGGTAAAGATCTTTTCCCAATTTGTTGTTTGCAGTTTTGTCCTATTGACAGTTTCCTTTGCTTTACAGAAGTTTTGCAATTTAATGAGGTCCCATTTGTTGATTCTTGTTCTTAGAGCATAAGTCATTGGTGTTCAGGAAATTTTACCCTGTACCCATATGTTCAAGGCTCTTCACTACTTTCTCCTCTATAAGGTTTAGTGTATCTGTCTTTTTTATTTGTTTTTATTAAATATCTTCATTTACATTTCAAGTGGTAAAACCTTTCCCAGTTTCCCTCTCCCCAAAATGCCCCAACCCCTCCTCCCACTCCCTGCCTCCAAGTATATGCCCCTCCACCCGACCTACTCCCACCTCCCCCGCCCCTCAATTTTCCCTTGTTGGGGCATCTATTTAGCCTTCACCTGACCAAGGACCACTCCTCCTACTGATGCCCGACAAGTCATTCCTCTGCCACATTTTTGGCTGGAACCATGTGTATCCCTTGGTTGATGGTTTAGTCCCTGAAAGTCCTGGGGCATCTGGGTGGCCAACATCGCTGTTCTTCCCGTGGGGCTGTAAACCCCTTCAGCTCCTCCGGACTGCCCCCCAACTCCTCCATTGGGGACCCCACTCCCAGACCAATGTTTGGCTGCTAGCATCTGCCTCTGTATATGTAAGGCTCTGGCAGGGCCCCTCAGAAGACAACCATGGCATGCTCCTTTTGATATGCACTTCTTGTCGTCCGTAGTAGTGTTGGGTTTGGTGATTGTTTATAGGGTGAATCCCCAGGTAGGGCGGTCTCTGGGTGGCCTTTACTTCAGTCCCTGCTTCACACTTTGCCTCCATTATTGCTCCTGTAAGTATATTGTTCCCTTTCTCAGAGGAACCCAAGCAGCCCCACTTCAGTCCTCTTTCTTCTTGACTTTCCTATGGTCTGTGAATTGTAACTTGTTTATTTTGAGCATTTGGGCTAACATCCACTTATCACTGAGTGCAAACCATGTGCATTCTTTTGTGATTGGATTACCTTGCTCAGGACGACACTTTCTAGTTCTATCCATTTGCCTAAGAATTTCATGAATTCCTTGTTTTTAATTGCTGAATAGTTCTCCATTGTGTATATATACCACAGTTTCTGTATCCATTCCTCAGTTGAAGGACATCAAGGTTCTTTCCAGCTTCTGGCTATTATGAATAAGGCAGCTATGAACATAGTGGAGCATGTGTCCTTATTATGTGTAGGAGCATCCGCCAAACTGATTTCCAGAGTAATTTTACTAGCTTGCAATCCCACCAGCAATGGAGAAGTGTTCCTCTTTCCCCACATCCTCTCCAGCATCTGCTGTTCCCTGAGATTTTCATCTTAGCCATTCTGACTGGTGTGAGGTGGAATCTCAGTGTTGTTTTGATTTGCATTTCCCTGATACCTAAGGATGCTGAACATTTCTTTAGGTGCTTTAGAGCCATTCGAGTTTCCTCACTTGAGAATTCCCTGTTTAACTCTGTACCCCATTTTTAAATAGGGTTATTTGACTCTCTTGAACCTAACTTCTTGAGTTCTTTGTATACCTTGGATATTAGCACTCTATCAGATGTAGAATTAGTAAACATCTTTTCCCAATTTGTTGGTTGCCGTTTTGTCCTACTGACCGTGTCCTTTGCCTTACAGAATCTTTGCAGCTTCATGAGGTCCCATTTGTCAATTCTTGATCTTAGAGCATAAGCTATTGGTGTTCTGTTCAGTAACTTATCCCCTGTGCCTATGTGTTCAAGATTCTTCCCCACTTTCTCCTCTATAAGCTTCAGTGTGTCTGGTTTTATGTGTAGGTCCTTGATCCACCTGGACTTGAGCTTTGTACAAGAAGATAAGAATGGGTCAATTTGTATTTTTCTGCATGCTGACCGCCAATTGATCCAGCACTATTTATTAAAAATGCTGTCTTTTTCTACTGGATGTTTTTAGCTCCTTTGTCAAAGATCAAATGACAGTAGGTATGTGGGCTTATTTCTGGGTCTTCAATTCTATTCCATTGATCTTATTGCCTGTTTCTGTACCAATACCATACAGTTTTTATCACTATTGTTCTTTAGTAGAGCTTGAGGTCAGGGATGGTGATTCCCCTAGAAGTTATTTTGTTATTGAAAATAGTTTTCCCTATCCTGGGTTTTTTGTTATTCCAAATGAATTTGCAAATTGCTTTCTCTAGCTCTATGAAGAATCGCTTTGTAATTTTGATGGGGATTGCATTGAATATTGCTTTCAGTAAGATGGCTATTTTTACTATATTTATCCTGCCAATACATGAGCATGAGAGATCTTTCCATCTTCTGAGATCTTCTTCGATTTCTTTATTCAGAGACTTGAAGTTCTTGTCATACAGATCTTTCACTTGCTTGGTTAGAGTCATACCAAGTAATTTAATATTATTTATGACTATTGTGAAGGGTGTCATTTCTCTAATTTCTTTCTCAGACCATTTATCCTTGTGTAAAGGAAGGATACTGATTTGTTTGAGTTAATTTTATATCCAGCCACTTTGCTGAAGTTGTTTATCAGCTTTAGGAGTTCTTTGGTGGAATTTTTGGGGTCACTTAAGTATACTATCAGATCATCTGCAAATAGTGATATTTTGACTGCTTCCTTTCCAATTTGTATCCCTTTGGCCTCCTTTTGTTGTCTAATTGCTCTAGCTAGAACTTCAAGTACTATATTGAATAGATAGAGAGAGAGAGAGTGGGCAGCTTTGTCTGGTCCCTGGGATTGCTTCAAGTTTCTCTCCATTTAGTTTGATATTGTCTATTGGTTTGCTGTGTATTGCTTTTACTATGTTTAGGTATGGGCTTTGAATTACTGATCTTTCCAAGACTTTTAACATGAAGGTATGATGAATAATTTCAAATGCTTTTTCAGGATCTATTGAAATGATCATGTGTTTTTTTCTTTGTGTTTGTTTATAAAGTGGATTACATTGATGAATTTCTTATATTGAACTATCTCTGCATCCCTGGGATGAAGAGTTTTGATTATTTCCTGCTTTCTACTCCTCTTGGGTGTGTTGGCTTCTTTTTGTTCTAGAGCTTTCAGGTGTGCTATCAAGCTGCTAGCGTAAGCTCTTTCAAGTTTCTTTTTGAACGTATTTAGAGTTATGAGTTTTCCTCTAGGCACTGCTTTCATTGTGTCCATAAGTTTTGGTATGATGTGTCTTCATTTTCATTAAATTTTAAAAAGTCTTTAATTCCTTTCTTTATTTCTTCCTTGACCAAGTTTTCACTGAGTAGAGCATTGTTTAACTTTCATGTTTATGTGTGTTTCCCGTTATTTTTGTTTGAACTTAAAACCAGCCTTAGACTGTGGTGATCTGATAAGGTGCATGGAATTATTTCAATATTCCTGTGTCTGTTGAGGTCTCTTTTTTGACCTATTTTTGTGGTCAGTTTTGGAGATTGTATCATGAGGTGCTGAGAAGAAGGTACATTCTTTTGCTTTAGGAGGAAATGGTCTGTAAATATTCTGTTAGATCCATTTAGTTCATAACTTCTGTTAGTTTCACTGTGTCTCTATTTAGTTTCTGTTTCCATGGTTTGTCCATTACTGAGAGTGGGGTATTGAAGTTTCCAACTATTATTGTTGGGGGTTCTATGTGTGCTTTGAGTTTTAGTAAAGTTTCTTTTATGAATGTAGGTGCCCTTGCGTTTGGAGCATAGATGTTCAGAATTGAGAGTTCATCATGGTAAAGTTTTCCTTTGACCAGTATGAAGTGTTCCTCCTTATCTTTTTTGACAACTTTTGGTTGAAAGTCAATTTTATCCAATACAGATCTTTCACTTGCTTGGTTAGAGTCACACTAAGATATGTAATATTTTTTGTGACTATTGTGAAGGGTGTCATTTCTCTAATTTCTTTCTCAGTCTCTTTATCCTTTGAGTATAGGAAGGCTACTGATTTGCTTGAGTTAATTTTATATCCGGCCACTTTGCTGAAGTTGTTTATCAACTGTAGGAGTTCTCTGGTGGAAGTTTTGGGGTTCCTTAAGTATACTATCATATCGTCTGCAAATAGTGATATTTTGACTTCTTCCTTTCCAATTTGTATCCCTTTGACCTCCTTTTGTTGTCTGATTGCTCTGGCTAGAACTTCAAGTACTATATTGAATAGATAGGGAGAGAGTGGGCAGCCTTGTCTGGTCCCTGGGATTGCTTCAAGTTTCTCTCCATTTAATTTGATGTCTTACTGGTTTGCAGTATAATGCTTTCATTATGTTTAGGTATGGGCCTTGGATTCCCGATCTCTCCAAAACTTTTATCATAAAGCGATGCTGGATTTTGTCAAAAGCCTTTTCAGCATCTAATGATATGACCATGTGGTTTTTTTCGTTGTTTGTTTATGTAGTGGATTACATTGATGGATTTCCGTATATTGAACCATCTCTGTGTCCCTGGGATGAAGTCTACCTTATCGTGGTGAATTATAATTTTTATGTAATCTTGGATTCGGTTGGCCAGAATTTTGTTGAGTAGTTTTGCATTGTTGTTCATGAGGAAAATTGTTCTGAAGTTCTCTTTCCCTGTTTGGTCTTTGTTTGGTTTAGGTATAAGCATTATTTTGGTTTCATAGAATGAATTGGGTAGTGTTTCTTCAGTGGAATAGTTTGAAGAGTATTGGTATTAGGTCGTCTTTGAATATCTGATAGAATTTCCTACTAAACCCATCTGGTTCTGTGCTTTTGTTTTTTTATGGGAGACTATTAACAACTGCTTCTATTTCCTCAGGACTTATGTGACTATTTAGATGGTTAATCTGATCCTGTTTTAACGTTGGCACCTGGTATGTATCTAGAAAGTTGTCCATTTCCTCCAGATTTTGAAACTTTGTTGAGTATAAGCTCTCGTAGTAGGATCTGATTATTTTTTGAATTTCCACATTTTCTGTTTTTATGTCTCGCTTTTCATTTCTGATTTTATTGATTTGGGTAGTGTCTCTGTGCCCTCTGGTTAATCTGGCTAAGGGTTTATCTATCCTGTTGATTTTCTCAAAGAACCAGCTCCTGGTTTGGTTGATTCTTTGTATAGTTCTTTTTGTTTCCATTTGGTTCATTTCGGCCCTGAGTTTGATTATTTTTTGCCAACTACTCCTCTTTGGTGTATTTGCTTCTTTTTGTTCTAGTGCTTTCAGGTGCACTGTCAAGCTGTTAGTGTAATCTCTCTCCATTTTCTTTTTGGAGGCACTCAGAGCTATGAGTTTTCCTCTTAGCATTGCTTTCATTGTTTCCCATAAGTTTTGGTATGAGTGTCTTCATTTTCATTAAATTCTAAAAAGTCTTTCTTTTTAGAAATTTCATTTCTTCCTTGACAAAGCTATCATTGGGAAGAGCATTGTTCAAAGTCCATGTGTATGTGTGTTTTCCATTGTTTTTGTTTGAACTTAAGACCAGCCTTAGGCCATGGTGATCTGATAAGACAGATGCATGGAATAATTTCAATATTTCTGTATCTTTTGAGGCCTGTTTTGTGACCAATTATATGATCAGTTTTGGAGAAAGTACTGTGAGGTGCCGAGAAGAAGGTGTATTTATTTATTTATTTATTTATTTATAAATTTTATTTTCTAAGTTTTTTTTATTTACATTCAAAATCATTTCCCCTTTCCAATTTCCTGCCTCCCCGAAAGTCCCATAAGCCCCCTTCCCTCCCTCTTCTCCCCATTCAACCCCCTCTTGCTTTTCTGTCCTGGCGTTCCCCTACATCCAGTCTTTCCAGGACCAGGGGTCTCTCCTTCTATCTTCTTAGAAATCTATTGATATGCGAATTGTGTCTAGGGTATTCCGAGATTCTGGGTTAATATCCCCTTATCAGTGACTGCATACCATGTGTGTTCTTTTGTGATTGGGTTACCTCACTAAGGATGATATTTTCAAGTTCTGACCGTTTGCCTAGGACTTTTGTGAATTCATTGTTTTTAATTGCAGAGTAGTATTCCATTGTGTAAATATACCACATCTTCTGAATCCGTTCCTCCGTTGAGGGACATCTGGGTTCTTTCCAGCTTCTGGCTATTATAAATAAGGCTGCTATGAACATAGTGGAGCATGTGTCCTTATTGCATGCAGGTAAAGCCTCTGGGTATATGCCCAGGAGTGGTATAGCCGGATCCTCTGGGAGTGTCATGCCAGTTTTCTGAGGAACTGCCAGACTGCTTTCTAGAGAAGGTGTATTCTTTTGCTTTAGGTTGGAATGTTCTATAAACACCTGTTAGATCCATTTGGTCCATAACTTCAGTTAGTTTCATTGTGGCTCTGTTTAGTTTCTGTTTCCAAGATTTGTCTATTGTTGAGAGTGTGGTGTTGAAGTCTCCCACTATTAATGTGTGGGGTGCAATGTGTGCTTTGAACTTTAGTAAAGTTTCTTTTATGAATGTGGGTACCCTTAACGTTTGGAGCATAGATGTTCAGAATTGACTGTTCATCTTGGTAAACTTTTCCTTTGACCTGTATGAAGTTTCCCTCCTTATTGTTTTTGACAACTTTTGGTTGAAAGTCAATTTTTTAAGCCACTCCTGCTTGTTTCCTGGGACCATTTGCTTGGAAAATTGTTTTCCAACCTTTGACTCTGAAGTAGTGTTTGCCTTTGTCACTGAGGTGGGTTTCTTGTAGGCAGCAAAATGTTGAGTCCTGTTTATGATGTATCCAGTCTGTTAGTCAAGTCTTTTGATTGGGGAATTGAGATCACTGATATTAAGAGATATTAAGGAAAAGTGATTGTTTCTTACTGTTATCTTCTTTGTTAAAAGTGAAATTCTGTTTGTGTAGCTATCTTCTTTTGGGTTTGTTGAAAGATCTTTACTTGATTGCTTTTTCTAGGGTTTGGTTTCCCACCTTGTATTGTTATTTTCCACCCATTATCCTTTGTAGAGCTGGGTTTGTGGAAAGATATTGTGTAAATTTGCTTTTGTCATGGAATGTTTTCTCCATCTATGGTAATTGAGAGTTTTGCTGGGCATAGTAGTCTGGGCTGACATTTATGTTCTCTTTGGGTCTATATGACATCTGCCCAGTATCTTCTACCTTTCATAGTCTCTGATGAGAAGTCTGGTGTAATTCTGATAGGTCTTCCTTTATATGTTACTTGACCTTTTTCTCTTATTGCTTTTAATAGTCTTTCTTTGTTTAGTGCATTTGGTGTTTTGATTATCATGTGACAGGAGGAATTTCTGCTCTGGTCAAGTCTTTTTGGAGTTCTGTAGGCTTCTTGTATGTTCATGGGCATCTCTTTCTTTAGGTTAGGGAAGTTTTCATCTATAATTTTGTTGAAGATATTTACTGGCTCTTTAAGATGTAAATCCTTGCTCTCTTCTATACCTGTAATCCTTTGGTTTGGTCTTCTCATTGTGACCTGGATTTTCTGGATGTTCTGGGTTACAAGCTTTTTGCATTTTGCATTTTCTCTGATTGTTGAGTCCATGTTTTCTATGGAATCTTCAGCATCCAAAATTCTTTCTTCTATCTCTTGTATTCTGTCGTTGATGTTTGCATCTATGACTCCTGATTTCTTTCCAAGGTTTTCTATTTCCAGAGACATCTCACTTTGCAATTTCTTTATTGTGTCTACTTCTATTTTTAGATCCTTGAAAGTTTTGTTCAATTCCTTCACTTGTTTGTTTGTGTTTTCCTGAAATTCTTTGAGGGAGTTTTTTGTTTCCTCTTTAAGGGCTTCTGCCTGTTGACCCATGTTCTCCCATATTTCTTTTTTTTTCTTTTTTTAATTTATTTTCTAAGTTTTTTTTATTTACATTCCAAATGATTTCCCCTTTCCCGTTTCTTCCCTCCCCTAAAGTCCCATAAGCCCGCTTCCCTCCCTCTGTTCCCCATTCAACCCCCTCTGGCTTCTCTGTCCTGGCATTCCCCTACATCCAGTCTTTCCAGGACCAGGAGTCTCTCCTTCCATCTTCTTGGAAATCTATTGATATGCGAATTGTGTCTAGGGTATTCTGAGATTCTGGGTTAATATCCCCTTATCAGTGAGTGCATACCATGTGTGTTCTTTTGTGATTGGGTTACCTCTAGCTAGAACTTCAAGTACTATATTGAAAAGATATGGAGAGAGAGGGCAGCCTTGTCTAGTCCCTGATTTTAGTGGGATTGCTTCAAGTTTCTCTCCATTGAGATTGATGTTGGCTACCAGTTTGCTGTAAATTGCTTTTACTATGTTTAGATATGGGCCTCGAATTCCTGATCTTTCCAAGACCTTTAACATGAAAGGATGCTGAATTTTGTCAAATGCTTTCTCAGCATCTAATGAAATGACCATGTGGTTTTTTTCTTTGAGATTGTTTATGTAGTGGATTACATTGATGGACTTCCTTATATTGAACCATCCCTGCATCCCTGGGATGAAGCCTACTTGATCGTGGTGAATGATCCTTTTGATGTGTTCTTGGATTCCGTTGGCAAGAATTTTATTGAGTATTTTTGCATCGATAAGATAAGATAAGATAAGATAAGATAAGATAAGATAAGAGAGTTTGGCCTGAGATTCTCTTTCTTTGTCGGATCTTTGTGTGCTTTTGGTATTAGCATAATTGTGGCTTCATAGAACGAGTTGGGTAGTGTGCCTTCTGTTTCTATTTTGTGGAATAGTTTGAAGAGTATTGGTATTAGGTCTTCTTTGAAGGTCTGATAGAATTCTGCACTAAAACCATCTGGACCTGTGCTTTTTTTGGTTGGAAGACTTCCAATGACGGCTTCTATTTCTTCAGGGGTTATAGGATGGTTTAGATGGTCTATTTGATCCTGATTTAATTTTGGTATTTGGTATCTGTCTGCGAAATTGTCCATTTCCCCCAGATTTTCTAGTTGTGTTGAATACAGGCTTTTGTAGTAGGATCTGATGATTTTTTGAATTTCCTCAGTTTCTGTTGTTATCTCTCCCTTTTTGTTTCTGATTTTGTTAATTTGGATACTGTCTCTTTGCCCTCTGGCTAGTCTGGCTAAGGGCTTTTCTATCTTGTTGATTTTCTCAAAGAACCAACTCCTAGTTTTGTTGATTCTTTGTATGGTTTTATTTGTTTCTACTTGATTGATTTCAGCCCTGAGTTTGATGATTTCCTGCCTTCTACTCCTCTTTGGTGTATTTGCTTCTTTTTTTCCAGGGCTTTCAGGTGTGCAATTAAGCTGCTCGTGTATGCTGTCTCCCATTTCTTTTTGGAGCCACTCAGGGCTGTGAATTTTCCTCTTAGCACTGCTTTCATTGTGTCCCATAAATTAGGGTATGTTGTGCCTTCATTTTCATTAAATTTTAAAAAGTCTTTGATTTCTTTCTTTATTTCCTCCTTGACCAAGTTATCATTGAGTAGAGCATTGTTCAGTTTCCATGTGTATGTGGGCTTTCTGTTGTTTTTGTTGTTATTGAAGACCACCCTTATTCCATAGTGATCTGATAGGAGGCATGGAATTAGTTCGATCTTATATCTGTTGAGGTCTGTTTTGTGACCAATTATATGGTCGATTTTGGAGAACGTACCATGAGGTGCTGAGAAGAAGGTATATTCTTTTGCTTTAGGATGAAAAGTTCTATATATATCTGTTAGTTCCATTTGGTCCAAGGCTTCAATTAGATTCACTGTGTCCCTGTTTAGTTTCTGCTTTCCTGAACGATCCATTTCAGAGAGCTGGGTGTTGAAGTCACCCACTATTATTGTGTGAGGTGTGATGTGTGCTTTGAGCTTTAGTAAAGTTTCTTTTATGAATGAGGGTGCCCTTGCATTTGGAGCATAGATATTCAGAATTGAGAGTTCTTCTTGGTGGATTTTTCCTTTGACCATTATGTAGTGTCCTTCTGTGTCTTTTTTGATGACTTTAGGTTGAAAGTCAATTTTATCTGATATTAGGATGGCTATTCCGGCTCGTTTCCTGGGACCATTTGCTTGTAAAATTGTTTTCCAGTCTTTTACTTTGAGGTAGTGTTTGTCTTTGACACTGAGGTGCGTTTCCTGCACGCAGCAAAATGCTGGGTCCTGTTTACGTATCCAGTCTGTTAGTCTATGTCTTTTTATTGGGGAATTGAGACCATTGATATTAAGAGAGATTAAGGAATAGTGATTATTGCCACCTGCTATTCTTGACGCTATCTTTATGTTTGAGTGGTTATCTACTTTTGGGTTTGATGCAAGAAGGTTACTATCTTATTTTTTCCAGGGTGTAGTTTCTTTCCTTGTATTGGCAGTTTCCACCTATTATCCTTTGTAGGGCTGGGTTTGTGGAAAGATATTGTGTAAATTTGGTTTTATCACAGAATATCTTGGTCTCTCCACCTATGGTGATTGAGAGTTTTGCTGGGTAAGTAGTCTAGGCTGGTATTTGTGTTCTCTTAGAGTCTGCATGAGATCTGCCCAGGATCTTCTGGCTTTCATAGTCTCTGGTGATAAGTCTCATGTGATTCAGATAGGTCTTCCTTTATATGTTACTTGGCCTTTTTCTCTTACTGCTTTTAATATTCTTTCTTTGTTTAGTACATTTGGTGACGGGAGGTATTTCTGTTCTGGTCCAGTCTGGAGTTCTGGAGGCTTCTTTTACGTTCATCGGCATCTCTCTCTTTAGGTTAGGGAAGTTTTCTTCCATAATTTTGTTCAAGATATTTACTGGCCCTTTAAGTTGCAAATCTTCACTCTCATCTATACCTATAATTCTTAGGTTTGGTCTTCTCATTGTGTCCTGGATTTCCTGGATGTTTTGGGTTACACTTTTTTTGCGTTTTGCGTTTTCTTTGACTGTTGTGTCGATGCTTTCTCTGGTATATTCAGCACCTCAGATTCTTTCTTCCATCTCTTGTATTCTATTGTTGATGCTTGCATCTATGACTCCTGATTTCTTCCCAAGGTTTTCTATCTCCAAAGTTGTCTCCCTTTGAGATTTCTTAGTTGTTTCTACTTCCTTTTTTTAGATCCTGGATGGATTTGCTGAGATCCTTCACTTGTTTGTATTTTCCTCTATTTCTTTAAGGTATTTTTGCATTTCCTCTTTCAGGATTTCAGTCTGTTGACCCAAGTTCTCCTGTATTTCTCTAAATGATTTTTATGATTCCTCCTCATGGGCTTCCATTTGTTGATCCATATTCTCCTGCATTTCTTTAAGCGATTCTTGTGTTTCCTTTTGTAAGGTTATCTACCCATTGATTCATTTCTTTAAGCGATTTTTGTGTTGCCTCCTTATGGGCCTCCATCTGTTGACCCATATTCTCCTGCATTTCCCTAAGTGATTTTTGTGTTTCCTTTGTAAGGGCTTCTACCAGTTGATTCATGCTCTCCTGTATTTCTCTATGAGATTTATTTGTGTCCTTCTTGAAATCGTCTAATAGCATCATGAGAAGTGATTTTAAATCCAGATCTTGCCTTTCAGGTGTGATGGGGTATCCATGACTTGCTGCTGTTGGAGAGTTGGGTTCAGATTGTGCCATATTGCCTTAATTTCTGTTAGTAATGTTCCTACATTTGCCTTTTGCCATCTGGTTACCTCTGGTGGTACTTAGTCCTGCTGTCACTGGCTGTTGGTTGGACCTCCTGTGAGCCTGCAAGGCTTTTTCTGCCCCACCCCCCTGGATTACCAGGATTCCCCTGGCACAGATTTCTGGGGCCTGCCCTGTTCCTGAGTGACTTTGGAGCTCTGATGTGCCTTGCCCCAAGTGATGTTATATTGGGGAATCCCTGCACATCCAAAGGCTCAGCTGTAGTCAATCCCCGGAGTAGAGGTCGCCATGGGGATGGTGGTGCACTCTCGCCCTGTGCGGGTGCGTTCTCTCCCAGTGTGGGGGTCCCTCTGCAGGGCATATGTCCCACAGCAGAGCTGGTATGTAGGTGACCGCAGAACTGCCCAGCTCTTGGGAGCAGGGAGCACACAGCTGGCTGGGACCCAAGCGATATTATGCTTGCTTGTCCCTGCATCTGGAGGTCCCAGTTGTCCTCTTGCCAGAGTAAAGATGGCGGAGTGTGCTCTGCACTCTCTCAGCACAGATCACTCTCCCCATATTTCTTTTTTTTTTTTTTGTTCTCCCCATATTTCTTTAAGGGACTTTTGTGTTTCCTCTTTAAGGGCTCCTACCTGTTGACCCATGTTCCCCTGTATTTCCTTAAGGGCATTATTTATGTCCTTCTTAAAGTCCTCTATCATCACCATGAGATGTGATTTTGAATCCAGCTCTTGCTTTTCTAATGTGGTAGAGTATTCAGGATTTGCTGTTGTGGGACAACTGGGTTCTGATGGTGCCATGTTGCCCTGGTTTCTGTTGGTAATGATCTTTCATTTGCCTTTTGTCATCTAGTTATCTCTGATGTTATCTGGTCTTCCTGTTTGTGACTGTAGCTTCTCTGTCCTGCAGGCCTGTGTATCTGTACTCCTGGGATTCCCTTTCTCTCAAATGTCCTGCATACAGTTGGTTCTCCAGGAAGTATCAGGAGATGGAGGTCTTCCCTGTGGCAGACCTGGCAAGGGTCAAATGCCCTGCATGCTGCTGGTTCTCGAATGTCTCGAGTGCTACTGGTTCTCTATAAAGTATCAGGAGATGGGGTCTCCCCTTTGGCAGAACTGGCAGCGGTCTAGGATGGCTATGTTCATTGTGTTTTTCCTACTGCTCCATGAAAATGGGAAATCGGAATCTTCTCATACCTTCTTCAATCTCTTTCTTCAAAGATTTAAAGTTCTTGTCATACTTGCCTTTCATTTGCTTGGTTAGATATGTTTTTAGTGACGATTTTGAATGGTGTTATTTTCTTAATTTTTTCTCATCCTGTTTATGTTTTGAAGGCTACTGATTTTTTTTAAAGTTAATTTTGTTATCCAGCCACTTTGCTGAAAGTGTTTGTCAGTTGTAGGAATTCTCTGGTAGAATTTTTGAGGTCGGTTATGTATATTACCATTTTGTATGCAAATAGTGATACTTTGGATTCTTCCTTCCAATGTGTTCCCCCTTAATCTTTAGTTGTCTTATTGCTCTGGCTAAAACTTCAAGAACTATATTGAATAGATACAAAGAGAGTGAACAGTTTTGTCTTATCCCTGATTTTAGTGGAATTACCTTATGTTTCTCTCCATTTAATTTGATAATGGCTATTGACTATCTGTATATTGCCTTTATTTTGTTTAGGTATGTGCCCTGTATTTCTGATCTCTCAAAGACTTTTCTCATGAAGGAGTGTTGGATTTTGTCAAAGGCTTTTTCAGCATCTAATGAAATGACCATGTGGATTTTTTTCTTTCAGTTTGTTAATATGGTAGATTACATTGATGGATTTTTTTTATATATTGATCCATCCCTACGTCCCTGGGATGGAGCCTCATGGTAGATGTTTTTGATTTGTTCTTGAATTCATTTTGTGAGATTTTTATTGAGTATTTTTGCATTGATATTCATAAGGAAAATTGGCTTGAAATTCTCTTTCTTTGTTGGATCCTTGTGTGGTTTAGGTATCAGCATGACTATGGCCTCATAGAATGAATTAGACAGGGTTCCTTCTGTTTCTGTTTTGTGGAATAGGTTGAGGAGTATTAGTATTTCTTCTTTGAAAGTCTGGTAGAATTCTACAGTAAAACCATCTGGCCCTGGGCTACTTTTGGTTAGGAGACTTTTAATGACTGCTTCTATTTTATATGGCTTATAGGTCTATTTAGATGGTTTACCTGATCTTGATTTAACTTTGGTAAGTGGTATCTATCTCAAAAATCATCTTTTTTTTTTTTAGATTTTCCAATTTTATGAAGTATAGGCTTTTGCAAAAAGACCTAATGATTCTTGAGATTTCATCAGTGTCTGTTATGTCCTCTTTTCATTTCTGATTTTGTTAATTTGGGCATTGTGTCTCTGCCTTTGAGTTAGTTTGATTAAGGGTTCGTCTATGTTATTGATTTTCTTAAAAGAACCAACTCTTTGTATCATTGATTCTTTATATTATCCTCTTTGTTTCTAATTGATTGTTTCTAGCCATGAGTTTGATTATTTACTGTTGTCTGCTCTTCTTGGGTATGTTTCAGAGCTTTGAGGTATGCTCTTAAGTTGCTGGTATGGGAACTCTCCAATTTCTTTACGATTACAGTACTATGAATTTTACTTTTAGCACTGCTTTCTTTGTGTCCTATACATTTGGGCATGTTGTGTATTCATTTTCCTTGAATTCTAGAAAGTCTTCAATTTTTTTATTTCCTCCTAGATCCAGTGGTCCTTGTGTAGAGAGCTGCTCAGTTTTCATGACTTTGTAGGCTTCTGGTGTTTCTGTTGTTGAAGTCTAGCTTTAATCTATGATGGTCTGATAAGATATTTGTTTCAGTTTTCTTGTAGCTGTTGAGGCTTGCTTTGTGAATGAGCATGTGGTCTGTTTTTGGAGAAGGCATAGTAGGATTAGATAGTTTCTGTTGCTGGAATAAAATATTATGACAAAGTAAAATTATAAAAGGAAGAATATATTTTGGCTTATAGTTCGAGAGGGATGAGTCCATCAAAACAGGGAGGCATGAAAGAGAAAGAGAACTGGAAGTATTGTGAGCCTATAGTACCCCAACCTGCCCCATCACCACTACTGTACTTCCTACAGTAAGATCACATGTTCTAAGCTTCCCCAAACATCACTACTAACTGGAAAACATGTATTCAAATGTCTGATCCTATGGGGGACATATCTCACTCAAATGTATTATATTATGATTGTGTTATAATAAGATATGTTTAAAAATGAGAGTTTTTTAAGCATATAAAATTTGTAGAAGAAAGATTATTTTGAATTTCTTAAATCTTATTTAATATATGAAATAGTATTAGGGGCAAACTGTGTCAAATGATAAAAGGATATGCACACATGCTCAGTTTGAGTATCTAAAGAAAAGTTTAAAATTCAAGAAAATGTTTACTGCTACCACACATGATAAAAGCTTTGCAAAATCTACTTACAAAATTTACAATGTGAAGTGGTCCTTCAAGAGCATTTATAAACATCCAGTAACAAAATTAGAAGGCATCAGAGAAAGAACATGTAAGCAGAACAGTTTCCTAGGACACACAGATGCATTGTAGCATGAAGTATACAATTTTCAGAAAACGGCTATGCTCAACTATGCAGCATTCTAGAATGGAAGAGTAACAAAGTCACCAGCTTTAGAACTAGCTGCAGCATGCCACAATCACAACAGGCCCCTTTCTGTCACATTATTGTTAAAGGCAGCACTACATAGTGTTGCTTTGAAAGCAGGAACAGTGCTCAAGGGAAGGCAGCATGGGGATATGCAAGGCAGCATGGGTACATACAAGGCAACCTGGGAACATGCAAGGCGGCCTGGGGACATGCAATGCAGTATGGATATGTACAAGGTGGCCCGGGGACATGCAAGGCAGCCTGGGGACATGCAAGGCAGCCTGGGGACATGCAGGGCAGCATGGAGACATGCAAAGTAGCCTGGGAACATGCAAGGCAACATGGGTACACAGAAGGCAGAATGGATACATACAAGGTGGCCTGGGTACATGCAAGGCAGCCTGGGCACAGGCAGTGCATGACCTTTTGCTGGTGAGTGATATGCTCCCTGGTATTGAGAGTTTGATAAATCTCTTCTTCAACTTGAAAAGGAGGAAATGTCTACCTGTGACACAGCAGCATCTCTGTAAATGCACACTGAAATATACATGCAATAGCTACTAATGAGTGTATATCTGTCTGAAAATGATACCATATAATAGGTATTTTCTTAGATTTCTTGGTTAGAAGAAATAGAATATTTTAGTTATCTGTTTTCATATCTACAAACTTTATACAATATAGTGTGTTATCTAATTATGTAATGTATGATAATTTATAGCCTCTAACTTTATGCTTTATAATTTTAATTTTCTCACAGATATTTTAAGAACTTAATAATTCACTTAATGTTTTAAGGTTTAGCAGGAAACTATTCTATGATAAAAGTCAGTCAAAATAGGTTTTTATACAACTATTTTTATAAATGTAACAAATGCAGGTTATATCAGTGTCTTAGGGTTTTATTGCTGTGAACAGAAACCATGACCAAGGCAACTCTTATAAGGACAACATTTAATTGGAGCTGGCTTACAGTTTCAAAGAATCAGCCCATTATCATCAAGGCAGGAGCATGGCAGCATCCAGGCAGGCATGGGGCAGGAGGAGCTGAGAGTTCCACCTCTTATTCTGAAGAGAGCTAGCAGAAACTGGCTTCCAGGCAGCTAGAATGAAGGTATTAAAGCCCACTTCCACAGTGACACATCTACTCCAACAAGGTTATACCTCCTAATAGTGTCACTCCTCTGGACCAAGCATATACAAAACATCCTAATAAGTAAACTAGTTTCATTTCCAAATCTAGGAATATAAGCTATGAAATGTTAATATTTTATATACATTTACTTTGTATTTCAATAGAGTAAAAAAGCCATAAAGAATATCCTTCAGAAATGCACCTACCTCCCAGCCCTTGAGCCATTCCTATATGACGCACCTCCCAATATCCTGAAACATGTTGTTGGGCAGTTCAGTAAGGTAAGAAAAGTAAATTCATCTGTCAACTTGTTGCTTTTCCATTTGCTTCTGTAAGAGGGACTGTGGGCTTTTGTACTTAATTCTCCATTCCTGCCCATATGCATTAACACAGACACATAGGTTAAAACTCACAGACAATGCTAACTCTTCCTGCTTTTTAAAAGTATTCTCAGGAAATGGTCAGAACTTGAAAATATCATCCTTAGTGAGGTAACCCAATCACAAAAGATCACACATGGTATGAAGTCACTGATAAGGGGATATTGACCCAGAATCTCAGAATACCCTAGACACAATCAGCATATCAATAGATTTCTAAAAAGATGGAAGGAGAGACCCCTGGTCCTGGAAAGACTGGATGTAGGGGAACGCCAGGACAGAGTAATGAGAGGGGGTTGAACGGAGAAAAGAGGGAGGGAAGGGGGCTTATGGGACTTTCGGGGAGGGAGGAAACGGGAAAGGGGAAGTGATTTGGAATGTAAATTAAAAAAATAAAATAAAATTAAATTAAAAAAAAAAAAAAAAAAAAAGAATACCTCTACATCAGAAAACTCAAAAAAAAAAAAAAAAAAAAAAAAAAAAAAAAAAAAAAAAGTATTCTCAGGAAGTACCTAGCATGTCAACACATAAAGCATTACAATTGAGCTGGCTAGATAGCTTACTAGGTAAAAGCACTTGCCATACAAGATTGATAGCCTGAAAATTGCATCCCTAGAACCCATGGTGGAAGGAGAGAAATTGAAAAATTGTTCTCTGACTTCCACATGTATGCCATGATCTGCACATGTCCTAATTTATGCACAGTAATAATAATAATGATAATATAACAATGATATAAAAATTTAAAGAGGCGATTCCCCTCCCTCACTACTGCTACTTATATTGATAAGTATTCATTGTTCCTAGTGTCCTTTAATCTCAGACATCTAGGACCATAGGAAAGATCTTTATTAAAAAGAAAGAAAGAAAGAAGGAAGGAAGGAAGAAAATTCTGAGACCCTGAAATAGTTTTCAGAAACTATGCCCTTTGTTATAGTTTCTGGCAATCATTTAGTCATATTCATTTGTTTTAAAATGTTTCAGTTTAAATTTTTTTGTACGTGAGCATTTGTTCACATGTGTGTCTGAGCACTGTGTGAAGGTAGAAGAGGGCACAGGTTGCTTGGAGCTGGAGTTATGGATGGTTGTGAGCCACCATGTGGGTCTGGGAATTGAACCCTCTGCAAGAATTAGTGCTCTTAAGTGCTGGGCCATCTCTCTAGTCCTGCATATTCACAGCTTTAGTTAAAAATTAAGAAATGTGACATTTCTTAGATAATTGCATGCTCATTATATATTATGTAAATAAAAGTGTGATTGAAATGTTAAGTTGAGAAATGTGGGGTGGCAGCTGATGAAGAAGGACCCCATGATAGCCACAGGGTGTCAGATTCAGTGTTTGGCTCCTGAGAACTACTGAGACTGTGCTTTATATATTTGACACGGCAAAAGAGCCCATGTCAGTCACCA
The DNA here is from genome assembly GCA_036184795.1 of Tokudaia tokunoshimensis. Lineage (NCBI taxonomy): Eukaryota > Metazoa > Chordata > Mammalia > Rodentia > Muridae > Tokudaia > Tokudaia tokunoshimensis. The sequence continues at coordinate 2,704,148 of BTHU01000015.1, read as the reverse complement.
GACACAATGGTTTTGTGTGGGATTAGAAGTTAGTTTTTGTGCTCAGTGTGTACCCAAGGTTTTATATATACTAGACATATGCCCTACCCTTGAACTGTAACCCCAACTACATTCTAATACTTTGGCAAAGACTTGACCCTTCAAAGCCTAACTTTGGTTAGATGTAAGTTGGGAATAGTAAGTGCTTTTTTTTTATTACAAACATTAAATGAGATGGTACATATTAAGAAGTTATTTTAGTCCAAGACACATATGAAACAACTAAAAAATGAAAACAAAATAGCCAAGTATTGTTTTAAAGAAATTAAATGTTCAGATCTGTCACGGTGGTACATATATTTAATCCTAGCTCTTGGGAAGCAGAGGCAGGCCGGTCTCTGTGAGTTCAGGCCCAGCCTGGTCTACAGAGCAAGTTCTAAGCCAGAGGCACTTAGTTAAGACTCTGTCTCAAACAAATAAAAAATAAAAGAAAAAGAAACAACATTCAAGTGTTGAAGACAACTGCCACTTTTGATTAATTAACAGAAGAGGACATGTTCATTTAAATACTCTTACCGAGCCACACAAATGAGACTCTCTGGTTGCATGTTGTATTTCTGTAACTAATGAACAAGAACAAGTCTCACTGTGTAGGTCCAGCTGAACTGGAGCTTATTCCTGACCTCCCACCATCTCCTAATGCTGAGATTTCTGGTGTGAATCTCACCACTTTAAAGTAGATTCTATAGTTAAGTAAGCTTCCTACAAGGTATTCATCGGAAAGTCAGGTTGCAGACTGCTTTCAGTTCTTACTTAACTGACCTTTAAGCATAATCGTTACTGGCAACAAAGTTTCCCTGAGATGATGTCACCTCTGAACAAGGTTCTCTGTAACAGACACCTGTGCCCTGTCTTTCTCAGTCCAAGAAAATGGTGGACAGCTCTTTCCCTCTCTGTGATTTGATAGTCCTAGTGATCACACAGTGTAGATAGACACTACATTTTACATGGAGAAAGCTGGTCCATTTTTTACTTTCATGTCTTTTAGATGCTAAATTAGAAGTGACTGGCTAATTTAGTCACCCTTCAGAAGGATCAGTAAGGGATGAGTGGGTCATCCACAGCTGTCAACTCTGGAACAGTCCTTCTTATAGTCTAATCTTTAGATCAATGAGAAAGACATGCTACTCTTACTGAACTTGCTGAACATAGTGCTCATTCAAGTGAACACTGACCTCCAGTGGTGAGGGTTCATAGTAAGCAAGTAAAGTGTTAAACACACACACACACACACACACACACACACACACACACACACACATGCAGAGGCTGAGATAGATACATAGATAGATAGATAGAGAGAGAGAGGAAGGATGTGGATGGGTTAGGGAGATGAGGTGGATCTGGAGTGGGAAAGAGGAAATATGATCAAACATATGAGAAAAATTAAGTAGAAAAGAGAAAAAAGAGTGGAATATGTGGGAATTAGACCATTAAAGTCAAGGAGACTGAAGATGCTCTCTCATAACATCTATTATGTATGTGTCTTTGACGTTTGCTGCCAGCAGATGGGATAGTTCTTTAAAGGCTCTTCCCTGTATTTTTTCTTCCTTACTTTCCTTCCTTCCTTCCTTCCTTCCTTCCTTCCTTCCTTCCTTCCTTCCTTCCTCCCTTCTTCCCTCCCTCCCCTCCCTCTCTACCAGTCTGGGGATCAAACCTAGTGACTTGCTCTGCTACTGAACTCTATCCCCTAGACCTTGGATTTTTTTGTTTTAATTGGGAGTCACTGTATCCTCAGCTGGCTTCAAATTCCTAGTCATCCTGTCTTGTACTCCTCTGGCCTGTGTGCTGAGATCACATGTGTCTGCTACTTTACCCGGCCAGGATCTTTTTAAAGTTAGGGCTGCAAACAATGAGTAGGAGCCCCATAGGCCAATGGGGACAGTTCTGAGTGGTGAAAAGGCATTCCAGAGAGAAGGAGCCCAGTGCAAGGACAAGCCATGCCCAGCGTTTATGCTCTTCATTACTGAAACACAGCTTCAGTTGAAGATTGGCCTGGCAAGGAGTCAAGGTATTTAGATATTTAGGAGATGAATAGAAGAGACCTTGTTAAGGAACTTGTCTTTTAGTTTTTAGAGGAGTGGTTGTAAGTAGACTTCACTCAGGAGTGGATAATATTAACTTTGCTCATGTTAAGTGCCTTATTCCATTTCTGCAACATGAAAAGTTAACATACTTTTCAAAAGAGTGTATTTTACTTCCAATTAGCAGCAGATTTGGCCTACTATGTTATAGATACACTGAGAATAAATTCTGTGCTAAGTTATTTTCTGTAGTAAAACTCTAACTTGGGGAAAGAAGAGATGATGTTTGGTATACTTTCTCTTTAAGGTGCTGCCACATGACAGCAAAGCCCGACGGCTTTTTGTGACAAGTGGTGGACTTAAAAAGGTCCAGGAGATAAAGGCAGAGCCAGGCTCTCTCCTGCAGGAATATATCAGCAGCATCAACAATTGCTACCCAGAGGAAATAGTAAGGTGAGGAGGATGGAGTAAGGAGTTCAATGATTACAATTTTCAAATACAGCCTGTTTTCATTAGGGTTTCATTGCTGTGAACAGACACCATGAACATGGTACGTTTTATAGTGGACAACATTTAATTGGGGCTGGCTTACAGTTTCAGAGGTTCAGTCCATTATCATTATGGCAGGAAGCATGGCAGTGTCCAGGCAGACCTGGTGCTGGAGAAAGGAGCTCACAATTCTACATCTTGATCTGAAGGCAGCTAGGAAGAGGGTCTCTTCCACACTGGGCAGAGCTTGAGCACAGGATCTCAAAGCCCACCCCCACAGTGACTCACTTCCTCCAACAAGGCCACATCTCTTAATAGTGTCACTTCCCATGGGCCAAACCTTTTTATGTTAAGTGTGTAAATATGTGGACTTTGAAATTCTACATGAGGCCAATGTATAGCTTCTTTCTGATCTTTTACCTCATGAAAATTAAGTATTTTTGCAATTCAGGAACTGAACCTAGGGCCTTATGCTTGCCAGGCAAGGGCATCACTGCCGAGCCCTACTTGCAACTCAGATTAGTATTTTAAAAAGTAAAGTTGATTTGCAGAGTAGTAAGCCTAAGCCTCAGATCATAAAAACAAAAAAGAGAATTATTTGACCCTTTAAATAAAGTTTTGAAGAAAAAATGGAATAAAACAACTAAGTCTTGACAAATACCATAAAACATGAAAAAATACAACATGCTTATATTTTCTAGGTCATTACTAGAAAATACAAATTCTAGATTTAAAAACTTTCATGTTATATGTAAACAATAGCCATTATCTATTTGTTTTAATATTTAATAATTACCATTTTCTGGGATTTGTTGTTGTTTTTTTTCTTTTTTCCAGACAGCATTTGTCTTTGTGTGGCATTGGTTGTCCTGAAACTAGCTCTGTAGACCAGGATGGCTTTGACTCACAAAGATCCACTTGTCTCTGCCTCCTGAGTGCACAACCACTGCCCAGCTATTTTCTTTGTGACATGTAATAACTTTTATTCTTTTTTATGAATTCAATGATTTTATTAATTGGGATAAATTTTTCTTTTCTTTTCTTTCCATAATTATTTTTATTCACATTATATCCCAATCACAGCACCTCCCTTCACTCCTCTAAGTCCCTTCCTTACAAGTCCCTCCCCAAATTATCCCCCCTTCTCCTTAGAGAAGGGGAAGCCCCCTTGGCTACCACCCATACTGGGATACTTAGTCCCAGCAGGACTAAATATCTCCTCTCCCACTGAGGCCCAACCAGGCAATCCAGGTGGGGGAAGGAGATCCAATGGCAGGGAACAGAGTCAGAACATTTCCACCCCTGCTCCACATGAAGAGCAAGCGGCCTATCTCTTACACATATGTAGGGCCTAGGTCCAGCCCTGCATGCTCTTAGGTTGGTGGTTCAGTTTCTGTGAGCTCCATGGACCCACGTTAGTTGACTCTGTAGATCTTCTTGTGGTGTCCTTGACCCCTCTGGGTCACTCAATTCTGTCCCCCACTTTCCCACAGACTCCCTGAGCTCGGCTTGATATTTGGCTGTGTGTCTTTGCATCTGCCTTTATCCACTGCTGGATAAACCATCCTAGGGAACAGTTATGCTAGGTTTCTGTTTGCAAGCAGATTATCACTAATAGTGTCAGGAGTTGGCCAATCAAGGTTAGCTGTTCCCTCAGTCTCTGCTCCATCTTTATCCCTGCACATTTTGTAGGCAGGACAAATTTGGGGTGGGTTGATATCCCTCTCCTTCCATTGGAAGTCCTGCCTGGCTATAGGAGGTGGCCACTTCAGTCTATATCCTTCATTGGTAGGAATGTCAGCTAGGGTCATCCTCATAGACTGTCCATAGTCCCTCACCAATCCTAGGTCTCCAGTTAGTTTTGAGATGCTTCTCACTGATTTCCATTCTTACTCCTAGCCCTCTCTCGCCCCTTCCCCCACATCTGATTGCTATCCCCATACCTCTCCTCACACCCTCTCACACTCTGTTCCCTCTCTTCATCTACCTCTGATGACTATTTTGTTTCCCCTTCTGAATGAGATTCACACAACCCCCTGTTGGCTCTCCTTATTACTTAATTTCTTTGGGTATGTGGAGTGTAGCATGGTTATCCTGCATTTTATGGCCAATTATAAGTGAGTACATACTACATACGTCTTTCAGGTTCTGGGTTACCTTACTCAGGATGATATTCTCAAGTTCCATCCATTTGCTCACACATTTTATGATCTCTTTGTTTTTAATGGCTGAATAGAATTGTGTAGATGTACCATATTTTTTTTATCTTTTCTTCAGTTGAGGGACATCTAGGTTGTTCCCAGTTTCTGGCTATTAAGAATAAAGCTGTTATGGACATAGTTGAGCAAGTGTCCCTGTGGCATAGTGGGGCATCCTTTTGGGTATATGTCCAGGAGTGATATAGCTGGGTCTTGAGGTAGAAATATTCCCAGTTTTATGAGAAACTGCCAAATTGATTTCCAAAGTGGTTGTACAAGTTTTCACTCCCTCAGACTTTTGAATGAAAACCTACTGATCCTTTGAATTTCCTCATTGACTGTTGTTGTATCTCTCTTTTTATTTCTGATTTTGTTAATTTGGATACTGTCTTTCTGCCTTTTGGGTAATTTGTCTAGGGTGTGTCCCTCTTGTTGATTTTCTCAAAGAACCAGCTTTTGGTTTCTTTGACTCTTTGTATTGTTCTCTTTGTTTCTAATTGATTGATTTTAGCCCTGTATTTGACTATTCCCTCCCTTCTACTCCTCTTGGGTGTGTTTGTTTCTTTTTTTCTAGAGCTTTCAGGTGTATATTCTTTTATAATGTTAGTATGAGAACTCTCTAGCTATTTTATGAAGGCACTTAGTGCTATGAACTTTCCTCTTAGCACTGCTTTCATTGTGTCCCATAAGTTTGTGCCTTCATTTCCATTGAATTCTAGGAAGTATTTTTTCTTATTTCTTCCCTGACCCAGTGATCATTTAGTAGAGGGTTGTTCAAGTTTCTATTGTTGTTGATGTGCAGCTTTAATCCATGGTGGTCTGATAAGATACAGGGAGTTATTTCAATTTTCTTGTATCTGTTGAAGTTTGCTTTGTGATTGATGATATGGTCAAATTTGGAGAAGGTCCTGTGATGTGCTGAGAATAAGGCATACTCTTTTGTGTTTGGGTGAAAGGTTCTGTAGATATGTTAGGTCCTCTTGGTTCATAACCTCAGTTTCATTATTTCTGTTTTCTATCTTGATGCTCTGTTCATTGGTGAGAGTGGGGTACTAAAGTCTCCCATGAGTAATGTGTGGGGTTCACTATACAATATAAGCTTTAGCACCATTTCTTTTAAGAATGTGGTTGCCCTAGTGTTTGGGGCATATATGTTTAGAATTTAGATGCCATCTTGGTGGATTTTTCCTGTTACTAGACTTAGAGTGAACTTGGAGAGATCTTAATTGAGGACAAGAAGAATAGTGAAAATCACCTTTGGTAGTCCCAGCCTGTCTTTAGCCACTGGGGTTCCATGCTAAGAAAGTATTTCTGCATCTGCATCTGGAAGCTGGGGTGGTTCCACAGCCCTCTGTGCATGGCTCTCCAGGAGACAGTTGGTCTCCCGGGAACACCTTGACTTCTGGGCTCAGAGGTGAGATCTTCACTTTCTCTCCAATAGCTTTTCAGAGTGGACCTGCTGGAAGCACATGGGGCACGGTATAAGTGGAGCTATTGGGACAGGATCCTTCAGGTCGCCATCTGCACCCAGGAGCTGGGGTGGTTCCACAGCCCTCTATACACAGAACCTACCAGAAGAGGGCTGGTCTCCCAGGAGTGCTGACATAGACTTCCAGGCCCATAGGAAGAACAAGTTCTAGCCAGAGACAGCAAGACCAACTAACACTAGAGATAACCAGATGGGTAAAGGCAAGCTCAAGAACCCTATCAACAAAAACCAAGGCTACTTAGCAACATTAGAACCCAGTTCTCCCAACACAGCAAGTCCGGGATACCCCAACATACCAGAAAAGCAAGAGTTGGATTTAAAATCATATCTCATGATGCTGATAGAGGTCTTTAAGAAGGTCATAAATAACTCACTTAAAGAAATACAAGAAAACACAGGTGAACAGGTAGAAGCCCTTAAAGAGGAAACACAAAAGTCCCTTAAAGAATTATGGGAAAACACAATGAAAAAGGTGAAGGAACTGAACAAAACCATCCAGGATCTAAAAATGGAAGTTGAAACAATAAAGAAATCACAAAGGGAGACAACTCTGGTGATAGAAAACCTAGGAAAGAGATCAGGTGTCAAAGATGCAAGCATCAACAATAGAATACAAGAGATAGAAGAGAGAATCTCAGGTGTAGAAGATACCAAAGAAAACATTGACACAACAGTGAAAGAAAATGCAAAATGCAAAAAGCTCCTGACCCAAAATATCCAGGAAATCCAGGACACAATGAAAAGACCAAACCTAAGGATAATAGGTATAGAAGAGAGCGGAGACTCCCAACTTAAAGGGCCAGTAAATATCTTCAACAAAATTATAGAAGAAAACTTCCCTAACCTAAAGAAAGAGATGCCCATGAAGATACAAGAAGCCTACAGAACTCCAAATAGATTGGACCAGAAGAGAAATTCCTCCCATCACATAATAAGCAAAATACCAAATGCACAAAACAAAGAACAAATATTAAAAGCAGTAAGGAAAAAAAGGTCAAGTAACACATAAAGGAAACCTATCAGTATTACATCAGATTTCTTAACAGAGATTTTGAAAGCTAGAAGATCCTGGGCAGATGTCATTCAGACCCTGAGAGAACACAAATGCCAGCCCAGGCAAAACTGGAGAAACCAAGGATTCCATGACAAAACCAAATTTACACAACATCTTTCCACAAACCAGCCCTTCAAAGGACAATAAATGGAAAACTCCAACACAAGGAGGGAAACTTCACATTAGAAAAAGCAAGAAAGTAATCTTCTATTAACAAACCAAAAAGAAGATAGACACATAAACAAACTCCACCTTTAAAAACAATAATACCAGGAAGTAACAATCAATTTCCTTAATATCTCGTAATATCAATGGACTCAATTCTCCAATAAAGAGGCATAGAATAACAGACTGGATACGTAAACAGGACCGAACATTTTGCTGCATACAAGAAACCCACTTCAGTGACAAAGACTCAAATGAAAGGCTGGAAAACAGTTTTCCAAGCAAATGGTCCCAAGAAACAAGCTGAAGTAGCCATTCTAATATCAAATAAAATTGACTTCCAACCTAAAGTTATCAAAAAAGATAAGGAAGGACACTTCATACTCATCAAAAGAAAAATATGCCAAGAAGAACTCTCAATTCTGAAAACGCAAGGGTAGCTACATTCATAAAAGAAACTTTACTAAAGCTCAAAGCACACATTGCACTTCACACAATAATAGTGGGAGACTTCAATTCCACACTCTCATCAATGGACAGATCATGGAAATAGAAACTAAACAGAGACACAGTGAAACTAACAGAAGTGATGAACCAAATGGATTTAACAGATATCTATAGAACATTTCATCCTAAAACAAAAGAATATACCTTCTTCTCAGCACCTCAGAGTACATTCTCCAAGATTGACCATATAATTGATCACAAAACAGGCCTCAACAGATACAAGAAGATTGAAATAATCCCATGCATTTTATCGGATCATCATGGGTTAAGGCTGATCTGCAATAGCAACAAAAACAATAGAAAGCCCACATACACAAGGAAACTGAACAACACTCTACTCAATGATAATTGGGCCAAGGAAGAAATAAGGAAGGAAATTAAAGACTTTTTAGAATTTAATGAAAATGAAGCAACAACATACCCAAACCCATAGGACACAATGGAAGCAGTGCTAAGAGGAAAACTTAGAGCTCTGAGTGTTTCTAAAAAGAAACTGAAAAGAGCATACACTAGCAGCTTGACAGCGCATCTGAAAGCTCTAGAACAAAGAGAAGCAAATACACCAAGAGGAGTATTCATTCTATGAAGCCACAATTACTCTGATACCTAAACCACACAAAGAAGCAACAAAGAATGCAGACATCAGACCAAACTTCCTTATGAATATCGATGCAAAAATACTCAATAAAATTCTCACAAATGGAATCCAAGCACACATCAAAACAATCACCATCATGATCAAGTAGGCTTCTTCCCAGGGATGGTTCTATATAAGGAAATCCATCAACGTAATCTATTATATAAACACACTCAAAGAAAAAAAACATGTGATCATTTCATTAGATGCTGAGAAAGCATTTGACAAAATTCAACACCCTTTCATGATAGAAGTCTTGGAAAGATCAGGAATTCAAGACCCATACCTAAACATAGTAAAAGCAGTATACAGCATACCAGTAGCCAGCATCAAACTAAATGGAGAGAAACTTGAAGCAATCCCACTAAAATCAGGGACTAGACAAGGCTGCCCACTCTCTCCATACCTATTCAATATAGTACTCGAAATCCTAGCCAGAACAGTTAGACAACAAAAGCAGGTCAAAGGGATCCAAATTGGAAAGGAAGGAGCGAAATATCACTGTTTACAGATGATATGAGAGTATACTTAAGTGACCCCTAAAATTCTACCAGAGAACTCCTAAAGCTGGCAAACATCTTCAACAAAGTGGCTGGATATAAAATTAACTCATACAAATCAGTGTCCTCCTCTACTCAAAGAATAAACAGGTTGAGAAAGAAATTAGAGAAATGATAAAAAGGCCTTTCACAATGTTCACAAATAATAAAAATAGCTTGGTGTGATTCTAACTAAACAAGTGAAAGATCTGTATCACAAGAAATTCAGGTCTTGAAGAAAGAAATCGAAGAAGACCTCAGAAGATGGAAAGATCTTCCATGCTCATGGATTGGCAGGATTAATGTAGTAAAGCAATATACAGATTCAATGCAATCCCCATCAACATTCCAACTCAATTATTCATAGAGCTAGAAAGAGTCATTTCGAAATTCATCTGGAATAATAATAATAAAAAAGAACCAGGATAGGGAAATGATTCTCAACAATAAAAGAACTTCTGGTGGAATCCCCATCCTTAAACTCAATGCAATTATGATAAAAACTGCATTATATCGATACAGTGACAGGCAGGAAAATCAATGGAATAGAATTGAAGACCCAGAAATGAATACACATATATATGGTCCCTTGATCTTTGAAAAAGGAACTAAAGCCATCCAATGGAAAAAAAGACAGCATTTTCAACAAATGGTGCTGGGTCAACTGGCAGTCAACATGTAGAAGGATGCAAATTGATCCATTCTTATTACCCTGGGCATGACACTCCCAGAGGATCCTGCTATACTACTCCTGGGCATATACCCAGAGGATTCCCCTGCATGCAATAAGGACACATGCTCCACTATGTTCATAGCAGCCTTATTTATAATAGCCAGAAGCTGGAAAGAACCCAGATGTCCCTCAACGGAGGAATGGATTCAGAAGTTGTGGTATATTTACACAGTGGAATACTACTCTGCAATTAAAAACAATGAATTCACGAAATTCTTAGGCAAATGGTCAGAACTGGAAAATATCATCCTTAGGGAGGTAACCTAATCCCAAAAGAATACACATGGTATGCAGTAACTGATAAGGTGATATTAACCCTGAAGCTCGGAATACCCAAGACACAATTCACATATCAATTGATTTCCAAGAAGAAGGAAGGAGAGACCCCTGGTCCTGGAAAGGCATATACCCAGAAGATGCTCTAACATGTAATAAGGACACATGCTCCACGTTCATAGCAGCCTTATTTATAATTGCCAAAAGCTGGAAAGAACCCAAATATCCCTCAACAGAGAAATGGATACAGAACTTGTGGTATCTTTACTAGAAAATAACATCCTGAGTGAGGTAAACTAATCACAAAAGAACAGACATGGTTTGCACTCACTGATAAGTGGATATTAGCCCAGAAGCTTGGAGTACCCAAGACACAATTTACAGACCAAAGGATGTTCTAGAAGAAGAAAGACTTTGGTCCTACTTAGAAGGTGGAACAAAATACCTGTGAGAGGAGATGCAGAGACAAAGTGTGGGGCAGAGACTGAAGAAAAGACCATCAAGACATTGCCCCACCTGAGGTTTCATTCCATATACAGTCATCAAACCCAGACACCATTGTGGAAGCCAGCAAGTGCTTGCTGAGAGGAGCTTGATATAGCTCTCTCCTGAGCTCTGCCAGTACCTGACAAATACAGAGGTGGATGCTCTCAGCCAACCATTGGACTGAGTACAAGGTCCCCAATGGAGGAGCTTAGAGAAAGGACCCAAGGAGCTGAAGGAGCTTGCAACCCCATAGGAGGAACAACAATATGAACCACCCAGTACCCCCAGAGCTCCCAGGGACTAAACTACCAACCGAAGAGTACCATGGAGGGACCTATGGCTCCAGCTGCATATGTAGCAGAGGATGGCCTTGTTAGACATCAAAGGGAGGAGAGGCCTTTGGTCCTGAGAAGGCTCAATGTCCCAGTATAGGGGAATACCAGGATAGGGAAGTGGGAGTGGGTGGGTTGGTGAGAGTAGGGGGAGAGGTAATGGGATAGGGTATTTTGGAGAGGGAATCATGAAAGGTGATAACATTTGAAGTGTAAATAAATAAAATATCCAATAAAAAATAAAAATTAAAAAAGGAAAGTATTTCTGAGTATTTATTAGTGATTATCATAAAGGAATGGAATTGAGCTAGCAGGGAAGGCTGAGAGGATCTGGGGGAATGCCCTAAGCTCAGTCTCATTTTGGATGTATAAGGTAAGCATAAACATTTCCTTATGGTCTTTTAAAACATCTTCAGATTTTTTTTTAAACTTCTTCCTCTTCCTACCTCTGCTGGCCTCCCTATTTCCTTCCAACTTAAATCCCACCACTCTCATTTTCCCTTTCATGAGTCCTCCTCCACCCCTACCAGAGCTCTTTCTGCCTGCAATAGGAACTTCTCTATTTTCCTGGTTTCTGTGGTTACTTGAAGGTATATACTCAGATATAAAGGTTTGGAGTTAGAATCAGCAAATAAGAGTAAACATGTAGTATTTGTCTTCCTGGGCCTGAATTACCTTGTTCAGACTTGTATAATCTTTAGTAATCTCTATCCACTTAGTGAAGATATGATTTCATTTTTCTTTCCAACTGAATAGTATTCAATGGTGTGTATGTATCATGTTTTTGTTATTCATTTATTTGCTGAAGGATATCCAGTTTTTTCCATTTTCAAGCTATTTTGGTTAGAATGGCAAAGAGCACAGCTCTTTATGGTCCTAGATGGTATATGAAAGCAGGATGAAGGAGCCATGAAATGCATTCCTCCACAACTTCTGCTTCAGTTCCTGCCTCTCTCTTTCTGCTTTGAGTTCCCACAGTGAGGAAGTGTGGCCCAGGAGCTGTAAACTGAAATAAACTGTTTCCTCCCCAAGTTGCTTTTAGTCATGGTATGTAAGCTCTAATTTTTCAAATCTTACTTTTAATATTTTTTCTTAAATGCTTTAACATCCCCTCTAGTCCACCACCCACCAGAGGTAGTTGAAAAGAATGGTTATTAGGATATAGGGGAAGTAGACCTGTTTAGAAATTGTTCTTTGGAGCAATTCCCATCTGTGTTGTCAGGAAATCAACAATGCAGTTCACAGGTCAGCAGCAGCAGGCTTGATCCACTTGCAAACACTTCACAGATACACCAGCAGTCCAGTTCAGTTGTGTAAGGACAGCAGCAGTGGTGGTGGTACGACCTAGCAGAGACAGCCAGGCCTCAGTCAAATCGGCACAAGTCAGCAGGAGTGACAGGGCCACCAGGGACTCCAGGGAAGTTCTCTGCTGTGCCTCTCTCAATGAAGTGGAGATTAGTGAGGATGCGAGACCAAGAAGCGTTGCAATGCTAGCTATGTAAGCAAGCCTCTGTCACTGTCCGTTAGGTCCTATTTATTCTCCCTCCAAACATCATGTGTCCTCCATGTGTCTTGCCTCAGCACGTGAGTCTGTCTTAGCAAAACTCTATGTGAGTCTGTATCAGAGGACATCACTGTTCTGATCGGCCCGAGTCTGCGGAAGCAGTCAGAAGCTGCCAGACTCTATAGAGTCATGACAGAGCTCAGCTATGCAATGTAAGGTGAACCAATACATGTGTACAACACATTATCGAAGAATCCTTTATCACTCATTCTTTTATGTGCTTGCTTTAGCAAAATATCCTTTCACCCATGTCTGCTCCAGTGAAATATTCCTTCATGTGTCAGCCTTAGCCAAACATCTTTTTACCTGTGTCCACTTCAGCAAAACATTCCTTAATGTGTCTGTTTTAGCAAAACACTGTCCGACACAACTGACTTTCCAAAGAACCCTTCAATGGTGTTTTATTACAGCAATAGAAATTCTGCCTATGATAGTAACATAATTCTCCTGATAGTAGCCAACATGTCAAAAGAGCAATGCAACAATATAATGTACCTTTATGTTCTGAAAGATCATTTGATATGTTAGAATAACAATGATTGATAACAAATGGAGGAAAATAATTCTCTGAGATTTATTTTGGTTCTTTGTTATAAAAAATATGACAAAAATCTCAGAGTATATGTCCAAGAGACATGTGCTCCCATTTCAATTACTTCTGTATAACTTTGGAGGTATTTAACCCATTAAGCTACAGTCTCTGCATGTATAAAATTATTACCTATCTCATATCATTAAACTTCAATGGGAATAATGCTCAGCCAGCAGGCTGGTTTTATTAAGAATTCAGTTTCTTAAGTATTTCTTTTCCTTTTTTCAGGCAAATCTATCATCTTTTTTTTTCCCTTTTGAGTTTATTATTAGGTAAATTATACTTAATTTCATAGCAGTATTGGAGAAACTGTGTAGCCCTTTTGGGTTACTCATTTCCACTGCTAATAAGCACCATAACAAGCAAATTTTATGTTTTATGTTTACAAATATAAAGGGAGTAAGATAAGATTATTCTGGTGAGGTTTAAATTGGTTTTAGTTGCTGATATAGAATTCTATACTTTTTAAATTTTTTTTATTAGAAAAAAAAATTAGATATTTGCTTTGTTTACATTTCAAATGTTAACCCCTTTCCACATTACCCCACCAAAAACCCCCTATCCCCCCTCCCCCTGTTTACCCCCTCTTCCAATTTCCTTACTTGCATTCCCCTATTCTGGGGAATAGAGCCTTTACAAGACCAATGGCCTCTCCTCTCACTGATGTCTGAAATGATCATCTTCTGCTACATATGTAGCTGGAGTCGTGGCATCCTCCATGTGCACTCTTTGGTTGGTGGTTTAGTCCCTGGGAGCTCTGGGGATGCTGGTTGGTGCATATTATTGTTCCTCCTGCGGAGCTGCAAATCCCTTCAGCTCCTTGGGTCCTCTCTCTAGCTGATCTATTGGGGATCCTATTTTCATTCTATTGTGACCCATGGGTGTTTTGATCCACTTTCCAATAAGGATCAAAACACTTTGGTCTTCCTTCTTCCAGGTCTTCCTTCCTTCTTCCTTCCTGGTTTCTGTGGTTACTTGAAGGTATATACTCTAAGATCAGTGTGATCTAAGGATCACACTTTGGTCTTCCTTCTTCTTGAGCTTCATGTGGTCTTTGAGTTATCTTGGGTATTCTGAGCTTTTGGGCTAATATCCACTTATCAGCGATTGCATACCCTGTGTATTCTTTTGTGATTGGGTTAACTCACTCAGGATGATATTTTCTAGCTCCATCCATTTGCCTAAAAATTTCATGAATTCATTGTTTTTAATAGCTGAGTAGTACTCCATTGTGTAAATGTACCACATTTTCTGATTCCATTTCTCTGTTGAGGGACATCTGGGTTCTTTCCAGCTTCTGGCTATTATAAATAAGGCTGCTATGAACATAGTGGAGCATGTGTCCTCATAACATGTTGGAGCATCTTCTGGGGTATATGCCCAGGAGTGGTATAGCTGGGTCCTCAGGTAGTGCTATGTCCAGTTTTCTGAGGAACCTCCAAACTAATTTACAGAGTGGTTTTACCAGCATGCAATCCCACCAGCAGTGGAAGAGTGTTCTTCTTTCTCCACATCCTCATCAGCATTTTCTGTCCCCTGAAATTTTTGATCTTGGCCATTCTGACTGGTGTGAGGTGTAATATCAGGGTTGCTTTGATTTGCATTTCCCTGATGATTAAGGATGTTGAACATTTCTTTAGGTGTTTCTCGGACATCTGGTATTCCTCATATGAGAACTCTCTCTTTAGCTCTGTACCCCATTTTTAATAGGGTTATTTGATTCTTTGGAGTCTAACTTCTAGAGTTCTTTGTATGTATTGGATATTAGCCCTCTATCAGATGTAGGAATGGTAAAGATCTTTTCCCAGTCTGTTGGTTGCCATTTTGTTCTATGACAGTGTCCTTTGCCTTATAGAAGCTTTGCAATTTTATGAGATCCCATTTGCCAATTCTTGATCTTCGAGCATAAGCTATTTATTGGTGTTCTATTCAGGAAATCTTCCTCTGTGCCATGTGCTCCAGGTTCTTCCTCAATTTCTCTTCTGTTAAATTCAGTGTATCTGGTTTTATGTGGAGGTCCTTGATCCACTTGGGCTTGAGCTTTGTACAGGGTAATAAGAATGGATCAATTTACATTCTTCTACATGTTGACTGCCAGTTGACCCAGCATCATTTGTTGTGGCTTCATAGAACGAGTTGGGTAGTGTTCCTTCCGTTTCTATTTTGTGGAATAGTTTGAAGAGTATTGGTGTTAGCTCTTCTTTGAAGGTCTGATAGAATTCTGCACTAAAACCATCTGCACCTGTGTTTTTTTGGTTGGAAGACTTCCAATGACGACTTCTATTTCTTCAGGGGTTATGGGAAGGTTTAGATGGTCTATTTGATCCCGATTTAATTTTGGTATTTGCTATCTGTCAAGGAAATTGTCCATTTCCTCGAGATTTTCTAGTTCTGTTGAATACAGGCTTTTGTAGTAGGATATGATGATTTTTTGAATTTCCTCAGTCTCTGTTGTTATTTCTCCCTTTTCGTTTCTGATTTTATTAATTTGGATGCACTCTCTGTGCCCTCTGGTTAGTCTAGCTAAGGGCTTATCTATCTTGGTGATTTTCTCAAAGAACCAACTCCTCGTTTTGTTGATTCTTTGTATGGTTTTATTTGTTTCTACTTGATTGATTTCAGCCCTGAGTTTGATGATTTCCTGCCTTCTACTCCTCTTTGGTGTATTTGCTTCTTTTTGTTCCAGGGCTTTCAGGTGTGCCATTAAGCTGCCAGTGTATGCTGTCTCCCGTTTCATTTTGGTGGCACTCAGGGCTATGGATTTTCCTCTTAGCACTGCTTTCATTGTGTCCCACAAATTAGGGTATGTTGTGCCTTCATTTTCATTAAATTTCAAGAAGTCTTTGATTTCTTTCTTTATTTCCACCTTGACCAAATTATCATTGAGTAGAGCATTGTTAAGCCTCCATGTGTATGTGGGTTTTCTGATGTTTTTGTTGCCATTGAAGACCACCCTTATTCCATAGTGATCTGATAGGAAGCATGGGATTAGTTCTATCTTCTTATATCTGTTGAGGTCTGATTTGTGATCAATTTTATGGTCAATTTTGGAGAAGGTACCATGAGGTGCTGAGAAGAAGGTGTATTCTTTTGCTCTAGGATGAAAAGTTCTATATATATCTGTTAGTTCCAGTTGGTCCAAGGCTTCAATTAGATTCACTGGGTCCCTGTTTAGTTTCTGCTTTCCTGAGCGATCCATTTCAGAGAGCGGGGTGTTGAAGTCACCCACTATTATTGTGTGATGTGTGATGTGTGATGTGTGATTTGAGCTTTAGTAAAGTTTGTTTTACGAATGAGGGTGCCCTTGCATTTGGAGCATAGATATTCAGAATTGAGAGTTCTTCTTGGTGGATTTTTCCCTTGATCTGTATGTAGTGTCCTTCTGTGTCTTTTTTGATGACTTTAGGTTGAAAATCAATTTTATCTGATATTAGGATGGCTACTCCGGCTCGTTTCCTGGGACCATTTGCTTGTAAAATTGTTTTCCAGCCTTTTACTCTGAGGTAGTGTTTGTCTTTGACACTGAGGTGCGTTTCCTGCATGCAGCAAAATGCTGGGTCCTGTTTACGTATCCAGTTTGTTAGTCTATGTCTTTTAATTGGGGAATTGAGACCATTGATATTAAGAGAGATTAAGGAATAGTGATTATTGCCACCTGCCATTCTTGATGCTATCTTTATGTTTGAGTGGTTATGTACTTTTGGGTTTGATGCAAGAAGGTTACTATCTCATTTTTTTCCAGGTTGTTGTTTCTCTCCTTGTATTGGCGGTTTCCACCTATTATCCTTTGCAGGGTTGGGTTGGTGGAAAGATATTGTGAAAATTTGGTTTTATCATGGAATATCTTGGTGTCTCCATCTTTGGTGATTGAGAGTTTTGCTGGGAAGAGTAGTCTAGGCTGGCATTTGTGCTCTCTTAGTGTCTGCATGAAATCTTCCCAGGATCTTCTGGCTTTCATAGTCTCTGGAGAGAAGTCTGATATTATTCGAATAGGTCTTCCTTTTATGTTACTTGGCCTTTTTCTCTTACTGCTTTTAATATTCTTTCTTTGTTTAATACATTTGATGTTTTGATTATTATGTGACAGGAGGTATTTCTGTTCTGGTCCAGTCTGTTTGGAGTTCTGTAGGCTTCTTGTACGTTCATCAGCATCTCTCTCTTTAGGTTAGGGAAGTTTTCTTCCATAATTTTGTTGAAGATGTTTACTGGTACCTTAAGTTGCAAATCTTCACTCTCATCTATACCTATAATCCTTAGGTTTGGTCTTCTCATTGTGTCCTGGATTTTTTGGATGTTTTGAGTTACACGTTTTTTGCATTTTGCATTTTCTTTGACTGTTGAGTCGATGCTTTCTATGGTATCTTCAGCACCTGAAATTCTTTCTTCCATCTCTTGTGTTCTATTGTTGATGTTTGCATCTATGACTCCTGATTTCTTCTCAAGGTTTTCTATCTCCAAACTTGTCTCCCTTTGTGATTTCTTAGTTGTTTCTACTTCCTTTTTTAGTTCCTGGATGGATTTGCTGAGATCCTTCACTTGTTTGTTTGTATTTTCCTGTATTTCTTTAAGGTATTTTTGCGTTTCCTCTTTCAGGATTTCTGCCTGTTGACCCAAGTTGTCCTGTATTTCTCTAAGCGATTTTTGTGTTTCCTCCTCATGGGCTTCCATCTGTTGATTCATCGTCTTCTGCATTTCTTTAAGCAGTTCTCGTGTTTCCTTTGTAAGGGCATCTATCCTTTGATTCATTTCTTTAAGCACTTTTTGTGTTGCCTCCCTACGGGCATCCATCTGTTGACCCATATTCTTCTGCCTTTCTTTATGCAATCTTTGTGATTCCTTTGAAAGTGCATCTACCCATTGATTCATTTCTTTTTTTTATTATTTTTTTTAATTTACATTCCAAATCATTTCCCCTTTCCCGTTTCCTCCCTCCCCGAAAGTCCCATAAGCCCCTTTCCCTCCCTCTTTTCTCCATTCAACCCCCTCTCCTTACTCTGTCCTGGCGTTCCCCTACATCCAGTCTTTCCAGGACCAGGGGTCTCTCCTTCCATCTTCTTAGAAATCTATTGATATGCGGATTGTGTCTAGGGTATTCCGAGATTCTGGGTCAATATCCCCTTATCAGTGACTGCATACCATGTGTGTTCTTTTTGATTGGGTTACCTCACTAAGGATGATATTTTCAAGATCTGACCATTTGCCTAGGAATTTCATGAATTCATTGTTTTTAATTGCAGAGTAGTATTCCATTGTGTAGATATTCCACATCTTCTGAATCCATTCCTCCGTTGAGGGACATCTGGGTTCTTTCCAGCTTCTGGCTATTATAAATAAGGCTGCTATGAACATAGTGGAGCATATGTCCTTATTGCATGCAGGTAAAGCCTCTGGGTATATGCCCAGGAGTGGTATAGCCGGATCCTCCGGAAGTGTCATGACCAGTTTTCTGAGGAACCGCCAGACTGCTTTCCAGAGTGGTTGTACCAGCTTGCAATTCCACCAGCAGTGGAGGAGTGTTCCTCTTTCTCCACATCCTCGCCAACAACTGCTGTCTCCTGTGTTTTTGATCTTAGCCATCCTGACTGGTGTGAGATGGAATCTCAGGGTTGTTTTGATTTGCATTTCCCTAATGACTAAGGATGATGAACATCTCTTTAGGTGCTTCTCAGCCATTAGATATTCTTCAGGTGAGAACACTTTGTTTAGCTCTGTACCCCATTTTTTAATAGGGTTACTTGCCTCTCTGGAGTTTAACTTCTTGAGTTCTTTGTATATATTGGATATTAGCCCTCTGTCGGATGTAAGGTTGGTAAAGATCATTTCCCAGTTAGTTGGTTGCCACTTTGTCTTTTTGACAGTGTCTTTTGCCTTGCAAAAACTTTGTAATTTAATGAGGTCCCATTTGTCTATTCTTGGTCTTAGAGCATAAGCTATTGGAGTTCTGTTCAGGAAATTCTCCCCTGTGCCCATATGGTCAAGGTTCTTCCCTAGTTTCCCTTCTATTAGTTTCAGTGTGTCTGGTTTTATGTGGAGATCTTTGATCCACTTAGAATTGAGCTTAGTGCAAGGAGATAAGGATGGGTCAATTTGCATTCTTCTGCATGTTGACCTCCAGCTGAGCCAGCACCATTTGTTGAAAAGGCTATCTTTTTTCCACTGGATGGTTTTAGCTCCTTTGTCAAAGATCAATTGACCATAGGAGTGTGGATTCATTTCTGGGTCTTCAATTCTGTTCCATTGATCTACATGTCTGTCACTGTACCAATACCATGCGGTTTTTTAACACTATTGCTCTGTAGTACAGCTTGAGGTCTGGGATACTGATTCCCCCAGAGGTTCTTTTACTCTTGAGAATAGATTTAGCTATTCTGGGTTTTCTGTTATTCCAGATGAATTTTTGAATTGCTCTTTCTAACTCTATGAAGAATTGAGTTGGGATTTTGATGGGGATTGCATTGAATCTGTGTATTACTTTTGGTAAGATGCTCATTTTTACTATATTAATCCTGCCAATCCATGAGCATGGCAGATTTTTCCATCTTCTGAGGTCTTCTTCAATTTCTCTCTTCAGAGACTTGAAGTTCTTGTCATACAGATCTTTCACTTGTTTGGTTAGAGTCACGCCAAGATACTTAATATGGTTTGTGGCTATCGTGAAGGGTATTATTTCTCTTACTTCTTTCTCAGCCTGCTTATCCTTTGAGTATAGGAAGGCTTCTGACTTGCTTGAGTTGATTTTATATCCGGCCACTTTGCTGATGTCGTTTATCAGCTGTAGGAGTTCTCTGGTGGAGTTCTTTGGGTCGCTTAAGTATACTATCATATCGTCTGCAAGTAGTGATAGTTTGACTTCTTCCTTTCCAATTTGTATCCCTTTGACCTCTTTTTGTTGTCTAATTGCTCTAGCTAGAACTTCAAGTACTATATTGAAAAGATATGGAGAGAGAGGGCAGCCTTGTCTAGTCCCTGATTTTAGTGGGATTGCTTCAAGTTTCTCTCCATTTAAATTGATGCTGGCTACCGGTTTGCTGTAAATTGCTTTTACTATGTTTAGATATGGGCCTTGAATTCCTGATCTTTCCAAGACCTTTAGCATGAAAGGATGCTGAATTTTGTCAAATGCTTTCTCAGCATCTAATGAGATGACCATGTGGTTTTTTTCTTTGAGATTGTTTATGTAGTGGATTACATTGATGGATTTCCTTATATTGAACCATCCCTGCATCCCTGGGATGAAGCCTACTTGATTGTGGTGAATGATCGTTTTGATGTGTTCTTGGATTCGGTTGGCAAGAATTTTATTGAGTATTTTTGCATCGATATTCATAAGAGAGATTGGCCTGAGATTCTCTTTCTTTGTCGGATCTTTGTGTGCTTTTGGTATTAGTGTAATTGTGGCTTCATAGAACGAGTTGGGTAGTGTTCCTTCTGTTTCTATTTTGTGGAACAGTTTGAAGAGTATTGGTGTTAGGTCTTCTTTGAAGGTCTGATAGAATTCTGCACTAAAACCATCTGGACCTGTGCTTTTTTTGGTTGGAAGATTTCCAATGACAACTTCTATTTCTTCAGGGCTTATAGGACGGTTTAGATGGTCTATTTGATCCTGATTTAATTTTGGTACTTGGTATCTGTCAAGGAAGTTGTCCATTGCCTCAAGATTTTCTAGTTGTGTTGAATACAGGTTTTTGTAGTAGGATCTGATGATTTTTTGAATTTCCTCAGTTTCTGTTGTTATCTCTCCCTTTTCGTTTCTGATTTTATTAATTTGGATACTATCTCTGTGCCCTCTGGTTAGTCTGGCTAAGGGCTTATCTATCTTGTTGATTTTCTCAAAGAACAAACTCCTCGTTTTGTTGATTCTTTGTATGGTTTTCTTTTATTATTTATTTTATTTTATTTTATTTTTTTTATTTATTTTTTTTTAATTTTATTTTATTTTATTTTTTTAATTTACATTCCAAATCACTTCCCCTTTCCCGTTTCCACCCTCCCCGAAAGTCCCATAAGCCCCCTTCCCTCCCTCTTTTCTCCGTTCAACCCCCTCTCATTACTCTGTCCTGGCGTTCCCCTACATCCAGTCTTTCCAGGACCAGGGGTCTCTCCTTCCATCTTTTTAGAAATCTATTGATATGCTGATTGTGTCTAGGGTATTCTGAGATTCTGGGTCAATATCCCCTTATCAGTGACTTCATACCATGTGTGATCTTTTGTGATTGGGTTACCTCACTAAGGATGATATTTTCAAGTTCTGACCATTTGCCTAGGAATTTCGTGAATTCATTGTTTTTAATTGCAGAGTAGTATTCCATTGTGTAAATATACCACATCTTCTGAATCCATTCCTCCGTTGAGGGACATCTGGGTTCTTTCCAGCTTCTGGCTATTATAAATAAGGCTGCTATGAATATAGTGGAGCATGTGTCCTTATTGCATGCAGGTAAAGTCTCTGGGTATATGCCCAGGAGTGGTATAGCCGGATCCTCCGGAAGTGTCATGCCCAGTTTTCTGAGGAGCCGCCAGACTGCTTTCCAGAGTGGTTGTACCAGCCTGCAATTCCACCAGCAGTGGAGGAGTGTTCCTCTTTCTCCACATCCCCGCCAACAACTGCTGTCTCCTGTGTTTTTGATCTTAGCCATCCTGACTGGTGTGAGATGGAATCTCAGGGTTGTTTTGATTTGCATTTCCCTAATGACTAAGGATGATGAACATCTCTTTAGGTGCTTCTCAGCCATTAGATATTCTTCAGGTGAGAACTCTTTGTGTAGCTCTGTACCCCATTTTTTAATAGGGTTACTTGCCTCTCTGGAGTTTAACTTCTTGAGTTCTTTGTATATCTTGGATATTAGCCCTCTGTCGGATGTAAGGTTGGTAAAGATCATTTCCCAGTTAGTTGGTTGCCGCTTTGTCTTTTTGACGGTGTCTTTTGCCTTGCAAAAACTTTGTAATTTAATGAGGTCCCATTTGTCTATTCTTGATCTTAGAGTATAAGCTATTGGAGTTCTGTTCAGGAAATTCTCCCCTGTGCCCATATGTTCAAGGTTCTTCCCTAGTTTCCCTTCTATTAGTTTCAGTGTGTCTGGTTTTATGTGGAGATCTTTGATCCACTTAGAATTGAGCTTAGTGCAAGGAGATAAGGATGGGTCAATTTGCATTCTTCTGCATGTTGACCTCCAGCTGAGCCAGCACCATTTGTTGAAAAGGCTATCTTTTTTCCACTGGATGGTTTTAGCTCCTTTGTCAAAGATCAAGTGACCATAGGAGTGTGGATTCATTTCTGGGTCTTCAATTCTGTTCCATTGATCTACATGTCTGTTACTGTACCAATACCATGCAGTTTTTAACACTATTGCTCTGTAGTACAGCTTGAGGTCCGGGATACTGATTCCCCCAGAGGTTCTTTTACTCTTGAGAATAGTTTTAGCTATTCTGGGTTTTCTGTTATTCCAGATGAATTTTTGAATTGCTCTTTCTAACTCTATGAAGAATTGAGTTGGGATTTTGATGGGGATTGCATTGAATCTGTGTATTACTTTTGGTAAGATGCTCATTTTTACTATATTAATCCTGCCAATCCATGAGCATGGCAGATTTTTCCATCTTCTGAGGTCTTCTTCAATTTCTTTCTTCAGAGACTTGAAGTTCTTGTCATACAGATCTTTCACTTGTTTGGTTAGCGTCACGCCAAGATACTTAATATGGTTTGTGGCTATCGTAAAGGGTATTATTTCTCTTTCTTCTTTCTCAGCCTGCTTATCCTTTGAGTATAGGAAGGCTTCTGACTTGCTTGAGTTGATTTTATATCCGGCCACTTTGCTGAAGTCGTTTATCAGCTGTAGGAGTTCTCTGGTGGAGTTCTTTGGGTCGCTTATGTATACTATCATATCGTCTGCAAATAGTGATAGTTTGACTTCTTCCTTTCCAATTTGTATCCCTTTGACCTCTTTTTCTTGTCTAATTGCTCTCGCTAGAACTTCAAGTACTATATTGAAAAGATATGGAGAGAGAGGGCAGCCTTGTCTAGTCCCTGATTTTAGTGGGATTGCTTCAAGTTTCTCTCCGTTTAGATTGATGCTGGCTACTGGTTTGCTGTAAATTGCTTTTACTATGTTTAGATATGGGCCTTGAATTCCTGATCTTTCCAAGACCTTTAGCATGAAAGGATGCTGAATTTTGTCAAATGCTTTCTCAGCATCTAATGAGATGACCATGTGGTTTTTTTCTTTGAGATTGTTTATGTAGTGGATTACATTGATGGATTTCCTTATATTGAACCATCCCTGCATCCCTGGGATGAAGCCTACTTGATTGTGGTGAATGATTGTTTTGATGTGTTCTTGGATTCGGTTGGCAAGAATTTTATTGAGTATTTTTGCATCGATATTCATAAGAGAGATTGGCCTGAGATTCTCTTTCTTTGTCGGATCTTTGTGTGCTTTTGGTATTAGTGTAATTGTGGCTTCATAGAACGAGTTGGGTAGTGTTCCTTCTGTTTCTATTTTGTGGAA
The DNA here is from genome assembly GCA_036184795.1 of Tokudaia tokunoshimensis. NCBI lineage: Eukaryota > Metazoa > Chordata > Mammalia > Rodentia > Muridae > Tokudaia > Tokudaia tokunoshimensis. Next base: position 2,680,519 of record BTHU01000015.1, on the reverse strand, counting down.
CAGTTTGAAGAGTATTGGTGTTAGGTCTTCTTTGAAGGTCTGATAGAATTCTGCACTAAAACCATCTGGACCTGTGCTTTTTTTGGTTGGAAGACTTCCAATGACAACTTCTATTTCTTCAGGGGTTATAGGACGGTTTAGATGGTCTATTTGATCCTGATTTAATTTTGGTACTTGGTATCTGTCAAGGAAATTGTCCATTTCCTCAAGATTTTCTAGTTGTGTTGAATACAGGTTTTTGTAGTAGGATCTGATGATTTTTTGAATTTCCTCAGTTTCTGTTGTTATCTCTCCCTTTTCGTTTCTGATTTTATTAATTTGGATACTATCTCTGTGCCCTCTGGTTAGTCTGGCTAAGGGCTTATCTATCTTGTTGATTTTCTCAAAGAACCAACTCCTCGTTTTGTTGATTCTTTGTATGGTTTTATTTGTTTCTACTTGATTGATTTCAGCCCTGAGTTTGATGATTTCCTGCCTTCTACTCCTCTTTGGTGTATTTGCTTCTTTTTGTTCCAGGGCTTTCAGGTGTGCCATTAAGCTGTTAGTGTATGCTGTCTCCCGTTTCTTTTTGGCGGCACTCAGGGCTATGAATTTTCCTCTTAGCACTGCTTTCATTGTGTCCCATAAGTTAGGGTATGTTGTGCCTTCATTTTCATTAACTTTCAAAAAGTCTTTGATTTCTTTCTTTATTTCCACCTTGACCAAGTTATCATTGAGTAGAGCATTGTTCAGCCTCCATGTGTACGTGGGTTTTCTTTTGTTTTTGTTGCCATTGAAGACCACCCTTATTCCATAGTGATCTGATAGGAGGCATGGGATTATTTCTATCTTCTTGTATCTGTTGAGGTCTGATTTGTGACCAATTATATGGTCAATTTTGGAGAAGGTACCATGAGGAGCTGAGAAGAAGGTGTATTCTTTAGCTCTAGGATGAAATGTTCTATATATATCAGTTAGTTCCATTTGGTCCAAGGCTTCAATTAGATTCACTGTGTCCCTGTTTAGTTTCTGCTTTCCTGAACGATCCATTTCAGAGAGCGGGGTGTTGAAGTCACCCACTATTATTGTGTGCGGTGCGATGTGTGCTTTGAGTTTTAGTAAAGTTTCTTTTACGAATGAGGGTGCCCTTGCATTTGGAGCATAGATATTCAGGATTGAGAGTTCTTGATGGTGGATTTTTCCCTTGATCAGTATGTAGTGTCCTTCTGTGTCTTTTTTGATGACTTTGGGTTGAAAATCAATTTTATCCGATATTAGGATGGCTACTCCACCTCGTTTCTTGGGGCCATTTGCTTGTAAAATTGTTTTCCAGCCTTTTACTCTGAGGTAGTGTTTGTCTTTGACACTGAGGTGCGTTTCCTGCATGCAGCAAAATGCTGGGTCCTGTTTACGTATCCAGTCTGCTAGTCTATGTCTTTTAATTGGGGAATTGAGACCATTGATATTAAGAGAGATTAAGGCATAGTGATTATTGCCATCTGCCATTCTTGACGCTATCTTTATGTTTGAGTGGTTATCTACTTTTGGGTTTGATTCAAGAAGGTTATTATCTCATTTTTTCCAGGGTGTTGTTTCTCTCCCTGTATTGGAGGTTTCCACCTATTATCCGTTGCAGGGCTGAATTTGTGGAAAGATATTGTGAAAATTTGGTTTTATCATGGAATATCTTGGTCTCTCCATCTATGGTGATTGAGAGTTTTGCTGGGTATAGTAGTCTAGGCTGGCATTTGTGCTGTCTTAGTGTCTGCATGAGATCTGCCCAGGATCTTCTGGCTTTCATAGTCTCTGGTGAGAAGTCTGATGTGATTCGGATAGGTCTTCCTTTGTATGTTACTTGGCCCTTTTCTCTTACTGCATTTAGTATTCTTTCTTTGTTTAGAACATTCGGTGTTTTGATTATTATGTGACGGGAGGTATTTCTGTTCTAGTCCAGTCTGTTTGGAGTTCTGTAGGCTTCTTGTACGTTCATCGGCATCTCTCTCTTTAAGTTAGGGAAGTTTTCCTCCATAATTTTGTTGAAGATGTTTACTGGCCCTTTAAGTTGCAAATCTTCACTCTCATCTATACCTATAATCCTTAGGTTTGGTCTTCTCATTGTGTCCTGGATTTCCTGGATGTTTTGGGTTACGCGTTTTTTGCATTTTGCATTTTCTTTGACTGTTGAGTCGATGCTTTCTATGGAATCTTCAGCACCTGAGATTCTTTCTTCCATCTCTTGTATTCTATTGTTGATGTTTGCATCTATGACTCCTGATTTCTTCCCAAGGTTTTCTATCTCCAAAGTTGTCTCCCTTTGTGATTTCTTAGTTGTTTCTACTTCCTTTTTTAGTTCCTGGATGGATTTGCTGAGATCCTTCACTTGTTTGTTTGTATTTTCCTGTATTTCTTTAAGGTATTTTTGCATTACCTCTTTCAGGATTTCTTCCTGATGACCCACGTTCTCCTGCATTTCTCTGAGCGATTTTTGTGTTTCCTCCTCATGGGATTCCATCTGTTGATCCATCGTCTCCTGCATTTCTTTAAGCAGTTCTCGTGTTTCCTTTGTAAGGGCATCTAACCGTTGATTCATTTCTTTAAGCAATTTTTGTGTTGCCTCCTTATGGGCATCCGTCTGTTGACCCATATTCTTCTGCATTTCTTTATGCAAATTTCGTGATTCCTTTGTGAGTGCATCTACCCGTTGATTCATCTCGTTAAGCGATTTTTGTGTTGTCTCCTTGTGCGCCTCCATCTTTTGATCCATGTTCTCCCGCATTTCTCTAAGCGATTTTTGTGTTTCCTTTGTAAGGGCTTCTAACCGTTGATTCATGGTCTCCTGTAACTCTTTATGAGATTTATTTGTGTCCTTCTTGTGATCCTCTAATAGCATCATGAGAAGTGATTTTAAATCCAGATCTTGTCTTTCGGGTGTGGTGGGGTATCCAGGACTTGCTGCTGTTGGAGAGTTGGGTTCGGATGGTCCCACATTACTTTGATTACTGTTAGTAACATTCCTACGTTTGCCTTTTGCCATCTGGATACCTCTGGTGTTAGTTGGTCCTGCTGCCACTGGCTGTTGGTTGGACCTCCTGTGAGCCTGCAAAGCTATTTCTGCCCCCCCTGGATTACCAGGATTCCCCTGGCACCGATTTCTGGGGCCTGCCTGCTCCTGAGTGACTTTGGAGCCCTAATGTGCTTTGCCCCAAGTGATCTTATATTGGGGAGGCCTTGCACATCTAAAGGCTCAGCCTAGTGGATTCCTGGAGCAGAGGTCGCCAAAGGGAGGCTGGCAGGCTCCTGCCCTGTGCAGGGGTGTGTGATCTCTCCTGGGGGGGGAGGGGGCGTCCCTCTGCCAGGCAGAAGTCCCACAGCAGATCTGGCGCGCTGGTCACTGCAGATCAGCCCAGCACCTGGGAGCAGGTTACACACAAGCTGCCTGAAACCGAAGAGATATTATGCCTGTCTGTCTCTGAGCCTGGCGGTCCCAACTACCTGGTCACTGGAGCAAAGATGGCGGAGGGCACTCTCCGTGGCGCTGCTCACCCTGTGGTCACGATGGCCCGCCGATCTGGCACCCAGACGACCACAGCGCCAACCCGCCCTCGGGCACAGACGGAAGCCCCAACAGGCCGTGTCCCAAGTGATGTTATATTGGGGGGAGAGCCTGGGTACCGGTCTCTCCAGCGCAGTCCGCGGGAACAGAGGTCGCGGAAGGGAAGCTGGCAGGCTCCCTCCCTGCGCGGGGTCCCTCCACCAGGCAGAAGGTCCCACCGCGGAACTGGCGCGCTGGTTACTGCAGATCAGCCCAGCACCTGGGAGCAGGTTACACACAAGCTGCCTGAAACCGAAGCGATATTATGCCTGTCTGTCTCTGAGCCTGGCGGTCCCAACTACCTGGTCACTGGAGCAAAGATGGCGGAGGGCACTCTCGGTGGCGCCGCTCACCCTGTGGTCACGATGGCCCGCCGATCTGGCACCCAAACGACCACAGGGCCAACCCGCCCTCGGGCACAGACGGAAGCCCCAACAGGAAGCCCCAACAGGCCGTGTCCCAAGTGATGTTATATTGGGGGGAGAGCCTGGGTACCGGTCTCTCCAGTGCAGTCTGCGGGAACAGAGGTCGCGGAAGGGAAGCTGGCAGGCTCCCTCCCTGCGCGGGGACATACCTATTTTATTTTTTTAATTTACATTCAAAATCACTTCCCCTTTCCCGTTTCCTCCCTCCCCGAAAGTCCCATAAGCCCCCTTCCCTCCCTCTTTTCTCCATTCAACCCCCTCTCATTACTCTGTCCTGGCGTTTCCCTACATCCAGTCTTTCCAGGACCAGGGGTCTCTCCTTCCATCTTCTTAGAAATCTATTGATATGCGGATTGTGTCTAGGGTGTTCCAAGATTCTGGGTCAATATCCCCTTATCAGTGACTGCATACCATGTGTGTTATTTTGTGATTGGTTTACCTCACTAAGGATGATATTTTCAAGATCTGACCATTTGCCTAGGAATTTCGTGAATTCATTGTTTTTAATTGCAGAGTAGTATTCCATTGTGTAGATATACCACATCTTCTGAATCCATTCCTCCATTGAGGGACATCTGGGTTCTTTCCAGCTTCTGGCTATTATAAATAAGGCTGCTATGAACATAGTGGAGCATGTGTCCTTATTGCATGCAGGTAAAGTCTCTGGGTATATGCCCAGGAGTGGTATAGCCGGATCCTCCGGGAGTGTCATGCCCAGTTTTCTGAGGAACCGCCAGACTGCTTTCCAGAGTGGTTGTACCAGCCTGCAAATCCACCAGCAGTGGAGGAGTGTTCCTCTTTCTCCACATCCTCGCCAACAACTGCTGTCTCCTGTGTTTTTGATCTTAGCCATCCTGACTAGTGTGAGATGGAATCTCAGGGTTGTTTTGATTTGCATTTCCCTAATGGCTAAGGATGATGAACATCTCTTTAGGTGCTTCTCAGCCATTAGATATTCTTCAGGTGAGAACTCTTTGTGTAGCTCTGTACCCCATTTTTTAATAGGGTTATTTGCCTCTCTGGAGTTTAACTTCTTGAGTTCTTTGTATATATTGGATATTAGCCCTCTGTCAGATGTAAGTTTGGTAAAGATCATTTCCCAGTTAGTTGGTTGCCGCTTTGTCTTTTCGACAGTGTCTTTTGCCTTGCAAAACTCTGTAATTTAATGAGGTCCCATTTGTCTATTCTTGATCTTAGAGCATAAGCTATTGGAGTTCTGTTCGGGAAATTCTCCCCTGTGCCCATATGTTCAAGGTTCTTCCCTAGTTTCCCTTCTATTAGTTTCAGTGTGTCTGGTTTTATGTGGAGATCTTTGATCCACTTAGATTTGAGCTTAGTGCAAGGAGATAAGGATGGGTCAATTTGCATTCTTCTGCATGTTGACCTCCAGCTGAGCCAGCACCATTTGTTGAAAAGGCTATCTTTTTTCCACTGGATGGTTTTAGCTCCTTTGTCAAAGATCAAGTGACCATAGGAGTGTGGATTCATTTCTGGGTCTTCAATTCTGTTCCATTGATCTACATGTCTGTTACTGTACCAATACCATGCAGTTTTTAACACTATTGCTCTGTAGTACAGCTTGAGGTCCGGGATACTGATTCCCCCAGAGGTTCTTTTACTCTTGAGAATAGTTTTAGCTATTCTGGGTTTTCTGTTATTCCAGATGAATTTTTGAATTGCTCTTTCTAACTCTATGAAGAATTGAGTTGGGATTTTGATGGGGATTGCATTGAATCTGTGTATTACTTTTGGTAAGATGCTCATTTTTACTATATTAATCCTGCCAATCCATGAGCATGGCAGATTTTTCCATCTTCTGAGGTCTTCTTCAATTTCTTTCTTCAGAGACTTGAAGTTCTTGTCATACAGATCTTTCACTTGTTTGGTTAGAGTCACGCCAAGATACTTAATATGGTTTGTGGCTATCGTGAAGGGTATCATTTCTCTTACTTCTTTCTCAGCCTGCTTATCCTTTGAGTATAGGAAGGCTTCTGACTTGCTTGAGTTGATTTTATATCCGGCCACTTTGCTGAAGTCGTTTATCAGCTGTAGGAGTTCTCTGGTGGAGTTCTTTGGGTCGCTTATGTATACTATCCTATCGTCTGCAAATAGTGATAGTTTGACTTCTTCCTTTCCAATTTGTATCCCTTTGACCTCTTTTTGTTGTCTAATTGCTCTAGCTAGAACTTCAAGTACTATATTGAAAAGATATGGAGAGAGAGGGCAGCCTTGTCTAGTCCCTGATTTTAGTGGGATTGCTTCAAGTTTCTCTCCATTTAGATTGATGCTGGCTACCGGTTTGCTGTAAATTGCTTTTACTATGTTTAGATATGGGCCTTGAATTCCTGATCTTTCCAAAACCTTTAGCATGAAAGGATGCTGAATTTTGTCAAATGCTTTCTCAGCATCTAATGAGATGACCATGTGGTTTTTTTCTTTGAGATTGTTTATGTAGTGGATTACATTGATGGATTTCCTTATATTGAACCATCCCTGCATCCCTGGAATGAAGCCTACTTGATTGTGGTGAATGATCGTTTTGATGTGTTCTTGGATTTGGTTGGCAAGAATTTTATTGAGTATTTTTGCATCGATATTCATAAGAGAGATTGGCCTGAGATTCTCTTTCTTTGTCGGATCTTTGTGTGCTTTTGGTGTTAGTGTAATTGTGGCTTCATAGAACGAGTTGGGTAGTGTTCCTTCTGTTTCTATTTTGTGGAACAGTTTGAAGAGTATTGGTGTTAGGTCTTCTTTGAAGGTCTGATAGAATTCTGCACTAAAACCTTCTGGACCTGTGCTTTTTTTGGTTGGAAGACTTCCAATGACCACTTCTATTTCTTCAGGGGTTATAGGACGGTTTAGATGGTCTATTTGATCCTGATTTAATTTTGGTACTTGGTATCTGTCAAGGAAATTGTCCATTTCCTCAAGATTTTCCAGTTGTGTTGAATACAGGTTTTTGTAGTAGGATCTGATGATTTTTTTGAATTTCCTCAGTTTCTGTTGTTATCTCTCCCTTTTCGTTTCTGATTTTATTAATTTGGATACTATCTCTGTGCCCTCTGGTTCGTCTGTCTAAGGGCTTATCTATCTTTTTGATTTTCTCAAAGAACCAACTCCTCGTTTTGTTGATTCTTTGTATGGTTTTATTTGTTTCTACTTGATTGATTTCAGCCCTGAGTTTGATGATTTCCTGCCTTCTACTCCTCTTTGGTGTATTTGCTTCTTTTTGTTCCAGGGCTTTCAGGTGTGCCATTAAGCTGTTAGTGTATGCTGTCTCCCGTTTCTTTTTGTCGGCACTCAGGGCTATGAATTTTCCTCTTAGCACTGCTTTCATTGTGTCCCATAAATTAGGGTATGTTGTGCCTTCATTTTCATTAACTTTCAAAAAGTCTTTGATTTCTTTCTTTATTTCCACCTTGACCAAGTTATCATTGAGTAGAGCATTGTTCAGCCTCCATGTGTACGTGGGTTTTCTTTTGTTTTTGTTGCCATTGAAGACCACCCTTATTCCATAGTGATCTGATAGGAGGCATGGGATTAGTTCTATCTTCTTATATCTGTTGAGGTCTGATTTGTGACCAATTATATGGTCAATTTTGGAGAAGGTACCATGAGGAGCTGAGAAGAAGGTGTATTCTTTAGCTCTAGGATGAAATGTTCTATATATATCTGTTAGTTCCATTTGGTCCAAGGCTTCAATTAGATTCACTGTGTCCCTGTTTAGTTTCTGCTTTCCTGAACGATCCATTTCAGAGAGTGGGGTGTTGAAGTCACCCACTATTATTGTGTGATGTGTGATGTGTGATTTGAGCTTTAGTAAAGTTTGTTTTACGAATGAGGGTGCCCTTGCATTTGGAGCATAGATATTCAGAATTGAGAGTTCTTGATGGTGGATTTTTCCCTTGATCAGTATGTAGCGTCCTTCTGTGTCTTTTTTGATGACTTTAGGTTGAAAATCAATTTTATCCGATATTAGGATGGCTACTCCACCTCGTTTCTTGGGGCCATTTGCTTGTAAAATTGTTTTCCAGCCTTTTACTCTGAGGTAGTGTTTGTCTTTGACAATGAAGTGCGTTTCCTGCATGCAGCAAAATGCTGGGTCCTGTTTACATATCCAGTCTGCTAGTCTATGTCTTTTAATTGGGGAATTGAGACCATTGATATTAAGAGAGATTAAGGCATAGTGATTATTGCCATCTGCCATTCTTGACGCTATCTTTATGTTTGAGTGGTTATCTACTTTTGGGTTTGATTCAAGAAGGTTATTATCTCATTTTTTCCAGGGTGTTGTTTCTCTCCCTGTATTGGAGGTTTCCACCTATTATCCGTTGCAGGGCTGGATTTGTGGAAAGATATTGTGAAAATTTGATTTTATCATGGAATATCTTGGTCTCTCCATCTATGGTGATTGAGAGTTTTGCTGGGTATAGTAGTCTAGGCTGGCATTTGTGCTGTCTTAGTGTCTGCATGAGATCTGCCCAGGATCTTCTGGCTTTCATAGTCTCTGGTGAGAAGTCTGATGTGATTCGGATAGGTCTTCCTTTGTATGTTACTTGGCCCTTTTCTCTTACTGCATTTAGTATTCTTTCTTTGTTTAGAACATTCGGTGTTTTGATTATTATGTGACGGGAGGTATTTCTGTTCTGGTCCAGTCTGTTTGGAGTTCTGTAGGCTTCTTGTACGTTCATCGGCATCTCTCTCTTTAAGTTAGGGAAGTTTTCCTCCATAATTTTGTTGAAGATGTTTACTGGCCCTTTAAGTTGCAAATCTTCACTCTCATCTATACCTATAATCCTTAGGTTTGGTCTTCTCATTGTGTCCTGGATTTCCTGGATGTTTTGGCTTACTCGTTTTTTGCATTTTGCATTTTCTTTGACTGTTGAGTCGATGCTTTCTATGGAATCTTCAGCACCTGAGATTCTTTCTTCCATCTCTTGTATTCTATTGTTGATGTTTGCATCTATGACTCCTGATTTCTTCCCAAGGTTTTCTATCTGCAAAGTTGTCTCCCTTTGTGATTTCTTAGTTGTTTCTACTTCCTTTTTTAGTTCCTGGATGAATTTGCTGAGATCCTTTACTTGTTTGTTTGTATTTTCCTGTATTTCTTTAAGGTATTTTTGCATTACCTCTTTCAGGATTTCTTCCTGATGACCCACGTTCTCCTGCATTTCTCTGAGCGATTATTGTGTTTCCTCCTCATGGGATTCCATCTGTTGATCCATCGTCTCCTGCATTTCTTTAAGCAGTTCTCGTGTTTCCTTTGTAAGGGCATCTAACCGTTGATTCATTTCTTTAAGCAATTTTTGTATTGCCTCCTTATGGGCATCCATCTGTTGACCCATATTCTTCTGCATTTCTTTATGCAAATTTTGTGATTCCTTTGTGAGTGCATCTACCCGTTGATTCATCTCGTTAAGCGATTTTTGTGTTGTCTCCTTGTGCGCCTCCATCTTTTGATCCATGTTCTCCCGCATTTCTCTAAGCGATTTTTGTGTTTCCTTTGTAAGGGCTTCTAACCGTTGATTCATGGTCTCCTGTAACTCTTTATGAGATTTATTTGTGTCCTTCTTGTGATCCTCTAATAGGATCATGAGAAGTGATTTTAAATCCAGATCTTGTCTTTCGGGTGTGGTGGGGTATCCAGGACTTGCTGCTGTTGGAGAGCTGGGTTCGGATGGTGCCATATTACTTTGATTTCTGTTAGTAATGTTCCTACATTTGCCTTTTGCCATCTGGTTACCTCTGGTGTTAGTTGGTCCTGCTGTCACTGGCTGTTGGTTGGACCTCCTGTGAGCCTGCAAAGCTATTTCTGGCCCCCTTGGATTACTGGGATTCCCCTGGCACCTATTTCTGGGGCCTGCCCTGCTCCTGAGTGACTTTGGAGCCCCTATGTGCCTTGCCTCAAGTGATGTTATATTGGGGAGTCCCTGCACATCCAAAGGCTCAGCGTAGTGGATTCCAGGAGCAGAGGTCGCCAAAGGGAGGCTAGTAGGCTCCTGCCCTGTGCAGGGGTGTGTGATCTCTCCCAGAGGTGGGGGGAGGGGGCATCCCTCTGCAGGGCAGAAGTCCTACAGCAGGTCTGGTGTGTCGATTACTGCAGACCTGCCCAGCTCTCGGAGCAGGTTACACACAAGCTGCCTGCGACCGAAGCGATATTATGCCTGTCTGTCTCTGAGCCTGGTGGTCCCAACTACCTGGACACTGGAGCAAAGATGGCAGAGTGCACTCTGCACTCTCTCGGCAGCGCAGGTCACCCTGCAGGGGGGATGGCCCACAGCAGAGCTGGCGCCCAGAAGACCACAGTGCTGTCCTGTTCTTGGGAGCAGATGGAAGCCCCACCAGGCCGTGTCCCAAACGATGTTATATTGGGGCGAACCTGGGTACCTGTCTCCTCAGTGCGGTCGATCCCGGAACAGAGGTCGCCAAAGGGAAGCTGGTAGGCTCCTGCCCAGTGCGAGGGGGGGGTCCCTCTGCAAGGCAGAAGTCCCACAGCAGAGCTGGTGTGCTGGTTACTGCAGACCTGCCCAGCTCTGGGAGCAGGTTACACACATGCTGCCTGAGACCCAAGCTATATTATGCCTGTCTGTCTCTGAGCCTGGCGGTCCCAACTACCTGGACACTGGAGCAAAGATGGCCGAATTCATTGTTTTTAATTTCTGAGTTGTATTCCATTGTGTAAATATACATGGAAAATATCTCTGATAAAATTGAAGAAATATATAGAAAAACAAGTTAAGATTGACTATTTCATGGAAAAATTATACAGATAAAATGGTAGGCATAGACATATTCCTAAGTTGATTGAAAGTGGAATTATAAACATTTTCTGATAAAATTGAAAATCTACAAGGAAAATATTTCTGATACTACTCAAGAAATATATAGAAAAACACGTTAAAACTGACTATTTCATGAAAAATTATACAGATAAGATAGTAGGCATAAAAATATTCCTAAATTGATTGAAAGTAGAATTAAAAACATTTTCTGATAAAATTGAAGATTTACATGGAAAATATCTCTGATAAATTAAAGAAACTTATACAGATAAATTGGTAGGAATTAAAATATTCCTAAGTTGATTGAAAGTAGAATTATAAACATTTTCTGATAAAATTGAAGACTTACATGGAAAATATTTCTGATAAAATTGAAAAAAATATTGAAAAACATTAAAATTGATGATTATCATGGAAAATTATACAGATAAAATGGTAGGCATAAAAATATTTCTAAGTTGATTAAAAGTGAAATTATAAACATTTTCTGATAAAATTTAAGATTTACCTGGAAATTATCTCTGATAAAATTGAAGAAATATATAAAAAACACATTAAGATTGAGTATTTCATGGAAAAATATACAGATAAAATGGTAGGCATAAAAATATTCCTATGTTTTCTGAATGTGGAATTATAAACACTTTCTGATAAAATTAAAGATCTACAAGGAAAATATTCCTGAAAATAATTTAAGAAATATATAGAGAAACATGTTAAAACTGACTATTACGTGGAAAACTATACAGATAAAAGGGAGGTATAAAAATGTTCCTATGTTGATTGAAAATAAAATTATAGGCATTGTCTGATAAAACTGAAGATCCACATGGAAAATGCTTCTGAAAAAATTGAAGAAAAATACAGAGAAACGTTAAAATTGAAGATTATCATGGACAATTATACCGACAAAATGGTAGGCACAAAAACATTCCTAAATTGATTGAAAGTGGAACTACAAACAACCCCCCACCCCACGAAACCGAAGATCTAAATGAAAACCACCTCTGACAAAATCGAAGAAATACACAGAAAAAATGTTAAAATTAAAGATTATCATGTAAAATAATACAGTCAAAATGGTAGACACAAAAAGCATTACTGAATTGAAAGAGGAGTCAAAAACATTTTCTGATAAAATCTAAGATCCACATAAAAAACGTCTCTGTTAGACTATGTTTTTTGTTGGGGAATTGAGTCTATTGACATTATAAGATATTAAGGAATAATGATTGTTGCTTCCTGTTATTTTTGATGTTCTTTTCATGTTTGTGTGGTTCCTTTCTTTGGGTTTGTTGGAAAAAGATTACTTTCTTGCTTTTTCTAGGGTATAGTTTCCCTTCTCATGTTGGCGTTTTCCATCTATTATCCTTTGTAGGGCTGGATTTGTGGAAAGATATTATGTAAATTTGGTTTTATCATGGAATATCTTGGTTTCTCCATCTATGGTAAATGAGAGTTTTGCTGGGTATAGTAGTTTGGGCTGGCATTTGTGTTCTCTTAGGGTCTGTATGAGATCTGCCCAGGATCTTCTGGCTTTCATCGTCTCAGGTGAGAAGTCTGGTGTAATTCTGATAGGCCTGCCTTTATATATTACTTGGCCTTTTTCTCTTACTGCTTTTAATATTCTTTCTTTGTTTAGTACATTTGGTGCTTTGATTATTATATGCCAGGAGGACTTTCTGGTCTGGTCCAGTCTGTTTGGAGTTCTGTAGGCTTCTTGTATGTTCATGGACATTTCTTTCTTTAGGTTAGGGAAGTTTTCTTCTATAATTTTGTTGAAGATATTTACTGGCCCTTTAAGTTGGAAATCTTCACTCTCTTCTATACCTATAATCGTTAGGTTTGGTCTTCTCATTGTGTCCTGGATTTCCTGTATGTTTTGGCTCAGGAGCTTTTTGCATTTTGTATTTTCTTTAACTGTTGGGTCAATGTTTTCTATGGTATCTTCAGCCCCTGAGATTCTTTCTTCTATCTCTTGTTGATGCTTGCATCTATGACTCCTCAATTCTTTCCAAGATTTTCTATCTCCAGAGATGTCTCACTTTGTGATTTCTTTATTGTTTCTACTTCCATTTTTAGATCTTGAATGGTTTTGTTCAGTTCCTTCACTTGTTTGTTTGTGTTCTCCTGTAATTCTTTCAGGGATTTTTGTGTTTCCTCTTTAAGGGCCTCTACCTGTTCACTCAAGCTCCCCTGTATTTCTTTCAGGGATTTTTGTGTTTCGTCTTTAAGGGCTTTTACCTGTTGATCCATGTTCTCCTGTATTTCTTTAAGGGAATTATTTATGTCCTTCTTGATGTCCTCTAACAGCATCGTGAGAAGAGGCTTTAAATCCAACTTTTGCTTTTCTGGTGTGCTGGGGCATCCGGGACTTGCTGGGTGGGAGAACTGGGCTCTGATGTTGCCAAGTGTCCTTGGTTTCTGTTGGTAGGGTTCTTGCGCTTGCCTTTCGCCCTCTGGTTACTTCTGGTGTTAGTTGGTCTTCTTGTCTCTGGCTGGAGCTTGCCCTTCCTATGGGCCTGTAAACCTGTGTCTGTACTCCTGGGAGACCAACTCCCTTCTGGCAGGGTCTGTGCACAGAAGGCTGTGGAGCTGTCTGGTACCCTGCTGCAAATGGCGGTCAGAAGGGAAGACTCCTGTCCCAGCTACTCCAATGATCATATGCCCTGTGCACTCCTAGCTGTACCCCTCCAGAGAAAAGGTGGAGATCTCACCTCCGCACTCAGAAGTGAAATTGCTGCTGGGAGATCATTCTTTCCTGGTGCGCTAAGCACAGAAGGTTGTTGAGCTGCCTGGTTCCCTGCTGCAATTGGCAGCTGGAAGGGAAGACTCCTGTCCCTGCTGCTCCACTCGAGAAAACCCTTCTTTAAGAGAGCTTTAGATATGTTGTATGCATTGTTTAACCCTGACTGTATATAAAGACATTATTGGAAACAAATATAGATTTTTCACATTTAATTAACAAATTATAGAGGCAATTAATGTAATATAATTCATGACTTTTTAAAAAAATATTTATTTATTTCATGTAAGTGAGTACACTGTAGCTATCTTCAGATACACCAGAAGAGGGCATTAGATGCCCATTACAGATGGTTGTGAGCTACTATGTGGTTGCTGGGAATTGAACTCAGGATCTCTGGAAGAACAGTCAATGCTTTTAACTGCTGAGCCATTTCTTCAGCCCAATTTATGACTTTTAAAGTAGGCATAGGTATAGTTATATAAAAGAGGCCAAAGCAAGACTCTAACATTAGATTTTATCTAGGAACAAACTTTCTAAAATTTAATTATTTTTGAATGAATGTTTAGAAAAATTTTAAATTATATTTTTTCAGATTTAAAAAAAATCTGTTTATTATATACTAGAATACCTGCCAAATATTATTGATATAGTTTTGCTTTTTTCAGTGTTATATGAAATGATCCTACAATGTATTTTTAATGTTATATTTAATATTTTATACTAATCTTTTATAAAATGTTTAATTTAGAAATATATATTCGTATTATTATGTATATATGCCCAAGAACCAATGAAGGTCATTAATACTCTATGTTATAATAATTTTTATTGAAATTATTATTAAAATCTCTTAGTTATTATCCTTTTTAAGTAATATGGAGCTGGAGTGCTGGATCAGCAGTTGAGAGTACTGACTGCTCTTCAAGAGGATCCAGGTTCAATTCTTAACACTCACATGGTGGCTCACAACCATTTATAACTCCAGTGCTGGGATATCTGATGTCTTCTTCAAGACTCTGGGGCATAAAACATGAAAGAGGTGTACATTCATACATGCAGGCAAACACATACATAAACATAAAATTATAAAAAGTAACATTACTTACTTGATAAAAGCAGTGTCTGAAATGAAATTTCATCCATGGATTGAAGGTTTTGCTAACAAAATATCTTAGTTGTTATACCTATTTCTTTTTAAAAAAATTCTTTACTTTTGTGTGTATTGATATTTTGCCTGAATGTTTGTCTTTGTGAGGGTGTTGGATCCTGGAGTACAGACAATTTTGAGTTGCTACGTTGGTTTTGGGAATTGAACCCTGGTTCTCTGGAAGAGCAGTCAGTGCTCTTAGCCACTGAGCCATACCTCCAGTCATGCTACACATATTCTTTAGTGTTTCCCTTCTCAAGCACAGCACAGTGAATTGGTATTCTTCATAGTCTCTAACCATATACATATAGCATTACTAGAAGAATATAGTTATAAGAACATATATGAAGTTTTTTTTTATTTTCTATATTTTTTTTATTTACATTCCCAATGATTTCCCCTTTCCTGGTTTCTCCCTCCCTGAAAGTCCCATAAGCCCTCTTCCCTCCCCCTGTTCCCCATTCAACCCCCTCTTGCTTCTCTGACCTGGTATTCCCCTACATCCAGTCTTTCCAGGATCAGGGGTCTCTCCTTCTATCTTCTTGGAAATCAATTGATATGTGAATTGATGTTTTAATTATGTTAATATTTCTTGTGTCGAATCACTTGAGTCCACCTTTGAAATTTTTCCCTATCTAATAGCAATTTCTTTTTTCAGGTATTATTCACCTGGATACTCCGATACACTTCTTCAGAGGGTGGACAGCTACCAGCCACTGTGAACAAAGCATATTTTTATTCTCCTCAGTTTCCCAGGAGAGCGTGAATAATGATTGTTAAAGTTCTCTGAAAGTACATTCTAGCTTTATTCAACATAAGATACCTTTAGACAATGTTTTCTAAATGTATGTAGTAGTTTAAGGTTAGTAGCTGGAATATATGAAGGACTAGTCATAGTCATTTGCATACATAGAAATTTCTCTAACGATAGACTTAAAAAGACATTAAAAGTTTTAAAACACTTGCTATTGTTCTGCTGAAAACCACATGCAGGCAGCACAAACACAGCCTCCAGTTAGATAAGAGACACTGTTCAGCAATACTCAGGCTCCTCTGGCCAATTCCTCATAATAAGCACAGACATTGACAACCTGCCTTTCAGGTTACACAGAAGCATTTGGAAGAAAAGAGCTGAAAAATGAATCTGACAACAGGGCATGTAACCCTTGTAAGAGGTTTGGATGCTAATGCAGAAGCTATGATAGGTTTGGTTTTCTAAGAATCTAGGCAGTTCTACTCATTGTCACTGGTTTTGCAGTCCTTCTCCCTCTCCCTGAAGGGTTCCAAGCATTGCACTCCGGAATCCATGCTCCCAGTTCTTCTTGAGGTTTCATACTCATGATGTGGCATGGAACCTTTGCCCCCAGTGCTCCCTTGGCCTAGGCTCACATTACCAAATCCCCAAGTCATGTTTTCTGATGTTGATGTCATTTTATTGGAACACACCAGACTCGGACTTTATTCACATTTTATATTAGAGGTAGTAATGGGGTCAAAGAAGATTTCAATAAAAATGTTAAAAACAGCATTAGAATGGTCCTTTTTGCTTTTTCTATCTAGCAACTTTCTGACAGAAGGAATCTGCCTTTGGACTTAGGGGCCTTTGATTACTGATATCTGTGTGTCTTTGAGCCTAAAGGGATATTCCTGGAATTCTCATCTGAAGGCCTGCAGAGGAGGTGCAGGTCAGGCTACAGTGAGGCCTGGCCTAGAGATTCAGTTTCTCGTTTCCTTCTTGGAGTCCTTTGATTTTTTTTCATCGGAAGGAAAGTCTTCATTTAGCCTGCACTTTTTCTGGTCTCTTCTGTCATTAATTTCCAACAATGTACATCTTTGTTGAAACTGTTCAAACTTCCTTATGACCCTCATTCTTTAATCTATTTTTTACTGATGTCAAATTAGAATTACTAGTCATCACACAGGTAAATGTAATGTGCCACTCTTCTTTTGATGTCCCCAATAATGCATAACTACTACCCTTTTAGGGACCCATGCAGCATCTAAGGGTTCAAGGATTACTATGACATTTCTCCGAGTTGATTAGGCCCCTTTCTTTATAAAAAGTTTCATATATATATGTATATATGTATATGTATATATATGAAATACATATACATATATATATATACATATATATGTCTAGACACTGGTAAAGGTTATTTAGAGTCCATGCATATATTGGCACTTGTCCCTACTCCTAGTTGAGAGCTGTGGGCAGCACTGTGAGTTCTGCCTTTTGTGCTGAGCTTCACCATGACAGAGATTTCAACTCAGTGATGACATTCAGGTCTTTGTGATACCCAAAAGGCATTCTCCTTCTTTACAAAACTATTATGGGTGAAAGACTCACCTCAGAGTCCTTAAGGGGCTGCTCTGTTAAGTCATCTGGAAAATACCTTATGCCTAACTTTAATGAAGTCATGATCTGGTTTACCTCGTCTAACAGGTAGTAGGATCTTCAGGGTTTGTGTGTACATTACTGTAGATGACTGTGTGGGTTTGCCACATAACATTCATTCATTAATATCTGAGCATCTGACAGTGTTTGCCCTTAATCCATTAATGCCAATACTGAATGTGACATTTGGACTGTTAATTCTTATCTGAAAATCACTTTGTCCTAAAAGGGCCATGGCCATGCATGCCCATAGACAGGGTGGCTAGGTATATCATTGGGTCCGGACCTGCACTGCAGTGCCAGTCTGATTGTACACATACAAGGACTTGGATATGTGTAGGAGTCCCAGGCCAGTGCATTGGTGAGGACCTGCTTAATTTCAAAGACCTTTGTGCTCATTTCCCTAATGAAGTTCTCTTGATCCTCCATTTGTGAATAAAGGGGTTTCACAAATACAGGGATATCAGATATCTAGAGTCTACAGAGACATGAGGATCTGGGGAACTCCAGAGCCTGATGCTGGGCTGACAAACAGCCTGTTTCCTCTCTGGGCCATGGGATAGGTGAAGCTAAGGTATCTGACTTTCCTGAAAGATTTGAAACTTTTTTCTTGAGACCTTCTATAGGAGAGTAAGCTTCAGTCATGTTCTTCCACACAATCCTCCTATGTCCATCCATCAGTCCAGCACTAGGTCATCCATACATTGGCATGTTGATCTACTGGGAAGACTTTTAAACCAGAGGCCAATGCAATGTGAAAATGTTGGAGAAAATTTGAATCTCCAAGGCATTCTGGTTCAGTTCAATTGGCCCTCATCAACATTTTCAGGATTTCCCTCTGGAAATTGGTTGACTCTGAAGGACATGTTGGATATATCAGAAGCATGCTTAAGGCCTAGACATGTGAGGAAGGCAGCTCCAGTGCAGAAGAGATCTAGGACAGTGTCAGGAGAGTGTTAGGGACAAGTAGGTACAGTGTAATGGTGGCCTGACTTACCAATTATACACACTGAACTAGCAGATAGGCTTCTGTTCCTGGCTTCTGACTGGTTCTTGAATAACTAGTATGGTTGGAGAATTTCATAATCTAAAAGTCATTTCAAGGGCTCTAGACCCCAATTTGTGCCTTGCAAGGGATGAAATGCTGTTTTTAATGAATTACCTATTCATATTTGGCTTTAGATCTATTACTGTTGGGGCAAGCTTTCTGTGTCGGTCTAGGAGGATTGTCTTAAACTCATACTCTAAGCAATCTTGAAAGGAAATGTAGGTCCCTGTGGTGGCATCTCTATGAGATTGCAGAGATGTCATTCTTCTCTTTGTGGTTACCCTGAGAGTCATGATATTCGCTTCTGGATTCCCTGGGATCAGGGCTACTTGGGCATGGGAGTTGAAAGTTACCTGGGCCTGCAGCTTTCCTAATAGGTCTTGACTCACTAAAGCCACAGGATAGCTAGAGAGGTATAGGGATTTGCTGATTTTATGACTGCCTAAATTATCTTTGGCCTTTACAACAGTGGCTTGTCTCCATGAGAGATGGCCCGAGGGTTGAGTCACTATAGAACGTTCTACTCTGGTACTACCATGAAATCAATGGCCTTGCCACCTACAGTCATTTAGACCAAAGGTCCCTGGGGGCCTAACACAATGGTCTGTCCCAGTCCTATTCATTTTTTTATTTTTCATGACAGCCAGACTAGCACAGTCGTCTTTCTAGGCCTCAGCTTGTCTCTGCACTGGCTGCTTCTGTCTTTGAAGTCAGTCTCCCTTTGTCCATGAGCAGCTGATTAAGAAGTGGGGACACTCATTCTTCCAGTAGCCTTTTTGGCAGTGGTGAGCATATTGACTCTGTCCCAATCTTGTCTCAAAACGAGGTAGGCTTTCTTGTTTGTTGATTCCTTGTGACTTTTACTTCAAACTGGCAGGACTCTTTTCTGGACTTGTTTCTGCCATCCTACCAGGACAGCAGCAAACAGATCCACCTTCCATGTTTGTCAGTCTGCCTCTCATCAGGACACTTGGTTTCAGTTGATGAACACTTTCATTGTAACCTCTAATAATTGGCTGGTGTTCCTTCTAACAAACCTTTCTAATTTCTGTAGTTTTCCATACTACCCCTCAAATGGTCTTTAATTTGAGCTGTGTCTCCCTATCATTCTCTTCCCTCAACCCCCCTGCTAAGTTTAAATTATTCTGTTTCTTTTAGGAATTAAAAGGATCAATTTATAGTATTACTTATAATTATTGCATTTACCAGTTGGTTCAAATCCTTTTCTACTACCAAGGCTCAGGGAACATCATGCAAGAGGAATCAGAAAAAATTTAAGAGCTGGAGGATGGGGAGGAATACATTGATATCACCTGATCATTACACCCAGGAACTCTAGCAGTTAAGGGTACCTGCACAAGACCTATACAAGACTAGGCCAGTCAAAATCCCAACATAGTTGAGGTGTATGATCACCAGGTCCACTCTTTACTGAGCAGCTGTTGTCAGCTGATAATTTCTGGGAGAGAGGGAGTCATTTTTTCTAAGTCATGTATTCACAGGTGAGCTTCTCATGCTCTAGTGAAAGGCCTCACATACATGCACATATTGACTTAGTGGATTATAATGAAAAGGCATAAAGTTACATGAGCAGTTTTGCAGGGGGTGTATGGGAGATGTTGGAAGAGAGATATAGTGGTTGGTATGGTCATACTTCAGTGCCTACAATATGAAGTTTTCAAAAATTAATAATTAAAGCCAGTTGTGGTGCTGCAAATGTTTATAATCCCAACACTCAGGAGGCAGAGGCAGGTAAATCTCTGAACTCTAGGACAGGACAGCCTGGTCTGCAGAGTGAGTTCTAGGAAATACACACACACGCACACACACGCACACACACACACACACACACACACACACACACACTCCAATCCTGTCTTGAACTACCCCTGAAAAGTTAGAATTAAAGTAAAAATAAGACATGAAGTTGAGAAGTGGAGTTGTGAGGTATGTAGGAAGAGTTGGAGTGTGAAAAGAAGTTGATGTCATCATATCATTGTGTACTTATGTGAAGTCTTCAAAAGTAAAGAAAATTAATAATGAAGGGCTGGTTTAACTGATTTTGTAAACTTCAGCAAATAATTTCCAAAAGCTTTAATGCGAAAGAAGAATTATCACATCAGATATCATAATACAGAAAAGAATTGTCTTTAAGAAGTTGACATATAGGGCTAGAGAGATGGATTAGCAGTTATAAGCACTGGCTGTTCTTCAAGGGGTCCTGAATTCAATTCCCAGCACTGACATGGTGACTCACAACCATCTATAAAGAGATCTGATGCCCTCTTCTGGAGTGCTGTCATACATGCAAATAGAGCACTCAGAAAGGAAAGAAAGAAAGAAAGAAAGAAAGAAAGAAAGAAAGAAAGAAAGAAAGAAAGAAAGAAAGAAAGAAAGGAAAGAAAGAAAGAAAGAAACAAAGGAAGAAAGAGAAAGGAAAGAAAGAAATCTTAAAAAAAACTTGACATATTCCAGTGGCTAGAAAATACTACAAAGGTATACTCATGGCTTATGTGATTTAAATGAAAACCCCTAAAGTCAGGGGAGTCTCCTTGTTTTTTAGAGCACAGATTTTTCACTTTTCCTTTTGTTAATCTCAGTGGATTTAGGGAAAGGTGTTTTCTCAGTGGATAATTTAAAATTCAATGTAAAATGTTATTGAATTCCTTTCATTAATAACTGATGTATTTTCTATGGTAGATCTTCAGATAAATGTCATAGTGAGAATATTAAGGTCAATGAATGTGGCATAGATA
The DNA here is from genome assembly GCA_036184795.1 of Tokudaia tokunoshimensis. Classification (NCBI taxonomy): domain Eukaryota; kingdom Metazoa; phylum Chordata; class Mammalia; order Rodentia; family Muridae; genus Tokudaia; species Tokudaia tokunoshimensis. Next base: position 2,659,643 of record BTHU01000015.1, on the reverse strand, counting down.
TTTATACAATAAAGAAAGCTTCTAATTTTTCCATGCATACTATTTATAGTGACCAATTCTTGGTAAAATTTATATAAGACAAAATCTCTCAACCTGTGAGTCATCTCTTTGGGGGTTGCATATTATTTTGATATACCTTCTGCTGTCAGAGCCACATAGTTAACCACTTCTTGTTCTCCAGAACTTACAGCAGTGTGCAGTGTCTGCTACACCCCTATGTGGCTTTGGGCTTGCTCTAAGAGTGCTTCTTTTATTGATAATTCTTGGCAGAAACCATGACACAGAGACATACAACAGCTTTTCAAGCTTCACACTGTAGTGGTAAATATTTAAGGTCCACTCTATGCTCCCAGTGGGTGTGCACATGGCTCTGCACCCATCCAAGAACCCTGGATTCATGAATGAAAGACACACACACACACACACACACACACACACACACATACACACACACACACACACATACACACACACACACACACACACACACACACACACACACACACACCCACCCTTTATATTTTAATATACCTTAACTAGCTCAATGGTTGGGCTAGTTGTCCTGAACCTCCACATGGCTAACACACCATCTCTGAAATTATCAAGTTATTATTAAAATTTATACTTTATCTTTGCTAACCCAGGCCCAATCGGGGGAGTGGCCCCAGGGACCACTCTTCTCTGATTCTTACGTGGTTGGTTCTCTGTCTTCCACAGCTCTCATGTTTGTATCCTTTTCCTTCTGCCCTGGTGATTCTCCTCACTCTTCTGCATTTCCTCTCTGGGAATCCTCAATGTTCAGTCTCTGTCCCCCTGACCAGCCATTGGCCACTGGCTCTTTATTGACCAGTCAAAAAACTAACTGTTGGCAGGGACCTGCAGCAGATGTGTGAATTCCCATGTAAGCACAAATCAAATCCCAGCACACCCAGAAACAAACAAACCAAACCAAAGCAATATCTAACAGAAACCATGCCAATATCTGTTCACAGCTGTGAAGATTTATTTAGGCTATGCCAGTGTTAAAAAAAAAAAAGACAGCAGAGGGCTGATTCCTTTCTTAAGACTCCTGGATCAAAAAGCTCTCAGTGGGTAAATTTGCAGATAACTATCCACCTGTAGACAAAATGAGATGTGTTGAATTATTTTCCAGATCTTATTTCTCTCCAGCTTCAGAGCATTTTCTGAAGATATTACCGACATGGCTACAGTGCTCTTCCCCACCTCAGTAGGGATCATGAGAGAAGAGCCCTGTATCGCATGTTTGCTCTGCAGAACTGTTCAATACCCTCTCACCTCCATCCTTCCAGAAGGGAGGAGGAAATTAGAAGGAAGAGGACGATAAGGATGATGATGAAAAGAAAGAAGAAAGAAAATGATGATGGTGATGAAGAAATAAGAACAATTTGAAAGTAAACATTCTCTTTGTCCACCTTCTCAAATTTATATCTGTAAGCAAGCAGTTACCATACACACTCAGAATGGATAATTTACCACATATATCCACTTAGAGAATGGAGAATGTTCTTTTACCATGGCCTATTTAGGTTTAGCAAATGAAAAGTAAAAACAAAAACTTGGGTGCTAAAGATGGCAGATGTTTAGAAATAAAAGCAGACAGCAAGGAGGGAAGAAGAGGGAAAATCAGTCTTAGTCATTAAGACCCAGCAGGAACCTTCTCTCAGGACTCCAGTCAAGCTGCTACTTCCTTTGTAGGGTTGCCTGGAAAACCATGATGCTGAGGCAACATGCCTCATTCCTCCACTGCCTAGATGTTGCAGTGCTGGGGATGGAACCCAGGGCCTAGTGTATATTTCTTCCTAATGCTGAGCCTAACCCACAGCCTCACAGCTGGGCTCTTGTCATCCCCCCCCCCAGTTCCCATCACCCTACCCTCAGGTGACTCCATTTAGCTATTCCCTTCTCAAGGGTCCAAGAGTCAGGTAGCTACCAGGTAAGGGAATAACTGTCACTACGGATCTCTCCCAGGTGTGTTGAGTAGGGAATATTTATTTCCCCACTCTATTTCCCCCACAAACCTGTCAGATTCTTGGGGTCCTGTTAACTACATCTCTCGGATGAAGACTGGCAACACAAGCTCTTGCCCTGGTTCTCAAGGTTGAAATCACCTTCTAAACTGCCCAATCAGAGCCCAAGCCCCTACGCTCCATACACCCAGTAGAAGGGGGGCTGACTGAGGAGTCTACCATGTGGTCATGATCAGAGTGTTCTTTAGCTTCAAAGGGGCCCTTGGAGTACCAGATGGGTTATGACCACTTTCAAGTCCTTCTCTTAGATTTTCAGTCATGTTTAGTGAATATAGTTCAATCAGGTATACAATCGTATACCTGACTGTTGAGTAGAGGTCACCTCAAATTGTAGATGAGAGACCCCAAGGCATGTAACTGGAGTGCTGGTAGTTTTTAAGGGAATTGCCAAGTTAATTCTTTGGCATGAATAAAGAATTGAATGACTGGGAAAAACAGAAGTTGTGGAAAAGGGGAAGGTGACAGCTTTATATGTTCAGGATGAGAGAAGACGGAAAGTTTGTTAAATAGATGCTAAATGCTGGCTTAGGTACCTTGCAGGGTCCCTGTGTCCTTCCCTTTCCCCTATGGGTTCTGTGTTGTTACCCACCCCTGTGCTTTTTTAGCTGTTTCTTCTCAAAGAGTTTTCTAGGAAGAAGTGACTGTCTCAGGAAGCCTGATTTTCCTTTCCTTGCCTACCCATGTTCCTTTTAACCCTGTTTCAATTCTTCCCTGGAAGAAATAGTTTTACCTTCCACTACTTCTCATGCATGCTCATGCCCATTAGGTGGCAGTGATGGGCTGGTCTTGAGAGGTAAGAGCTGCTGGCAAGACCAAGTCATTCCGAAATCACTGCTTTCTTGCACATACTTGCACGGATAGTGATGCTATTGAGGACTATTACCCAAGCGCTAACGTGATCCTTCCTGATCCTTGATCCCAAGGCCTTAAGAATAGTGAACTCACAACCCTTTATGCTTTCTCCTCTATACAGTTGGAATCATTGTGCAGGAGAAATATTTCTACCAGCAAATGAATTTCATAATTTCATGCACAGTACCTACTTAGCATAGAAAAGGCTCAGAAATTAAACATTTTCAATTTCAACAACTCGGTCTCAGCAATTACAATTTGATATCTTCTTCAGTTTTGCTAGGTTCTCCCAGTGCTACAAAACCTCAACTGTTAGACAAGGGATCCATGTAGAATGCAAGTTAAAGATTTCAGCTACTATGTTCTCAGTATTTCTTCAGACCTAATATGTGGGTAGCAGATAGAAGTCAATCTATATATAGACTGTGTGTGTATGTGTGTATGTGTATCAGTCATATATATGATATGTGCATAAAGTATAGCACATATATGAAGTAATCCTAACTTTCAAGACCACCTCATTAATGAGCACAGAAGACTATACCAAGTATAGTCTACATTAACCTGATAATTATTCACTGTAACCACTAAGAGGGATCAGGATGCAGTTATCTAGTTTATATAACATGACATCCTTAACTTTGGAAGGAGCAGAATTGCAGTGATCTGGTCCATATATCAGAGGTGTCATTTAAGAGCAGAGTCTCTGAGTTTTCAGTACCAGTCACCAAACAGCATGCCATGATACTCATTGCCACTCTCACCTACTGTGGCAGCACACATGAACATGGTCCTTCAAAGATAGGCTAATTGCCAGTACCACTGAAGAGTTACACAGCAATCTGTTGTTCCTTGCTTCAGCATTGTGATAGCTCCTGCTGCTGTGGGTAATTCAACAGAGTGTCAAACCACTCAACATTTTTTCCCAGTTGCTGCTTAGACAATTTTTGAAGAGAAATATTTTCAGTCCTGTGATACTTTACATGGTCATAGATGATCTGTAGGATACCACAGAGACACCTCCAGAATCAAGGTCCTGGATATTAGTGATAACACTTTCTTTCTTTTTTTTTTCCTCTCTTTTAAAATTTTTTATTTGTTTATATTTCAAATGTTATTCTCTTTTCCAGTTTCCGCTCTGCAGACTCCCTATCACATCCCCCTTACATGCTTCTATGAGGGTGTTCCCCACCCACCCCCCTACACACTCCCGCCTCACCGCCCTAGCCTTCCTCTACACTGAGGCATCGAGCCTTCACAGGACCAAGGGCCTCCCCTCCCATTGATGCCAGGTAAGGTCCCTACAGGTCCTTCAGTCCTTCCTATAACTCTTCCATTGGGTCCCTGTGCTGAGTCCAGTGGTTGGTTACCACTGCAATACAGAGCATCTGCATCTGTATTAATCAGAATCTGGCAGGGCCTCTCAGGAGACAACTTTTTTTTTCTTTAAATTTTATAATTTATTTAAAAATAAGTACTAGCAAAGGAAGACAGAGAGGGATGGGAGCTAAAGACAAGAGAAGTTCCTGTGTCTTTTCTCATACACACAGTCTAGAAGGGGGAAGAGGAAGACCAACAGGAAGGAGATGGGAAGACTACAGAGTATAATGAGGGGAGACATAGATTTAACGTATGTACTTTTATATTGAGGTCTTTGATCCATTTGAACTTGAGTTTTGTGATAGATATGGGTCTATTTACATTCTTCAACATGCAGACATCCTGTTAGACCAGCACCATTTGTTGAAGATGCTTTCTTTTTTCCTTGTCAACAAATCAAGTGTCTGTACGTGTATAGGATTGTTTCTTGGTCTTTGAATGGATTCTATTGTTCAGCAAGTCTATTTTTATTCCAATACCAAAACAGTTTTTTTTTATCACTATTGCTCTGTAGTATAGCTTGAGGTCATGGATGGTGATTCCTCCTGAAGTTCTTTTATTCTACAGGATTGTTTTGGTTATACTGGATTTTTGGTTTTTTTTTCCACATAAAGTTGAGAATTGTTATTTTAAAGTCTGTAAAAAATTATGTTGGAATTTTGATGGAAACTACATTAAGTCTATGTATTGCTTTAGGTTAGATGGGCATTTTTGCTGTGTTAATTCTATTGATCCATGAACATGGGAGATCGTTCCAATCTTTTGAAATCTTCTTCAATTTCTTTCTTCAAAGACTTGAAGTTCTTATCAAATAGATCTTCCACTCTATTACACCAGGTTGTTTTATATTTTTGTAGCTGTTGTGAAGGGTTTCCCTAATTTATTTCTTAACCCACTTATTGTTGGTATATAAGAGGGCTATAAATTTTTCAAAGTTAATTTTGTATCCTGCCACTTTGCTTAAGGTGTAGGAGTTCTTTAGTAGCATTTGGGGGCCACTTACATTTACTATCATATCATCTGCAAATAGTGATGCATGACTTCTTCCTTTCCAATTTGTATCTCCATGTTTTCCTTTTGTTGCTTTATTGCTCTGGCTATAACTTCAAGTACTAAATTGAATAAAACCAGAGAGAGTGGACATCTTTGTCACATCTCTGATCTTAGTGGAACTGCTTTATCTTTCTCCCAGTTAGTTTGATGTTGGCTATCAACTTGCTGTATAATACCTTTATTCGGTTTAGGCATATGCCTTGTCTCTGCAAGTCTCTGCAAGACTTTTATGTGAAGGAGTATTGGATTTTGTCAAAGGCGTTTTCAGCATCTAATGAGATAATCATGTGGGTATTTTTTCTTTTAATTTGTTCATATCATGGGATACATTCCCAAGTTTCCTATTGACACCATGTTCCTCAGGACTTTCTAGGACTAAACTCTCCAGAGCTAACAACTCTGTGGTTCCTGTCCTCACCAGATATTTCTCATTTCATTCTGTAGTCCATCCCCAATCCTCCTCAGTCTTCTCAACTTTAAGGTGGCACTTTGGACAGAGGTCAGAAACATGGGGAGGATATGGAAGAGGGGCAACTAGATAAGCTCTGGGAACTTATACACCCTGATACTGGGCCCATATCTTAATATACCTGCCAATACATGAAGGGTACCTCAGGTCACAAATTAGGCATGGGAGAAAACACAGGTTATAAGTAGATGTGGGTGACTAGAAAATGTCACTCTGGTGTTCCCAAGGAGTCTGGGATATAATATCTGTTCCCTATTCTATACTTTGCATCCAGCCAAATGATAAAGAGGACGAGACCATGTTCCCAACAGCTTACCATGCTGCCTCATCTTTTCCCAAAAGCTGGAGTCAACAAAGGTCTCTGGAAAGTTGATAGGTCTGCAGACTCTGGGAAGTGGGTCCCAGACAGGCTGAGGCATCCTGAGTCCAGGTGACCTTGGGTTCTTCTCCCCTCCCCCATCCCTGCTACTGTAGTCTGGAAGTATCCAGTCCACCTTTAATCTTGGGCTTCTGATGTGGACAGACATAAGGAAACTCAGTCCTGAGGATCACTTGCCAGAGGCTGCCTAGAGATATGGGTTTTAGCATTTAGAAGACAGCCAGAGGAGGGGAGCCTTGTTCAGATTCAGCAAGTTCATCAGGACCCTGGAAAACAAATGCCAAGCTTAATGAACCCTGCAAGCCTCAGGGCATACCTGCTTCAGGAGTTGGGCCATCTGGGGACTTCTCTGAAAACCCTTACAGAGATGTGGGGGTTTTCAGAGTAGTGAATTCCTGATCCTCTCACATTGGCACTTGAAAATCCCCACAGCCTGAAAAGGGTGAACAATGGACTCAGCCTAACAAGAGCCTCCACAGCACCTGCTACTGGCTACCCATTTTCCTGCAAGGTCCCTGCAGGTCCTCAGGCAGCACAGCAGAGAGAGCAAGAGTCCCAAGAGAGACTTTACACAATTGTTTGACTTGTTCTCAACGCCTAGAGTGTTAGGCATGAGGATTGTGTGTGGAAAACTGTCTGCTGCCCAGCAGATCCCTGATGGACTGAGTCCTTAGGAAGCAGAACCCAAAACAGTGCCTGGCATGTACTGGGTACTTAGTAAATGCCTGTTGGATAATGAGTATTCATGATTGCATATAATCATCGGTTATGCCAAGGGTCCCTAAACAGCTTTTGCTTTTATGGTCACACATACTACCCGACCCCTGGAATGCATTAATTTAGACATAAAGTGGCACTGAGGAGGACATCACTGTGCACATTCCTTCATGGACAATGGCTCCTGCCATTGAATCGACTTTTGCTTTGCATAGTTACCTTTTCCTGATGGTAGAAATGCTTTCCCCCCTAAGCAGGGAGTGTGGCTTGATGAAGTTGCAGCTGAATAATGCTGTTTTCAAGTAGTGTGTCTGGATTTTGGAGTCTATTTCTGAAGATAGGTAGACACATAAAATGACCAAAAGTGAACTTGCCAAGTCAGCTTGGCCTGTGTGATGAGAATGGCAAATGCTTGACTGACCACCATGACTCCTTGTCACTGCCATCTGGGAAGAGTGGAGCAAGAGGGATTTTTTTCATATCTGGACAGGGGCACTGTTGCAGATGTCTTGATTCATGCTTTGTTTGGGCAGGTAGTTCTGAATGGTCTAAGAGAACAGAATGAGCAAGGCATGGGATACAAGCCCCACATTCCACAAATGATGGATCACAACCTGTAAGATGAAATGAACCCTTTCTTCCCCAAGCTGATTTTGGTCATAAGTACTAGGTGATGTGCAACCACATATCAGCTCTTGAAATGGTAAAAATCTCATTGTCTATTTCTTTCTCATGTCAGCTTAAATATCAAAGCCATGCCCTCTTCCTTTAGAAATCATTTCTATATCTGTTACATCTGCATCATTTTATGCTTTCTTTGGTTTTTGTGTCCACATTTTCCTCAGATTTTCTGAATATTCTGTGTCTCTTGGTTTCCTGAGGATGGTCTTTTCAGACTGCTGGACACCTGAAGCAGGAGCATCTGAACTGAGATACATTCTCTGGCCTCTGCTGTTTTATTGACCTGTAATATTTTCCTCTGGGATTGGCAGTATGATATCCCTTGGGGTCTCCTTTCACTTACCCCTCCCAGAAAATATCTGTTTTGTTCCCACAAATCAAAATGCTATGTTGTTCCTGTCAACCTAAGCATATAAGACTTTTCCTTACCTCCTTCCTACACTACTCATGTTAGCACAGTCTAGAAGCCAGTCCCAGGTTTCAATGTCATAGACAACATGGGTATCTCTTTATAAATTTGACTTCATTTCAGGAGCAGATGACCATTGATTTGTACATCATTGGCAGAACAGAAAAGTTGCCTGGTGATACCATTTTGCTAGTCTTGACTCTGTCATCACTAAATTCATTGAGTTCACCCTGACTCAGAGTTGACCAAGCCACTGCAGTGCATCAGCATCGCAAGTTGTCTCACAGCACAGAATGGGAACTCATCTTAATGACCAGAAGAGAGATTTCCACTCCTAACTGTGTGCTATGCTGGCCAGGTCCACTGTCCTGAAATGTTCAGTTTGTGTGCCAGGCTCCTGATAACTGATCAGTTGTCCGGAGAGTTTGGTCATGCTCAAAATAATGTCTGTGATAAGAAAGAGGGCTCAGAAGATGTCTAGTGAAGTGTTCCTAGATTACATCTCAGGAACATGAAGCTGAGAGCTTAACTGACTGGTATTACTAATGAAACCACAAGCAGAAAGGAATATTGCCCAGAATCTTAGGAGCATTCTCAGTTAGTGACATATACTTACATAGTAAAAAGTTAAGAAGCAAAGTAAACGTTTTTGTGAAATTACAAAATGGATGTAGATGTAGCAGTAACTGGGACCTAGACAGAGGAAGGAGAGGATTAAAACTGACAGCCCTGGTCTGCCAGGGAAGACACTGCTATAAGCAGTTCTCTGCATTTACAACCTTGCAAAAACAATCTGACTTTCCTGGGTCATCAAGAAAAATTGATTTGTGGCAGGGTTTTGGATTCTGATACTGTCACATGGTTGGAGAAAGCTCACAAACAGTAAAGAGTTGGGTAGCCCCTCGGTCACACCAGAGACATACCATGCCAGTAGCTTGAGATGTCCATGTCAAAGCTCTGTGCTGGAATAGTTCCAGAAATTGCATGCCATGGTTAGAGTACACATAATTAGAAGTTCCTGATTAAAAAGGAAGTGGCCAAATATTTCAATTCACTTGTGCTTGGGGGTCAGAGGTTTCTTTCAAAAAGAAGTGATGAGTCAGGATTAAAATCAAGTCAGCAATACCCTGAGCTGTGTTTCCTGAACTACAATTTTTGTCTGATTTCCTGGAGGTTTGCTGGCAGGTAAACCTATCCCTCCCCCAGGACCTTCCTAGCCGACTCTCCTGAAAGCACACCCAACAGTGATACACTGTACCCCAAACCCTGTGCTGCATTTCCCACCCAACAACTCTGCTTGCTTTCTTGGAGACCTGCTGGCACCTGGGACAACCAGGTAAGACCCTGCCCCAAGCCTTTACCTGCTAACTCTCCTTAAAATACACCCAATAGCTTTAAACTGCACCTCACCCTCTGGACACCTTTTTCTAGTCCAGAACTCTGCCTGCATTCCTGAAGGCCTGCCATCACCAAGGACCCCAGGTCACACTAGTACTAGAGACCCCACAGGAAATGTTAGTACCCCAAACCCTAGAGGCCACGAAGGGCTCAAAAACACCATGGAGATAAACTACTAGACCTGAAAACTTGCTAGTCACTAGAAACCCAGGCGGCTCAGGCCAGAAGACAGAAAACTCAAAGCAAGGGAGAAAACAACAACAACCCCCAGAAAAAAACAAAAACCACCTGTCCAACAAAAATATACTCAAAGATAGCACCTAAATCTATAGTAACAACAAAACATGGATGGCTAAAGACCAGCAAAAAAACACAAACAATAATAGCCAAAGCAATTTGGCACCACCAGAACTCAGCTATATTACAGCACGCCCTACATATGCTAACACAGATGAAACACCAATAAAAGAATCTTAAATCAAACCTTATGAAGATGATAGAGGCCTCTAAAGAGGAAATGAATAACTCCCAAATAGAAATACAGGAAAATAAAATCAAACATGTGAAGGAAATGAAAAGAGATAGAAGCAACTGAAAACAACAGCAAAAGCAAAACAAGACAAAACAAAACAAAATAAACCCCCACAAACCAAGGGAATCTTAGAGATGAAAACCTAAGTAAGAGAACAGGAACTACAGGCTCAAGTGAGACTAACAGAATACAAGAGTGGGAAGAGAAAAGCTCAGATGTAGAATTTAAGATAGAAGAAATTAATACACTGGCCAAAGAAAATGTTAAATCTAAAAAGTTCCTGACATAAAACATCAAGGAAATCTGACACTATGAAAAGACCAAACCAAAGAATAATAGAAGATTCTCAACTCAAAGGTCTAGAAAAATATTTTCAACAAAATCTTAGAAGAAAATTTCCATAATCTAAAGAAAGAGATACCTATAAACATACAAGAAGTTTACAGAACACCAAATAAGTTGGACTAGAAAAGAAAATCCTTCCACCACATACTAAAACACTAAACACTAAAACAAAGAATAATAAAAGCTGTAGGGAAAAAGGCCAAGTAACATATAAAGACAGACATATCAGAATTGCACCAGACTTCTCAACTACAGATGCCAGTCCAGACCACTCTACCCTAGCAAAACTTTCAATCACTGTAGAGAGAGAAAACAAAACATTCCTTGAAAAAAAACCAAATTTAAAATGTATTTATCCACAAATCCAGCCCTACAGAAGATAATACATGGAAAATTCCAACCAAAGGGGGTTAACTAAATGCAGAAAGCATAGAAAATCAATAATACCACACCAGCAAAACCAAAAGAACAGAAGCATGAATGCATGCACACATAAACACACATATAGACAGACAGACAGACACACACACACACACACACACACACACACCACCCTCAACATCAAAATAACAATAATTGTTGGCCTTTAATATCTCACATCAATGGACTCAATCCTCCAATTAAAAGACACAGGCTAAGGGTAAGATGATACCCTGAGGAACTTCCCAACCTCTCAGAAGATAAGGGTATGGGGGATAGACTGTTTGAAGGGGATTAGAAGGGCATCTATTTGGATGAAAAGTGAATAAATTAATTAATGGAAAAACACACAGGCTAACAGAATGGATACAAAATCAGGTTAATCATTCTACTGCATGCAAGGAACACACCCCATCATCAAAGACAGGCATTATCTCAAAGTAAAGGGCTAAAAAGGTTTTCAAGCAAACAGAGGTAAGAATCAAATTCGAGTACCTATTCTTATATCTAATAAAATAGACTTTCAACCAAAAGTAATCAAAGAGTTGAAGAAGGACACAATACTCATCAAAAGAAAAATCCACTAAGATGATGTCTCAATTCTGAATATATATGCCCCAAATGCAAGGGCAACAACATTTGTAAAAGAAATACTATTAAAGATTTAATCAGACATTAAACTTTGCACAGTAACAATACAAGACTTAAACACTCCACTGTCATCAATGAACAGAAAAATATGGAAGGTTATGAAACAAAAAGACCTAACAGATACCCACAGAACATTTCACCCAAAACCAAAAGAATATATCTTCTTCTCAGCACCTCAGGAAATCTCCAAATTTGACCATATACTCAGGTACAAAGCAAGTCTCAACAGATACAAGAAAATTAAAATAACCCCTGTATCTTACAAGACCAATAAGTATTAAATAAAGCTGGACTTCAACAACAGAAACAACAGGAAGCCTAGAAACTCATGCAAACTGAATAATTCCCTACCCAACGATCACTGGGTCAAGGAAGAAATAAAGAAATTAAAGCATATCTAGAACTCAAGGCAAATGTGTGCACAAAATGCCCAAACTTATAGGACACAATGAAAGCAGTGCTAAAATGAAAGGTCATAGCACCAATTGCCTTCATAAAGAAAGAGATGAGATCTCATACTACCAACAACATTATACCTGAAAGCTTTAGAACAAAAAGAAGCAAACACACCCAAGAAGAGTAGACAGAAGGAAATAATCAAATTCAGGGTTGAAAAATAAATTAGAAACAAATAGAATAATACAAAAAAGCAACAGAATCTAAAGTTGATTCTTTGAGGAAAAACAACAACATAGGTAAACTCTTAGCTAGAGAGAATATCCAAGTTAGAAAATCAGAAATGAAAAGAGGGACATAACAACAGACCCCTAGGAAATACAACAAATCGTTAGGTTTTTCTTCAAAAACCCATACTTCATAAAATTGAAACATCTAAATGAAATGGATGGTTTCCTTAATAGCTGCTACTTATCAAAGTTAAATCAGTGCCAGATAGACAACTTAAATAGACTTATACCCCTATGAATTAGAAGCAGTCATTAAAAGTCTCCCCACCAAAAATAAGCCCAGGGCAAGATTGTTTTAAAGCTGAATTCTACAAGATTCTAAAGAAGAACTAGTACCAATCCTTCTCATACTATTCCACAAAATAGAAACAGAAGCAATTCTGCCAAACTCATTCTCTGAGACTACAGTCTCAGAGATGATACTCAAACCCCACAAAAGACTCAACAAAGAAAGAAAAATTTTAGAGCAATTTCCCTTGTGAATATTGATGCAAAAAATACTCTTCAAAATACCAATCAAATCAAATAACACATCAAAATCATCATCCATCTGATTCAGTAGGTTTAATCCAGGCATTCAGGCCTGGTTCAACATAGGGAAAAAAAACTATCAATGTAATCCACCATATAAAAAGTTGAAATAAAAGTAACCCACATGATCATCTCATTAGATTCTAACACCCCTTCATGGTAAAAGTCTTGGAGATATCAGGGACACAGGCAGACACCTAAACACAATAAAGGCAATATACAGCAAGCCCATAGCCAAATCAAATTGAATGGGGAGAAACTTAAAGCTATTAATCTAAAATCAGGGAAAAGACAAGCCTTCCCTTTCATGCCATATCTATTCAATATAGTACTTTAAGATTTAGATAAAGTAATAAGAAAGCTAAAGGAGATAAAGGGGATACAAATTGGAAAGGAGGAAGTCAAAGTATAGCTATTCGTAGATGATCTGGTAGTAAAGATGAGTGAGTCCAAAATATCTACCAGGGAATTCCAACAGCTAATAAATGGCTCTAACAATGTGGCTGGATATAACATTAACTAAAAAAAAACCAGTAGCCCTGATTTATACAAATGATAAACAGATTGAGAAAGATATCAACGAAACAACACATTAAGTAGCCACAAATAATATAAAATATCTTGATGTAACTCTAACCAAACAAGCAAAAGACCTGTATGATAAGAACTTCAAGTCTTTGAAGAAAGAAATTGAGGAAGATATGAGAAGATGGAGAGATCTACCATGGTCAAGGATCAGTAGTATTAACATAGTAAAAATAACCATTTTACAAAAGAGAATCTACAGATTCAATGCAGTTCCCATAAATATCAACACAATTCTTTACAGACCTTGAAAAAGCAACTCTCAACTTCATATGGACAAATTCCCAGGATACCCAAAACAATCCTGTAAATAAGAAACCTGCTGGAGGCATCACCATCCCTGATATCACACTGTACCACAACAAAGCAATAGTAATAAAAACCACAATAGTATTGGCATAAGAACAGGCACTTAACACTTCCTTCAAAGGAAAGTGGGACAGTTCTGTAATGAACAGGAACTAAAAGGAGTTATTTGAAGTTGCTAAGTCCTATGGGGAAAGTAAGATATTTACAGAGATTCTGAGGTGCCTGCTGGATTTTTACCCTCTTGTGACCCACCTCTAGAAACTCAGCCCAAGCATAAAGTTCCTTCCTTTCCACAACTTCACTCAACTGCAGTAACTGTGGTTCCACTTATGTGGTGTGAAAAGCTCCAGAAATAAACACTTCCCACATGTTAAGTTACATCCTGTTTTGCCATCCATTTCCATGCTGCTTGGGAGTGAACAGCCTTTCATACTGTGTCCTTGCTCTCTAGACTCCTCTGCTCGTTAGCCACTTGGTCACCAAATTAGTGTTTAATTTGACTAAATAGGTACTGCAGAACCTGTGATAAAGGTCCCTGGATTTTACTCTATAATGACACAAGCTGAAGCATACTGATGCCACTTTTCAGGTCTGCAGAAGAGAACTCTTAACCTTCTTCCTTCAAAGGAAAATGGGGCAGTTCTCTAATAAACAGAAATGAAAAGAAGTTATTTAAATTTGCTAAATTCTGTGGGGAATGTAAAACATGGTCTACATCATGCTGGGCATCCTGACTTCAGACAGACCTGGGGGCTGCAGACAGAACAGCAGTGTTAGGTTTTTAGCCTTTGTCTCTCCCTGTCTCAGAATTCAGCATGAGCCCTGTATCCCACAGCTGTCTCTGAGACACAGAGTTGATAAGAATTCAGCCTTCCTATGGTCTTGCATCCCTTCCATTCCCCTTCTAGGAGGAGGAAAATAAACTCATAGGCCTACCCAGTGCCCCTCCCTTTGTGTGTGTAGGCCAGTTCTTATGGTATGCAGTATCTGTGGTGTGAAATCCAGAAACTCTTCTGGTGGTAGGAATTGATAATTGATCTAACTTTATACATCTCAGCAAAAGAGAGGAGAACAATTTCACATAGTTTACACAACACCAAAAGGAACATGCTATAGCCTGGTCCAAAACTTCTCTCAAGGACAGGAATTTCTTGTAAACAATTTTTCAAAGTTATACCCAGAATCATTTGGCACAAGCAGAAAAAAACAAAACAAAACAAAACAAACAAACTAACAAAAACGTACAAAATTCAGTTTTGGATGTACTACCATCCAGAGCAACTGGCCTCCAATTCTGTGCCCCTTTGAAAGACTATTTGTCAAACAAAGAAAGTAGTGGGCAGCTGTCTGTAAAGGGTCAGTTGAACTGAGTACAAGGTGCTCACAGGCAGTTATACCCTCCTAAAGAGAGGGTATTTCCTAAGTACAAAAACAGCACTTGTGTCTTTCCACACTGTCAGAATTTACTGAGTGACAGAGTCATAAGGTGAAGAAGTTTCAAAGGCAGGAATTTGTCAGAGTCTCCCACTTTCTTTGATAACTTCTGCTGATTAGGAATACCAGTGATTTACACAATATCTTTCCACAAATCCAGCCCTACAAAGGATATTAGATGGAAAACGCCAACATGAGGAGGGAAACTACACCCTAGAAAAAGCAAGAAAGTAATCTTTCTCCAGCAAACCCAAAAGAAAGCAACCACACAAACATAAAAAGAACATCAAAAATAACAGGAAGCAACAGTTACTATTCCTTAATATCTTATAACGTCAATAGACTCAATTTCCCAACAAAACACATAGTCTAACAGAGATGTTTTTCATGTGGATCTTCGATTTTATCAGAAAATGTTTTTGACTCCTCTTTCAATTCAGTAATGCTTTTTTTGTGTCTACCATTTTGACTGTATTATTTTCCATGATAATCTTTAATTTTAACATTTTTTCTGTGTATTTCTTTGATTTTGTTGGAGGTGTTTTTCATGTAGATCTTTGGTTTCGTCCGGGGGGGGGGGGGTGTTTGTAGTTTCACTTTCAATCAATTTAGGAATGTTTTTGTGCCTACCATTTTGTCGATATAATTGTCCATGATAATCTTCAATTTTAACGTTTCTCTGTATTTTTCTCCAATTTTGTCAGAAGTATTTTCCATGTGGATCTTTAGTTTTATCAGACAATGTCTATAATTTTACTTTCAATCAACTTAGGAACATTTTCATACCTTCCATTTTATCTGTATAATTTTCTATGTAATAGTTTTAACATGTTTTTCTATATATTTCTTGAATTTTTTCAGGAATATTTTCCTTGTAGATCTTCAATTTTATCAGAAAGTGTTTATAATTCCACTTTCAAAAAACTTAGGAATATTTTTATGCCTACCATTTTATCTGTATAATTTTTCCATGAAACACTCAATCTTAACGCTTTTTTTTTATATATTTCTTCAATTTTATCAGAGATATTTTCCAGGTAAATCTTAAATTTTATCAGAAAATGTTTATAATTTCACTTTCAATCAACTTAGAAATATTTTTATGCCTACCATTTTATCTGTATAATTTTCCATGATAATCTTCAATTTTAATGTTTTCCATATACTTTTTTCAATTTTATCAGAAGTATTTCCCATGTAAATCTTCAATTTTATCAGAAAATGTTTAAAATTCTACTTTCAATCAACTTAGGAATATTTTAATTCCTACCAATTTATCTTTATAAATTTCTTCAATTTTATCAGAGATATTTTCCATGTGAGTCTTCAATTTTATCAGAAAATATTTTTACTTCTACTTTCAATCAATTTAGGAATATTTTTATGCCTACAATCTTATCTGTATAATTTTTCATGAAATAGCCAGTTTTAATGTGTTTTTCTATATATTTCTTGAGTTTTATCAGAAACATTTCCTTGTAGATTTTCAATTTTATCAGAAAATGTTTATAATTCCACTTTCAATCAATTTAGGAATATTTTTATGCCTACCATTTTATCTGTATAATTTTTCCATGAAACACTCAATCTTAACGCTTTTTTTTTTATATATTTCTTCAATTTTATCAGAGATATTTTCCAGGTAAATCTTAAATTTTATCAGAAAATGTTTATAATTTCACTTTCAATCAACTTAGAAATATTTTTATGCCTACCATTTTATCTGTATAATTTTCCATGATAATCTTCAATTTTAATGTTTTCCATATACTTTTTTCAATTTTATCAGAAATATTTCCCATGTAAATCTTCAATTTTATCAGAAAATGTTTAAAATTCTACTTTCAATCAACTTAGGAATATTTTAATTCCTACCAATTTATCTTTATAAATTTCTTCAATTTTATCAGAGATATTTTCCATGTGAGTCTTCAATTTTATCAGAAAATATTTTTACTTCTACTTTCAATCAATTTAGGAATATTTTTATGCCTACAATCTTATCTGTATAATTTTTCATGAAATAGCCAGTTTTAATGTGTTTTTCTATATATTTCTTGAGTTTTATCAGAAACATTTCCTTGTAGATTTTCAATTTTATCAGAAAATGTTTATAATTCCACTTTCAATCAATTTAGGAATATTTTTATGCCTACCATTTTATCTGTATAATTTTTCCATGAAATAGTCAATCTTAACTTGTTTTTCTATATATTTCTTCAATTTTATCAGAGATATTTTCCATGTATATTTATACAATGGAATACTACTCAGCAATTAAAAACAACGAATTCATGAAATTCTTAGGTAAATGGGGAACAGTGGGAGGGAAGAGGGCTTATGGGACTTTCGGGAAGGGGGGAACTGGGAAAGAGGAAATCATTTGGAATGTAATTAAAGAATATAGAAAATAAAATAAAAATAAATAAATAAATAAATATGGCTACTATAAACAAACAAACAAAAAAAGGAATACCAGTGATCAATCACATATTGCAAGGTAAATCTATCGGTCTCTCTATTTTTAAATATTTCTTCTGTCCTCCCTCCCTTCCTCTCTTTCTCTTCCTTCTGCTCTCTTTTTCTCCCTCCCTCCCTCCCTCCATCCCTCCTTCTCTCCCTTCCTTTCTCTCTTCTCTTCTCTTCTCTTCTCTTCTCTTCTCTTCTCTTCTCTTCTCTTCTCTTCTCTTCTCTTCTTTCTCTTCTCTTTCTTCTCTTCTCTTCTCTCTCTCTCTCTCTCCTTCTTTGCTTTTCACCTATCTGCCATTCTCTCTCTTTGATCCCTTGATTGCTAGCTATTCACAGGTTACACGGTGAAGTTTAAGGCTTCAGAGGCCAAAGTAGACTTCAGCTTTAGAAGTAGGTCAATAGGAATGGAACCAGAGTGTGCAGTGCTGAGAGAAGAATGGAAGTGAGGATGCAGAGGGGTTGGCAGGGCAGCTTGTAAGTGAGAGCATAGCTACAGTCTTGAGTCCAGTTGCAGAGGCAAGAGGAAAGGACAAGATCCCGATGAAGGACTAGGCTGATACATGGATATCATAAGAAGACATCCAGGCAGAGGACAATGAGTGTGGCTACGTTAATGCAGGGACTAAACCAAGCTGAAGTCCTAGGGAAGGCAAGGAGTTCTCTATCTGTCCATCCTTAAAACGTATAGTGGGTCACAACGTGAAAGCTTTGAAGGAAATCTTTCCCTAGAGGATCCTTTTATGATCTTCATGCAATTGAGACAGTTTTGTGTCCATGCAGGGCAGAGAGGCAGGTCCAGTGCTGTGAGGAACCCTGTGTAACAGAATAAATAGAATGTAAGACAAATGAATAAAGGACTGAGTGCACCCCTTCCATCGAGATACAGAGAAGAGAACCAGAGTTAAGGACAGAAAAACAAGCCGTTCTTCCACCTTTCAACTCATGGTAGGTGAGTCTTGACTTCACTATTCTCAATAAATTAAGCCAACATCTTCACTTTAGTAAATATACAAACCAAGTCAGTGTTTGGAGGACAATGGATGACATGGTTCCATTTCTCTTGGCCATAGTAATAACTATTTTTTGTACATAGTATTCTGGAATAACAAGACTTTCTCAATAATACTGCAACCACCAATCCCTGTCTCATGAGATCTAGGAATTCTGATGAGAAATCAGACAAGGATCCTATGGGACAGCTGTGATGAAGCTTCTTCCTTGGTGTCCTGTTCATGCCCTGGGGTTCAGTGGGCACAGAACATCTTACAGCAATTCAGTGTCAGTGAGGGACCACATTCTTTAAATCCATTGGTCTATGTTCAAAGCAAAAGACATTGAACACTCTGAGTGCAGAGATGATAAATCTGTAAAAGCCATATGTTGATAAGGAATCTAGGTCTTAAGTCTCAAGGCCATTAATGAACCCTACACAACTTCTTAACTAAAGTCAGTGTCCATACCCCAGAGAGACACATCTTCCTCATTGTATCATTTTTTTTGTCCTTATTGATGATTACTGTTAAGAGTAAAAGGTCTTTGCCATGGGTTGAATGTGATATGTCTTGTGCTGTCTCATGTGTTAAGACATTCAGTCCCCTTAGGCAGCACTGTTTGAGGAGTTAGGGAACCCCTGGATGTGTGGCCCGCTGGGAGGCAGTGGGTTCTTAGGAGACCTGGGAAATTGCTAATGAACTGAAACCAGTTGCCTCACGCTCTGCTGCCAGTACCAGCAGCTGAGCCCTCCATCATGCTGTGCCTGAACCTCTGAAAGCCTGAGACAAACCAACCTCTGCCTCTCAGAAGTTGTTTTATATCATGGATTTGGGAGGAGCCATGACACAAGCCCTTGAGAGTGGAGATGGTTTTTGGCTAGCTGAGATTGGCCATAGCTCCCATGACCTCACAAATAGCCATTGTGAGAAGTGATTGTTGCTCACCTATATAAGGCAGCAGCTGGGCCTGGATCTTGTCCTTATACTGCAGTAAAATGAGCTGTTTGTTGACTTAGAGTGGTCAGACTCAGCATTGTGGTCTGAGAATTTTATATTTTTTTGTTCATCTTTGGAATTGAACATCTGTGATCCCCACTGACCAGAACATAGTGAGTTTGCTTCATGATGTTTGGTTTTGGGGCCTGGATTTTTGTCTACTGTTTATAGTTTTGGATTTAGTTTATTCATTTGCTTCCTTTTAAAAAATATCATCCGTTTTTATTGTCTTTTCATTTATCTTTGCTATTTTTTTTACATTTTTTATATATTAAAACCCTTGTTAGTATGTATATAGTAGCTGTTAAAAAAAAGGAGTTTGACTATTCCATGTACTTGGAAAATACCTATCTTTGATATTTCCTATGGCATTTCCCTGCCTATTTTAGTTCCCCATCATAGTAAGAACATTTCCTTTCCCATATGCAACTCATGAGACAAAATATGCTCTTGACAATGTTGAAGGACAGCACATTTCCTCCTGGCATCACAGTGTTAAGGACAGGTCTCCATCCCATTAATATGAGTTAAAGAAAAAGGGATCTACTATGTTGACTGTGGAGATGGGAAGACTTGTAGTAGGCAGAGTCATTGTAGAATTTGAGGGTCTGAGTGAAAAGGACATTGAAGAAGCCTGTGAGTTCACTCTTTATCTAGTGAATAACCATGTCTCTCACCAAGGTCAGCACAAAACCCTCTGAGTTCAATCAAACTTGATGTTATTGCTGCTCTCATTATAGTCAAAATGTTCTCCTTAAAGTCTAAATGACAGAGGACTTACACCATCTCCTGCTTCTGAATTTGTGGTTTATAGAGAGGGTGGTGTTTGTGGAGATTATGAAGCAACAGGGCAGTGGAAGTCAGGAGGAGAAATTGTGTCATTCAAGACAATGAGACCTGCAAAAGCCACAGAAGAGGCTGCTTCAGACTCATTTTCTCAAGTCTCCAGCTATGCTCTTCAGGTTTATTAACAGTTAGAAACTAAGTAAAACTTATGGACTGTGTGTTGTTTCTCAGGAATTTGGTCATGGTCATGAGAAAAGTAAATCAGTGCTGGTAGATACAAAGCAAAATAAAAATTTGGCTGCGAGTAGCATGATTCATTCTTTTCTTGCAATGAAGTCACTGGAACCTCTGTGAAGACTTGCAGACCCTGCATATTGAACCAAACTGTTGCTTGATTGGCTGCAGAGTGTCTGGATTCAGACTTTGTGTCACATAGGCTTTGATATTATTATTTTTTGTTTTTTTAGTATTACATATGATTTTATTTATTTATTTATTTTATTTTTATTTTCTATGTTCTTTATTTACATTCCAAATGATTTCTCCTTTCCCGGTTCCTCCCTCCCCGAAATCCCATAAGCCCTCTTCCCTCCCCCTGTCCCCCATTTGCCTAAGAATTTCATGAATTCATTGTTTTTAATTTCTGAGTAATATTCCATTGTGTAAATATACAGGGAAACTTTCTCTGACAAAACTGAAGAAATATATAGAAAAACACATTAAGATTGACTATTTCATGGAAAAATTATACAGATAAAATGGAAGGCATAAAAATATTCCTAAGTTGATTGAAAGTGGAATTATAAACATTTTCTGATAAAATTGAAGATCTATAAGGAAAATATTTCTGATAAAACTCAAGAAATATATAGAAAAACATGTTAAAACTATTTCATGAAAAATTATACAGATAAGATGGTAGGCATAAAAATATTCCTAAATTGATTGAAAGTAGAATTAAAAACATTTTCTGATAAAATTGAAGATTTATATGGAAAATATCTCATAAAATTGAAGAAGTTTGTACAGATAAATTGATAGGAATAAAAATATTCCTAAGTTGATTGAAAGTACCATTTTAACTTTATTATTTTCCATGATAATCTTTAATTTTAACATTTTTTCTATATATTTCTTCAATTTTATCAGAAATATTTTCCAGGTAAATCTTCAATTTCATCAGAAAATGTTTATAATTCCACTTTCAATCAATTTAGGAATATTTTTATGCCTACCATTTTATCGGTATAATTGTCCATGATAATCAATTTTAATGTTTTTCTATATTTTTCTTCAATTTTATCAGAAATATTTTCATGTAAATCTTCAATTTTATCAGAAAATGTCTATAATTTTACTTTCAATCAACTTAGGAACATTTTTATACCTTCCATTTTATCTGTATAATTTTCCATGAAATAGTCAGTTTTAACATGTTTTTCTACATATTTCTTGAATCTTTTCAGATACATTTTCCTTGTAGATCTTCAATTTTATCAGAAAATGTTTATAAGTCCACTTTCAAAAATCTTAGGAATATTTTTATACCTACCATTTTATCTGCATAATTTTTCCATGAAATACTCAATCTTAACATGTTTTTTATATATTTCTTCAATTTTATCAGAGATATTTTCCATGTAAATCTTCAATGTTATCAGAAAATGTTTATAATTTCACTTTCAATCAACTTAGAAATATTTTTATGCTTACCAATTTATCTGTACAATTTTCCAAGATAATCTTTTTTTTAAATTTTTTTTTGTATTTTTTTATTATTTATTTTATTTTATTTTTTTAATTTACATTCAAAATCACTTCCCCTTTCCCGTTTCCTCCCTCCCTGAAAGTCCCATAAGCCCCCTTCCCTCCCTCTTTTCTCCATTCAACCCCCTCTCGTTACTCTGTCCTGGCGTTTCCCTACATCCAGTCTTTCCAGGACCAGGGGTCTCTCCTTCCATCTTCTTAGAAATCTATTGATATGCGGATTGTGTCTAGGGTATTCCGAGATTCTGGGTCAATATCCCCTTATCAGTGACTGCATACCATGTGTGTTCTTTTGCGATTGGGTTACCTCACTAAGGATGATATTTTCAAGATCTGACCATTTGCCTAGGAATTTCGTGAATTCATTGTTTTTAATTGCAGAGTAGTATTCCATTGTGTAGATATACCACATCTTCTGAATCCATTCCTCCGTTGAGGGACATCTGGGTTCTTTCCAGCTTCTGGCTATTATAAATAAGGCTGCTATGAACATAGTGGAGCATGTGTCCTTATTGCATGCAGGTAAAGTCTCTGGGTATATGCCCAGGAGTGGTATAGCCGGATCCTCCGGGAGTGTCATGCCCAGTTTTCTGAGGAACCGCCAGACTGCTTTCCAGAGTGGTTGTACCAGCCTGCAATTCCACCAGCAGTGGAGGAGTGTTCCTCTTTCTCCACATCCTCGCCAACAACTGCTGTCTCCTGTGTTTTTGATCTTAGCCATCCTGACTGGTGTGAGATAGAATCTCAGGGTTGTTTTGATTTGCATTTCCCTAATGACTAAGGATGATGAACATCTCTTTAGGTGCTTCTCAGCCATTAGATATTCTTCAGGTGAGAACTCTTTGTTTAGCTCTGTACCCCATTTTTTAATAGGGTTACTTGCCTCTCTGGAGTTTAACTTCTTGAGTTCTTTGTATATATTGGATATTAGCCCTCTGTCGGATGTAAGGTTGGTAAAGATCATTTCCCAGTTAGTTGGTTGCCGCTTTGTCTTTTTGACAGTGTCTTTTGCCTTGCAAAAACTTTGTAATTTAATGAGGTCCCATTTGTCTATTCTTGATCTTAGAGCATAAGCTATTGGAGTTCTATTCAGGAAATTCTCCCCTGTGCCCATATGTTCAAGGTTCTTCCCTAGTTTCCCTTCTATTAGTTTCAGTGTGTCTGGTTTTATGTGGAGATCCTTGATCCACTTGGAATTGAGCTTAGTGCAAGGAGATAAGAATGGGACAATTTGCATTCTTCTGCATGTTGACCTCCAGCTGAGCCAGCACCATTTGTTGAAAAGGCTATCTTTTTTCCACTGGATGGTTTTAGCTCCTTTGTCAAAGATCAAGTGACCATAGGAGTGTGGATTCATTTCTGGGTCTTCAATTCTGTTCCATTGATCTACATGTCTGTTACTGTACCAATACCATGCAGTTTTTAACACTATTGCTCTGTAGTACAGCTTGAGGTCCGGGATACTGATTCCCCCAGAGGTTCTTTTACTCTTTGAGAATAGTTTTAGCTATTCTGGGTTTTCTGTTATTCCAGATGAATTTTTGAATTGCTCTTTCTAACTCTATGAAGAATTGAGTTGGGATTTTGATGGGGATTGCATTGAATCTGTGTATTACTTTTGGTAAGATGCTCATTTTTACTATATTAATCCTGCCAATCCATGAGCATGGCAGATTTTTCCATCTTCTGAGGTCTTCTTCAATTTCTTTCTTCAGAGACTTGAAGTTCTTGTCATACAGATCTTTCACTTGTTTGGTTAGAGTCACGCCAAGATACTTAATATGGTTTGTGGCTATCGTGAAGGGTATTATTTCTCTTACTTCTTTCTCAGTCTGCTTATCCTTTGAGTATAGGAAGGCTTCTGACTTGCTTGAGTTGATTTTATATCCGGCCACTTTGCTGAAGTCGTTTATCAGCTGTAGGAGTTCTCTGGTGGAGTTCTTTGGGTCGCTTATGTATACTATCATATCTTCTGCAAATAGTGATAGTTTGACTTCTTCCTTTCCAATTTGTATCCCTTTGACCTCTTTTTGTTGTCTAATTGCTCTAGCTAGAACTTCAAATACTATATTGAAAATATATGGAGAGAGAGGGCAGCCTTGTCTAGTCCCTGATTTTAGTGGGATTGCTTCAAGTTTCTCTCCATTGAGATTGATGCTGGCTACCGGTTTGCTGTAAATTGCTTTTACTATGTTTAGATATGGGCCTTGAATTCCTGATCTTTCCAAGACCTTTAGCATGAAAGGATGCTGAATTTTGTCAAATGCTTTCTCAGCATCTAATGAGATGACCATGTGGTTTTTTTCTTTGAGATTGTTTATGTAGTGGATTACATTGATGGATTTCCTTATATTGAACCATCCCTGCATCCCTGGGATGAAGCCTACTTGATTGTGGTGAATGATCGTTTTGATGTGTTCTTGGATTCGGTTGGCAAGAATTTTATTGAGTATTTTTGCATCGATATTCATAAGAGAGATTGGCCTGAGATTCTCTTTCTTTGTCGGATCTTTGTGTGCTTTTGGTATTAGTGTAATTGTGGCTTCATAGAACGAGTTGGGTAGTGTTCCTTCTGTTTCTATTTTGTGGAACAGTTTGAAGAGTATTGGTGTTAGGTCT
Organism: Tokudaia tokunoshimensis; assembly: GCA_036184795.1. NCBI lineage: Eukaryota > Metazoa > Chordata > Mammalia > Rodentia > Muridae > Tokudaia > Tokudaia tokunoshimensis. The sequence goes on along the minus strand of BTHU01000015.1, from coordinate 2,635,135 downwards.
TCTTTGAAGGTCTGATAGAATTCTGCACTAAAACCATCTGGACCTGTGCTTTTTTTGGTTGGAAGACTTCCAATGACAACTTCTATTTCTTCAGGGCTTATAGGACGGTTTAGATGGTCTATTTGATCCTGATTTAATTTTGGTACTTGGTATCTGTCAAAGAAGTTGTCCATTGCCTCAAGATTTTCTAGTTGTGTTGAATACAGGTTTTTGTAGTAGGATCTGATGATTTTTTGAATTTCCTCAGTTTCTGTTGTTATCTCTCCCTTTTCGTTTCTGATTTTATTAATTTGGATACTATCTCTGTGCCCTCTGGTTAGTCTGGCTAAGGGCTTATCTATCTTGTTGATTTTCTCAAAGAACCAACTCCTCGTTTTGTTGATTCTTTGTATGGTTTTATTTGTTTCTACTTGATTGATTTCAGCCCTGAGTTTGATGATTTCCTGCCTTCTACTCCTCTTTGGTGTATTTGCTTCTTTTTGTTCCAGGGCTTTCAGGTGCAAGATAATCTTCTATTTTAATGTTTTTACATATTTTTTTTTCAATTTTATCAGAAATATTTTCCATGTAAATCTTCAATTTTATCAGACTTTGATATTATTGATTATTTGGAAATAGACATAGTTGATCTGATTTCACCTCAAGAGTTTGAGTTTGTTTTCTAATCTGATCTGAGCTCAACAGTTTTGCTTCCTAATTTGTTTTGATCTAGATCTCTTGAGCAGTTTTTGATTAATTTGTGCTTTTACTTTTGTTTCTTGCGTTCTCCCACCCATAATTCCATTCATAAATAAGCATTATTCTTTAACATTTTGAAATTAAATTTGTTTTATTTTACATGCTTTGCTAGTATGATGTAAATGTAGAAAATCAGGAATTCCATGATGGTATGCACTTTGAATACATTGCCTGTACCATTACATCCCCCAAGCATTGATGAACTTTAAAAAGATCACCTGTCCTATTAATAATCTTCCAGACCTGCCACATCCCATTCACCCCCAAAACAAAACCATGCCATGTCCACTGAAGACTGTCCACAGCATTGCAGTGTCAAATGAGGGTTTTAGAAGTCCATCCATAGAAGTTTGAGAAAGGAATTGTATATCAGCAGCACAGAGATGATAATGTCTGTAGTAGTGGGTTCTTATAGAATGCACAGTGATAGTGAAAAGCTATTGAAGCGGTCTGTAGAGTCTTTCTCAAAATAGTGCAGACTCATATCCCTAACCTATGGCAGCACAGAGATGCAAAGTCTATCCTCTTCCTTATTATAGGACATCCTGTTACTAAAATCAAAGTCTTCAAGGTTTGATGGAAAAGGACTCACACCTTCTCCTGTGTCTGAATGCTTGGTGTCTAGCAGGTTGTGCTGATTAGTTGAGAAGTTCGTGAAATCCAGTACTTTAGAAAGCAGGATAAGTTGGGTGACTGGTTGCCATCAAGTGCCCACCCAAGCCATGTAACCAGCTGCTTCTGACCCATCTTGCCAACTCACCAGCTCCACCAACTATCATGCCTTCCCCCTCTTTTGAGAGCCTGGGAGAAGTGATCCTTTTGTCCCTTAGGTTACAAATTGTTGAGAATTTGTTCACTGTTATGATAAAAAATAGTGCAGTTCCTAGGGTTGTATAGATAAACTTTTTAGGTTATTCCCTGCTGTTACTGATCCATCCTTTGAAGTGACATCATGGAGAACTTTGAGAAAAGGATGGAAATTTGTTCATAGAAGATGGAAATTTGTTCATAGAAGGTATTGCAGTGTGCTGGGGTTTGAAGAGAAACTTATTGGATGGACAGCAGTTGGACTCCACCATGGGCCCTGATGCACTTGGGCATTACTAGGCTCTTAGATCTTGACATTGGGAATTTTACTCTCTGTTGCTGTGGGTTTCATAATCTGTGTTTCCTTTGGATTTATACCCTCACTGTTTTTGGTTTGAGGTATGATTTCTGTTTGCATGTTCATTTTTTAAATAAATAGTCCTCCTTCAATAACTTTGCTTTGCTATATTGTACTCTGCTTTTATTTATTTATTTTTGCATTTGAAACCTTAACTATGTAAAGTAAGGAATATTCCTGTAGTACTGCTATACATGCACAGAGTGAACTTGGATCATTTTCATCTGTTTTATTACATTGAAGCAGCTCCTTGCATGTACCTACATTGTGCCCTGTTGACTGAGAGTCCACCTACTCAGCCATTGCTGTAGATAAGCTCAGTATACTTCTGTAACCGGCATGTTCCAGATGACCAATCCTATGTATCTGTCTATTTCAAAATATGACAGAATTTCATTCTTGGTGACTGAGCCTGGCCTCTTCCCTTGACATTCTTGACATCCCTGCTTGTTGTGTGATCTGCCAAAGAATTTTCAGATGTACATGTAGATTGTCATCAAGAAAATTAACTTATATATTGTGATACATATGTATACACACATGTAAATGTGTGTGTATGTGTATGTTATGTTTTTGTTAATAGGATAATACTAACTTTGTAGACTAAGTTTGTAATGATCTTTGTTTTTCTAGTGAAGCAGCTTGAAGATCATTGATCTCTACGGTAAGATCCATTATGCAATCTGTTGGGCCTGGGCTGTCCTTCTTGGGAGAAACTGTATTACTCTTTCAATCATGTGTTTACATTGATCTCTTTACATGTTCATAAGATCTCAAATGTATCATCACACGCACAATGTAGTAGTAAAAGGGAGGGATCAGGTGGTGCATGCTTGTTATATCCATGTTGGTATCTGTTTTGTTGAATTGAACAATCTCTTTTTTCAAGGACTACCAACACTCTTGAAATACAAGGTTGTCTAGATGGATCCTATTTGTATCTGTCAATCAGGTCTCACTTCTCATTTCAATAATTTCTGTCTTCTGTCTGTATGATGTATGCCAAGTTTTTGCTCTTGTTTCTTTGACCTTTGTTTCAACCTCTAAGTATCCCAGTTATTTCCAGGTATGATATTTCTTAGCTTTCTCATAACTGCTTCGGAGTTGGATTGGTTTCTTGTTTGTTTTTCTGTTTAGTCTTTTATCTCTGACCACATGATACATGATTACACTGTTTGAGAGCTTTGAGTTTCATGATGTACAAATTGAAAGCCATAACCTCACCTCCTAGACCCGCTCTTAATTTTTTTTTCTTTCTAGCATATTGTGGTGGTGTCATTGTCCACTTTTTCATGTGGAGGGCATGGCTGACAAATTTTCATGCACAGATCTCAGTGATACAAATTTTGTCATAACTGTCCAGTCAAACACCAATGTCAAACCATCTTTTTGTGTATAGTACCATGAAATGATAAGACTTTCTCAACAATACTGAAACCACCAATCCCTGTCTCATGAGATCTAGAAATTCTGATGAGAAATCAGACAAGGATCCTATGGGACAGCTATGATGAAGCTTCTTCCTTGGTGTCCTGTAGATGCTCATCACATGCCCTGGGGCACAGTGGACACAAAACATCTTACAGCATCTCAGTGTCAATGAAGGACCACATCCTTTAGACCTATCACTCTAAGTTCAAAGCAAAAGACATTGAAAACCTTGAGTACAGAGATTATAAGTCTGTAAAAGCCAAATGTTGATATAGAATTTTAGGTCTTAAGTATCAAGTACATTAATGAACCCTACACAACTTCCTAACTAGTTAAAGCCAGTGTCCATTCCCCAGAGAACCACATCATCCTTAGTGTATCATTTTCTTTGTCATTATTGATGATTACTGTTAAGAGTAAAAGGTCTTTGTCATGGGTTGAATGTGATATGTCCTGTGCTGTCTCATGTTTTTAGACATTCGGTCCCCTTAGGCAGCGCTGTTTGAGGAGTTAGGGAACCCTTGGATGTGTGGCCTGCTGGAAGGCAGTGGGTCCTTAGGAGACCTGGGAGATTGCCAATGAACTGAAACCAGTTACATCACGCTCTTCTGCCAGTGCCAACATCTGAACCCTCTATCATGCTGTGGTTGAACCTCTGAAAGCCTGAGACAAACCAACCTCTGCCTCTCAGAAGTTGTTTTATGTCATGGATTTGGGAGGAGTCATGAAAAGGAGAATCTGGTAAAGAGTTTTGGCATTAGATGTGTTTAGGTCACAGGTCCCATGGGCTCACAAGGAGACATTGTGAGAAATGCTAGTCCCATGTACGGCAGCAGCTGGGCCTGGATCTGGTCCTTATACTGCTTTAAGCTAGCCACTTGTTGGCTAAGAGCAGTTGGACTCTAATTGTGTTCTGAGATATTTATTTTTTATTTTCCATATTTGAAATTGAACTTCTGTGATCTCCATGGACCTGAACATAGTAAGTTTGCTTCCTGGTCATTGGTGTTGGGGTAGGGATTTGGATTTACTGTCTTAGCTGTTATAGTTTTGGATTTAGTTTGTGTATTTGCTTCAGTTGTTTTGCTTTTAATCATCCATTTTTCTATTATTCTCTTTTCATTTATCTTTGACATTTTGTACATTGGTTTATTTCTGTACCTTAAATCCCTTGTTATTATGTATATAGTAGCTCTAAAAAATAAGGAGTTTGACTGTCATGCACTTGGATCCTACCCATCAGCTTTGTTACTTCCCATGGTATTTCCCTTTGTTTTTATATTTCCCATTCTAGTGGAATCTTCTGCTGCCACTATGCAACTCAGGAGATAAAACATGCCCTGGGGGATCATGAGGGACAGCATATTTCCTCATGGCATCACAGTGTTAAGGACAGGCCTCCATCTCTTTGATTCCCATTAATGTGAATTTAAGAAAAAGTGATATGCTATGTTGACTGTGGAGATGGGGAGGCTTGTAGTAGGCAGAGTCATGTAGAATTTGAGGGTTGAGTGAAAAGGACACTGAAGAAGCCTGTGATTTCACTCTTTATCTAGTGAATAACCATGTTTCTCACTGAAGTCAGCGCAAAACCCTCTGAGTCCAATCAAGCTTGATGTTATTGCTGCTCTCATTATAGTCAAAATGTTCTCCTTAAAGTCTGAATGACAGAGGACTCACACCGTCTCCTGTTTCTGAATTTGTGGTTTATAGAGAGGGTGAAAGTTATGAAACATCAGGGCAGTGGAAGTCAGAAGGATAAATTGTGTTATTCAAGGCAATGAGACCTGCAAAAGCCACAGAAATGGCTGTTTCAGACCCATTTTCTCAAGTCTCCAGCTATGCCCTCCAGGTTCACTGAGAGCCAGAGACTAAGCTAAACCTAAGGACTGTGTGTTGTTTCTCAGGGATTTGGCCATGGTCATGAGAAAAGTAAATCAGTACTGGTAGATACAAAGAAAAAAATTCTTTGCTTATGACTAGCATGATTGGTTCCTTTCTTGCAATGGCCTCATTGGAGGTCATTTGTGAGGACTTGCAGACCCTGCCCATTGAAGGCACTGGCTGGCTCTGAGTCTTATCCTCTTACTGCAGAGAAACTGTTGCTTTGTTGACTGTAGACTCAGACACTGAGTCAGGTAGACATTGATGTTATTAATTACTTGGAAACAGACATACTAGACGTGATTTCATCTCAAGATGTTGAGTTTATTTGCTAATCTGATTTGACCTCAAGAATTTGAGTTTGTTTCTTGTTTTTTTTTTCATTTTGAGCTATATTTCCTCAGTGGTTTTCATATTAATTTGTGCTTTTTCTTTTGGTTCTTGTTTTCTAGTACCTGTAATTCTATTTATAAAGGAGTATGGCACTTTGACATTTTTGGATTTTAAATGCTTTGGTAATATGAAATAAGTTTTGAAAATAAGGAATTTCATCACAGTGTATACTTTGAACACATTGCCACTATTATTATATTCTCCAAGTTTTGATGATCAAAAATGTTCTCCTATCCTATTAACAATCTCTATTCTATTAGCTATCTTCTGGATTTGCTATGTCCTATTCTCCCAAAGCAAAAAAAAAAAAAATAATTCATGAACACTAAAGACATCCCAGAGTAGTGTCAAATGAAGGGTACCATCTTTTATTAGCCCATTAATAAGATGGCTAATCAATTAAGATAAATCAATTAAGATAAGTGACTTGAGTATCAGTGTAGAGGTAACAATGTGTGTAGTAGTGAGTTTTAAAGAACTCATGGTCATATTGAAAAAGCCATTAAAGCAGCCTGTAGGTTCACTTTCTTTTTTTTATGCATGAGAGAGGGTTTAATTTTTTCTACCAGAAGAGGAAAAAATTAGAAGCACAAATTGGGCATCAATCACAATGTAGGAAGAGATGATACTGGTGAGAATGAGTGAGTGCAAATATATGACTAGTAATGGTAGTATGAATTGGTACAATTGTTATGTGAGGTGATTTTTTAAAATCAATAAATTTTAAAATGTTCATACATTTTACAAGTGTTTTCACCTCTAAAAAATCTATCCTGAAGTATATCCATGAATATTTATATCAAGACTGTTCATCTTGATCATGAACTGGAGACAAGGCTCAGTAGTTACCAGCACATGCTAATCTTATAAAGAATCAGAATTCAGTTCCCAAAATCACATTAAGCAGCATGCAGCTATCTGTAACTCTTGATCTGGGGGTATCTGATGTCTCTGACCTCCATAGGTAGCTGCATTCATTCTCTCTCTCTTTCTCTCTCTCTCTCTCTCTCTCACACACACACACACACACATACACACACACAAACACACACACACGCATATACACATATACATGCATGCATGCATACACACACGTGCAAACACACTCACATATACACAAAATGGTTATCATTATTAAAAATAATCCTGATGTCTAGCAAGAGGAGACAGATGAAATTGTACAGTGTCTGGAGAGAGGCATAGTATATATTTTTAATTTATTTTTATTTCTTATTAGATATATTCTTTATTTACATTTCAAATGTTTTCCTCTTTCCTGGTCCCCCCTCAAATCCCCTAACCCATTCCCCTGCTCCCTGCTCACCAATCTACCCACTCCCACTTCCCTGTCCTGGCATTCCCCTATACTGGGATATCTAGCCTTCTCAGAACCAAGGACCTCTCCTCCCTTTGATGTCCAACAAGGCCATCCTCTGCTGCATATGCACCTGGAGCCATGGGTCCATCCATGTGTACTCTTTGGTTGGTGGTTTAGTCCCTGGGATCTCTGTGGGTACTGGGTGGTTCAAATTATTGTTCTTCCTATGGAGCTGCAAACCTCTTCACCTCCTTGGGTCCTTTCTCTAGCTCCTCATCGGAGACCCTGTGCTCAGTACAATGGTTGACTGAGAGAGTCCCCCTCTATGTTTGTCATGCACTGGTAGAGCCTCCCAGGTGACAGCTATATCAGGCTCCTGTCAGCAAGCACTTGTTGGCATCCACAGTAATGTCTGGGTTTTGTAACTGTATATGGGATGGATCCCTAGGAGGGGCAGTCTCTGTATGGTCTTTTACTCAGTCTCTGCTCCACATTTTGACTCTGTATCTCCTCCTGCGGGTATTTTGTTCCACCTTCTAAGAAGGACCAGAGTATCCATACTTTGTTCTTCCTTCCTTTTGAGCTTCATTTGGTTTGTGAATTGTTTCTTGGGTATTTCAGATTTCTGGCTAATATCCACTTATCAGTGAATGCATACCATATGTGTTCTTTTGTGATTGGATTACCTCACTCAGGATGATATTTTCCAGTTCCATCCATTTGCTTAAGAATTTCATGAATTCATTGCTTTTAATAACTGAGTGGTATTCCATTTTGTACATGTACCACGATTTCTGATTCTATTCCTCTGTCGAGGGACATGTGGTTTTTTTCCAGCTTCCGGATATTATAAATAAGGCTGCTATGAACATAGTGGAGCATGTGTTTTTATTACATTTTGGAGCATCTTCTCGGTATATGCCCAGGAGTGTCCTCCAGTAGTATTATGCTCAATTTTCTGAGGAACCTCCAAAGTAATTTCCAGAGTAGTTTTACCAGCTTGCAATCCCACCAACAATGGAGGAGTATTCCTCTTTCTCCACATCCTTGCCAGCACCTGCTGTATCCTGAGTCTGACTGGTGTGAGGTGAAATCTCAGGATTGTTTCAATTTGCATTTCCCTGATGATTAAGGATGTTGAAGAGTTCTTTAGGAGCATCTCAGCCATTCGATATTCCTCAGGTGAAAATTCTTTGTTTAACCCTGTACCTCATTTTTTAATAGGGTTATTTGGTTCTCTGGAGTCTAACTTCTTGAATTCTTTGTATATATTGGATATTATCTCTCTGTAGGATGTAGGGTTGGTAAAGAACTTTTTCCAATTTGTCAGTTGCTATTTTGTCCTATTGACAGAGTCCTTGGCCTTACAGAAACTTTGTAATTTTATGAGGTCCCATTTGTCAATTTTTGATGTTAAAGCATAAGATATGGGTGTTCTGTTCAGGAAAATTTCCCCTGTGCCCATGTACTCAAGGCTCTTCCCCGGATTTTTTCTATTAGTTTCAGTGTATCTGGATTTATGTGGAGGTCCTTGATTCACTTGGACTTGAACTTTGTACAAGGAGATAAGAATGGATCAATTTGCATTCTTCAGCAAGCTAACTGCCAGTTGAACCAGCAGCATTTGTTGAAAAGGCTATCTTTTTTCCAATGGATGGTTTTAGCTCCTTTGCCAAAGATCAAGTGACCATAGGTGTGTGGGTTCCTTTCTGGGTCTTCAATTCTTTTTTTTTCTAATAGAAAGGAAACTAGGGAAGAACCTTGAACATATGGGCACAGGGGAGAATTTCCTGAACAGAACTCCAATAGCTTATGCTTTAAAGATCAAGAATTGACAAATGGGACCTCATAAAATTACAAAGTTTCTGTAAGGCAAAGGACACTGTCAAAAGGACAAAGCGGCAACCAACAAACTGGGAAATGATCTTTACCAACCCTACATCCGACAGAGGGCTAATATTCAATATACACAAAGACCTCAAGAAGTTAGACTCCAGACAGCCAAGTAACCCTATTAAAAATGGGGTACAGAGCTAAACAAAGAGTTCTCACCTGAAGAATATCTAATGGCTAAGAAGCACCTAAAGAGATGTTCAACATCCTTAGTCATTAGGGAAATGCAAATCAAAACAACCCTGAGATTCCATCTCACACCAGTCAGAATGGCTAAGATCAAAAACACAGGAGACAGCAGTTGTTGGCGAGGATGTGGAGAAAGAGGAACACTCCTCCACTGCTGGTGGGATTGCAAGCTGGTACAACCACTCTGGAAAGCAGTCTGGCGGTTCCTCAGAAACCTGGGCATGACACTCCCGGAGGATCCTGTTATACCACTCCTGGGCATATACCCAGAGGCTTCCCCTGTATGCAATAAGGACACATGCTCCACTGCATTCTGGGTCTTCAATTCTATTCCATTTATCTACCTGCCTGTCACTGTACCAATGCCATTCAGTTTTTTTTTTATCACAATTGCTCTGTAGTACTGCTTGAGGTCTGGGATACTGATTCCCCCAGAAGTTCTTTTATTGCTGAGAATAGTTTTAGCTATCCTGGGTTTTTTGTTATTCCAGATGAATTTGAGAATTGCTCTTTCTAACTCTATGAAGAATTGTGTTGGGATTTTGATGGGGATTGTATTGAATCTGTAGATTGCTTTTGGCAAGATGGCAATTTTTACTATATTAATCCTGCCAATCCATGAGCATGGAAGATTTTTCCATCTTCTGAGGTCTACTTCAATTTCTTTCTTCAGAGACTTGAAGTTCCTGTCATACAGATCTTTCACTTATTTTGTTAGAGTCACACCAAGATACTTTCTATTGTTTGTGACTATTATTAAGGGTTTCATTTCCATAATTTCCTTGTTTATCCTTTGAGTATAGGAAGGGTATTGATTTGTTTTAATTAATTTTTACATCTGACCACTTTTCTGAAGTTGTTTATCAGCTCTAAAAGTTTTCTGGTGGAGGCTTTGGGGTCACTTAAGTATACTATCATATCATCTGCAAATAGTGATATTTTGTCTTCTTCCTTTCTAATTTTTATCTCTTTGACCTCCTTTTGTTGTCTAATTGCTCTAGCTAGAACTTCAAGTACTATATTGAATAGATATGGAGAGAGAGAGGGCAGCCTTGTCTAGTCCCTGATTTTAGTTGGATTGCTTCAAGTTTCTCTCCACTAGTTTGATGTTGGCTACTAGTTTGCTGTATTGCTTTTACTATGTTTAGGTATGGACCTTGAATTCCTGTTCTTTCCAAGACTTTTAACCTGAAAGGATGCTGAATTTTGTCAAATGCTTTTTCAGCATCTAATGAAATGGCCATATGGTTTTATTCTTTGAGTTTGTTTATGTAGTGAATGACTTTGATGGATTTCCGTATATTGAACCATCCCTGCATCCCTGGGATGATGCCTACTTGATCGTGTCAAATGATCTTTTTGATACGTTCATGGATTCTGTTGGCAAGAATTATATTGAGTATTTTTGCATCAATATTCATAAGGGATATTGGTTTGAAGATCTCTTTCTTTGTTGGATCTTTTTGTTGTTTTGTTATCAGCGAAATTGTAGCTTCTTAGAATGAGTTGGGTAGTGCTCCTTCTGTTTCTATTTTGTGGAATAGTTTGAAAAGTGTTGGTGTTAGGTCTTCTTTGAAGGTCTGATAGAATTCTTCACTAAAATCATCTGATTCTGTGCTCTTTTTTTTGGTTGGAAGACTTTCAATGACTGCTTTTATTTCTTTAGGAGTTATGGAACTGTTTAGATGGTCTATCTGTTCCTGATTTAACTTTGGTATTTGGTATCTATCTAGAAAATTGTTCATTTCGTCCAGATTTTCCTGTTATGTTAAGTATAGGGATTTGCAGTAGGATCTGATGACTTTTTGGATTTCCTCAGTTTCTCTTGTTATATCTCACTTTTCATTTCTAATTTTGTTAATTGGGATGCTCTCTCTGGGTCCTCCAGTTAGTTTTCCTAAGCATTTATCTATCTTGTTGATTTCCTCAAAGACCCAGATACTGGTTTTGTTGATTCTTTGTATAGTTTTTTTTTGTTTCCACTTGGTTGATTTCAGCCCTGAGTTTGATGATTTCCTGCCTTCTGCTCCTCTTAGGTGTATTAACTTCTTTCTGTTCTAGAGCTTTCAGGTGTGCTGTTAAGCTGCTAGTGTATGCTCTCTCCAGCTTCTTTTTAGAGGCACTCAGAGCTGTGAGTTTTCCTCTTAGCACTGGTTTCATTGTGTCCCATAAATTTGGGTATGTTGTGCCTTCATTTTCAGTATATTCTAAAAAGTCTTTGATTTCTTTCTTTATTTCTTCCTTGACCAAGGTATCATTGAGTAGAGCATTGTTCAGATTCCCTGTGTATGAGGGCTTTCGTTGTTTTTGTTGCTATTGAAGACCACCCTTCTTCCATAGTGATCTGATATGAGGCATGGTATTATTTTAATCTTCTCATATCTGTTGAGGTCTGTTTTGTGACCGATTATATGGTCAGTTTTGGAGAAGGTAGCATGATGTGTTGAAAAGAAGGTATATTCTTTTGATTTAGGATGAAATGTTCTACAGATATCTGTTAAATCCATTTGGTCTATAACTTCTGTTAGTTTCACTGTGTCTCTGTTTAGTTTCTGTTTCCCTGATCTGTCCATAGATGAGAGTAGGGTGTTGAAGTCTCCCACAAATATTGTGTCAGGTGCAATGTGTCCTTTGAACTTTTGTAATGTTTCTATTAGGAATGTGGATGCCCTTTCATTTGGAGCATAGATGTTCAGAATTGAGAGTTCTTCTTGGTATATTTTTCCTTTGATGAGTAAGAAGTGTCTTTCTATGTCTTTTTTGATGACTTTTGTTTGAAAGTTGATTTTATCTGATATTAGAATGGCTACTCCAGCTTGTTTCTTGGGACTGTTTGCATAGAAAATTGTTTTCCAACCCTTTACTCTGAGGTAATGTTTGTCTTTGACATTGAGGTGCGTTTCCTGTATGCAGCAAAATGCTGGGTCCTGTTTATGTATCCAGTCTATTAGTCTATGTCTTTTTATTGGGGAATTGAGTCCATTGATGTTAAGAGATATTAAGGAATAGTGATCATTGCTTTATGTTATTTTTATGTTTGTGTGGTTATCTTCTTTTGGGTTTATTGAGAGAAGATTATTTTATTGCTTTTTCTAGTGTGTAGTTGCCCTCCTGTGTTGATGTTTTCCATCTATTATCCTTTGTAGGACTGGATTTATGGGAAGATAATGTGTAAATTTGATTTTATCACAGAATATCTTGGTTTCTCCATCTATGGTGATTGAGAGTTTTGCTGTGTATAGTAATTTGGGCTGACATTTGTGTTCTCTTAGGTTCTGTGTGAGATCTGCCCAGGATCTTCTAGATTTCATGGTCTCTGGGGAGAAGTTTCTTGTAATTCTGATAGGTCTGCCTTTATATATTACTTGCCATTTCCCCTTTCTGCTTTTAATATTCTTCTTTGTTTAGTACATTTGGTGTTTTGATTATTGTGTGACAGGAGGAGTTTCTCTTCTAGTCTAATCTGTTTGGAGTTCTACAGTCTCCTTGTATGTTCATGGACATCTCTTTCTTTAGGTTAGGGAAGTTTTCTTCTATAATTTTGTTGAAGATATTTACTGGCCATTTAATTTATAAATCTTTGCTCTCTTCTATACCTATAATCCTTAGGTTTGGTCTTCTCATTGTGTCCTGGATTTTCTGGATGCTTTTGGGTTACAGTCTTTTTGCATTTTGCATTTTCTTTGACTGTTGTAACAATGTTTTCTATGGTATCTTCAGCCCTTGAGATTATTTCTTCTATCTGTGGTATTCTGTTGTTGAAGCTTGCATCTATGACTCCTGATTTCTTCTTTTTTTTATTTTCTAAGTTTTTTTTATTTACATTCCAAATCATTCCCCCTTTCCCGTTTCCTCCCTCCCCGAAAGTCCCATAAGCCCCCTTCCCTCCCTCTTTTCTCCATTCAACCCCCTCTTGTTTCTCTGTCCTGGCGTTCCCCTACATCCAGTCTTTCCAGGACCAGGGGTTTCTCCTTCCATCTTCTTAGAAATCTATTGATATGCGAATTGTGTCTAGGGTATTCCGAGATTCTGGGTTAATATCCCCTTATCAGTGACTGCATACCAAGTGTGTTCTTTTGTGATTGGGTTACCTCACTAAGGATGATATTTTCAAGTTCTGACCATTTGCCTAGGAATTTCGTGAATTCATTGTTTTTAATTGCAGAGTAGTATTCCATTGTGTAAATATACCACATCTTCTGAATCCATTCCTCCATTGAGGGACATCTGGGTTCTTTCCAGCTTCTGGCTATTATAAATAAGGCTGCTATGAACATAGTGGAGCATGTGTCCTTATTGCATGCAGGTAAAGCCTCTGGGTATATGCCCAGGAGTGGTATAGCTGGATCCTCTGGGAGTGTCATGCTCAGTTTTGTGAGGAACCGCCAGACTGCTTTCCAGAGTGGTTGTACCAGCTTGCAATTCCACCAGCAGTGGAAGAGTGTTCCTCTTTCTCCACATCCTCGCCAACAACTGCTGTCTCCTGTGTTTTTGATCTTAGCCATTCTGACTGGTGTGAGATGGAATCTCAGAGTTGTTTTGATTTGCATTTTCCTAATGACTAAGAATGATGAACATCTCTTTAGGTGCTTCTCAGCCATTAGATATTCTTCAGGTGAGAACTCTTTGTTTAGCTCTGTACACCATTTTTTAATAGGGTTACTTGCCTCTCTGGAGTTTAATTTCTTGAGTTCTTTGTATATATTGGATATTAGCCCTCTGTCGGATGTAGGGTTGGTAAAGATCATTTCCCAGTTAGTTGGTTGCTGCTTTGTCTTTTTGACAGTGTCTTTTGCCTTGCAAAAACTTTGTAATTTAATGAGGTCCCATTTGTCTATTCTTGATCTTAGAGCATAAGCTATTGGAGTTCTGTTCAGGATATTCTCCCCTGTGCCCATATGTTCAAGGTTCTTCCCTAGTTTCCTTTCTATTAGTTTCAGTGTGTCTGGTTTTATGTGGAGGTCCTTGATCCACTTGGAATTGAGCTTAGTGCAAGGCGATAAGAATGGGTCAATTTGCATTCTTCTGCATGTTGACCTCCAGTTGAGCCAGCACCATTTGTTGAAAAGGCTATCTTTTTTTCCACTGGATGGTTTTAGCTCCTTTGTCAAAGATCAAGTGACCATAGGAGTGTGGATTCATTTCTGGGTCTTCAATTCTGTTCCATTGATCTACATGCCTGTCACTGTACCAATACCATGCAGTTTTTAACACTATTGCTCTGTAGTACAGCTTGAGGTCCGGGATACTGATTCCCCCAGAGGTTCTTTTACTCTTGAGAATAGTTTTAGCTATTCTGGGTTTTCTGTTATTCCACATGAATTTTTGAATTGCTCTTTCTAACTCTATGAAGAATTGAGTTGGGATTTTGATGGGGATTGCATTGAATCTGTATATTACTTTTGATAAGATGCTCATTTTTACTATATTAATCCTGCCAATCTATGAGCATGGCAGATTTTTCCATCTTCTGAGGTCTTCTTCAATTTCTTTCTTCAGAGACTTGAAGTTCTTGTCATACAGATCTTTCACTTGTTTGGTTAGAGTCATGCCAAGATACTTTATATGGTTTGTGGCTATCAGGAAGGGTATCATTTCTCTTCCTTCTTTCTCAGCCTGCTTATCATTTGAGTATAGGAAGGCTACTGACTTGCTTGAGTTGATTTTATATCCGGCCACTTTGCTGAAGTTGTTTATCAGCTGTAGGAGTTCTCTGGTGGAGTTCTTTGGGTCGCTTAAGTATACTATCATATCGTCTGCAAATAGTGATAGTTTGACTTCTTCCTTTCCAATTTGTATTCCTTTGACCTCTTTTGTTGTCTAATTGCTCTAGCTAGAACTTCAAGTACTATATTGAAAAGATATGGAGAGAGAGGGCAGCCTTGTCTAGTCCCTGATTTTAGTGGGATTGCTTCAAGTTTCTCTCCATTTAGATTGATGCTGGCTACCGGTTTGCTGTAAACTGCTTTTACTATGTTTAGATATGGGCCTCAAATTCCTGATCTTTCCAAGACCTTTAGCATGAAAGGATGCTGAATTTTGTCAAATGCTTTGTCAGCATCTAATGAGATGACTATGTGGTTTTTTTCTTTGAGATTGTTTATATGTGGATTACATTGATGGATTTCCTTATATTGAACCATCCCTGCATCCCTGGGATGAAGCCTACTTGATGGTAGTGAATGATCGTTTTGATATGTTCTTGGATTCGGTTGGCAAGAATTTTATTGAGTATTTTTGCATCGATAATTCATAAGAGAGATTGGCCCGAGATTCTCTTTCTTTGTCGGGTCTTTGTGTCCTTTTGCTATTAGTGTAATTGTGCCTTCATAGAATGAGTTGGGTAGTGTACCTTCTGTTTATATTTGTGGAACAGTTTGAAGAGTATTGGTGTTAGGTCTTCTTTGAAGGTCTGATAGAATTCTGCACTAAAACCATCTGGACCTGTGCTTTTTTTGGTTGGAAGATTTTCAATGACCACTTCTATTTCTTCAGGGGTTATAGGATGGTTTAGATGGTCTATTTGATCCTGATTTAATTTTGGTATTTGGTATCTGTCAAGGAAATTGTCCATTTTCTCGAGATTTTCTAGTTGTGTTGAATACAGGTTTTTGTAGTAGGATCTGATGATTTTTTGAATTTCCTCAGTTTCTGTTGTTATCTCTCCCTTTTCGTTTCTGATTTTATTAATTTGGATACTATCTCTGTGCCCTCTGGTTAGTCTGTGATTTGTCCTGATGTTGTAGAGAAACTCTTATTGGATGGACAGCGTTTAAACTCCACCATGGGTCCTGATGTACTTGGGCATTACTAATCTCTTAGATCTTGACATTGGGAATTTTATTCTCTGTCACTATGGGTTTCATGATCTGTGTTTCCTTTTGATTCACTGCTCTGGTTTGAGTCACTGGTTTCTGCTGTGTCTTTAATTTTTCCAAAATGGTACCCTTTCAACAATTTTGCTTTGCCATATTGTCCTCTGCTTTCCTTTTACTTTATTTTATTTTGCATTTAATATCTTAACTGTATAGAGTTTGGAATTTACCTCTGGCACTCCTGCACATGTCCATAGTGTACTGGGAAAATTTCATCTTCTGTTACATTGCAACAGCCCCTGGCATGTGCCTTCAATTCTCCCCTTTTGATTAAGATTTCATCTACACAATCATGACTCTAGTTAGGCTCAGTATATCTCTGGAAGTGGCATGTTATAGACAACTACCCCCATGCACTTGTTTATTTCAATAATTAACAGTATTTTATTCTTGGTAGTTGATCATGGTCTCTTCCCTTGACGTCCTTACCTTCTCATGTTTTGTGATCTACCAAAGAATCTATTTTCAGATGTATATGTTGATTTTTATCAAGGATATTAAAATACATTGTACATGCTTGTGCATATACATGTATGTGTGTTTGTTTGTGTGCGTGTGTGTATGTGTGTGTTGTTTTTGGCATTAATGTAATACTAGCTTTGTAGACTACCATGGAATGATCTTTCCTTGTCTCTCTGGTGAAACACCTTGAGGATCGTTGATCTCCAATGTACTTTACGGCCAGTAGGTAAGATCCACTGTGCAAGCTCTTGGGCCTGGGCTGTCCTTGTCAGGTAAGGCTGTATTACTCTTCCAGTCTTGTATTCATCTTGATCTCCTTATGTCACTCATTATTCATATTCATAAGATCATGAATGTACTATCACACCCAGGATGTTGAAACAGGAAGGCAAAAAAGTAGTCCTTGTTTCATTACCTCTTATATCAATGTTGACATCTATGTTGTGGAACGAGCAATTTCTTTCTTTGAGGATATTCAACCCTCTGCAGTTCAAGGTTACCTAGACTTCCCAAGGATCCTACTTTTCTCTAGCATACCTCACATTTCAATAATTTCCGTCCTCTCTGGGTGATTCAGTCAAGGGTTCATCAGATCTTTTCATCATTTCAATGGATCAGTTCTTTGTTCCTTTGCCCTTTGTTTCAACCTCTAAGAGTGAAGGTGTGTCCAGTTGTCGTCATCTTTCTTAGCTCTCTCATAACTGTTTTGTGTTTGGGTTGGTTTTTAAAATTGTTTTTAGTTTTGTTTTGTTGTGTTTTTTCTCTCTGAACACATGATACATTATTACAATGTTAGATATACCTTTGGTTTTCATTATACACAAATTGATGTTTGTATATATTTGTGTAGAACTCTTGTACCTGATCTTGTTTTCTTTTTCTTTTTTTTTAACTTCTAGGAGATTGTGGTGGTCTCATCCTCCTCCTTTTGAGGTAAAGGACATGGCAGACAAATTTTCATGGGCACATCTCAGTGATGTAAATTTACCATCAGCATCCAGTGAAACATGCACAAATCTGAATGATTCAAATTTACCATCAGCATTCAGTGAAACATGCACAGATCTGAGTGATGTAAATTTACCATCAGGATTCAGTGAAACAGGGTGGTCCATCTCCAGCCTGGTGAACACTTTGTGTTCCCTGAGCCACATGGCAGAGGAAAACTTGGATGGGGCAAGAACAACTCACTTTAGAGATACCCTGGCAAAAAATGATGTACTATTCAAGAAGAAAAGCCATTACCATCCCGGACAAATAGTACGCCTTCGAAAGAGACACTCAGTCAAGTCGCCTGCATGTCGTATCATCCTCCCTCCCTTTCCCTTAGAGAGGAGATGGAGTGAATTGGCTCTGCCTACATTCATGATGGCCTCAAAAAATGGCAACATTGTGCAGCAGGTAAATGACAAAAGTAGCAAGTCTTTCTGTAGGTCCAGGTCACCTGGTTTATACATATCAGCTTACCTGTGAATTCTGCCCCACAGGATGATTGTGTGAATGTAATGAATACAAATGCTACAGAGACAGAAGCTACTGATTTGTTTGCTGAAACATCCAAGGGGATAAAAAAGGAGGCTGAGACTGAGGGGACAGGAAATACCATCTCATTTAGTCTCACACCTCTGGATGTGTTGTCCTTCTTGGAGGATACCACAAGCAAACAGAACCCTGGATGTTCCATCCTTGAGTTAACATCTACCAAGGACCATCTCCAGGAGGCACCTATATCCCCAAACAGGAATAGCAGAAGGCTATGGAAGTGGGTGAGGAGGCAGATTAGTCACCCATTCAGGAGGTTGTTTCTCTGCTTCCCCATTCGAAGTAGAAGACACACAACATCCAGGTAAGGGTTAACAAACAATGGAGAATGGAGTCCCAAGGAAACTGAGTAGGCATGACTACCAACATTCACATGTGTATTTGATCTTTCCTTTCAAAAGGCACCCTGTCATTGACAGACTGCGCCCATTTTTAGGACATGAACCTTAAAATGTCTGTGAGCCTAGAAAGAGCTTTTCAACTAAATACTGCTTAAGTATATCTGAGGAAGTTGAATCAGAAGCAGACAGTAGAGGATGTGATGAAGGGCAGAGGATGAAGGGAAAGAGGAAGGAGGAGTGTTTGGTGAAAAGGAGCATAGGTTAGGAAGAGAGGAATCCTGTGGAGACCTGTGGTACCACACAGCAGCTCTATGCTAAATCCTTCAGTGTCAATGTCACTAATAGAGTCCTTTCTCTGTGTCTTCTTTCAAGGATTGATCATTGGGCCCAGGCCCGTGGTTCCTAAACCACAGGCCTGTGTTCAGCCTGGTGCAGCAGAACTGCTGCAGGAGGAGCCAGGCCAGAAGAGGCAGTGTACACAACCTTTTGTTACCTGTCAGACACCTCCGCCAACCAGGACTCCATCTCTGTAACCCCATCTCCTACAGAGTGTGAGTAATTAGCTCTCCACTCTTTGACATCATTGTTCCCAATTCACTAGTGCATGGACAGAGAAGTCATACACATGACCTTCCTGCTATAAAGAGACAGCCATCCTGGCTCTGCAGTCCAGGTGAGAGAATTTTATTTCCCACCTGAATCATCATTTTCCCATGTTGTGGCCCCTGTTACACCTAGATCAAACAGGTGGGACTTGCAGTGTCAGTGTTTTCCAGCACTAAACATCCAAGACAAACTATGACATTGTAAGTAGAAGTCATGGCCCAGTGTAGAGTACCATGGTGTTTAGGGAGTATACTTTCTATGAGTTTCTTGGTTTGGAAAATTTTTCTAAGCAAGCAATGAAAGATTTTCATGGTCTTCTTCATGAGGTCTTGGAAATGGTAGAAATGGTAACTCTCTGAAATCTGTTACCTCATTATCTATTTCCTGTCATTGTGAAACATCATTTGATACTACAATATTCAGACTGAGGACTCTTGAAGTGATAAACCTGAGGCACTTGTCTGCCCATCTCCCCTCAAGGCAACTGCCACATACCCTAAGGAATGCGAGTGATGTGTTTTTGAGAGGCAAAATAACGGAATCCTTCAGGGACATCAAACAGTTCCTTACAACAGTTCTAAAATACCAGGCCTCCTCTGCCTTGGAGACTAGGCTCATTAAAGAACATGGTCACATTTCCTTTTAATCTAAACTTTCCAGTTCCACAGGATGTTCATCATCACAGGAAATTGACAATAACCAATGGTTTCTCCAGTTTGTAATTTTCTACAAAAAATTCCACAAATCAGAAAATATACTCATTCTTCAGCTGCTTAAACTTCTTTAACAGAGTTTCAACTGAGGATTGACCCCCACAAAGTACCATATGCTTTCTGGACTGTAATATGCTCATGAGAGTTATCATGAAATGAGACAATCCATCAGAACTTCCCTTCTTGTGGCAGGGTTGAGAGCTCACTAGACAAAATACTTGTTCTTAAAACATGAGATGAGCCCAGATCTAGTGAATAAATAAAAGCCTTGCATGGAAATGTGACCTACAATATCAGGCCAATATTGATAGAAGGATACAGACCCTTTGGTAGTCCCATGCAGATGGTCTAGCCACAGTTCTCACCTCCAGCTTCAGGGCAAGTGTCTGAGAAAACAAAGTCAAGATAACACTTGAGCCCCCTTACTATTCACACTTGAGCCAACACATGCAAGTACTCCAGATGTACATTTAAAGTCATATAACTGTGCTTAGATAAATACACTCAACATGTATGAAGAAGAAAAAATAGAGAAGATCATTGATCTTTCACATCTTTACAATGATGGTCCTTATGTGTGAGATGTGTTTCTAAACCTGCAATCATCACGATTTTCATCCAGCAGCATTCAAGTGAAAGGCTTATGCATAACTGTGCTTAACTTGATTTTTGTCTCATCAGGTGTGTCTTTCACAGAGCATGCATTGGCTGAAATCTATGAAGAACAGCAGGATAAACCCGTTCCAGTTGTCTGGCTTGGGAGTGCCATAGGACACCAGCTCTTAGTTTGTTGTAGGAAGTTTGCCCACAGTGCTTCTGTGCTGTGAACTTTGTGTGTTCATTTATGCCCTGATGTGAAAACTGAAGACATTTGAAGAAACTGGGGCAGTGTAACAATCTCCATAGTTTAGACAAGATTTCTCAGGCCTAACATGTAAATTCCTTTGTTATTAAATGTTAACTTGATTTTTAAAATAGCTCTTGTATATTTTATTGAAATATGTACATATTGCTTAAAATATTGCTTAATAAAACATAAAACATTGAATGGAGAAGTGGCTCAGTGGTTAAGAGCACTGATGGTTCTTTGAGAGATCCTGAGTTCAATTCCCAGCAATCACACGGTGGCTCACTATCATCTGTAATGGGATCTGATGACCTCTTCTGATGTATCTGAAGATAAGGCAGTGTGCTCACATACATAAAGTAATTAAATTTGTCTTAAAAAACATAGAACTGCAATGTATTCAGCTGCTGGCATTCCTTTCATTTTCATGAAGCTTATGTCACTATTATTGAATTGAGGAAAATAAAAAGGGAAATATATTTCAGTATTACAAAGTATCCCACCTAGAGACTTAGAGTAAAGTGGACTTTACATTTACACTGAACTAGGAATCTCATCATCCAGGCACCTCAGTTCTCCCTGCTCTGGCCAGTTGCACATCTACACGTAATGCTACAACACAGGATAGAAAAACAACCTATTTCTGAAAACATGGGCAGAGATTCCAATTGAGAGTGAACTGTGGAGTATGTTGGCTCTCCTTTATTTTATAAGTGTAAAGACCAAGAATTGGTGTTTTCAAACTATGTCAGTGGAATAATCAAGGGAATCGTCCTAATTTCATTCTGCTTTTTTATGACTTTGACCCAATAATAGGTTATTGCCTTCATTCAGACTGGACTGTACATGTTCTTTCCATTCAATAAACATATAAAGAGCTTAAATAAACAACCCCCCCACAAAAATCTCACAATATGTTGTGACTAGAGACCCATCTAGTTCAGAAGTGAAAGGAACCTCTTTCCTCATCTCTCAAACTTTCTCTTTCAGTCCTCAATCATTGACTTTTTTTTAAGCCTGCAGTCCTAATTAGGGTTATTACTGCTTGCTGTGATAAAAATCTATGGACAAAAGCAAGCTGGAGAGGCAAAGCTTGTCTTTTTGTTTTTGTATTTGTTTACATATTCTGAGTCACAGTGTATTGAGGGAAGTCAAGGCAGGAACTCAGACTGGTTCTGAATCTAGAGTTAGATTCTTATGCAGAAGGCATGGAGGGATGCTGCTTACTGACCTGGTTCTCATGGTTTTCTTGGCCTGCTTTCTAATAGAACCCTGAGCTACAAGGCCAGGATAACACCTCTGATAGTGGCCTGGGTCATAATCTATCAATCACTAATTTTAAAAGTGTCCTATAGGTTTCCCTACAGACTGAGCTTAAGAAGATATTTTGTCAGCCAAGGTTCCCTTTTCACATATGACACATCTGTGTCTAATTGGCTCCATAAAGGAGCTAGGACAACTGCTAAAGGACACTTCACGTGAGCACAGACAATAGAAAAGATTATTGGTAAATGCAAAGAAAAAATTCATAATGGGATGGGGTATTAAAACTCATTTCTATTTTGACTGTGGGAATTACTACAGTAATATAAGTAAAATATGTATCACATATACTGAAAGTCCTTATGAAACATGAGTCTCTACAAAATGGCTATTATTTCATGCTAGGAGTGAAGGTGCCATTTACTTCCCTGGTTTCCCAGCAGGCCTATGCCCACACTATCCTAAGGAACTTTCTTGAGAAACAGTTTACATCCCATCCCAACATCATATGCCTGAAGTCTTGGACCCATACCTCTCCTTCACAAGGATGCCAGAAGTCTGTGAACTGGGTTAGACTCTATAGAGCTGACCCATGGCTTTGCTGAATCATCAGTTGCATGTTGGTGTCATGTTTTATTTCCAAACTTACTTTTATCTTTTCCTTTCTCTTTTCTTTGATTTTAATTCCTTATCATCTATCTATCTATCTATCTATCTATCTATCTATCTATCTATCTATCTATCTATCTATCTATCTATCTATCATCTATCTATCTATCATCTATCATCTATCTATCTATCTATCTATCTATCTATCTATCTATCTATCTATCTATCTATCTATCTATCATCTATCTATCTATCATCTATCTATCATCTATCTATCTATCTATCTATCTATCTATCTATCTATCTATCTCTATCTATCTATCTATCATCTAATATCTCAATTAGAGAATCCCTTCTCTATGTCCTCCCAGTACTTCCCTCTCACCTTCCCATCTCCCCATTCCTCAGTGCTCCCTTTGTCATCGGAATAGGGGATGCCTGCCATGGATATAAACCTACTTTGGAACATCAAGTTGCTGTTAGGACTAGATGCAACTCTTCCTATTGTAGCTACATAAGGTAGCCTAGTAGAGGAAAAGGTTTTCAAAGGCAGTCAATAGAGACAGAGTCAGTCTCTGTTCCTCCTGTTAGGAATTGTATGTGAATTCTGAGTTGTATAATTGTTACATATTGCAGAGGGCCTAGGTTAGTCCCATGAATGTTCCCTGGGTGAATAAAAAAATCCCTGATCCTGTGGTTAGAGAAATCCTCCTTCAAAGCATAATTTGAGAAACTGTGACTTCAGAACACTGGCTAGCATGTCAGGGTTTGAAAAATCAACATTACAGTAAATGGACAGTTGCCACTTAGTATATTGGGATGGCCTTCATGTGGCTCTTAAAACAAAAGGAAAATGTTTAAATGTGAAAAGGAGAGACACTGGAAGAATGAATGTCCTAAGTCTAAGGGTTTGGAATCCACCCTTTGTAAAACTATCTGTCCCTAATGATCAAAAGTATTCTATTGGAAAAGAGATTGTTGTTCCATATATGATAATGATTGTAAACCCTTCTAGGCTTTATACTTCAAAAAAGGGAACTCTCAGTCCCTATAATAAAAGGGAAAATCCACAGAATCTTATGAGTTACTAAAATTTTGGAAAGCTCAACTCAATATAAAAATTGGGAGCAAAATTCTACAGAAAAGATTTGGGCAGTATAGAGCATGGGTACCAAGGAGAAGAATGCATCTTTGTGATAGGGTCCAGCTTGTTTCAAGGTGCTACACTTGGGTGCTTTCTGGGAAATCTGTTCCTCTCCTGGGATACTCAGGCAAGGTATGGCGGTAGAGAAGAGAAGTCACATGCTTTCCTAGGAGCCTTTCCTCTTTCTGCTTTACAAATCTTGGGCTGATATGGGATCATCTGTGACTTTAAATTCACAGCCTTCTTCCTTTAGGCTACATGGTGCTGTTACCCCCATTCGAGGATTATGTAATCATAAATTTCATGCCACCAAAGGAGGTTCTGACATTCAGGCTCTGTTTTCCTGTCCCTGGACAATTGACCTTCACTTGCAACTGGCCTGGTAGGGAAAGCAAGGCAGGAACATCAAGGAGTGGGAGAGACCTGAGTGAGCACAAGGAGAGCAGACTCTTGGAAGGTAGCTTCATGGAGACATCTAGTTTAATGGGGACTGGAAGGAACTAAGGTCACTTCAACCTTTGAGGGTGGGTAGGGGCTTTCAGGGTGAATGTAAATCATTGACAAGGTCCAGAATTGTGCAGATGCCTCATTTGTATGAGGAGAAATTCCAGGTGCTACATAAAATGACCTTATAAGGGGAGAGTAGTTTAGTCCAGCTACTTGGCTATATGACTTCCTCCAGGGGACAAATTTGGGGATGGAGGGAGAAGTGCATCAGGTCACATAGGCCCTGGGACAGGGGCATAGCAGTCCTACACCTGCCAATCTCAGGAGATTTCCAGGGTTTGGACATGCCTCGACTCCACTCTTGTTCTAGGTTGGCCTCCCCCGGTCCCACCACTTCCTGGCCCCACAACTTCTCCTTTTGTTTTATAAAGGGGAGGTATCATCATAGTCATCAGCCTATGGTTTGGTACTGAACCAAAACCTGGTGCTCTCCAATTTTATAAGGCAACCTCCATGAGGATGTCTGAGGTGGAGGCCATGACCTGGCCTAGGTTGTCCTGAAAGTCATCAACCAGATATTATATCTGTACCAGATGATTCTGGTACATCCCAGTAGTTCCCATGAGAGTAGTGGAAGAGTTAAAAATAAGAAACTATAAGGGCATCTTGGATCATATCTAGTGAGTGTCATATCTTTTAGGTCTGTATTAATGGTGCCTAAAGCCTCAACTGCCTCAGAAGGGAAAGCTCTCAGGGAGGAGGAGATTTTATCCCTTATAAGAGATCAAAGATATTGTAGGGAATTGGTGGGGGGGAAATAGTCAAAGACAATTAAGATCTTTCAAAAACCTTTAGAGGGAGGCAAGTGTTAAGGTTTGAGGGAAGGAAAAGGTGGGTTTAAGATAACATATTGAGGTAAGAAAATTTTCTATTCTCAAGAATGCAATGGGAAGAATTAACTGTATTTTGTGAGGATCTATTTTAAATTGTAAGGAGGACAGGGAAGGTATTAACTGATCCTTTAAGTGGGAGGGGGTGGAAAAGTCTCCTTGTACCAAGATATCACCCATGATGATAGATATGAAAACATTGTATAAGTAAGGCCTTAATGTTGTGGCAGCAGCTTCCTGCCAGGGGTGAGAGTGTTTGCCATCCCTTGGGGGAGGATTGTCCACTTATATTGTAATGCTGGCCTGAGTTGTTAATGGGGGGAATTGAGAATGAAAAGCTTTGGCAGTCTTGTGAATGGAGAGGGAGAGAGAAAAAGCAGTCTTTAATGTCTATTGCTAAGGAGTAGCTCCTTTTGGGGGAACCTCAGATCCACATGCTTTTATTAATCACCTTAAATCTTGTAACAATCTCCATTGTCTTGAACTCCTTTTGTAGCGAACATAGGAGTATTCATGGACTGCAGGAAGGACAGATATGGTGATGTTGGAGTTGTTTTTAACCAGTTGTGTGAGCACTTTAAGTTTCTACCTCCATAGAAGCCATGGTTCAACCCAGATAGGCTTGTTGGAGAGCCAGTTGAGGCAGGGAGTATTATATTTAACAGCAGCCCTTAAAATTGGGGGTAACCTGTGGGCTTTTAAAAAACTTTTTATGAATATAATTATCTTTAGTGATATAATCATTTACCTCTCTGTAACTTTTTTCCCTTTGGCTGACTAGTGAGAGTAATTCCCAGAGCTCCAAGATATCTATTTCTTTCTTTTTTTTTAAAGATGTATTTATTATTATATGTAAGTACACTATAGCTGTCTTCAGATGCACCAGAAGAGGGTTTCAGGTCTCATTACAGATGGTCGTAAACCACCATGTGGTTGCTGGGATTTGAACTCAGGACCTTTGGAAGAGCAGCCAGTGTTCTTAACTGCTGAGCCATCTCTCCAGCCCAAGATAGCTCTTTCTAAAAGATTGGTAGTACTGTTGGCCACAAGAGGGCTTAGCATGTCAGTTGACACAGCAGGGATATTCCATTTGTTGACTTGTTTGGTGGTAAAGGCATGAGGACAATGTCCTATGCTTAGAAGTTGAAGCTGGGGAACTAGCTTTCAGTCTGTGGAACCTCTTGTTGTCTTAAAATTGTTTTATTTGCTAGTCTTCAGAGACGATGAAAACCCATAAAGCCTCTGTGGGAGCTATTTTCCCTCTTACTGTCAGTGCTGAGGGCTGCTCCACTTTAAGTTTTAAAGGCTCCAGTGGTTTATCATTTTTGTCAGAATGGGAATGACAGTCTCACTGGGGACAGACTGTCTTGGGGGTGGTGATATTTCTGACAGGGAGCTTTAGGGCACTCACCTTTCCAGTGTCCCTTTTTGTCATACTTAAAGCAGGACCCTTCTGTTTTTTATCATTGCTATGAAGGCCTGGTAAATGGAACCAGCCTGATGGGATGATGTGCCAATATCCTGAGTGGCCATAAATCATCTATCTGAGTTGTTTGTCTCTGAGGCCTTGACAGGCAAGCCTGAACTCAGAATCCATACCTTTCCAATTGATGTTTTTATGAAGGAGGTCTTTGACTGCAGGGTCAGGAATTTTTTAAAGCTCACTTTAGTTCTAAGAATAAAGTCAGAAACAGTCTCTTCTGGTTGATCAAGGCAAAGAGGGAAAAGGCAAGGTCCAGTGAGCTAGAGGGCAGAGTGATTCTGTCCCAGACTTGAAGTGTGCAAAAGCACCTGGTCATAATACCCTGCTTGCTGGGCTGCCTGCTGGATTTCTAAGAAGAAAGCCCCTGACTGAAAAGCTCATCATAGCCATGGGATGTCATCTTGGCCCTGATTCCGCCTGACTTTCAGCGAGGCATTTATCTCTGTAAAGAGCCTTCCCTTCTAGGAAAAATGGCCAGCTAGAGAGCAATGGTAGATATATGTCAATCTTTGGGCATGTTTAAAGTGTTGATTTGACTTTGGAGGAGGGATTTAATCCAAGGGACATGGATATCATCTTCTTTGATTGCATTTCTTAGCTCTTAAGTCTCCATTCTGATAAGGATAGCAATTTAGAGGTTTATTCTAGGTAGGGTGGTTTTAAACCAGATATTCTTGGATCTCTGTGGTGGAGGTCATATAGCTGCTGGGTAGTGGAAAGAAAGGTTGAGGGAGGACTTTCCTGTGGTGCAACACTGGGGGGAGGGGCAAAGGAGAGTACAGGGCAAATTGGATTGGGCCAGAGTATGTGGATGAAGCAATTGTTTGGTCAGTCTCCTCTATGGTCTTTTGTAGGGCTACCGTGTCTGTAATGGGACAGTCCTCAAGATATTCATTCTCATCAGAGTCATCTGATAGGAGTTGGGGGTGAAGCATCCTTTGAGGCCCCAGGTTAGAGGGACTGAAGCATTGTGAACAGCAGCTATAATAGGCAGAAAATGGAGGAAGTGGGGCTTATCTTCCTGGCTCTCTTGGTAGATTAGACAAGCAGACAAGAGTCTACATATCAGGGTCATAGGAGTCTCTAGTTACCACCCACAGGGCTGCCTTAAGGACTTCTCAAAAGCAAGTGGCTTCCCTTTTGGGTCAGTTTTATGCCACAAGCTTTGTGCAATGCTTGTATTCCTGAGCTGCTATTCTGTTTGATAAGATGAAGAGTTTCCCTGGATAGAGTGCCCCGACCCACAGGACAGTCGACAGGGGGGTCTCAGGTGCACCTAGGAGAGAATGGGTACAAGAGATGAGAAGAACCGACAGCAAGACAGGAATTCTGATCAAGCTGTAATTTTTATTTTTCTCACACTGTAATATAAAGGGGAGCAATCAGGATGTTGGGGAGGGGGTGGGCGTTATCTCAGGAGACATACTGCAATGTAGAGGGGAGTAAGCAGGATGTAGACGTTATCTCAGGAGACTTGCTTTGACTTGTTCTCAGGACCTTAGAGGGAAGTTGATCACAGCTGCAGGATATTGATTGGCTAAAAATATCAAGGGAAGGTGGGTGCAGGTTGTGGCTAGGTGAACCAACCATGGGAGAGCTATGTTTGTTCTAACCTACTTACTTTGGTTAGCTAACTTGGCTAAATCAAGAGCTAGTATCTTTTCAACTTAAATGAGCCTAATAGCTGAGCCCGCCAGTAACAATGAAAGGGGGCTGAAGATCAAAGTGAGAGTGGCTCCTGGCATCTCCCTCTTCTCTATATAGAAATGATCAGGGGTAGGGTAGCCATCAGAGGATTGAATAGAAGAGGCCCCAGAAAGGTGGAGTAGTGTCTGTCTTAGAATTCGACCCAGTGTTCCATTGCCCTTACCCATCATTGGAGATCCCTGCCAGTCCCCAGGGATTCCTCTTTTAGGTGGGTATGGTTTTGGGAAGGTGCCAGTCTTTGGTCATCTACTCATCAGGGTAGCAAGCTACCATGGGTGCCCTGATTTTTCAGAATTTATAAAAGGGGGTTCCTTCTGGAGTCCCGACTGGAATGGCAGAGACAGAGACACTATTTTTGCCAGGGTACACGATTGTGCTGTTTAGGCTGTTTTATGACTGTCTCAGAGGATTGTATAGCCATCTCTTGATCTTCCATAGTCAACCGATGATAATGTACCTGAATGGGCTTGGCAGCCAGGTTATCAACCTGTTGTTTGATTAAGGTGATGAGTCGATTAAAAGCCCACGGTCCAAAGGAACATAACATCAGGTCTACAAAGGGTCCTAAAATGCTAGGTAAAAGTGTGGTAAGCCATGGGGAGGTGGAAAACCAATTTTGTACTAACTTTTTGCCTGTTCTCTTTCTCTTTTTCATTTTTCTAATCCTCTCTGACTACCTTCATACTATCTCTGACTACCCCTATTTTACTAGTATAGAAGCAGCACTCTTCCTTTAATGCTGCACAAAGGTCTCCCTGTTGGAGAAAGAGGAGGTCAAGTCCTTGTCTATTTTGGAGGACTACTTCAGCTAGAGAATCAATAGAATTAGAAAGATCATCTATTCCCTGTTGGAGGCATTGGACATCTTGATCAATGGTGGCACGAAGTTCGGTGTACCTGGAGTTAGAAAGAACAAGGGAAGAGATACCTGTCCCTGCTCCCACAGCTCCGAGGCAAAGTAGGACAGAGATAGTAATGGCAGAGATAGGTTCTCTGTGGGAGTGGCTCAATGAAGTGGAGCCGTCTGTAGACTGATCCCACAAGTGGAAGAAATCCTCAGAGTGATACTAAGTAAACTAAGTAAACTTACTAGTAAACTAAGCAGGGTACCATCTGAAGGAGGATGCAAAATTCGGGCATCCTAAAGGTCAGTATAGTTTGGAAAGCTGCAGTATAGAGGCAAGGGGTGAGGCCATCAATACATACCCACCAGGTATCATTGGGGGGGGGGAGCATAAAGGTATAATCAAAGGAAGGAGCAAAAGTTTCATTACACAGGTGAGTATAATCTGAAGGGATATCTATTTCCTTTGTGGTCACACAGAATCCCAGACCGGACATCTGAGTCAGTGAAAGACCTGACCAGGAGTTCTGTTGCCAGCAGCAGTGGCGGGAGTCATTAGTATAGAGGGGATCGCCAGGGATGACAATTACTTCATAAAAAGGATGCTGAGAATGATAACATAGCCAGCTGTTGGGAGCCATAATGGGACAAGCTAATATACTAGCAGGTGATCATCCTGAAATGTCCTGCTTCGAATTATTATATAATCTGTGATAGGTGAGCCCTCATTTAGCAAGCCTGTGAGGGAATAATTTTAGGAAAGATTCCTGCTATTAGTATGCTTTTCCTGTTATTATTATACATATATAATAATCAATAAGTAATAGCACACCCCTTTGGAGCAGATCTCTGCAGATCCACAAAGATGTACTGTCTTATAGTGATGCTATATAGACAAATAGATGACTTAAGTTTTAGTGATGATCCTATAAGAATTCCTAAAATTATATCTGTGATTATTAAGCTCTTTTATAGTGGATCTTCTATTAGGTCTTTTTCTGATAGTCAAAACTGCAATGAGAATTCTGCCAGTCTCCCAAATGTCACCAGTTAATTGCTCTTAGATGGCAACCAAACTTTCTCCTACTCAGAGCACATTCCAAGAGGTTGCAAAACAATTTACCAAAGGTCGTAAAAAGGGAACTAGGATTTATTATAGGTGCTAGGACAGAAGATAAAATATTGACCTGGTTTATCTATACAAAACTTCACTTATAACTTTGTTATGGTGGTAAACTTTTTATGAACCTGTAGAGAAGACAAATGATAGATGTTTAGCTAGATAATTACTCCTAATGGCTGTGCATGTAAACATTCTCTGTTGTAAACTTTTATTTCAATTTATGGTTTGATTTTTGTGTGACCTTGTGATGAACTTTGTAACATGTGATCATGTATTCTGAAAGATGTATAAGTACTGAAGACAAAAGAGAAACATCTCATCTCTTCACTTTCTCTCTCTCTCCCTCTCTTTTACCTTTCCCCACTTAGATTTTTTCCCTTTCTCTACTTAGGATCTTTCTGCTTTTACCCCTTAGATAGTTTTCATAGGAAACTTTTTACAACTTAGTAATAAACTCATTAACCACTTCTCTTAAGTGTCTCATTTTTCTCCATGTGACTTCTGACTAGCAGGCTGAAAGATAGAGCCCAACAGTTCCTGCCGAGATAGTACAAATGCAATTTACCTAATCTTTAGGAGCTTGAGGAAGAGGTGCTAAATGCCAGAAACTGCAGTTTCTGGCCTCAGAGGATTATAGAAGACAGGTCAGCTACATTAGCATAGTAACCTAGATTTAGATAAGCAAACTTTTTATTATACAGCAACCCTAAATTTTCCACAAGACAAAATCTTATCCCCAGAATTTCATAAGACAGAGTCTTACCCCCGCTGGTGCTCTTCCCCACTCTGCTGCCTCAAGAAGAACCAAGAAGAAAGAAACACCTTTGCTGGGGTTGACTCCCAACAGCCAGCAATCTTTGCCCCTTTAAAGAGCTGTGGGGAAGTGCAGAGGCGGATAGAGACTCTTTTAATTTCAGTAAAAACAGAAGTGGGAGGGGTAGGAGAGTGAATGGAGGATGGGTGGGAGGAATGTTTCTTTAATGAGCGTTCTCTCTCGGAGATCAGACTCTGAAGGTCAGGCCATTGCGAGGAGGTTCGAATTATATCACTAATTAGAGACCAATAATTAAAGGCAGTAATGGGGATTTTCTCAGGGCCAAAGGTCCTATAGTAGTAGTCTTTAAAACAATCTCTGACCCTAGACCACATCCTTTCATCAATTGTTTCCTCCTCAGGAAACCAAGGGCAAACCTGTCCAACAAATCTAGAAATTTGCTTAAGTTTTTTTTCTTAACCCGAGTTCCTCGTGTCTTAAGAGATTCTTTAAACCCTGAAATGAACAGGGGTTGCTGAGAAAATGCTTGTCCCATGTCTTACCTTTCCACTCAAAGACTTGCGCTGTGATGTTTCTTCTCTGGCCGAGTGTCAGCGGGTAAACCGAGCGATTGTCCTTCCGCTCCCAGAGTTGCGCCGAAGGGCCCTTCTCAATGGCCTTCCCTCCCAGATGACCCTGCAGGGGGCCCTATGTTGGGTGCCAGAATGCCCTGACCTGCAGGACAGTCAATGGGGGGAGCATCTCAGGGGCACCTAGGAGAGAATGGGGACAAGAGACGTGAAGAACTGACAGCAAGACAGGAATTCTGATCAAGCTGTAATTTTTATTTTTCTCACATTAATATAAAGGGGAGCAATCAGGATGTAGGGGTGGGGGTGGGCGATATCTCATGAAACACACTGCAATGTAGAGGGGAGCAAGCAGGATGTAGATGTTATCTCAGGAGACACACTGCAATGTAGAGGGGAGCAAGCAGGATGTAGACGTTATCAGAGGAGACTTGCTTTGACTTGTTCTCAGGATCTTAGAGGGAAGTTGATCACAGCTGCAGGATATTGATTGGCTAAAAAATCAAGGGAAGGTGGGTGCTGGTTGTGGCTAGGCGACCCAACCATGGGAGAGCTGTTTGTTCTAACCTACTTACTTTGGTTAGCTAACTTGGCTAAATCAAGAGCTAGTATCTTTTCAACTTAAATGAGCCTAGTAGCTGAGCCCTTCAGTAATAATGAAAGGGGGCTGAAGATCAAAGTGAGAGTGGCTTCTGGCAATAGAGAATACAAAAACTCCAAGGTCAAAGGGGAACATTCCTGGGGCTGGGGCAGAGGAGTGGTTGGATCCTTGGTGGATTACACAGAGTCCTAGAGCAAGCCTGTCTACAAATATCAGAAAACTGGTGGATACCCTAGTGTTTTTTATCCATGCATAACTGCATTTTTGTGAGAAGGAGTATAATAGTTGTAGATGAGACCCATATGGGCATCATGGTTCAAACAGAGAGATGGGGCCTTCTAACAACAACACAGAGTAGCCTTGTCCAGACTATACAAAGCAGAAGAGGTAGAAGGGAAAAACTGCCAGCCCTTGTCATTTGGAGGCAAGATTGGGAGGAATTGCTCACCTTCCTCCTGCACATCCTGGCAGTCTTAGAACCTCCACTTTGCTGTGTCAACTGCTCTTCAGACTCTGTTCCCCTGCCAGTCACAGAGTGATTGGCCAGTGATTATGACAAGTGGATCCTGAGAAGAGAAGCCAGGCAGGAACTGTCAGGAACAGGAGATACCTCAGGCAGCTGTGAGGGCAAGTAGAGCAGACTCTCAGGAGATAGCTTCAGTGAGATAGCTTGTTTAATGGATGGGGGTGGGGGGTGGTGTAGGGGGAGGGGGTTAGGCACAAAGGTTGCCAAAACCTTTGGGAATCAGTAAGGGCTTTGGGGGGGGGTGAGTGTACATCATTGGCCAAGGACAAGGCATTGGGGGTGTCTCATTTACATAAGAATTTCAGGTGTTGAACAACATGGCCTTATAAGGGGAAAGGAAGTTCAACCTGGTTACATGACTGTGGAAAGGAAAAGTGGAGGCTCAGGGCTACATGTGCCAGAATATGTAGGTACAGGGTAAGAAGGCAGTGAACCTACGCCTGGTGATCTTAGGAAGACAATTTCCAGCATTTGACCACATTTGGACCCCAGTCTTGCTCTGAGCCAACTTCCCCCAGTCTGTGCCTTTCTGGCCCCACAGAATTCCTTGACTCAATTAAGTTAAACGGCAAGATCATTCTGTCTGCTATGAATAGGTAAGAACATCTTGACAGGGCTGTGGAAAATCACTGCCTAGAGAAGGACAGAACACCTGAGAGTTCTTTGAGCTCAGTAGCCATCTATAGGGACAGGATTAGAATTTGCTTGGAATTCACTTTCTTAGTTACACCTTGTACCTGTAGCCATGACCAAGTCCTATATGGCAGCTTACTCTGTCCAGCCCTAGTGACAGTCATAGTGCAGTGGATCATAACAATGAGAATTTGAGTCTTGGTTTCCTGTTGCCCTTGGACATTTCCCTTTCACCATCCACTTGATGATGAGGCATATTCCTGCTGCTTTAGTTTTATATCTGTGACCATGTCAAGATACCATGATCAAGGCAAAGCATGGTGGAAGCAATTAAATTTGGGCCTCTCAGCTCCAAAAGGTTAGAGTCTACAACCATCACCCTGAGGACAGTTAGACAGATATTAGACTAGTGCAGGGATTAGAGCTGTCTTCTGATCCTCAAATATGAGAGAGTGATGATAGGAGGAAGGGAAAGAGAGGAGGATGGAGAGAGAAAAAAGAGATAGAGAGACAGGAAGATCTTACTTTGTATAGTTTTGACTTTTGAGTCCTTGTAACTGGCCCATTTCCACTCCTTCAAGCAGATCATACCTCTGATACTTCCTAAACAGCTTCACCACTGGGCATCAACATAATGAAACAGTTTTCCTAAGGAAGCCGATTTTGTCAGGGGCCATATTATCAGGGGCCCTTGAAGTGAATCCCAATTAGGGTGGGTTCTAACCTTTGAACTATCTCTCATTGTGCTCTGCTTCCATTTTCAGAGAGCAGAAATGTCTAGCCCTCTGGCCTTTCTAGAGTTGAGGCCATGTGTGATCAGGGCAGAATTGCATGCAAATGGTGGGGTGACCCAAGTGAGAGCCCAATGACCCTACCTTGACCTTCCTCCTATAAAAGAATACTAGCCATCCAGGGACCTGAACTGATGTATTCTTACAAACAGGCCGAGCTGTTCTCATAAGGATGACAGTTATTTTGTTAGGAAGATAGTACTGTACCACACCTGAATTTGTCTCCTGTTTGTACTCTTGGGCATTTGGAGCAATAGGAGCTGGATCCTGAAGCCACTAACTACACCCATGACAGCCATCATCCCAATGAGAAACTGAAGAGGCAGGGCCTACAATTTACATCAAACCAAAGGAAATGTTCTGGAATCCTGCAAAAAAAGCACATGGATGTTCCACCTTATAAAGCAGCTGCCAGAGCAGATGCACATGCAGTCTGTAATGTCTGGTCCTGAGGCCAAACTCTCCCCACAGCCAACACTGACTCTTCACAGTCACCAGCAGCTTCCTGTTACCTCACTTGTGATAGATATCCCATTCAACATTAAAGCCATGTTTACAGCCTGGAGGGTCAGGACTACAAGTACACTTCAGTATTTAGTTTGGGGTCTGGACCCCAGTGACTGGCCTAAGGTCCACCAAGTATAGGTATTGTGAAGCAATGAAGACCAGCAGAACAAGGGAAGCTGTGGTCAGTGCAGAGAAGAAAGAAGAAAGGTTGCTTACTAATTAGATGTTCTAAACTCTCCCCTTCCCAGTAATGGATATTTTCCCCTAAGAATGAGAAATATTCATCCCATGTATTATTTTTTATTGAACATAAGTTTTTTTCTATACCCTATAATCTCATTATGGTTTTCCTTCCGTCATCTTCTCCCTGATCCTCTAGACTTCCCCACCTATTCAACTCCAGCCTTCTTTCTTTTTTTTTTAATTTAATTTAATTTTATTTTTTTTAATTTACATTCCAAATCACTTCCCCTTTCCCGTTTCCTCCCTCCCCGAAAGTCCCATAAGCCCCCTTCCCTCCCTCTTTTCTCCGTTCAACCCCCTCTCATTACTCTGTCCTGGCGTTCCCCTACATCCAGTCTTTCCAGGACCAGGGGTCTCTCCTTCCATCTTTTTAGAAATCTATTGATATGCTGATTGTGTCTAGGGTATTCTGAGATTCTGGGTCAATATCCCCTTATCAGTGACTTCATACCATGTGTGATCTTTTGTGATTGGGTTACCTCACTAAGGATGATATTTTCAAGTTCTGACCATTTGCCTAGGAATTTCGTGAATTCATTGTTTTTAATTGCAGAGTAGTATTCCATTGTGTAAATATACCACATCTTCTGAATCCATTCCTCCGTTGAGGGACATCTGGGTTCTTTCCAGCTTCTGGCTATTATAAATAAGGCTGCTATGAATATAGTGGAGCATGTGTCCTTATTGCATGCAGGTAAAGTCTCTGGGTATATGCCCAGGAGTGGTATAGCCGGATCCTCCGGAAGTGTCATGCCCAGTTTTCTGAGGAGCCGCCAGACTGCTTTCCAGAGTGGTTGTACCAGCCTGCAATTCCACCAGCAGTGGAGGAGTGTTCCTCTTTCTCCACATCCTCGCCAACAACTGCTGTCTCCTGTGTTTTTGATCTTAGCCATCCTGACTGGTGTGAGATGGAATCTCAGGGTTGTTTTGATTTGCATTTCCCTAATGACTAAGGATGATGAACATCTCTTTAGGTGCTTCTCAGCCATTAGATATTCTTCAGGTGAGAACTCTTTGTGTAGCTCTGTACCCCATTTTTAATAGGGTTACTTGCCTCTCTGGAGTTTAACTTCTTGAGTTCTTTGTATATCTTGGATATTAGCCCTCTGTCGGATGTAAGGTTGGTAAAGATCATTTCCCAGTTAGTTGGTTGCCGCTTTGTCTTTTTGACGGTGTCTTTTGCCTTGCAAAAACTTTGTAATTTAATGAGGTCCCATTTGTCTATTCTTGATCTTAGAGTATAAGCTATTGGAGTTCTGTTCAGGAAATTCTCCCCTGTGCCCATATGTTCAAGGTTCTTCCCTAGTTTCCCTTCTATTAGTTTCAGTGTGTCTGGTTTTATGTGGAGATCTTTGATCCACTTAGAATTGAGCTTAGTGCAAGGAGATAAGGATGGGTCAATTTGCATTCTTCTGCATGTTGACCTCCAGCTGAGCCAGCACCATTTGTTGAAAAGGCTATCTTTTTTCCACTGGATGGTTTTAGCTCCTTTGTCAAAGATCAAGTGACCATAGGAGTGTGGATTCATTTCTGGGTCTTCAATTCTGTTCCATTGATCTACATGTCTGTTACTGTACCAATACCATGCAGTTTTTAACACTATTGCTCTGTAGTACAGCTTGAGGTCCGGGATACTGATTCCCCCAGAGGTTCTTTTACTCTTGAGAATAGTTTTAGCTATTCTGGGTTTTCTGTTATTCCAGATGAATTTTTGAATTGCTCTTTCTAACTCTATGAAGAATTGAGTTGGGATTTTGATGGGGATTGCATTGAATCTGTGTATTACTTTTGGTAAGATGCTCATTTTTACTATATTAATCCTGCCAATCCATGAGCATGGCAGATTTTTCCATCTTCTGAGGTCTTCTTCAATTTCTTTCTTCAGAGACTTGAAGTTCTTGTCATACAGATCTTTCACTTGTTTGGTTAGCGTCACGCCAAGATACTTAATATGGTTTGTGGCTATCGTAAAGGGTATTATTTCTCTTACTTCTTTCTCAGCCTGCTTATCCTTTGAGTATAGGAAGGCTTCTGACTTGCTTGAGTTGATTTTATATCCGGCCACTTTGCTGAAGTCGTTTATCAGCTGTAGGAGTTCTCTGGTGGAGTTCTTTGGGTCGCTTATGTATACTATCATATCGTCTGCAAATAGTGATAGTTTGACTTCTTCCTTTCCAATTTGTATCCCTTTGACCTCTTTTTCTTGTCTAATTGCTCTAGCCAGAACTTCAAGTACTATATTGAAAAGATATGGAGAGAGAGGGCAGCCTTGTCTAGTCCCTGATTTTAGTGGGATTGCTTCAAGTTTCTCTCCGTTTAGATTGATGCTGGCTACTGGTTTGCTGTAAATTGCTTTTACTATGTTTAGATATGGGCCTTGAATTCCTGATCTTTCCAAGACCTTTAGCATGAAAGGATGCTGAATTTTGTCAAATGCTTTCTCAGCATCTAATGAGATGACCATGTGGTTTTTTTCTTTGAGATTATTTATGTAGTGGATTACATTGATGGATTTCCTTATATTGAACCATCCCTGCATCCCTGGGATGAAGCCTACTTGATCGTGGTGAATGATCGTTTTGATGTGTTCTTGGATTCGGTTGGCAAGAATTTTATTGAGTATTTTTGCATCGATATTCATAAGAGAGATTGGCCTGAGATTCTCTTTCTTTGTCAGATCTTTGTGTGCTTTTGGTATTAGTGTAATTGTGGCTTCATAGAACGAGTTGGGTAGTGTTCCTTCTGTTTCTATTTTGTGGAACAGTTTGAAGAGTATTGGTGTTAGGTCTTCTTTGAAGGTCTGATAGAATTCTGCACTAAAACCATCTGGACCTGTGCTTTTTTTGGTTCGAAGACTTCCAATGACAACTTCTATTTCTTCAGGGCTTATAGGACGGTTTAGATGGTCTATTTGATCCTGATTTAATTTTGGTACTTGGTATCTGTCAAGGAAATTGTCCATTTCCTCAAGATTTTCTAGTTGTGTTGAATACAGGTTTTTGTAGTAGGATCTGATGATTTTTTGAATTTCCTCAGTTTCTGTTGTTATCTCTCCCTTTTCGTTTCTGATTTTATTAATTTGGATACTATCTCTGTGCCCTCTGGTTAGTCTGGCTAAGGGCTTATCTATCTTGTTGATTTTCTCAAAGAACCAACTCCTCGTTTTGTTGATTCTTTGTATGGTTTTATTTGTTTCTACTTGATTGATTTCAGCCCTGAGTTTGATGATTTCCTGCCTTCTACTCCTCTTTGGTGTATTTGCTTCTTTTTGTTCCAGGGCTTTCAGGTGTGCCATTAAGCTGTTAGTGTATGCTGTCTCCCGTTTCTTTTTGGCGGCACTCAGGGCTATGAATTTTCCTCTTAGCACTGCTTTCATTGTGTCCCATAAGTTAGAGAATGTTGTGCCTTCATTTTCATTAACTTTCAAAAAGTCTTTGATTTCTTTCTTTATTTCCACCTTGACCAAGTTATCATTGAGTAGAGCATTGTTCAGCCTCCATGTGTACGTGGGTTTTCTTTTGTTTTTGTTGCCATTGAAGACCACCCTTATTCCATAGTGATCTGATAGGAGGCATGGGATTATTTCTATCTTCTTGTATCTGTTGAGGTCTGATTTGTGACCAATTATATGGTCAATTTTGGAGAAGGTACCATGAGGAGCTGAGAAGAAGGTGTATTCTTTAGCTCTAGGATGAAATGTTCTATATATATCAGTTAGTTCCATTTGGTCCAAGGCTTCAATTAGATTCACTGTGTCCCTGTTTAGTTTCTGCTTTCCTGAACGATCCATTTCAGAGAGCGGGGTGTTGAAGTTACCCACTATTATTGTGTGCGGTGCGATGTGTGCTTTGAGTTTTAGTAAAGTTTCTTTTACGAATGAGGGTGCCCTTGCATTTGGAGCATAGATATTCAGGATTGAGAGTTCTTGATGGTGGATTTTTCCCTTGATCAGTATGTAGTGTCCTTCTGTGTCTTTTTTGATGACTTTGGGTTGAAAATCAATTTTATCCGATATTAGGATGGCTACTCCACCTCGTTTCTTGGGGCCATTTGCTTGTAAAATTGTTTTCCAGCCTTTTACTCTGAGGTAGTGTTTGTCTTTGACACTGAGGTGCGTTTCCTGCATGCAGCAAAATGCTGGGTCCTGTTTACGTATCCAGTCTGCTAGTCTATGTCTTTTAATTGGGGAATTGAGACCATTGATATTAAGAGAGATTAAGGCATAGTGATTATTGCCATCTGCCATTCTTGACGCTATCTTTATGTTTGAGTGGTTATCTACTTTTGGGTTTGATTCAAGGTTATTATCTCATTTTTTCCAGGGTGTTGTTTCTCTCCCTGTATTGGAGGTTTCCACCTATTATCCGTTGCAGGGCTGGATTTGTGGAAAGATATTGTGAAAATTTGGTTTTATCATGGAATATCTTGGTCTCTCCATCTATGGTGATTGAGAGTTTTGCTGGGTATAGTAGTCTAGGCTGGCATTTGTGCTGTCTTAGTGTCTGCATGAGATCTGCCCAGGATCTTCTGGCTTTCATAGTCTCTGGTGAGAAGTCTGATGTGATTCGGATAGGTCTTCCTTTGTATGTTACTTGGCCCTTTTCTCTTACTGCATTTAGTATTCTTTCTTTGTTTAGAACATTCGGTGTTTTGATTATTATGTGACGGGAGGTATTTCTGTTCTGGTCCAGTCTGTTTGGAGTTCTGTAGGCTTCTTGTACGTTCATCGCCATCTCTCTCTTTAAGTTAGGGAAGTTTTCCTCCATAATTTTGTTGAAGATGTTTACTGGCCCTTTAAGTTGCAAATCTTCACTCTCATCTATACCTATAATCCTTAGGTTTGGTCTTCTCATTGTGTCCTGGATTTCCTGGATGTTTTGGGTTACGCGTTTTTTGCAT
Organism: Tokudaia tokunoshimensis; assembly: GCA_036184795.1. Classification (NCBI taxonomy): domain Eukaryota; kingdom Metazoa; phylum Chordata; class Mammalia; order Rodentia; family Muridae; genus Tokudaia; species Tokudaia tokunoshimensis. Next base: position 2,595,684 of record BTHU01000015.1, on the reverse strand, counting down.
TTTGCATTTTCTTTGACTGTTGAGTCGATGCTTTCTATGGAATCTTCAGCACCTGAGATTCTTTCTTCCATCTCTTGTATTCTATTGTTGATGTTTGCATCTATGACTCCTGATTTCTTCCCAAGGTTTTCTATCTCCAAAGTTGTCTCCCTTTGTGATTTCTTAGTTGTTTCTACTTCCTTTTTTAGTTCCTGGATGGATTTGCTGAGATCCTTCACTTGTTTGTTTGTATTTTCCTGTATTTCTTTAAGGTATTTTTGCATTACCTCTTTCAGGATTTCTTCCTGATGACCCACGTTCTCCTGCATTTCTCTGAGCGATTTTTGTGTTTCCTCCTCATGGGATTCCATCTGTTGATCCATCATCTCCTGCATTTCTTTAAGCAGTTCTCGTGTTTCCTTTGTAAGGGCATCTAACCGTTGATTCATTTCTTTAAGCAATTTTTGTGTTGCCTCCTTATGGGCATCCGTCTGTTGACCCATATTCTTCTGCATTTCTTTATGCAAATTTCGTGAGTCCTTTGTGAGTGCATCTACCCGTTGATTCATCTCGTTAAGCGATTTTTGTGTTGTCTCCTTGTGCGCCTCCATCTTTTGATCCATGTTCTCCCGCATTTCTCTAAGCGATTTTTGTGTTTCCTTTGTAAGGGCTTCTAACCGTTGATTCATGGTCTCCTGTAACTCTTTATGGGATTTATTTGTGTCCTTCTTGTGATCCTCTAATAGCATCATGAGAAGTGATTTTAAATCCAGATCTTGTCTTTCGGGTGTGGTGGGGTATCCAGGACTTGCTGCTGTTGGAGAGTTGGGTTCGGATGGTCCCACATTACTTTGATTACTGTTAGTAACATTCCTACGTTTGCCTTTTGCCATCTGGATACCTCTGGTGTTAGTTGGTCCTGCTGCCACTGGCTGTTGGTTGGACCTCCTGTGAGCCTGCAAAGCTATTTCTGCCCCCCCTGGATTACCAGGATTCCCCTGGCACCGATTTCTGGGGCCTGCCTGCTCCTGAGTGACTTTGGAGCCCTAATGTGCTTTGCCCCAAGTGATCTTATATTGGGGAGGCCTTGCACATCTAAAGGCTCAGCCTAGTGGATTCCTGGAGCAGAGGTCGCCAAAGGGAGGCTGGCAGGCTCCTGCCCTGTGCAGGGGTGTGTGATCTCTCCTGGGGGGGGAGGGGGCGTCCCTCTGCCAGGCAGAAGTCCCACAGCAGATCTGGCGCGCTGGTCACTGCAGATCAGCCCAGCACCTGGGAGCAGGTTACACACAAGCTGCCTGAACCCGAAGCTATATTATGCCTGTCTGTCTCTGAGCCTGGCAGTCCCAACTACCTGGTCACTGGAGCAAAGATGGCGGAGGGCACTCTCCGTGGCGCCGCTCACCCTGTGGTCACGATGGCCCGCCGATCTGGCACCCAGACGACCACAGCGCCAACCCGCCCTCGGGCACAGACGGAAGCCCCAACAGGCCGTGTCCCAAGTGATGTTATATTGGGGGGAGAGCCTGGGTACCGGTCTCTCCAGCGCAGTCCGCGGGAACAGAGGTCGCGGAAGGGAAGCTGGCAGGCTCCCTCCCTGCGCGGGGCCAGCCTTCTTTCAATAAGAAAAAAAGAAAAGAAAACTGGCATATTGAATAAAGATATCCAAAAGAAACCAAACCAAACAAACAGAAAAACAAAACAGAAAAAGCACTAGAAACACGGACACACATGCACACATACACACACACACACACACACACGAATGACAATATATATTTGGAAAAGAATATATAAGCAAAAGAGCAGTAATGTGAGTGGAGCAGCTAGGACAGGAGCCTTCTAATCACCATGTGCACCAGGGAGTCAGGCGGCTCAACTTCCCTCTTTTTTTTAATATTATATTATATATTTACTTTATTTATATTTCAAATGGTATCCCCTTTCCGAGTTACCCCTCCGAAAATCTGCTATCCCATAGCCCCTCCCCCTCCTCTCCTCAATTTCCTGACTTGCATTCCCCTATTCTGGGGAAACGAGCATTAACAGCAACAATGGTCTCTTCACTCATTGATGTCTGAAATGGTCATCTTCACTAATATGTAGCTGGAGCCATGGGTCCCTCCATGTGTACTCTTTGGTTGGTGGTTTAGTCCCTGGGAGCTCTGGGGGTACTAGTTGGTACATATTATTGTTCCTCCTATAGGGCTGGAAAACTCTTCAGCTCCTTGGGTCCCTTCTCTAGCTGCTCCAATGGGAACCCTATGTTCATTCTATTGGTTGGCTGTGAGCCATGGGTATTTTGATCCACCTTCCAATAAGGATCAAAGTATTCACTCTTTGGTCTTCTTTCTTCTTGACCTTCATGTGGTCTGTGAGTTGTATCTTGGGTATTCCAAGCTTTTGGGCTAATATCCACTTATCAGCAAGTGCATACCATGTATGTATGTACTTTTGTGATTGGTTTACCTCACTCAGGATGATATTTTCTAACACCATCCATTTGCCTAAAAATTTCATGAATTAATTGTTTTTAATAGCTGAGTAGTACTCCATTGTGTAAATGTACCACATTTTCTGATTCCATTCCTCTGTTGAGGGACATCTGAGTTCTTTTCAGCTTCTGGCTATTATAAATAAGGCTGCTATGAACATAGTAGAGCATGTGTCCTTATTATATGTTGGAGCATCTTCTGGGTATATGCCCAGGAGTGGTATAGCTGGGTCCTCAGGTAGTGCTATATTCAATTTTCAGAGGAACCTCCAAACTAATTTCCAGAGTGGTTTAACCAGCTTGCAATCCCACCAGCAATGGAGGAGTGTTCCTCTTTCTCCACATCCTCTCCAGCATTTGCTGTCCCCTGAGTTTTTGATCTTGGCCATTCTGACTGGTGTGAGGTGAAATCTCAAGGTTGTTTTGATTTGCATTTCCCTGATGTTTACTAAGGATGTTGAACATTTCTTTAGGTGTTTCTCAGCCATCCAGTATTCCTCAGTTGAGAATTCTTTGTTTAGCTCTACCCCATTTTTATTAAGGTTATTTGGTTCTCTGGAGTCTAACTTCTTGAATTCTTTGTATATATTGGATACTAGCCCTCGATCAGATGTAAGATTGGTAAAGATCTTTTCCCCATCTGTTGGTTGCCATTTTGTCCTATTGACAGTGTCCTTTGCCTTACAGAAGCTTTGCATTTTTATGAGGTCCCATTTGTCAATTCTTTTTTTTTGTTTTTTTTGTTTTCCGAGACAGAGTTTCTCTGTATAGCTCTGGCTGACCTGGAACTCACTCTGTAGACCAGGTTGGCCTTGAACTCAGAAATCCGCCTGCCTCTGCCTCCCAAGTGCTGGGATTAAAGGCGTGCACCACCACTGCCAGCTCCATTTGTCAATTCTTAATCTTAGAGCATAAGCTATTGGTGTTCTATTCAGGAAATTTTCCTCTGTGCTCACGTGCTCCAGGTTCTTCCACACCTTCTTTTCTATTAGTTCCAGTGTATCTGGTTTTATATGGAGGTCCTTTATCCACTTGGACTTGAGCTTTGTTCAGGGAGATAAGAATGAATCAATTTGCATCCTTGTATATGTTGACTGCTAGTTGACCCAGCACCATTTGTTGGAAATGCTGTCTTTTTTCCACTGGATGGTTTAACTCCTTTGTCAAAGATCAAGTGACCATAGGTGTGTGGGTTCATTTCTGGGTCTTCAATTCTATTCCATTTATCTTCCTTCCTGTATCAATACCATACAGTTTTTATCACTATTGCTCGGCAGTAGAGGTTGAGGTCAGGGATGATGATTCCACCAGAAGTTCTTTTATTGTTGAGAATAGTTTTCACTATCCTGGGTTTTTTGTTATTCCAAATAAATTTGCAAACTACTCTTTCTAACTCTATGAAGAATTGAGTTGGAATTTTGACGGGGATTGCACTGAATCTGTAGATTGCTTTAGGCAAGATGGTCATTTTTATTATGTTAGTCCTGCCAATCCACGAGCATGGGAGATCTTTCCATCTTCTGAGATCTTCTTCAATTTCTTTCTTCAGACTTAAAGTTCTTGTCATACAGATCTTTCATATTAATAGTCTCCCAACCAAAAGAAAAAAAAACCCCAGGATTAGATGGGTTCAATGCAGAATTCTACCAGACCTTCAAAGAAGTCTTAACACCAATACTCTTCAAGCTATTCCACAAAGTAAAAACAGAAGAAACATTACCCAACTTGTTTTATGAAGCCACAATTACTCTGATATCTAAACCACACAAAGACCCAACAAAGAAAGAGAACTTTGGACCATTTTCCCTTATGAATAGCTATGCAAAAAAAACTCAATAAAATTCTCACCAACTAATATCAAAAACACAACAAAATGATCGTCCACCATGATCAAGTAGGCTTCATTCCAGGGATTCAGGGATGATTCAATATATGGAAATCCATCAATATAATCCACTATATAAACAAACTCAAAGAAAAAAACCACATGAAATCATTAGATGCTGCGAAAGCATTTGACAGAATCCAACATGTCTTCATAATAAAAGTCTTGGAAAGATCAGGAATTCAAGGCCCATACCTAACCATAGTAAATGCAATATACAGAAAACCAGTAGCCAACATTAAACTAAGTGGAGAGAAACTTGAAGCAATCCCACTGAAATCAGGGACTAGGCAAGGCTATCCCTACTTGTTCAATATAGTACTCGAAGACCTAGTCAGAGCAATTAGAAAACAAAAGGTCAAAGGGATTCAAATTGAAAAGGAAGAAGTCAAAGTATCACTATTTGCAGATGATATGGTAGTATGCTTAAGTGACCCCAAAATTTCCACCAGAGAACACCTAACCATGATAAACAATTTCAGCAAAGTGGATGGATATAAAATTAACTCAAACTAATCCATAGCCTTCCTATACTTAAAGGATAAAGAAGCTGAGAAAGAGATTAAGGAAATGACACCCTTCACGATAGTCATAAATAATATAAATTATCTTGTTGTGACTCTTTCCACCTCCCTCTGTGCACTGCGTGACAGGAGAGAGTGATCTTCCAGCAGTGCTTTCCCTTCTGGGCAAGGAGGTGAGATCCCTACTTTCTCGCCAATAACTTTCTGGAGGGGAAGAACTAGGAGCTCACAGGGAATACCATCAGCAGAGCAACTGGGACAGGACCCTTCCTGTTTCCATCTGCATCCTGGAGCTGAGTGACTCCACAGCCATCTGTACACAGATACCACCAGAAAATAATTGGTCTCCCAGTAGTGCTGACACAGGCTTACAGGTCCAGAGGAGAGATAAGCTCCATCCAACAGCAAGATCAACTAACATTACAGATAACCAGATGGCGAAAGGCAAGGGCAAGAACTCTCCCAACAGAAATCAAGGCTACTTGGCAACATCAGAACCCAATTCTCCCAAAACATCAACTCCTGGATACCCCAACACACCAGAAAAACAAGAGTTGGATGTAGAATCACATCTCATGATGCTGATAGAGGACTTTAAGAAGAATATAAATAACTTTCTTAAAGAAATACAGGAGAACACATGTAAACAGGTAGAGCCCTTAAAGAATTACAGGAAAACACAACCAAATAGGTGAAAGAATTGAACAAAACCATCCATCATCTAAAAATGGAAGTAGAAACAATAAAGAAATCACAAAGGGAGACAATCCTGTAGATAGAAAGCCTAGGAAAGAGATCAGAAGTCAAAGATGCAAGCATCAACAATAGAATACAAGAAGTAGAAGACAGAATCTCAGGTGCTGAAGATACAATAGAAAACATTGATACAACAGTCAAAGAAAACACAAAATGCAAAAAGCTCCTGACCCAAAACATCCAGGAAATCCAGGACATAGTGAGAAGACCAAACCTAAGGAGAATAGGGTTCAAAGAGAGCGAAGACTCCCAACTTAAAGGGCCAGTAAATATCTTCAACAAAGATATTTTATAAAAGAAAACTTCCCTAACCTAATGAATGAGCTACTCATGGACATACAAGAAGCCTACAGATCTCCAAATAGATTCAACCAGAAATGAAATTCCTCCCAACACATAATAATCAAAACACCAAATGCATAAAACAAAGAAAGAATATTAAAAGCAGTAAGGGTAAAAGGTCAAGTAACATATAAAGGCAAAACTATCAGAATTATATCAGAATTCTCACCAGAGATTGTAAAAGCCAGAAGATCCTGGACAGATGTCATACAGACCCTAAGAGAACACAAATGCCAGCCCAGGCTACTTTACCCAGCAAAACTCTCTATTACCATAGATGGAGAAACCAAGATATTCCATGGCAAAACCAAATTTTCATAATATCTTTCCCCAAATCCAGCCCTTCAAAGGACAATAAATGGAAAACTCCAACACAAGGAGGGAAACTATACCCTAGAAAAAGCAAGAAAGTAATCTTCCATTAACAGAACAATAAGAAGACTGCCACATAAACTTAACTCCAACTTTAACTACAACAATACCAGGAAGCAGCATTCACTTTTCCTTAATATCTCTTAATATCAATGGACTCAATTTCTCGATAAAAAGACATAAGCTAATAGACTGGATACATATACAGGACCCAACATTTTGTTGCATACAAGAAAACCACCTCAGTGACAAAGACAGACACTACCTCAAAGTAAAAGATTGAAAAACAATTTTCCAAGCAAATTGTCCCAAGAAACAATCTGGAGTAGCCATATTAATATCGAATAAAACTGACTTTCAACCTAAAGTTATCAAAAAAGATAAGGAAGAACACTTAATGCTCCTCAATGGAAAAATATACCAAGAAGAACTCATAATCCTGAATATCTATGCTCCAAATACATGGGCACCAACATCCATAAAAGGAACTTTACTAAAGCTCAAAGCACACATTGCACCTTATAAAATAATAGTGGGAGACTTCAACACCCCACTCTTATCAATGGACAGATCAAGAGAACAGAAATTAATCAGAGAAACAGTGAATCTAACAGAAGCTATGAACCAAATAGATTTAACAGATATCTATAGAACATTTTATTCAAAAACAAAAGAATATACCTTCTTCTCAGGACATCATGGTACCTTCTCCAAAATTGACCATATAATTGATCACAAAACAGGCCTAAACAGATACAAAAGGCTGAAATAATCCCTTGCATCATATGAGATCATCTCAGATTAAGGCCGATCTTCAATAACATCAAAACAAGAGAACCTAAAGAAATAGAAGCTGCCATTAACAGTCTCCCAACCAAGAAAAACCCAGGACCAGATGGGTGTAGTGCAGAGTTCTATCAGACCTTCAGAGAAGACATAATACCAATACTCTTCAAACTATTCCACAAAATAGAAACAGAAGGAACACTACCCAACTCCTATGAAGCCACAATTTCGCTGATACCAAAATGACACAAAGATCCAACAAGGAAAGAGAATTTCAGACCAATTTCCCTTATGAATAGCGATGCAAAAATACTCAATAAAATTCTTGCCAACTGAATCCAAGAACACATCAAAACGATCACTCACCACAACCAAGTAGGCTTCATCCCAGGATGCAGGAATGTTTCAATATACGGAAATCCATCAATGTAATCCACTACATAAATGAACTCAAAGAAAAAAAAACCACATGGTCATTTCATTAGATGTTGAAAAAGCATTTGACAAAATTCAGCATCCTTTCATGTTAAAAGTCTTCAAAAGAACTGTCACTTGATCTTTGACAAGGAAGCTAAAACCATCTGGTGAAAAAAAGACAGCATTTTCAACAAATGGTGCTGGTTCAACTGGCAGTCAACATGTAGAAGAATGCAAATTGATCCATTGTTATCTCCTTGTACAAAGCTCAAGTCCCCGTGGATGAAGATCCTCCACATAAAACCAGATACACTGAAACCAATAGAAAAGAAAGTGGGGAAGATCCTCAAGCACATGGACACAGAGAAAAAGTTCCCAAATTGAACACCAATAGCTTATGCTCTAAGATCAAGAATTGACAAATGGAACCTTTTAAAATTGCAAAGCTTCTCAAAGGTAAAGGATACTGTCAACAGGACAATACAGAAACCAACCAACTGGGAAAAGATCTTTACCAATCCTACATCTGATAGAGGACTAGTATCCAATATATACAATGTAATCAAGAAGTTAGACTCTAGAGAGCCAAATAACCCTAACAAAAATGGGGTACAGTGATAAACAAAGAATTTTCAACTGAGGAATACCAAACGACTGAGAAGCACCTAGAGAAATGTTCAACATTCTTGTCATAAGAGAAATGCAAATCAAAACAACCTTGAACTTCCACCTCACAGCAATCAGAATGGTAAATATCAAAAACTCAGGTGGCAGCAGATGCTGGAGAAGATGTTGAGAAAGAGGAATACTCCATTGCTGGTGGGATTGCAAGCTGGTAAAACCACTTTGGAAGTCAGTTTGGTTGTTCCTCTGGAAATTGAACATAGTGTTACTGGAGGACCCAGCTATACCTCGTCTGAGCATATACCCAGAAGATGCTCCAATATGTAATAAGGACACATGCTCCACTATGTTCATAACAGTCTTATTTATAATAACCAGAAGCTGGAAAGAACCCAGATGTCCCTCAATAGAGAAATTGATACAGAAAATGTGGTACATTTATACAATGGAGTACTACTCAGTTATTAAAAACAATGAATTCATGAAATTCTTAGGCAAATGGATGGAACTAGAAAATCTCATCTTGAGTGAGGTAACCCAATCACAAAAGAACACACATGGTATGTATTCCTTGATAAGTGGATATTAGCTCAGAAGCTTGGAATATCCAAGATATAATTCACAGACCACATAAAGCTTAAGTAGGAAGACCAAAGTGTGGATACTTTGGTCCTTCTTAAATATGGTTCAAAGTACCCATGGAAGGAAATACAGAGACAAATTGTGGAGCTGAGACTGAAGAAAGACCACCCAGAAACTGCCCCACCTGGAGATCCATCCCAGATAGTTACCAAATCCAGACACTACTGTGGATGCCAACAAGTGCTTGCTGACAGGAGCCTGATATAGTTGTTTCTAGAGAAGCCCTGCAAGTGCCTGACAAATACAGAGGGGGATGCTCTCAGCCAACCATTAGACTGAGCCCAGAGTCCCCAATGGCGGAGCTAGAGAAAAGACTCAAGGAACTGAACGGGTTTACAGCCCCATATGAGGAACAACATTATGAACCAACCAGTACCTCCAGAGCTCCCAGGGACTTAACCACCAACCAAAGAGTACACATGGAGGGACCCATGGCTCCAGCCACATGTGTTGCAGAGGATTTCCTGCTCAGACATCAATGAGAGGAGAGACCCTTGGACCTGTGAAAGTTCATTGCCCCAGGGTAGGGGAATGCCAGGTCAGGGAAGTGTAAGTGGGTGGATTAGTGAGCAAGGGTAGGGGGATGGGATTGGGGGTTTTTCGGAGGGGAGACCAGAAAAGGGGATAGCATTTGAAATGTAAACATAGAAAATATTTAATTAAAACATTGTAAAAATAATAGTAGTAATGTAAAACAATGTCCAAGCACAGTATTATGAGACAAAACATCTCCAAGAGTGCAACTGCACAAATCTTAAATGACCCTCCTGGTCCTTTCTCACTCTGAGTAGGCCATCCTTAACTGGCTCCACAGGTCCACTCATTAAAGATCGCATTGACACTTGAGTCATGACAGCCGGTTAAGAATTTGCCATTCTTATCACACAGGCCAAGCTGACTTGGTGAGTTCCTCTGGTCTTTCTGACTCCCTCCCACCTCTTCATCATCCCTCCATTCCAGAGGGAGTGGAATAAACATGGCTTTAGTCTCCATCTACTTGACCAACACAGCCTCAAGGAAGTATTCAGAGAGCAGAGTAGACAACTCCTTACCTATCCTGCCCAGGGACATGTCTAGCTCCTGTTCATCTCAGATGAACACCTCTCGTCTGAGGATTTTTGGGGGGTTCAGGACTGAAGTCATCTGACTCCTTTGGAACAAAAAGTAGAGGTCTGACAGAAAGATTAACCCAGTTCTCAGGTGTGAAGGGCTTCAGGACTCTTGTGGTCATGAGTGGGACCATGTGTAAACAAATGGAGGTAACCAGAGTGATGGATCTCAGGTCCTTCAGCCTATCCATCCTATTTGTGCATTTTTCTTCTTTGGCTGTTGGATCCCTCTGAAATATAGCTTGTCCTCCCAGGCAGGTGGATGGAAATCCAGTGCTGGTTCCCTGCCTGGAAGCACAGGAACAACCTAGAAGGCATTCAAGTGGGGTAAAGTCCTAGCCTGGTGGCCAGGCCTGGGGACCCACACATAGGCACTGACCCACCCACTTTCTGATCAGTTTGTGTCTCTGGCCTCTATTGCCCTCCTTTCTCTGCTAGGAAGAGAAACAAGGGCAACCTTTTCCTCAGGCCTGCAGCCTCTCCAGGTCTGCTGTATGGCCCAGCTCCCATGCACCTGCCTCCCTGCCCCCACCCCCTCACCCTGGTTCTCTTGTTGCCTGTCTTCTCCTTTCACAGGCATTTTATTGTCTTATCTATGGATCTGGTGTTTATGTGGACTCTTCCACTGGAATCTGCCATTGTCCCACAAGACCAGGGCAGCTTTGAGCTACAATACCAGGGCACTGTAGGCCATCCCAGGCATACAACTCAGAACCAGGACATGTTGTTTTGCTCAGTTCACCAAAGGCATTTTAGAATATGTAATTGGGCTGGGGTTTCAGGATAAGATCAACACCCCCATACTTGCATACTTTAAAGATCCCTACCCACATCCAGAGGAAGTAAGGGACATTGCAAGCTTTGGGGACTTCAGCTAAATGCAAAGTATGAAATATGTAACAGATATCGCACCCCAACCTCCTCGGCAACACCATGGAGAGACATTTTCTTATTACAAACATATCTACTTATAAACTGAGTTTTCTCTCTATGACTAGATGTGAGGGAGGGAAGATAATACTGTTATCTTAATGATCAAAAGTGTCCCTGCTGATGCCCATCAGTTGTGCTGTTCTTATATACCCTGCTATTATGATGGTCTTTGGGACTATGATTAATTTTCTCTCAGTTAGATTTCCTCTGTATCACTAGGAATGGTTTTATATCTTTCCATTGAGGATATACCCTTTATGTAACTGCTTTGCAAATGATAAAACTCTTGGACTCACAGTTGTTAGTGAGATACAATTGAAAAAAAGGGTATGCTGTTAAAATTGGGGAGGCAGTGGCCTTAGTGCAAGCTTAGCATGTTAGAAACCTTGCTGGCTGAGACTAAAATGATTCATGGGCTTCATGTAATATGTTTTAGTTGGATGGTATTAGATCCTCTTAGGGTCAAGTCACGGATGTGAAGACTTCATAACCAAAAGTTGTCTTCTCAAAAGATCTCCAATCTACTCATGTGAGGACCAAATTGAAATGTAATGGGTACCAGAACCAAACCTGACAGCCTGTTTGCTGTGGCTGATAATGATCTCATAGGCCTGACTTAGAAGGAAGTTTGAGAGTCCCTTAAAGATTCTATCAGGCTTCTCTGGCAATGGCAAAGGGATACCTTGTTGGTGGTGTTGTTCTTACATAAGTTGCCAAGGACTAGCCTTGGTTCAGTCTGGGTTCTGAGAGAAGGGATGTCTGGGAGTGTCAAAAACAAATGACTCAAAGTCAAATTGTGGGTTCAAACTGGGGGCCTATGTTCTGCTGAGATTACTTTTCAGACTGCTCTCTCTCTGTGTTCTGCTTTGCTCTAGACAGCTTTTCCTTGTTATTATAAAGACTCTATGGTTTTGACAGTTTTCTTTCTCCTTGAGACCGCATTCTCTATTAGTAAACATTCTAAAAGCTCACTGAATAGTCATGGATTTTCTGACCACAGTCAGAAGAATTTTTTTCTGGCCAAGTCAGAAATCCTGTTAGAAAATTTCTAAAAGTAATTCTTGCTTTTTCTGATCAAAATCAGAAAGCCAAAATGAAATTCTTAAAGAGCTGTGTTTGTTTGTTCTTCAGAAAGCCTTCTCTGGATAGCTACTAGAAAATTTTCTAAGAAATCTATGATGTCAACTCTCTAAGTATTCTTGGGATTTCTGACTTCAGATATCCTGTTACAAAAAATTCTAAAAGAGTTATGAAAAATCCTAAAAGAGCTGTGTATTCTCTCCATGGATTTTCCAACTAAAATCAGAAATCTGTTAGAAAATTTTTTGAAGAGCTGTGTTTACTTTCCTGAGATCTCTAGACAGCCCAGCTTGCTAAAAAAAAAAAAAATCTAAAAAAAATTGCTATAGGTCTTTGCTAGCTTAACTCAAGCCGACCAAAAGCCCAGTTTTTATTTACATAGCAATTCAGTTATTTATTCCAGATTCCCTCTTGAATCATGACCTTTGCCCCCTTGACTCTTAGGAAGAGACAGCAAGCATAAGCACAGACAATAAGTTAGTTGGGTGGGACCCTGCCATGGAATTATCATTCTGACCACCTCTGGGCCTAAACTCACTCTTTCCAAGGCTGAACTTGAACTCAGGAAGCCTTCTGCATTTCTATCTGCCTATCTTTGTATCTTTCTGACAAGCTTTCTCATAGTGTAGCTGCCTTTGTTCCCGTAGATCTGTGAAGCTCCTTATACAACTCATATTGCAGTCTTCTATTTTTGCTTAGTTTAAACTTATGGTTTTAGAGTTCTTTTCCACAGCCTTAAGGACTGTCCTGAAGGTTCCAGCATTTGCCATTTTGCTGAGACATTAGCCACATCTTTGCTTCCTGCACTCATGCTGTCTCTGATTATCATGGAGTCATTAACATTAATATGGGGGATATTCCTCAGAGGAATGTGAAAATATGTACATTATTATGCAAACAAGCTTTATACCCATAGCAGCCATCAACACTTGTGGGGGCCATACCTGCTGGCCCTGTTTCAGGGGCAGGAACCATGTCATTCTGTCCCTCCCAAGGCCATGCCAGACTTGCCAATCAGTCAGTGGCAGAGAACAGATGACAGTCCTTTGTTCATCCTACCTTGATGCCTGGCTTGGTTGCCAAAGCTGCCTTTTGCCTAATATTCACAAAAATCAAATCAAACCAAACCAAACCAAATCAAATCCAGGCAGTGCAGCACAGAAGGGGAAAGATAGATAGACACATGAAGACTTCCATTCCACCCACAGACTGACTTCCAGTGCATGGAACAGGTGGGTCATAGACACCCAATTACTGCCACACCATGCAGCACAAATGGAGAATGTCACCCAGGTTCCCACCAGCCATGTGGCCAGCCTGCAATGGGAGCCACACAATGTTCAAGTATGTGGTGGTCAGATGAAGAAAGAGAAGTGGAGCACCTTGAGCATTATGAAGAGAGATGGAACTGGAGATTTGGGGCCATTGTGAGGTCTCAGCCTGAGCTACGGCTGAAGGCCATTTCTGAGTCTGTGGCTATGCAGTGGCAGGGGCTGGTGTCAATGTCTGTGGCTCATATTACCACTAGAGAATATGGGGATGTCCCTGATCTGGGCAGCTGTTGGGGACCTGCATGGATGTCCAAGGGCTATGCATAACTGGTTCTGTCCCTCCCTGGATGCCCTACTCTGGAGAGCTGGTCCTATCTCTTATCAGGGAGAACCAGTCTGTACCATGACAAGGCAGCACAGTGGAGTTTGCTTTGGTGGCAGTGGTGGTGTGGGTGAACTAGTCCTAAGGGCATAAGTGTGGAGACACAACCCCACTACTTGTCTCCCATGGGGTGGCATGGGCACAGAGACGATAGCACCACCTGCCTCTCATTACCTCTGGCATTTGGGAAAGCAGCCCACAGGGCCATGAGCTCAGGAGAGCTAGTCCTGCTCCTCACCAGCTGCAGCATTCAGGAGACTGGGCCCTGCGCCTTGCCTGGACAGCACACCAGAACTGACCATGGTGGTGGTGGGGTGACTCGGCCCTGAGGGCCTGAGAGCAGGAAAGCTGACCTTGTCTCCTGCTGATGGTGTCATTGAGTGGCCTAGCTAGAGCAGTGATGCAGAGTTTGCCCTGGTAGTGTAGATAAGGGAGAGTCAGTGGCCTGACCAGCTCAACACCCAGGCCAAGATCCATGGCTCTGAGTTGGCCCACTCCAAAATTTATATCATCTGTGAAAGGTTGGGATGTGCAGTTTTAAAGCTGCAGAATCTCCACAACACAGGGCAACAACAGGATAATCAGGAGGAGTCCCAGCAAGGACCAATACTGATGATGTCACAGAAGCCAGAGAACTTGAACGAGACTAATGACTCATTGCAATGAACATTTGCAAGTGAAGATGTGTGGACATGGATATGTGGATATTCTGACATATTACAGGTTCCATGATAAGATTTTTTTATGGTATATGTCTCTCTCTCTCTCTCTCTCTCTCTCTCTCTCTCTCTCTCTGTGTGTGTGTGTGTGTGTTTTATTTGGGGAAGGGAAGTTACAAGAGCTAAGGGTCAATGTGAGAGGATAGGGAGATGAGTGGGACTGGAGTGCATGATGTTAAACTTGCAAAGAATCAATAAAAAGTTTAAAAAGTTAAATTAAAAAAAAAAAGACTGCATCAGGGATATTGTGTGATCAGTGGGAGCTGAAGAATCAGCTATGATTAAGAAGAGGCCAGATCCACTGAACAAAAATCTTTGCATAATAGATACTGGTCAGCTGGGGCTAAAGGATCAAGTATGATTGATAAGATACCAGTGTCATTAAGTTGAATAGTCTGGAAATTATTTCTTTAGGGTCAATCAATACACAAAAGCTATGACCCAAAGAGGCCAAAGTGACATCTTATGCTGTTAGCCAAACTTTGTAATGGGTAAGCCTCCCACCTGGTACAGGTTTGGGTGGTATAAAAGCCACATGAAAGGGAGGACTGTGGTATAACCAAGGATGGCAACAGTTGCATTGTGGAGCTAGGCTGAGTCTATGAGGTGAGCTATGTGCTGTGGACGACAGAGATAGAGAAGTAGAGCTGCCCAGACCTTGCTCCTCTGCCATCTCATTGTAGACGGGACAAACCATTCTTAAAAGACACCACTTATCTGTCTTCCCAAATACAGGACAGAATTAGATCCTTGAACTCTCAACAACCCTAAGTTCTGTTTGTATGAAGATACAGCCCCAGTAACCCATGGGTGTTTACCTTGAAGGAATTCAGACTCACCTGTATCCATAGCTCCTATTTGTTGGGGCCAAGATTGTCTGCAGTTCTTTAGAACAAAAATATGCAGCCACATTCTTTGCCAAAACATCACAAATGCTCTCTTAGAGCAGTTGCTATCAGTCCT
Source organism: Tokudaia tokunoshimensis (assembly GCA_036184795.1). Lineage (NCBI taxonomy): Eukaryota > Metazoa > Chordata > Mammalia > Rodentia > Muridae > Tokudaia > Tokudaia tokunoshimensis. The sequence continues at coordinate 2,580,409 of BTHU01000015.1, read as the reverse complement.
CATTATAACCTGCAAAACCTCTGGGTTTACATAATCCATATTACTCTCAGCACTACAGTACTCCAAATTCCTACCAAGGTGGTCCATTAATCCCTGATTCTTTTCAATCTCTGTCTTTTCTTTTTGAAGGGTTCATTTTTCATATCTCATTCAGAAACTAAGCTGTGGACCATTTAGACCATTTGCTATCTATGCTGGGTGAAAGGTATTCTGCTTCTGCAGTTCTCTAAGGATGATATTTTCAAGATCTGACCATTTGCCTAGGAATTTCGTGAATTCATTGTTTTTAATTGCAGAGTAGTATTCCATTGTGTAGATATACCACATCTTCTGAATCCATTCCTCCGTTGAGGGACATCTGGGTTCTTTCCAGCTTCTGGCTATTATAAATAAGGCTGCTATGAACATAGTGGAGCATGTGTCCTTATTGCATGCAGGTAAAGCCTCTGGGTATATGCCCAGGAGTGGTATAGCCGGATCCTCCGGGAGTGTCATGCCCAGTTTTCTGAGGAACCGCCAGACTGCTTTCCAGAGTGGTTGTACCAGCTTGCAATTCCACCAGCAGTGGAGGAGTGTTCCTCTTTCTCCACATCCTCGCCAACAACTGCTGTCTCCTGTGTTTTTGATCTTAGCCATCCTGACTGGTGTGAGATGGAATCTCAGGGTTGTTTTGATTTGCATTTCCCTAATGACTAAGGATGATGAACATCTCTTTAGGTGCTTCTCAGCCATTAGATATTCTTCAGGTGAGAACACTTTGTTTAGCTCTGTACCCCATTTTTTAATAGGGTTACTTGCCTCTCTGGAGTTTAACTTCTTGAGTTCTTTGTATATATTGGATATTAGCCCTCTGTCGGATGTAAGGTTGGTAAAGATCATTTCCCAGTTAGTTGGTTGCCGCTTTGTCTTTTTGACAGTGTCTTTTGCCTTGCAAAAACTTTGTAATTTAATGAGGTCCCATTTGTCTATTCTTGATCTTAGAGCATAAGGTATTGGAGTTCTGTTCAGGAAATTCTCCCCTGTGCCCATATGTTCAAGGTTCTTCCCTAGTTTCCCTTCTATTAGTTTCAGTGTGTCTGGTTTTATGTGGAGATCCTTGATCCACTTGGAATTGAGCTTAGTGCAAGGAGATAAGAATGGGACAATTTGCATTCTCCTGCATGTTGACTCAGCACCATTTGTTGAAAAGGCTATCTTTTTTCCACTGGATGGTTTTAGCTCCTTTGTCAAAGATCAAGTGACCATAGGAGTGTGGATTCATTTCTGGGTCTTCAATTCTGTTCCATTGATCTACAAGCCTGTCACTATACCAATACCATGCATTTTTTAACACTATTGCTCTGTATTACTTCTTGAGGTCTGGGATACTGATTACCCCAGAGGTTCTTTTACTCTTGAGAATAGTTTTAACTATCCTGGGTTTTCTGTTATTCTAAATGAATTTTTGAATTGCTCTTTCTAACTCTATGAAGAATTGAGTTGGGATTTTGATGGGAATTACATTGAATCTGTATATTGCTTTTGGCAAGATGAACATTTTTACTATATTAATCCTGCCAATCCATGAGCATGGAAGATTTTTCCATCTCCTGAGGTCTTCCTCAATTTCTTTCTTCAGAGACGTGAAGTTCTTGTCATACAGATCTTTCACTTGTTTGGTTAGAGTCACACCAAGATACTTTATATTGTTTGCGGCTATCATGAAGGGTATCATTTCTCTTCTTTCTCAGCCTGCTTATCCTTTGAGTATAGGAAGGCTTCTGATTTGCTTGAGTTGATTTTATATCCGGCCACTTTGCTGAAGTCGTTTATCAGCTGTAGGAGTTCTCTGGTGGAGTTCTTTGGGTCGCTTAAGTATACTATCATATCGTCTGCAAATAGTGATAGTTTTGACTTCTTCCTTTCCAACTTGTATCCCTTTGACCTCTTTTTGTTGTCTAATTGCTCTAGCTAGAACTTCAAGTACTATATTGAAAAGATATGGAGAGAGAGGGCAGCCTTGTCTAGTCCCTGATTTTAGTGGGATTGCTTCAAGTTTCTCTCCATTTAGATTGATGCTGGCTACCGGTTTGCTATAAATTGCTTTTACTATGTTTAGATATGGGCCTTGAATTCCTGATCTTTCCAAGACCTTTAGCATGAAAGGATGCTGAATTTTGTCAAATGCTTTCTCAGCATCTAATGATGCATGTGGTTTTTTTCTTTGAGATTGTTTATGTAGTGGATTACATTGATGGATTTCCTTATATTGAACCATCCCTGCATCCCTGGGATGAAGCCTACTTGATCGTGGTGAATGATCGTTTTGATGTGTTCTTGGATTCGGTTGGCAAGAATTTTATTGAGTATTTTTGCATCGATATTCATAAGAGAGATTGGCCTGAGATTCTCTTTCTTTGTCGGATCTTTGTGTGCTTTTGGTGTTAGTGTAATTGTGGCTTTATAGAACGAGTTGGGTAGTGTTCCTTCTGTTTCTATTTGTGGAACAGTTTGAAGAGTATTGGTGTTAGGTCTTCTTTGAAGGTCTGATAGAATTCTGCACTAAAACCATCTGAACCTGTGCTTTTTTTGGTTGGAAGACTTCCAATGACAACTTCTATTTCTTCACGGGTTATAGGACGGTTTAGATGGTCTATTTGATCCTGATTTAATTTTGGTATTTGGTATCTGTCAAGGAAATTGTCCATTTCCTCAAGATTTTCTAGTTGTGTTGAATACAGGTTTGTGTAGTAGGATCTGATGATTTTTTGAATTTCCTCAGTTTCTGTTATTATCTCTCCCTTTTCGTTTCTGATTTTACTAATTTGGATACTATCTCTGTGCCCTCTGATTAGTCTGGCTAAGGGCTTATCTATCTTCTTGATTTTCTCAAAGAACCAACTCCTCGTTTTGTTGATTCTTTGTATGGTTTTATTTGTTTCTACTTGATTGATTTCAGCTCTGAGTTTGATGATTTCCTGCCTTCTACTCCTCTTTGGTGTATTTGCTTCTTTTTGTTCTAGGACTTTCAGGTGTGCCATTAAGCTGTTAGTGTATGCTGTCTCCCGTTTCTTTTTGGCGGAACTCAGGGCTATGAATTTGCCTCTTAGCACTGCTTTCATTGTGTTCCACAAATTAGGGTATGTTGTGCCTTCATTTTCATTAACTTTCAAAAAGTCTTTGATTTCTTTCTTTATTTCCACCTTGACCAAGTTATCATTGAGTAGAGCATTGTTCAGCCTCCATGTGTACGTGGGTTTTCTTTTGTTTTTGTTGCCATTGAAGACCACCCTTATTCCATAGTGATCTGATAGGAGGCATGGGATTAGTTCTATCTTCTTATATCTGTTGAGGTCTGATTTGTGACCAATTATATGGTCAATTTTGGAGAAGGTACCATGAGGAGCTGAGAAGAAGGTGTATTCTTTAGCTCTAGGATGAAAAGTTCTATATATATCTGTTAGTTCCATTTGGTCCAAGGCTTCAATTAGATTCACTGTGTCCCTGTTTAGTTTCTGCTTTCCTGAACGATCCATTTCAGAGAGCAGGGTGTTGAAGTCACCCACTATTATAGCATGAGGTGCGATGTGTGCTTTGAGTTTTAGTAAAGTTTCTTTTACGAATGAGGGTGCCCTTGCATTTGGAGCATAGATATTCAGAATTGAGAGTTCTTCTTGGTGGATTTTTCCCTTGATCAGTATGTAGTGTCCTTCTGTGTCTTTTTTGATGACTTTAGGTTGAAAATTAATTTTATCTGATATTAGGATGGCTACTCCACCTCGTTCCTGGGGCCATTTGCTTGTAAAATTGTTTTCCAGCCTTTTACTAAGAGGTAGTGCTTGTCTTTGACACTGAGGTGCACTTCCTGCACGCAGCAAAATGCTGGGTCCTGTTTATGTATCCAGTCTGCTAGTCTATGTCTTTTAATTGGGGAATTGAGACCATTGATATTAAGAGAGATTAAGGCATAGTGATTATTGCCATCTGCCATTCTTGACGCTATCTTTATGTTTGAGTGGTTATCTACTTTTGGGTTTGATTCAAGAAGGTTATTATCTCATTTTTTCCAGGGTGTTGTTTCTCTCCCTGTATTGGAGGTTTCCACCTATTATCTGTTGCAGGGCTGGATAATTGAAAAGATATTGTGAAAATTTGGTTTTATCATGGAATATCTTGGTCTCTCCATCTATGGTGATTGAGTGTTTTGCTGGGTATAGTAGTCTAGGCTGGCATTTGTGCTCTCTTAGTGCCTGCATGAGATCTGCCCAGGATCTTCTGGCTTTTATAGTCTCTGGTGAGAAGTCTGATGTGATTCGGATAGGTCTTCCTTTGTATGTTACTTGGCCCTTTTCTCTTACTGCTTTTAGTATTCTTTCTTTGTTTAGAACATTCGGTGTTTTGATTATTATGTGATGGGAGGTATTTCTGTTCTGGTCCAGTCTGTTTGGAGTTCTGTAGGCTTCTTGTACGTTCATCGGCATCTCTCTCTTTAGGTTAGGGAAGTTTTCCTCCATAATTTTGTTGAAGATGTTTCCTGGCACCTTAAGTTGCAAATCTTCACTCTCATCTATACCTATAATCCTTAGGTTTGGTCTTCTCATTGTGTCCTGGATTTCCTGGATGTTTTGGGTTACACGTTTTTTGCATTTTGCATTTTCTTTGACCGTTGAGTCGATGCTTTCTATGGAATCTTCAGCACCTGAGATTCTTTCTTCCATCTCTTGTATTCTATTGTTGATGTTTGCATCTATGACTCCTGATTTCTTCCCAAGGTTTTCTATCTCCAAAGTTGTCTCCCTTTGTGATTTCTTAGTTGTTTCTACTTCCTTTTTTAGTTCCTGGATGGATTTGCTGAGATCCTTCACTTGTTTGTATTTTCCTCTATTTCTTTAAGGTATTTTTGCATTACCTCTTTCAGGATTTCTGCCTGTTGACCCACGTTCTCCTGCATTTCTCTGAGCGATTTTTGTGTTTCCTCCTCATGCGAATTCATCTGTTGATCCATCGTCTCCTGCATTTCTTTAAGCAGTTCTCGTGTTTCCTTTGTAAGGGCATCTAACCGTTGATTCATTTCTTTAAGCAATTTTTGTGTTGCCTCCTTATGGGCATCCGTCTGTTGACCCATATTCTTCTGCATTTCTTTATGCAATTTTTGTGATTCCTTTGTGAGTGCATCTACCCGTTGATTCATCTTGTTAAGCGATTTTTGTGTTGTCTCCTTGTGCGCCTCCATCTTTTGATCCATGTTCTCCCGCATTTCTCTAAGCGATTTTTGTGTTTCCTTTGTAAGGGCTTCTACCCGTTGATTCATGGTCTCCTGTAATTCTTTATTAGATTTATTTGTGTCCTTCTTGTGATCCTCTAATAGCATCATGAGAAGTGATTTTAAATCCAGATCTTGTCTTTCGGGTGTGGTGGGGTATCCAGGACTTGCTGCTGTTGGAGGGTTGGGTTTGGATGGTCCCATATTACTTTGATTTCTGTTAGTAACATTCCTACGTTTGCCTTTTGCCATCTGGATACCTCTGATGTTAGTTGGTCCTGCTGTCACTGGCTGTTGGTTCGACCTCCTGTGAGTCTGCAAAGCCATTTCTGCCCCCCCCCCCGGTTTACCAGGATTCCCCTGGCACAGATTTCTGGGGCCTGCCCTGCTCCTGAGTGATTTTGGAGCCCTGATGTGCCTTGCCCCAAGTGATGTTATATTGGGGAGTCCTTGCACATCCAAAGGCTCAGCGTAGTGGATTCCTGGAGCAGAGGTCGCCAAAGGGATGCTGGTAGGCTCCTGCCCTGTGCAGGGGTGTGTGATCTCTTCTAGAGTGGGGGGGGGAAGGGGGCGTCCCTCTGCCAGGCAGAAGTCCCACAGCAGAGCTAGCACGCTGGTTACTGCAGATCTGCCCAGCTCTTGGGAGCCACGTACACACAATCCCAAGACCCAAGCGATATTATGACTGTCTGTCTCAGAGCCTGGCAGTCCCAACTTCCCGGCCACTGGAGCAAAGATGGCGGAGTGCACTCTGCACTCTCTCCGTGGCGCTGCTCACCCTGCAGAGGCAATGGCTTGCAGTTCTGGCACCCAGACGACCACAGCGCTGTCCCGTTCTTAGGCGCAGGAGGAAGCCCCAACAGGCCATGTCCCAAGTGATGTTATATTGGGGAGAGCCTGGATACCTGTCTCTTCAGTGCAGTCTACCGGAACAGAGGTCGCGGAAGGGAAGCTGGTAGGCTCCCGCTCCAGAGCTGCTATTTAAAAGGGCCAAGAGAGTGTGTCTCAGAGGGCTGCTCAACTGGGTCAAGAGCAGCCCGATGGAAAACAAAAATCAGTAAGTAGTAACTAATTGGTGGGAGGTAGAGTCTAAGAGCAAGGCATATTAAAATACAAAGGCTATGTGTGTGTGTGTGTGTGTGTGTGTGTGTGTGTGTGTGTGTGTGTTTCATTGAGGTGGATAGTAACCGTTGACATTTAGTCTAGGCTCTGACCCACAGTTACCTGGCAAGAGCCAGGTGTGCCTGACTCACTATAGAAGTGGCTGCCTGCTCCATCCTTTCTCTCTTGCTCTTGCTCTGTTCTCTGGCCCCTGCTCCTCCTCTCTTCCCATTTGTGTGGCAGGTCCCTCGGGAGTAAGGGATGCCTCAGCATGGGCCTGCAGAGGCCCCTCCTTTCCCCACATCTGACTGCATATCCACCAAACATATTCCTTCTCTCTTTATCTTTTTATAAAGCACAATGGTAACCCCGCAGTGGGATTTATTAAAAATAACCATACTACAACTCCTACCTGGACTCCTTGCATGATTGGGATGGGGATGCCAGGGTGGTATAGACTTGATATGTCCTGTCTTTTCTGCAGCACTCCTGTTTCAGGACCTGGATAGTTTTACCCTCTGAGCAGGTATACCTTGTACACCTAACATTAACAACACCTGCATGCCCATCTTGCTGAGAGGTCACATTCCCACCAAAAAAGGAGCATGATCTCTTTGGACGATCAACAGGAAGGAATAGAAGCAGCAAAGCACACTGTTCTTTACAAGCTGACAGCATTCACAGCAGACAGGAACTCAGGACTCCAGAGGACATGCTAATGTAAATAACAAGGACGGTCTTATACCACCTTGTCCCAATGTCTAGCTTTAGGGACACTCCACATCAGTGATGGATGGGTTGGAGATTTTTCTACTATCAAGAGTTATAACATGCTGAATAATTACTCCCTGTTTTCAAGGATAGGAGCAGAGCTGTTTTCTGGTGAATATGATCCAGGACATTTTCCCTGTTTGGTGCTGCTCCATTACCACAATCCTCCAACACTATCCTATTTCTAACATCCCTGCCATGAGGGATCTGGTCCTTCCACAGTGAGGTGCTGCTTAGGCCTCCCAATATCACATCACTGCACATTATTGTCCTTAGGCTCCGTCAGCTATAGGTGAATAAAATGTCCCTACTAACAAAGCACATGATTTCTGAAGGGTTCCAAAAATATGAAGACCTAGATTTTTTATTTTTGTCTTGTGGTCTTGTACATGGAACTCAAGACCTCATGTGTGCTTAGAAAGTACTATACCACTGAGCTGTGTCCCAGGCTGTTTTTCCGAGCACTTTCTAAGGCTTGGAGTTATGTTAGACTTACCAGCTTGTCAGATTTAAAGATATTCATTATTTACTCTTGTATAATTTTCATTGTCTTTCAGTTTCAAGAGAGAACTGCTCAGTGTTGGGGATGTTGTTCAGATTTGTGTTGTAGTCTGAGGAAAAACTGGTTTCAGATTCAGACCTCTGTCTAAGATGCACCCTTTAATTTCTTGGGGGTAACTGTGTTCCTTCCTCTGTCAGGAGACACCCATTCAGGAAGCATTTAAGCTATAGATCTCACATATTCATCTGGTCCTAATTGCTGAGGGAGAGTGGCCTCTGAGGCAATACTAACATAATAGAGTGCTGCAAGGTGCTGGGGTATTTCTGTGCAGACAAACAGTATACATGTCTACTGACCAGTCTGGAATCTTTATGACAGCCATTTTTATCGAAAGAAACATGTGTGACCCTCCTTGTCTGTCATGGAGCACCCTAGCCAGGTATGAGGGTCCCTGGGATGAGGGCCCTTGAAGTCCAGGGGGGTAAGGATTTGGTGGTGACAAACAGAAACAAACACAGAGGTAGTATGAATCTGAGTGTATTTTGCAGTTCTCAAGCAGAAGATTTTATACATTAAAAACTAAACATAACAACTCTTAGAAACTGTATCCAGTGAAACAATCACTAATACCAACAAAAATCATTTGGCACAATAAAATACAAAAATCATCCAAGCATTACAACTCTGAAACTACATGTTCAATGAATCACAAACAAAACAGGTAACATCATTAGTAATAATATAAATCATCAAAATATAATAATTCTAAAATATAAAATTCAATAGGATGGTCATCCAAGGCTAGTGGCATAGTCTTAAGAACAGGTTAATAAATCTTTATGGTCAGTGCTCCTAACTGCTGAGCTAACTTTCTAGCCCCATATGGTTAATTATTATTTAACATCTATTGTCTGATTTTTTATAAATTTTCAACAAAAAAAATTTTTATAAAAAAAATTTATAAATTTTTATAAATTTAAACTATTTTAATTCTTTCTAATTAAGGCTTTCTTTATCATATACTAAAACCCCACCTCCGATGACACATGTGTAGCCATATGAAATTTTATTGTTGGGGAAGTTTTTATCTACCACAATAATTTTGTAAATGATTTGAAAAGTAGAGTATTAGTTTCCCTAGAGATAAAGTCGTGTTAGTGACCCCATCTCAAGGGATGGTTTTGTACCCATTATTCTTGCTTAAGATCATGGTCTAAACTATCAGAAACCTGTAACTAAGAAAAAGTAAATAAAAAAAGAAATTAAAACAGAAAAACTGCCATGAGAACTATGCTCATTATGTTTTCTCCAGCGGAAAGTTCCACAACCGGTTCCAAGAGACTGTCTTCTTTTGAAGTCTGATGCCCCACTCTGTGGAACTTGTCACACAGATTCTACTGGGGTCAGTGTGACACTTGGCTTTTTGGTGTTGATGAATGACTAGTAAGCTTGAGAAGTAAGTACTGAGAGTTCTACATTTCTTATGCCAAGGCTGCAGGGAGAGCAACTGGTCCTGGCATGGGCTTTGGAAACCCAAATCCTGAGATCTCACCTGCCAGGGAAATGGGTAGGCTAACTGCAGACCTTCACCTTTCCTTCTGCTCCTCCCAATCAATCCCCCAGTCAGTCTCATCTCCATCTCTGCAACAGAGCAGCTTCTATTCTCCCCTGCCTGTGGTAGATTCCATAAATCTTCCCCTCCTAACCTCTCTCCCTACTCTTAAGGCCTAGATGAAATGGTAAGGACTAGGTAAAATGTTAAGGCCTAGATAACTGCTACCTGGCTCACTTGCTATTTTGTGTTGTTACTAATATTATAAGGAAACTTTCTCATATGTTGTTTCTGCTGTTACTAGGAACTTTCTCACACCCAACATATTCTGTTATGTTCTGTGCCCTTGGAAAACAATCACAACAGAAGTCAGTGGAACTGCCTTGTATAGTTACCCACAATAAGCTTTGACCTGAACCAACCACTCAGCAGCACCACTTGCATCTGTGTATAAGCTTTTATGGTATTTGTAAGCTGCTGTGTAGATGGACTTGCATCTATTTAGAATAAGACTTTCATATTGAGTAGGGGTTGAGTAAACTTTAACTTCCCAAGACCTCACTGACATCCTACTTGGCAGAAAGATATTTATGTGGGTAGCTGACATCCTAGCTGACATGAATGTTAAACAAGGCAAGTCCCCTGCCATAGTTGAATACCCCAAGCAATGGGACCAGGATACATGTACAACAGACATGTTCCTAAGGAAATTCCCCATCACTAAATCCTGATTGGTGAAATAACTTGGCACAGCTGTCTGTATATCTCAGGCTTAAACAGCCCTGTAGGATCTTAATTCAATATCACAGTTCAGCTCCTAAGTCTGGACTGTGGCATGGATTGATCAGTTCTGGGGCGTATGCTCAATAAATTATCCCTGTTGGACTGAGATCAGTGTTTGTGTAGTTTGTGAGGTGACTCCTGGACCCCAACATCCACAGTGTTTGTTTTATCCCAGCCCCAAACTGCACCATGCACCCCCTGCTAGCCCACAGGCCACTCCTTCAAGGGGAACAGGGAGGCTATCTACATGTCATCACCACTCCCTCCATCCCTCCACGTCCGGACCACCAGTCTCATTCCCACCGAATCTCTAGTGGATCACACAGATCTTCCTCCTCTTGTCCCTGCCCACATGCTTTGCTTCATTTCAGCCACCTTCCAACTCCAGTAAGTACTCTCTGTGAGCACACAGGCCATTCCTTCCAAAGAAGCAGGTAGACTAATTAGAGGTCCTCATTTCTCCATCCATTCCAAACATTCAAACTTTGTCCAGTCTCATCCCCATCTCTGTGGCTGACCTTCCCCTCACTCCATGCCACCATTCCTATGGGACTACCAAAGCAGACCCTGGTAGAATACTCAGCTTTCCTCTTCTTGGGAAGCCCCAATCTATCCCCATTCCTCAGTCTCAGCCCCAGAAATATATTTTACCTGGAACTCACACCTACCAAACCCAAGAGTATTTTCCTACAGACAACACACAGCTACCACACCTTTCTAAAACAAAACAAAACAAAAATAGAGAGGAAACAGAAGTAAAGAAACAAAATACCCACTTAACCCAACAGATAGGAACAGCTAGAATTTTGATCTTCAAATCTAAGATTGTGGTTTGACTCCAGCAGAAAAACAATATCAGCCAGGATAATATGTTTATAGCTTTACCACACCAGGCATTGACCATTCCAATATATTTGAATCAAAAATAAATAAAAAAAAACTGAAGCAACTTTTATGAATATAATACAGGTTCTTAAAGAGAACCTTCAAACAGTCTGTGAACACACATCAAACAGTGGAAAAAATGAATAAAACTGTTCAGGACATAAAAGTGGAAACAGAATCCATATAGAGAAAAATCTGGAAATGAAAATTTTAGGAACTTGAACAGGAACCAAAGAGGCAAGCTTCACCAACAGAATACAATAGATAGAAGAGAGAATCTCAGGAATTGAACACAAGATAGAAGAAATGGATACACTGGTTACAACAACAACAACAAAAGTCAAATCTAAAAAACTCCTGTCACAAAACATCCAGGAAAGCTAGGACACTATGAAATGACCAAATCTAAGAATAATAGGAGCAGATGAAGGGGAAGAGACACAAGAAGCAGAGACTAGATAGCCCAGAAAACTAGAGAAAAACCAAACACTACTGACCTAAGAAAAGGTGTCAATAAAATGACTCCTAATGATAGATATTCTGCTATACCCATAGATCAGTGCCTTTCTTAGTCATCAGAAAAATTTCTTCCTTCAGAAAATGGGAACATATACAGAGACCTGTGGCTAGACATTATGTGGAAAGAGAGTCCTTGGAACACAGAGCTTTCAATGGGATATCTCCATTAAATTCTTCCCCTCAGATTTTTAGGGAACCCCTTGGAAGAGGAAACAGAAAGAATATAAGAGCCATAGGGGATGGAGGACACCAGGAGAACAAGACCCCCTGCATCAGTTAAGTATATGAACTCACAGAGACTGAAGCAGCATGCACAGGGTCTGCACAGGTCTGTACCAGGGCCTCTGTCCTTATGGTCTCCAGTTTAGTACTTTTTAAGGGATTCTTGAATGTTGAAATAGGTGGGTCTTATTGTGTCTCTTTTTAGGCTCTTTTTTCTTTGGTTGGTTTGTCTTGTCCCTAGTATATTTTCTTTGTTATATATTTTTAGAAATCAGTGAGTGAATGAATGAATGAATGTAAACCTAGCTACTAGTGTAATGGTCAACAACTAAACTGTCATTTTTTAAATTTTAATTTTTCATTAACTTATTTATTCATTTTACATCTTGATTGTTCCACCTGGTCCCCCCCTCATACACTCCCTCACCCATACTCCATCCTTGTCTCCTCTGAGAAGGTGAAAATCCCAACTGGGTATCCCCACCCCCTCAATCCTAGCACATAAAGTCTCTGGAAAGCTAGGTGCATCCTCTTTCAATGAAGCCAGACAAGGCAGCACAGTTGGGGAACATATTCCACAGACAGGCAACAGCATTAGAGATAGCCCCAACTCCAGGATTTTTGGGACCCACATGAAGACCAAGCTTCACATCTGCAACATTTGTGCAGGAGGGCTAGGTCCAGCCAGCATATGCTATTTGATTGGTGGTTCAGTCTGAGAGATTCCAGGTTAGTTGTCTCTATTGGTCTTCCTGTGGAGTTCCTATCCACTTTGGGCCCCTCAACCCTTCACTCAACTCATCCATAAGAGTCCCCAAGCTCTGTTCAATGTTTGGCTGTGGGTATCTGCATCTGTTTCAGTCAGCTGCTAGATGATGCCTCCCAGAAGACAATCATACTAGGCTTGTCTCTGCAAGCATAGCAGAGTATCATTAATAGTGTCAGGGACTGGTGATTGCCCATGAGATGGGTCTTAAGTTGGGGCAGTTATTGGTTGATCATTCCCTCAGTCTCTGCTCCATCTTTGTCCCTGCATTTCTGGTAGACAAGACAAATTTGGGATCAAAAGTTTTGTTCCTCGGTTGGTGTCCTTATCCCTTCATTATGTGTCCTGCCTGGCTTCAGGAAGTGGCCTCTTTAGCTTCCATATCCCCACTGATATGAGTCTCCTCTAAAGTCACCATCAGAGACTCCTGGGAGACTCCCCCATTCTAGATCTCTGGCAAGTACCAGAGATGGCTCCACCTCCCACACCCCATCAGCTGCAGATTTCCATCCATTCTCCTGGCCATCTGCCCATCTGGCTCTCTCTCCTGTCTCCCTACATCTGATTCTGAATTCTCCATTCCCCTTCACATACCCTCTCCCACCCAGTTCTCTCTCTCCATCTGCCTCTTATAACTATTTTATTCCCTTCTAAGTGAAATTCAAGCATCCTTGCTTGGGCCTTCCTTCTCGTTTAGCTTCTTTGGGTCTGTGGGTTGTATCCTAGGTATTTTGTACTTTTTTTTGGCTAATATCCACTTACAAGTGGGTGCATACCATGCATGTCCTTTTAGGCTTGGGTTACCTCACTCATGATGATATTCTCAAGTTCCATCCATTTGCCCACAAAATTCATGATGCCCTTGTTTTTAATAGCTGAATACTATTCCATTGTGTAAATAAACCACATTCTTTTGTGTCCAGTCTTTTTTTGAGGTACATTTGGGTTGTTTCCAGTTTTGACTGTTATGAATAAAGCTGTTATGAACATAGTGGAACACATGACCTTGTGGTATGGTAGAGAATCTTTTGGATTTATATACAGAAGCAGTATGGCTGGATCTCCAGTTAGAACTATTTCCAATTTTCTGAGAAACCACAAGATTGATTTCTGGAGTGGCTGTACAAGTTTTAACCCTCCACAAGCAATGGAGAAGTTTTCTCCTTGCTTGGCATCCTTGCCAGTATGTGCTGTCTCTTGAGTTATTGATCTTAGCCATTCTGATGAGTGTAAGATGGAATCTCAGAGTAATTTTGATTTGAGTTTCCCTGATTACTAAGAATGTTGAAGATTTATTTAAGTGCTTTCTACCCATTAGAGATTCCTGTGCTGGGAATTCTCTGTTTAACTTTGTACCCTATTTTTAAATAGGGTTATATGGCTTGTTGGTATCTAATTTCTTGGGTTCTTTAAGTATTTTGTATATTAGCCCTCTGTCATATGTAGGGTTAGTGAAGATCTTTTCCCAAACTGTAGACTGCAATTTTGTCCTAATAACAGCTCCCTTTGCCTTAAAGAACTTTTCAGTTCCATGAGGTCCCATTTATTAATTGTTGATCTTAAAGCCTGAACCATTTATGTTCTGTTCAGGAAACTGTTTCCTGTACCAAAATGTTCAAGGCTATTTCCCACTTTCTCTTCTATTAGATTTACTGTATCTGGTTTTATGTTGAGGTCTTTGATCCTCATTTGGATGAGTTCTGTGCAGAGTGATAAATATGGCTCTAATTTTACAGACATCCAGTTAGATCAGTATCATTTGTTGAAGGTGCTTGATTTTTTTCATTCTATGGTTTTAGCTTCTTTGTCAAAAATCAAGTGTGGGTAGGTGTGTGCCTTTATTTCTGGATCTTTGATTCAATTCCGTTGATCAACCTATCTGTTTTTATACCAATACCATGCAGTTTTTATTACTATTGTTTTGTAGTACAGCTTGAGATCCGGGATGGTGATAAATCCACAAGTTCTTTTATTGTTCAGGATTTTTTTCCAGCTATCCTGGGCCTTTTGTTTTTATATATGAATTTGAGAATTGTTCTTTCAAGGTCCATAAAGAATGATGCTGGAATTTTGATGGGGGTTGCATTGTACCTTTAGTCTGCTTTTAGTAAGATTGCCATCTTTACTATATTAATCCCACCAACCATGAACATGGAAGATCTTTCCATCTTTGGATGTCTTCTTCAAATACTTTTTTAATGGACTTGAAATTCTTGTCATACAAATCTTTCACTTTTTTGGTTATAGTTACACTAAGGTATTTTATATTATTTGTGGCTATTGTGAAATATTTTGTCTTTCTAACTTCTTTCTCATCCCATTTATCACTTGTATACAGGAGGAAAACTGATTTTTTTAGTTAATTTTGTATCCAGCCACTTTGCTGAAGTTGTTTATCAGTTTTAGGAATTCTTTCTTAGAATTTTTTGTGATTGCTTTTGTATACTATCAAATCATCCACAAATAGCAATAGTTTAACTTCTTCTTTTCCAGTTTGTATCCCTTGATCTCCTTTTGTTATCTTATTGCTCAGGCTAGAACTTGAAGTACTATATTGAATAGATAAAGAGAGAGTGGGCAGCCTTGTCTTGTCTCTGATTTTAGAGAAATTAATTTTTTTCTCCCTTTAATTTGAAGTTGACTGTTGGCTTGTTGTATATTGCTTTTATTATGTTTAGCTATGTATCTTGTGTCCATAATCTTTCCAAGACTTTTAAAATGAAAGGGTGTTGGAGTTTGTCAAAGGCTTTTTCAGCATCTAATGGGATGATAATGTATTTTTTCTCTCAGTTTGTTTATACAGTGGATTATATTGATAGATTTCTATATATTGAACCATCCCTAGATCCCTGGGATGAAGTCTACTTGATTGTAGTGGATGGATGTTTTTGATGTATTCTTGGATTAAATTTGAAAGAATTTTATTGAATATTTTTATGTCATAAGATATTCATAAGAGAAACTGGTCTGAAATTCTTTCTTTGTTGAGAGTTTGTGTGGTTTAGGTATCAGGGTGACTATGGCCTCATAGTTTAAATGTCCATGATTTGCAAAGAATTATACCCTAGACTCAAATAGTATTCAACAGCAAAGAGTATTTATTCTACAGAGAACCTGCTTGGGATGGAATTTGCAGGATCAATTTAAAGTCTACTAGAATAAATTTTACCTTTCTTTCCCTTTATTGGTTCATTCTATCTCCAAGGGTATAGATGCCTTTGTGATTGGTTAAGGCTCTAGGGATTTGGGAAAGTTTTGCTGATTAACCATACTTGGCTCAGGCTAGGTGGTGGAGCAGCTTCTTGACTGGCTGCTCTCAAGGGGCGGTTTTTACTGAAATTGATTTGTTTCAGACTTTTCTAGTTCTGGGAAAGAGAAACTTAGGCCTAGTTTCTCAACTTGCCAGTTTGAAGCCTGTCATGGAATCAGGCTGGCTCTGGCTAACTCTGTCCTCTCAATAGAATAAATGTGGCAGTGTTCCTTCTGGAATATTTACAGAAGTATTGGTATTAGTTCTTCTTTGAAAATGTATTAGAATTCTGCACTAAAATCATCTTTTTGTTTGTTTGTTTTTGATTTTTGTTTTTGGTTTTTTTTGGGGGGAGATTTTAATGACTACTTCTATTTCCTTAGTGGTATTAGGATGCTTGAATAGTTTATCTGATTTAGTTAACTTTGGTAAGTTTTATCTGTCTAGAAAATCATCCATTTCATTTAGATTTTCCAATTGTGTGGACTGTAGGCTTTTGAAGTAAAGCCTAATGATTCTTTGAATTTGCTCAGTTTCTGTTGTCATGTTTCCTTTTTCATTTCTGATTTTGTTAATTTGAAGAGTGTCTCTGTGCCCTCTGGTTAGTCTGGCTAAGGATTTATCTAGTTGATTTTCTCAAAGAACCAGCTCCTGGTCTTGTTGATTCTTTGTGTTGTTCACTTAGTTTCTAGTAGATTGATTTCATCCCTGAGTTTGATTACTTCCTGCCTTCTACTCTGCTTGGGTATATTTGATTCCTTTTGTTTTAGAGCTTTCAGATGTGCTGTTATGCAGCTAGTGTATGTTTTCTTCAATTTCTTTATGGAGGCACTTATACCTATGAGTTTTCCTGTTAGCACTGCTTTCATTGTGTCCCATAAGTTTGGGTATGTTGTGTCTTCGTTTTTACTAAATTCTAGAAATTCTTTCTTTCCTGACCAAGTTGCCATTGAATGGAGAGTTGTTCAGATTTCATGTGGAGTTTTTGTTGTTATTGAAGACCAACCTTAGTCCATAGTGGTCCCATAGAATGCATGGGATTAATTCAAACTTCTTGTATCTGTTGAGGTCTGTTTTGTGACTGATTATATGGTCAATTTTGGAGAAGATACCATGAGATGCTGAGAAGAAGGTATATTCTTTTGTTTTAGGGTAAAATGTTCTGTAGATACCTGTTAAATCTATTTGGTTCATAACTTCTGTTAGTTTCACTGTCTCTCTGTTTAGTTTCTGTTTCTATTGGTTGAAGTGGGGTGTTGAAGTCTCTCACTACTTTTATGCTTTGAACTTTAGCATTTTTTTTTTTACAAACATGGGTGTCTTTGTATTTGGGGCATAGGTGTTCAGAATTGAGAGTTCATCTTGGTGTATTTTTCCTTTGATGAGTAAGCAGTGTCCTTCCCCATCTTTTTTGATAACTTCTATTTTATTGGATATTAGAATGACTACTCAAGCTTGTTTCTTGGAACCATTTGCTTGAAAAAAGTTTTTTCCAGCCTTTCACTTTGAAGTGGTGTCTGTCTTTATCACTGAAGCGCATTTCCTATGTGCAGCAAAATGTTGGGTCCTGTTTAAGTATCCAGTCTGTTAGCCTGTTTTGTTTCACTTTTAAATTGAGGAATTGAGCCCATTGATGTTGAGAGCTATTAAGGACCAATGCTTGTTGCTTCCTATTATTTTTGTTGTTAGAGGTGAAAATATGTTTGTGTGGTTATCTTCTTTTGGGGTTGATGTGAAAAGATTAATTTCTTACTCTTTCTTGGGTGTAGTTTACTTCCTTATCTTGGAATTTTTCTTGCTGGCTTAGTGGAAAGATATCGTTTAAATTTGGTTTTGTCAAAGAATATTTTGGATTCTCCATCTATGGTAATTGAGTGCTTTGCTGGGTATAGTAGCCCAGGCCTGTGTTTGTGTTATCTTAGGGTCTGTATGATATCTGCCCAAGATCGTTTGGCTTTTAGAGTTCTGTTGAGATGTCTGGTGTAATTTTGATAGGTCTGCCTTTATATGTTTCTTGACCTTTTCCCATTACCACTTTTAATATTCTTTCTTTGTTCTGTGCATTTGGTATTTTGATTATTATGTGACAGGAGGAATTTCTTTTCTGGTCCATTCTATTTGGCTTTCTGTATGCTTCTTATATTGGGCATCTCTTTCTTTAGGTTAGGGATGTTTTCCTCTATAATTTTGTTGAAGACATTTACTGGGCTTTTGAGTTTGGAAACTTTGCTTTCTTCTATACCTATTGTTCTTAGGTTTGATCTTTTCATTGTGTCCTGGATTTCTGGAATGTTTTGGGTTAGGAACTTTTAGTATTTTGTGCTTTCTTTGACTGTTGTGCCAATGTCTTCTATGGTTTCTTCTGCACCTGAGATTTTCTCTTCTATCTCTTGTATTCTGTTGGTATTGCTTGCATCTGTGACTCCTGATCTCTTTCCTAGGTTTTCCATCTCCAGGGTTGTCTCCCTTTGTGATTTCTTTCTTGTTTCTATTTCCATTTTTAGATCCTGGATGGTTTCGTTCAATTCCTTCACTTGTTTGATTGTGTTTTCCTGTATTTCTTTAAGGGATCCATGTGTTTCCTCTTTAAGGGCTTCTATCTGTTTACCTGTGTTCTCCTGAATTTCTTTAAGGGAATTATTTATGTCCTTCTTAAAGTCCTATATCATCCTTATGAGATGGGATTTTTTTTTTATCACTGTCTTACTTTTCTGGTGTGTTGTTGTATACAGGTCTTGCTGTGGTGGGAGAACTGGGTTCTGATGTTGCCAAGTAGCACTGGTTTCTGTTGCTTCTTGCACTTGCCTTTTGCTAATTGGTTATCTCTGTTGTTAACTGGCCTTGCTGTCTCCGCCTGGAGCTTGTCCCTTCTGTAAGTTTAGTAATGTTGGACCTCCTTGGGTCAGGCATCTCTGGGTATGGAAGGGGGATCTGGAGAGCCTGATCTGTGAGCCTGGCTGTGTCAGAACTCCATAGAATCAAGCTGTTGCTGGGTGTGGAAGGAGTTGGAGGGGACTGGAGTAGAGGATCAGCTCTGAGGTGTAGATGAGTCCTCTGGGCCCCTGAAGATCCCAGTTAGGCCATTTATTGGTGCAATAGTGGTAGACTTACCTGTGAGTGTGAGGGTGTCAGAAGTCCTAGGGGTCATGTTGTCTCTGTGTGTGGGTGGGGTGAGGTGGACCTTGAGCACAGAATCTGGTCCCTGGAGTACATGTGTACTTGAAGGAACATGTATCTCTGTCTGGGTGAGAGTTCCTCCATCTTCTGGGCCTTGTGGGACCCAGTTAGGCCAGGTATTGAGACTGGGTTTGGGGCCTCACCTGTGAGTCTGGGTGTGTCAGAACTCCTGGGGTCAAGCTGTCTCTGGGTATGGGTGGGTTGGGGAGGGCTGTAGCAAAGAACTGCTCCTGGGCGCAGGTAGAAACTGTAAGAGCTGGTGTATTTGTGTACCCGTTTTTTCCAGTTAGGTTTTAGATAGAGAAATTTGTGTTCCCAAGTGTTAGGGTTGTTGCAATTCCTACATAGTATGGGGTCTTACATCCAGGCATAGACAACTGTCAGAAGTTAGGTCAGGATTGGTAGAATTAAAGAACTGATATGTATACAATAATGACCTAAAGAGTCTAGGTTTTTTAGGAGAGAAGTGAAAACTCTTAGAGGAAAAGGCCACCAAGGTTGTGGGGAGGCCTATAGGCCATGTAGTGACACAAACAGGTTTCTGGGTGGTTAGCTCTTAGTTAGGGTCTGTCTATCCTGAGTTAGGGAGATTTAACACCTTGTTGCTGCCAGTGATGTCTAAGGTCCTGTTACTGTTGACCTGGAATCTCTAGATGGTGAATGTCATCCCAGGGTCACTACCAGACACATAAAGGCAGTCTCCAAGTTTTCCTGTATCTCATATATTACTTATACTAGTTTTGATCTTAATTTAAATGGGGTTATTTTTCCCAGTTTATCAGATTGTCTCTTAACCCACTTTAACTGAATATGAGTGTTATACTTGATGACCCAGGAAACTAATGTTTCACAGCTCTATGTAGCACAGAAATATACATCTTGTCTGCCACAATTGGCACTTCCTTCCAAGGCAGAAGCATAAACCTTAAGGGTCACCAGTCTATCCTCCGTACTCTGGATCCCACATCAGTAGGCTTTAGTGAGTGTTGACACATGTGAACTCTACCCTGCCATATATACTCCCATGGCTTTGGAGACATTCCATTCTGACCCAAACAGCTTACACAAAGTCAGACATGAGGGCGGGCGAGCCATAGGCTGTGACATTAGTAATTAAGCTCTCACCTGTAGTCCTAATCAAAGTCCATACATGTTGTACTGGAGGATGTACATCAGGCTATGACAACACAAAGTAGAAAACTGGTCTTCAGAGTCTTTAACCAGTCTGACCTTTAATAGGTCCTGTAGGTATTATTTGACTACCCATTGTTGGTCCTGGTCCTGATGTTTCCAGGGGGCAAATTTTGAATGGGAGTGATGAGTCCAGGAACAGATCCCATCTACTTTCAGGGCCATTGGGGTGGTCAAGATCATGAAGTGGGGTCCTTTCCAGCATAAACCCAGGGATTCTTTTTGATGTCTCTTAACCAGGACCAGATCTCTGAGCTGGAAATGATGAGGGGTGAATTGTGAGTCTAGTTCTTGCAGATGCCAGAGCCATGCTGGCCAGTCTGGATCCTCTGGAATATTGACTTAGGATATCATGATTAGAAATTTCAGTTAGTAAGTCTGACTTGACACAGGGAAGGATGGGAGAGGGCCTCCCAAACATTATCTCATAGGGGGTTAATCATTCTATATAGGGAGTACTTCTAATCCTGAGGAGACTGAAAGGAAGGAGGGCCACCCAGTCATCACCAGTTTCCAGGGTTAATTTAGTTAAGGTCTCTTTAAGGGTCTGATTCATCCTCTTTACCTGACCTAAACTCTAGGAATAATATGTACAATGAAGTTTCCAGTCTATCCTCAATGCCCTAGACAAGGCTTGACTGATGTGAAAGGTGAAGACTGGACCATTATTATTATTATATGAGATCAATGCTGTAGGGGTCTCAAATTTAGGAATAAATTCCTCTGAGAGGTTTTTACTTAGTCTGTGCTATTTCCTTCTTAGTTGGGAAGGCCTTGGTCCATCCTGAAAAAAAATCTATTAAAACTAAAAGATATTTGTAGCCAAATTTTCCTGGTTTTACCTCTATAAAGTCATTTCCCAATTGACCCCTGGAGCAGACCCTCTTTCTCTCTTGGCCTGTCTTATTTTTTGGAAGCAGGCTACCCAAATGACAAGAATGACATCTAGTGGCATTGTCTTGTGATTCCTAGTCAATACTGGAATGAAAAACTTTGTAATCTCTAGCCAATTCTGTCCAAAGTTTTTGGTAGGATTTTCCTTCCATCTGTTGTATGTTGACATCCATCCACGGAGTAGTATTAGGTGGGGGTTGATAGGTCTGGTCACCTTCTTTGGAATTAGTCAGCTGTTCAGGCAAGACCAGTTCAGGGAGGATCACTAACAAATGTGGGAGAAGCTGCTTGGCTTCCTCTCTAGCTATCAGGTCTACTTTACCCATTACTGATGGCCTCTCCAGTCTGTCCCTTTTGATGTCTGAACAGTGTATAATGGCCAGCTTCTTTGGGGGCCAGAGAGAATCCAGGAGGTCTAGGATCTCTTTTTTTTTAAACTGTCTTTCCTTCTGCAGTCAACTGTCCCCTTTCACAGTATATTGCCCCATGAATGTGGACTGGAAATGCATATTGACTATCAGTGTAAACATTAAACACTTTGTCCTTGCCCACGTTAATCACATCAGTGAGAACTATAAGCTCTGCTTTCTGGGAAAAGGTCCTAATCAGGAGAGGATACGTTCAAAATGTCTTGTCCACCACTGCTGCCCCTGCATACCTGATGCTATTCTCTATGTAGTGGCTCTCATTGGTGTACAGGGTTGGGCCAGGGCTGGTAAGTCAGGTCTGACTGGGCCCCAGATGTGTGTTGCAGTATTTCTTTATTTTTTTTAAAAAGGATTGCAATTTATTCTTTTTTTTAATTTTATTTTATTTTCTAAGTTTTTTTTTATTTACATTCAAAATCATTTCCCCTTTCCAGTTTCCTCCCTCTCCGAAAGTCCCATAAGCCCCCTTCCCTCCCTCTTTTCCCCATTCAACACCCTCTCGCTTCTCTGTCCTGGCATTCCCCTACATCCAGTCTTTCCAGGACCAGGGGTCTCTCCTTCCATCTTCTTGGAAATCTATTGATATGTGAATTGTGTCTAGGGTACTGCGAGATTCTGGGTTAATATCCCCTTATCAGTGACTGCATACCATGTGTGTTCTTTTGGGATTGGGTTACCTCACTAAGGATGATATTTTCAAGTTCTGGTCATTTGTCTAGGAATTTCGTGAATTCATTGTTTTTAATTGCAGAGTAGTATTCCATTGTGTAAATATATCACATCTTCTGAATCCATTCCTCCATTGAGGGACATTTGGGTTCTTTCCAGCTTCTGGCTATTATAAATAAGGCTGCTATGAACATAGTGGAGCATGTGTCCTTATTGCATGCAGGTAAATCCTCTGGGTATATGCCCAGGAGTGGTATAGCCGGATCCTCTGGGAGTGTCATGCCCAGTTTTGTGAGGAACTGCCAGACTGCTTTCCAGAGTGGTTGTACCAGCTTGCAATTCCACCAGCAGTGGAGGAGTGTTCCTCTTTCTCCACATCCTCGCCAACAACTGCTGTCTCCTGTGTTTTTGATCTTAGCCATCCTGACTGCTGTGAGATGGAATCTCAGGGTTGTTTTGATTTGCATTTCCCTAATGACTAAGGATGATGAACATCTCTTTAGGTGCTTCTCAGCCATTAGATATTCTTCAGGTGAGAACTCTTTGTTTAGCTCTGTACCCCATTTTTAAATAGGGTTACTTGCCCCTCTGGAGTTTAACTTCTTGAGTTCTTTGCATATATTGGATATTAGCCCTCTGTCGGATATAGGGTTGGTAAAGATCATTTCCCAGTTAGTTGGTTGCCACTTTGTCTTTTTGACAGTGTCTTTTGCCTTGCAAAACTTTGTAATTTAATGAGGTCCCATTTGACTATTCTTGATCTCAGAGCATAAGCTATTGGAGTTCTATTCAGGAAATTCTCCCCTGTGCCCATAGGTTCAAGGTTCTTCCCTAGTTTCCTTTCTATTAGTTTCAGGGTGTCTGGTTTTATGTAGAGATCCTTGATCCACTTGGAATTGAGCTTAGTGCAAGGAGATAAGAATGGGTCAATTTGCATTCTTCTGCATGTTGACCTCCAGTTGAGCCAGCACCATTTGTTGAAAAGGCTATCTTTTTTCCACTGGATGATGTTAGCACCTTTGTCAAAAATCAAATGACCATAGGAGTGTGGATTCATTTCTGGGTCTTCAATTCTGTTCCATTGATCTACATGCCTGTCACTGTACCAATACCATGCAGTTTTTAACACTATTGCTCTGTAGTACAGCTTGAGGTCCGGGATACTGATTCCCCCAGAGGTTCTTTTAATCTTGAGAATAGTTTTAACTATCCTGGGTTTTCTGTTATTCCAGATGAATTTTTGAATTGCTCTTTCTAACTCTATGAAGAATTGAGTTGAGATTTTGATGGGGATTGCATTGAATCTGTATATTGCTTTTGGCAAGATGGTCATTTTGACTATATTAATCCTGCCAGTCCATGAGCATGGCAGATTTTTCCATCTTCTGAGGTCTTCTTCAATTTCTTTCTTCAGAGACTTGACGTTCTTGTCATACAGATCTTTCACTTGTTTGGTTAGAGTCACGCCAAGATACTTTATATGGTTTGTGGCTATCATGAAGGGTATCATTTCTCTTACTTCTTTCTCAGCCTGCTTATCCTTTGAGTATAGGAAGGCTACTGACTTGCTTGAGTTGATTTTATATCCGGCCACATTGCTGAAGTTGTTTATCAGCTGTAGGAGTTCTCTGGTGGAGTTCTTTGGGTCGCTTAAGTATACTATCATATCGTCTGCAAATAGTGATAGTTTGACTTCTTCCTTTCCAATTTGTATCCCTTTGACCTCTTTTTGTTGTCTAATTGCTCTAGCTAGAACTTCAAGTACTATATTGAAAAGATATGGAGAGAGAGGGCAGCCTTGTCTAGTCCCTGATTTTAGTGGGATTGCTTCAAGTTTCTCTCCATTTAGATTGATGTTGGCTACCGGTTTGCTGCAAATTGCTTTTACTATGTTTAGATATGGGCCTTGAATTCCTGATCTTTCCAAGACCTTTAGCATGAAAGGATGCTGAATTTTGTCAAATGCTTTCTCAGCATCTAATATGACCATGTGGTTTTTTTTCTTTGAGATTGTTTATATAGTGGATTACACTGATGGATTTCCTTATATTGAACCATCCCTGGATCCCTAGGATGAAGCCTACTTGATCGTAGTGAATGATCGTTTTGATGTGTTCTTGGATTCAGTTGGCAAGAATTTTATTGAGTATTTTTGCATCGATATTCATAAGAGAGATTGGCCTGAGATTCTCTTTCTTTGTCGGATCTTTGTGTGCTTTTGGTATTAGCGTAATTGTGGCTTAATAGAACGAGTTGGGTAGTGTTCTTTCTGTTTCTATTTTGTGGAACAGTTTGAAGAGTATTGGTGTTAGGTCTTCTTTGAAGGTCTGATAGAATTCTGCACTAAAACCATCTGGACCTGTGCTTTTTTGGGTTGTAAGACTTCCAATGACCACTTCTATTTCTTCAGGGGTTATAGGACGGTTTAGATGGTCTATTTGATCCTGATTTAATTTTGGTATTCGGTATTTGTCAAGGAAATTGTCCTTTCCTTGAGATTTTCTAGTTGTGTTGAATACAGGCTTTTGTAGTAAAATCTGATGATTTTTTGAATTTCCTCAGTTTCTGTTGTTATCTCTCCTTTTTCGTTTCTGATTTTATTAATTTGGATACTGTCTCTGTGCCCTCTGGTTAGTCTGGCTAAAGGCTTATCTATCTTGTTGATTTTCTCAAAGAACCAACTCCTCGTTTTGTTGATTCTTTGTATGGTTTTATTTTTTTCTATTTGATTGATTTCAGCCCTGAGTTTGATGATTTCCTGCCTTCTACTCCTCTTTGGTGTATTTGCTTTTTTTTGTTCCAGGGCTTTCAGGTGTGCCATTAAGCTATTAGTGTATGTGTTACAGCATTTCAAGACAGTCATGTATCAGCAAGTTCTCCAGTTCTGAATTGGGTAGGAGGATGGCTGGGCTCAAAGAGATGCCAGGAGCAAGGAACTCTTTGGGGTGGTTAAGTAGCAGGGATTGGTAGTAAGTCTATTGAGCGTTTGAAATCCACTGATCAGGGGAATTTTTAGAACTCCATCTATGGTGTTAAGGGCGGTTATATCCTAGGGTTTATCTGCATCCTTAGTCAGCAGGGCAGCAACCACTATGATTCTCAGGCAGTTTGGTTATTCTACCATGAATGTGGCCCGTTTCTTAGACAGAGATGTTACAGGCCATTGCCAGGGAGCCCATATTTTTTTGTGTCACCAACCCTTTAGCAATGCTCTTGCTTTCATCCTCAAATGGAAGGGCTTAATCACATTAAGCAGAACCAAGGTGGGGGAAGACAGCAGTGCTAAATTTAGATTCTAAAAAGCCTTTTTATTTTCCTCTGTCCATTTGAAAGTCTCTATCTGCCCCCAGTGGCCTCAGAGTGGTTTACCTACCTAGGTGAACCTAGGTACCCAGAGCCTTGCAGAAACTGGATGACTCCAGGAACTCTTGTACTTGGCACCTGATCTTAGGTATCAGATTGCCTAAGACGGTTTCTTTATGGACTTGAGAGAGACTTCCTTGACCCCTACCCCCTGAGTTGGAAATCCAAGTAGGTCACCTAAGATACACTGATCTGAACTTTCTTGGCTGAGACCCTATATCCCAGTTTGGTTTCTAGAAGGGCCCTAGTTGTTTCCATATAAGAATGAACATCAGTGGCAGTCAAAATCAAGTCATCCACATACTAGAGAAATGAAATATGTGGCATAGTCTGCCTGTACTCACATAGATCCTGGTGAAGAGCCTCATGAAAGATGATGGGTGAGTTCTTGAATTCCTGTGGCAGCCTCATCCAAATCAGCTGCTGCTGAATCCATTTTGTATATATTGCCATTAAAATGCAATAAGTGGCTGTTCTTATCTAAGAGAATGCTAAAGAAGACATTTTTTAAATCTAAGGCTGTATACATTTTTCTGTTGGGTGGTAAGGAACTCAGGAATTTATATGGATTTGGTACTGTCTGGTGGATGTCTTGTTTACCTCCCTTAAGTTCTGCACCAGTCTATAATCTTTTCCTCCAGCTTTTTGACCAATAGCAGAAGTGTATTCCAAGGAAAGTGACATGGGACCAGGATCCCATGTTCTCTGAGGTAAATGCTATGGGGTTTTATACCTTGTAGAGCCTCCAGTGACAGAAGATATTGTTTTATTCTGATAGGACTATTGATGGCTTTTTGATCTACCACAACAGAAAGTAGATTGGAAGCCACACACCTCCATGGGGTTGTTTTCAGCCCATACCTAGGGGATCAAAATCTGTAAGTTCTTTGAAGAGAGGAAATGGATGGTTTGCCTCCCAGTCCTCTGGTCTTGGTCAATAGTCATCTTCTAGTGAGCAGATGCAAACCAAAACTGATTTGCTCTGTGCAGACACAGTCTTCTGTGGAGAAATGAATATGAGCTCCTATTTTAGTCAGGAGGTCCCTCCCTGCCCATCAGAGGATAAAGACATTTAGGAATTATCAAGCAGGGATGAGTGACAGTCTTTTTGTTCAAGTTCACATGTCATTTGGTAGTCCACAGGTAGAATTTAGTGCCCCTAGCACTCTGGAATAGGGTAGTTTGACTTGTTATAGGTTCCAGGGGCTTCTGGAGAAGTGAATTCCCTAGTGTCCATCAGGATGTTAAGTTGGCATCCTCCCACTTTTAGATTTATCCTAGGCTGTTTCAGTCTTTTGGTCTAATATAGCCTTTGGTTTTGGGTACTTCTTTGCTTTCTCAGGGGCATTTGATCTTCCAGTGGCCCATTTTATAGTATGCACATTGATCTTTTAGGAGTTCAGGGTGAGGTTGATTGAACTTTTCCACATTGTTTCCAGGCATTCACAAACCCATGCCCTGGACTCTCTGGGTGCCTGGGATGCAACCAGAACCTTTATCACCTTCCTATGTTAATTGTCCTGATCCGTAAGCACAGGAGATCTTTCCATCTGCTTGTATCCTTTTCAATATCTTTCTTCAAAGACTTGAAGTTTTTGTCATAAATGTCTTTCACTTGTTTGGTTAGAGTTACACCAAGATATTTTATATTATTCATGGCTATTGTGAAGGGTATTGTTTTCTTGATGTCTTTCTCAACCTGTTTGTCATTTGTATATAGGAGGGCTACTGATTTTTTTATGAGTTAATCTTCTATCTAGTCACTTCACTAAGGGTGTTTATCAACTGTAAGAGTTCTCTGGTAAAATTTTTGGGATCATGTATGTATAGCTATCATATAATCTATGAATAGCAATACTTTGACTTCTTTTTAAATTTCTATTTTTTTTAGTTGTGTTATTGTTCTAGCTAGACCTTCAAATACTATATTGAATACATATGGAGAGAGTAGACAGCTGACTTAGTTAAGGTTTTACTGCTGTGAACAGACACCTTGGCCCAGCAACTCTTTTCTTGGGGCGGGGTGCTGGCTTATAGGTTCAGAGGTTCAATCTACTATCATCAAGGCAGGAACATGGCAGCATCCAGGCAGTCATGGTACAGGAGAATTTGAGAGTTCTATATCTTCATCTGAAAGCTACTAGCAGAATACTGGCCTTCAGGCAACTAGGATGCAGGTCTTGAAACCTATGCCCACAGTGATACACCTACTCCAACAAGGGCACACCTACTCCAACAGGGCCACATCTAATAGTGCAACTCCCTGGACCAAACATACACAAACCATCACAACAGCCTTCTCTTGTTCCTGATTTTAGTGAAGTTTCTTTGATTTTTCCCCCATTTTATTTTATGTGGGGTTCTGGCTTGCTGTATAATGCCATTATTATGTTTAGGTATTTACCATGCATCCCTCATCTCTCTGAGACTTTTGTCATAAAGGGGTGTAGGATTTTGTCAGAGGCTTTTTCAGCATTTAATAAGATTACTATGTGTTTTTTTCTTTGTTTATGTTGTGTATTACATTGTCAAATTTTTATATGTTGAATCATCCCTGCATCTCTGGGATGAAGCCTACTTTATCACGTTGTATGATCATTTTGATGTGTTCTTGGATTTGGTTTGCTAGTATCTTATTGAGTACTTTTATATCTACATGCATGAGGAAAATTGGTTTGTAATTCTCTTTTTTCATTGAGTATGTGGTTTGATATAAGGATGACTGTAACTTCATACAATGAATTTTGCAATGTTCTTTCTGTTTCTACTTTGTGGGAGTATTTGAAGAGTATTATTAGTATTAGCTCTTCTTTGAAAGTTGAGTAGAATTCTGCTCAACCATCTGACCCTGGGCTTTTTTTGGTTGAGAAACTTTTAATGACTACTTTTATCTCCTTAGATCTATTCATATTGTTTATGTGATCTTGGTTTAACTTTGTAAGTGGTATTTACTAAGAAAATGCATTTCTTTTTTTTATATTTTCCAATTTTGCAAAGTATTAGGTTTTGAAGTATGAGTTAATGATTCTGTAGATTTCCATGGTATCTATTTCTGATTTTGTTAATTTGTATGACTTCTCTTAGACTTTAGTTAGTTTACATAAGGAATTGTTTATCTTATTGATTTTCTTGAAGAACAAACTCTTTGTTTCCTTGATTGTTTATATTTTTCTCTTTGTTTCTATATTATTGACTTCAGTCCTCAGTTTGATTATTTCCTACTATTTACTATTTTTGGGTGTCTTTGCTTCTTTTGGTTCTAGAGCTTACTGGTGTGCTATTACGTTGCTAGTATGAGATCTCACTAACGTCTTTATTAAGGCACTCAGTGCTATGACCTTCCCTCTTACTGCCACTTGCATTGTGACCTACAAGTTTGGGCATGTTCTACCTTTATTTTGATTGAATTCTAGAAAGATTTTATTTCTTCTTTGATCCAGTAATCATTGAGTAGAGAGTTGTTCAGTTTACACTGTGCCCTTCCCAGCCTTGAGCAGGCTGAACAGACCTTGAGTGCTTGCCACACTGGGCTTAGCAACATAGGTACAGTCATCTGCCTTGGTTGCATGTGCAACTTTCTACAGGAACTTAGAAGAATAGACTGCCTGCTGAGCTTGCTTTGAAAAATAATCCAGCTGAAACAAAGGATGGGTCTGTGGGCTTTCCCTATATAAATGCAGTGCTGAATATTAAACTTGGAGTCTAGATCAGAACCTTATTTTGGCTTCATCCTTCTCTCATGCCCCATCTTTTTTATTTCCAGCCCCTCTTTCAGGCAAACCCAGTTTGTCCATGACCTCTGGACATCTACAGGTGGTACCCAAACGAGGGGCCTGAAAACAGGGGGACCCACTGAGAAATGTTGTCTTGGGTGGAGCTCCACAGAACACAGAAGAAAAGTAACAGTATCTTGCACAGTAAGCAACAAACATCATTAATGCTAGTGCTAGTTATAAATTTTATTTTTTGGAGGCTGTTGTTGCAGGATGTTCAAAAGGGGATACAGGCTAGGCTAAAAAGGTGTTGACCCGATGCCAATTTCACCTAGGGGTGACAGTACAATGGGACAGGAGAATTCTATATAGGCATTTGTCTGCAGCCAAGAGCTGCATCAGGTTAGAGGAGCAGGGTTTAAAAAACAGATATTAGAAAAATTCTTAGCTCAAGTAGATTTATGCTGTCTATGGTTTCCAGAAGTAGGAATAGTAAATATACAAATGACATAAGAGGAAGAGAATAGGTTTCAGAAAAGCAGTTGTCCCCTGTCCAGGACATGTTAACAAAAGACAAGGAAAGTGGATAAAAGTTATTTCAGAGCTCTCCTAGGGACAGGAGGAAATCAAGAGATGTGCCGCTTCTTCTCTGGCTCTTACTGGGGATATCCTTAGTTCTGGCTATATTTAGGTCCCTTTGGCACATCAAGTTCTTTTTCCTCTCTGTCTATTGTCTGTCCTTGGTGCACCAATATGTCCATGTGTATCAATTTATGTCTGTTTTTTTTCTTTGTTTGAATGATTGTTGTTCTGTTTCACGTTAAAAAAAATGGTTAAAACTTTATCTGCTGGTTATCCACCCCTTGATTTAGTTTAACTTGTTTAAAAAGCAGTCTCACTTGGCCTTTGGAGCCCTGCTCCTGTAGCTAGGAGTCAAGCACAGCTGGAGAAGCCCTGCCAGGAGCTGACTATCTGCAAAAGCTGCTCTTAAAGGGGCCACAGCTTCTCAAGTTCTATGGTAAGGAGGCTGA
Source organism: Tokudaia tokunoshimensis (assembly GCA_036184795.1). Taxonomy (NCBI): domain Eukaryota; kingdom Metazoa; phylum Chordata; class Mammalia; order Rodentia; family Muridae; genus Tokudaia; species Tokudaia tokunoshimensis. The sequence continues at coordinate 2,550,350 of BTHU01000015.1, read as the reverse complement.
TGACTGCTCCTAGAAAAATCTCTGTGACTGATTTTTGGGTCCAGCAGGTAACAAGGTATTCCTCTCTTGAAATTATAGCTAGAAATAGTAAGAATTTTGTCCAGTCTAAATATATAAGATGTGTGTAATCACTTCATTTTTGTTTCTGACTGGTTTTAAAGGTATAAATATGTTCTGCGTGTCTTGGTTATAGAGTATTGACTTATAAGTTACTGGGTATGATTAAAAATTTGTAACATTGGTAACAGAAAGTTAGCTTAAAACTGGTAACTCAGGGTTGGAGTCACTCTAAACAACATGTGGCATGAGACAACCCAGAAAAACAGGTCTCTAAAAATACTTCTAAATTGGTATAATATATCATGTAATTCTTATCCTAGAAACTAGACATATAAAGGATAGGATTTAAAATGATGTCTCTTTGATGAAGTATTAAAAGCTGCACTGTCACGCATTCATATATAAGAACTGGCAGTCAACCTTGTAATGTGAAAGTAATGCTCTTTGTATTGGTTTTAAAGAGAATAGATTGTTTAAAACTGGACTCTGTTTTCCAAAATTATGGGTATGCTCTAATATTGTAAAAGAAACTTAGAAATATTGTTAAACTGCCAGAATTCCATTGGCTGCAGTTTGCAGTTCAATCACAGGTTCAGGATTTTAACTCACACGTATTTGTAATTAAGAAATAATCTGGCAGTTAGAGATTGTTGCAGGGTTTGCTAAGGGTTGATGACACTGTAGAACATGTGGAGGAATTACAGCCTGGCTTGCCTACTCTAGCTGCCATTCCAGGAAATGCATATAGGATTATTATGGATTTAGAGGATTGGTTTTATATTGTTACTTTGCATTTTGGTGACTGGGAGATTTGCATTTAGTGAGTTTGTAATTTTGAAGAACCCATGAAGTGATATCATTGGAAAGTTTTTCCTCAAGTAATGGCTAATAGCCCTACATTACGTTAAAAAAAAAGTGTCTGCTTCAATACAAAAAGTTAGGACTTTGAATCCTTCAGTGTATATTATTTATTATCTGGATATTTTATTAGCTGATCCCTCTGAAGGAGTTTTATTACAAGCCTTTGCTCTTCTTATATAAGCTTTAAAATTTTGGAGTAGTTGTTGCTCCAGAAAAGATTCAAAGGCAATATTTTTTTCAATATTTGGGGCCTCCATTATATCCTAAATAAATTGTGACACAAAAAATTCAAGTAAGAAAAGATAATTTACTTACTTGAAATGATTCTCAAAAGTTGTTAGTAGGTATTAATTGGCTAAGACCTCATCTTAAACTTACCACAGAAAACTTAAGCCTCTGTTTTATATTCTTAAGGGGGATGCAAATCCTTATTCCCCTGGACAATTAACTGATGAGGGACAAATAGCTTTGTAGAAAGTAGAGGAAGCTATTAACCAACAGAGGATACATTATATAGACTATGACCAATTGTTGGCTGTTTCACAGAACTCTTTTGGCAAAAGCGACCATTAATGTGGATTCATCCTCATTCATCTCCAAGTAAAGTATGAACACCCTATATTTAATACAGAATTGTAGGATAGAATCATGAAAGTATTTTGGAAAGAATGTCTTAGGAACCTGATGAAATGTTTATTCCTTATTCCAAACACTACTTAAATTGGTTATTGCAGAATACTGATATTTGGCCTATTGCATGGCAAACTTTTTAGGCAAATATGATAATCATTATCCAAAAGGCAAGTTGTTAGAATTTGTCTCTCTACATACTTTTGTATTTTCTGTAATTTTAATGCATGCAGCCAATAAAGAATGCATTTACTGTATTTATAAACATTTCATCTAATGGGAGAGAAGCATGTGATTGGATCACTTGTTTATTCTCTTGAGGTTCCCCCCTGCTTCACAAATAATTGAATTATGTGTGGTAGCTACTGTTTTTGAAATGTTGAAAAATCAATCTTTTAATTTGTATACTGATAGCCAATATATAGCTCATGTTTTACAATTGCTTGAAATTGTTCCTTTTTCAGATACTGCTAATTCTCAAATTTTACAGTTATTTATACAAATACAGCTTAATTTTTTTTCGAGACAGGGTTTCTCTGTATAGCCCTGGATGTCCAGGAACTCACTCTGTAGACCAGGCTGGCCTCAAACTCAGAAATCCACCTACCTCTGCCTCCCATGTGCTGGGATTAAAGGTATGCACCACCACTGCCCAGAAAATACAGCTTAATTTAAGAAACATGTATTATTCCTTACTTTATAGGACATTTAAGAGCTCATACTGGATTTCCTGGACCCCTGGTCAATACCACAGCAGATTTGTATACTAGGCAAATTATAGGTATTACACAGGAACAATTGGCCATACAATCTCATCCTTTACATCATCAAAACAGTAATAGCTTGAGGCAATAATTTGTTATTTCTAGAGAATGTGTACATCAAATTGTAAAGACTTGTTCTCAGTGTCCTCAATTTCTTTATGTATCACATAATAGTGTTAATCCTTGAGGACTCATACTTAATCAATTATGGCAAATGGATGTTACCCATATTTCCTTATTATCCTAAAGGGCAAGGTATTGTGGAACAGGCCATGGAACTTTACAACAATATCTTCATAAAAAACAAAAAGGGGGAATTATATCCCCATACACCACAAAATTATTTAAATCATGCCTTTTTTTAAATTTTAAAATTTGAATGCCAAGGAACACTCTGAATGTGGGAGGAGCAGCTACTGGCACTTCTGCCCTGGTTTTGCAGGAAAAAAAATATGAGCTCCTTAGAACGGCAATAGATACAGACATAGAAAGGATAGAAACCTCTATTCTTCATTTTCAAGAATCTCTAACCTCCATGTCTGAGGTAGTCCTTCAAAACAGGAGAGAACTTGATCTTTTATTCCTTTAACAGGGAGGACTATGTACAGTCTTCCATGAAGAATGTTACTTTTACATCGATCATTCAGGAATAGTAAAGGATTCTATGGCTAAATTTTGAGAAGGACTAGCCAAAAGGAAAAGAGAAAAAGGCTGCCTGTATGGGATTATGGAAAACAAATAAATCTTGTGCTCCCATCCAGCTATTGGTACTGCTCATCTTTAAAAAACAAAAAAGGGGATACTGTGCCCTTTCCAGCCTTGAGCAGGCTGAACATACCTTGAGCGCTTGCCACAATGGGCTTAATAACCTAGGTGAAGTCATCCACCTTGGTTGCATGTGCAACTTCCTAGAGGAACTTAGAAGAACAGACTGTCCACTAAGCTTGCTTTGCAAAATAATCCAGCTGGAACAAAAGATGGGTCTGCGGGCTTTCCCTATATAAACACAGTGCTGAATATTAAACTTGGTTAGAACCTTATCTTGGCTTCAACCTCTCGCCTTCTTTTTCATTTCTAGCTCCTCTTTCAGTTAAACCTAGTCTGTCCAAGGCTGCTGGATGACTATATTCCATAAGTATTTAGACTTTCTGTTTTTTCTGTTGTTTTTGAAATCCAGCTTTAATCCATGGTGGTATGATTGGATACAAGGAGTTATATCATTTTATTTGTATAATTTTCCATGATAATCTTCAATTTTAATGTTTTTCCATATATTTTTTTCAATTTTATCAGAGATATTTTCCATGTAAATCTTCAATTTTATCAGAATATGTTTTTACTTCTACTTTCAATCAATTTAGGAATATTTTATGCCTACTATCTTATCTGTATATTTTTTCATGAAATAGTCAGTTTTAATGTGTTTTTCTATATATTTCTTGAGTTTTATCAGAAATATTTCCTTGTAGATTTTCAATTTTATCAGAAAATGTTTATAATTCCACTTTCAATCAACTTAGGAATATTTTTATGCCTACCATTTTATCTGTATAATTTTTCCATGAAATAGTCAATCTTAAAGTGTTTTTCTATATATTTCTTTAATTTTATCAGAGATATTTTCCATGTATATTTATACAATGGCATACTACTCAGCAATTAAAAACAATGAATTCATGAAATTCTTAGGGAAATGGGGAAAAGGGGGAGGGAAGAGGGCTTATGGGACTTTCGGGGAGGAGGGGAACTGGGAAAGGGGAAATCATTTGGAATGTAAATAAAGAATATAGAAAATAAAATAAAAAATTAAAAAAATAATTGGTCATTAAAAAAAAGAAGGAAATTTGGTTTGTGCCTGAGTATATGATAAGTTTTGGAGAAGAGTCCATGAGGTGCTGAAAAGAAGATATATTTTATTGTGTTTGGGTGAAATGTTTTATCTATTAGGTCCATTTGAATTGTAGCATCTGCTAGCTCCATTATTTCTCTATTTAGTTTCTGTCTGGATGACCTGTAACCATTGGTAAGTATGGGGTAGTTAAGTCTCCGCTATCAGTGAATGAGGTTCTATGTGTGGTTCAAGCATTACTATTATTTCTTTTCAAATGAATGTGTTTTTCTATGATTTTGTTGAAACTATTTTTTCTGGACCTTTGAATTGGGATTCTTTCACTTCTTTTAGTCCTAATTATTAAGTTTGGTCTTTTTATAACATCCCATATTTCCTAGATATTTTGTCTCAGGGATATTTTAGGTTTAACACTTTCTTTGAGCAATATATTAATTTCTTCTATCTTATTCCACCTGAGAGTCTCACTTCTGTCTCTTATATTTTGATGGTGAGGCATGTGTCTGTAGTTACTGTTCACTTACCTAGATTTTCCATCTCCAGGATTTTATGTTTGTGTTTTCTTTATTGCTTCTACTTCTATTTTTAGGAGTTGAATAGTTTTATTCATTTCTTTTACCTGTTTCTTAATATTTCTTGTCTTTCTTGACGTTCTCTAGGTGATTTAGTCCTTTCCTCTTTAAGGATTGCTATCTTCTTCATAAAATTGTTTTAAAAGTCATTTTCTTGTGCTTCAGCTATGTTGGAATGCCCATGGCTTCCTACAGTAGGATATCTAGGCTCTGGTGGTACCACATTGCCTTGGCTTTTGTTGATTGTATTCTTAGGCTTGCCTCTATGTATCTGGGTTTCAGGTACTTATGAATTTGGGTGCTGAATATCGAGTATATAATTTTTTTATTATGTATATTCATTATTTACATTTCAAATGTCCCCTTTCCTGGTTCCCCTCTCCCCCGAAAATCCCACAAGCCATCTCCCCTTTCCCAATCAACCCTCCCCCGCTTCCCTGTCCTGGTATTTTTCTACACTATGACATCAAGTCTTTCCAGGACCAAGAGCCTCTCCTCCCTTTGGTGTCTAACAAGACCATCCTCTGCTGCCTATGTGTCTGGAGCCATAGGTAATTCCATGTGAATTCTTTGATTGATGATTTTGTCCCTGGTAGCTCTGGGAGTACTGGGTGACTCATATTGTTCCTCCTGTGCCACTGCAAACCCCTTTAGCTCCTTGGGTCCTTTCTCTAGCTCCCTCATTGGGGACCCTGTGCTCAGTTCAATGGCGGGCTGAGAGTGTTCCCCTCTGTATATGTCATGCACTAGCAGAGCTTCCAAGGTGATAGTTATAACTGGCTCCGGTCACCAAGCACTTGTGGGCATCCACAATAGTGTCTGGGTTTTGTAACTGTATACGGGATGGATACCTGGGGTGGTAGTCTCTGGATGGTCTTTCCCTCAAACTCTGATCCACTCTTTGTCTCTGTATCTCCTTCTGTGGGTATTTTGTTCCCGTTTCTACAAAGGAATCAAGGATCCATACTTTTATCTTCCTCCTTCTTGGGCATCATTTGATATGTGAAATGTGTCTTGTGTATTCTAAGCTTCTGGGCTAATATCCAGTTATCAGTGAGTGTATACCATGTGTGTTCAAAAGTATATACCATGTGTGTTCAAAAGTGATTGGGTTACCTCACTCAGGATGACATTTTCCAGTTCCATCCATTTGTCTAAGAATTTCATGAAGTCATTGTTTTTAATGTGTATATATACCACATTTTCTGTATCCATTCCTCCGTTGAGGGACATCTGGTTTTTTTCCTAGCTTCTGGCTGTTATAAATAGGGTGGTTAAGAACACAGTGGAGCATGTGTCCTTATGAAATGCTGGAGAATCCTCTGGGTATATGCCCAGGAGTGGTATAGCAGGGTCCACTGGTAGTATTATACCCAGTTTTCTGAGGAACCCCCAAAATGATTTCCAGAGCAGTTGTACCAGCTTGCAGTCCCACCAGCAGTGGAGGAGTGCTCCTTTTTCTCTACAACCTCTCTAGCACCTGCTGTCTCCTGAGTTTTTTATCTTAGCCATTCTGACTGGAGTGAGGTAGAATCTCAGGGTTGTTTTGATTTGCATTTCCCTGATGACTAAGGATGTTGAACATTTCTTAAGGTGCTTCTAAGCCAGTCAATATTCCTCAGTTGAAAATTCTTTGTTTAACTCTGTACCTCATTTTTAAATAGGGTTATTTGGCTCTCTGGAGTCTAACTTCTTAAGTTCTTTGTATATATTGAATATTAGCCCTCTGTTGGATGTAGGGTTGGTAAAGATCTTTTCCCAATTTGTTGGTTGCTGTTTTGTCCAATTGACCATGTCCTTTGCCTTACAGAAATTTTGTAATTTTATGAGGTCCCATTTGTCAATTCTTGATCTTAGGACATAGGCTATTGGTGTTCTGTTCAGGAATCTTTCCCCTGTGCCCATGTGTTCAAGGCTCTTCCCCAGTTTCTTTTCTATTAGTTTCAGTGTGTCTGATTTTATGTGGAGGTCTTTGATCCACTTGGACTTGAGCTTAGTACACAGAGATAAGAATGGATCAATTTGCATTGTTCTGCATGCTGACCTCCAGTTGAACCAGCACCATCTATTGAAAAGGCTATCTTTTTTCCACTGGGTGGTTGTAGCTCCCTTGTCAAAGATCAAGTGACCATAGGTGTGTGGGTTCATTTCTGGGTCTTCAATTCCATTCCATTGATCTACCTGCCTGTTACTGTACAAATACCATGCAGTTTTAACCCTATTGCTCTGTAGTACTGATTGAGGTCAGGGATACTGATTCCCTCAGAAGTTCTTTTACTGTTGAGAATAGTTTTCACTCTCCTGGGTTTTTGTTATTCCAGATGAATTTGAGAATAGCTCTTTCTAACTCTATGAAGAATGTAGTTAGCATTTTGATGGGGATTGCACTGAATCTTTATTTTGCTTTTGGCAAGATGGCCATTTTTACTATATTAATCCTGCCAATCCAAGAGCACGGAAGATCTTTCCATCTTCTGAGGTCTTCTTCAATTTCTTTCTTCAGAGACTTGAAGTTATTGTCATACAGAACTTTCACTTGTTTTGTTAGAGTCACACCAAGATATTTTATATTGTTTGTGACTATTTCAAAGTGTATCATTTCCATAATTTCTTTCCCAGCCTGTTTATCCTTTGAGTATAGGAAGGCTACTTATTTGTTTGAGTTAATTTTACATCTGGCCACTTTGTTGAAGTTGTTTATCTGCTGTAGGAGTTCTCTGGTGGAATTTTTTGGGTCGCTTAAGTATACTATCATATCATCTGCAAATAGTGATAATTTAAATTCTTCCTTTCCAATTTGTATCCCTTTGGCCTCATTTTTTTTTTGTCTAATTGCTCTAGCTAGAACTTCAGGTACTCTACTGAATAGATATGGAGAGAGAAGGCAGCCTTGTCTAGTCCCTGATTTTAGTGGGATTGCTTCAAGTTTCTCACCATTTAGTTTGATGTTGGCTACTGGTTTGGGGTATATTGCTTTTGCTATGTTTATATATGGAACTCGAATTCCTGATCTTTCTAAGAGTTTTAGCATGAAAGGATGAATTTTGTCATGCTTTTTCAGCATCTAATAAAATGACTGTGTGTGTGTTTTTTTTTCCTTTGAGCTTGCTTATGTAGTGGATTACATTGACGGATTTCAGTATATTGAACAATCCCTGCATCCCTGGCATGAAGCCTACTTGATTGTCATGAATGATCATTTTGATATGTTCTTGGATTCAGTTGGTAAGAATTTTATTGAGTATTTTTGTGGCAATATTCATAAGGGAAATTCGTCTGAAGTTCTCTTTCTTTGTTGGATCTTTGTATGGTTTTGGTATCGTTGTAATTGTGGCTTCATAGAACGAGTTGGGTAGTGTTCCTTCTATTTCTGTTTTGTGGAATAGTTTGAAGAGTATTGGTGGTAGGTCTTCTTTGAAGGTCTGATATAATTCTGCACTAAAACCATCTGGTCCTGTGCTTTTTTTGGTTGGAAGACTTTTAATGAACACTTCTATTTATTTAGGGGTCATGGGACTGTTTAGATGGTCTATTTGATCCTGATTTAAATTTGGTATTTGGTATCTGTCTAGGAAATTGATCATTTCCTCCAGATTTTCCAGGTCTGTTGAGTATAGGCTTTTGTAGTAGGATCTGATGATTTTTTGAATTTCCTCAGTTTCTGTTGTTATATTTCCCTTTTCATTTCTAATTTTGTTAATTTCGATACTGTCTCTGTGCCCTCTGGTTAGTCTGGCTAAGGATTTATCTATCTTGTTGATTTTTTTCAAAGAATCAGATCCTGGTTTTGTTGATTTTTTGTATGGTTCTTTTTGCCTCTACTTGGTTGATTTCAGCCCTAATTTTGATGATTTCCTGCCTTCTACTCTTCTTGGGTGTATTAGTTTCTTTCTGTTCTAAAGTTTTCAGGTGTGCTGTTAAGCTGCTACTGTATGCTCTCTTCAGTTTCTCTTTGGAGGCACTCAGGTCTTTGAGTTTTCCTTTTAGCACTGCTTTCATTGTGTCCCACAAATTTGGGTATGTTTTTTCTTCATTTTCATTAAATTCTAAAAAGTCTTTGATTTCTGTCCTTATTTCTTCCTTGACCAAAGTATCATTGAGTAAAGCATTGTTCAGATACCATGTGTATGTGGGCTTTCTGGTGTTTTTGTTGCTACTGAAGAGCACCCCTATTCCACAGTGATCTGATTGGAGGCATGGGATTATTTCAATCTTCTTACACCTGTTGAGGTCTGTTTTGTGACCAATTATATGGTTGGTTTTGGAGAAGGTACCATGAGGTGCTGAGAAGAAGGTATATTCTTTTGCTTTAGGATGAAATGTTCTGTATATATCTGTTAAATCTATTTTGTCCAAAACTTCAATTAGTTTCACTGTGTCTCTATTTAGTTAGTGTTTCCCTGATCAGTCAGTTGAGGAGAGTGGAGTGTTGAATTCACCCACAATTATTGTGTGAGGTGCAATGTGTGTTTTGAGCTTTAGTAAAGTTTCTTTTACAAATGAGGGTGCCCTTGCATTTGGAGCTTACATGTTCAGAAATGAGAGTTCTTCTTGGTGGATTTTTTCCTTTGATGAATATGAAGTGTCCTTCCATGTCTTTTTTGATGATTTTAGGTTGAAAGTCAATTTTATCCGATATTAGAATGGCAACTCCAGCTTGTTTCCTGGGACCATTTGCTTGGGAAATTGTTTTCTAGTCTTACTCTGAGGTAGTCTTTGTCTTTGACAATGAGGTCCGTTCCCTGTATGCAGCAAAATGCTGGGTCCTCTTTATATATCCAGTCTGTTAGTCTATGTCTTTTTATTGGGGAGTTGAGTCCATTGATGTTAAGAGACTGTAAGGAATAGTGGTGGTTGCTTCCTGTTAGTTTTAATGTTATTTTTATGTTTGAGTGATTATCTTCTTTTGAGTTTGTTGAAAGAAGATTACTTTCCTGCTTTTTTTAGGGTGTAGTTGCCCTCCTTGTATTGGTATTTTCCATCTATTATCCTTTGTAGGGCTGGATATGTGGAAAGATATTGTGTAAATTTGGTTTTATCATGGAATATCTTGCGTTCTTCATCTATGGTGACTGAGAGTTTTGCTGAGTCTAGTAGTCTGGGTTGGCATTTGTGTTCTCTTAGGGTCTATATGAGATCTGCCCAGGATCTTCTAGCTTTCATGGTCTCTTGTGAGAAGTCCGGCGTAATTCTGATAGGTCTGCCTTTATATATTACTTAACCTTTTTCCCTTGCTGCTTTTAATATTCTTTTTTAGTGCATTTGTTCTTTCGATTATTATGTGACAGGAGGTATTTCTCTTGTGGTCCAGTCTGTTTCGAGTTCTGTAGGCTTTTTGTATGTTCATCGGCATCTCTCTCTTTCGGTTAGGGAAGCTTTCTTCTATAATTTTGTTGAAGATATTTACTGGCCCTTTAAATTGTAAATCTTTACAACCTATAATAACCTCTCTTCTACACCTATACTCCTTAGGTTTGGTCTTCTCATTGTGTCCTGGATTTCCTGGATGTTTTTGGTTACAAACTTTTTGCATTTTGCATTTTCTTTGACTGTTGAGTCAATGGTTTCTATGATACCTTTGGCACCTGAGATTCTTTCTTCTATTTCTTGCATTTTGTTGTTCATGTTTACATCTATGACTCCTGATTTCTTTCCAAGGTTTTCTATCTCCAAAGTTGTCTCCCTTTGTGATTTCTTAGTTGTTTCTACTTCCATTTTTAGATCCTGGATGCTTTTTTTTTCAGTTCCTTCACTTGTTTATTTGTGTTTTTCTATAATTCTTTAAGGGATTTTTGTGTTTCCTCTTTCAGGGGTTTTGCCAGTTGATCCATGTTCTCCTGTATTTCTTTAAATGATTTTTGTGTTTCTTCTTTATGGGCTTCTATCTATTGTCCCGTGTTCTCCTGTATTTCTTTAACGGATTTTTGTGTTTCCTTTTTAAGGGCTTCTACCTGTTGACTCATGTTCTCCTGTACTTCTTTAAGGGAGTTATTTATGTCATTCTTGAAATCCTTTATCAGTATCATGAGATGTTATTTTAAATCCCGGTCTTGTTTTTATGCTGTGTTGGGGTATTCAGGACTTGCTGTTGTTGGAGAACTTGGTTCAGATGGTGCCACGTTTCCTTGGTTTCTGTTGGTGATGTTCTTGCATTTGCCTTTTGCCATCTGTTTATCTCTGGTGTTATCTGGTGCTGCTTTCTCTTACTGTGGCTTATCCATGCTCATGGGAGGCCCATTCTCTCTGTGTACACCACTGTTGTGTAGGTACTCCCTCGAGACCGGCTCTCTTGTGGTTGTATTTGGGTATATATCTCTGTGGCCCCAATCAACTCTGGGTGCAGGTGGTAATCAGAAGACTCCTGTCCCAGGCTTTTCCTAGGCTCTTGTGTCCTTAGGGTTTCTGACTGTTTCCTCTGAGTAGCAGGGGTGGTCCTACCTGTCCTGCCTGTCCTCTCTGCACTCCTGAGTGGTTAGCTACCTCTGTGCCTCACTTGGATATGGTATGCAGTCCCAAGCCAGAGGACACCGGAGGGTTTCAGCCAGAGGGTTCTGGGTGTGATCCTCTGTCAAGGGTGACTCTACCTCTGCAGGCAGGTCCCTCCACACTTCTGGGTAGTTAAGCTGCATCCCTGTGCCCCTTGGGTATGGCGCACTGTGCCTGAGGATGGACACAAGTCAGAGACTGAAACCAGAGGGCTTCCGCCAGAGGTTTCCTGGCATGAACATCTGAACAGCAGGCTTGGTTTTACCTATACAGGTCAGTTTCTCTGCACTCCTGGGTGGTTAAGCTGTCTCTCTGTGCCACTTAGGTATGATGTGCTGTGCCAGAGGATGAACCCAAGCAGAAGACTTAAGTATATCTTTGTTGAATAGATGTTTTCACCCTTGGCTTTTGTTTCCTTTTTAGTCTTCTGGTCTGAGTGGCCTGTGGTTCTGGTGACCTGCTGGAGTTTTGGAGGACTGTGAGACTTCTGAGGTTCTGGGTACTAGAATGGCCTCTGGTAGAGCAGGAGGCTTCTGGGATTTTTAGGCACCAGTGTTGCCTCTGGTATAAGAAAGGGTTTTTTTTCTCCTGGAGCAGTGGACCTGGATGTATAGATGAGGGGAGGGAGGCTGTTGTAGGAAGCTGGACACCTCTGAGGAAGTGTTGGAAGTCTGTGGGTAGAACCTGGGGTCTTGGTTACTGGTATAACCTCTGGTAAGGTACAGGGGCTTCTGCTAGAGTTGTAGCCCTGGACATTTTTAGGATTTTTTTTTTAATTGCTATGACTAAAGAAACTTGTGAGGAAAGGTTTATTTGGCTTATACTTTCACAGTACTTTCATCATCAAAGGAAGTCAAGACAGAAACTCAGGCATAGCAGAAACCTGGAGGCAGGAGCTGATGCAGAGGTCATGGAAGGGTACTGCTTACTGACTTGCTCCTAGTGTCTTGCTCAGTCTTCATGTTTATTAGGACCATGGCCACCAGCCAAAGGATGGCACTACTTACAGTGGGCTGGGCCCTCTTCCCATCAATTTGTGTCAACTTGACATAAAACTATCTAGCATACCAGATATGCTCAGAATGTAGAAGATCTCATGACTGAATGAGGGCTGTTTGCATAATGCTCTTGAGTATGCTAAACTTCATTTCTGAGGTAATTGGGAGGTGGGTGAGGAGGAAACATTTTGCCTGTAGCATTTCTTGGGTAGGTTTAGGCATTTCTCCTAGGGGATCAAACAAATATCTAAGTGAACAACTTTCTTAGAGCAAGATAGTATAGGAGACTCTATCATATGCAGGCTACAGGTTTACAGTGTTTTAGAATGAATAGCATTTATTTTCACTTAAAATGCATCTTGGGTATACAAAATATAAAAACTTTAAAAACACAATAAATATATATAAAACATGGTAACTACAGCTTCTTTTTTCTTTTTACTTTTTATTGATTTTTTTCCCTTTTTTATTTTCTATATTTTTATTTACATTCCCAATGATTTCCCCTTTCCCAGTTTCCCCCTCCCTGAAAGTCCCATAAGCCCTCCCCCTGTTCCCCAGTCAACCCCCTCCTGCTTCTCTGTTCTGGTATTCCCCAACACTGCTACATCCAGTCTTTCCAGGACCAGGGGTCTCTCCTTCCTTCTTCTTGGAAATCAATTGATAAGTGAATTGTGTCTTGGGTATTCCGAGCTTCTGGGTTAATAACCCCTTATCAGTGACTGCATACCATGTGTGTTCTTTTGTGATTGGGTTACCTCACTAAGGATGATATTTTCCAGTTCTGACCATTTGCCTAAGAATTTCATGAATTCATTGTTTTTAATTGCAGAGTAGTTTTCCATTGTGTAAATTTATTGATTCTTTATGAGCTTCTCAGCATGTACCCTAATTGTAGAGAGCCATATGAGGTGTCATGTCACCAGGCAGGAACTTGACCTTGACCAAGATGAAGCCTGTGAGCTGGAATTCCTGTGCTAGTATAATCCTGTTCCACCTAGGGTGGAGTGAAGGAGAATTTCATTGTTCCTCAAGGTCTATGAATTCCTGAATTAAGCAGGTGACCCGCCCAGCTGCCCGAGCAGTGGCGCCAATGCCAGTGAATAGCCAGACCAGTTCCCCAGAATACACCCTAGAGTTTGGGGGAAGGGTTTTGTCTAAAACCTTAAGTCCTCAGTCCCCCAATAAACCACAGACTTTGAACAGCAAGGTTGTCTTAGTCCATGTTTCCCTTGTCACCCTGTTTTTATCCCCAGCTCTCCATCAAGAGAACCGGATAACCTGTTAGAATGAAACTGCAGGTGGTTGCAGATTGGTGCCCCAAACTTGGGACCTGGAAATGGGGAGATCAACTGAGGGAAGCTGTCTTGGGTGGAGCTCCACGGAAACAGAAAAAAGGTTATGTATCCAGCTTGGTAAGCAACATAGAATATTAATTTTAGCGCTAAAAATGTCAGATTTTCCCCCTGCAAGGTGACCTGCACTGCCGAGAGAGTGCAGAGTGCACTCCGCCATCTTTGCTCCAGTGTCCAGGTAGTTGGGACCTCCAGGCTCAGACACAGACAGGCATAATATCGCTTCGGTCTCAGGCAGCTTGTGTGTAACCTGCTCCAAGAGCTGGGCAGATCTGCAGTAACCAGCGCACCAGCTCTGCTGTTGGACTTCTGCCTTGCAGAGGGATCCCCCGCACTGGGCGGGAGCCTACCAGCTTCCCTTTGGTGACCTCTGTTCCTGGGTCGACTGTACTGAGGAGACAGGTACCCAGGTTCGCCCCAATATAACATCGCTTGGGACACGGCCTGTTGGGGCTTCCATCTGCTCCCAAGAGCGGGACAGCGCTGCGGCCCTCTGGGCATCAGCTCTGCTGTGGGCCATCCCCCCTGCAGGGTGACCTGCCTCATTGAGAGAGTGCAGAGAAAACGCAAAAATATCTTAAAGAAATACAGGAAAATACAAACAAAAAAGTGAAGGATCTGAGCAAATACTTCCAGGATCTAAAAAAGGAAGTAGAAACAACTAAGAAATCAAAAGGGAGACAACTTTGGAGATAAAAAACCTTGGGAAGAAATCAGGAGTCATAGATGCAAACATCAACAATAGAATACAAGAGATGGAAGAAAGAATCTCAGGTGCTGAAGATACTATAGAAAACATCGACTCAACAGTCAAAGAAAATGCAAAATGCAAAAAACGTGTAACCCAAAACATCCAGGAAATCAAGGACACAATGAGAAGACCAAACCTAAGGATTATAGGTATAGATGAGAGTGAAGATTTGCAACTTAAAGGACCAGTAAATATCTTCAACAAAATTATGGAGGAAAACTTCCCTAACCTAAAGAGACAGAGAGATGCCGATGAACGTACAAGAAGCCTACAGAACTCCAAACAGACTGGACCAGAACAGAAATACCTCCCGTCACATAATAATCAAAAAATCAAATGTACTAAACAAAGAAAGAATACTAAAAGCAGTAAGAGAAAAGGGCCAAGTCAGACTTCTCACCAGAGACTATGAAAGCCAGAAGATCCTGGGCAGATCTCATGCAGACACTAAGAGAACACAAATGCCAGCCTAGACTACTATACCCAGCAAAACTCTCAATCACCATAGATGGAGAGACCAAGATATTCCATGATAAAACCAAATTTTCACAATATCTTTCCACAAACCCAGCCCTGCAAAGGATAATAGGTAGAAACCGCCAGTACAAGGAGAGAAATAACACCCTGGAAAAAATGAGATAGTAACATTCTTGCATCAAACCCAAAAGTAGATAACCACCTAAACATAAAGATAGTGTCAAGAATGACAGGTGGCAATAATCACTATTCCTTAATCTCTCTTAATATCAATGGTCTCAATTCCCCAATAAAAAGACATAGACTAACACACTGGATACATAAACAGGACCCAGCATTTTGCTGCATGCAGGAAACACACCTCAGTGTCAAAGACAAACACTACCTCAGAGTAAAAAGCTGGAAAATAATTTTACAAGCAAATGGTCCCAAGAAATGAGCCGGAGTAGCCATCCTAATATCAGATAAAATTGACTTTCAACCTAAAGTCATCAAAAAAGACACAGAAGGACACTACATACTGATCAAGGGAAAAATCCACCAAGAAGAACTCTCAATTCTGAATATCTATGCTCCAAATGCAAGGGCACCCTCATTTGTAAAAGAAACTTTACTAAAGCACAAAGCACACATCGCACCTCACACAATAATAGTGGGTGACTTCAACACCCCGCTCTCTGAAATGGATCGTTCAGGAAAGCAGAAACTAAACAGGGACACAGTGAATGTAACTGAAGCCTTGGACCAAATGGAACTACCAGATATATAGAATATTTCATCCTAGAGCAAAAGAATACACCTTCTTCTCAGCACCTTATGGTACCTTCTCCAAAATCGACCATATAATTGGTCACAAATCAGACCTCAACAGATATAAGAAGATAGAACTAATCCCATGCCTCCTATCATCACTATGGAATAAGGGTGGTCTTCAATGGCAACAAAAACAACAGAAAACTCACATACACATGGAGGCTGAACAATGCTCTACTCAATGATAACTTGGTCAAGGTGGAAATAAAGAAATTTTTTTGAAATTTAATGAA
Source organism: Tokudaia tokunoshimensis (assembly GCA_036184795.1). Taxonomy (NCBI): domain Eukaryota; kingdom Metazoa; phylum Chordata; class Mammalia; order Rodentia; family Muridae; genus Tokudaia; species Tokudaia tokunoshimensis. The sequence continues at coordinate 2,534,501 of BTHU01000015.1, read as the reverse complement.
AATGAAGGCACAACATACCCTAATTTATGGGACACAATGAAAACAGTGCTAAGAGGAAAATTCATAGCCCTGAGTGCCGCCAAAAAGAAACGGGGGACAGCATACACTAGCAGCTTCATGGCACACCTGAAAGTCCTGGAACAAAAAAAGAAAAAAAAAAAACACCAAAGAGGAGTAGAAGGCAGGAAATCATCAAACTCAGGGCTGAAATCAATCAAGTAGAAACAAATAAAACCATACAAAGAATCAACAAAACGAGGAGTTGGTTCTTTGAGAAAATCAACAAGATAGAAAAGCCCTTACCCAGACTAGCCAGAGAGCACAGAGACAGTATCCAAATTAACAACATCAGAAACAAAAAGGGAGAGATAACAACAGAAACTGAGGAAATTCAAAAAATCATCAGATCCTATTACAAAAGCCTGTATTCAACACAACTAGAAAATCTCACGGAAATGGACAATTTCCTTGACAAATACCGAATATCAAAATTAAATCAGGATCAAATAGACCATCTAAACCGTCCTATAACCCCTGAAGAAATAGAAGTGGTCATTGGAAGTCTTCCAACCAAAAAAAGCACAGGTCCAGATGGTTTTAGTGCACAATTCTATCAGACCTCCAAAGAAGACCTAACACCAATACTCTTCAAACTGTTTTACAAAATAGAAACAGAAGGAACACTACCCAACTCGTTCTATGAAGCCACAATTACGCTAATACCAAAAGCACACAAAGATCCAACAAAGAAAGAGAATCTCAGGCCAATATCTCTTATGAATATCGATGCAAAAATACTCAATAAAATTCTTGCCAACTGAATCCAAGAACACATCAAAACGATCATTCACCACGATCAAGTAGGCTTCATCCCAGGGATGCAGGGATGGTTCAATATAAGGAAATCCATCAATGTAATCCACTATATAAACAATCTCAAAGAAAAAAAACACATGGTCATCTCATTAGATGCTGAGAAATCATTTGACAAAATTCAGCATCCTTTCATGCTAAAGGTCTTGGAAAGATCAGGAATTCGAGGCCCATATCTAAACATAGTAAAAGCAATTTACAGCAAACTGGTAGCCAGCATCAATCTAAATGGAGAGAAACTTGAAGCAATCCCACTAAAATCAGGGACTAGACAAGGCTGCCCTCTCTCTCCATATCTTTTCAATATAGTACTTGAAGTTCTAGCTAGAGCAATTAGACAACAAAAAGAGGTCAAAGGGATACAAATTGGAAAGGAAGAAGTCAAACTATCAGTATTTGCAGACGATATGATAGTATACTTAAGCGACTCAAAGAACTCCACCAGAGAACTCCTACAGCTGATAAACAACTTCAGCAATGTGGCCGGATATAAAATCAACTCACGCAAGTCAGAAGCCTTCCTATACTCAAAGGATAAGCAGGCTGAGAAAGAAGTAAGAGAAATGATACCCTTCACGAAAGTCACAAACCATATAAAGTATCTTGGTGTAAAAGATCTGTATGATAAGAACTTCAAGTCTCTGAAGAAAGAAATTGAACAAGACCTCAGAAGATGGAAAAATCTGCCATGCTCATGGATTGGGAGGATTAATATAGTCAAAATGACCATCTTGCCAAAAGCAATATACAGATTCAATGCAAAATCAAAATCCCCCATCAAAATCCCAACTCAATTCTTCATAGTGTTAGAAAGAGCAATTCAAAAATTCATCTGGAATAACAGAAAACCCAGGATAGCTAAAACTATTCTCAAGAGCAAAAGAACCTCTGGGGGAATCAGTATCCCGGACCTCAAGCTGTACTACAGAGCAATAGTGTTAAAAACCGCATGGTATTGGTACAGTGACAGGCATGTGGATCAATGGAACAGAATTGAAGACCCAGAAATGAATACACACTCCAATGGTCACTTGATCTTTGACAAAGGAGCTAAAACCATCCAGTGGAAAAAAGATAGCCTTTTCAACAAATGGTGCTGGCTCAACTGGAGGTCAACATGCAGAAGAATGCAAATTGACCCATTCTTATCTCCTTGCACTAAGCTCAATTCCAAGTGGATCAAGGACCTCCACATAAAACCGGACATGCTGAAGCTAATCGAAAGGAAACTAGGGAAGAACCTTGAACCTATGGGCACAGGGGAGAATTTCCTGAATAGAACTCCAATAGCTTATGTTCTAAGATCAAGAATTGACAAATGGGACCTCATTAAATTACAAAATTTTTGCAAGGCAAAAGACACTATCAAAAATACAAAGCGGCAACCAACTAACTGGGAAATGATCTTTACCAACCCTACATCCGACAGAGGGCTAATATCCAATATATACAAAGAACTCAGGAAGTTAAACTCAGAGAGGAAAGTAACCCTATTAAAAAATGGTGTACAGAGCTAAACAAAGAGTTCTCACCTGAAGAATATCTAATGGCTGAGAAGCACCTAAAGAGATGTTCATCATCCTTAGTCATTAGGGAAATGCAAATCAAAACAACCCTGAGATTCCATCTCACGCCAGTCAGAATGGCTAAGATCAAAAACACAGGAGACAGCAGTTGTTGGCGAGGATGTGGAGAAAGAGGAACACTCCTCCACTGCTGGTGGGATTGCAAGCTGGTACAACCACTCTGGAAAGCAGTCTGGCAGTTCCTCACAAAACTGAGCATGACACTCCCGGAGGATCTGGCTATACCACTCCTGGGCATATACCCAGAGGCTTTACTTGCATGCAATAAGGGCACATGCTCCACTATGTTCATAGCAGCCTTATTTATGATAGCCAGAACCTGGAAAAAACGCAGATGTCCCTCAACGGAGGAATGGATTCAGAAGGTGTGATATACTTACGCAATGGAATACTGCTCTGCAATTAAAAACAATGAATTCACGAAATTCCTAGGCAAATGGTCAGAACTTGAAAATATCATCCTTAGTGAGGTACCCCAATCACAAAAGAACACACATGGTATGCAGTCACTGATAAGGGGATATTAACCCAGCATCTCAGAATACCCTAGACACAATTCACATATCAATAGATTTCCAAGAAGATGGAAGGAGAGACCCCTGGTCCTGGAAAGACTGGATGTAGGGGAATGCCAGGACAGAGAAGCGAGAGGGTATTGAATGGGGAAAAGAGGGAGGGAAGGGGGCTTATGGGACTTTCGGGGAGGGAGGAAATGGGAAAGGGCTTATGACTTTGAATGTAAATAAAAGTAAACAGAACATAAGAAAATTGTCAGATTTTAAAGGCTATTGTTGCAGGGGTGTAGAAGGGATATGGACTACTAGACTGAATCAGTATATGCCCTGCGCTGAGACCAGCTAGGTTGTGACAGTGAATTGAGATGGAGAATTCTGTTAGGCAAATTGTCTATGGTCTAGAACTGCATCAGGCAAGAGAAATAGGGCATAGATTAAAATAAAATAAAATGAGTAAAAAAAAGAAAAAAGAAAAACAGATTTCAGAAACTTGAGAGAGAAAGAGAGAAGGAAAATGGATTTTAAAACTCTCCTAGGGACAAGTGAAGCTATGAAGAGGTCCTTTTTCCTCTATGGACCTTACTGTAGATATTCTTAGAACTATAAAAGCATGCTTCGTTCTCTATGTATTGCTTGTCTTTGGTGCACCAATCTGTCTACGGGTCAGTTTGTGTCTGTCATTGTTTCGTTGTTTGAATGACTGTCGTTCTGTTTCATGTTGGAGAGAAAAAAAATGGTAAAAACTTCATCTGCTGGTGGTCCATCTCTTAATACATTCTCAGTTTATACAGTGGAGGCTGATTTATGCTGTGCTGCATTTAGCTAAGAGCCAAACACAGCTGGAGAAAAAAAAACCTTGCCTTTAAAAAGGTCAGCAGCATTTTAAGTAGGGCAAGTTATGTGGTTATTGGGTCCAAAGTGCTTTTTTCTCTTGAAATTACAGCTAGAAAAAGAAAAAATTTGTTTGGTTTAAATTTATAAGATTTGTGTAGTCACTTCATTTTTGTTTCTGATTGGTTTTAAAGGTATAAGTGTAGAGCAGACACTGAAGGAAAGGCCACCCAGAGACTGTCCTACCTGGGGATTCATCCTATAAACACCCGACACTATTATGGATGACAGGAAGTGCATGCTGAAAGGAGCCTGTTATGGTTGTCTCCAGAGGGGCCCTGCCATAGCCTTACAGATATAGAGGCAGATGCTAGCAGCCAACCATTGGACTAAGCGCAGGCTCCCCAAAGGAAGAGTTGCATAGAGGACTGGAGGAGCTGAAGGGGTTTGCAGCTCCATGGGAAGAACAACAATGCGACCAACCAGATGCCCCAGTTCTCCCAGGAACTAAGCCTTCCACCAAGGGGTACACATGATTCCAGTCAAAAGTGTGACAGAGGAATGCCTTATTGGACATCAGTGGGAGGAGAGGTCCTTGGTCCTATGAAGGCTCGATAGATGCCCCAGCATGGGGAAATCGAGGGGGCGGGTAGATGGGAGTGGATTGGATGGAGGGGCATATTCTTGGAGGCAGGGGGTGGGAGAATGGGTTGGGGGTTTTCTGGGAGGGGGAAAACGGGGAAAGGGTATAACATTTGAAATTTAGATGAAGAGTATTTTCAATAGAATAAATGTGGAAAAAAATTCTCTCTTTTCCACTGGATGGTTTTAGTTCCTTTGTCAAAGATCAAGTAACCATAGGTATATGGGTTCATTTCTGGGTCTTCAATTCTATGTGACTGATTTTCCTGCCTCTCTCTTTACCAATACCATACAATTTTTTATCACTATTACTTATGTAATACCACTTGATATCAGTGATGGTGATCCCTCCAGAAGTACTTTTATTGTTGAGAATATTTCTGTTCAGGTAAATTTCCCCTGGGCCCATGTTCTCCAGGCTCTTCCCCACTTTCTCTTCTATTAGATTCAGTGTATCTGGTTTTATATGGAGGTGCTTGATCCACTTGGACTTGAGATTTGTGCAGGGAGATAACAATGGATCAATTTGCATACTTCTACATGTTAACTCCCAGTTGACCCAGCACCATTTGTTAAAAATGCTGTCTTTTTTCCACTGGATGGTTTTAGCTCCTTTGTCAAAGATCAAGTGACCATAGGTGTCATAGGGTTCTTTTCTGGGTCTTCAGTTCTATTCCATTGATCTACCAATAGCATGCAGGTTTTATCACTGTTATTCTGTAGTATAGCTTGAGGTCAGGGATGGTGATCCTGCCAGAGGTTCTTTTATTGTTGAGAATAGTTTTTGCTATGTGGTTTTTTTTTGTTATTCCAAATGAATTTGGAAATTGCTCTTTATAACTCTGAAGAATTGAGTTGGAATTTTGATGGGGATTCCATTGAATCTGTAGATTGCTTTAGGCAATATGGCCACTTTTACTGTATCAATTCAGCCAATCCATGAGCATGGAAGCTCTTCTAAGATCTTTGATCTCTTTCTTCACAGACTTGAGGTTCTTGTCATACAGATCTTTTTCTTTCTTGGTTAGAGTCACACCAAGGTATTTTATGTTATTTGTGACTATAGTGAAGGGTGTCAGTTTCCTAATTTCCTTCTCAGCCTGTTTATTCTTTGAGTAGAGGAAGGTTACTGATTTGTTTGGGTTAATTTTATATCAAGCCACTTTGCTGAAGTTTTTTTTTAATCAGTTTTAAGAGTTCTCTGGTGGAATTTTTGGGGTCACTTAGCTATACAATCATATCATCTTCAAATACTGATATTTTGACTTCTTCTATTCCAATTTGTATACATTTGATATCCTTTTGTTGTCTAATTTATCTAGATAGGACTTCAAGGACTATACTGAATAGATAGGGACAGAGTGGGCAGGTTGTCCGGTCCCTGATTTTAGTGGAATTGCTTCAAGTTTTTCTCCATTTAGTTTGATGTTTGCTACAGGTTTGCTGTATATTGCTTTTACTATGTTTAGGTATGGGCCTTAAATTACTGATCTTTCCAAGACTTCAAACATGAAGGGATGTTAAATTTTGTCAAATGTGTTGTTTAGCTTCCATATGTATGTGTGTTTCTGTTTTTGTTGGAATTTAAGACCAGCCTTAGTCCGTGGTGATCTGATAGGGTGCATGGGATTATTTCAATCTACTTGTATCTGTTGAGGCCTTTTTTGTGACCAATTTGGAGGTATATTTTCTTGTTTTATAATGAAATGTTTTATAAAAAATCTGTTAAATCCGTTTGGTTCATAGCTTCTGTTAGTTTCACTGTGTCTCTGTTCAGTTTCTGTTTCCATGATTTGTCAATTGCTGAGAGTGGTGTGTTGAAGTCTCCCATTATTATTATGTGATGTCCAATGTATGTTTTGAGCTTTAGTAAAGTTTCTGTCATGAATATGGGTGCCTGAAGATTTGGAGCATAGATGTTCACAATTGAGAGTTCATCTTGATAGATTTTTCCTTTGATGAGTGTGAAGTGTCCTTCCTTACTTTTTTTATTTTGTTTTGATAATTTTTGGTTGAATGTCAGTTTTATTTGATTTTAGATTAAGCTACTACAGCTTGTTTCTTTGGACCATTTGCTTGGAAAATTTTTTTCCTGCCTTTTAGTCTGAGGTACTGGCTGTCTTTGTCACTGAGGTGCGTTTCCTGTATGCAGCAAAATGCTGAGTCCTGTTTATGTGTCCAGTCTGTTAGTCTATGTCTTTTTATTGGGGAATTGAGTCCATTGATGTTAAAAGATATTAAGGAAAAGCAATGGTTGCTTCCTGATATTTTTGTTGTTAGAGTTGGAATTATGTTTTTGTGCTATCTTCCTTTGAGTTTGTTGAAATAAGATTATTTTCTCGCTTTTCCTAGGGTGTAGTTTCCCTCCTTGTAATGGTGTTTTCCATCTATTATCCTTTGTAGGACTGGATTTGTGGAAAGACATTGTGTAAATTTGGTTTTATCATGGAATATCTTGGTTTCTCCATCTATGGTGATTGAGAGTTTTGCTGGGTATAGTAATTTGGGCTGGCATTTGTATTCTCTTAGAGTCTGTATGAGATCTGCCCAGGATCTTCTAGCTTTCATGGTCTCTGGTGAGAAGTCTGGTGTAATTCTGATAGCTCTTCCTTTATATGTTACTTGGCCTTTTTCTCTTACTGCTTTTAATATTCTTTCTTTGTTTAGTACATTTGGTATTTTGATTATTATGTGACAGGAGTTATATCTGTTCTGGTCCAATCTGTTTGGAGTTCTGTAGGTTTCTTGTATGTTCATGGACATCTCTTTCTTTAGGTTAGGAAAGTTTTCTTCTATAATTTTGTTGAAGAAATTTACTGGCCCTCTAAGTTGTGAATCTTCACTCTCTTCTATACCTATTATCCTTAGGTTTTGTCTTCTTATTGTGTCCACGAATTCCTGGATGTTTTGTGTTAGGAGCTTTTGGCTTTTTGCATTTTCTTTGACTGTTGTGTCAATGTTTTCTATCGTATCTTAGGCACCTCTCTCTTCTATCGCTTGTATTTTATTGATGATACTTGTATCTATTACTCATGATTTCTTTCCTAGGGTTTCTATCTCCAGGATTGTCTCCCTTGATGATTTCTTTACTGTTTCTATTTCCATCTTTAGATCTTGGATGGTTTTGTTGAATTTCTTTACCTCTTTGTTTGTTTTTTTCCTGGAATTCTTTAAGGGATTTTTGTGTTTCCTCTTTAAGGTCTTCTAGCGGTTTACCTGTGTTCTCCTGTATTTTTTAAAAGAGATTTATTTATGTCCTTCTAAAAGTCCTCAATCATCATCATGACAAGTGATTTTAGATCTGAATCTCACTTTTCCGGTGTGGTGATGTATCTAAGACTTGGTATGGTGGGAGAATTGGGTTCTGATGATGCCAAGTTACCTTGGTTTCTATTGCTTATGTTCTTATCTTGCCTGCTGCCATCTGATTATCTCTAGTGTTACCTGCCCTAGCTATATCTGACTGGAGCTTGTCCTTCCTGTGATCCTGGTTGTGTCAGAATTCCTCAGAGTTCAGTTTTCTCTGTGATCCTGTGATTCTGGGGTCCTGTGATCCTGGGCATGTTAGCGGGTCTAGGACTGGAGCTTCCTCTGGGTGTTATGGTACTGGCTGTAAAGTTTGCTCCCAAGGTAAACCAGCCCAGACTGGAAAGTACCTGTGCCACTAGTCGGCCAGGCTTCCTGTGTCCCTGGATCCTGCTGGTCTCAGTTATGCCTTATTGTGTTGGGACAGATGTTATGTCCTCCTCACCTCTGATCCTATGATCTTTCGAGTGTTAGAACACCTGGAAGTGTCGCTTCCTCTGGGTGTTATGAGACTGGCTGCAGAGATCGTGCCCAAGGTAAATCAGCCCAGAAGGTCCAGTAGTGGTGACTTAAGGGTGATTAATTTCTTGTGTTTCTGAACATATCAGTTCTTTTTTTTTTTAATTTGTTTATTTATTTATTATGTAAGTACACTGTAGCTGTCTTCAGACACCCCAGAAGAGGGCGTCAGATCTCATTATGGATGGTTGTGAGCCACCATGTGGTTGCTGGGACTTGAACTCAGGACCTCCGGAAGAGCAGTCAGTGCTCTTAACCACTGAGCCATCTGTCCAGCCCGTATATCAGTTCTTTATTGATTTGAAAGATAGTAATTTCCATCCCATTAATTTCCACTCCACATATCTTACTCTTTGCCTGCTTTGTTTGAGCTCTGTGACTACAGTGAAAAGTGTTGAATTTTTCCTCTTCTATAATATTATAATAGTATAATTGTTTTTAAAAGGGACAATGAAGCCAAAGATTGCAGTGATTATGATTTAGAAAAAATACCACAGGTCACCCCCTTCTTTTTAGGCAAGAATAATAAAATATGTGGAGATACTAACAACTGTATACCCAAACCATGTCAAGGCTTTGGAGGACTCATCAGACCTATTCCTTACATGGCCTATTCTTCAGAAAATATACAAAACAAACATGAAGCAAGAATTAGGCCAGAGTGAAGTTATGATCTTAGTAGATTTTACTTTTGAATGGTTAACTAATACACAGAGATGAATAAATGAAGTCTGGTTTGCCTAACATTTAATCAGATGTCTTGGGAACAGAAACTCCACAAGAAACACTTATTTCAATGAAGAGCAAAGTCTCATAGGAAAATTATGTAATCAGGTCTGTAGATGACAAGAGGGAAATATACATAATATGCAGATACACAGAGCTTTAAATACCTCCCCTTTCTTTGTCTCTGTGTATGCAACATTGCTGTGGACCGAACATTTCTGTTTTCATTAGGGTGTTCAGCTATCTTGGAAGTTGATTTATGACCCCTTCCTGCTGTCTTCGAACTATTTTCAGTCCTTATATTCAAACATCCAGGGGAAAGATTAGATTTCCAATAAGTGTCTTTTCATCTAGAGGCCCTATCCAGGTGAGTCTGAGGGCTCTGCAGGTGTGAAAGAAAATTGACTGGGAGGCCAAAACCAGAAGGTTCATTGGGCCAGGAGCTTATAGTTGTCAGTAGCAACTTACATACTTAACTGATCAATCCATTGATACAGTCATCTGAAGATAATGGGTATTGTTAAGGGTCTAAATAATTAATTTGTTGATATAGAGTATTGCATTTAATGTGGAGGAACACATAGTAAAGTGAAATGATGCTTATCTCTGAGATGAAGCAAAAGTTTGGTTAGCTTAAACTTAATCTATGCCATGAGTCTTTCCACATAGATTTTAGTTTAGGCTTTTTCTATTTCATTGAATATGTCCCTCCTCTTACTATTGAGTTTTTGTAGCATTGCAGATAATTTTGTTTATGAAATCTACATGTAGATATTTTTAAATGTTCTTTCAAAGTGTATGGTTTGTTTTTAAAGAGTTTTTACTTCAAGTTATAATATGTCAGCTAGAAAACTGATATTATCTTACTCTAGACTGAGAATCATATCTTCAAGTGCTTACTTAAATGCACTGAGACTCGATTCTCAATTAATTTAATAGCTACCAAGCATGTACTATGTGTCACAATGTTTAAGAAACAATATGACATTCATTTATTTATAGATCATTTCAAATTTATTTATTAATTCCCCTTGAAGCATTAGAGAAACTGTGGGGATTATGTATGCTCTTTCAATTCATGTTACTATTCTACTTAATTTTGTTTATCTCAAATGTTTTAGAATAAATTAGCTAAATCTGACCTTATTCCACCACAATTATTTTTATTACATAATATCTCATTTTAAAAGCCTTATTTCATATAATATAAATATATTTCCCTAATTGTGAAAATAGAAATGAAAACAAAACAGAATACTTCTCATTTGGACCTTTAATTACAATTTCAATACAAAGTACACTGTTGTAAATGTGCAAATGATGCAATGCCCTTGGGGAGCAGGCACATTCAGTGCTTTGTCCTGGTGAGTACATAGAATCTTATATAAGATAATGTAGAGAGACTTTGAGACTTTGATGATAACAGGCACAATTGTAGTACTTCTATATTGCTTATCCAAATAGATAAATTTTGAAAGCCCACAGTAAGACAGAAGATATCTCTATGAGGAAATGGTAGTCTAACCTGCTATTGTCTTTCTATATCTTGATGCAGTCCACAGAATCATGAACACTAATGTTTCACTGTGGAACCTAACATAATTTAATTACAGAAGTTGAGTAAACTACTAGTTTTCAGAGGTTGAGTAGAAGGAGTTGAGGGATAGAAAGCTTGAGTAGTACAACAGGAAGTCACAGAAAGACTTGAGAAGACCATGCCCTATTTTGCACACAGGGGTGATTGTAGCTAATGAATCATAAACTTCAAAATCTAGAGGGGAATATCTTCAAGGTTTGAACTATAGGAATTCCTGCAAATACATGAAGTATGTAGACTAGGTTAGTATGTCATGTATACATGTATCACAACATTGTATTATATAATTCAATATATTGAATTATTATGTATAAGTTAAAATTCAAAATAATCTTGAATGGTGCAGGAAAAATATCTTATATTTCATTCATGTGATGTGTTCTTTTCCCTCTGCATTTTTCACCAAATGGAAGCTCAACCTGTAAGTATGTGAGCACCAAATTGATAAAATATTTTATCTTTTGAGAATTTTTTTATGTATTATTGTTTTGTGACTCCTCAAGGGATGGAATAGGGTTTGAAATGCAGCTCGAATCACGGAAGTTTTTCTTCCTTTCAGTCTCTCAGGAACCACTTGAGCTAATTAGACAATATTACCCCCTGGAGACTTGCTTTTTTAAATCTGTATCTATCATTGTTTGTGGAACTAATGTATTATGCTTATTTAATCACTAGATAGAAATGATCATAGTAAAATATAATCTCAGGAGTATATATAGAGCATGACTAGTATTAAATTGTATTTTCCAACTATAACAAAGAATCCCTTAAAGACATATATAATACAAGTCTTGGATGGTAGTTATAAATAAGACATATCAGGGAATGCCCTAAAAAGCAATACACTCATACACAAAACAGGAGTTGCTGTCATAACAGTATAGTATAAACTATAGTTTTTCTGTCACATTAATACTGCATAATGTTTTATTTAATAATGGAATTACATCAGGTTGCCTTTTCCTTTTTTGTTATATATGTCGTTAGCTATATGGAGTTGAAAAATGGCACACAAATTTCAAAATTTATTCTCCTGGGAATTTCAGAGGAACCTCTATGGCAACCCCTCCTTTTTGGACTATTTTTGTTCATGTACCTGGTCACTCTGCTTGGGAACCTGCTCATTATCATTGCCACCATTACAGACTCCCATCTTCACACACCCATGTACTTCTTCCTTTCCAACCTGTCCTTTGCTGATATCTGCTTTACTTCTGTTAGCATCCCAAAGATGCTGGTGAATATACAGACAAAGAACAAGGTGATAACCTATGAAGGCTGCATTTCTCAAGTATACTTTTTCATACTGTTTGGAGTTTTGGACAACTTTCTTCTAGCTGTGATGGCCTATGACCGATATGTGGCAATCTGTCACCCTCTGCACTATACGGTCATCATGAACCGCCGCCTCTGTGGATTATTAGTTTTGGGGTCCTGGGTCACAACAGCATTGAATTCCTTGCTGCAAAGTTCAATGGCACTGCGACTGTCCTTCTGTACAGACTTGAAAATTCCCCACTTTGTTTGTGAGCTTAATCAACTGGTACTACTTGCCTGTAATGATACCTTTCCTAATGACATGGTGATGTACTTTGCAGCTGTACTGCTGGGTGGTGGTCCTCTTGCTGGCATCCTTTACACTTATTCTAAGATAGTTTCCTCCATACGTGCAATCTCATCATCACAGGGGAAGTACAAAGCATTCTCCACCTGTGCATCCCACCTCTCAGTTGTTTCATTATTCTATTCTACACTCTTGGGTGTGTATCTTAGTTCTTCTTTTACACAAAACTCACACTCAACTGCAAGAGCATCAGTTATGTATAGTGTGGTCACCCCCATGTTGAACCCATTCATCTACAGTCTGAGGAATAAAGACCTAATGGGAGCTCTGAGAAGACTCTTCAGAAGGAAGCCATGAGAGAGACGCTTATCAAGAAGTACCTATTGTCTGGGTAGCAAAACCAGCACTGTAACTCTTTAATTAAATAATGAAAGAGAATTTCATCTTTCCATTTACTTCCTACAGTTTTGATTTCTCTCAACTGCTTTACTGATTTTCTGTAATTTTTCTTCTCTTATATTCAATGTTTTTCAATTTTCCAGTATTTTTTCCAGTATCATATCAGAAACCATTTGAAGATTCTCATTTATTTTATATAACCATGACTTGGACTAGTACTATGGAATAAACTACACTTAATGAAGTCCATGATGTAATCTTAATATAGAAGAATTTATACAACTTGTTTTTTCTGGTTTTCTGTTCACCTTTTTAGATTGTTGTCTTAACTATTCTTACAGTCTAGACTTCAATGTAATTTGTTTTTGCATAAGTTCATAATCCTGATTAGGACAACATTTCTATACTGAATTTCTTGTTCATAAGCCCATTCTGCTTTTTGGTACAGAATACTAGTGTACTAATATGAAATATGCCTTGCATGTGTACTGGTACCATTTGCCTGCTATGGTACCTGTTTTAATTATATTGTGATATACTTTGCAGCTGTCCTGATGAGTAGTTATCCCGTTGTTGGTATAGTTTACTATTATTCTAGAATAGTTTTATTGTTCATAAAATCTTTTGTACAGAAAGATAAGTTTGCAAAAATTAATTGTTTTAATGTGGTTTCCAAGTCAGAAAAGACATTCCATACAGAAATACTTAATAATACATTAAAATTTCAGTAATGTGATTTCCATAAAATATCCGGTATACGACGTATGTGTTTGTCTAAATGATAAACCTCAATATCAAACATAAAGATGTTTATTAAATAAGCTGAAATATCAGATACATGTGAAATGGCCTCTTTTTTTCTTTTTTCTTCTTTTCTTTTCTTTTCTAAGTTTTTTTTATCTACATTCCAAATCATTTCCCCTTTCCCATTTCCTCCCTCCCCAAAAGTCCCATAAGCCCCCTTCCCTCCTTCTTTTCCCCATTCAACCCCCTCTCGCTTCTCTGTCCTGGCATTCCCCTAAATCCAGTCTTTCCAGGACCAGGGGTCTCTCCTTCTATCTTCTTGGAAATCTATTGATATGCGAATTGTGTCTAGGGTATTCCGAGTTTCTGGGTTAATATCCCCTTATCAGTGACTGCATACCATGTGTGTTCTTTTGTGATTGGGTTATCTCACTAAGGATGATATTTTCAAGTTCTGGTCATTTGCCTAGGAATTTCGTGAATTTATTGTTTTTAATTGCAGAGTAGTATTCCATTGTGTAAATATATCACATCTTCTGAATCCATTACTCCGTTGAGGGACATCTGGGTTCTTTCCAGCTTCTGGCTATTATAAATAAGGCTGCTATAAACATAGTGGAGCATGTGTCCTTATTGCATGCAGGTAAAGCCTCTGGGTATATGCCCAGGAGTGGTATAGCCGGATCCTCCGGGAGTGTCATGCCCAGTTTTCTGAGGAACCACCAGACTGCTTTCCAGAATGGTTGTACCAGCTTGCAATCCCACCAGCAGTGGAGGAGTGTTCCTCTTTCTCCACATCCTCGCCAACAACTGCTGTCTCCTGTGTTTTTGATCTTAGCCATTCTGACTGGTGTGAGATGGAATCTCAGGGTTGTTTTGATTTGCATTTCCCTAATGACTAAGGATGATGAACATCTCTTTAGGTGCTTCTCAGCCATTAGATATTCTTCAGGTGAGAACTCTTTGTTTAGCTCTGTACACCATTTTTTAATAGGGTTACTTGCCTCTCTGGAGTTTAGCTTCTTGAGTTCTTTGTATATATTGGATATTAGCCCTCTGTCAGATGTAGGGTTGGTAAAGATCATTTCCCAGTTAAGTTAAGTGTCTTTTGCCTTACAGAAACTTTGTAATTTAATGAGGTCCCATTTGTCAATTCTTGATCTTAGAGCATAAGCTGTTGGAGGTCTATTCAGGAAATTCTCCCCTGTGCCCATAGGTTCAAGGTTCTTCCCTAGTTTCCTTTCTATTAGCTTCAGCATGTCCGGTTTTATGTGGTGGTCCTTGATCCACTTGGAATTGAGCTTAGTGCAAGGAGATAAGAATGGGTCAATTTGCATTCTTCTGCATGTTGACCTCCAGTTGAGCCAGCACCATTTGTTGAAAAGGCTATCTTTTTTCCACTTGATGGCTTTAGCTCCATTGTCAAAGATCAAGTGACCATAGGAGTGTGGATTCATTTCTGGGTCTTCAATTCTGTTCCATTGATCTACATGCCTGTCACTGTACCAATACAATGCGGTTTTTAACACTATTGTTCTGTAGTACAGCTTGAGGTCCAGGATACTTATTCCCACAGAGGTTCTTTTACTCTTGAGAATAGATTTAGCTCTCCTGGGTTTTAGGATATTCCAGATGAAGTTTTGAATTCCTCTTTCTAACTCTATGAAGAATTGAGTTGGGATTTTGGTGGGGATTGCATTGAATCTGTATATTGCTTTTGACAAGATAGCCATTTTGACTATATTAATCCTACCATTCCATGAGCATGGAAGATCTTTCCATCTTCTGAGGTCTTCTTTCATTTCTGTCTTCAGAGACTTGAAGTTCTTGTCATACAGATCTTTCACTTGTTTGGTTAGAGTCACACCAAGATAATTTATATTGTTTGTAGTTATTGGGAGTGGTATCATTTCTCTTATTTCTTTCTCAGCCTGCTTATCCTTTGAGAATAGGAAGGCTACTGACTTGCTTGAGTTGATTTTATATCCGGCCACTTTGCTGAAGTTGTTTATCAGCTGTAGGAGTTCTCTGGTGGAGTTCTTTTGGTTGCTTAAGTATACTACCATATCGTCTGCAAATAGTGATAGTTTGACTTCTTCCTTTCCAATTTGTATCCCTTTGACCTCCTTTTGTTCTCTAATTGCTCTAGCTAGAACTTCAAGTACTATATTGAAAAGATATGGAGAGAGAGGGCAGCCTTGTCTAGTCCCTGATTTTAGTGGGATTGCTTCAAGTTTCTCTCCATTTAGATTGATGTTGGCTACCAGTTTGCTGCATATTGCTTTTACTATGTTTAGATATGGGCCTCGAATTCCTGATCTTTCCGAGACCTTTAACATGAAAGGATGCTAAATTTTTTCAAAAGGTTTTTCAGCATCTAATGAAATGACCATGTAGTTTTTCTTTTTGTGATTGTTTATGTAGTGAATTACATTGATGGACTTCCTTATATTGAACCATCCCTGCACCCCTGGGATGAAGCCTACTTGATCGTGGTGAATGATCGTTTTGATGTATTCTTGTATTTGGTTGGCAAGAATTTTATTGAGTATTTTTGCATCGATATTCATAAGAGATATTGGCCTGAGATTCTCTTTCTTTGTTGGATCTTTGTGTGGTTTTGCTATTAGCATAATTGTGGCTTCATAGAACGAGTTGCGTAGTGTTCCTTCTGTTTCTATTTTGTGAAACAGTTTGAAGAGTATTGGTGTTAGGTCTTCTTTGAAGGTCTGATAGAATTCTGCACTAAAACCATCTGGACCTGTGCTTTTTTTGGTTGGAAGTCTTCCAATGACGACTTCTATTTATTCATGTGTTATAGGACCGTTTAGATGGTCTATTTGATCCTGATTTAATTTTGGTACTCGGTATCTGTCAAGGAAATTGTCCATTTTTTCCATATTTTCTAGTTGTGTTGAATACAGGCTTTTGTAGTAGAATCTGATGATTTTTTGAATTTCCTCAGTTTCTGTTGTTATCTCTCCCTTTTCGTTTCTGATTTTGTTAATTTGGATACTGTCTCTGTGTCCTCTGGTTAGTCTGGCTAAGGGCTTGTCTATCTTGTTGAGTTTCTCAAAGAACCAACTCCTAGTTTTGTTGATTCTTTGTATGGTTTTATTTGTTTCTACTTGATTGATTTCAGCCCTGAATTTGATGATTTCCTGCCTTCTACTCCTCTTGCTTGTATTTGCTTCTTTTTGTTCCAGGACTTTCAGGTGTGCCATTAAGCTGCTAGTATATGCTGTCTCCCGTTTCTTTTTGGTGGCACTCAGGGCTATGAATTTTCCTCTTAGCACTGCTTTCATTGTGTCCCATAAATTAGGGTATGTTGTGCCTTCATTTGCATTAAATTTTAAAAAGTCTTTTATTTCTTTCTTTATTTCTACCTTGACCAAGTTATCATTGAGCAGAGCATTGTTCAGCCTCCATGTGTATGTGTGTTTTCTGTTGCCATTGAAGACCACCCTTATTCCATAGTGATCTGATAGTAGGCATGTGATTAGTTCTATCTTCTTATATCTGTTGAGGTCTGATTTGTGACCAATTATATGGTCGATTTCGGAGAAGGTACCATGAGGTGCTGAGAAGAAGGTGTATTCTTTTGCTCTAGGATGAAATGTTCTATATATATATATATATCTGCTAGTTCCATTTGGTCCAAGGCTTCAATTAGATTCACTGTGTCCCTGTTTAGTTTCTGCTTTCATGAACAATCCATTTCAGAGAGCGGGGTGTTGAAGTCACCCACTATTATTGTGTGAGGTGTGATGTGTGCTTTGAGCTTTAGTAAAGTTTCTTTTACAAATGAGGGTGCCCTTGAATTTGGAGCATAGATATTCAGAACTGAGTGTTCTTCTTGGTGGATTTTTCTTTTGATCAGTATGTAGTGTCCTTCTGTGTCTTTTTTTGATGACTTTTGGTTGAAAGTCAATTTTTTCTGATATTGGAATGGCTACTCCAGCTCGTTTCCTTGGACCATTTGCTTGTAAAATTATTTTCCAGCCTTTTACTCTGAGGTAGTGTTAGTCTTTGACACTGAGGTGCACTTCCTGGACACAGCAAATTTCTGGGTCCTGTTTATGTATGCAGTCTGTTAGTCTATGTCTTTTTATTGGGGAATTGAGACCTTTGATATTAAGAGAGATTCTGGAATAGTGATTATTGCCACCTGCTATTCTTGTTGCTATCTTTATGTTTGAGTGGTTATCTACTTTTGGGTTTGATGCAAGAAGGTTGCTATCTTGTTTTTTCCAGGGTTTTGTTTCTCTCCTTGTATTGGCGGTTTCCACCTATTATCCTTTGCAGGGCTGGGTTTGTGGAAAGATATTGTGAAAATTTGGTTTTATCATGGAATATCTTGGTCTCTCCATCTATGGTGATTGAGAGTTTTGCTGGGTATAGTAGTCTAGGCTGGCATTTGTGTTCTCTTAGTGTCTGCATGAGATCTGCCCAGGATCTTCTGGCTTTCCTAGTCTCTGGTGAGAAGTCTGATATGATTCGCATAGGTCTTCCTTTGTATGTTACTTAGCCTTTTTCTCTTACTGCTTTTAATATTCTTTCTTTGTTTAATACATTTGGTATTTTGATTATTATGTGACAGGAGGTATTTCTGTTCTGGTCCAGTCTGTTTGGAATTCTGTAAGCTTCTTGTACATTCTTCGGCATCTCTCTCTTTAGGTTAGGGAAGTTTTCCTCCATAATTTTGTTGAAGATATTTACTAGACCTTTAATTTGCAAATCTTCACTCTCTTCTATACCTATAATCCTTAGGTTTGGTCTTCTCATTGTGTCCTGGATCCTGGATGTTTTGGGTTACACGTTTTTTGCATTTTGCATTTTCTTTGACTATTGAGTCGATGCTTTCTATGGTATCTTCAGCACCTGAGATTCTTTCTTCCATCTCTTGTATTCTATTGTTGATGCTTGCATCTATGACTCCTGATTTATTCCCAAGGTTTTCTATCTCCAAAGTTGTCTCCCTTTGAGATTTCTTAGTTGTTTCTACTTCCTTTTTTAGATCCTGGAAGTATTTGCTCAGATCCTTCACTTTTTTGTTTGTATTTTCCTGTATTTCTTTAAGATATTTTTGCGTTTCCTCTTTTAAGATTTCTGCCTGTTGACCCAAGTTCTACTGTATTTCTCTAAGTGATTTGTGTGTTTCCTCCTCATGGGCTTCCATCTGTTGATCCATCATCTCCTGCATTTGTTTAAGCAATTCTCGTGTTTCCTTTGTAAGGGCATCTATCCGTTGATTCATTTCTTTAAGCAATTTTTGTGTTGCCTCCCTATGGGCCTTCATCTGTTGACCCATATTCTTCTGCATTTCTTTATGCGATTTTTGTGATTCCTTTGAAAGTGCATCCACTTGTTGATTCATTTCTTTAAGTGATTTTTTTGTTGCCTCCTTGTGGGCCTCCATCTGTTGACCCATGTTCTCCTGCATTTCTCTAAGCGATTTTTGTGTTTCCTTTGTAAGGGTTTCTAACTGTTGATTCATGTTCTCCTGTAATTCTTTATGAGATTTATTTGTGTCCTTCTTGATATCCTCTAATAGCATCATGAAAAGTGATTTTAAATCCAGATCTCGTCTTCCGGGTGTAATGGGGTATCCAGGACTTGCTGCTGTTGGAGAGTTGGATTCAGATGGTGCCATATTACTTTGATTTCTGTTAGTAACGTTCCTATGTTTTCCTTTTGCCATCTGGTTACCTCTGGATTTCGTTGGTCCTGCTGTCACTGACTGTTGTTTGGACCTCCTGTGAGCCTGCAAGGCTATTTCTGACCCCCCTGGATTTCCGGGATTCCCCTGGCACCGATTTCTGGGGCCTGCCCTTCTCCTGAGTGACTTTGGAGCCCTGATGTGCCTTGCCCCAAGTGATGTTATATTGGGGAATCCCTGCACATTCAAAGGCTCAGCGTAGTGGATTCCCGGAGCAGAAGCCTCCAAAGGGAGGCTGGTAAGCTCCCACCCTGTGCGGGGGTGTGTGATCTCTCCCAGAGCGGGGGTCCCTCTGCAGGTTGAGTCCCACAGCAAAGCTGGCCGGTCTGTTACTGCAGACCTTCCCAGCTCTTGGGAGCAGGGTGCACACAAGCTCCCTGAGACCCAAGCAATATTATGCCTGACTGTCCCTGTGCCTGGAGGTCCCAATTGCCCTGATGCCGGAGTAGAAATGGCAGAGTGCACTCTCCACTCTCTCAGCACAGATCACTCTGCAGAGGAGATGGCCCACAGCCGAGCTGGCGCCCAGAGGACCACTGCGCTGTCCTGCTCTTGGGCGCAGATGGAAGCCCAACAGGCTGTGTCCCAAACGATGTTATATTGGGAGGAACCTCGGTACCTGTCTCCTCAGTGCAGTTGATCCCTGGAACAGGCCTCTTTTTTTCTTAACAATTTTAACTGCTAGACTGGAGAGATGCCTCAGTGATTAAGATAGTTGTCTGTTTTTCCAGAGAACCTGGTTCAATTAACAGCACCCAAGTGGTGGCTCACAACCATCTGTAATTCAAGTTTTAGGGAATCTAACACTTTTGTGGCCTTCACCGGCAATGCACTCATATGATGCACATACATACATACAGGAAAATATATATATATAATAAAAGCATGTAAATCTTTTAAAACATTTGAGAGTTTCCTATAACTTTTTTCTTGCTCTAAATCAATAATATTTCTCTTTAAATATTTCCTCATAAACATTAATGTGATGTGAGTGAAAATATCCTTAAGTATTATTTTCATTTTGTCTCTTGTGTTCTGAAATCTCTTCAGTGCACATGAGCAAAAAAAGGCTTACATAAGAACTTTATTTAGTCTTCACTATACTCACTTCTAACAATGAGGTGGGACAGAGGGTATCTCTACATAAACAATCTGTCTTTCAAATTTCTGCAGAATAATTAAAATAGAAACCAAACAATGGTCAATTAAAAAATAATTACATGAATTACATGAAAACTGGTAGTCGTGGCACACCCCTTTAATCCCAGCACTCATGAGGCAGAAGCAGGCAGATCTCTGAGTTTCAGGCAAGTCTGGTCTACAAAGTGAATTCCAGGTAGCCAGGGCTACACAGAGACACTCTTTCTTAAAAAACAAAAACAAACAAACAAAAAAATGGTGCTTTATTTATTTTGGATATTTACCTTCTGTCAGATATGTAGTGGCTAAAAATATTTTGTCATTTCGTAGGCCTCTGCTTTGTTCTAATTATGGTGTTATTTGCCATATTGATGCTTCTAAATTTCACGAGGTATCATAGACTAATTTTTGATCATAGAGCCTGTGCGCTGGGTGTTCTGAGGCTACTTCCCACTTTCTCTTCTTTCAGGTTCAGTGTATCTGGTTTTATTTTAATGTGTTTGACTAATTTAGAATTGAGTTTTGTGCAGGGTGATAAGAATAGATGTATTTAAATTCTTTTACATGCACTCCTACAATCGGACCAGCACCATTTCTTGAAGATGCTGTCTCTTTTCTAGTGCAGATTTCTGGCTTCTTTATCAAAAATCAGGTGTCCATATGTGTGTAAATTTATGACTGTGTCTTCAATTCAATTCCATTGATCAACATGTCTGTTTTTGTGCCAATACCGTGCTTTTTTAAAAATTACTATAGCTTTGTAGTACCACTTAAAATCAGGGATGTTGAGATCTCTAGTAATCCTTTTACTGCTCATGGCTATTTTAGTTATTCTGGTTTTTTCCATGTGAAGCTGAGAATTGTCCTTTCAAGATCTGTAAACAGTTGAGTTGATATTTGATGGGGATTGCATTGAATCTTCTGACTGCTTTTGGTAGGATGGCCATTTTTACTATGTTAATCCTAATTATCATGATCATGAGAGATCTTTCCATCTTCTGGTATCTTCAATTTCTTTCTTCAAAGAGTTGAAGTTCTTCTCATACAGGACTTTTACTTGTTTGGAGAGAGTTAGCACAAGATATTTTATGTTATTTGAAGCTATTAGGAAAGGTATTATTTTCCTGATTTCTTTCTCTGTGTATAAGAAGGATAATGATTTTTGTGAGTTAAGTTTGTATCCAGCTATTTTGCTGTTTATCAGTGTTTATCAGCTATAGGAGTTTTCTAGTGGAATTTTAGGGCCACTTTACAACTCATCATATCATCTGCAAATAGACAACTTCTTTCATTCCAATTTTTACTCCCATGATCTCCTTTAGTTGCCTTATTGCTCTAGTTAAGACTTAAAGTACCAAATTGAATAGGTATGGAGATAGTGCACAACTTTGCCTTGCTCATAATTTTATTGGTCTTTCTTTGAGTTTCTCTCCATTTAAGCTGATGATGACTATGAGCCTGCTGTTAAATTGCCTTTGTTATATTGAGATATGGTCCTTCTAAATATCTCCAGGACTTTTATCATTAAGGACTGCTGGATTTTGTCAAAGACTTTTTCTGCATCTTATGAAATGATTGTGTGGCTTTTGTCTCTCAGTTTGTTTATATGGTGGATTACATTTATTGGTTTACATATGTTCAATCATCTCTCCATCTATTGGTTGAACTTGACTCGATTATGATGAATGATATTTTGGATGTGTTCTTGGGTTTGTTTTGCAACTAATTTGTTATGAATTTTTGCATCTATGTTCATAAGAGGAATTGGTCTGTAATTCTATTTGTTGAGTATTATGTGATTTCAATATCAGGGTAACTATCACCTCATAAAACCAATTGGATATGTTCCTTCTGTTTCTATTTCATAGAATAATTTTAGGAGTGTTAGCATTAACTCTTCTTTGACAGTCTGGTAGAATTTTGCACTAAAACTATGTGGCTCTTGGCATTTTCTTTCTTTGTTTTCCAAAACAATGTTTCTCTGTGTGTAGCTCTGGCTATCCTGGAACTCTTTTTGTAGACCAAGCTAGGCTAAAACTCACAAAGATTCACTTGCCTCTGCTAGGTGGAAGACTTGTAATTACTGTTTGCATTTGATTAGGGGTTATATTCCTGTTTAAATTACTAATGTGATCTTGACTTAACTTTGGTAAGTGGTATGTATCAAGAAATGTATCCATTTCTTTTAGATTTTCCAATTTGTTGGAGTACATGCTTTTAAAGTATGTTTTATGAGCTTCTCTATTTTCTCATTGTTTTGTGTTTTGTCCCCCTTTTCATCTCTATTTTTTAATTTGAATATTCTCTCTGTGTCTTTTTTGCTAATTTCCATAAGGCTGTTTCAGTCTTATTTATTTTCTCAAGAAACCAACTCTTCATTTCACTTATTCTTCATACTATTTTCTACTTTATTGATTTCAGCCCTGAATTTGATTACTTTCTATCTATTCCTATTGAGTGTGATTTCTTGGTTTTGTTCTAGAGCTTTCAAGTGTGATGTTAAGTCTCTAGAATAAGAACTCTCCTTTGGACCTCCACATAAAGCCAGATACACTGAATCTAATAGAAGAGAAAGTGGGGAAGATCCTGGAGCACATGGGCACAGGGGAAATTTTCCTGAACAGAGCACCAATGGCTTATGCTTTAAGATCAAGAATTGACAAATGGGACCTTATAAAATTGCAAAGCTTCTGTAAGGCAAAGGACGCTCTCAATAGGACAAAATGGCAACCAACAGATTGGGAAAAGATCTTTACCTATCCCACATCCAACAGAAGGCTAATATCCAACATATTCAAAGAACATAAGAAGTTAAACTCCAGAGAACCAAATAACCCTATTACAAAATGGGGTACAGAGATAAACAAAAAATTTTCAACTGAGGAATAATGAGTGTCTGAGAAGCACCTAAAGAAATGTTCAATATCCTTTTTCATCAGGGAAATGCAAATCAAAACAACCCTGAGATTCCACCTCATGCCAGTCAGAATGGCTAAGATCAAAATCTCAGGGGACAGCAGATGCTTGCATGGCTGTGGAGAAAGAGGAACACTCTTCCATTGCTGGTGGGATTGCAAGCTGATAAAACCACTCTGGTAATCAGTTTGGCGGTTCCTCAGAAAATTGGACATAGTACTACCTGAGTACCCAACTACACCACTCCTGGGCATATACCCAAATGATGCTCCAACATGTTATAAAGACACATGCTCCACTATGTTCATAGCAGCCTTATTTATACTAGCCAGAAGCTGGAAAGAACCAAGATGTCCCTCAACAGAGGAATGGAATCAAAAAATGTGGTATATCTACACAACAGAGTACTACTCAGCTATTAAAAACAATGAATTCACGAAATTCTTAGGCAAATCAATGGGACTAGAAAATATTATCCTAAGTGACGTAACACAATCACAAAAGAACACACATGGTATGCACTCACTGATAAGTGGATATTAACCCAAAAGTTCGGAATACCCAAGATACAATTCAAAGACTACATGAAGCTCAAGAAGGAAGACCCAAGTGTGAATATTTTGGTCCTTCTTAGAAGGCAGATCAAAATACCCATGGCTCATAGCCATGGACTAAGTATAGGATCCTCAATGGAGGAGATAAAGGACCCAAGGAGCTGAAGAGGTTTGCAGCCCCATAGGTGGAACAATAATATGTACCAACCAGTACCCCCAGAGCTCCCAGGGACTAAACCACCAACCAAAGAGTACACATGGAGGGACCCATGGCTCCAGCTACATATGTAGCAGAGGATGACCTTTTCAGACATCAATGAGAGAAGAGGACATTGGTCCTGTAAAGGATCTATGCTCCAGTGTAGGGGAATGCCAGGTCAGGATAGTGGGAGGGGGGTTGGTCAGCAGGGGGAGAGAGATGGGATAGGTAGTTTTCGAAGGGGTAACAAGGAAAGGGGATAACATTTGAAATGTAAATAAAGCAAATATCTAATAAAATGCTTATATAAAAAAAGAACTCTCCTTTGTTTTTATTTAGACTTACCTATGGACTTACCTGTTAGAACCAACTTCATTGTGTCCCATAAGACTGGGTATGTTGTGTTTTCATTTTCAGTAAACTCTGACAAAGTCTTTAATTTATTTTCTAATATCTGTCTTAGCCCAATTTTCATTCAGTAGGGAGTTGCATAGTTTCTGTGAGTTTTACCTTTCTTTTGTTTCTGATATACAGATTTTTATCAGTAGGGGTCAGATAGGACTCAGTATACTATTTCAATTTTCTTATGTTTGGTAAGACTTTTTGCCACTCTTATAGAAAGTTCTATGAAAGTACTGAGAAGATTGTATTTGTGTGTGTGTGTGTGTGTGTGTGTGTGTGTGTGTGTGTTTGGGTAAAATATAACATAAATATTTTAGGAAATATTATGTCTTAAATTTATGTTAGGTTCACTTGGTTTTTGATGTCAGTTAATTCCCACATTTTACTGTTTAGTTTTTGTCTGGATAATCTGTTTATTGGCATGAGGGGGTGCTTAAGTTCCCCAGTGTCACTGGTTGAAGGTCAATATGGGAGTTAAGCTGTAATAGTATTTCTAACATGAACTTGGGTGCTCTTGTGTTTGGGACATAGATTTTAAAAATTCAAAGTCATGTTGGTGGATTTTTCATTTGACATAATATCCTCTTATTGGTCTTGGATTGAAGTCTATTTTGAGATAGTAAAATGGCTATGCCAGCTTGCTTCTTAGGTCCATTTGCTTGGAGTATCTTTTCCAACCCTTTACCCCAAGGTAATATATGTGCTTGATGTTGATGTACATTTCTTAGATGCAGCAGAAGGATGTATACTGTTTTTGCATCCATTATGTTAGTCTGCATCTTTTTATTGGGGAATTGAGTCCATTGATATTGAGAGATATCAATGATTGTTGATTCTTGTTATTTTGTTGGTGGTGGAGGTGGTAGATGTGTGTTTGTGTGTGTGTATGTGTGTGTGTGTACATGTATGTGTATGCTTCCCTTCTTTGCTTTTGCTATTATGAGATTATTTATCTTCTGTGTTTTTATGGGTGCAGTTAACCTCTTTGGGTTAGGGTTTTCCTTTGAGTACCTTCTGTAGAGCTGGATTTATAGATATATATTGTTTAAGTTTGGCTTTATCATTGAATGTCTTATTTTCTCCATCTAGAGTGATTGAAAATTTTGCTGGGTATAGTATTCTGGTCTGACAATTGTGGTCTTTTAGAATCTGGAAGATATCTATTGAGGCTTTTAGAGTCTCCATTGAGAAGTGAGGTATAATACTAACAAGTCTGCCTTTATATGCTACTTGACCTTTTTCCTTTACAGCTTTTACTACTCTTTGTTCTATATGTCTAGTATTTTGATTATTATATGGTGAGGAGACTTTCTTTTCTGTTCCAATATATCTGGTGTTTTATAAGCTTCTTATACTTTTGTAGGCATCTCCTTCTTTAGGTTAAGAATTTTTTTCCCATGAGTTTATTGAAAATATTTTCTGAACTTTAGAGTTGGGATTCATTTTCCTTTCTCTATTTTTATTATTCTTAGGTTTGGTTTTTTCATAGTATCCCAGATTTTCTGGATGTTTTATCTCAGGAATTTTTATAATTACATTTTCTTTCACTGATGTATCCATTTCTTCTATTATATCTTCAATATCTGAGGTTCTCTCTCCTTTCTCTTGTATTCTGTCAGTGAAACTTGCCTCTGAAATTCCTGTTCAAATTCCTAAATTTTTTATTTCCAGAATTTGTGTTTCCTGTATTGTTTCTATTCCTATTTTCTGTTCTTGAACAGTTTTATTTCTTTCAATTGTTTTTTTTTTTCTTACCTTTCTTGAATGTATTAATTTCTTCTCATTGTTGGTTTGTGTTTTCCTGGATTTATTTAGGGGATTTATTAATTTCTTCCAATTGCTGGATTTTTTTCCTTGGGCTTATTTAAGAAATTGATTCATTTTCTCCACTTGTTGATTTGTGTTTTCTTGAATTTTAAAAATGGATTTATTCATTTTCCCTTTAAGGACTTCTATCACCTTCATATATCTTTTATGATCTTATTCTTGTGCTTCAGCTATGTTGAAATATTCATGGGCTGCTGTGTTAGGATTGCTGTAGTCTAATAGTAGCATATTGTCCTATTGCTCTTGTCATTGATTATGTTCTTATGCTGGCAATTAAGTATTTTTGTTTGGGGTGATTACAGGTCTAGGTGCAAATTTTTGTGTTTGTCTTTATTGGGTAGGTGTTTTGTTTCTTGGTTTCTGTTTCTTCTTTGAATGTTCAGATAGTGTGATGGATGTATATTGCCTGTTTTAGTAACTTGCTCATCTTATGTGTTCACAGAAAACACCTGCTGATGTTTGAGGCTGCAATGCATTGATGAGTAGGAAGAAGGAGGTCAAGAGGAGATGGTCCATGTGAGCCTTAGGAAATGTGGGAAAATGCAAAAGGAAACTGCACCTGGTGATCTACTGCAGCAATAGGGATGAGCCTGAGATATTGGCTGCTGGGGAACAGAAAGAGTAGAGATACATGGGTAGCCTACTTGTGTTTTCTGGCAGCTCTTCCTTGTCTTTCTAAACCCTTCAACCCTTCAGTGTATACCGCCTACCATCAGCAATTTTCCATTGGAATCTTCGGAGGAGGAGCTCAGGACACTTCCTTACAGAGTAAAGTCCTGGATGCTGACATCAGTATTTGTGTGTGTGTGTACAGCTGTTTAACATGCATTTCTCTTTTAGTTATTTCTTTCATTTCTTGAGAATATAATACATTCCAGCATTTTTCCCTTGCTATTTTCTCCCTGCAAGTCCTTCCATATAGCCTTCTCTGGTCCCAATATATGTGTATTACTAAATGTATAAATACAATCTGCTCATTCTGTGTGTATAGTTCAAGGCTGAACATTTGAATTGGGCAACCAATTTGTGTACCTGTGAGACATAGTGTATGATATTTGTCCTTTAAAGTCTTTCAGACTTCAATTGCAAAACAATATTAAAGCTGTACTCCCATGCTCTAGTCTTTACTGAATCTTAAATAAATAAATAAATAAATAAATAAATACCTCATAGCTTTTTCCAGTTGCTCAAGTGTCCTTTTTAATTTCTGCTCTTGTCCTTATCTAGCTATCATATGTATTGTGCAGAGTGTGATCATAGGTTTTTACTCTGGCTTTCCTTACATCCTCCAGTCTTGATCTCAGTACAATGAATTTGATGAGATAAAGAGGGTGGCCTGTTCCACAGGCAAAGTATAATTTCAGTAGTATAAGTGGCACTGTCAAGAGTGAAAATGAGTAGTGCCATTGTGCAGAAAAGCCTTCAGAGTAGGGTGTGATCAGATACCTGAGACCCCTCTATTGACCTAGGCTTCCTATTTACCTAGGCTTCACAATGCTTTCTAAAGTGTTCAGAACAGGCGTGTGTGTGTGTGTGTGTGTGTGTGTGTGTGTGTGTGTGTGTGTGTTGCCACTTGGATTTCATATGAGCTTTCCTTTGGGGAAAAGGGAACTAATTTTCTTGGAGATGGACTAGCTTAATACAGTTTCCGTAGCTTGACCTTGAATGAGATGGAAAAGGCAGCCTTCCCTCCACCATGCATTTCTTGGAATTTTGGTCTTGACATCACCATCTCTAATAATATATCAGATTAATTTTTTACTTTAGAAATCACTGAAACAAAACAAAGATATTTTGTTGGAGAACAAGAAGTCACGGCTCCATCCTGTACCACTATAGGAACAAACACTTTTGACTATCTTTCTAGGGACTGACAGGTATCTCTTGATATCAACCACTTTGTCTGAGGAGCTCTGATAAGACAAATGATGATACTTTTAGGGAGAAGTTCTGATGAAGCTGCATTTTCACTGGTCCCAGATGGTTAAGGCACTCCTCAGAGTGCCTTGGAAATGGAGAATCTTCTTATAGCATCTCAGTGTTGGTAAGGACTACTGTCCTTTAAACAGGAGAACTTCAAAGCCAAAGGATTTGAACATTGTCAGTGTCAAGAAGGTAAGGACTGAAAAAAAATCAAATGTAGTTTGAGAATTTTAGTGTGTATGGCTTAAGGATAGTAGAATAACAAGGGTTCAGTTTCTAGCTATTAAAAACCAGTGTCTATAACCCAGAGAAGCATAAAGCTTCTATACTGTTATTGCTCATATATCTCGTTATCATTATTATTATGTGGAAAGCATCTTTGGTATGGATTGAATGTACCAGGGTGTGTACTGAGAAGAGAGGAAAACCTTGGATGTGTGGCCTGGCTGGAAGCAATGGGAACATTGGTAACCTGGGAGTTTGTCAGTGCAGTGAAACCAGTAGTGTCACACCTTGCTGCAGTGCCACCAACTGAATCGGCCTCTCTTTTCTTTTTTTGAAAAAAAATTTGAATTTTTTATTAATTAATTATTTTTATACATTCCATATTTTATTGCCCATACTGCTAACCCCTGTCCATCCTCTGACTTTTTCACATCCCATACTTCCTCCCCTCCCCCGTCTCCATGTGTATGTCCCTACCCCCCACCCCACCTGACCTCTAAATTCCCTGAGGCCTCCAGTCTCTTGAGAATTAGGTACATAATCTCTGAATGATCACAGACCTGGAAGTCCTCTACTGTATGTGTACTAGGGGCCTGATATCAACTGGTGTATGCTGCCTCCTTGGTGGTCCAGTGTTTGAGAGATCCTGGGAGTCCAGATTAATTGAGACTTCTGGTCTTCCTATAGGGTTGCCCTTACCTCAACTTCATTCAGCCTTCCCTAATTCAACAGCAGGGGTCAGCTGCTTCTGTCCATTGGTTGGGTGCAAATATCTGCATCTAACTCTTTCAGCTTCTTGTTGGAACTTCTGGAGTACTGTCATGCTAAGTCCCTTTTTGTGAGTGCTCAAAGCCTCAGTAATAGTGTCAGGTCTTGGGATCTCCCTTGAGCTGGATCCCAGTTTGGTCCTGTTGCTGGACCTCTTCCTCTGGGTCCTCTCCATTTTCATCCCTATAATTCTTTCAGACAGGAACAATTATAGGTCGGAGTTATGACTGTAGGATGGCCCTTTCTCCCTCATTTGAAGTCCTGTCTTCCTGCTGGAGGTAGGCTCTATAAGTTCCCTCTCCCTACTGTCATGCATTTTATCTAACGTCCCTCCCTTTTAGTTCTTTGAGTCTTTCACCTCCCATGTCTCTGGTGCATTCTGGAGGGTTCCCCTAACCTCCTATCTCCCGAGGTTGTCAGTTTCCATTATTTCTGCTGGTCCCCAGGACTTCAGTCCTCTTCCCTCCCCCAGTGTCAGTTTAGGTTCTTCTCTCCCCCTCCCCTCCTCCCTTGCCCCATCCACTTTCCCTCCCAGGTTCCTCCCTCCCTCCTCACTTGTGATTGCTTTCTTCTCCTTCCCAAGTGGGACTGAGGTGTCCTCACATGGGCACTTCAGCTTGTTGACCTTTTTGAGTTCTGTGGACTGTATCTTGGGCATTCTGTACTTTTTGGGGTGTGTGTGTGCTAATATCCACTTATTAGTACATACCATGCATATCCTTTTGGGTCTGAGTTATCTTACTCAGGATGATATTTTCAAGTTCCATCCATTTGTCTGCAATATTCAGGTTGTCCTTGTTCTTAATAGCTGAGTAGTATTCCATTGTGTAAATGAACCACTTTTCTATATCTGTTCTTCTGTTGTGGGACATCAAGATTTTGTCTAGCTTCTGGCTATCACAAATAAGGCCGATATGAACATACTGGAACACATGCCCCTGTGGCATGATAGGACAACTTTTGGGTATATTCCCAAGAGTGGTATAGCCGTGTCTTCAGGGAAGTCTATTTCCAATTTTCTGAGGAACATCCAGATTGATTTCCAGAGTGGTTGTACCAGTTTACAACCTCACCAGCAATGGAGGAGTGCTCCTTTTCTCCACATCCTCTCCAACATGTATTATCACCTGAGGTTTTGATCTTAGCCATTCTGATTGGTGTAAGGTGGGAGCTCAGGCTTATTTTGATTTGCATTTCTCTGATCACTAAGGGCTTTATACATTTTTAGGTGCTTCTCAGTCATTTGAGATTCCTTGGTTGTGAAATCTCAGTTTAGTTCCATACCCCAATTTTTGTTTGGGCTGTTTGGTTTTTTGGTGATTAGTTTCTTCAGTTCTTTATAAATTTTGGATATCAGCCCTCTATTGGATGTGGGGTAAATGAAGACTTTTTTCTCATTCTGTAGGTTGCTGATTTGTCTTATTGACTATGTCCTTTGTCTTACAGAAGCTTTCCAGTTTCATGAGATCCCATTTATCAATTCTTGATCATAGAGCATGAACCATTGGAGTTCTGTTTAGGAAATTTCACCCTGTGCCAATGAGTTCAAGGTTTTTTCCCACTTTCTCTTCCATTAGATTCAGTGTATCTGGTTTTATGTTGAGGTCCTTGATCCACTTGGACTTGAGCTTTGTAAAAGGTAACAAATATGGGTCTATTTCCATTTTTCTACATACAGACAGTCAGTTAGACCAGCATCATGTATTGGCTATGCTTCTTTGTCAAAGATCAAGTGTCCGTAAGTGTGTGGTTTTATTTTTGGGTCTTCAATTCTATTCCATTGATCAATATGTCTGTTTCTGTACCCATACCATGCAGTTTTTAATCATTATTGCTCTGTAGTAAAACTTGAGGTCTGGTGATTTCCCCAGCCATTCTTTTATTGTTAAGAATTGTTTTTTGCTATTCTGGGTTTTTTGCCTTTCCAGATGAATCTGAGAATTGCTCTTTCCATGTCTATGAAGAATTGTGCTGAGATTTAGATGGGGATTGCATTGAATCTACAGATTGCCTTTGGTAAGATGGCCATTTTTACTATATTAATTCTGCCAATCCATGAACAAGAGAGATCTCTCAATTTTCTGAGATCTTCTTCGATTTCTCTTTTGAGGGAGTTGAAGTTATTGTCATACAGATCTCTCACTTGTTTGGTTAGAGTTACCCCAATAATATTTTATATTATTTGTGGCTATTGTGGTGGGAGTTATTTCCATAATTTCTTTCTTAGCCTGTTTATCCTATGAGTAGAGGAAGACCACTGATTTGTTTGAGTTAATTTTATATCTGGCCATCTTGCCAAAGTTGTTTATCAGTTGGAGAATTTCTCTGATAGAATTTTTGGGCTCACTTTTGTATACTATAATATCATCTGCAAATAGTGATACCTTTATTTTTTCTTTGTCAATTTGTATACCCTTGACCTCTTTTTGTTGTCTTATTGTTCTAGCCAGCACTTGGAGTACTTACTGAATAGATATGGGGAGAGTAGGCATCCTTGTCTTGTCCCTGATTTCAGTGGCATTGCCTCAAGTATGTCTCCATTTAATTTGATATAGGCTGTTGGTTTGCAGTAAATTCCTTTTATTATGATTAGGTATTACTTTTAGCATGAACGGGTAATGTATTTTGTCAAATGCGTTCTCTGCATCTAAGAGGATGATCATGTGATTTTTTTCCTTTGAGTTTGTTTATATAGTGGATTATGTTATTGGATTTTCATATATTAAACCAACCTTGCATCCCTGGAATGAAGCCTACTTGATCATGGTGAATTACGGTTTTGATGGATTCTTGGATTCAGTTTGCAAGAATCTTATTGAGCTGGCAACAGAGCAGTTGGAACCTCCAGGTGCTGGGATAACCGAGCATAACATCGCTTGGGACAGAGCCAGTTTGTGTGCTCCCTGCAACCAAGAGCTGGGCAGTTCTGTGGTCATCTACACGCCAGCTCTGCTGTGGGACATCTGCCCTGCAGAGGGACCCACACCGGGAGAGAGTGCACTGGGAGAGAGCGCATCAGCCTCCCCTTAGCAACTTCTGTTCTGGGGATTGACTACATTGAGTCTTCAGGTACGCAGGGATTCCCCAAATATAACATTGCTTGGGACACAGCCTGCTAGGCTTCCACCTGCGCCCAAGAGCGGGGCAGCTCTGTGGTCATCTGGGCTCCAGCTCTGCTGTGGGATCTGCCCTGCAGTGTGATCAGCTTCAAGAGGGTACAGAGTACACTCCGCCATCTTTAATCTGGCAACAGAGCAGTTGGGCCCTCCAGGTGCTGGGATAACTGAGCATAACATCACTTGGAACACAGCCAGCTTGTGTGCTCCCTGCACCCAAGAGCTGGGCAGTTCTGTGGTCATCTATGCACCAGCTCTACTGTGGGACATCTGCTCTGCAGAGGGACCCATAGTGGGAGAGAGCACACCAGTCTTCCTGTAGCCACCTCTGCTCATGGGATTGACTAAACTGAGTCTCCAGGTAAGCAGGGATTCCCCAAATATAACATCACTTAGGGCAAGGCACATCAGGTCTCCAAAGTCACTCAGGAGTAGGGCAACCCCTCAGCAATTGGTGCCAGGGGAATCCCGGTAATCCGGGGGGAGGGGCAGAATAGCCTTGCAGGCTCACAGGAGGTCCAACCAACAGTCAGTGACAGCAGGACCAACGAAACCCAGAGGTAACCAGATGGCAAAAGGCAAACGTAGGAACATTACTAACAGAAATCAAAGTAATATGGCATGATCCGAACCCAACTATCCAACAGCAGCAAGTCCTGGATACCCCATCACACCTGAAAGACGAGATCTGGATTTAAAATCACTTCTCATGATGCTATTAGAGTATTTCAAGAAGGAGACAAATAAATCTCATAAAGAATTACAGGAGAACATGAATCAACGGTTAGAAGCCCTTACAAAGGAAACACAAAAATCGCTTAAAGAAATGAAGGAGAACATGGGTCAACAGATGGAGGCCCATAAGGAGGCAACACAAAAATTGCTTAAAGAAATGAATCGACAGGTAGATGCCCCTACGAAGGAATCACAAAAATCACATAAAGAAATGCAGAAGAATATGGGTCAACAGATGGATGCCCATGGGGAGGAAACACAAAAATTGCTTAAAGAAATGAATCAACGGATAGATGCCCTTACAAAGGAAACACGAGAATTGCTTAAACAAATGCAGGAGATGATGGATCAACAGATGGAAGCCCATGAGGAGGAAACACAAAAATCGCTTAGAGAAATACAGGAGAACTTGGGTCAACAGGCAGAAATCCTGAAAGAGGAAATGCAAAAATATCTTAAAGAAATACAGGAAAATAACAAACAAGCGAAGAATCTGAGCAAATATTTCCAGGATCTAAAAAAGGAAGTAGAAACAACTAAGAAATCTCAAAGGGAGACAACTTTGGAGATAGAAAACCTTGGGAATAAATCAGGAGTCATAGATGCAAGCATCAACAATAGAATACAAGAGATGGAAGAAAGAATCTCAGGTGCTGAAGATTCCATAGAAAGCATCGACTCAACAGTCAAAGAAAATGCAAAATGCAAAAAACGTGTAACCCAAAACATCCAGGACACAATGAGAAGACCAAACCTAAGGTTTATAGGTATAGATGAGAGTGAAGAATTGCAACTTAAAGGGCCAGTAAATATCTTCAACAAAATTATGGAGGAAAACTTCCCTAACTTAAAGAGAGAGATGCCGATGAACATACAAGAAGCCTACAGAACTCCAAAAAGACTGGACCAGAACAGAAATACCTCCTGTCACATAATAATCAAAACACCAAATGTACTAAACAAAGAAAGAATATTAAAAGCAGTAAGAGAAAAAGGTCAAGTAACATATAAAGGAAGATCTATGCGAATCACATCATACTTCTCACCAGAGACTATGAAAGCCAGAAGATCCTGGGCAGATCTCATGCAGACACTAAGAGAACACAAATGCCAGCCTAGACTACTATACCCAGCAAAACTCTCAATCACCATAGATGGAGAGACCAAGATATTCCATGATAAAACCAAATTTTCACAGTATCTTTCCACAAACCCAGCCCTGCAAAGGATAATAGGTAGAAACCGCCAGTACAAGGAGAGAAATAACACCTTGGAAAAAACAAGATAGTAACCTTCTTGCATCAAACCCAAAAGTAGATAAACACTCAAACATAAAGATAGCAACAAGAATAGCAGGTGGCAATAATCACTATTCCTTAATCTCTCTTAATATCGATGGTCTCAATTCCCCAATAAAAAGACATAGACTAACAGACTGGATATGTAAACAGGACCCAGCATTTTGCTGCATGCAGGAAATGCACCTCAGTGTCAAAGACAAACACTACCTCAGAGTAAAAGGCTGGAAAACAATTTTACAAGCAAATGGTCCCAGGAAACGAGCTGGAGTAGCAATCCTAATATCAGATAAAATTGACTTTCAACCTAAAGTCATCAAAAAAGACACAGAAGGACACTACATACTGATCAAAAGAAAAATCCACCAAGAAGAACTCTCAATTCTGAATATCTAAGCTCCAAATGCAAGGGCACCCTTATTTGTAAAAGAAACTTTACTAAAGCTCAAAGCACACATCGCACCTTACACAATAATAGTGGGTGACTTCAACACCCTGCTCTCTGAAATGGATTGTTCAGGAAAGCAGAAACTAAACAGGGACACAGTGAATCTAATTGAAGTCTTGGACCAGCTGGAACTAACAGATATATAGAACATTTCATCCTAGAGCAAAAGAATACACCTTCTTCTCAGCACCTCATGGTACCTTTTCCAAAATTGATCATATAATTGGTCAAAAATCAGACCTCAACAGATATAAAAAGATCGAACTAATCCCATGACTCCTATCAGATCACTATGGAATAAGGGTGGTCTTCAATGGCAATAAAAGCAACAAAAAACCCACATACACATGGAGGCTGAACAATGCTCTACTCAATGATAACTTGGTCAAGTAGGAAATAAAGAAAGAAATCAAAGACTGTTTAAAAATTGATGAAAATGAAGGCACAACATACCCTAGTTTATGGGACACAATGAAAGCAGTGCAAAGAGGAAAATTCATAGCCCTGAGTGCCACCAAAAAGTAACGGGAGACAGCATACACTAGCAGGTTAATGGCACACCTGAAAGCCCTGGAACAAAATACACCCAAGAGGAGAAGAAGGCAGGAAATCATTAAATTCAGGGCTGAAATCAATCAAGTAGAAACAAATAAAACCATAAAAAGAATCAACAAAACTAGGAGTTGGTTCTTTGTGAAAATCAACAAGATAGATAAGCCCTTAGCCAGACTAACCAGAGGGCACAGAGACAGTATCCAAATTAACAAAATCAGAAAAGAAAAGGGAGAGATAACAACAGAAACTGAGGAAATTCAAAAAATCATCAGATCCTACTACAAAAGCCTGTATTCAACACAACTAGAAAATATGGAAGAAATGGACAATTTCCTTGACAGATACCAAATACCAAAATTAAATCAGGATCAAATAGACCATCTAAACTGTCCTATAACTCCTGAAGAAATAGAAGTGCTCAATGGAAGTCTTCCAACCAAAAAAAGCACAGTTCCAGATGGTTTTAGTGCAGAATTCAATCAGACCTTCAAAGAAGACCTAACACCAATACTCTTCAAACTATTCCACAAAATAGAAACAGAAGGAGCACTACCCAACTTGTTCTATGAAGCCACAATTATGCTAATAGCAAAACCACACAAAGATCCAACAAAGAAAGAGAATCTCAGGCCAATCTCTCTTATGAATATCGATGTAAAAATATTCAATAAAATTCTTGCCAACCGAATCCAAGAACACATCAAAACTATTATTCACCACGATCAAGTACGCTTCATCCCAGGGATGCAGGGATGGTTCAATATAAGGAAGTCCATCAATGTAATCCACTACATAAACAATCTCAAAGAAAAAAAAACACATGGTCATTTCATTAGATGCTGAGAAAGCATTTGAAAAAATTCAGCATCCTTTCATGTTAAAGGTCTTGGAATGATCAGGAAATCGAGGCCCATATCTAAACATATTAAAAGCAATTTACAGCAAACCGGTAGCCAACATCCATCTAAATGGAGAGAACCTTGAAGCAATCCCACTAAAATCAGGGACTAGAAAAGGCAGTCCTCTCTCTCCATATCTTTTCAATATAGTACTTGAAGTTCTAGCTAGAGCAATTAGAGAACAAAAGGAGGTCAAAGGGATACAAATTGGAAAGGAAGAATTCAAACTATCACTATTTGCAGACGATATGATAGCATACTTAAGCCACCCAAAGAACTCCACCAGAGAACTCCTACAGCTGACAAACAACTTCAGCAAAGTGGCTTGATATAAAATCAACTCAAGCAAGTCAGTAGCCTTCCTATACTCAAAGGATAAGCAGGCTGAGAAAGAAATAAGAGAAATGATACCATTCCTGATAGCTACAAACAATATAAAGTATCTTGGTGTGACTCTAACCAAACAAGTGAAAAGTCTGTATGACAAGAACTTCAAGTCTCTGAAGAAAGAAATTGAAGAAGACCTCAGAAGATGGAAAAATCTTCCATGCTCATGGATTGGCAGGATTAATATAGTAAAAATGACCATCTTGCCAAAAGCAATAAATGCAATCCCCATCAAAATCCCAACTCAATTCTTCATAG
Source organism: Tokudaia tokunoshimensis (assembly GCA_036184795.1). Lineage (NCBI taxonomy): Eukaryota > Metazoa > Chordata > Mammalia > Rodentia > Muridae > Tokudaia > Tokudaia tokunoshimensis. The sequence goes on along the minus strand of BTHU01000015.1, from coordinate 2,497,830 downwards.
AGTTAGAAAGAGCAATTCAAAAATTCATCTGGAATAACAAAAAACCAGGATAGCTAAAACTATTCTCAAGAGTAAAAGAACCTCTGGGGGAATCAGTATCCCGGACCTCAAGCTGTACTACAGAGCAATAGTGTTAAAAACTGCATGGTATTGGTACAGTGACAGGCATGTAGATCAATGGAACAGAATTGAAGACCCAGAAATGAATCCACACTCCTATGGTCACTTGATCTTTGACAAAGGCGCTAAAACCATCCAGTGGAAAAAAGATAGCCTTTTCAACAAATGGTGCTGGTTCAACTGGATGTCAACAAGCAGAAAAATGCAAATTGACCCATTCTTATCTCCTTGCACTAAGCTCAATTCCAAGTGGATCAAGGACCTCCACATAAAAACCAGACACACTCAAGCTAATAGAAAGGAAACTAGGGAAGAACCTTGAACATATGGGTACAGGGGAGAATCTCCTGAACAGAACTCCAGTAGCTTATGCTCTAAGATGAAGAATTGACAAATGGGACCTCATAAAATTGCAAAGTTTCTCTAAGGCAAAAGACACTGTCAAATGGATAAAGCGGTAACCACCTAACTGGGAAATGATCTTTACTAACCCTACATCTGACAGAGGGCTAATATCCAATATATACAAAGAACTCACGAAGTTAGACTCCAGAGAACCAAGTAACCCTATTAAAAAATGTGATACAGAGCTAAACAAAGAATTCTCACCTGAAGAATATCTAATGGCTGAGAAGCACCTAAAGAGATATTCATCATCCTTAGTCATTAGGGAAATGCAAATCAAAACAACCCTGAGATTCCATCTCATGCCAGTCAGAATGGCTAAGATCAAAAACACAGGAGACAGCAGTTGTTGGCGAGGATGTGGAGAAAGAGGAACACTCCTACACTGCTTGTGGGATTGCAAGCTGGTACAACCACTCTGGAAAGTAGTCTGGTGGTTCTTCAGAAAACTGGGCATGACACTCCTGGAGGATTCGGCTATACCACTCCTGGGCATATACCCAGAGGTTTTACCTGCATGCAATAAGGACACATGCTCCACCATGTTCATAGCAGCCTTATTTATAATAGCCAGAAGCTGGAAAGAACCCAGATGTCCCTCAACGGAGGAATGGATTCAGAAGATGTGGTATATTTACACAATGGAATACTACTCTGCAATTAAAAACAATGAATTCATGAAATTCCTAGGCAAATGGCCAGAACTTGAAAATATCATCCTTAGTGAGATAACCCAATCACAAAAGAACACACATGGTATGCAGTCACTGATAAGGGGATATTAACCCAGAATCTCGGAATACCCTAGACACAATTCGCATATCAATAGATTTCCAAGAAGGTGGAAGGAGAGACCCCTGTCCTGGTAAGACTTGATATAGGGGAATGCCAGGACAGAGAAGCGAGAGGGTGTTGAATGGGGAAAAGAGGGAGATTAGGGGGCTTATGGGACTTTCGGGGAGGGGGGAAACGTGAAAGGGGAAATGATTTGGAATGTAAATAAAAAAACTTAGAGAATTAAAAAAAAAGAAAAGAAAAAAGAATTGACAAATGGGACCTCATAAAATTACAAACTTTTTGTAAGACAAGGAACACTGTCAATAGGTCAAAACAGCAACCAACAAATTGGGGAAAAAAACTTAGAAAATAAAACAATTTCTATCCCAGACCCTCATAATAAGAAGAGGCGTGTACAGAGCCCTCCCTACTCTCTTGAATACCATCAATAAAGTTTGCTTCACCCACAGAAAAGAGCTAGTTTGGGGGGCTGCAACTAGAGAAGACTGTGTCCTCCTGGTGGGTTCCAAATTGCTGCAAGGTACAGAACTTGGACACTACCTAGAAAATCTGTTTTTGTCCTGGGGTGCTCAGGCAGGGTGTGGATGTAGAAAAGCTACAAGTTTCCCATGAGCCTCATCCTCCTTCAGTTTTACTCAGTCTTGGGCTAATCTGGTAATATCTGTGTCTTTGTCTTCACAGCCTTCTTCTTTCAGGACTCATGTGGTGTTTGAATAAAAGGGCCAGACCATTCTCTCTATTATAGATAGGGAACTAGAGCTTACAGTTCTGGGGAATATCACTGCCCCCTCCCAAAAGCCGGAATACATGGGACTTCTTTGAGCCCAGTGCTAACCTTGGGGTCAGAATTAGAAGGAAGCCTAGCTGTAATTGGCTGTGGATGGCAGGTGTAATTTGCATATTTACAGCATAAGCTGTCTGCAGAGTCCTGCTGGTACATTCCAGGCGGGAAACAGCTTTCTGAGACAGAAGGGTCTGCCAGCTAACAGGAATGCAAGGAACTAATCTGTAGGGATCATTCAGATAAAGTAGTTTGAAGTCACTAAGTATTCTTGTAGTGGAAGATTTTCTGATATCTAATATTGCCATAACATACCAAGGAAATCCTTTTCTCTTCAGTGGTTACTTACTTTGGTCATAGGGAATACAGGTCTTTCTGTAAGATTAGCAATTTGTCTGGAATACAATTCTTGGGCCATACCTGTATCCAAGACCAAGTGGCTATGGCAGTCTACACTGTTCAACTCTTGTGGCAGTGATGGTGTTGTGTGTTATCAGAGTCATCATAATGAGGACTTGGATCTTATATCTGTTTCCATGAAACCTTTCTGAGCTACTCTAGAGCCATGAGACTGAAAGTTGGTGCAGAAAAACACAAAATATTACTCTTCTGACATCAAGTTACTGAATTTGCCCATTCCTACAAATTTTGTTTCTAATTCTTAGCCACAACAAAACCCTGTGACTACGGAGACTTACAAAAGGAAGCATGATATTTAGGGTCTACATTTTCAAAGGGCTAGAGTACATGACCTTCATGACAGGGAATGTGGTAACAGACAGGCTCATATTACCTTAGAGCAGTAGCTGATAGTTTAGCCCTGATTCTCAAGCATAATGCAAGGTTGGGGGGAATACAGAGACAAATTTTGAGAAAGAAAGAGAGAGCTTACTTGGAATGGAATAATTTCAACTTTTGAATATTTAATATTTCATAATCTACTGATACACTTCCTCCAACCAAACCACATCATTCTCATTTGAAATAACACTTGAAATCATCTGGGCACTTGCTAGAAGTCCCTTTGGTAGCATCACAGTGTGTTCTCACTGATGAATTCTCCCTCCATGTGCTCTGTGGGACCTTAATGAGATGTGTGGCCATGCCCCAGGTTCTAGCCTGACTCCGCCTAGGCAGTCACCTGCCTGCAGCCACACTGTCCCCACTTCCTGGTTACCTGACCACCCAACTCACTATAAATAACACCCCCACAGCGCGTGTGCTCTCTCTCTCTCTCCCCCTGCTTGTTCTCTCCCGGCCCTCTTCTTTGTCTATCTCTCTGTCTTCTCTCCTTTCCACGTGGTCATGGCTTTTCTTATCTATTTTCTCCTCTTTCTTTGTCTTTCTATCTCTTTTCTCTTTCTATTTTCTTAATAATAAAACATCAAAGCTATGGGCCGCCTCTTATTAAACTCGCTACACGGAGCTAGCTGGTACGCACTGTCTGAGACTCTGGGATTCAGCTATGCGGACAGTCTGAGCACAGGTAACGCGCAGAGAGATCCACGCCTTCTGTGTGGCATCTCTCTGCGCCATGCACGGGACCAGCCGGCGGTGTGGCCGCCCGCTCCCCGTTAGGCTGAGGCACGCGTGCATCTTGCCTGCTTCCCCAACCCCCCCATCCCCCCCACCGCGGAACTTCCGTGTCCGCCTGCAATATGTACGCTACCTTGGCCCTAGAGCGAGGCCCGCGCGCCGCCGGCCCGGCCGGGCATGTGCCCCTGTGTCCGTGCATGCCAGGCCCCGCGCCTTTTCTTTTTTTTCCCCACAGTGCTCTGATTGCATTTTCAGGGAGCAGAAGTGTCAGCTCTGTTTCTCTTCCCATATAGATGTTCTAGGAAACATCCTCAAAGATTTACAGACTGGTCCCCATGAACATCTAAAGATATAAGAAGAGACAATTGTGGTTGATTTTCTTGCCCTCAGAAGCTTTTGGGGATGAGGGAATAGAGCAATTTAAGTTTATCTCTGACTAGCTTAAAACTAAATGAAAATGATTCTCCAACCACCTCTCTACCCACCTTCATCAGACCTTCAGATCCTGAACCATAAAGGTTAGCTTCCCTCCCATATTCCATCTTCCCTGCTCACTGAGTCCTCTGGGGCATCACTGAGCAGTCTACTATCCCAGGAGGACCTCTATTCTCTCATCACCTCTCCACCCACCTTCATCAGACCCCTGTATCCTGAACCATACAGACTCACTGATCCAGAACTACAGAGCACAAGGATACTCAAACAAGGCCTGCTACACCAGGACCATTGAGGTTAACTCTACTCCCAAGACCTACTACAACAGGAACATCCTGGGAAATACCATAGTACAGAAAGTCCTGGCTGTCCTAACACAACCAAAACACAAGAAAATGACCTTAATCCAATCTCATAAAGATGATAGAGGCACCTCTACCCGGTCCTTTCTGCTGGGGTAGACTCTTGGCTGCTCCAGTGAAGACACCATATCCTGATCCATCCTAGAGAACTCGCTGCACTCAAAGCAGTTGGCAAGAACTGCCTTCCCTGCCTCTGGAGTCCTGAAGCGGCTACTGGGTGCCCATAGGTCTCCATACCCACCAGCCACCAAAACCCCTACCCTCTAGAATGTCACTGCCCTTCTGTCCCTTCTGTTCCTTCTGCCCCTTATGCCACCCGGTCCTTTCTGCTGGGACAGACTCTTCACTGGTCTGCTCCACTGTGGACACCGTATCCTGATCCATCCTAAAGAACTCACTGCACTCAGAGCAGTTGAGAACCTGCTGCACTCGGAGAAGTTGACCCAACAGTATGAAGGCCTACCAGGAGATCAACTGCAGCCAGGACAACAGATCTTCAGACTCTCTGCCCCAACCCACCATGTCGGAAGGCCCCACAGGTGGTCTGCTACAGCCAGGGCTGTAGGCCTACCAGGAGACCTGAAACAACCCAGGTTCAAATGAGGCAGACTCTAGACAATCACTCAGACCAACAAACACCAGGGATATGCAGATGACAAAAGGCAACACAAGTACATAAGCAACAAAACCAATATATATATGGACATCATCAGAACCCAGTTCTCCCACCACAGCAAGCCCAGAATACAGCAACACACCAAAAATTATATATCATGAATATAAGAGAGTCCTTAAAGGAGGATATCAATAACTCACTGAAACAAATACAGGAAAGCACAGGTAAACAGAGTGAAGGAATTGAATAATGTGACCCAAGACTTAAAGTGGAAGTAGAATCAATAAAGAAAACACAAAGGGAGGCAAACCTGGAAATGGAAAACCTGGGAAAGAGATCAGGAATTACAAATGTGAGTATCTCCAACAAAATACAAGAGATAGAAGAGAGAATCTCAGGTGTAGAGGATACAGTAGAAGAGATGGGCACAACAGTCAAATTAAATGCAAAACGCAAAAAGCTCCTAACCCAAAACATACAAGAAATACAGGACACAATGAAAAGACCAAACCTAAGAATTATAGGTATAGAAGAGAGCAAACATTCCCAACTTAAAGGGTCAGTAAATATTTTCAACAAAATTATAGAGGAAAACTTCCCCACCCTAAAGAAAGAGATACCCATGAATATACAAGAATATTGGGTAACTTTAACACTCTATTCTCACTATTGACAGGTCATCAAGTGGACCTAACAAACATCTATAGAATATTTCAATCAAGCAGAAAAGAATATAGCTTCTTATCAGTGACTCATGGACATTTCTCCAAAATTTACTATATAGTTGGTCTCAAGGCAAGCCTCAACAGACACAGGAAAATTGAAATAAGCCCCTGTATTTTATCAGCCCATCATGGTTTAAAGCTGACCTCAACAATAGAAATACCAGAAGGCCTACACACTCATGGAAATTGATCAACTCTCTACTTAATGATCTGTGGATCAGGGAAGAAATAAATAAATGAAAGACTTTCTAGAATTCAATGATAATATAGACACAACATACCCAAATTTATGGGATAAAATAAAAGCACTGCTAAGAGGAAAGGTTGTTGCACTAATTGCCTCCATAATAAATTAGAAAGTTCTCATGCCAGAAATTTAAAAGTACACCTGAAAGTTCTAGGAAAAATTAAAGAAGCAAGCACACTAAAGAGAAGTATAAAGCCAAAAATGATCAAAATCAGGGCTGTAATCAATTGGTTAGAAACAAAGAAATCAATTCAAAGAACCAACAAAACCAAGAGCTGGTCTTTCAGAAAATCAATAAGATTGACAAACCTTTATCCAAACCAACCAAAAGACAGAAAGACAATATTGAAATAAACAAAACCAGAAATTAAAAGAGAGACATAACAACAGACACTGAGAAATTAAAAATAAAAATAATCATTACATTTACTTCAAACCCATGTATGCCAGAAAATTGGAAAGTCTTCATGAAATGGACAATTTTCTGGACAGACACCACTTTCCAAAGTTAAATGAAGATCAGATAAACTAAACAGTCTCATAACCCTCAAGGAAATAGAAGCAGTCATCATAAGTCTCCCAACCAAAAACATCCCAGGGCCAGATAGATGGTTTTAATGCAGAATTATACCAAAGTTTCAAAAAAGAGCTAATACCCTCCCTGACTTACCTAACCTGAAAGGATTAACTTGAGAACTTTCAAAAGGTCATGGAACACTTGCCCCTCCCAGAAGGGAGTTCCCTGTGGCTAAGAAAGGCCCAGAGTCCATTGGCCACCTACCTCATCCCCTGACAACCAATTAGTTTAAAGGTAACATTGTTCTGTCAATCACATTATGCCTAATGGGGGTTGCCCTGAGAACTGTATAAAAGGCCTGCACAGTCCGGGCACATGGTCATTCTGTCTCCATGTGCAGGGTGGGCCCAGCATGCTGGATATTAAATAAAAATCCTCTTGCTTTTTGCATTGATTTCTGTCTCCACATGGTCCACTCAGGGGGTCTCTCTGGTAAGTTAAGACTCCCCCGAGTCTTACAAACCCTACATAATAAGGGTCCTGTGGTGGTTTGTATATGCTTGGCCCAGGGAGTGGCAGAATTAGAAGCTGTGGCCTTGTTGGAGTAGGCGTATCACTGTGGGAGTGGGCTAAGACCCTCACCCTCGCTACCTGGAAGTCAGTTTTCTGCTAGCAGCCTTCAGATGAAGATGTATAACTCTCTCAGCTCTGCCTGTACCATGCCTTCCTGGATGCTGTCATGTTCTCACTGAACTGAACATCTGAATCTGTAAGCCCTCCCTTCTTAAATGTTGTCCTTTATAAGACTTGCCTTGGTCAAAGTATCTGTTCACAGAAGTAAAACCCTAACTAATACAGTCCCTCTGAATCAATTAACCAGGGCTCACATGGGCTCACAAAGTCTGAAGCAGCAAGCATGGGGCTTTCATGGGTCTACATCAGGTCTTCTACAAATGTAATAACTGTTAGGTTGGTGTTTGCGGGGTGGGGAGCTTCCTAACAGTGGAAGCACATATATTTCTTGCTCTTTTACTTGCTCTTGTTTTCCTCCTGTTGGGTTGCCTTGTTCAGTCTCAATATGGGGGCTTTTGCCTCATCTTATTGTAATTTGTTTTGTCCTATTTGGCTCTTGGAGGCCTGCTCTTTTCTGAAGGGGAAATAAGGGGGTGTGGATCTGTGGGAGAGGACAGGTGAGGGGAGATAGAAGTAGTGGAGACAGGGGAAAGTGTGGTTGAGATGTAGTCTATCAGAGAAGAATCTATTCTCAATTAAATAAGAAAAAGAAAAAATGGGGGTTGAATGCTGTTGGAGTTCTGTAATGCTGAGAGCAATCAGGGCTATGCAAACCTGGAGGTTTCCAGGCTTCAGTGGGGAACAATAGAAACTCACCTAGGAACCACACTTGTAAAAAAAAAATGTGGCTGCATTTGTCTTTGTTCTAGAATCTACCCAAGGTTAAATTGAAGCATTTTTGAACTGATTATATAAACAGAGTTTTCAAGACAACTTAGTATTAAGTGTATCACGTTGTTATTAGTAATCAGTCATATACAATCTATAATGAAAAAGAGCAACCAGGGCAGGACACGATACAAAATATACAATTTGAAGAGAAAACAGTCCCAGGAAAAGTAATGTTAGAGCCAAGCCCTGTCCTCAAAGAATTGAGAAGTACAAGGAAATGCTCTAGGATAAATGGAATAAAGGAACTTATATCTTGGGGAAAGACTCCACCCAGCTAAGCTTGTAAAAAGAAAAGTTTATTCAACAAAGAGAGTTATCAGCAAGTCAAAGCTTATATAAATGTAAGTCGTTGAGAGGGCTAGTTTTCAGCCCACAGAAGCAGCAGAATTTGGCAGCTTCGACCAAGTGATTCTGGCACTATCAAGAGATATACAAGTATGAAGGAGTTGTGCAATCTTCTTTCAAGGTTAAGGAACCCCTACATTGAGGCTTGGATGAAGCTTTGAAAATGAAGTCTAGATTTCTTTGGAGAATCTAAAATGTTAGGGATGCCAGAATCATGAGATTCCTGCCAAGGAGAGCTACAGAGTATGAAACCAGCCCGAGAGAGAAATATGTGTTACAGCCTGTAGAGAATATGTTAATAAGAAATTAGAAAAAGACTGAATCGAATGTTACAGTTAGGAGCAGCTAGTTCATGTCAGCTATCTGTAGTAGATAAGAATTAGAGGAGCAGCCAGCTCTCCAGTTTATGTCAGCTCTGTGTAGCAGAAAGGAATGAAGTCATATGCAATGATGTAATACTAGAGTGATATCATCCCTTGTAGCTAATAAAAGCAGAGGTTCACAGCAGACAGGCAGAGACCCTGATGCTGTGACAGTAAAGTCAGTCATGCTGTCTGACTCTCTGACCAGAGGACAACTGACTGACACCCTGGCTGTATTAAGATAGGAAGATCCAGAGGAAGGAGCCACCACCTGAGACACCCTGAGCCACACATAGACTTCGAGCTTGCCTGTGAGCCTATCTGCCATTTGTTTCTAAGTCAGGTACCCCATGTCAAATTATAGAACCTTGCCTGTAAGCCTCCTTACTACTTGCTTCTGAGTCAGCTACCACATGTTTGTGTTGTAGACTGGTGCTTGTCATTGTAGTAGTGAGCCTTGCCTAGAAACCTCTCTGTCACATGCTTCTGATTTAAGCACTTCATGTGTATATTTTGAACTGATGCTTATCATTGTAATGAATAAACCTTGAGATCAAATGGTATCTGGACTCTTGTCTCTTGTTCCCAGATTTAAGCTGGATGTGACTTGTAACAAGTCAGTAAAATTGGAAGGGGATGAGGGCAAGAAAGGTCTCTGATTTGAGGGTCAGGATCCTGGGGCAGACTCTCCAGCCACAGGGAAGATTTGAAAGACCCCCAGAGTGGGAAGACCCTCACTCAAGTCTCAGGATAACTCGACCCCCCAAGAACTCATGAGAGACCGTTCTTGCTGTAATCACATGAGGTTTACTACCAGTGCACTGGGGACGAGACTCATATCCTATGCAGGGGTAGAGAAGTTCGACCCCAAGTAACGAGGAGAAGGGGTATTTAAAGGAAAAACCCACAACCCAAGGGAAGAGGGAGTGCATCACAGGAAAAATACTGAAAATACCAAGGAAAATCACAAGGTGAAACTTCCAGTTACTCATGATTATTAACAAGGTTCTATGTTAATTTTTGTGGTCAGCTAGCTCCTGGAACAAAGTCATCCTAACCTTGTGGCCATAAGTCCTTTATGGTCAGCCAGTTCTTGGAATAGAAGAATAGAATTGCTGAACTGGCTGAACTACATTTTTGGCTCTACACTACTTGCTAGGGGTCTTTTACTTCTCCTGCTAGGGGCCGGGGTCTTCCATTCCCCATTTCTTCTAGTGCCTAGTTCTAATCCTAGAACTAGACTTCTGTATCTTCATAATATTGATTTTCCTGACCTCCTAAAGCATGATATTGTTGGCATAACATCAAAATCTGCACAGCGCTTACTCTTTCTCTAACAAAAGCCACTAGCTTGTTAAGGATGCATGGTCCAAAGGTAAGAAGCAAAAACAAAGTTAAAAGAGGCCTATTAATGAGGAGATTAAAGTGGTCAGCCATGAGGATCTGTTAAACCATCCTTCAAACCATCCTTGCTGTTCTTCTCTGTCCCTTCTTCTTTTGTCCAGTCTTTAACCTCTGTAGGAGTTGTCAGAAGCACCAGATATGGCCCCTTCCAACTAGGTTCTAGGTTCCCCACTTGACAGTGTCGGACCAGAACGGTGTCTCTAACTTGGAACTGGTGGGGTACGTCCAGACTCCCAGTCTCATAGGACTCTTTCAGTTGTTTCCAGGTTTGGCATCTTACCACCTCAAGGGCCTTTAGGCTGGCAAACAGGGGTTTAGAGAGAACAGCATCAGGATCATATATTCCACCCGACTCAGTGAGTGGTGATGGTGGTTCCCCACACAGGATCTCATAAGTGGTGAGTTTAAATCGTCCAGGGGTGTTCTGTACTCAGAACAGGGCAAAGGGAAGGAGGACTGTCCAGTCATCCCTGCTGGTCTCTAAGGCTAATTTTGTCAAGGTCTCTTTTAGGGTTCTATTCATCCTCTCTACCTGTCCTGAGCTCTGGGGTCAGTAGACACAATTTAATTTCCAATTAATCCCCAGCTGGGTGGCCAGTTCCTAACTTACCTGGGCAACAAAGGCAGGTCCGTTATCAGATCCAGTTACCTTGGGAATTCCAAACCTTGGGAAGATTTCTTCCAGAATCTTCTTAGCCACCACATTGGCTGTCTCAGTCCTAGTAGGAAAGGCTTCCACCCAGCCTGAAAAGGTATCTGCTGTCTGTGCAGATGTTGATAAACTTCCCCTCTGCCATCCGTAGAGCTTGTATCAAAGCCACAAGTTCCGCTTTCTGGGCCGACGTTCCTTCAGGGAGACTACTGGCCCAGATCACCTGTTTTTCATCCGCCACTGCTGCCCCCACCTTCCGCTTACCTTCAACCAGGAAGCTGCTGCCATCTGCAGGGTAGCGGGGTTGAGGACAGCAGGAGGAGCGAAGGTTACTCGTTCAATCAACAAAAGGCTTTGATAATGTGTCATGTGAGCGTTGGTCATCCATCAGTCAGGGGGTTATCGTATGATGCTTTCAATAGCGTGGGGTGTCACTATAGTTGTCTGTTGTCCCAGAGTGACTTTATCAGAGTCTTTGACCAACAGAGCTATAGCAGCAATAGCTTTCAGACAAGAAGGCCATTTGCTGGCAACAGGGTCTAACTTTTTGGATAGGTAAGATACTGGTCTCTTCCAAGGTTCCAAAGTCTGAGTAAGAACCCCTCTGGCAACCCCAGCTCTCTCTTCCTCATAGAGAGTAAAAGGTTTGGTTAGGTCAGGCAAAGCCAAGGCCAGGGCAGTCTGACTGGCAACAGAGGAGGGTTCCAAGGAGACTGGCAGGGTACTAAAATGCCTTGTTGCAAGAGTCTCTGAATATGAGGTCTAATTCCTTCTCTGGCCTCCTGGCTCTTTGGGTATTGTCAGACCCCTATGGGAGTGGCATCTGTTTTTAGTCCCACTACGATTGGGGGAACTCACATAGCCATTCCCATGCCCCCAGTCTCTGCCCAAGCTTTAGGAAATGTTGTCAGCCATTCCTTTAAGTCAGAGACTTTTACCTGATTTGGAGGCTCATGCAGTCGATACTCTTCTTCAAGTCTCAGGGCCAGTATCATGGAGGTGGGAGTCTCCCATGTCACCTCTGGCCCGATTCGATTAAACCTAATCTGAGCCTTCAGCTTTGTCAACAAGTCTCTCCCTAGCAAGGGCATAGGACACTCAGGAATAATCAGGAAGGAATGAGTCACTTGTCCTCTCCCCAGATCTACAGTCTGCGAGGTGGTCCACGGATATTGTTTCTGTCCAGTTGCTCCAATTACTTTTTATCTTTTTTATCTTTTTATCCTTTTTTATCTTTTTATCCTTTAACTTCCCCAATGGTTGTTTTATCTTTTTTATCCTTTTTATCTTTTTTATCTTTTTATCTTTTTATCCTTTTTTATCTTTTTATCCTTTAACTTCCCCAATGGTTGTTTTAGTATGGAGTACTTGGCTCCTGTATCCACTAAAAAGTCCATAGGGCTCCCCTCCACAGTTAGGGTTGGGGAGGGGGTCAGAGCGTGTGCCCATTGCAGGTCCCCCTCCAGCATTGCTGCTAGCACCAACACTAGGGTCAGGTATCTGGGGTAGCGGGTATTGGGGTGGTGGAGGACTTGGCCACTCAGGAAGCTCCTCAATCTCAGGATAGGTTTTAGGAGGAGCCGAAGGCTGGTTCTCAGGCAAATGCTCAGGCTTCGGAGCTACAGATTTTGGTTTTCGCTCTGACTCTTGGAGAGCCAGGGCTTGAGAACCTGGCTCCGACTCTTGGAGAGCCAGAGCTAGGGAGCCTGGTTTCCATTTGTGCACCCAGGGCTTAATCCAAGGTGGGGAATTCTGGACCAGGTCTTCCCAGACAATAATATAGGGTTGTTGATCGGAATGGGATCCCGATCTTTCCTGAATGACAATAGCTTTAATTTCCAAAATGATTGCTAAGTCAAAAGAGCCTTCTCGAGGCCAACCGACATCAAATGTCGGCCTCTCCGAGCAGCAAAAAGTCTGCCATGATCCTTTCTTAGCCTTAACTGACAAGTTGTGCGCTCTAGCCCTAACGTCAGTCCAATGCTCTACAGTCAAAATCAGAGGGCTTGCCACCTTCTGTCCCATCGTCAAAGTAACAAGTAAGACAAAACAGAGACCAAAGACACGCAGACAAAAATAAAACCAAAGACACACAGACAAGACTAACAAATGTCCGTCTCCACTTAGACAAAACCACTTCAGAGATACAGACGGCCAGGAGGGCATGTAACTTCTCCAATCCAGAAGAACTACCATATCCTCCCTGGCACCCAGACGGGAATCTCCCAAGCATCCTTGGGGTTCCCCCAAACCTCCTGGGACATCTCCCAGGGTGGCAGTCGGTGATCCCCTAGCACGTCTGCCGATCATACTCTTCATCTCCTCCCGAGACGAGAGTTCTCCATCTCCTCTCGAGATGCGAGTGACTGCAGAATACCAAATGTACAGAACCAGATTTCAGCCAGCACAGAAACACAAAGACAGACAGTATCTCACCTCCAAGTGGGTCTTCAGAGACGAGGGTGGTCGCAAATCTCGAACGAGCCCCCAAAATGAAAGACCCCTAGAATGGGGAGACCCTCACTCAAGTCTCAGGATAACACAACCCCCCTAAGAACTCATGAGAGACCATTCTTGCTGTAATCACACGAGGTTTACTACCAGTGCACTGGGGCCGAGACTCATATCCCACACAGGGGTAGAGGAGTTCGACCCCAAGTATCGAGGAGAAGGGGTATTTAAAGGAAAAACCCACAAGGAAAATCACAATGGGAAACTCCCAGTTACTCATGATTGTTAGCAAGGTTCTATGTTAATTTTTGTGGTCAGTTAGTTCCTGGAACAAAGTCATCCTAACCTTGTGGCCATAAATTCTTTACGGCCAGCCAGTTCCTGGAATAGAAGAATAGAATTGCTGAACTGACTGAACTACATTTGTGGCCCTACACTACTTGCTAGAAGTTTTTTTACTTCTCCTGCTGGGGTCTTTCAAATTAACATGGTGTAATCTCAGATGTGCAGAGCAGAGCACTTGGTCTCTGCTTATATACTGTTGTATTTATAAAAAGTAAGGAAAGAAGGAATATGTTTGGTGGATGTGTAGTCAGGTAAGAGAAGGGGGTGCCTCTGGAATAGGTACTAAGTGGGTACTTTAGACTATTGATTAGCAGATGTACTTACCTGGATGGAGTGTATTTGGTCCATGAGAGGTAGATCTTAGTGGGTTTCCTGTAGCTTATAAGTTTACAAAAGAGATAACAATGTGAGTCAACAACATGAACAGCCTTTAAGATGAGCTTCTCATGGAGCATGTAGTGGCTATTCCTGGTTGTCAATTTGAATATATCTGGAATGAACTACAATCAAGAATTGGAAGGCTCACCTATGATCCCAATCTGGAGGCTCAGAGATACAAGTTTCTGACCTGGATCTTGGCATTGAGTCTTGAAGCATAGTGGCTATGAATTCCAGAAGATTAAGGCAAGGAGATCTCCGAGTTCAAGGTCATCTGGGATTAAAGGCATGGTGGCACACATGCCTCTGGGCCACACCCTCTGCTGGAGACCTACAGCCTTTAATCTGGGCCACACCCTCTGCTGGAGACCTATATAAGGACATTAGAAGAAGACTCTCTCACTCTTCCTTGCCTGACTGCCTCGTAGGACTGAGCAACTGCTAGATCCTTGGACTTCCATCCACAGCTGCTGCTGATCATTGTTGGGGAGTTGGACTACAAACTGTAAGTCATTGACAAATTTGCTAACTATACAGAGACTACCCATACGTTCTGTGACTCTAGAGAACCCTGACTAATACAGAGCATAAAGAACAGGAAGGACTTTTTCCTTCTGTCTAGGAGACTGAATAAATATCACTTTAAATTTCGTTAAAAGACAACCAAAGAAAACTTGAAATGTGAATTTGTGATTATAAGTTGGATTGTACAGTGAATGTTCAATGTTAGGACAGCGGCATAGCAAGAAGAGGAAACATGGAGCATTTAGTCAGTGAAAACAGAGTTTAGATAGGGAAGTAATAGATTACATCTGTGAAAGCTTATATATAAACTTGTGTATCATTTATCATGAAGTCTGTAATAAATCTGGCAGTTTTAGCTAGTTAATGAATTTCTTAATGGGTAAATATAGTTCCTTAGAGTAAGGAACTAGGTCTGTTTTCTAGCTGTCAAGCTATAGTTACCTTAGTTGTCAATGTAGTCAGAAGTCCAGGGAAGAATATATTATAATCTAGGAGTCATGTATTAATTAAAAATGAAAGAGTTCATCTATTGTCCAACCAGTTCCCAGGTCCCTGTGGTCTCCATGGCAACTAGGGCCAAGTGAGTCTGGCTTTAAAGTCCAGAAGACAGAGAGCTTTTTCTCTGTGAATAGATAAAAGATGAAATGAGAAATTACTCAACTTGACTTAGGCAATATGAGTCCTAAGTCACTTGAGTCTTAGGGTATCCAGACTTGTCTGCAATGTTTCTCAGAGGTTATCATACCACAATCCAGGCAGTCTCTTGTAGTTGTGTCCATTATCTTCTGAGTCCTTGTGGGGGTCAGCTGTTAGGTTCTGGGAGTCTCTGTCTGTCATAAGTTTAAGTATATTAACAACTAACAGATTTCTGAACAAGATTGAGAACTATACCTATTTGCCATCTTTGAGTTAGACAACTTATGTTTTTTAAATTGCTTGTTTGAGAATGTATATAGTAAATATAGCAAATATAATTTAGTGGCAATAGCAAAAATCATTGACTAAGGCAGGATAGGAACAAAAATCTTAATTGTTAAGTAACTTTGAAAGGTTGCATAGTATAGAAAAACACATTTTTCATTAGTAGAGAAGCACTTGGCTTAGAGTTGGTGTGGACCAGAATGTAAAGAAATGAGAGCTGGCATCAGTGAAGTGAGATCATGGTGACAGAATGTGAGTGTGTTCGGGTGGTTTCAGGTCTGTGACATGAACTGAGCAGGCAGGCAGGCAGGCAGGCTGCAGGAATGTGGAAACAGGCCTGGGGTGTGAGAGCATTGACCCCTTCTGTTTCTGACTGCAAGAGGACAGAGAAGAGCAAGAAAGAAAGAACAAGGAAGAGTGGAGGGGGCTAGCAGCTCTGACTCTGAGTGAGTTAGGCACACATGGCTGTTGCCAGGTAACAGTGGGGGTAGAGCCTAGGGGTTCTAGGACTGTGTCAGGTTATCTTGAATGAGCAATGTCACTGGGTCTGTTGTCAGTCATGGGGTTCCTGACTAAGGTATTTTTACATGTCTAATAAGCATTTTTACTATGTTCATTACAGTTCATCCCCTGGTCTTTGAGACACCACTAATGAGAACCACATATAAGAATTATTAGCAATTTCACAACAGTTTGCAAAGAAAAGGAACAAGAAAAGGAGATAGCATACAATAAGTATTCTAATTACTAATAGGCAAACTGATGCAGAAAACCAAACCTCAGGCACTAAAACATACATTATTAGGCAAAATGTAGATCACAAGATATTGCTGTGAACTCTATGGCATATACATATTTTCCAAAATTTATATTTTCTCAAGGTTTGGTATGCATTAGATTCAAAATAAATTTCAGAAATGAAAGGTAATGCAATAATTTTCAAATAAAAATGTTGCAAAGCAATGGAGACATAGAAGGTTAGAGTTGTAGGACTCTGAGCTAAGCCAATCATATTGAGATCACCCTAATTTGATCATAATCAAGTAGGATGCCTTATCTCATTCTGTGTCTCCTCTGGGGATGCCTGGAGTACCACCAGCATGCCTGCACTCAGAGAGGAAAATGAAGTCTGAGTGGTGGACCTCTGTTGCTGGACTGGAAAGAGGAAACAGTGGGATCTGGATGAATGCTATGATTCCTGGTCTCCTCTTTGAGTACCAGGGTATACCTGGTGTACTGCAGGGAGTCAGGAATGGGGGTGAGATGGATTGGGAGTGATGAGTGGGTAGTGGTGGGGGTATTTTCTCCCTGTAAATACATTTATGGGGAATTATTCTGTGTGGTTCAGAAATATCTGGTGGTTGTTCTAGCTGTAAGTCTAATTTAATAACTTCTTTTAAGGGAGAAACTCTATTCAATCTTGGCCTTGTTACAGCCTAGGTAAATTGTTAAGGCCTAGGTAACTGTTACCTGGCTAGGTGCTATTTTGTGCTGATTATAACATTATGAGGAAATTTTCTCAAATATTTTTTCTGGTGTTACTAAGAAACTTTCTCATGTCCAAGTTGATTACATAGTCTGTTAAATTCTGTGCTCTTGGAACCCAATCACAACAGAAGCTGGTTAGAACTGCTTTGTATATTTAGCCACAACAATCTTGGACCCAAACCAACCACCTAGCAGCATTTTCTGCACCTGTGTATAAGCTTTTTTATTAGATATTTTCTTAATTTACATTTCAAATGTTAATCCCTTTCCTGGTTTTCCCTCAAAAACACCATATCCTATCCTCCCTCCCCCTACTCAACAACCAACCCACTCCCTCTTCCCTGTCCTGGCATTCACCTAGACTATGTCATCCAGCCTTCTCAGGACCAAGGGCCTCTTCTCGCTCTGATGACCAGCAAGGCCATCCACTACTTGAGTTCCATTTGTTCTATGAATTGTATCTTGGGTATTCCAAGCTTCTGCACTAATGTCCACTTATCAGTGAGTGCATACCATGGGTATTCTTTTGTGATTGAGTTACCTTACTCAGGATGATATTTTCTAGTTCCATCCATTTGCCTAAGAATTTCATGAATTCATTGTTTTTAATAACTGAATAGTATTCCATTGTGTAAATGTACCACATTTTCTGTATTCATTACTCTGTTGAGGGACATCTGGGTTCTTTTCAGCTTCTGGCTATTATAAATAAGGCTGCTATGAACATAGTGGGGAATATGTTCTTATTAGATGTTAGAGCATCTTCTGGGTATAGCTGGGTCCTCAGGCAATACTATGTCTAATTTTCTGAGGAACCACCAAACTGATTTCCAGAGTGGTTGTACCAGCTTGCAATCCCACCAGCAGCGGAGGAGTGTTCCTCTATCTCCACATCTTTGCCAGCACCTGCTATTGCCTGAGTTTTTTATCATAACCATTCTGACTGGTGTGAGGGGAAATCTCAGGGTTGTTTTGTTTTGCATTTGCCTGATGACTAAGGATATTGGACATTTCTTTAGATGGTTCTGAGCCATTTGGTATTCCTCAGATGAGAAATTTTGGTTTAACTCTGTACCCCATTTTTAAATAGGGTTCTTTGGTTCTCTGGAGTCTAATTTCTAGAGTTCTTGGTATATATTGAATATTAGCCGTCTGTCAGATGTAGGGTTGGTAAGGATCTTTTCCCAATTTGTTGGTTGCTGTTTTGTCCTATTGACAGTGTCCTTTGCCTTACAGAAACTTTTTAATTTTATGAGATTCCATTTGTCAATCCTTGATCTTAGAGTATAAGCTATTTGTGTTTTGTTCAGGAAATTTTTCCCTGTGCCCATGTGCTCGAGGCTCTTCCCCACTTATTTTTCTCTTAGATTCAGTGTATCTAGTTGTAAGTGAAGGTCCATCATCCACTTGGACTTCAGCACTGTACAAGGAGATAAGAATGGATCAATTTGCATTCTTTTGCATGCTAACCTCCAGTTGAACCAGCACAATTTGTTGAAAAGGCTGTCTTTTTTCCACTGGATTCTTTCAGCTACTTTGACAAAGATCAAGTGACTGTAGGTGTGTGGGGTCATTTCTGGATCTTCAATTCTATTCCATTGATCTACCTGCCTGTCTCTGTACCAATACCATACAGTTTTTATCACTACAGCTCTATAGGAGAGCTTGAGGTCCAGGATGCTGATTTCCCCAGATGTTATTTTATTGTTGAGAATAGTTTTAGCTATCCTGGGTTTTTGTTATTCCAAATGAATTTGCAAATTGCTCTTTCTAACTCTATGAAGAATTGAGTTGGGATTTTGATGGGGATTGCATTGAATCTGCACATTGCTTTTGGCAAGATGGCCATTTTTACTACATTAATCCTGCCAATCGACAAGAATGGGGGCTCTTTCCATTTTCTGAAGTCTTCTTCAATTTCTTTCTTCAGAGACTTGAAGTTCTTGTCATACAGATCTTTCTCATTTTTGGTTAGAGTCACACCAAGATACTTCATATTGTTTGTGACTATTGAGAAGGGTGTCATTTCCCTAATTTCTTTCTCAGCCTGTTTATCCTTTGATTATAGAAAGTCTACTTATTTGTTTGAGTTAGTTTTATATCTGGCCAATTTGCTGACATTGTATATCAGCTGTAGGAGTTGTCTGGTGGATTTTTGGGAGTCACTTAAGTATTCCTCAGAAAATTGGGCATAATACTACTGGAGGACCCTCCTGGTCATATACCCAGAAGATGCTCCAATATATAATAAAAACACATGCTCCACTATGTTCATAGCAGCCTTATTTATAATAGCCAGAAGGTGGAAAGAACCCAGATGTCCCTCAACGGAGGAATGGATTGAGAAGATGTGGTATATTTACACAATGGAATACTACTCTGCAATTAAAAACAATGAATTCATGAAATTCTTAGGCAAATGGTCAGAACTGGAAAATATCATCCTTAGTGAGGTAACCCAATTCCAAAAGAACACATATGGTATGCAGTCACTGATAAGGGGATATTAACCCAGTAACTCAGAATACCCAAGACACAATTCACATATCAATAGCTTTCCAAGAAGATGGAAGGAGAGATCCCTGGTCCTGGAAAGACTGGATGTAGGGGAATACCAGGACAGAGAAGTGAGAGGGGGTTGAATGGGGAACAGGGGGAGGGAAGAGGGCTTATGGGACTTTCAGGGAGGGAGGAACTGGGAAAGGGGAAATCATTTGGAATGTAAATAAAAAAATATAGAAAAAAGTATATGATCATATCATATGAAAGTAGTGAGAATTTGCGTTCTTCTTTTCCAATTTGTATCCCTTTGGCCTCCTTTGTTGTCTGATTGCTCTAGCTAGAACTTCAAGTACTGTGTTGAAAAGATATGGAGAGAGAGGACAGCCTTGTCTGGTTCCTGATTTTAGTGGGATTGCTTCAAGTTTCTCTGTATTTAGTTTGATGTTAGCTGCTGGTTTGCTGTATATTGCTCTTACTATGTTTAGGTATGGACCTTGAATTACTGATCTTTCCAAGTCTTTTAACATGAAGGGATGCTGAATTTTGTCAAATGCTTTTTCAGCATCTAA
Source organism: Tokudaia tokunoshimensis (assembly GCA_036184795.1). Classification (NCBI taxonomy): domain Eukaryota; kingdom Metazoa; phylum Chordata; class Mammalia; order Rodentia; family Muridae; genus Tokudaia; species Tokudaia tokunoshimensis. The sequence continues at coordinate 2,477,882 of BTHU01000015.1, read as the reverse complement.
TGAAATGACCATGTGGTTTTTTCTTTGAGTTTGTTTTTGTAATGGATTACATTGATGAATTTCTGTATATTGAACCATCCATGAATCCCTGGGATAATGCCTACTTGATCGTGAGGAATGATAATTTTGATGGGTTCTTGGATTCAGTTCATAAGAATTTTATGAGTATTTTTGCATCAATATTCATATGGAACATTTGTCTGAAGTTCTCTTTCCTTTTTGGATCTTTATGAGGTTTTGGATTCAGCATAATTGTGGCTTCATAGAATGAGTTGGACAGTGTTCCTTCCATTTCTATTTTGTGGAATAGTTTTTTTTTTAATTTAATTTAATTTTATTTTTTTAATTTACATTCCAAATCACTTCCCCTTTCCCGTTTCCTCCCTCCCCGAAAGTCCCATAAGCCCCCTTCCCTCCCTCTTTTCTCCATTCAACCCCCTCTCATTACTCTGTCCTGGCGTTCCCCTACATCCAGTCTTTCCAGGACCAGGGGTCTCTCCTTCCATCTTTTTAGAAATCTATTGATATGCTGATTGTGTCTAGGGTATTCTGAGATTCTGGGTCAATATCCCCTTATCAGTGACTTCATACCATGTGTGATCTTTTGTGATTGGGTTACCTCACTAAGGATGATATTTTCAAGTTCTGACCATTTGCCTAGGAATTTCGTGAATTCATTGTTTTTAATTGCAGAGTAGTATTCCATTGTGTAAATATACCACATCTTCTGAATCCATTCCTCCGTTGAGGGACATCTGGGTTCTTTCCAGCTTCTGGCTATTATAAATAAGGCTGCTATGAATATAGTGGAGCATGTGTCCTTATTGCATGCAGGTAAAGTCTCTGGGTATATGCCCAGGAGTGGTATAGCCGGATCCTCCGGAAGTGTCATGCCCAGTTTTCTGAGGAGCCGCCAGACTGCTTTCCAGAGTGGTTGTACCAGCCTGCAATTCCACCAGCAGTGGAGGAGTGTTCCTCTTTCTCCACATCCTCGCCAACAACTGCTGTCTCCTGTGTTTTTGATCTTAGCCATCCTGACTGGTGTGAGATGGAATCTCAGGGTTGTTTTGATTTGCATTTCCCTAATGACTAAGGATGATGAACATCTCTTTAGGTGCTTCTCAGCCATTAGATATTCTTCAGGTGAGAACTCTTTGTGTAGCTCTGTACCCCATTTTTTAATAGGGTTACTTGCCTCTCTGGAGTTTAACTTCTTGAGTTCTTTGTATATATTGGATATTAGCCCTCTGTCGGATGTAAGGTTGGTAAAGATCATTTCCCAGTTAGTTGGTTGCCGCTTTGTCTTTTTGACGGTGTCTTTTGTGGAATAGTTTTAAGAGTATAGGTATTAGTTCTTCTTTGAAGGTCTGATAGAATTCTGCACTAAAACCATCTGGTTCTATGCTTTTTTTTTGTTGTTGGGAGATTTTTGATGACTGCTTCTATTTCTTTAGGGGTTATGGGACTGTTTAGATGGTTTATCTGATCCTGATTTAACTTTGGTACTTGGTATCTTACAAGAAAATTTTCCATTGCATCCATATTTTTGTGGTCCTCCACATAAGCCCAGATACACTGAAAGTAATAGAAAAGAAAGTAGGGGAGATCATTGAGCACATGGGCACAGGGTGCAATTTCCTGAACAGAACACCAATAGCATATGCTCTAAGATCAAGAATTGACAAATGGGTTTTTTTGCTTTGGCGACAGAGCAGACAGGAACCCCAGGTATACAGAGATATCCCGAGCATAACAGCGCTCGGGACACAGCCAGCTAGGGTTCCACATGTGCCCAAGAGCAGGGCAGCTCTGTGGTCGTCTGGGTGCCAGCTTTGCTGTGGGACATCTGCCCTGCAGAGTGACCCATGCCTGGAGGGAGTGTAGCAGCCTCTGCCACCTTTGCTTTGGCGACAGAGCAGAGAGGGGCCCCAGGTTCAGAGATATCCTGAGTATAACATCACTTGGGACACAACCAGCTTGCCTGTACCCAAGAGCTGGGCAACTCTGTGATCATCTGTGTGCCAGCTCTGCTGTGGGACATTTGCCCTGCAGAGTGATCAGTGCCTGGAGGGAGCGCCACAGCCTCTGTCATCTTTGCTATAGTGATACACCAGACAGGACCTCCAGCACACCAGCTCCAAGTGGCGCAGAAAGCCAACTGTCTACCCAGCAGCTCGGAGGAGTCAACCAGCACAGGAGAGACCTGCATTGCAGAGCAGAGGAGCTGTCGTATGCCACTGGGTACCATATTCAAGGGATATAAGGAGGTAACTAACCACTCAGGAATGCAGAGAGGCACAGTGGTACAGTAGGACTACTCCTGCTGCTAAGAGGAAACAGCCTAAAACCCTGAGTACACAAGAGCCTAGGAAGAGACTGGGATAGGAGTCTTCTGATTACCACCTGCACCCAGAGTTGATCTGGGCCACAGAGGTACATACCCAAATACAGCTATAAGGGAGTGGGTCTTGCAGAAGTACTTACATATCAGTGTTCACAGAGAGAACAGTTCCCCCAGGAGCACAGAGAAACCACAGTCAGAGACAGCAACACCAGCTAACACCAGAGATAACCAGATGGCAAAAGGCAAACACAAGAACACTACCAATACAAACCAAGGCAACATGGGTCCATCGGAACCAAGTTCTCTAACAACCACAAGTCCTGGATACCCCAACACAACCGAAAAGTAAGAACTGGATTTAAAAGCACTGCTCATGATGCTGATGAAGGGCTTCAAGAAGGACATAAATAACTCCCTTAAAGAAATACAGGAAACCACAAGTAAACAGGGAGAAGCCCTTGAAGAACTAAGGGAAAACACAACAAAACAGGTGAAGGAATTGAACAAAGCCATCCAAGATCTAAAGATGGAGGTAGAAACAATAAAGCAATCACAAAGGGAAAAAACTCTGGACATAGAAAACCTAGGAAAGAAGACAGGAGTCATGGATCCAAGCATCAACAACAGAATACAAGAGATAGAAGAGAGAATCTCAGATGCAGAAGATACCATAGAAAGCTTTGATACAACCGTCAAAGAAAATGAAAAATGCAAAAAACTCCTGACCTAAAACATCCAGGAAATCCAGGACAAAATGAGAAGACCAAACCTAAGGATTATAGGTATAGAAGAGAGTGGAGATTTCCAACCTAAGGGACCAGTAAATGTCTTCAACAAAATTATAGAAGAAAACTTCCCTAAACTGAAGAAAGAGATGCCCATGAACATACAGGAAGCCTACAGAACTCCAAATAGATTTAACCAGAAAAGAAATTCCTCCTGTCACATAATAATTAAAAAACCAAATGTACTAAACAAAGAAAGAATATTAAAAGCAGTAAGGGAAAAAGGTCATGCAACATATAAAGGTAGACCTATCAGAATTACACCGGACTTCTCACCAGAGACTATGAAAGCCAGAAGAGCCTGGGCAGATGTCATACAGACCCTAAGAGAACACAAATGCCAACCCAGACTGCTATATCCAGCAAATCTCTCAATTACCATAGATGAAGAAACCAAGGTATTTTATGAGAAAAACAAATTTACACAGTATCTTTCCACAAATCCAGCCCTTCAAAAGAATGGAAAACAACAACAAAGGGAGAGAAACTATACACTAGAAAAAGCAATAAATTAATCCTATTCCAAGAAACCCAAAAAAGATAACCACACAAATATATAAAAATTATATCAAAAATAGCAGGAAGCAACAAGCACTTTTCCTTAGTATCTCCTAATATCAATTGGCTCAACTGCCCAATAAAAAGACATAGACTAACAGACTGGATTTGTAAACAAGACCCAACATTTTGCTGCTTACAGGAAGCAGATCTCAGTGTCAAGGACAAACACTACCTCAGAGTAAAGGGCTGGAAAACAGTTTTCCAAGAAAATGATTCCAGGAAACAAGCTGGAGTAGCCATTCTAATATCTGATAAAATAGACTTTCAACCAAAAGTCATAAAAAAAAGACACGGAAGGACACTTTATACTCATCACAGGAAAAATCTACCAGGAAGAACTCTCAATTCTGAACATCTATGCTCCAAATACAAGGGCAACATCATTCATAATAGAAACCTTACTAAAGCTGAAAGCACACATCACACCCCACACAATAATTGTGGGTGACTTCAACACCCCACTCTCCTTAATGGACAGATCAGGGAAACACAAACTAAACAAAGACACAGAAAACTAATAGAAGTTTTGGACCAAATGGATTTAATAGATATCTATAGAACATTTCATCCTAAATCAGCACCTCATGGTACCTTCTCCAAAATTGACCATATAATTGGTCACAAAACAGACCTCAACAGATACAAAAAAAAATTGAACTAATTCCATGCCTCCTATCAGATCACTATGGAGTAAGGGTGGTCTTCAACAGCAACAAAAACAACAGAAAGTCCACATACACATAGAAGCTGAACAATGCTCTACTCAATGATACCTTGGTCAAGGAAGAAATAAGGAAAGAAATCAAAACCATTTTAATGAAAATGAAGGCACAACATACCCAAATTTATGGAACACATTGAAAGCAGTGCTAAGAGGAACACTCATAGTTCTGAGTGCCGCCAAAAAGAAGCCGGAGAGAGCATACACTAGCAGCTTGAAAGCACACCTGAAAGCTTTAGAACAGAAAGAAGCTAATACACCCAAGAGGAATAGAAGACAGGAAATCATCAAACTCAGGGCTGAAATGAAACAAGTAGAAACAAAAAGAACTATTCAAAGAATCAACAAAACCAGGAGTTGGTTCTTTGAGAAAATCAGCAAAATAGATAAACCTTTAGCCAGACTAACCAGAGGGCACAGAGACAGTATCCAAATTAACAAAATCAGAAATGAAAAGGGAGAAATAACAACAGAAACTGAGGAAATTCAAAAAATCATCAGATCCTACTACAAAAGCCTATACTCAACACCACTGGAAAATCTGGAGGAAATGCAAAATTTCCTAGACAGATACCAACTACCAAAGTTTAGTCAGGATCAGATAGACTATCTAAATGGTCTCATAACCTCTGAAGAAATAGAAGTGGTCATTGAAAGTCTTCCAACCAAAAAAAGCACAGGACCAGATGGTTTTAGTTCAGAATTCTATCAGACCTTCAAAGAAGACCTAACACCAGTACTCTTCAAACTATTCCACAAAATAGAAACTGATGGAACACTACCCAACTTGTTCTATGAAGCCACAATATCGCTGATACCAAAACGACACAAAGATCCAACAAAGAAAGAGAACTTCTGACCAATTTCTCTTATGAATATAGGTGCAAAAATACTCAATAAAGTTCTTGCCAACCGAATCCAAGAACACATCAAAATGATCATTCACCATGATCAAGTAGGCTTCATCCCAGGGATGCAGGGATGGTTCAATATATGGAAATCCATCAATGTAATCCACTACATAAACAAACTCAAAAAAAAAAAAAAAAACCAAAAAACAAAACACATCGTCATTTCATTTGATGCTGAAAATGCGTTTGACAAAATTCAGCATCCTTTCATGTTAAAGGTCTTGGAAAGAACATGAACGCAAGGCCCATACCTAAACATAGTAAAAGCAATAGACAGCCAACCAGTAGCCAACATCAAACTAAATGGAGAGAAACTTGAAGCAATCCCACTAAAATCAGGGACTAGACAAGGCTGCCCTCTCTCTCCATATCTTTTCAATATAGTACTTGAAGTTCTAGCTAGAGCAATTAGACAACAAAAGGAGGTCAAAGGGATACAAATTGGAAAGGAAGAAGTCAAATTATCACTTTTTGCAGATGATATGATAGTATACTTAAGCGACCCAAAAAACTCCACCAGAGAACTCCTACAGCTGATAAAAATCTTCAGCAAAGTGGCCGGATATAAAATCAACTCAACCAAATCAGTAGCCTTCCTATAATCAAAGGATAAGCAGGCTGAGAAAGAAACAAGGGAAATGATACCCTTCATGATAGCCACAAACAATATAACGTATATTGGTGTGACTCTAACCAAACAAGTGAAAGATCTGTATGATAAGAGCTTCAAGTCTCTGAAGACAGAAATGGAAGAAGACCTCAGAAGATGGAAAGATCTTCCATGCTCATGGAATGGGAGGATTAATATAGTCAAAATGGCTATCTTGTCAAAAGCAATATACAGATTCAATGTAATCCCCATCAAAATCCCAACTCAATTCTTCATAGAGTTAGAAAGAGCAATTATCAAATTCATCTGGAATAACAAAAATCCCAGGATAGCTAAAACTATTCTCAACAGTAAAAGAACTTCTGGGGGAATCAGTATCCCCAACCTCAAGCAGTACTACAGAGCAATAGTGTTAAAAACTGCATGGTATTGGTACAATGACAGGCAGGTAGATCAATGGAATACAATTGAAGACACAGGAATGAACCCACGTGCCTATGGTCACTTTATCTTTGACAAGGGAGCTAAAAGCATCCTGTGGAAAAAAGCCTTTTTCACCAAATGCTGCTGGTTCAACTGGAGGTCAGCATGCAGAAGAATGCAAATCGATCAAGTCTTATCTCATTGTACTAAGCTCAAGTCCAAGAGAATCAAAGACCTCCACATAAAATCAGACACACTGAAACTCATAGAATAGAAACTAGGGACGAACCTTGAGCACATGGGCACAGGGGGAAATTTCCTGAACAGATCACCAATAGCTTATGCTGTAAGTTCAAGAATTGACAAATGGGACCTCATAAAATTACAAAGTTTTTGTAAGATAAAGGACACTGTCAATCACACAAAACAGCAACCAACAAATTGGGAAAAGATCTTTACCAACCCTACATCCTACAGAAGACTAATATCCAATATATACAAAGAACTCAAGAAGTTAGAATCTAGAGAGCCAAATAACCCTATTAAAAAATGGGGTACAGAGCTAAACACAGAATTTTCACCTGAGGAATATCGAATGGCTGAAAAACTCCTAAAGAAATGTTCAGCATCCTTAGTCATTAGGGAAATGCAAATCGAAACAACCCTGAGATTTCACCTCACACCATTCAAAATGGCTAAGATCAAAAACTCAGGAGACAGCAGGTGCTGGCGAGGATGTGGAGAAAGAGGAACACTCCTCCACTGCTGGTGGGATTGCAATCTGCTACAACCATTCTGGAAATCAGGTTGGCGGTTCCTCAGAAAACTGGGCATAATACTACTGGAGGACCCAGCTATACCACTACTGGGCATATACCCAGAGGACTCTCCAACATGCAATAAGGACACATGCTCCACTATGTTCATAGCAGCCTTATTTATAACAGCCAGAAGCTGGAAAGTACCCAGATATCCCTCAATGGAGGAATGGATACAGAAAATGTGGTATATTTACACTATGGAATACTACTCAGCTATTAAAAACAATGAATTCATGAAATTCTTAGGCAAGTTGGTAGAACTGGATAATGTCATCCTGAGTGAGATGACCCATTTACAAAAAAATCACACATGATATGCAGTCACTGATAGGCTTATATTAGCCCAGAAGCTTGGAATACCCAAGGAACAATTCACACATCAAAGGATACCAAGAAGAAGGAAGGAGAGGGGCCTAGTCCTGGAAGGGCTCAATGTGGCAATGTAGGGAGGCAGAAGTGGGTTGGTTGGGGGAGCAGGGGGAGGGAAGAGGGCTTATGGGAGCTTTGGGGAGGAGGGAACCAGTAAGAGGGAAATCATTTGAAATGTAAGTAAAGAATACACCCAATAGGAAAATAAAATAATTCTGTTCCATTGATCTACATGCCTGTCACTGTACCAATATCATGCAGTTTTTAACACTCTTGCTCTGTTGTACAGCTTGAGGTCCTGGATATTGATTCCCCCAGAAGTTCTTTTACTCTTGAAAATAGTTTTAGCTATCCTGTGTTTTCTGTTATTCCAGATGAATTTTTGAATTGCTCTTTATAACTCTATGAAGAATTGAGTTGGGATTTTGATGGAGATTGCATTGAATCTGTATATTGCTTTTGGCAGGATGGTCATTTTTACTATATTAATCCTGCCAATCCATGAGCATGGCAGATTTTTCCATCTTCTGACCCAAAAATGAATCCACACTCCTATGGTCACTTGATCTTTGACAAAGGAGCTAAAACCATCCAATGGAAAAAAGATAGCCTTTTCCACAAATGGTGCTGGCTCAACTGGAGGTCACCTGCAGAAGAATGCAAATTGACCCATTCTTATGTCCTTGCACTAAGCTGAATTCCAAGTGGATCAAGGACCTCCACATATAACCAGACACACTGAAACTAATAGAAAGGAAACTAGGGAAAAACTTTAAACATATGGGCACAGGGGAGAATTTTCTGAACAGAACTCCAATAGCTTATGCTCTAAGATCAAGAATTGACAAATGGGACCTCATAAAATTACAAAGTTTCTGTAAGGCAAAAGATGAAGCAGCAACCAACTAACTGGGAAATGATCTTTACCAACCTTACATCTGACAGAGGGCTAATATCCAATATATACAAAGAACTCAAGAAGTTAAACTCCAGAGAGCCATGTAACCCTATTAAAAATGGGGTACAAAGCTAAACAAAGAGTTCTCATCTGAAGAATACCTAATGGCTGAGAAGCACCTAAAGAGATGTTCATCATCCTTAGTCATTAGGGAAATGCAAATCAAAACAACCCTGAGATTCCATCTCACACCAGTCAGAATGGCTAAGATCAAAAACACAGGAGACAGCAGTTGTTGGCGAGGATGTGGAGAAAGAGGAACACTCCTCCACTGCTGGTGGGATTGCAAGCTGATGCAACCACTCTGGAAAGCAGTCTGGCGGTTCCTCAGAAAACTGGGCATGACACTCCCGGAGGATCCGGCTATACCACTCCTGGGCATATACCCAGAGGCTTTACCTGCATGCAATAAGGACACAAGCTCCACTATGTTCATAGCAGCCTTATTTATAATAGCCAGAAGCTGGAAAAAACCCAGATGTCCCTCCACGGAGGAATGGATTCAGAAGATGTGGTTTATTTACACAATGGACTACTACTCTGCAATTAAAAACAGTGAACTCATGAAATTCCTAGGCAAATGGTCAGAACTTGAAAATATCATCCTTAGTGAGGTAACCCAATCACGAAAGAACACACATGGTATGCAGTCACTGATAAGGGGATATTAACCCAGAATCTCGGAATACCCTAGACACAATTCGCTTATCAATAGATTTCCAAGAAGATGGAAGGAGAGACCCAGGTCCTGGAAAGACTGAATGTAGGGGAACGCCAGGACAGAGAAGCGAGAGGGTGTTGAATGAGGAAAAGAGGGAGGGAAAGGGGCTTATGAGACTTTTGGGGAGGGAGGAAACGTGAAAGGGGAAATGATTTGGAATGTAAATAAAAAAACTTGGAAAATTAAAAAAAAGGAAAAAGAAAATAAAAAAGAATTGACAAATGGGGCCTCATAAAATTATAAACTTTTTGTAAGACAAGGGACACTGTCAATAGGACAAAACAGCAACCAACAAATTGGGAAAAGACCTTTACCAACCCTACATCTGACAGAAGGCTAGTATCCAATATAAGCAAAGAACTTGAGAAGTTAGACTCCAGAGAACCAAATGACTCTATTAACAAATAGGGTACAGAGCTGAACAAAGTATTTTCAACTGAGGAATATGGAATGGATGAGAATCACCTAATGAAATGTTCGATATCCTTAGTCCTCAGGAAATGCAAATCAAAACAATCCTGAGATTCCATCTCACACCAGTCAGAATATCTAAGATCAAAAAAAGTTAGGAGACAGAAAGTGCTGGCAAGGATATGGAGAAAAAGAAAAACTCCTCCACTGCTAGTGAGATTGCAAGCTCGTACAACCACTCTGGAAATTAGTTTGGCGGTTCCTCAGAAAATTAGGCATACTACTACTGGAGGACCCTGCTATACCACTCCTGGGCATATAACCAGAGAATTCTCTGGCATGGAATAAGGACACATTCCCCACTATGTTCATAGCAGCCTTATTTATAATAGCCAGAAGCTGGAAAGAACCCAGATGTCCCTCAACAGAGGAATGGGTACAGAAAATGTGGTACATTTACACAGTGGAATACTACTCACCTATTAAAAACAATGAATTCATGATATTCTTAAGCCAATGGATGGAACTAGAAAATATCATCCTGAGTGACGTAATCCAATCACAAAAGAACACCCATGGTATGCACTCACTGATAAGTGGATATTATCCCAGAATCTTGGAATTCCCAAGTTTCAATTCACAGTCCAAATGACGCTCAAGAAGAAGGAAGAACAAAGTATGGATACTCTGATCCTTCTTAGAAGAGGAAACTAATTACCCACCAGAGGAGATACAGAGACAAATTGTGGAGCAGAGACTGAGGGAAAGACCATCCAGAGACTGCCCCTCCTAGGGATCCATCCCATATATATTGTTATAAAACCCAGACACTATTGCGGATGCCCACAAGTACTTGCTGACAGGAGCGTGATATAGCTGTCACCTGGGAGGCTCTGCCAGTACATGACAAATATAGAGGGGGGCACTCTCAGCCAACCGTTGAACTGAGAACAGGATTCCCAAAGGTGGAGCTAAAGAAAGGACCCAAGGAACTTAAGCGGTTTGCAGTGCCTTAGGAGGAACAACAATTTGAATCATTCAGTACCCCCAGACCTCCCAGGGACTAAACCACCAACCAAAGAGTACTCATGGAGGGACCCATGGCTCAAGAAGCATATGTAGCAGAGGATGGCCTTGTTTGACATCTAAGGGAGGAGAGGCCCTTGGTCCTGAGAAAGCTAGATGCCCCAGTATAGGGGAATGCCAGAACAGGAAAGCAGGAATGGGTGGATTGGTGAGCAGGGAAAGGGGAGATGGGTTATGGGATTTTCAGGGGCGGGAGAACCAGGAAGGGGACAACATTTGAAATGTAAGTAAAGAATATATTTAATAAAAATAAAAGATAAAACAATAAAAACTGAAAATCAACTCTAAACTTTCTTTTTTGTATTTTAGCAGGAGAAACCTAGAATGAAGGTCAACCAAAGATGGAGAATGTAAAACAGAAGAAAGGATAGAAAAATAGAGGGAGTGAGAAAGAGCACTTAAAAATAAAAAGGAAGCAAAAGAACAAAGATGGAGCAAAGGAATATGGGGTGTAAGTGGAAAAAAAGAAGACAACAAAGGCTGGACTTGAGGGCACACACCTGGAATCCTAGCACTTGGGAAACAGAAGCAGGAGGATTTCTAGGAGTTCAAAGCCAGCCTGTTCTACAGATTTCTCAGGACCAGTCAGTGCTGCAGAGGAGACCTTGTCTATAAATAAGTGAAGTATAACAGAGAGCCTGCACTGTTGCCACTGAGCTCTCTCTGCTTTGTGGTTTGTTCTAAAGCTCCCAGCCACTGTACTAGCATCAGGCCTGCCTGCTGCAATGCTCCTCACTGTGATGGATGTGGAGTCCATCAGCTTCTAAAAGAAAATTTTTTTATAGGTTGCATTGGCCACAGTATCTTATCACAGCCATAGAAAAGTAACTAAAACATTCCTCTACACCCTTTTCCCTCATTTACAGTTCTCATATACCAGTTTTTATTTGTATTTATCTTTTCATCTTATGTGTAGTCTACTAAATATTAAATCCTTTTCTGGGAGAAAAAAATAAAATAAACATGTAAAAAAAAAATTCAGGGTACATTCAAAAGGGTTACAGAAACCATTAACTGAAGGTTGTAAAGATATACCACAGAACCCCAGGTGCAAAACCAGGAGGTAAGATAATGACTGTGTTTGTCAAAACTTCCAGGGCAGCTTAGTTATAGTCTAATACTTTTCCATGACCCTGAAAGCTAGTAACAAATGGTGAAAGGTAAGCCAGATAATTGCTCCTAGTGTATATGCACATTGGCATTGTCTGTAATAACCTCCTATTCAATTTATGACTGAATTTATGTGCATACCTTCAGTGAGTTTTTTCACCATGTAAACACATGCTCTGAGAGTCTTAATGGACAGAGAACAAAGGGCAGAGATAAATCCTCCTCCACTTTGCTCCCCAGACTGCAATTCTCTGCAGAGGTTTTACCTAGTCTCCCACTGTGCCACTTTTAGGTGCTAATCTGAGGCTGGGGAAGCCAGCCTTAATCAACTTGGTCAGGCAGAGCTGTAGAACTGCAGAAGCATAGATAGTAAATAGTCTAAATGGTCCACAGCTTATTTTTTGAATGGGGCATGAAAAATGAACTCCTCACTCCAAACCCAAGCTCAGGAAACCTAAATCCCACCTATGTCTCTTCTGACAAGCTATTGACTTTTGGCATCTTTATTTACCAATCAGAAATAACTTGAGGGCAGGGCCACTAACTAATTAGTATTATAATAAAGAGTAAAAGACAAAAACCTCAACAGGATTAGTTAGAGGTTATAGATTAATGATTATATATTTTCTATTTCTGTCTAAAATGTTTTTTCTGTTACTCCCTCAATAATTATGATTATAATTTGGGAGGTTTGGTAGGGGTGGCTCCATGTTGCCAATTGTCACCTGACTTCTGTATCTATCAGTCAATATATCTGTTGGATCATTCCCCTGATCTTTGCTGGAAATTGTATAAAGTTTTTAGGGTCCTTCCTTTTTTCTGGAATTGTCAATTCCATACATTCTTTGGTGTGCCTAGAAAATCTGTTTTTAAACCCTTCTCCTTGGAGCTGCATTATTGGTATGTGACCTCATCTTCCGATTGGACTTATGTCCTTAATTTTCAAAAAGAATTTAGGGTTGAGTGCAGATGTGGTCTTGCCCTTCCTTTGCCTTAAAAAAAGAGAACCTTCTAAGTGAATTTTTCCATGGTGCTGGTTTGTTTCAATTCTGTACATTAGGCTGGAGGAATACTAACTTATCTTTCTCCAGTTCTCTTATTTGCTCGAAGAAGTTAATAGTTTCTCCAAGAGTTTGACAATTGACCAGAATTGATGTCAATATCACTCTCAGATGTCAAGAGGTACCCTTAATTATAATTTTCCTCATTCCAGAGAGTGGCAGTGATGCCTGTGGTGGGCTTTTATGATAAATTAAGTAAGGTATATTCAACTTCCTAGCCAGTTAAATTGCTTCTTTTATATTTTTTCTATTGTCCTTCTGCCTCAAATTGAGTTAGATAAGTGTGGGGATAATAGTCAGCTGTTACCCAATCCAGTAAAGGGAGGGTATTCCCTCTGGATGTGTCTAAAATGTGTTCCAGACCTTCAAATATGTGAGGATTTTCTAGAATCCCTTCGATACCCTTCATTTCTTCTGAAGTTAACATTACTGTATTAGCCCTCTTTCCCATAAGTGGGTTACATAGCATGCATCCTTATCTCCTCCTTGTGCAAAATCTTGTCTTATTTGCTGCAACTCTCTCTTTATAAATGGTCTGGATTCTACTTGAGTTGTCACAAGATTGTTTAAAAGTCTAAGAGTATCCTTAATCTTATTGACAGTTATTGGTACAGAGATCTTGTCATTGAGACATCTGACTTGGTCTTTATCAGCTGCTTCCAAGTCCTCTCTGAATGGGTTGTTTTGCCCTCTTTCTGCCAAGTTTCTAGATAGCTGTTTACCTTTCATTTTATTGAAGTCAATCTCTTTAATTATTTTGCATAAGAACCTGGAGACCTCTGAGGTGTCTACCCTCTCTAGCAAGGGCTCAGCAACCACTGAGGTCAACAATGGAATATCAATCTTAGGTACCTTCTTCAATCTAGGTAACTTTTGTTTTACTAAGCAACATGTTCTTCCCATCTACACTTGGGAAGGTTCTCAATCATTTTCTAATCCCTCTTATTAGTCTCTGCATTTTGTCAATTTGCTTGCCAAATAATAGAGGAATTTGATTTCCCTTTTACTGAAATACCAATTTAGGTTGCTGGTAGAACAGGCCTGATTTACCAGCTTTTAGAATTTAAGAGTTGCCCTTCTTACTATTCTCTTGGTTATCCAATTCCTCATGTAACTGAGCAAACTTCTCCTGCTACCCCATCTCAAGGCAGAAATCTGTGCCTTCATGGGAGTTAGTTCCTGCTACAGAGGTTCCTCCTCAGGGTTCAGGTTCCTTTCTTCCTGTGACCATCTCTCTGTTACCCTGCCTTAAGACCAGAAGCTCTTGCCTTTGTGAAGGGAAGTCCTGCAGACAGGAGTTCACCTGTTTCTCTGGGTTGAGTCTGGAAACGCCATTGGAATAGCAATAAGCCACTTTAGTTTCACTTTTTTTTTGTTTTTTTTTTTTTTGGTTTTTCGAGACAGGGTTTCTCTGTGTAGCCCTGGCTGTCCTGGAACTCACTTTGTAGACCAGGCTGGCCTCGAACTCAGAAATCCTCCTGCCTCTGCCTCCCAAGTGCTGGGATTAAAGGCGAGCGCCACCACCGCCCGAGTTTCACTTTTTCTAAGGATTGACTAAGATCCTTCTGACTATGGCAGCTGTCATGAGCAAGAAGATAGATGTGTGTATTTAGTATCACAAAAGTTATATTTTATTATTCTGAGCATCATAACACAAAGTTCACTCTGTGTAATGTATCTTAGCTGTAAGTCAGGTCTAGTCTCTAACAGAAGTCTCTGATTCAAGGATCAGGAAGCTGAGAAAGACTCTCCAGCTTCAGGGAAGATCAAGGTGCATCACTCCAGATGTGTAGAGCAGAGCACTGGGTGTCATGAGGTTCTAGGACTGTGTCTGGTAATCTTGAATGAGTGATGTCACTGGATTCTGGGTATCAGGAGGAGCCTTGGGTGTCATTGGGGTTCTTACAAGTCCAAAAGGCTTTTTTTGTTTTGTTTTGTTTTGTTTTTTTACTTTGCTCATACAAGGGAAGAGTCATCTAAACCCTTTAACATCAGACATGGAGTTATAGGATTTGGAGTTTGCCCAGCTGGTTTTCAGTCTTGTTTAGGTCCAGTATTTTCTCACTGTGTCCCCATTACTCCCTTTTGGAATGGAGTGTATATACAGGGCCATTGTAGTTGGGAGTATGTGATCTAGTTTTTTATTTTATTTTACAGACAATTATAGTTAAGAGATTGCTTTAAACACTGATGAGACTGTGAAAGACTATGGGGACTATTGAAATTGAATTGAATCATTTTAGATTATACTATGGCTATAAGTCTATGGGAGCCAGGGAATGCCGCATATATGTTCATATACCTAAATGTTTGGTTCTAGATCTTTGCTCCATGACTGAACAGACAGTTGCAGTCAGGTACACAGAGATCACCCAAGTATAACATTGCTTAAGACACGGCCTGCCATGGCTCCACCTGCACCCACAGCCATCTGTGCACCTACCCTGCTAGGGGACATCTGCCCTGTAGGGAGTCCTGAAGTTAGAGGTAGTCCCACGTTTAGAGGTGAGGCCACCATCTTTGCTCCTGTGACTGATCAGACAGGTACGGAGAGGTACACGGGGAACACCCGAGTGTAAGATCACTTGGGACTTGGTCCACCAGGGCCCCACCTGCACCCAGGAGCTGGGCAGCTCCACAGCAATCTGTGTCAGGGGAAAACAGGTCACCCAGGGGTGCTGAGATAGGCTTGCATGCACACAGGAGGTTCAAGCACCAGCCAGTGACAGCAGGACCAACTAACACCAGAGATAACCAGATGGCAAAAGGCAAATGTAGGAATGTTACTAACAGAAATCAGGGCAATATGGCACCATCTGAACCCAATTCTCCCACAACAGTAAGTCCTGGATATCTCAGCACACCAGAAAGGCAATATTTGGATTTAAAATCACATCTCATGATGCTGTTAGAGGATTTCAAGAAGGACATAAATAACTCTCTTAAAGAAGTATAGGAGAACATGAGTTAACAGGTAGAAGAAGCCCTTAAAAAGGAGACACAAAAATCGCTTAAAGAAATTCAAGAGAACTTGGGTCAATAGGCAGAAGTCCTGAAAGAGGAAACAAAAAATCTCTTAAAGAATTATAGGAAAACACAAACAAATAAGTGAAGGAACTGAGCAAGACCATCCAGGGTCTAAAAATGAAAGTAGAAACAACTAAGAAATCACAAAGAGAGACAACTTTGGAGATAGAAAACCTTGGGAAGAAATCAGGAGTCATAGATGCAAACATCAACAACAGAATACAAGAGATAGAAGAAAGAATCTCAGGTGCTGAAGATATCATAGAAAACATTGACTCTACAGTCAAAGAAAATTCAAAATGCAAAAAACTTGTAACCAAAAACATCCAGGAAATCCAGGAAAAAATAAGAACACCAAACCTAAGGATTATAGGTATAGAAGAGAGTGAAGATTTGCAACATAAAGGGCCAGTAAATAGCTTCAACAAAATTATAGAAGAAAACTTCCCTAACCTAAAGAGAGAGATGCCCATAAACATATAAGAAGCCTACAGAACTCCAAACAGACTGGGCCAGAACAGAAATAACTCCTGTCACATAATAAACAAAATACCAAATGTACTAAACAAAGAAAGAATATTAAAAGCAGTAAGAGAAAAAGGCCAAGTAATATATAAAAGAAGAGCTATCAGAATTACACAAGGCTTCTCACCAGAGACCATGAAAGCTAGAAGATCCTGGGCAGATCTCATACAGACTCTAAGAGAACACAAAATGCCAGTCCAGACTACTATACCCAGCAAAACTCTCAATCACCATAGATGGAGAAACCAAGATATTCCATGATAAATCCAAATTTACACAGTATCTTTCCACAAACCCAGCCCTACAAAGGATAATGAATGGAAAATGCCAATACAAGGAGGGAAATTACACCCTAGAAAAGGCAAGATATTCTTTCAACAAACCAAAAGAAGATAACCACTCAAACATAAAAATGACATAAAAAATAACAGGAAGCAGCAATCACTATTTCCTAATATCTCTAACATCAATGGACTCAATTCCCCAATAAAAAGACATAGACTAACAGACTGGATACGTAAACAGGACCCAGCATTTTGCTGCGTGCAGGAAATGGATCTCAGTGTCAAAGTCAAATACTACCTCAGAGTAAAAGGCTGGAAAACAATTTTACAAGCAAATGGTACCAGGAAACAACTGGAGTAGCCATTCTAATATTGGACTAAATTGACTTTCAACCTGAAATCATCCAAAAAGACATGGAAGGACACTTCAGAGTGGTCAAAGGAAAAATCCACCTAGAAGAACTCTCAATTCTGAACATCTATGCTCCAAATGCAAGGGCACCCTTATTTATAAAAGAAACTTTACTAAAGCTCTAAGCACACATTGCACATCACACAATAATTGTGGGTGACTTCAATACTCCACTCTCCTCAATGGACCAATCTGGGAAACAGAAACTAAACAGACATAGTGAAACTAATTGAAGTTTTGGACCAAATGGATTTAACAGCAAAAGAATATACCTTCTTCTTAGCACCTCATTGTACCTTCTCCAAAATCGACCACATAACTGATCACAAAACAGACCTCAACAGGTGTAAGAAGATTGAAATAATCCCATGCCTCCAATCAGATCACTGTGGAATAAGGGTGGTCTTCAGTAGCAACAAAAACACCAGAAAGCCCACATACACATGGAAGCTGAACAATGCTCTACTCAATGATACTTTGGTCAAGGAAGAAATAAGGAAAGAAATCAAAGACTTTTTAGAATTTAATGAAAATGAAGGCACAACATTCCCTAACTTATGGAACACAATGAAAGCAGTGCTAAAAGGAAAACTCATAGCCCTGAGTGCCTCCAAAAAGATACAGGAGAGAGCATACATTAGCAGCTTAATGGCACATCTGAAAGTTCTGGAAAAAAAAAAGAAGCTAATACACCCAAGAGGAGGAGAAGACAGGAAATCATCAAACTCAGGGCTGAAATCAACCAAGTAGAAACAAAAAGAACCATACAAAGAATCAACAAAACCAGGAGCTGGTTCTTTGAGAAAATCAACAAGATAGGTAAACCCTTAGCCAGACTAACCAGAGTTAATTTAAATACTAACAGAGACGGTATTTAAATTAAAAAAATTAGAAGTGAAAAGGGAGCTTTAGCAACAGAAACTGAGGAAATTCAAAAAATCATCAGATCCTACTACAAAAGCCTATACTCAACACAACTGGAAAATCTGGAGGAAATGGACAATTTCCTAGACAGATACCAAATACCAAAGTTTAGTCAGGATCAAATAGACCATCTAAACAGTCCCATGACCCCTAAGAAATAGAAGTGGTCATTGAAAGTCTTCCAACCAAAAAAAGCACAGGACCAGATGGTTTTAATGCAGAACTCTATCAGACCTTCAAAGAAGGCCTAACACCCATACTCTTCAAACTGTTCCACAAAATAGAAACAGAAGGAACACTACCCAACTCATTCTATGACACCACAGTTATGCTGATACCAAAATGACACAAAGATCCAACAAAGAAAGAGAACTTCAGACCAATTTCTCTTATGAATATAGGTGCAAAAATACTCAATAAAGTTCTTGCCAACCGAATCCAAGAGCACATCAAAATGATCATTCACCATGATCAAGTAGGATTCAACCCAAGGCTGCAGAGATGGTTCAATATATGGAAATCCATCAATGTAATCCACTACATAAATAAACTCAAAGGAAAAAAACCCATGTCATTTCATTAGATGTTGAAAAAGCTTTTGACAAAATTCAGCATCCTTGCATGCTAGACGTCTTGGAGAGATCAGGAATTTGAGGCCCATATCTAAACACAGTAAAAGCAATATACAGCAAACTGGTAGCCAACATCAAACTAAATGGTCAGAAACTTGAAACAGTCCCACTAAAATCAGGGATTAGACAAGGCTGCCCTCTCTCTCCATATCTTTTCAATATAGTACTTGAAGTTCTAGCTAGAGCAATTAGACTCTCGATGAAGCAGTGTAGGGTAATACTAGGACAGGGAAGCAGGAGGGATTGATTGGGGAACAGGGGGAGGGAAGAGGTTTTATGAGACTTTTGGGGAGAGGGAAACCAGGAAAGGGGAAGTCATTTGAAATGTAAATATAGAATATATCTAATAAAAAATGTTTGGTTCTCATTTAGTGGGATGCTTCAGTAAGATAAAAAGGTATTACCCACCTGGAGGAAGTTGCTGGAAGGGTGGGCTCTGAGGTGTCAAATGCTCATGCCAGACCCAGTCTCACTCTCTCTTTCTAACTTGGCTGTGGGTCAAGATAAAAGTTCCAGAACCATGGCAACCTGCCTGTTGCCATGCTTCCTACCATGATAATCATAGACTAATACTCTGAAACTGTAGGCAGTCTCCAATTAAATTCTTCCTTTTATAAGTGGTGTTGGTCATGGTGTTTCATCACAGGAATAGAACAATAATGGAGGCCAGACAGTGGGAGGAGCTAGGGTGTCCAACTCCAAGTGTTGCTATTTCTTATATCTTCTTTTGTAATTCCTACATTTAGGTATTGAGCTAGATTCCTTACTATGTCTTACAGGTTTACATAAAAACAGCATTCCCTATTTAAGAAGAGGTAGATTCTTTTCAGAGTTCTTGTTCTTTTCCTATTCTCTAGGACTATCCCAGCTAAGGAGTTTAGTTGGTTCTGTAAGGTCATCTGTCAAGTACCTATCCTAACTGTAATGCCCAGACCAACTACCAGTGGTATACATGGGTTGGCTCACATGTGTTCAGTCAGGAAAAGTCTAAAGAGTTTTATTATTGGGAATAATGTCCTCCTGGTGAGTGGAAAAAGCCAAAGTGCTGATCAGGCCTTGAACTTGTTGAGCCAGTTCATCAGAATGAAGCATTCTGGTCAGAGACAAAAGCCTACCAGGCCTCTGTTTTAACATGCCAGGTTTTGTCTCAAAATCAGGAGGGTAAGGAAAAGGGTAAGGAAATTTACCTCCTTTATTACCTATCCATGGTTCCTCTCCCTATGTGTATTCTTCCTAGTTTCTCAAAACCTATTTGTGAGTCTATCCCTCTCAATAGAAAAGCTGTTAGCTCTAGGGAAATTGAAGTCATGATTTTTACATTTGAAACATTTAAGAGACTACTTAGGATCTGTCCATTTATAAGTCAGTGAAAGAAACAGGGTAAAAGCAATTTTTTTTGTTACAATTTGTCTCTTTTTGGCTTGCTGTAGAACATTATATGAGGGGCTATAAAGGACTTTGTTTTTTCTTTGTTTGTTTGGGTTTTTTTTTTTGCTAGTGGAGGAAGACTGTGGGCATTGTGACAGGGCAAGACTTCTTGTATTTTTGCTGAGGTCATTTCACGTTTAACTAAAATCTGATCTCCTTGATGGAGAATCCCATGGAATATTACCTAAATCTATTCTAGGGACTTAAGGTCTAGCTGTCCCAGCTAACTTAACTTTGTTCTGATAAACTACCTGTGTGTGCAGAACCCCTTTCCAACTAACTGTGTAATGGCTTGCTTCTGTGAAGTTCCAACAACAGCTGTAGTGTAAGGTCCAAGGATGCAGTTTCTGCTTCCCAAAACCCCCATGGTCTGAACACTTGGTGCTATACCTGGGTCCCAAAATAGATATATGTTGTCCCAGATGACTGATGAAATTGGCTATAAACATATAAAATAAGTAGTGTCTAAGTGTTCATCTCTGGTGGGCTTCCCATAACTGTGTCTTATGATAGGCTTTTACTTATTTTCATTTACTTACTTATTTAAGCCTTTGTGGTCGTAGACTCTGTGAGCCTGCTGATAGGCTCCATTAGTTTTATTAACTGAGTCTAGCAGATAATTGAGCCTCAATTTTGAAGTTATTTTATTTAAGAGACTTTGATAATTAAATTTGTTTTTTAAAGCTTGCAGATTTTTATCATCAGCAACAATATGCCCATCCTTTGCATCCAAATTTATTTTAAAGTCAGAATGTTTTTAAGGTAAGACTTTTTTTCTAAGGCTGGAATTCCTAGGCATCCTCAGTTGAGAAGCTGGTATACACTTACTTGTTGCTGTAGCAGCAGGCAGTAGAGATGCTGAACTGTCTGATGATGACAGGGCCCAGAACAAGAAGCCCCACAGGAATTGTGCATGCATAGTGTGCCCAGAAATGAAAATCTACAAGCTTGTTGCAGGGGAGAAAATCTTGGAATCTTTAGGCACTCTCGTGAAGTCTGTTATAGCCCCTTTCTTAGCCCAACCTCATTAGGGTCATTTTCTGTACTTTAAAATATTTCTTTTAAAAATAGATTCATATGAAGTCTGCCAAGGGAGGACAACAAATTTTAGTTTCCTCAGCAGCTTGCTAGCTCCTGGAGGAGGACTTAGGTTTGTCTAACAGAACCTCCAAGACAAAGCAACATTAACAGCAACAGCATTCCAAATGCAAATAGTTTCCACAAGAATTGGTTCAGCTTGCTCAAGTTTTCATTTTACAATTCTTTCTATTCTTTGCCATTTCTCAGAATCTTGTTTCCCCCTTTGGAAATTATAGATTAGGCTAAATAGGTGATCTAAATTATCTTTATTAATTTTAACTCCTCTTAACCTCAACATATTACTCAGTAAAGAGACATAATGTTTCTGGACACTTTGGGGATTCTCAAATTCTTGGGTAATTACCAGTA
Source organism: Tokudaia tokunoshimensis (assembly GCA_036184795.1). Lineage (NCBI taxonomy): Eukaryota > Metazoa > Chordata > Mammalia > Rodentia > Muridae > Tokudaia > Tokudaia tokunoshimensis. The sequence continues at coordinate 2,456,309 of BTHU01000015.1, read as the reverse complement.
TGTTTCCAAGCTTATACATGTCATTTTGGAACCACAATTGTTTTGTCTTGGTGACTGGAATGAGAGACATTGGTAGATAGAGACAGAGGACTCTGGGCTCACTACAAGTATAAACAATTTTTTGCTTTTCCTACTGTTGTTTATATATTGTTTAACTATCTATGGGAGATAGCATTGCAAGCAGAACCTGAGCAAACAGTGCCTTTGACTCCTTATTCAACTTCTTCCTTCAGCTCTTCCCTGTCCTCATGAACTTGTGTTGCCCTGGAGGAGATTTCTCCTAGGCCTTATCTCACACCTGCAGTTTTCTGACATCACATGGCCACATCTGGGTCAGGGTTTGTGCTGAAGCAAGGAACTGCAGACCATCTTGGCCCCAACAAGTAGGACCTATGGATACAGGTAAATCTGAATTCCTGTAAGGTAAATGCCTGTGGGATACTGGGGCTGTATCTTCAGACAAAAGAAACTTAGGGTTGTTGAGAGTTAAAGGATCTAATTCTACCCCATGTTTGAGAAGGCAGATGAGGGGTGTTTCTTAGGAATGGTTTGTCCCATCTGTAGTGAGATGAAGGAGGAGCAATAGAGAAAAGTCTTGGATAAGAGTTGCCTTCTCCCTGCCCTCATGGATGGGTGTGTCCAGTCTGTCATCAAGGAGCAGCTAGTAATGTCTAGTCTGTCCTTGGGAGAGGTTTGACTAAGTAGTGGGATTCTCTCTGTTTCCTTCTTCAGTAAACCACACAAGCTCCGAGAGGAACAAGAAGCTCGATGCCCATGTGATGGTCACAGCTCTGCTCCAGCCTCAGTGACCCAGTGAGGAGGTACAGGGCCAGATGCAGGAAGCATTCAGGTGAGCTCTAGCCCATTAGTCCAGGAGCCAACCCATCCACTCACCAGTGAAGAAATTCTTGTCTAATCCCAAGAGAGAAGAGTCAGAGCACAATTATAATCATTATAATATAATTATTATTGTGTCCAATATTTTGGGCCTTCTCACAATCTTCTGGGCTCCAAAGGGTCTGGGCAGCTCTACTTCTCCATCTCTGCCCTCCACAGCACATAGCTCATCTCATAGACTCAGTCTAGCTCCACAATGCAGCTGCTGCCATCCTTAGTTATCCCACAGCCCTGCCATTTCCTGTGGCTTTTATGCCTCCCAGACCTGTACCAGTTGGGAGACATATACATTACAAAGTTTGGACGACAGCTTGAGATGCAGCTTTGGCGTCCCTGAAGCACAGCTTTTGTGTACTGATTGACTCTAAAGAAATAATTGTCAGAATATTCAACTTAATGGTCTCTTATCATAATTGGTTCTTTAGCCCCAGCTGACCAGTATCTGTTGTCCTAGTAAAGCAAAGGTTTTACTTCAGTGATTCTGACATCTTCTTCATCACAGCTGATACTTCAGCTCCACCTAATCACATGAATAGCCTTCATACAGTCTTTTTTTATTTAATTTTTAAACTTTTTATTGATTCTTTGTGAGTTTCACATCATACAGCCCATTCCCACTCATTTCCCCATCCCCTAATTTCCACCCTTCACTGTTGAAACTTCTCCATCAAATAAACACACACACACACCCCAAAACAACAAAGCGTTAGAAAAACTTTTCACCATGGAAGCTATAGTATGTCACAGTGTGTCTCACAGTATATTCCTCTGTCCACGTATCTTCACTTACAAATATTCATTGCAATGAGTCATTGGTCTGGTTCAAGATCTCTGACTTCTGTGATACCACCAATATTGGATCTTCATGGGGATTCCTCCTGGTTATCCTGTTGTTGCCTTGTGTCATGGAGATCTTGCAGCTTTAGAAAAGCAGGACTGGTCCTTTTACCAATCCTTACTGTTTACAGATGATATAGATTTTAGGGTGGGCCAATTCAGATCCATCAATATGGGTCTGGGTGGTGGGTGAGCTGGTCAGTCCACTGTCTCTCCCTTATCCACATCACCAGGGCAAACTCTCCAGCACTGCTTCATCTAGGCCACCCAGTGCCACCATCAGCAGGAGGCAAGGTCAGGTCTCCTACTTTTATGCCCTTTGGGCCAGCTTATTCCACTACTGACATGGCCAGTTCTGCAGTGCTTGTCCAGGCAAGGTACTGGGCAGGCTCCCCTGAGTACTGTAGCTGGTAAGGAGCAGGGCTAGTTCTCTTGAGCTCATGGCCCCATGAGCAGCTTTCCTGACTGCCAGAGGTGGTGAGAGGCAGTTGGGCACTATCATCTCTATGCCCATGCCACCCCACAGAAGATAAGTAGTGGGGCCAGCTCTCCTACACTCATGTCCTCAGGATTGTTTCATCTACACCCCTGCTACTAGGACCCAAATAAGCCAAAGATAACCACAAAGCCCATATTATTAAGAATTGTGCCAGCAAGGTATGGTGATGTACACCTTTAATCCCAGTACTTGGAAAGAAGAAGCAGGCAGATCTCTGAGTCTGAGTTCACCTTGGTGTACAAAGCAAGTCCCAGGACTGCAAGGAAAAACCCTGTCTCAAAAACAGAACAATGACAACAAAAGTTATATCTATAAAACTGTATAGGATATCTAAGTTCATATGGTAAACACCAGTAGTGATTAAAGTCAAGGTGCATCATACTTGAGCATGATGAGTTGGATGACAGTGAGAAGGGAAACAGAAATAATTCAAAACAAACAAAGAACTCCAGACTCCTTAGGGGTAGGATGTCTATGAGTTGCAGTTGTAACATCACATACATTACTTTCATTTTATAAAATTAACTGTGAAGAACAATATGCTAGTTCTGAATGTGTGAAGTTGTCTGCTGTAATATTTTCTGCAGGGTCCAGCAGCATTCCCTCAATTCCTCATCATAATTCTGAACATTAGCAGATGATAAGCCAGACAGCACCATCAAAGCCATACCTGCTGGAACTGTAGGTGAGTCTGAAAGTATGTCTTGTAAAGATCGAGTACAGAGGGCCAGAAAAGGACCCTGTTGAAACACCTAAGCATGCGTGTCTATCCCTGCCAGCTGGTTAGTGAGTCCCTTGAAAGTTCTCAGAAAGTTGAGAAAGCAGTTCCTTGAGCTATGATGTGAGGTGATAGCCACTGTCAAGAAGTCCTGGAATGCAGATGTTGCCTGCTCGCCCTGTGGAGCCCAGGTAAGGGGAAGCTCCTATTCTGTTGGTGGAATTTCCCACTCCAATTAGCCCATATAAAAATGCACAATCCTGTTATTATAATTATAAACTATATGCCTAGATTTGACAGATATAACACTATATTAACTTATTCTACAGCTATAAGACCCCTTGCTACTTGCAGTTTCTCTTGGTCACATGGTTCTGGTCCATTACAGTTTTCTTCTTCTCTTCCTCTGCCCTCTCTCTTTTCCCTCTCATCCTCTTCTGACTCTCTACCTGCCCCATTTTCAAACTTTTAGTCCCACTTTCCCCCTCCACTGCCCAAGCACAGACTCTAGCCTTTATTGATCAGTTTAAATGGGGAGAAGGTTTACATGATATCACCTGAGTACATGATGGACTGTTATGGACTGCTTGTGGTGGGAAACCCCTCTTGAGGAAACAGAATTAACATCAGAATACAAGCAGAATCAGGCCAACTCATAACACCATTCTCCCTTGCTTCTCAGTTAAGCAATCTGTCCTTTTCCTGCTGTGCTTTCAGTCAGCACCATTGCATCACATTGATTTGGACAAGCTGAAGGAAGAACTGAAATTTTCTGGCCAGAACTACTCCCTAGTGTCGACTGTAGTTTCCTCTACCCCTGTGTAAAACCCAGAAGCCCATAATGGTCTTTGGTAAAGACTCTTTATCTAACTTCTTAAAACAAAAATAATAAACCCAATAATGCAGCAGCCATTTAAAAGCCATAGGGCAGCTACCAGTTCTTAAATATGCAGGAAGGCTTAGCATTTGAACTTCTGTGGAATCCCAAAAAGCCAATAGGCCAAGGGAATGTTCCCATTGGACAAGATGTTTCTCCTCTTTTCTGTCATGGGCATCTCATTAACATCACATTAAAAAAAATCCCCCCAGGTCAGGGAGATACATGCCTTAATAAAATCCCACAGAATAAAGATCACAACAAAACAAAACAAAGTAGAACAACAAAAACCCCAAAACAAAACAACAACAAAAACAACAAACAAAAACAACCAAACCAAAAAAACCCAAGCCTCCTAGTTTGAGGAGGAAGTTCTTCAGCTAGCATTATGCATGGTCAGTGGTAATATTTACAGCCATGACTCATGGAACAGAATAACTTCTCTCACCTGAAGCAGGTTTTCAAGAAGGAAAACTGCCTCCTATGATTTTTTGCTGATCTTAGAACAGGTTGATAACAATACAGCTCCTGAACCCCCTCGGTCAGATGAGCTCTAAACACCACCCTATTTCAGATCTCACAGCCCTTATCCAACTAATAAGGGAAATAAAATCCATCTACCCACCCATGCTCCCTTAACCCTCAGAGGAAACACTAAAACAAGCCCTCTGCCCCACCTGCTAAATAGTACAAAGCTAAATAAAGAATTCTCAACTGAAAAATTTTGAATGGCTGAGAAGCACTTAAAGAAATGGTCAACATCCTTAGTCATCAGGGAAATGCAAATCAAAACAACCCTGAGAGTCTACCTTACACCAATCAGAATGGCTAAGATCAAAACTACAGATGACAGCAGATGCTGGTGAGGATGTGGAGAAAGAGAAACACTCCTCCATTGTTCATGGGACTGCAAACTGGTAAAAGTACTTCGGAAACCAGTCTGGCAGTTCCTGAGAAAATTGGAAATAGCTCTACCTGAGGACCCGGCTATACTGCTCCTGGGCATATACCCAAAAGATGTTCTAATATATAACAAGGACACACGCTCCACTATATTCATGGCAGCCTTATTTATAATAGCCAGAAGCTGGAAACAACCCAGATGTCCCTCAACAGAAGAATTGATGCAGAAAATGTACATATACATAGTGCAGTGATTGAAAACAATGACCTCATGAAATTTGCAGGCAAATAGATGGAACAGGACAATTGTGGGTGGTTGAGGAATAGGGGGACCTTGGAGGGAGAGAGGAGGAGGAGAAAATAAGGAGAGCAGTATCACAAACTGGAGGAGATGTCAGAGAGGTACAGAGAGTCAAGAACTTGAACAAAAATATGTAGCAAGGGTAATGAGGAACTGGAGATAGCCACTGGAGGGTCCCAGACACCAGAGAAATATGAGGCTCCCAAGACCCAACAGAGGTGACATTAGCTGAAATGCACAGAGAAGGGGGAGATAGATCCTGTTGAGACCACCTCCAGTAGATAGGCATGATCCCTGGTCAAGGGATGGGGCCACCCACACATTTCAAAGTTTTTAACCCAGTAATGTTCCTGTCCAAAGGAAGAGCAGGGACAAAAAATGGAACAGAGACTGAAGGAAGGGCCATTCAGAGACTGCCCCATCTGGGGATCCATCATGTCTGCAGAAACCAAACCCAACACTATTGTTGTGATCAAGAGATACTTGCTGACAGGAACCTAGTGGTCTGCCAGCAAATGACCAATGCAGATATGGATGCTTGGATTCAACCATCAGACTGAGCTCAGGGAACTTGGTGGGGGAGCTGTTGGAAAGACTGGAGAAGTGGAAGGGGATTGCAACCCCATTGGAAGAACAACATAAGCTGGCCTGACCACCCGGTTCTCCCAGATTCTAGACCACCAACCAAGGAGTGTATCCTGGAGGGATACATGGCTCCAGATACATATGTAGCAGAGGATGGCCTTGCTTGACAGCAATGGGAGGGGAGGCCCTTGGTCCTGGAGAGTTTTGATCCCCCAGAGTAGAAGTATGCTGGAGCAGTGGGGTAGGAGAGTGTGAGTGGGTGGGGGAACACTCTAATACAGGCAAAGTGGAGGGGGAAGGGCGAATGTGGGATGGGGGTTGGTGGAGGACGTAACCAGGAAGTGGGATATCATTTGAGATATAAATGAATGGAATGATTAATAAAAAGAAAAACAGGAAAAACAAATGAGCTTCAATTGGTCTCTCCCCCTACTCTACCTTCCCCTACCCAACCAGAGAGAGGTATCTATCACCCCAAACCCTCAACCCCACCACCCCACCATCTCTGAGCCATGAAAGCCCACTTAGAGAAAAACCTGCCAAACTTCATAGTCCCCTACCCTTAACCATCTACCACATGACAGCTTTATAATTTTCATGACTCTTTTACAAAAACAAACCTTTCCACCCATACTACTCAGGACTCCTATATGGAGCTAGAATCCCCAAACACCCGAGCATTCCATGTCAATATTAACCCAAATCAGACTAAATAACTCAATAGGTATCCATTCTAAACCTCAGAACTCAGGCAGGCAGTGAAGGAAGATGGCACTCACATACTCTGGACAAAATCCTTCCTACAGAACCATATTGCCAACCTAAAAATGCCCCACAATTGGTGAGCTATTTGCCACTCCTCCCTGCCTAGTCCAATATTTTTAGAGTAGGAGGCCCTATTTCAAGATGAAGGTCTTCATCAAATCAGACAAAATTGGGACTGAGGTGACATCCCATGGGGTTTTGATGAACTTTTTGGCCAGGAAGACTTCCATTGGAGCACAGAAAGCAATGAAGTCAGCAGGCTATTATGAATAGGTACGCCTCTGTGCAATTCAAGCTTGGGACAGGCTCACCCTTCCCTCAGTTTTAGAAGACCCTGAATCCTCCCTGTTCTTTCTCCTTCAAAAGCTAGGAAAACCCTTATCTGATTTTATACTCAGAACTAGAATGAGCCTAGAAAGAAAAGTCCTCAACCTCACAGTCAGAGATCTCCTTCTTAAAAACATTGTCTAGAAAGATTCTGAATTCCCACTAGCCTGCCAGGGTCTCTTGGAGGAACACTATAATAGGTGGATTGTGGCAACCCAGGATATAGGAACCACATCACACCAGATTACATCTGTGGCTCAGGCATTGTGACAGCAGTAAAAACAAAAGGAATCTGCTTCAAATGTAGAGAGACAGGACATTAGAGAAATGAATATCCACAAAACTCCAATCCAATAAAAGATCCTAAGACATTTTGCCTCTGCCAGAAATGTTTACACTGGAAAAGATATTGTACTTCCCTGTATGATAAGGACAGTAAGCTACTGGAAACTTTAAACTTAAGAGGAGCAACCCTCAACTCCAACAGTAAGAGGGACAGTTACTTCCATAGAAGCCTTATGGGTGCCCAGCATCTCAAAAAGATTCCAGTAAAAATTATCCATTAAAATAGATAACAAGTCATTTATGTGTCTTATTGATACTGGAGCAGACAAGACAATTTTAAGACAACAAGAGATCCCACACAATTGGCTACTGAATTCTGGGCTCCAACTTCTAGGCATGGGGGAGGGGGTACTTCTCACACATTTATGACCAAGCAGACCTACAGGTGGGAGGACCCTGATGAAGCTACCAGCCTCATATGCCCCCTTCTGGTAGCTCAAATAGCCACTAACCATCTAGGGAGAGATATCTTACAAGCCCTAGAGGTAGTGTTTACCACTCAATCAGAAAGAGGCCACATCAAAATAGATGACAATATAAAGAAAGTTTTGCCCAAGGAGACCCTAAAAACCCTCCTCCAAATCACTACCAATTTTAAAGGCCACTGTTAGATTTGATACTCCCTGACTTGATTGGCTCTCCAACTAAGCCATTTGGGTTCCACAGTGGCCTCTATCAAGGGAGCTTAAAGCCCTCACACAACTGGTAGAAAAACAGCTTCAACTACAATACATTTACTGTTCCTGCAGTCAATGGAGCATCCCTGTGTTCACTATTAAAAAAAGGGGGGGGCGGACACTATTACAAGACTTAAGGACAATTAACAAAACCATCTGAGTCTGGGGCTCTCTCCAAAGAGGGTTGCCCAAGTCTCAGCCATCCCTGCCAATGTCCCCCCCCCACCACCCCCAAGACTGAGGATGCTTTGCATTCTCAGTATCCCCATTAACAATTCTGGCCCTGCCTCATTATATGAATGGTCTGTTCTACCTCAGGATAGAACAGACAAGAAATGGTTAAGAGTTCAACCATTTGTCAGGAAGCTGTGGCCACTGCATTAAAACCTTATTTAGACAAAGGACCAATATACATCACTATATGGATGACATCTTAACATGGGGAGATTCTTCTACATTTCCCTCCCGAATTAAAGACTATCTAATACCTTCCCTATCTGCCCTAGGATTCAAAATAGCCCCTCACAGAATCCAACTTTTTCTGCCCATTGCATTTTTAGGAACAGAAACCTTCACTTCAATATACCCCCCTCAAACCCACCTTTTCCTTCCCTAAAAAACTAACTCTTGCCTCCATCCAGAGCTTTTTAGGTATCTTTCACTGGCTTTAACTCTGGATTCCCCTTCCCACAAGTACCCTTCAGCCCCTCTTTAACCTCCTAAAAAGAGATAAAAGGCCCTCTTCCCCAACAACACTGTCCCCTGAAGCAATCTAAGCTTTAAATTTTGTCAATGCAGTCCTAAAAGATAAGACTCTTGCTGGGTGTGACCCAACAGTGCCCATATAGCTCCTTATCTTTAATCCCTCCCGTACACTTGTGGGAGCCTAATACCAACCCCTGGCGGTGCTGGAATGGCTCCACACCATGAAGGTTGGAGTGCACCGAACTCTAAATGAGGTGCATGCACTTGCTAATATGATCAAAAATGGCAGGGACAGAGTTCTACAAACCCTAGGAAAAGAACCTGACATTCTTCTCACCCCTTTTCCCTCCAATATTCAATGGCTAATTAAAAATCACTCTCACTTTGCTATCAGCTTAATAAGATTCCCAAGACAAATTGGTAACCATTATTCTTATGAAAAATAGGCCTCTGACTTCCCTCTGTTGTGATGGCTGCCCCCCAAAACTATTTTCCAAAAGGCTTATAATTGGAATCCCCTCAATATTTACTGGTGGAGGGAAAAGGGAAGCTGTCACATTAATATACTATTCCCCTGAGAATGAACCCCCTATTCTCTGATTCAGAGAGCTGCCCCATCACTCCCACAATATAAAGAATTATATGTTATTTATCAAGCTCTAAAAGAAGTCAAGGGCCCCCTTAACCTCTTTTCAGACAGTGTATATGCTGTAAATTTGGTTCCCTGACTGTCAAGATCCTTTGTCAAACTAGACACCAACCCACTTTCCTCTCTACTCATACAGGTTTCTACCTTCTTACGGGAAAGTGCTTCCAGCATGTCAGATCTCACAGTCACTTCTCAGGTACTTCTGAGGGAAATACCCTTGCTGATCAAACCGTCTTAACAGGAACATTCATAGCCTCCATTGATTGAGCAGACCAATTCCATTCATGCACACACACAGGGGTTTCATGCCTGTTCCCCCCCACATCTCCCTTGCTCAACTGCAAAGATAATGAAGACATGCTCCTCTTGTGCATCTCTCATTACAACCCCAGGTTTTCAAATGATGGGCACCAATCCCTGAGACCTCAAATCCAATGCCTTATGGCAAATCAGTGTCACCCATATTCTCCATTTCAGTAGAGAGAAATATGTTTTTGTCACCATAGACACATACTCACATTTGATTTGGGTTATAGTCCAAACAAGTGAAAACTCAAAAAGGTTAATTCACAATATGCTTTCCACCTTTGCCATAATGGGCATTCCTCAACAGATAAAAACTGACAACAGCCCTGCCTTCACTAGCTCTCAATTCAAAATCTTCTCCACACATTGGGAAATTTCCCACCATACTGGGATCCACCAAAACCTTTAGGGCCAAGGAATAATAGAAAGAACACATCAAACCCTAAAACTCCAACTTCTAAAACAAAAGACAACCACCTATTGCCCTGATGTACGACTAATGATAGCTCTGACCACACTGAACATGATTAACATCTACAAAAACACCAAATACTCTCCTATCTCCCTCCATTGGCACATACCAAAATTAGTACACACACACACACACACACACACACACACACACACACACACACACACACATCCTAGTATGATGGTATGATCCTTTGGATGGAATTTGGAAGGGACCAGACCCTCTCCTTACAATTAGGAGGGGTTTTGTTTGTGTTTTCCCACAGGACCAGCCTAAGCCTATCTGGGTTTCTGACAGAAATGCCCAACACCAGCCCACCAAACAAGAAGATGGCCTGCTTCTCTTTAGCAGACCAAAGAATGTAGGTGGAGAAGGAGGCAGAGGAAGCACTATGCCCAGACGGACAGCAAGATCTCCTGAAAGAACTTCCATGACCTGGTGGCTGTTGCCCAGGCCATGTATCCCCCATAAGCTCTTCTTTCCTCTATTCTCATGACTGTTTTTGTCATTCTTTATACTAATTACTACTTCCAAGCCTCTCCATAGCTTTTCCACATCTATAACTGGAGTTTTTTTGATAGGAAAACCTACGATGGACACAACAAAGTTATAGGAACCCAGACTGCCTACTTGAAGGATATCAGACCAGGATTGAGATCTCCCTATACACAAATTGCATCTCCACTACTCCCAACCCTTTCCCCTGTTTTCCTTATTGAAACACAGGTGAATGTCTCCAGGGCGTCTCCACATATGGAGGTTGTGGATATTGGAATTGCAGAATAAAATCTACCAGCTGAGGCAACACCATGCTTGCCAACCTTAAAACTCATTTTCAGCTTTCCATCAATGACCAATGGGATGAATGTTGGCAAACCAGATTAATGGGTAAACTTTAACAGCTATGCCAAATACTCCATAGCTGACCCACATGTCTCCTGTGAGCTTGTTCTCACCTCCAAATCCATTTTTACCCATGCTAATATTCTTCAATAGGAAAATCAATCTCAGAAGTCACTCCAAACTACACTCTCCTGGTTACAGTACATCCAATATGCAGCTGACCTACTTCCCTTAACCACCCAACCCAACTGCTTCCAATGCTTTTTCTGTTCTTCTCTCTCCCAACCACTATTAGCAGCTGTTTCTATTACCATTTCCCTTCATGAACTCCACGTACCCTTACCCACATGGAAAGCACAAGATGTTCCTCTCTTCAACCTACTTCTCCCCACACCTTTTGTCTTGTAGCACCCTCCTCTAAACTCTATCTTACATGTGCCTGTGATATCACCATCACCAAATCAATATGTGTCAACCCTCCTGCTCTCCTCTGGTGCAAAGGCACTACAGGTTCTTGTATTAACCTCCCTTTTCAAGGCTCCTGCACCCCCATGATAACCCCAACCAGGTTTATCTCTACAAACCTGAATAACTTGTCTTGCAGATGGGCGGAAGTTAAAAGAATAGAGATCTTCATCCCTCTGCTCATTGAACTGGGTCATGCTGTCTCACTGGGCATAACAGGAACCTCTTGAGCAGACCTTGTTAAAATACAACATCTGGCCAGCAACTTCTAGTACAAGCTTGACCAGGTGATGGCCTCCATTGCAGACAGTCTTGAGTTCCTTCAACTCCAAATAACCTCCTTAGTAGGAGTTGCTCTCCAAAACCAGAGAACCCTGGACTTCCTGACCATTGAACAGGGAGGGACTTGCATTTTGAATGGGGAGGAATGTTGCTTCTGTCAATGAATCTGAGTTGGTAGAACAAGATGTACAAATGCTCAAAGAGCTTCAGGGGAATCTCCAGGCATGCTATGGTCCCAATATTCCTACCCTTTGGTATTCTAGCCCGTTGGTAGCTTGGCCTCTTCCCCTCCTTGGCCCCATATTAGCCACTGAACTTTTACTTCTTTTGGCACCCTGTCTCATCCAATTCCTAAAGCAGCAGATGAGTAGCATTGCAAAGATTACTACTAATCACTACTAGTTCAATATCAAACTGTTTCCAGTGTAGGAGTCAGTTATTCTGATACATCTCCCTTCCTTTATAAAAAAAGAAAAAAGAAAAAAAGAAAGAAAGAAAAAAGAAAAAAGAAAAAAGAAAATGAGGAGTTGCAGAACAGTGGACCATACCAAGAAACTTGGTGAGGTTGAGTGGGTTCAGAAACTCTGGTACCCACAGGCCTGAGTACAGTAGGCATTTCATCTATGTCCAACCAGGTTCCTGTTACAAAATCATGGCAGCTCATGGAGAGGATGGTGACAATCAGTCATGCAGGGGCAGTGCCCCAAAGCCCTTCCACAGGTAGATGAGGAATCTGTAACATCTCAGACCAAGTCAATAGAAAACATCTGCTCTTAAACCCCAATCTACCCCAAAATGTACATAAGACCCTGTCCACAAGGAATAAAGGTGTGGGAATTGTTTCACCAAAGATCATCTGGGAGTGTTTACCATGTGAGAGCTGTATCACTCTTGGGAAGAGAGTTCTTTCCCAAAGTTTTTGCTGCTGGAAGCTGCCCAAGCCTACCATGATCACTTCTTGTTCAGTGGCCCTGACCTTGGCTCCCAGCCACAGTGCTCTGCTGGCTAGCTGAACCGCTTCTGAAGGCTCTGTGTAGCATCCCACTACTCGCTGTGCCATACCAGCTCTGGAGCAGTAACAGCAGCCTTGGAAGAGAGCAGCTATAGCTCTGACTCCACTCTCCCCTTCAGAGAATGCAACTCCTTGGCTGCTCCAACTGGGACAGAGCCCCCACAAATCTCCATGTATAGCATCTGGTAAAGAGATTGACAATGGCCAGATTATTTTAGCACAGAATTATCCCAGACTTTTGAAGAAGAGCTAAAACAAATAATCCTCAAACTACTCCACAAAATAATAAACTAATAATAAAACAAAATAATAAAATAATGAAGAAACATTGCAAACTCATTTTGTGAGGTTGCAGTCACTTGATACCAAATCCACACAAAGCCAGGAATGAAAATTACAGACCAATTTCCCTTATGAACATAGATGCAATAATACTAGCAAACCTAATCCAAGAACAAATCAAAAAGATCATTTACCGTGATCTAGTAGGTTTCACTCCAGAGATGAAAAAAAACCCCCACAAGATTATCTCATTTGGTGCAGAAAAGGCCTTTCATAGAATATAACACTCTTTCATGAGAAAAGTCCTGGAGAGACTAGAGATACAAGTCACATATCTAAACACAGTAAATGCAATTTACAGCAAGCCAATAGCCAACATCAAATTAAATCAAGAGAAATTGAAAATAATTCCACTAAAAGTATGAACAAAAGAAGTTTGTCCTCTCTTTCCATATCTATTCAGTTTAGTACTTTAGAACAATAAGACAATTGAAGGAAATTAATGGAGTACAAATTAAAAAGAAAGAAATCAAAGTATATTTATTTGCAGATGATAAGATAGGTGACCCTAAAAATTTTACCAGGAAACTCATACAGCAGATAAACATTGTGAATTAGCTGGATACACAACTCACAAAACTCAGTATCCCTCCTACAAACAAATCAATGAACAATATCTTTGCGATAGTGTCAAGTAATATAAAAAGTCTTGGAGTAACTTTAATGAAGCAAGTTAAAGATTTGTATTACAAAAACTTTGGACCTTTGAAGCAAGAAATTGAAGAAGATATCAGAATATGGAAAGATATCCTATGCTTGCGGGTCCATAGGCTTAACATAGTAAAAATGGCCATTCTAACAAAAGCAATCTACAGATTCAATGCAATTATTGCTTGCTGATGTTATTCTATTAAATGTTTACAGATTAAACTATCCTTAATATACCTTTTTGGAAAAACATGGTTTTGCCATGTGTAGCTTGTCCTTGTGAATGTGTACATTGAGCTTGAACTCATGGCAACTTTATGAAGGTGACTTGTCTTAACCTTCAGTGTAAAAATTTTCTAAGGCTTTGAATAAAGTGGGCAGTTGCATGAAACTTTAGTTTGTCTCATTCATCAGCTCCATTCTCCCAGGTCCTACCACCACTAAAGCACAAAATATCAACTCAAAATAAATCAAGGTCTTCAACATAACACTGGAAACTCTACTAGAGAAAAACACCTAAGATATGGGCGTAAGTAAAGACATTCTATAAAGGATTTTGATGACCCAGGGGATAAAATAGTCTATAATTGACAAGTGACACAGCATGATTAAAACTTCTTTAGGAAAACTATCAAGGGAAAAGGCAATCTATAGAATGGAAGAACACCCTTGCCTGTAATGCCTTTGACACAAGCATCTAGAACATATAAAGAACTAAAAAACAAAATAAAAAACAAAGCACAACAACAACAATAAAACCCTGAATATCTATAAGAAAAAATAACACTGAACAGAAATTTCTCAGATGACTAACAAACCTTTATAAAGTGTTCAATATCATTACCTTTATTTATTACTTTCAGTTGCTGTGATAAAAATACCAACTCCAAAAGTAATTTAGAAAGAAATTTTATTTCATATATGGTTCCAGAGGGATACTGAGTCCATAGTGGGACAGCATGGCAACTGGTAAGCATGGCATCAGGAGCACAAAGCAGAGAGATAATGTCTCAACTGCATACAGGAAGCAGACAAGGCAGGAAACAGGTGAGGAGATAGACTCCTAAAGACGACCTTCAGTCAAGTGCTTTCTTGAACAAGACTAGACTTCTTAACCATTTCATTACCTACCTATACAATGCCACCAGCTGGGTACCAAGTGTTCAAATACATGAGCCTATGGAGAACATTTCTAACTCAAACCACACATAAGACACCAAAAATGCAAATAAAATCTAATTTGAGGTTCTTTTCTTGTTTATTAATTATGTTATTTACTTTTCATCCCAATCAAAGCTTCCCTTTCCTCCTCTCCTCCCAATACCCCCTTCTCGCCTCACCCCCACCCATTCACCCATCCTTCCCTTCTCAGAAAAGATCAGGTCTCTCATGGATATCAACCAACTTTGGCATATGAAATTCAATTAAGATTAGGCACATCTTTTACTGAGGCTAGACAAGGCAGCCTAGTTAGGGAAAAAAGATCCAAAGGCGCGCAATGTAATTAGAGGTAGCCCCTGCTTCCCCTTTAGGAGTCCTACATTAAGACCCAACTGCACAACTGTTACATATAAGCAGAGGTCCTAGCTCCATCCCATGAATGCTTTCTTGGTAGTTTAGTCTTATGAGCACCTATGGGCCCAGGTTAGTTGATTCTATAGGTTTTTTGTGGTGTCCTTGAGCCCTTTGACTCTTTCAAACCTTCCTCCTTTTCTTCTACAGATTTCCCCAAGTTTTACTTAATGTTTAGCTGTGAATCACTGCATCAGTTTCCATCAGTTACTGGGTGAACCCTCTCTGATGACAGTTATGCTAGTATTCTGTCTGCAAGTATAGCAGAATGTCATAAATAGTGTCAGGAGTAGGGTATCTCTCATGGCATGGTCTCAAGATGGGCCAGCTATTGGCTGGCTATTCTTTCTGCTCCACATTTTACACCTGTACATCTTGTAGGCAGGACAAATTATGGGTCTAAGGTGTTGTGGCAGAGTTGGTATCCCTATCTCTCTAGACTTGCTTGGTTAAAGGAGATGGCTAGTTCAGGCTCTCTATCTCCCATTATTAGGAGTCTTAGCTAGGATCAACCTTATAGATTCCTGGGAGTTTCCTTTGTCCTAGATTTCTAGTTCTTACCAGAAATCACCCCACCCCAATCCAGTTGCTTCTCCCAGTACTCTCACCCTCCTTCCTCTTCACACTTTGTCCCTCCTGTTCCCATCTCCACTGGCTCTTGACCCAGTAACCTTCCTCCATCCATCCTTAATGTCTAATCAGGAATTAGAAATCACAGTGAGATTCAAGTGACTCCCTTTAAGTCCTCCTTGTTACTTAGCTTTTTGGGATGTATGGTTTGTAGCATAGTTATCCTGTGCTTTATGATTAATGACCATGTATAAGTGAGTACATACCAGGTTTGTCTTTCTGGGTCTGATTACCTCATTCACAATTGTCTTTTCTAGTTCCATCCATTTGCCTGCAAATTTCATGATATATTTGTTTTTAATGGGTGAGCAATACTCCATCATATAAATTTACCACATTTATTTATGCATTCTTCAGTAGAGGAACATCTAGCCCATTTCTACTTTCTGGCTATTAAAAATTAAGGTGTCATGAACATAGTTAAACAAGTGTATTGTGGTATAGCAGAGCTTCTCTTGAGTATATGCCCAGGAGTGATATTGAGGTAGGTCTATAACAAATTTTCTGGGAAACTGCCAAATTGATTTACAAAGTGATTGCACAATACTGAATTCCCCCCAGCAATGGAAAAGTGTTCTCTGTGTACACATACTTGAAAACATGAGCTGTGGCTTTGGTCTTAGTAGTCATTCTGACAGGTATAAAAAGGAATCTCAGAGTGGTTTTTGATTTGCATTTCCATGTTGATTAAAGATGTACATTTCTTTTTTTTAGTTTTTTAAATTATTAGATATATTTTTTATTTACATCACAAGTGTTGTCCCCTTTCCAGGTTCCCTAACCTATCCCCCCTCCACCTGATCACCAATTCACCAACTTTTACTTCCCTGTCCTGGCATTCCCCTATACTGGGGCATCAAGCCTTCTAAGGACCAAGGGCCTCTCATCTCTTTGATGTCCAACAAGGCAATACTCTGCTGCATGCTTCTGGAGTCATGGGTGCCTCCATGTGTACTCTTTGGTTGGTGGTTTAGTATCTGGGTTATCTGGGAGTAATGGGTGGATCAAATTGTTGTTCCTCTTATGGCACTGCAAACCCCTTCAGATCCTTTGGTCCTTTCTTTAGCTCTTCCACTGAGGACCCCGTGCTCAGTTCAATGGTTGACTGAGAGTGCCCCCCTCTGTATTTGTCATGCACTGGCAGAGTCTCCCAGGTGACAGCTATATCAGGCTCCTGTCAGCAAGCACTTGTTGGCATCCACAATAGTGTCTGGGTTTTGAAACTGTATATGGGAGTGATCCCTAGGAGAGGCAGTCTCTGGATAGTCTTTCACTCAGTTTCTGCTCCACACTTTGTCTCTGTATCTCCTCCCATGGGTATTTTGTTCCCCCTTCTAAAAAGTACCAGAGTATTCATACTTTGTTCTTCCTTCTTCTTGAGCTTCATTTGGTCTGTGAATAGAATCTTGGGTATTCTAGGCTTCTGTGCTAATATCCACTTATCAGTGAGTACATTCCATGTGTGGTTTTTTTTTTGTGATTAAGTTACCTCACTCAGGATGATATTTTCTAGTTCCATCTACTGGCTTAAGAATTTCATGAACGCATTGTTTTTAATAGCTGAGTAGTATTCCATTGTGTAAATGTACCACATTTTCTGTACCCATTCCTCTGTTAAGGGACAGCTGGGTTCTTTCCAGCTTCTGACTATTATAAATAAGGCTGCTATGAACATAGTGGAGCATGTGTCCTTATTACATGCTGGAGAATTCTCTGGGTATATGCCCAGGAGTGGTATAGCAGGGTCCTCCAGTAGTATCATGCCCAGTTTTCTAAGAAACTGCCAAACTGATTTCCAGAGTGGTTGTACCAGCTTACAATCCCACCAGCAGTGGAGGAGTGTTCCTCTTTCTCCACATCCTCACCAGCACCTGCTGCCCCTGAGTTTTTTATTTTAGCCATTCTGACTGGTGTGAGGTGAGATCTCAGGGTTGTCTTGATTTACATTTCCCTAATGACTAAGGATGATGAACATCCTTTAGGTGCTTATCAGCCATTCCATATTCCTCAGGTGAAAATTCTTTTGTTTAGCTCTAAAAAAAACCCTATTTTTAAAGAGGGTTATGTGGTTCTCTGGAGTCAAAGAACTTCTTGAGTGAGTTCTTTGTATATATTGGATATTAGCCCTTTGTCAGATGTAGGGTTGATAAGGATCTTTTCCCAATTTGTTGATTGCTGTTTTGTCCTTTTGACCGTGTCCTTTGCCTTACAGAAACTTTGTAATTTTTTGAGGTCCCATTTGTCAATCCTTGATCTTAGAGCATATGCTATAGGTTTTCTGTTCAGAAAATTTTCTGCTGTGCCCATGTGCTCAAGGATCTTCCTCAGTCTCTTTTCTAGTAGATTAAGTATTTCTGGTTTTATGTGGAGGTCCTTGATCCACTTGGACTTGAGCTTTGTACAAGGAGATAAGAATGGATCAATTTGCCTTTTTCTGCATGCTAACCACAAGTTGAACCAGCACCATATGGTGAAAAGGCTATCTTTTTTGCATAGGATGGTTTTAGCTCCTTTGTCAAAGATCAAGTGGGTTCCTTTCTTGATCTTCAGTTCTATTCCATTGATCTACCTGCCTGTCACTGTACCAACACCATGCAGTTTTAACACTATTGCTCTGTAGTACTGCTTGTGGTCCAGGATACTGCTTCCCCCAGAAGTTCTTTTACTGTTGAGAATAGTTTTAGCTATGTTGGGTTATTGTTATTACAGATAAATTTGAGAATTGCTCTTTCTAACTCTATTAAGTTGGAATATTGATGGAGATTGCATTGAATCTGTACATTGTTTTTGCCAAGAAGAACATTTTTACTGCATTAATCCTGCCAACCCACAAGCATGGGAGACCTTTCCATCTTCTGAGGTTTTCTTCGACTTCTTTTTTCAGAGACTATGAGGCTCTTGTCATAGAGATCTTTCACTTGTTTGGTTAGAGTCACACCAAGATACTTTATATTGTTTGTGACTATTGTGAAGGGTGTCAATTCCCTAATTATTTTCTCAGCCTGATTATCCTTTGATTATAGGAAAGATACTGATTTGTTTGAGTTAATTTTATGTCCAACCACTTTGCTAAAGGAGTCCTCTGGTGGAGTTTTTTTTGGGTCACTTAAGTATACTTATATATCATCTGCAAATAGTGATAGTTTGACCTCTTCCTTTGCAATCTGTATTCTTTTGACCTCCTTTTGTTGTCTAATTGCTCTAGCTAGAACTTCAAGAACTGTATTGAATAGATACGGTGAGAGAGGGCAGCCTTGTCTAGTCACTGATTCTAGTGGGATTGCTTCAAGTTTCTCTCCATTTAGTTTGATGTTGGCTGCTCGTTTGCTGTATATTGCTTTTACTTTGTTTGGGTATGGGCATTGAATTCCTGATCTTCCCAAATCTTTTAACATGAAAGTATGCTGAATTTTGTCAAATGCTTTTTCAGCATCTAATGAAATGACCATGTGGCTTTTTTCTTTGTGTTTGTTTATGTAGAGGATTATATTAATGGATTTCCATATATTGAACCATCCCTGCATCCCTGGAATGAAGCCTACTTGATCATGGTGAATGATCATTTTGATGTGTTCTCGGATTCGATTCACAAGAGTTTTATTGAGTATTTTTGCATCAATATTCATAAGTGAAATTGGTCTGAAGTACTCATTCTTTGTTGTATCTTTGTGTGGTTTTGGTATCAGCATATTTGTGGCTTTATAAAACGTGTTGGGTAGTGTTCCCTCTGTTTCTATTTTGTGGAATAGTTTGAAAAGTATTGATCTTAGGTCTTCTTTGGAGGTCTGATAGAATTCTGCACTAAAACCATCTGTTCCTGTACTTTTTTTTGTTGGGAGACTTTCAATGACTGCTTCTTTTTCTTTAGGGGTTATGGGACTGGTTAGATGGTCTAACTGATCCTGATTTAACTTTGGTATTTGACATCTGTCTAGAAAATTGTCCATTTAATCCTTATTTTCCCATTGTGTTGAATATAGGCTTTTGTAGTAGGATCTGATGATTTTTTTTTAATTTCCTCAGTTTCTGTTGTTAGAGCTCCATTTTCATTTCCAATTTTGCTAATTTGGATACTGTCTCTTTACCTGCCCTCTGGTTAGTCTGGCTAAGGGTTTATCTATCTTGTTGATTTTCTCAAAGAACCACCTCCTGGTTTTGTTGATGCATTGTACAGTTCCTTTTATTTCTACTTGGTTGAGTTCACCCCTGAGTTTGATGATTTCCTGCTCTTAGGTGTATTAACTTCTTTTTGTTCTAAAGCTTTCAGGTGTGCTGTTAGGCTGCTAGTGTATGCTCTCTCTAGCTTCTCTTTGGAGGCACTCAGAGCTATGAGTTTTCCTCTTAGCACTGCATTCATTGTGTCCCATAAGTTTGTGTATGTTATGCCTTCATTTTCATTAAATTCTAAAAAGTTTTTGATTTCTTTCCTTATTTCTTCCTTGACCAAGGTATCATTGAGTAGAGCATTGTTCAGCTTCCATGTGTATGTGTGCTTTCTGGTGTTTTTGTTGCTATTGAAGACCAACCTTAATCTGTAGTGATCTGATAGGAGGCATCAGATTATTTCAATCTTCTTATATCTGTTGAGGTGTATTTTGTGACCAATTACATGGTCAATTTTGGAGAAGGTACCAAGAAGTGCTGAGAAGTAGTTATATTCTTTTGATTTAGGATGAAATGTTTATAGATATCTGTTAAATCCATTTGTTCCATAACTTCCATTAGTTTCACTGTGTCTCTGTTTAGTTTATGTTTCCCTGATCTGTTCTTTGATGAGAGTGGGGTGTTGAAGTCACCCACAATTATTTTGTGAGGTATAATGTCTTTGAGCTTTAGTAATATTTCTTTTATGAATATGGGTGCCCTTGTTTTTGTAGCATAGATGTTCAGAATTGAAAGTTCTTCTTGGTAGATTTTTCCTTTGATGAGTATCCTTCCATGTCTTTTTTGATGACTTTTGGTTGAAAATCTATTTTATCAAATATTAGAATGGCTACTCCAGCTTGTTTCTTAGGACCATTTGCTTGGCAAATTGTTTTCCAGCCTTTTACTCTTAGGTAGTGTTTGTCTTTGACACTGAGGTGCGTTTCCTGTATGCAGCAAAATGCTGCATCCTGTTTAAATATCCAGTCCTTTAGTTTATGTCTTTTTATTGGAGAATTGAGTCCATTGATGTTAAGAGATATTAAGGAATAGTGATTGTTGCTTCCTGTTATTTTTGATGTAATTTTTATTTTTTTGTGGTTATTTTCTTTTGGGTTTGTTGAATGAAAATTGCTTTCTTGCTTTTTCTAGGGTATAGTTTCCCTCCTTGTATTGGCGTTTTCCATCTGTTATCCTTTGTAGGCCTGGATTTGTGGAAAGATATTATGTAAATTTGATTTTATCATGGAATATCTTGGTTTCTCCATCTATGGTGATTCAGAGTTTTTCTGGGTATAGTTGTCTGGGCTGGCATTTGTGTTCTCTTAGGGTCTGTATGAGATCTGCCAAGGGTCTTCTACCTTTCCTGGTCTCTGATGAGAAGTCTGGCATGATATTGGTAAGTCTGAATTCATAAGTTACTTGACCTTTTTCCCTTACTGCTTTTAATAGTCTTTCTTTGTTTATTGCTTTGGTGTTTTGATTATTATGTGCCAGGAGGAATTTCTGTTCTGGTCTTGTTTGTTTGAGCTTCCATAGGCTTCTTGTATGTTCTTGTATGTTTTCTTCTATAATTTTGTTGAAGATATTTACTGGTCCTTTAAGTTGGAACTCTTCACTCTCTTTTATGCCTATAATCCTTATATCTGATCTTCTCATTGGGTCCTGGATTTCCTGGATGTTTTGGGTTATAAGCTTTTTGAATTTTGCATTTTCTTTGACTGTTGTGTCAATGTCTTCTATGTTATCTTTAACACCTGAGATTATTTCTTCTATCTCTTGTATTCTATGTTGATGCTTGCCTCTATGACTCCTGATTTCTTTCCAAGGTTTTCTATCTCCAGAGTTGTCTCTCTTTGTGATTTCTTTATTGTTTCTACCTCCATTTTTAGATCCTGGATGGATTTGTTCAGCTCTTTCACTTGTTTGTTTGTGTTTTCCTGTAGTTCTTTAAGATAATTTTGTGTTTCCTTTTTAAGCACATCCACCCATATTCTCCTTTATTTCTTTAAGGAAGTTTTTTATGTCCTTCTTGAAGTCCTCTATCAGCATTATGAGATCTGTTTTTTGTTTTGATTTCTTTCCTTATTTCTTCCTTGACCAAGGTATCATTTGTCATGCACTAGCAGAGCCTCCCAGGTGACACCTATATCTGGCTCCAGTCAGCAAGTACTTGTGGGCATCGATAATAGAGTCTGGGTTTTGTAACTGTATATGAGATGGATCACTAGGTGGGGTAGTCTGTGGAAGGTATTTCCCTCAGTCTCTGCTCCATACTTGGTCTCTGTATCTCTTTCTGTGGGCACTTTGTTCCCTATTCTAAGAAGGACCAGAGTATCCATACTTTGTTCTTCCTTCTTCTTGGCCATAATTTGATATGTGAATTTAGTCTTGGGTATTCTGAACTTCTGGGCTATTATGCACTTATCAGTGAGTGCATACCATGGGTGTTCTTTTGTGATTGGGTTATCTCACTTAAGATGATATTTTCCAGTTCCACCAATTTGCCTAATAATTTCATGAATTCTTCATGTATTCATGAATTTTTAAATATTTAATAGCTAAGTAGTATTCCATTGTGTAAATATACCACATTTTCTGTATCCATTTTTCTGTTGAGGGACATCTGGGTTCTTTCTAACTTCTGACTATCATAAATAGGGCTGCTATGACCATAGTGAAGCACGTGTCCAGGAGTGGTATAACAGGGTCCTCCAGAGTGATCTGTGCCGAGAGGGAGCACAGTACCCTACACCATCTTTGATCTGGTAACAGAGCAGTTGAGACCTCCAGGTGCTTGGGACACAGACGGCTGGTGTGCTCCCTGCACCCAAGAGCTGGCCAGTTCTGTGGTCATCTAAGTGCCAGCTCTGGTGTGGGACATCTGTTCTACAGAGGGATCCACATTGGGAGAGAGCACACCAGCCTCCCTTTAGCCACCTCTGCTCCAGGGATTGACTGCACTGAGTCTCTAGGTATGCATGGATTTCCCAAGTGTAACATCACTTGGGGCAAGGCACATCAGGGCTCCAAAGTCACTCAGGAGTAGGGCAGCAATTGTTGCCAGGGGAAACCCGGTCATCCAGGGGGGCAGAAATAGCCTTGCAGGCTCACAGGAGGTTTAAGCACCAGCCAGTGACAGCAGGACCAACTAACACCAGAGATAACCAGATGGCAAAAGGCAAATGTAGGAATGTTACTAACAGAAATCAAGGCAATATGGCACCATCCGAACCCAACTCTCCAACAGCAACAAGTCATGGATACCCAATCACACCCGAAAGGCAAGATCTGGATTTAAAATCAGTTCTCATGATGCTATTAGACGATTTCAAGAAGGACGTAAATAAATCTCATAGAGAAATACAGGAGAACATGAATCAACGGGTAGAAGCCCTTACAAAGGAAACACAAAAATTGCTAATAGAAATGCAGGAGAATATGGGTTAACAGATAGAGGCCCATAAGGATGTAACTCAAAAATAGCTTAAAGAAATACAGGAGAACATGAATCAATGGGTAGATGCCCTTACAAGGGAAACACAAAAATCACTAAAAGGAATGCAGGAGAATATGGGTCAACAGATGGAAGCACATAAGGAGGAAACACAGAAATCGCTTAAAGAAATACAGGAGAACTTGGGTCAACAGGCAGAAGTCCTGAAAAAGGAAACACAAAAATATCTTAAAGAAATACAGGAAAACACAAACAAACAAGTGAAGGAACTGAGCAGGTCCATCCAGGATCTAAAAAAGGAAGAAGAAACAACAAAGAAATCACAAAGGGAGACAACTTTGGAGATAGAAAACATTGGGAAGAATTCCGGGGTCATAGATGCAAACATCAATAATAGAATACAAGAGAAGGAAGAAAGAATTTCAGGTGCTGAAGATACCATAGAAAGCATCAACTCAATAGTCAAAGAAAATGCAAAATGCAGAAAACACAACTAGAAAATCTGGAGGAAATGGACAATTTCCTAGAAAGATACCAAATACCAAAATTAAATCAGGATCAAATAGACCATCTAAACCATTCTATAATGCCTGAAGAAATAGAAGTGGTCATTGGAAGTCTTCCAACCAAAAAAAGCACAAGACCAGATGGTTTTAGTGCAGAATTCTACCAGACTTTCAAAGAAGACCTAACACCAATACTCTTCAAACTATTCCACAAAATAGAAATAGAAGGACCACTACCCAACTCGTTCTATGAAGCCACAATTACACTGATACCAAAATCACACAAAGATCTGACAAAAAAAGAGAATCTCAGACCAATTTCTCTTATGAATATTGATGCAAACATACTCAAAAAAATTCTTGCCAAACGAATCTAAGAACACATTAAAATGATCATTCACCACGATCAAGTAGGCTTCATCCCAGGGATGCAGGGAGGGTTCAATATAAATAAGTCCATCAATATAATCCACTACATAAACAATCTCAAAGTAAAAAAAAGGACATTTCATTAGATGCTGAAAAAGCATTTGACAAATTTCAGCATCCTTTCATGCTAAAAGTCTTGGAAAGATCAGGAATTCAAGGCCCATATCTAAACATAGTAAAAGCAATTCACAGCAAATGAGTAGCCAACATCAAAATAATGGAGAGAAACTTGAAACAATCCCACTAAAATCAGGGACTAGACAGGGCTGCCCTCTCTCTCCATATCTTTTCAGTATAGTACTTGAAGTTCTAGCTAGAACAATTAGACAACAAAAGGAGGTCAAAGGGATACAAAATGGAAAGGAAGAAGTCAAAGTATCACTATTTGCAGACCATATGATAGTATACTTATGTGACCCAAAGAACTCCACTAGAGAACTCCTACAGCTGATAAACAACTTCAGCAAAGTGGCCGGATATAATCAACTCAAGCAAATCAGTAGCCTTTCTATACTCAAAGGATAAGCAGGCTGAGAAAGAAATAAGAGAAATGATACTGTTCCCGATAGCTACAAACAATATAAAGTATCTTGGTGTGACTCTAACCAAACAACTGAAAAATCTGTATGACAAGAACTTCAAGTCTCTGAAGAAAGAAATTGAAGAAGACCTCAGAAGATGGAAAAATCTTCCATGTTCATGGATTGGCAGGATTAATATAGTAAAAATGACCATCTTACCAAAAGCATATACAGATTCAATGCAAGCCCCATCAAAATCACAACTCAATTGTTCATAGAGTTAGAAAGAGCAATTCAAAATTCATCTGGAATAACAGAAAACCCAGGATAGCTAAATCTATTCTCAAGAGTAAAAGAACGTCTGGGGGAATCAGTATCCTGGACCTCAAGCTGTACTACAGAGCAATAGTGTTAAAAACAGCATGGTATTTGTATAGAGACAGGCATGTAGATCAATGGACCAGAATTGAAGATCCAGAAATGAGTCCACACTCCTATGGTCACTTGATCTTTGACAAAGGAGCTAAAACCATCCAGTGGGAAAAAGATAGCCTTTTCAACAAATGGTGCTGGCTCAACTGGAAGTCAGCATGCAGAAGAATGCAAATTGATCCATTCTTGTCTCCTTGTACTAAGCTCAATTCCACGTGGTTCAAGGACCTCCACATAAAACCAGACACACTGAAACTAATAGAAAGAAACTAGGGAAAAGCCTTGAACATATGGGCAGAGGGGAAAATCTCCTGAACAGAACACCAATATCTTATGCTCTAAGATCAAGAATTGACAAATGGGACCTCATAAAATTGCAATTTTCTGTAAGGCAAAGGACACTGTCAAAGGACAAAGCAGTAGTCAACAAACTGGGAAAAGATCTTTATCAACCCTACATCCGACAGAGGGCTAATATCCAATATATACAAAGAACTCAAGAAGTTAGACTCCAGAGAGGCAAGTAACCCTATTAAAAATGGGGTACAGAGCTAAAGAAAGAGTTCTCACCTGAAGAATATCGAATGGCCGAGAAGCACCTAAAGAAATGTTCCAGTTCTGACCATTTGCCTAGGAAATTTTGTGAATTCATTGTTTTTAATTGCAGAGTAGTATTTCATTGTGTAAATATTCCACATCTTCTGAATCCATTTCTCCGTTGAGGAACATCTGGGTTCTTTCCAGCTTCTGGCTATTATAAATAAGGCTGCTATGAACATAGTGGAGCTTATGTCCTTATTGCATGCAGGTAAAGCCTCTGGGTATATGCCCAGGAGTGGTATAGCCGGATCCTCCGGGAGTGTCATGCCCAGTTTTCTGAGGAACCGCCAGACTGCTTTCCAGAGTGGTTGTACCAGCTTGCAATCCAACCAGCAGCGGAGGAATGTTCCTCTTTCTCCACATCCTCACCAACAACTGCTGTCTCCTGTGTTTTTGATCTTAGCCATTCTGACTGGTGTGAGATGGAATCTCAGGGTTGTTTTGATTTGCATTTCCCTAATGACTAAGGATGTTGAACATTTCTTTAGGTGCTTCTCAGCCATTAGATATTCTTCAGGTGAGAACTCTTTGTTTAACTCTGTACTCCATTTTTTAATAGGGTTACTTGCCTCTCTGGAGTTTAACTTCTTGAGTTCTTTGTATATATTGGATATTAGCCCTCTGTCGGATGTAGGGTTGGTAAAGATCAATTCCCAGTTAGTTGGATGCCACTTAGTCTTTTTGACAGTGTCTTTTGCCTTACAGAAACTTTGTAATTTTATAAGGTCCCATTTGTCAATTCTTGATCTTAGAGCTTAAGCTATTGGAGTTCTGTTCAGGAAATTCTCCCCTGTGCCCATATATTCAAGGTTCTTCCCTAGTTTCCTTTCTATTAGGTTCAGTGTGCCTGGTTTTATGTGGAGGTCCTTGATCCACTTGGAATTGAGCTTAGTGCAAGGAAATAAGAATGGTTCAATTTGCATTCTTCTGCATGCTGACCTCCAGTTGAACCAGCACCATTTGTTGAAAAAGCTGTCTTTTTTCCACTGGATGGTTTTAGCTCCTTTGTCAAAGATCAAGTGACCATAGGCATGTGGACTCATTTCTGGATCTTCAATTCTGTTCCATTGATCTACATGCCTGTCACTGTACCAATACCATGCAAAGTTTTTAACACTATTCCTCTGTAGTACAGCTTGAGGTTCGGGATATTGATACCCCCAGAAGTTCTCATGGTATGCAGGAACTGATAAGGGGATATTAACCCAGAATCTTGGAATACCCTAGACACAATTCACATATCAATATATTTTCAAGAAGATGGAAGGAGAGACCCCTGGTCCTGGAAAGTCTGGATGTAGGGGAATGCCAGGACAGAGAAGGGAGCGGGGGTTGAATGGGGAAAAGAGGGAGGGAAGAGTGCTTAGGGGACTTTTGGGGAGGGAGGAAATGGGAAAGGGGAAGTGATTTGGAATGTAAATAAAAAATTTAGGAAAAAAAGAAATGTACAGTTTATAATTATATTAACCCTGTTGAGCTCTAATTAAACATTTTTCCCTTTAAAAAAAAAGAAATGTTCAACATCCTTAGTCATTAGGGAAATGCAAATCAAATCCACCCTGAGATTTCACCCCATACCAGTCAGAATGGCTAAGATCAAAAACACAGGAGACAGCAGGTGTTGGTGAGGATGTGGAGAAAGAGGAACACTCCTCCACTGCTGGTGGGATTGCAAGCTGGTACAACCTGGCAGGAAAGCAGTCTGGCGGTTCCTCAATTTCTTGATTGAGCATAATACTACCGGTGGACCCTGCTATATCACTGTTTTGCATATACCCAGAGGATTCTCCTGCATGTAATAAGGACACATGCTCCACTATGTTCATAGCAGCCTTATTTATAATAGCCAGAAGCTGGAAAGAACCCAGATGTCCCTCAATGGAGGAATGGATATAGAAGATTTGATATATGTACACAATGGAATACTACTCTGCAATTAAAAACAATGAACTCACAAAATTCTTCGGCAAATGGTCAGACCTGGAAAATATCATCCTTAGTGAGGTAACCCAATTGCAAAAGAACACACATGGTGTGCAGTCACTGATAAGGGGATATTATTCCAGAAACTCGGAATACCCAAGCCACAATTCACATATCAATTGATTTCCAGGAAGATGGAAGGAGAGACCCCTGGTCCTGGAAAGACTGGATGCAGGGGAATACCAGGACAGAGAAGCGAGAGAGGGTTGAATGGGGAACAGGGAGAGGAAAGAGGGCTTATGAGTCTTTTGTGGAGGGGGGAACCAGGAAAGGGGAAATCATTGGGAATGCAAATAAAAAAATATAGAAAGTAAAAAAAAAATAGAAAAAAAATGAGGGACTTGTAATTCGAATGCAAAACAAACAAACAAACAAACAACAACAACAACAACAACAAAAAACAGGGTCCTTCAGTAGTGTCACACCCAGTGTTCTGAGGAACTGCCAGACTGCTTTCCAGAGTGGTTGTACCAGCTTGCAATCCCACCAGCAGTGGAGGAGTGTTCCTCTTTCTCCACATCCTCGCCAACACCTGCTGTCTCCTGTGTTTTTGATCTTAGCCATTCTGACTGGTGTGAGGTGAAATCTCAGGGTTGTTTTGATTTGCATTTCCCTGATGACTAAGAATGTTGAATATTTCTTTAGGTTCTTCTAGGTCATTCAGTATTCTTCAGGCAAAAATTCTTTGTTCAGCTCTGTACCCCATTTTTTCATAGGGTTATTTGGCTCTCTAGAGTCTAACTTCTTGAGTTCTTTGTATATATTGGATATTAGCCCTCTGTCGGATGTACGGTTGGTAAAGATCTTTTCCCAATTTGTTGGTTGCTGATTTGTCCTATTGACAGGGTCCTTTGCCTTACAGAAACTTTGCAATTTTATGAGGTCTCATTTGTCAATTCTTTATCTTAGAGCATACCATATAGGTTTTCTGTTCAGGAAAATTTCCCCTCTGCCCATGTGCTCAAGGCTCTTCCCCAGTTTCTTTTCTATTAGTTTCAGTGTATCTGATTTTATGTGGAGGTCCTTGCTCCACTTGGACTTGAGCTTAGTACAATGTGATAAGAATGAATCAATTTGCATTTTCTGCCTACTAACCACCAGTTGAACCAGCACCATTTGTGGAAAAGGCTATCTTTTTTTGCACAGGATCCTTTTTCAAAGATCAAGTGACCATAGGTGTGTGGGTTCATTTCTGGATCCTCAATTCTATTCCATTGATCTACCTGCCTTTCACTGTACCTATACCATGCAGTTTCTAACACTATTGCTCTGTAGTACTGCTTGAGGTCCAGGATACTGATTCCTTCCGAAGTTCTTTTACTGTTGAGAATAGTTTTAGCTATCATGGGTTTTTTCTTATTCCAGAAGAATTTGAGAATTGCTCTTTCTAACTCTACGAAGAATTGAATTGGGGTTTTGATGGGGATTGCATTGAATCTGTACATTGCTTTTGGAAAGATGGCCATTTTTACTATATTAATCCTGCCAATACAAGAGCATGGGAGATCTTTTCATATTCTGAGGTCTTCTTCCATTTCTGTCTTCAGAGACTTGAAGTTCTTGTCATACAGATCTTTCACTTGTTTGTTTAGAGTCACACCATGATACTTTATAGTGTTTGTGACTATTGTGAAGTTTATCAATTCCCTAATTTCTTTCTCACCCTGTTTATCCTTTGATTATAGGAGGGCTACTGATTTGTTTGATTCAATTTTATATCCGGCCAGTTTGCTAAAGTTGTTCTCTGGTAGAGTTTTTTTCGTTGCTTAAGTATACTATCATATCATCTGAAAATAGTGATAATTTGACTTCTTCCTTTCCAATTTATATCCTTTTGACTTCCTTTTGTTGTTTAATTGCTCTAGCTAGTACTTCAAATCCTATATTGAATAAATATGGAGAGAGAAGGCAAACTTGTCTAGTCCATGATTTTAGTGGGATTGCTTCAAGTTTCTCTCCATTTAGTTTGATGTTGGTTATTGATTTGCTGTATATTGCTTTTACTATGTTTAGGTATGGGCCTTGAATTCCTGTTTTTTTCCAAGACTTTAAACAAGAAGGTAGGATGAATTTTGTCAAATGCTTTTTTAGCATCTCATGAAATGATCAAGTGGTTTTTTTTTTAGTTTGTTTATGTAGTGAATTACATTGATGGATTTCTGTATATTGAACCATCCCTTCATCCCTGGGGTAAAGACTACTTGATCATGCTGAATGATCGTTTTCATGTGTTCTTGGATTTGGTTGGCAAGAATTTTATTGAGTATTTTTATGTCGATATTCATAAGGGAAATTGGTGTAAAGTTCTCTTTCTTTTGTGGATCCTTGTGTGGTTTTGGTATCAGTGAAATTGTGGCTTCATAGAATGAGTTGAGTAGTGTTCCTTCTGTTTCTATCTTGTGGAATAGTTTAAAGAGTATTGATGTTAGGTCTTCTTTGTAGGTCTAATAGAATTCTGCACTAAAACCATCTTGTTCTGTGCTTTTTTTTTGGTTGGGAGTCTTTCAATGACCACTTCTATTACTTTAGGTGTTATGGGACTGTTTAGATGGTCTATCTGATCCTTATTTAACTTTGATATTTGGTATCTATCTAGGAAATCGTCTATTTCCTCCAGATTTTCCAGTTGTATTCAGTATAGGCTTTTGTTGTAGGATCTGATGATTTTTTTGAATTTCCTCAGTTTCTGTTGTTAGAGCTCCCTTTTCATTTCTGATTTTGTTAATTTAAATACTGTCTCTGTGCCCTCTGGTTAGTCTGGCTAAGGGTTGATCTATCTTGTTGATTTTCTCTGAGAACCACCTCCTGGTTTTGTTGATGCATTGTACAGTTCCTTTTATTTCTACTTGGTTGAATTCACCCTTGAATTTGATGATTTCCTGCCTTCTCCTCCTCTTAGGTGTATTAGCTTCTTTCTGTTCTAAAGCTTTCAGGTGTGCTGTTAGGCTGCTAGTGTATGCTCTCTCCAGCTTCTCTTTGAAGGCACTCAAAGCTATGAGCAGTGCTAAGGCACTGCTTTCATTGTGTCCCATAAGTTTGTGTATGTTGTGCCTTCATTTTCATTAAATTCTAAAGAGTCTTTGATTTCTTTCCTTATTTCTTCCTTGACCAAGGTATCATTGAGTAGAGCATTGTTCAGTTTCCATGTGTATGTGTGCTTTCTGGTGTTTTTGTTGCTATTGAAGAACACCCTTACTCCATAGTGATTTGATAGGAGGCATGGGATTAGTTTAATTTTCTTAAATCTGAGAAATTAGTTTAATTTTCTTAAATCTGAGGTCTGTTTTGTGATCAATTATATGGTCAGTTTTGGAGAAGGTTCCAAGAAGTGCTGAGAAGAAGGTATATTCTTTTGATTTAGGATGAAATACTCTATAGATACCTACTAAATCCATTTGGTCCATGACTTCTGCTCCTTTCACTGTGTCTCTGTTTAGTTTGTGTTTCCCTGTTCTGTCCATTGAGGAGAGTGTGGTGTTGAAGTCACCCACAATTATTGTGTGAGGTGCAATGTGTGCTTTAAGCTTAATTATGGTTTCTTTTATGAATGAGGGTGCCCTTGTATTTGGAGCATAGAAGTTCAGAATTGAGAATTCTTCTTGGTAGACTTTTCCCTTGATGATTATAAAGTTTCCTTCTGTGTCTTTTTTGATGATTTTTGGATGAAAGTCTATTTTATTCAAGATCAGAATGGCTACTCCATATTGTTCCCTGGGACCATTTGCTCGGAAAATTATTTTATAGCCTTTTACTCTGAGTTAGTGTTTGTCTTTGACACTGAGATGCATTTCCTGTATGCTGCAAAATGTTGGGTCCTGTTTATGTATCCAGTCTCTTAATCTCTGTCTTTTTATTGTGTAACTGAGTCCATTGATGTTAAGAGATTTTAGAGAATAGTGATTGTTGCTTCCTGTTATTTTTTGATGTAATTTTTATTTTTGTGTGGTTATCTTCTTTTGGGTTTGTTGAAAGAAGAATAATATCTTACTTTTTCTAGTGTGCAGTTTCCCTCCATTTGTTGGTGTTTTCTATTCATTATCCTTTGAAGGGCTGTGTTTGGAAAGATATTGTGTAATTTTTTTTGTCATGGAATACCTTGCTTTCTCCATCTATGGTATTTTTGAGATTTGCTGAGTATAGCAGTCTGTTCCCTTAGGTTATGTATGACATCTGCCCAGGCTCTTCTGGCTTTCATAGTCTCTGGTGAGAAGTCTGGTGTAATTCTTGGAAATCTTCACTCTCTTCTATACCTATAATTATTAGATTTGGTCCTGTCATTGTGTCCTGGTTATCCTGGATGTTTTGGGTCATGAGCATTTTGCTTTTTGTCTTTTCCTTGAGTGTTGTGTCAATGCTTTCTATGGTATCTTCCGCATCTGAGATTCTCTCTTCTATCTCTTGTATTCTGTTTTTGATGCTTGCATCCATGACTCCTGACTTCTTTCCTAGGTTTTCTATGACCAGAGTTGTTACTCTTTGTTATTTCTTTATTGTTTCTACCTCCATTTTTAGATCCTGGATTGTTTTGTACAATTCTTTCACCTGTTTTGTTGTGTTTTCCCTTAGTTCTTTAAGGGCTTCTTCCTTTTTACTTGTGTTCTTCTGTAATCCTTTAAGGGTGTGTATTAGTCAGGGTTCTCTAGAGTCACAGAATGTATGGGTAGTCTCTATATAGTTAGGGAATTTGTCGATGACTTACAGCTTGTAGTTCAACTCCCCAGTAGTCAGTAGTACTTGTGGATGGAAGTCCAAGGATCTAGCAGTTGCTTAGTCCCATGAGGCAGCTGTGGATGAAGTCCAAGGATCTAGCAGTTGCTCAGTCCCACAAGGCAAGCAAACCAGGATGAGTGAGAGTAAATCTTCCTTCTTCCAATGTCCTTATATAGGTCTCCAGCAGAGGGTGTGGCCCAGATTAAAGGCATGTGCCATTGCACCATTAATCTCAGATGACCTTGAACTCAGAGATCTCCTTATCTTAATCTTCTGGAATTCATAGTCACTATGCTTCAAGATCTCCATGCCGAGATCCAGGTCAGAAACTTGTATCTCTGAGCCTCCAGATTAGGATCATAGGTGAGCCTTCCAATTCTTGATTAGTTTATTCCTGATATAGTCAAGTTGACAACCATGAAAAGCCACTACAGAGAGTTATTTATATCTTTCTCGAAGCCATCTATCAGCATCGTGAGCTGTGATTTTAAATCCAAATCTTTCTTTTCTGGTGTGTTGGCGTATCCAGAACTTGCTGTTGTGGGAGAATTGGGTTCGGATAGTGCCATGTTTCCTTGATTTCTGGTAGTAACTTTCCTATGTTTGCCTTTTGCCATCTGATTATCTCTGGTGTTTGTTGGTTCTGCCGTCTGTGACTGGTGCTTGTCCCTCCTGTGTGCATGCAAGCCTGTCTCAGCACCCCTTGGTGACTGATTCTCCCCTGGCACAGAGTGCTGTGGCACTGCCCAGCTCCTGGGTGCTGGTGGGGCCCTGGCAGAAAGAGTCCCTATTGATCTTACACTCAGGTGTTCCCTGTGTACCTGACTGCACCCATCTGCTCAGTCACAGGAGCAAAGATGGCAGCTTCACTGCTAAATGTGGAACTCCCTGCTGGGTAGATGTCCCCTGTCAGGTAGGTGCACAGACAGCAGTGGCACTGCCCAGCTCCTGGGTGCAGCTGGGCCCCTGGCAGACCGATTCCCAAGTGATCTTACACTCGGGTGTTCTCTGCATTCCTGGCTGTAACAGCCTGCTCAGTCTCAGGAGTAAAGTTGGTGGCCTCACCTCTAACTCTGGGATGTGATTTTAAATCCAACTCTTGCTTTTCCAGTGTGTTGGGGTATCCGGAACTTGCTGTGGTGGGAGAACTTGGGTTCTGATTGTTGCCAAGTAGCTTTGGTTTCTATTGGTAGGGTTCTTGCTCTTGCTTTTCTCCATCTGGTCATTTCTGCTGTTAGTTGGTCTTTCCGTCTCTTGTTGGAGCTTATCCCTCCTGTGCGCCTGGAAGCCTGTGTCCATACTCCTGGGAGACTAACTTTCTTCTGGCAGGGTCTGTGCAGAAAAAGGCTGTGGAGTTGCCTGGCTCCCTGTTGCAAATGGCGATTGGAAGGCTCATGTCCCTGCTGCTCCACAGACTCTATGCCCTGTGCGCTCCTAGTTGTTCCCATCTGTAGAGATATTGGAGAGAAAGTGGAGCTCTCACCTCTGCATTCAGAAGTGAAAGTGCAACTGGAAGATCACTCTCTCTGATAGAGCTGTGCACAGAAGACTCTGGAGCCGCCGAGCTCTTTGGTGCAAATGGTGACCAGAAGGCACCTGTTCCAGTTCATCCACTGATCCTATGCCCTGTGTGCTCCTAGATGTTCCCCTCCAGAGAGATATTGGAGGGAAAGTGAAGCTCTCACCTCCACGCTCAAAAGTGGAGGCACTGCTGAGAGATCACTCTCTCTTGTCAGGCTGTACACAGAAGGCTGTGGAGCCGCTGGACTCCCTGGTGCAAATGGCCTGTACATTTCTTTAAGTGCTTCCTCTGATGAGAATTCTCCTTTTAAATCTGTACCTCATTTTTGAAATTGGATTATTTGGTTTGCTAATGTCTAATTTCTTGAGTTCTTTATATATTTTGGATGTTATCTCTCTGTCAGCTATGGACTTGGTGAAAATCTTTGCCAATTCTATGGACTACTGTCTTCTCCTTTTGACAGTGTCCTTTGCCTTACAGAAGCTTTTGTTTCAGGAGGTCCCATTTATCATTGTTGATCTTAGTGATGTCTCCTGTACCAATGCATTCATTCAAGGCTATTCCTGACTTTCCCTTCTATCATGTTTATTGTATCTGGTTTTATGTTGAGATCATTGATCCTCTTGAACTTGAGTTTTGTGAAGGGTGATATACATTATTTGCATTATTGTACATGCAGACATCCAGTTAGACAAACCATTTGTTGAAGATACTTTTTTTTCTGTTGACTTCTTTGTCAAACAATCAAGTATCCATAGGTGTGTGAATTTACTTCTGGTTCTTCAATTTGATTCCATTGATCAACCTATTTCTATACCAATACCATGTAGTTTTTATTGCTATTTCTCTGTAGTACAGCTTGAAGTCAGGGATGGTGTGACCTCAAGAAGTTCTTTTATTGTACCAATTTTTAGGAATTCTAGGCTTTTGTTTTTCCATATGAAGTGAAGTATTGTTTTGTTTTTTGTTTTGTATTTTTATTTGTTTGTTTTGAGATATGTACAGAATGTGTTAGACTTTTTATGGGAATTGTGTTGAATTTGTAGAGTGCTGTTGGAAAGATGGCCATTTTCACTATGTTAATTCTACTGATCCATGAGCATGAGATAACTTTCAATCTTCTGACATCTTCTTTAATATCTTTCTTCAAAATTTTCAAGTTCTTGTCATAGAGGTCTTTCACTTGCTTGGTTACAGTTATCCCAAGATATTGTTTGTGGGTATTTTGAAGGGTATTGTTTTCCTAACTTCTTTAGTTGTCCATTTTTTATTTGTATATAGGAGGGCTACTGATTTTTTTAGTTAATTTGGTATCCTGCCATATTGCTGAAAATGTTTTTCAACTATAGGAGTTTTCTGGTAGAATTTTGGGGGTCATTTATGCATACAATCATATCACCTGCAAATAGCAATACTTTGTCTTTTTCCTTTCCATTTTGTATCCCCGGATCTCCTTTTGTTGTCTTATTGCTCCAGCTAGAACTTCAAGTATTATATAGAAGAGATGGGGAGAATGTGGACAACCTTGTCTTGCTCCTGATTTTAGTGAATTTGCTTTAAGTTTCTCTTTATTTAATTTGATACTAGCTATCAGCTTGCTGTATATTGCCTTTATTGTGTTTATGTATGTGGATGGTATCCCTGATCTCTCCAAGACTTATATCAGGAAGGGATACTGAATTTTGTCAAAGAATGTTTAAGCATCTAATGAGATAATCATGTTTTTTTTCTTTTAATTTGTTTATGGAGTGGGTTACATTGGTAAATTTTTGTATGCTGAAGCATCTCTGGATCTCTGAGATGAAGCCTACTTGATCATACTGGATGATGTTTTTGATGTGCTCTTGGATTCAGTTTGTGAGTATTTTACTGAGTATTTCTACATCAATGTTCATAAACTAGATTGATCTGAAATACTCTTTCTTGATTGAGTCTTTGTGTGGTTTAGATATCAGGGTGACTGTAGCCTCATAAAATGAGTTTGGCAGTGATCCTTCTCTTTCTATTTTGTGTACTAGTTTGAGGAATATTGATATTAGATCTTCTTTGAAAGTCTGTCAGAGTTCTAGGCTAAAACCATCTAGCCTTTGCTTTTTTGGGGGGGGTGTTGGAAATTTTTTAAAATTATATTATTTATTTACATTCCAGTTGCTGCCCCCTCCCACATTTCCTCATCCCTTTACTCCTCCTTCTTGCCTCCGAGAGGGTGCTCCCCACCCCCAGGCCTTCCCTGCCTCTTCCCTGGAGCCTCAAGTCTCCTGAGGATTAAGCGCATCTTCTCCCACTGAGGCCAGATCAGGCAGACCTCTGTAATATATGTCCCAGGGCCTTGGACTGGCCCATGTATTCTGCCTTGTTGGTGGCTCAGTCTCTGGGAGCTCCTTGGAGTCTGTGTTAGTTGAGAGTGCTGGCCTTCCTATGGAGTCTCCCTCCCCTTCAGCTTCTTCGATCCTAACCTGAATTCAACCGTAGGGGTCCCAGACTTCAGTCCAATGGCTGGATGTAAGTATCTATGTCTGTCTTTGTCAGCTGTTGGTAAGGCCCCTCAAAGGACAGCCATGCCAGGCTCCTGTCTGTAAGCACATAATAGCATCCATAATAGTGTCAGGCCTTGTCTGCCCCCACCCCATGAGATGGATCTTCTCCATTCTTGTCTCTGAAGGTTTTATAGACAGGAACAATTCTGGGTAAGAAAATTTGACTGTGGGTTAGTACCTCAGTCACTCCACTTGAGGTCCTGTCTATATATTAGAGGTGAACTCTTCGAGTTCTCTCTCCTCACTGTTAGGCATTGCATCTAAGGTCACTCCCATTGAGTTCTGAGAGTCTCTCACCTCCCAGGTCTCTGATGCTTTCTAGAGGGTGCCCCTGCCTCCCACCCCCAGAGGCTGCATATGTCCATTCATTCTGCTAGCCCTCTAGGCTTCCCTCCTGTCCCTTCCATATCTGTTCTCCTTTTCCCTTCCCCCTATCCTCTCCCATACAGGTTCCTCCATCTGCTTCTGTGATTATTTTCTTCCCTTTTCTAAGTGGGATTGAAACATCCTCACTTGGGCCTTTCTGCTTGTTAAACTTCCTAAGGTCTGTGGGTTATATCCTAGGTATTCTGTACATTTTGGCTAATATCCTCTTATTAGTGAGTACATCCCATGTCCTTTTGGGTCTGTGTTACCTCACTCAAGATGATATTTTCTAGCTCCATACATTTGCCTGCAAAATTCATGATGTCCTCATTTTAAATAGCTGAATATTATTCCATTGTATGAATGAACCACATTTTCTTTATCCATTCTTTGGTTAAGGGACATCTGGGTTTTTTCCAGCTTCTGGCTGTTACAAATAAGGCTGGTATGAACATTGTGGAGTATGGCTGAGAGACTTTAATGACTAATTCTTTTTCCTTGGGGTTTTAGAACTTTAAAAATTGTTTATCTGACTGTGATTTAACTTTGGTAAGTGGTACTTATCAAGAAAATCATACATTTTGTTTAGATTTACCAATTTTGTGGAGTACAAGTTTTTTTTTATTATTATTTATTTTATTTTATTTTTTTTAATTTACATTCCAAATCATTTCCCCGTTCCCGTTTCCTCCCTCCCCGAAAGTTCCATAAGCCCCCTTCCCTCCCTCTTTTCTCCATTCAACCCCCTCTCATTACTCTGTCCTGGCGTTCCCCTACATCCAGTCTTTCCAGGACCAGGGGTCTCTCCTTCCATCTTTTTAGAAATCTATTGATATGCGGATTGGGTCTAGGGTATTCCGAGATTCTGGGTCAATATCCCCTTATCAGTGACTGCATACCATGTGTGTTCTTTTGTGATTGGGTTACCTCACTAAGGATGATATTTTCAAGATCTGACCATTTGCCTAGGAATTTCGTGAATTCATTCTTTTTAATTGCAGACTAGTATTCCATTGTGTAGATATACCACATCTTCTGAATCCATTCCTCCGTTGAGGGACATCTGGGTTCTTTCCAGCTTCTGGCTATTATAAATAAGGCTGCTATGAACATAGTGGAGCATGTGTCCTTATTGCATGCAGGTAAAGTCTCTGGGTATATGCCCAGGAGTGGTATAGCCGGATCCTCCGGGAGTGTCATGCCCAGTTTTCTGAGGAACCGCCAGACTGCATTCCAGAGTGGTTGTACCAGCCTGCAATTCCACCAGCAGTGGAGGAGTGTTCCTCTTTCTCCACATCCTCGCCAACAACTGCTGTCTCCTGTGTTTTTGATCTTAGCCATCCTGACTGGTGTGAGATGGAATCTCAGGGTTGTTTTGATTTGCATTTCCCTAATGACTAAGGATGATGAACATCTCTTTAGGTGCTTCTCAGCCATTAGATATTCTTGAGGTGAGAACTCTTTGTGTAGCTCTGTACCCCATTTTTTAATAGGGTTACTTGCCTCTCTGGAGTTTAACTTCTTGAGTTCTTTGTATATCTTGGATATTAGCCCTCTGTCGAATGTAAGGTTGGTAAAGATCATTTCCCAGTTAGTTGGTTGCCGCTTTGTCTTTTTGACAGTGTCTTTTGCCTTGCAAAAACTTTGTAATTTAATGAGGTCCCATTTGTCTATTTACTATCACTATTTGCAGACGATATGATAGTATACATAAGCGACCCAAAGAACTCCACTAGAGAACTCCTACAGCTGATAAACGACTTCAGCAAAGTGGCCGGATATAAAATCAACTCAAGCAAGTCAGAAGCCTTCCTATACTCAAAGGATAAGCAGGCTGAGAAAGAAGTGAGAGAAATAATACCCTTCACGATAGCCACAAACCATATTAAGTATCTTGGTGTGACTCTAACCAAACAAGTGAAAGATCTGTATGACAAGAACTTCAAGTCTCTGAAGAGAGAAATTGAAGAAGACCTCAGAAGATGGAAAAATCTGCCATGCTCATGGATTGGCAGGATTAATATAGTAAAAATGAGCATCTTACCAAAAGTAATACACAGATTCAATGCAATCCCCATCAAAATCCCAACTCAATTCTTCATAGAGTTAGAAAGAGCAATTCAAAAATTCATCTGGAATAACAGAAAACCCAGAATAGCTAAAACTATTCTCAAGAGTAAAAGAACCTCTGGGGGAATCAGTATCCCGGACCTCAAGCTGTACTACAGAGCAATAGTGTTAAAAACTGCATGGTATTGGTACAGTAACAGACATGTAGATCAATGGAACAGAATTGAAGACCCAGAAATGAATCCACACTCCTATGGTCACTTGATCTTTGACAAAGGAGCTAAAACCATCCAGTGGAAAAAAGATAGCCTTTTCAACAAATGGTGCTGGCTCAGCTGGAGGTCAACATGCAGAAGAATGCAAATTGACCCATCCTTATCTCCTTGCACTAAGCTCAATTCTAAGTGGATCAAAGATCTCCACATAAAACCAGACACACTGAAACTAATAGAAGGGAAACTAGGGAAGAACCTTGAACATATGGAGTACAAGTTTTTGAAATAAGATACAATGATTCTTTGGATTCCCTCTGTGTCTGTTTTCTTGTCCCCTTTTCTTTTCTGATTTTCTTAATTTGGATTTTCTCTCTCTTATAGTTGGTTTCTAAGTGTTTGTCTATGTTGTTGATTTTCTTAAAGAACCAACTCTTTGTTTCATTGTTTCTTTGTATCATTCTCTTTGTTTCTATTTTATTGATTTCAGCCCTGAGTTTGATTATTTCTTGTCATCTACTCTTCAATGGTGTGTTTGCTGCTTCTTCTTCTTCTTCTTCTTCTTCTTCTTCTTCTTCTTCTTCTTCTTCTTCTTATTATTATTATTATTATTATTATTATTATATTATTATTATTATTATTTATTTATTTATTTATTTTCTATATTCTTTATTTACATTCCAAATGATTTCCCCTTTTCTGGTCCCCCCTCCCTGAAAGTCCCATAAGCCCTCTTCCCTCTCCCTGTTCCCCATTTGCCTAAGAATTTCATGAATTCATTGTTTTTAATTGCTGAGCAGTATTCCATTGTGTAAATATACATGGAAAATATCTCTGATAAAATTGAAGAAATATATAGAAAAACACATTAAGATTGACTATTTCATGGAAAAATTATATAGATAAAATGGTAGGCATAAAAATATTCCTAAGTTGATTGAAAGTAAAATTATAAACATTTTCTGATAAAATTGAAGATTTACATGGAAAATATTTCTGATAAAATTGAAAAAATATATGGAAGACATTAAAATTGAAGATCATCATTGAAAATTATAGAGATAAAAAGGTAGGCATAAAAATATTTCTAAGTTGATTGAAAGTGAAATTATAACCATTTTCTGATAAAAGTGAAGATTTACATGGAAAATATCTCTGATAAAATTGAAGAAATATATAAAAACACGTTAAGATTGAGTTTTTCATGGAAAAATTATACAGATAAAATGGTAGGCATAAAAATATTCCTAAGTTTTTTGAAAGTGGAATTATAAACATTTTCTGATAAAATTGAAGATCTACAAGGAAAATATTTCTGAAAAAGTTCAAGAAATATATTGAAAAACATGTTAAAAGTGACTATTTCATAGAAAATTATACAGATAAAATGGAAGGTATAAAAATGTTCCTAAGTTGATTAAAAGTAAAATTATAGACATTTTCTGATAAAATTGAAGATTTACATGGAAAATATTTCTGATAAAATTGAAGAAAAATATAAAAAAATGTTAAAATTGAAGATTATCATGGACAATTATACCGATAAAGTGGTAGGCATAAAAATATACCTAAACTGATTGAAAGTGGAATTATAAACATTTTCTGACAAAATTGAAGATTTGCATGGAAAATATTTCTGATAAAATTGAAGAAATATACAGAAAAATGTTAAAATTAAAGATTATCATGGAAAATAATACAGTTAAAATGGTAGACATAAAACAACATTACTAAATTGAAAGAGGAATCACAATCATTTTCTGATAAAATTGAAGATTTACATGAAAAATATTTCTGTTAGACTATGATTTTTGTTGGGGTTTGAATCCATTGATATTAAGGAATAGTAATTGTTGCTTCCTGTTATTTTTGATGTTCTTTTTATGTTTGTGTGGTTCCTTTCTTTTAGGTTTGTTGGAAAAAGATTACTTTCTTGCTTTTTCTAGGGTGTAGTTTCCCTCCTCATGTTGGCATTTTCCATCTATTATCCTTTGTAAGGCTGGATTTGTGGAAAGATATTGTGTTAATTTAGTTTTATCATGGAATATCTTGGTTTCTCCATCTATGGTAATTGAGAGTTTTGCTGGGTATAGTAGTTTGGGCTGGCATTTGTGTTCTCTTAAGGTCTGTATGAGATCTGCCCAGGATCTTCTAGCTTTCATCGACTTAGGTGAGAAGTCTGGTGTAATTCTGATAGGTCTGCCTTTATATGTTACTTGACCTTTTTCCCTTACTGCTTTTAATATTCTTTCTTTGTTTAATGCATTTAGTGTTTTGATTATTATGTGCCAGGAGGACTTTCTGGTCTGGTCCAGTCTGTTTGGAGTTCTATAGGCTTCTTGTATGTTCATGGACATCTCTTTCTTTAGGTTAGGGAAGTTTTCTTCTATAATTTTGTTGAAGATATTTACTGGCCCTTTACATTGGAAATCTTCACTGTCTTCTAAACCTATAATCCTTAGGTTTGGTCTTCTCATTGTGTTCTGGATTTCCTGGATGTTTGGGTTCAGGAGCTTTTTGCATTTTGCATTTTCTTTGACTGTTGAGTCAATGTTTTCTATGGTATCTTCAGCCCCTGAGATTCTTTCTTCTATCTCTTATATTCTGTAGTTGATGCTTGCATCTATGATTCCTGAATTCTTTCCAAGATTTTCTATCTCCAAAGATGTCTCACTTTGTGATTTCTTTATTGTTTCTACTTCCATTTTTAGATCCTGGATGGTTTTGTTTAGTTCCTTCACTTGTTTGTTTGTGTTCTCCTGTAATTCTTTCAGAGATTTTTGTGTTTCCTCTTTAAGGGCCTTTACCATTTGACCCATGTTCTCCTGTATTTCTTTAAGGGAGTTATTTATGTCCTTCTTGATATCCTCTAACAGCATCGTGAGA
Organism: Tokudaia tokunoshimensis; assembly: GCA_036184795.1. NCBI lineage: Eukaryota > Metazoa > Chordata > Mammalia > Rodentia > Muridae > Tokudaia > Tokudaia tokunoshimensis. The sequence goes on along the minus strand of BTHU01000015.1, from coordinate 2,414,278 downwards.
TGAGATTTTAAATCCACCTCCTGGTTTTCCGGTGTGTTGGGGTATCTGGTACTTGCTGTGGTGGGAGAACTGGGCTCTGATGTTGCCAAGTAGCCTTGGTTTCTGTTGGTAGGGTTCTTGCACTTGCCTTTCGCCATCTCATTATCTCTGGTGTTAGTTGGTCTTGTTGTCTCTGGCTGGAGCTTGCCCCTCCTATGGGTCTGTAAACCTGTGTCTGTACTCCTGGGAGACCAACTCTCTTCTGGCAGGGTCTGTGCACAGAAGACTTTGGAGCTGCCTGATTGTCTGTTGCAGATGGTGCCTGGAAGGTGTTTGCTTCTCTTTGTTCTAGAGCTTTCAGGTATACTTTTAAATTGCTAATATGAGAACTCTCCAACTTCTTTATGAAGGTAATTAAAACTAAACTTGAACATTCCTCTTAGCCCTGCTTTCATCGTGTCCCATAAGTTTGAGTATGTTGTGCCTTCATTTTCCATGAATACTAAAATATCTTTAATTTCTTTATTTCTTCCTTGACACAGTGGTCACTGAGTAGGGAGTTATTTCCATGAGTTTGTAAGCTTTCTGATGTCTCTGTTTTTGTTGAAATCCAGCTTTAATCCATGGTGCTCTGATACAGGGGGTTATTTAAATTTTCTTGTCTCTGTTGGGATGCACATTGTGATTGAGTATATGGGAAAGTTTAGAGGAAGTTCTGTGAGGTACTGAGAAAAGGGTATATTCTTTTCTGTTTGGTGACATGTTCTGTATTTATCTCTTGGGTCCATTTGATTCATAACCTCTATTAGTTTCATTTTTCTGTTTAATTTTGGTCTGGATGACCTGTCCATTGGTGAGAATAGGGAGCTGCTAAAGTTTCCCACTGTTAACATGTGGGGGTTTATGTGTGATTTACTAATGTTTCTTTTATGAATGTGGGTGTCCTTGCATTTAAAATGCTGTCTTGGTGGATTTTTTTTCCTTTGGTGAATATGAAGTGTACTTCCCTATCTCTTTGGATTAATTTTGGTTAAAAATCTATTTTATTACATATTAGATGAATTTTCCAGCTTTCTTGTTTTGTCCATTTGCTTGGAAAATCTTTTTCCAACCCTTTACTCTGTCTATCTTTGATGAAGTGTATTTCTTTTATGCAGCAGAACGATGGATCCTGTTTTTCACATCCATTCTGTTGCCCTGTATCTTTTTATTGGGGAATTAAGTTCACTGGTGTTGAGATATGTTAGGGATCAATGATTATTAATTCCTGTTATTTAGATATTGGTCGTAGTTATATGTGTGTTTTTCCTTTTGCAGCTTTTAATCTTCTTTCACTTTTCTGTATATTTAGTGTTTTGATTATTATGCAGTGAGAGGCTTTTCTTTTCTGGTTTAATCTATTTGGTGTTATGTAAGCTTCTTGTATGTTTATAGCTGTCTCTTTCTTTAGGTTAGGGAAGTTTTCTTGTATGATTTTGTTTAAGATATTTTCTGGGCCTTTGCGTTGATAATTTTCTTCTATTTCTATTATTCTTTTTTTTTTCCAAAAGAAAGCTTTTATTACTTTTTTTTAATTATTTATTTTATTTTATTTTATTTTATTTTATTTTTAATTTAATTTAATTTTATTTTTTTAATTTACATTCCAAATCACTTCCCCTTTCCCGTTTCCTCCCTCCCCGAAAGTCCCATAAGCCCCCTTCCCTCCCTCTTTTCTCCGTTCAACCCCCTCTCATTACTCTGTCCTGGCGTTCCCCTACATCCAGTCTTTCCAGGACCAGGGGTCTCTCCTTCCATCTTTTTAGAAATCTATTGATATGCTGATTGTGTCTAGGGTATTCTGAGATTCTGGGTCAATATCCCCTTATCAGTGACTTCATACCATGTGTGATCTTTTGTGATTGGGTTACCTCACTAAGGATGATATTTTCAAGTTCTGACCATTTGCCTAGGAATTTCGTGAATTCATTGTTTTTAATTGCAGAGTAGTATTCCATTGTGTAAATATACCACATCTTCTGAATCCATTCCTCCGTTGAGGGACATCTGGGTTCTTTCCAGCTTCTGGCTATTATAAATAAGGCTGCTATGAATATAGTGGAGCATGTGTCCTTATTGCATGCAGGTAAAGTCTCTGGGTATATGCCCAGGAGTGGTATAGCCGGATCCTCTGGAAGTGTCATGCCCAGTTTTCTGAGGAGCCGCCAGACTGCTTTCCAGAGTGGTTGTACCAGCCTGCAATTCCACCAGCAGTGGAGGAGTGTTCCTCTTTCTCCACATCCTCGCCAACAACTGCTGTCTCCTGTGTTTTTGATCTTAGCCATCCTGACTGGTGTGAGATGGAATCTCAGGGTTGTTTTGATTTGCATTTCCCTAATGACTAAGGATGATGAACATCTCTTTAGGTGCTTCTCAGCCATTAGATATTCTTCAGGTGAGAACTCTTTGTGGAGCTCTGTACCCCATTTTTTAATAGGGTTACTTGCCTCTCTGGAGTTTAACTTCTTGAGTTCTTTGTATATCTTGGATATTAGCCCTCTGTCGGATGTAAGGTTGGTAAAGATCATTTCCCAGTTAGTTGGTTGCCGCTTTGTCTTTTTGACGGTGTCTTTTGCCTTGCAAAAACTTTGTAATTTAATGAGGTCCCATTTGTCTATTCTTGATCTTAGAGCATAAGCTATTGGAGTTCTGTTCAGGAAATTCTCCCCTGTGCCCATATGTTCAAGGTTCTTCCCTAGTTTCCCTTCTATTAGTTTCAGTGTGTCTGGTTTTATGTGGAGATCTTTGATCCACTTAGAATTGAGCTTAGTGCAAGGAGATAAGAATGGGTCAATTTGCATTCTTCTGCATGTTGACCTCCAGCTGAGCCAGCACCATTTGTTGAAAAGGCTATCTTTTTTCCACTGGATGGTTTTAGCTCCTTTGTCAAAGATCAAGTGACCATAGGAGTGTGGATTCATTTCTGGGTCTTCAATTCTGTTCCATTGATCTACATGTCTGTCACTGTACCAATACCATGCGGTTTTTAACACTATTGCTCTGTAGTACAGCTTGAGGTCCGGGATACTGATTCCCCCAGAGGTTCTTTTACTCTTGAGTATAGTTTTAGCTATTCTAGGTTTTCTGTTATTCCAGATGAATTTTTGAATTGCTCTTTCTAACTCTATGAAGAATTGAGTTGGGATTTTGATGGGGATTGCATTGAATCTGTGTATTACTTTTGGTAAGATGCTCATTTTTACTATATTAATCCTGCCAATCCATGAGCATGGCAGATTTTTCCATCTTCTGAGGTCTTCTTCAATTTCTCTCTTCAGAGACTTGAAGTTCTTGTCATACAGATCTTTCACTTGTTTGGTTAGAGTCACGCCAACATACTTAATATGGTTTGTGGCTATTGTGAAGGGTATTATTTCTCTTCTTTCTCAGCCTGCTTATCCTTTGAGTATAGGAATATTTCTATTATTCTTAAGTTTGGTCTTTTCGTGTTCCAAATTTCCTGGCTCTTTTGTGTTAGAAACTGTTGAGATTTGGCATTTTCTTTGATTAATTTATTAACTCTTGTATTGTATCTTCTACCACTGGGATTCTCTCTTCCATCTCTTATATTCTATTGGTGATGCTTGCATCTGTAGTTCTTATTCTCCAGGGTTGATTCTGTGTTTTCTTTATTGCTTCTATTTCAGTTTTCATGTCTTGAGCAGTTTTATGCATTTCCTTCATCTGTTTGATTGTGTTTTCCTTAAGGAATTTATATATTTCTTCTTTAGAGGCCTCAATCATCTTTATAAGATGAGATTTAAGGTCTTTGTCTTGCTCTTTAGGTGTATTAGGATATCCAGAACTTGTTGTAGTAGGATAGTTGGGTTTTGATAGTGCCATTTTGCCCTGGCTTTTGTTGTTTTTGTTTTTGTCCACTTGTCTTTAGCTATCTGGTTTTCTCTGGTATTGCCTGGCCTGGTAGTCCCTGGTGGTAGTAGGCCTCTGTGACTGCAGGTAGAGATGGTAGTACCTAATGGCAGGAGGTCTCTGGTTGTACTCAGTGGCAGCACACCTCCAGGGAAGCAAGCAGAGTTGGTTGTCTTGGGTGGCAGGAGGCCTTCAGGAAGGCAGGCAGGCCTATGGCCTGGGAAGTGGGGTGCACATCCAGGATTGCAGGTAGAGGTATAGCCTGGAATTTGGAACACAGAGGGGCTGTGGCAGACCTCACAGATGCTGGAATTGACAGGGACCAACAGGGCATGTATAACTCATTTTGTTGTCCTGGCTAGCAGCAAGCCTCCAGGGAGGCAGGCAGAGCTGTGGCCTAGGGAGTGGAGTGGAGATCTAGGATTGCAGATTTCCTTGTATTTCTTAAAATGATTTATTCATTTCCTCTTTAAAGGCCTATATCATCTTTATGAGATTGGATTTAAGATCATTTTGTTGTGCTTCAACTGTGTTAGTATATCCAGGGCTTGGTGTAGTAGGATTACTAGGCCCTGGTGGTGCCATATTGCCCTGGCTCTTGTTCATTATATTCTTAAAGATTGTCTTTAGCCACCTGGGTTTTGTGGTTATTATAGGTTTAGATGTCGATTTTTTAGTGTTTCTTTTTAGATGGGTGATATTTTTTGGATGTTTTCCTGCTTTGGTTTCTGTTTCTTCTAGCCTCAGTGACCTGAGGTTCTTATGACTAGGAACTCTTCTGATCCAGCAGGGTGTCTCACTCTTGGAGATTGGTTCTAATGCTTTGATTCAAACAGGAATCTGCATGTTTAAATGCTAAAGGTCCTTGTCCCCAATTGTTCTTTGATCAATAAAGATATCGGAGGCTAATGGTTGGGCAAAGGGAGATGGGGCAGACCCTTAGAGTTGCAAGGGCTAGGATGTGGTGGTGAGGAGATAAAGGATCACAAAGAGTTGGGGAAGAAAGATGGGATGCAGGAGCTACAAGAGAGAAAGCCAACAACCATGTGAGAATTTGGGTAAGTTACCACAGGCCAGGGTAGCAAAGGAAGGCTTAGGAGTGCCCAGCCTTTGAGGTAGCCAAGGCATTTTAAAAATAAGTTAATGTCTTTCATTTGGGGGGTCCAAAGAGCTGCTAGGTGGGTGGCTGGGAGCATAAGACACAGTAGCAAAACTCACTTCTACATCTGCTCTAGGGTTTTATGGCCTGTGTGACCTTTGGAGTTTTGTGTGCTAATCTTGCCTCTGGGATGCCTATTGACAGCATGGCCTGGAGTACTTGGTGCCAGAGTGGCTTCTGGAAAAGTAGGTAGGGTTGTAAGGTGAGAAATGAAGTGTAGGGTGTGAGGTACAGTTTAAGGCTGTTGGGCTTATTTTACGAGATTTGGCAAGCAGGGAATTAGGTGTAGAGTGGGTTTACCTGGTTGTCCCTGATGCCAGCAGGCCTCTGGGAATGCAGGCAGAGTTGTAGACCAGATTATGGAGAACAGATAACAGGGTTCAATTTACTACTGTTGAGTATTCCTTAAGGGGACTTAGCAAGAGCTTGGAGACTGGAGTTCTTATCTGGGTGTTCCTGTTGCCAGCAGGCCTGCAGAAAGTGCAGGTCATGTTGTGGGCTAGAAAATGGAGTGCAGGGGACAGGGTGTAGTTTACCACTGTTGGGCATGCTTTAGGGAGATTTGGCAGGCTGGAGATTGCCAGGTAGGGGTCTGCCTGATTGTCCCTGGTACAGACAGGCTTCCAAAAATACAAGCAGAATTGTGGGCCCCCTACTTTGAAATTCTTACCCCAGTCAGAGTGATTATAATCATGAAAACAAAGGGGGTGTCTGGCAAGATGACTGAGTAAAGACACTTGCAACCAACGCTCTTGTGTTTTATAAAAAAGGAAGGAGCCAAGGGTATGTTTGATAGAGCCAGGTATGGTGAGGTGGGAGGAGGTACCTCTGTGAGTCCTCCCTAAGGCATCCCTTCTCCCTGAGGTACCAGTGGGTACAGTGTAAAATAGAGTTTATTTAGGGCATGGGAAGGGGAGTTGAAAAGGAGAAGAGAAAGAGAAACAGAGAGAGAGAGAGAGAGAGAGAGAGAGAGAGAGAGAGAGAGAGAGAGAGGAAGAAGAAGAGGAAGAGGAGGAGGAGAGAAGAGAAGAGAAGAGAAGAGGAGAGGAGAGAAGAGAAGAGAAGAGAAGAGAAGAGAAGAGAAGAGAAGAGAAGAGAAGAGAAGAGAAGAGAAGAGAAGAGGAAAGGGAAGGCCAGCCAGTAACATGTGGAGGTGTGGAGGAGTGGGGGAGAGGGAAAAAAGGGTCAGGGAGAGAAAAGAATCAGAGCCAGAGAGAATAAGAATGGGGGCTATCCCAAAAGCTGTTGGCTGTTCATGGGATATGTTCTTTAAGCTGGGCTGCCTTGTCTGGCCTTAGTGGTAGAGGAAGCACCTAGCCTCGCAGAGATGAAGTGCCAGGGTATGAAGGGGTCATAGACAACTGCTGAGGCTTGGAATTGTGGCAGACATTGGTAAAGGTGCAGTCTCAGTGGCAGTTGAAACCCCAAGATTGAAAGGGTCATGGAGACAAGTTGAGTCTTGGTACTATGAAGAAAGCCTATGAGAGGCTATTGGTGAAAGTCCAGCCCAGTTATGCCAGGAGACCCCAGCATTTTGGAGATGCTAATACTATCCAACAACCAAGGACAGAAGTAGCTATTGTATGTAGCCTTAACCTTGGAGACAAGGTGTACATTCCATAAGGTAAAGCTGTAAAGCTGACCAAGACCCTTTGGGGGAATCCAGAAGACTGTGAGTGAGTCCCAGACATGGGACATTTGGTCATTTATAATGTTGGAATTTGGTTTGGATTTGTTCAGATTATAACTGTGCCTTGGTTCTTCCCTGTTGAAATGAGAAAGTATTAAACTTAAATTGATTTTATAGGAGCCCACAACTGAGAAACTTGAAGCTTTTAAAAAAGACTTCATATTTTGGAGATATTTTTGAATATTTTTCTCAAGATTTACATTTTATTTGACATTATTTTATTAATGATAACATAACAATTGTTGTTCTAAAATATCCTAGATATGTTACAATGAACCTGACAAAATTTGAGATTAATGTGAAATATCAGCATAATTTTTCTAGATAAAAATACTTTGTAGAACAAATTCAGCATTAATCTGATCTAAAAATTATCTGCTTTGTCTGAAAGACAGTGTCCTTTGCCATATAGAAACTTTTCAGATTCATGAGGTGCCGTGTATTAATTGTCTTAGTGCATGTACTAATTGTATTCTGTTCAAGTCATAAGTCAATAATAACTAAACTACAAAAGTCTTTTTCTATGCCAAAGAATTCAAAGCTATCATCCCACTTCATATTCTTTCAGGTTCAGTGTATCTAGTTTCATGTTAAGGTCTTAGATCCATTTAGAGTTGAGTTTTGTGCAGAGTGAAAAGTATACCACTCTTTGGATTATTCTACATGTAGCATTCAGTTTGCCCAGCACCATTTATTGACAATGCTGTGCTCTTTTAAGTGTGTATTTCTGGCTTCTTTATCAAAAATCAGTTATCCATGGGTGTGAGGATTTGTGTCAAGGTCTTCAATTCTGTTCCATTGATGAATGTGTATGTTTTTGTGCCAATACCATTCACTTTTACTATTATAACTTTATAATACAACTTGAAATTAGTTTTCATTATTCAGGAGCATTTTAGCTAACTGGCCTTTTGTGTTTCCATATGAAGCTGAAAATTGTCCTTTCATGATATAGAAAGAATTATGTTAGAATTTTGATGGAGATTTCATTAAATCTGTAGATTGTCTTTATTAGGATGGCTGTTTTTACTATGTTGGAGTAGGTGTGGCCTTGTTAAGCATGTTACTGTGGGGTTAGGCTTTGATTCAGCTACACCCAGTGTAGCACACAATCCCCTTCTGCTGCCTGTGGATCAAGATGTAAAATTTTCAGCTTCTTTTCTAGAACTATGTCTGCCTACTTGCCACCATGGTGATAATGTCTAAACTTCTGAAATTATAAGCAAGCACCAATTAAATGTTTTCTTTTATTAAGAGTTGCTGTGGTCATGGTGTCTCTTCACAGCAATAGACACCCTAACAAAAACACTTTGACTTCTTTCTTTCCAACTTGTACCCTCTTGATGGCTTTGTTGGAGTATGTGTAGCTTTGTTGGAGGAGGTGTGCCATTGTGGAGGGCAAGCATTGAGGTCTCATAAGCTCAAGCTATGCCAAGTTTGATACCAGTTGCCTTATTGCTCTAGCTAAGACTTCAAGAACTAAACAAATACATATTCAGTATTATTTGGGTGGGATGTTCTATAAATAAATATATGTTAGGTAGGTCTATTTGATTAATGAACATTATTTAATCCCAGAGTTTATCTATTTAGCTTTTTTATCCCTGGTTGACTGAAATTATTGTGTTGGTAGAGAGATCTGTGGTTTTAATTCTAACTGATTCTTTTATGAAGATGTCTGCTGTTGTGTTGGTGCATATATGTTTAGGACTGTTATATCTTGTTTGGCTTTTCCTTTAAGGAAGAGAAAATGTCCCTTATCTCCTCTGATAGGTTTTGGCTTGAGGTTGATTTTGTCAAATATTAGAACATCTACATCTGCTTTGTTTCTTGGTCCCATTTCCTTGGAATACTTTTTTCACTCCTTTATCCTAAGGTGCCTGTGAGATATTTTTGGAGGCAGTAAAGTGAGGAATCTTATTATTTAACCCAATTGGTTATTCTTTCTCCTTATTAAGAAATTAAGACCACTAATATTAGAGTTATTATTGAATAGAAGAGTCCATGCACTTCTATTATTTTTGTGGTGTTCTATTAGGCTTCTTTTGATTCTGGAATAGTTATCTGTTCTTTCACTTTCTTGGGCATGTAACCTTCTCTTCAAACCTTGGGTATCCTTTTAGTATCTTCTATAGAAATGTCTTAGGGGTCACACATTTCATAAACTGTTTTGATTGTGGAACTTTTTCCTTTTCTCTTCAATTATGACAGATAGGTTTTCTGAGTATAATAGCCTGGAATGGCATTTGTAGTCTTTCATAACTTGTAGAACAGAAGTGCAATCTCATCTGCTGTGATGCTGATGGGCTTTCCTTTGTAAATAATCTGCTCATTCTCTCTTGCTGCTTTCATTATTCTTTGTTATGTAATTCATTGTTTTGATTATTATACGACACGGGGGGGTTCTTTTTTGTTCTTATATATTTGGTGTTCTACACCCCTCTCGAATCTTAATAGGCATCTCTTTCATTAGATTAGGGGAGTTTTCAGCTATGATTTTTTTCAAAAATATTTCTGTACCTTTGATCTTAGTCTCTTTCTCTGTCTTCTATAAACTATCATAGCTTTTTTATAAATGGTGTCCCTGAGTTCCAACCATTTTGTTCTTGGAGCATTTTGAATTTGACATTTTTTTTCTTTGACTAAGTGGTATAATTCCTCTAACTTGTCATTAAGACCTGGTATTTTTCTCTCCCACTTACATTTAATGTATTGGTGATTCTTTCCTCTGAATTTTTTTATTTAAATATCTAAAATTATTTCCTTTGGGTTTATTTAAAGTTTATTAAATTATGTGTTCATATCATTTCATTCAATTAGCTGTTTTGCAGCCTTCATTTCAGCATTCATATCTTCTTTTACTTCTTTCATCATGTTTGTTTTTGCTGTTTTTGATAGTCTATATATCATCTAAGTCACTTTTCTTAGAGGACATTACTGTAGTTGCACAAATTTTGGGTGGGAAACTTATTGTTTTGGGTTTTTCATGGTTGTGTATTTGTGGTGTATCCTGGCATGTAAAGTAAGATCATGGGTATGTTTTTGGTATAGAATATTTGACTCTCTTTTGTTGAATGGGTGTTTGAAGTTTGTTTCCTGTTATTTCAACTTGTTAGTTGGTTGACCAAATATGGATTGTAGAGTTCAATTCAGTGTTGAAGTTTGAATGAGCTTTCAGAAGTAAACCGAGTTCAGTTTGAGTTAAGTGAGGTTTCTAAACCAAGGATCAGACCCTTTGTAGTGTTAGTGGATCCTTACAGTCAATCTATAGAAGTGGTGTGGGATGTTAGGAATTGGTTGGTAGAGTTGGTGATATAACTCTGTAATTCCCTACCTAAAGAAGAGAGCCAAAAGGGAAGGTGTGGGACACGTGGTTCTCAGGTGAATTGTAGGGGTGGATGGAGTTCCTAACCTGGGTCTAGTGCTCTTCCCTGGAAAGGACAGTCCTCATGTCTAGGAGGTAAGCATAGTTGTTTGTCAGAGAAGGGACTGGGTATATGAAGCTGTGATGGGTAGAGTTGGTGAGGATATATGAAATTGACTCTGTGAGGGTCTAGTTTTCCTGTCTATGGATAAGGGAAGGGCACTCTGGCAAGGGTAGTGGGTTTAGCAGTGTGGGTTGGAGCTCCCTGATAAGTGTATGTGAAAAGAGGCATAGAAAGTCAAGTCAACATGTGTTTCTTAAGGCAAGTTATAGGGGCAGGTATAATTGCTAGTATGGGCCTAGTGTTTCCTACCACTACAGAGGGTAGGTCCTCAGATTAATGGGATGGGTGTAGTTGGCTGTGCTAGTCTAGTGTTTGATCAGAGAATCTATCACCTGTGTGCACTGGGAATAGATGAACTTGAGTTGGAGAAGGGTTCACCATTTAGTCTCTGATGAAGGTGTCAAAGACAAACTTTGCATTTCCTAGCTATTGTGAACACACTAGAAATAAACATATATAAATATCTCTATATAGGGCACAGAGTCCTTTTGGTATATGCTCAGATAGTATAGTTGGATAAGGTGGTAGATCTATTTCTAGCTTTTTTGAGGAAACTCCATATTGATTTCCACAGTGGCTGTACAAGTTTTCACTCCAATCAATACTAAGTAAGCATCATACATACTTTTCTGTTGTTGTGATAAAACACCATGACCAAAAGCAACTTGGGGAGGAAAGGGTTTATTTTACCTTATATTTCCAGATAACAATCCATCACTGAGGGAAGTCAGGGTAGGAACTCAAGGCATGAACATAGAGGCAGGAAATGAAACAGAGGATATGGAGGAATACTGCCTACTGGCTTGTTCATCATGGTTTGCTCATACTGCTTTCTTAAAGGACCCAGGATCAAAACCATCAGCTGTGAGCTGGGCCTTCCTACACCAATTGCTAATTAAGAAAACACCATCCTTGCCCACAGGCCAATGGTGTATGCTGTGACCTTCATGACAGCCCTTAAGGCTGTGGGAAAGAACTCTGAAGACATGAATTCAAGAATATATAATTTCTCAACTATGCAAAATATAAGAATGAAATATAAATTATATCAGGGGCTTCGTGGACTTAAAAAGAACAGAGACAGCTGTCCAAAAGATATTAAGAAAGGAGATAAAGAGATTTGAAGAGTAGTGATTGCAGGGTAAGATCTCACTCAGCTAAGTTTATTGTTTGTGCTTACAAAAAGCAGGCAGATTCTTGAGTTCAAGGTCAGCCTGGAACAGTGCTAGTTTTGACCCAGGTAGGGTGGGAATGAATCTCAGAGCCAGATCCCACCTGGTTTGCTTATTGTCTGTGCTTACAAAGACAGACAGACCTCTGAATTTATTGACATGTTAATATATATATATATATATATATATATATATATGTAAACTTGCTGTCTTTTCTAATAATCAAGGGGCTAAGATTATAAAATGTTGATTCATGGAATAATCAAAAGGGAACCTGGGGTGGATGATTGAATGAATATGCAAATAAGAGACTGGGCTTTTGTTTATAAGAGCTGAGCTGTCTGGAGATCTCTGGAGAGCCCGCAGGAGCAGAACACAAGGCTGTCAGCTTGTACCCCATGATTGACTTCAAGTCATTCTTGTACCCCATGATTGACTTCAAGTCATTCTTTTTGTTGCTTCCAAACACCCCTTCCTTATAACCCCTTTGCAAGCTAAGGGTGGACCTTGGCAAATGTATCTACTAGACACCACAAGATAAGAAATAAAATTTCCAGTGCCAGGAATTGGTTACACCTTTTGGAGTCATTGAAAAGTGAAGTCCCACAGATCCCAAAATATTGTTAGCTATTGTCAGTGTTCTTGGTTACCCCCCAGACCTTGATGGTAAGACCTTATTGATGATGATAGAAAGCAGAGAAATCAAGCTTGTACTATAATCTTCATAGCCAGTAACTAGCTCTCATAGTGCTAGAAGGTGGTGTGCATGCCACTAGAGGAGAAAAAGAAGTACTTAGCTATTTTGTCTGAAAACTACAACAAATGACCTACTAAGAGATACCTATTGGTGCAGTAGTGGCACAATGTGATACAAGTAATCAAACCTTTTGTTATCTAAACTCCAAATCTGGTACCATTACTGGGGGGAAGGACCTGTGCCTATATGTAGGTCTTGGGAGAAACTCTTTGTATTACTTTGCTAAATGGATGTAGTTTTAAACTGACTCCTAAAGACTTACAGTTTTGCTTGTAGCTTAGTACCTCTCTCACCACTCATTGGGGAAGCTTCCTTTTGCAGTAGAGAGTAATTAACACAGAGACCCACAATTGGTCAGGCTGCAAGGAGTAAGAGACTGTGGAGTTCTCAGTTCTAAATGAAATGCCTATATCAAACCTTTTCCTCCCAATACTCAGGAATCATGGTGGAAAGGCATGGAAATATCATAAGAGCTAGAAGTAGAGAATGATTACAAGAGAACTATTTCTGGACACAACTGGGAATACGAATTCACATATTAATTCACAGCAATTGAGACAGGATGCACAGGACCTGTGCAAGATCAAGGCAGACAAAATTCCAGCATGGAGAAGGGACATGGATACAAAGTCCCACTTCCACTGAAAGATATATTAGCAATTGATAGTTACTAAGGAGAAGTAGAACCAGTTTTCTTCTTTAAGGGTACCCTAGTGAATTGACAATTTTTGTATAACAAAGGAAACTATCCTAGTAGTAAAAACACAACCATACAGTTACAAAACAAAATATAATGCCCACCCCCCAAAAAAATTGGGCAAATGAAATGACTAGATAATTCTCAAAACAAGAAAGACTGAGGCTAGAAAGATGGCTGATTGCTCTTCCAAAGGATCTGGTTCAATTACCAGCACCCACAATGTAGCTCATAACCCTTTGTTACTCCAGTCCCAGGGGGCTCAATGCCCTCTTCTGGTCTCTGTGGGCACTAGGCATGCACATGGTACACAGACATGCATGCAAACAAAACACCCATATGCATATATAAGCCAATACAATTACAAAACAGGAAATACAAATTTGAAAAAGTACCCTACATTCTTAGCTTTGTTGCTTAGTTTTTGTAAACTTGATCCAAATTAGGGTCATCCTGAAAGGTGGAACCTCAGCTGAAGAACTGCCTCCATCAGATTGGCCTGTGGACATGTCTGTGGGGAATTTTTTTGGTAATATGAAATACTTTTTTCTACCTTGTCAATATACAGTACTTTGTACTTTCTTACTCTTACTGAATGCTAAGATGAAAGTATCATCCTGTAAACATTCCAGTGTCTGAAGTCCAAAATACAACTAAACTTGTTTTTAAGATGTTTATTTTATGTGTGTGGGTATTCTTGACAGCATGTATGTAAGTATATCACACACACACACACACATATGTGTGAGAGAGAGAGAGGGAGAGAGGGAGAAAGAGAGGCTAGAAGGAGTGTTGGATGCCTTGGATGCCTTGGAACTGGAGTCATAGATGGTTATGAGCTGCCATATGGGGCCCAGGAAATGAACCTGGGTCCTCTGGAAGAGCAGGCAGTGCTCTTTACCTGACGAGTCACTTCTTCAGGCCCTTCATTTCCATATTTCTTATGAACTACCTGCTTTAAGGGGTTTGTTACAGTGACAGATGGAATATGATTAACATATTTTTAAGATTTATTTTATTTTATTTGTATGATTTTTTTGCCTGAATGTGTGCATACATACCATACCTTGGTTACTTTTCTTTTGCTATGAAGAGCCTCCATGACCAAAGCAACTTATGAAAGAAAGAATTTATTCTGAGTGTGCTTACAGGTTTGTAGGGTGAGTCCATGGCCATCATGGTGGGGAGCATGGCAGCAGGCAGGCTGGTAGACATGGCCCTGGAGCAGTAGCTGAGAGCTCATACTTTGACAAAATAACCACAATGAAGCAGGAGAGAGGGGAAGAGATCATGCTAACTAGGAATGGCAGGGTTTCTGAAACCTCAAAGTCCTTTCTCAGTGACACACCACTCCCACAAGTTCAGCTCTCCTAATCCTTCACAGACAGTTCCACCAACTGTGGACCAGTTGAGTAAAATATTTTACTCAAATATTTGAGACTATGGGGACCATTCTTATTCAAACCACTACACATCACATGTATACCTGTGGAGATCAAAAAAGGCATCAAAAACCCACTGAGTTGAGATGGTTGTGAGCCTCCATGTAGGTACATGGGACCTGAACCTGGGTCCTTTGCAAAAGTAGTAAGTGGTAACTACTCAGACAACTGTCCAGCCTTTCTGCCACCCTACACCCCAAACACATTTTAAGACGGAATCTGTCTATGTAGTTATAGTCATCATATAACTCACTATATAGACCAGGCTGGCCTCAAATTTAAAGAGATCCACCTGCCTCTCTGTAGCTTGGTGCTGGGATTAAAGGTGTGTGCCACACACCTGGCTTCCTATGTACAATTTTTGTACATTAGAAAATATAAAGGTTAGGAACATGATCAATCCAAAGCCTCTAAAAAACACCCAAGTCTGACATCTTATGTTAATTCCTGAGAAAATGGTGACTCTCCTTCATTATGGTCTGCAACGTTAGAATCCTCTGGCAACCTAACTGGCAACTAGCTCAGGGCTTCCTATGCTCTGAGCCTCCTCACCTTCCTTCTCTCGGTTTCTTCCTTTCCTTTTTGTGAACAGCTAATACATTTCTCATTCAATAGATGAGTTAGTGGGAAATTTCCTATTAGCTATATTAATAAAATGTTATGTTAAAACTACATATCTGAGATAATATCCAATGTTTTGTTCTACCTTAGATAAAGATAACTTGAAATGAAATAAAATAAAATCTGTTGATTCCATTCATTTTTTTTTTTTCGAGATAGGGTTTCTCCGTATAGCCCTGGCTGTCCTGGAACTCGCTCTGTAGACCAGGCTGGCCTCGAACTAAGAGATCCACCTGCCTCTGCCTCCCAAGTGCTAGGATTAAAGGCGTGTGCCACTATCACCTGGCTGATTCCATTCATTTAATGTGGTAAAATATAGTCACCAAAACAAGGTCCCTTAGAAATGATTTCTATTAGCTAGGCCTGGTGAGGTACTTCTTTAATCCCAGTGCTACAGAGACTCAGATAGGAGGATTTTTGCAAATTTCAGGCCAAGCTGAGCTACATAGTGAATTCAAAGCCAGACTGGCCCATATAGAAGATCTTGTCATAAAATGTTTTATAGTAAAAATAACCTCAGCAACACATTACTATGTATTGTGGTGTAAGGGTCTTATGTTAGTTAAGTTCCTGGTGAAAGCTATCAAGCATTTCATGTGAAAACACATATACTGATGTGAACATATTTGAGGTAAATGTGAATATCTTGGATCAAGAAACATAATTGTGTATAATTTGAAAATCTTCAAATGAGGCAGCTTGAAATCACTGTTCCAAATATATACATCAAAATTCCTTTTGCCCCATAGAAGTGTATTTACTACAGAAAGAGAATTATCTGCTAAAAAAATGTTTTGTTTGATATTTTGTAGCTTGCCAGGCCTCTTCTCACTTGAAAATAACTAAGCTATACTGCTAATGAAGTACCATAGAATACAACCAGGCCCTTTTATTAATCATAGTGACATTTGACAGAAATTTGCATTTGAATTATATTTAACTTAAACATATGGAAGCAAAAGCTCTTTCTACATTATTTTGTTTTGTTGTGCTAGAGATGGTACCCAGGGTCTGAACATACTAGGCAAGAATTCTTCCATTGAGGAATATTTCCAGCCTTCAAAAAATATCCTTTTCTAGAGACAGAATCTTAGATATTAGATAGGGTAGTGATCACTGACACATGTGCATGCAGGTGCACACACACACATATTCAAGGTCCAACTATGCTGCCCAGGTTGACTTCAGCTTTCTAGATTCAAGTAATCTTCCTGTTCCTGCTTTCCCAAAAGCAGGGACTATAGGCTCCCACCATTGCAAACCACCAAATATACATTCTTGTGTGTGTGTGTGTGTGTGTGTGTGTGTGTGTGTGGCAAATTTAAAAGAACTCCAAAGTGCATTAGTGCATTAGCACTTAATTCCTGAAAGCAGTGTAAGGAGTGAATTGTTAAGGTCCATCCTCATTATGAAGTGTGCTGAAGTTCCTGAGTTGCAGATAAGCAGGCATCCCCAGGCTCCTCTCTCTCCTCTCTAAAAGTTGGAGTCAACTTATCTCACAACTCTTGGAAAAGTACATGTAGTCTGTTTCTGCAATTGAGTCTAGATCAAAGAAGGGGGGCAGTGTGAAGTCCCAAATTATTTTTTAAATAAGGTTCTATATCCTAAATCAATAAGATGGGGAATTTGGAAAGCAAATCTTTGCCCATGAGAGAGAGGACAGACTTTTCTTGTATTTAGGGGACTTTAAAAGCTATTGTCTTGAGCCAGATCACCATGTTAGCTACTTCTGCCTCTTCTCTGTGGTCGTGTTCCTTTTCTGTCGTGGAATTGTACATTGAAAACTGCTTCATATTCATAAATCTCTTGAATGATTTATGAATATGAATATGAATATGAATGAGAAGGCATTATGACCAAGCCCACTCAGTCAGTCAACAGGTTCTCCAGCGCAGGAGTGAGGATTAAAAAGAAAGAGACAATTAGACAAAACTGCATCATGACCCCAGTCAATTCTGAGACTGAAGGTAGGTTTAATAATTTCGAGTCCATTTTATACCAACTTAATTACATGGAGGAATTAAGATCAATAGTGGTACAGTGAGGAACAAGCAAGACAGCAAACACAAAATTGTCAAGGCAATAAGCAAAATTCTGTGACGGTTGTTTCAAAGGGCTTGTCAGAATGACCAAAATACCTGAGCCTACTTCCTCATTCAAGCCCAAAACCTTGCCTGAAGCCTGCTTCTCAACTAATTCCACCCTAAGATTAAAATTCCTGCCTTTACCTACTTCTCTATTATGCCTGAATGTTAGATTCCTGCTTGAAGCCCTCGTTCTTGGCCAATGTCAGGTTCCTGCCAGGCAGCACGGTACACCTATAAGCCTCTCCACAACTTTATTACTACATAACCTTTAACAGTGGTCATGAAAAACTGGGTCTTGTGCTGTTCTGGGAACCAGTGTGTGTTTGTTCCACTTACAGTTTATTCTGTGGATGAAATCTGAAGGGACTCTGTTTGCACAGACTGACTGGCTGATTAGAACTTCAGAACCGTAGAGAGGTAGGAATGCTGCAATCTCAGAGGCCAATTACCTTACCTTGGGCTAGCTTTAGCCCAGGGGAACAGCCATTTCTTGCCCACCTCTACTTTAAAACTAACATCCCGTGACTAATAGATTAAAAACCTTTGGAATCTACTGACTGACTTAGATGACTTCTAGCAACCACAAAGCTAAGAATGTCATGAGATAGTATCTCAAGCTTATACAAAAGCCTCTATCTTGCTGGTAACCATCTCTCTGATATATCTACCATTGGACTTTAAACTTGCCTTGATTTACGACTTTCTTTGTTCTGTGAAACTATAAGACTGCTTCCGCGTGGGAACATGGAATCTGTGTTCCTGCGCCATGGTCACTCAAAAGGGCTGTAGAAGAAACTCATTCCGTTTAAGGTGAGAGCTGTGCTTCCTTATTCCTTGAACAGTGCTCCCAGCAAGATGATTCGCTTCTTCCAAGAGCTGGTGGTCCATCTGGAATTCCAGCTCTGGGGCTAGCTCTTCTTGGTCATTTTCCAAGCTGAGCTTCCTTACCTAGAGTTTGAAGCACGTAGCCTGAGAGACTTTGGTATTTGAAAGTGTAGTGGGGAACAGCCAGGCTGTTCTTCCGGCATCCCAGGGCGTGGTCGGTAGGTGAGGCGTTTCTGAGGTTCAGGTGAGCCGGGCAGGTGCACTCTGCTTCCCCCTGGGCCAATGGACTGCGCCGGTACCTCTAAGCCTCTCGGGCGTCCGGGCGGGACCGCGGTGCGCTGGGACGATTGGCTGTGCAGCGGAGGCGGCCTGAGTCTGCCGGCGCCGGAGGGTCCGACGAAGCCGGAGCGCAGCGCCCCGGGAAGCAAGGCCTGCGCAGGGCGGCGGGTGCAGGGCGCTGCTCAGCCTGTACGCGTGCAGTGCAAGGCTTCCGGGAGTGACCGCAGGACACCATGAACAGTGAGGGCGATCATAACTTCAGGCGGGTGGCCATCCGGCGGAAGTCAGGCTCCTACCTGCCGCCCGGGCTCCCCCGGCCCTGGAGCAGGCCCTCACCGCACTTGCGGCGCCTTGACCGTGTCTCGGTCCCGGGCCAGGTCGCAGGTATGCGTGGGTGAGCGGACTGAGGGAGTGCCGCGTGTTGGGGGGCTGACAGGGGGCGTGCCTTGTGTTGAGGGCGTGACGGGGTGTTGGGAGTGGAATGGGTGTGCTTGTGTGCCGTTGGGGGTTGGGGAGCTGGGGGAGTGGGCCAGCGTGGGTGATGGCGCCTTCTGTTGTGAAAGGAATCTTGTGGTTAGTTACTCTCAGGACACTCTTCCTAGTTAGTTTGTTCTTTCTCCCAAAGCTTCAAGAATTTGACCAGCTTGTTCTTCAAAAACTAAATGTGTGTCCTTACAAAAAGTTTTATTAGGAATTCTACAGCCTATTTTCAATATACTGCAGTTTAAACTTCACTAAATTCCTGCGCTCAGTTGACCTTAGTTCCCTGGCGCTCCCTTCTCAGAAGTAGGTTAGCCTACCTTCCTGAGGGCAAAAGTCCGACACTCAAATAATGCTTATATTTTTGAATATTTTGAATCTTAAAAAGAAATCTTCTCACCCTTCTTTACTTTCACTTTGTAATGATTGAGCAAGCAGCTTTGAGTATTTAAATATGATCAATGTTGAGAATGGTAAATGTGCTGTCTAGTCCTTGTCCCTGAGCAATAGAAGTACAAGGCAGAAAATCATGATGGGTGATGTGTTGTTAAGTGTGTGCTCACGTTAGATAAGTCAGGATGTGAGATGATGCATGAACTGGATCATGGAGAGTCCTCTGTAATCATTTCCTGTAGAAGTAAGAAACTGATAAAGTATTCTGGAGATCTCTTCCAGTTCTGTGATTCACCAAACTGAATGAAAATGTTATTAAGTGAAACTGCTTTGCTTTGTCGTTGCGTTTTGATAGACTCCTCAAAGCATTTGAAAATAAATCAAGTGACATAACTAAGGCAGAAACATCCTCGTTCAACAGTCATAGTATAGTCTATAAATTATTTCTGTAAGGCAGCTATGCTTGTAGGAGAAAGAGTTCTGTTTGCTCTTTATATATTTGTGGTCCTCCCATCCCCACCCCTTACTAGGAGTAGAATTCAGGGCACCTGGGTAAGCAGGCCACTACTCAGTATGCCCAGCTATCCTGTGTTTTTCATTCATTGCCATGGCCTTCTCCTAATTTTTAAATTTTGTCTTCTCTTTCTAACTTTTATTTTTATTATTTTATTATTTATTTATTTATTTATTTATTTTGGTTTTTTGAGGCAGGGTTTCTCTGTGTAGCCCTGGATGTCCTGGAACCCACTCTGTAGACCAGGTTGGTCTCGAACCCAGAAATCCACCTGCCTCTGTCTCCCAAGTGCTGGGATTAAAGGCACGTACCACCACTGCCTGGATTTTTTTTTTAAATATATATTTATTTGAGTACACTCTAGCTGTCTTTAGACCAAAAGAGAGCATCTGATCCAATTACAGATGGTTGTGAGCCACCATGTGGTTGCTGGGAATTGAACTCAGGACCTCTGGGAGAGCAATTAGTGCTCTTAACCACTGAGCCATCCCTCCAGCCCTCCTTCTAATTTTTAAATTCAAAGAGAATTTCTAGCAATTTTAGAAATAGAGTACCTATGAACAGTAGAGAAGACTCAGTAGGTAAATTAGATACTTGCTGCCAAACCTGAGTTCCATCCCTGGAACCCACATGATGGGAGGAGAGAATCAGTTCTGGTGGGTTGTGCACACAAGAGTGCTCTCCCATACAATGAGGAAATGAGTTTTAAGAGAAGTAAACAGCTTACACCTGAGCCTTCTAGTTTTGTTACATTGTATCAGTATTGCCCCTTCCTGTGAGTCAGCCTATTCTGGTGTTTTTGTCAACCTTGGGAAATAATTACTTGTGGCTGTTCTCTTCACATAAATCTGTACCAAATGAAGAAGAATCTAGTTTTCTAAAACACTGGATTACTACCACACCTTGTTGAATGTAAGGAATGTAAGAAAATAGTGTAGTGTTTCATCCTTTGAATCAAATGTGGCTTTCTTATTAAATCTCATAAAACCATCCATTATTAAATAACTGTGTCTTTCATGAAAAAATAAACTAAATTAAATTTTTGGGAAGTGCCAGTTCCTTCAGGGGAAATATTTATATGTGGAAGCCACACAATTGAGATGAATCAGAGTGGACAGTCCTCCAGAGGAATGTTACTTTTCTTAAACAAGGAAGAAAGTCAGAGAAGATAAGAGCTTGGTGAAAACTGTCGTGATTCCAGGATTTGGAAGACTGAGCTATGAGGGCTGCTGTGATGGTCGGCATAGGCTATAGGCTGAAACAGGCTATAGGCTGAGACAGGCTATAGGCTGAGACTCAGCCAAGCAAGCAGTGACAGCAAACCAAAACAATGCCACCAAGTGGACAAAAAGAACTCTGTTGTCACGGTTTAGCTGGATTCTGTGACTGTGAAACCCTCTTTTTACAGTACTCTCATTGTGTGTCAAAAATAATAAAAGCAAAGTCTACAAACTGCATCTTTGTGTTTGACTGATGTTAAGTATTCATGTGACTGGAGAAGTAAAATGTTTAAGACAGAAGTTTGGGAGTCATGTAGCAGTTGTTAATCCAGTTTTTATCACTAGCTATGAAATTCCCCTGGACAGTGGAAGTGGACAGTGGATTGGGATGGTTAAAGTAAGGTTATACACATCAGTTCTCTGGAACCATTTATTCATTTCTATGTCTCCCCAAATTTGCTGCTAAGAAATACTTTAGTATCTCTTTTTTTATTATTTTTTTTAGTATCTCTTGAATGAACAAATGACTATATGTTATAGTAGCAATTATCTATAGAATGCCTTTTTTAAATTAACAAATTTGTTGTGATACACATAAATATAGATTATATAAATTTATTTCACAAAAATCATACTAGTAAGAGAACATGATGCCTGTTTCCAAGTGAAGAAATTGATGCACAAAGAGATTCATTAAGTTGGTTGGAGAAATTAACTGGTGATTTGGGCCAGGATTCAAACCTGAAAGTGTCTAGCTTGAAGATGTGTTTACTACTCCCTTAGGCAGTGTCTTCATGAATCCTAAGGCAGTGCTTAAGAGGCATTCAGAATTAAGAGTAAGAGACTCAACATAGACCTTTATGTTGGAAGGAGTATTTTGACAATTGTGGACCCATTGTTTAGTTTTTTAAAGAATTTTATTATTTTTAGTGTATCTGTGTTTTGCCTGCATGTTGATCTATGCACCATGTACATGCCTGGTGCCCAAGGAGGCAGGAAGGCATTAGATCACCAAGTACTGGAGTCACGAACTGTTGTGGGCCACCATGTGATTGCTGAGGATTGAACTTCCAGTGCTCTGGAAGAGCAGCCAGTGCTCTTAACTGCTGAGCCATCTCTCCAGCCTCTGAATTAACGTTTTAAGATTTAGAAGACAGCCAAGCATGGTTATTTGTAATTTTAGCATATGGAGGCTTAGGCAAGAAGGTTATCATACTTTCAAATCCCACAAAGTGAATTATTAGCTGCAGGTCAGTCTGGTCTGAAGAGTGAGATTCTGTCTCATATCAGCTCAAGAAGCCATTTGGTTACTCATCCTCTCTCAAGATCGATTTCTTCATGGTGAAATTGGTCTTTGCAGAACAGCCTCTTTCCAGATTCTAATCTACAACAGGAAGCTCAGGTGAAATCTCCTCTACAGATTTCAAGTGCTATCTGGTGACATTCTTAGCTTTTGGGTTGGTAGGAGCTGTTTGTACATACCTGAAGTATTCCACACCTGAGAGTTGCAGACATTGCTATGTTATACACAGAGGAGGACAGTGGATGCTTATTAAGGAGTTAAAGATAGCCCAAGATAATTGGATTTATACATTTTAAGGAATACACACAATGTAAGATTAAAATGTTTGTTAACAGGTGAGATTTTTATCTTGTTTATATTGTAATTATTGAGTACTTATACTTTTACCATATTATTTTGGGCTTTATCCAGCCTTTTTCTAGGCCTTTTTTCTCTTCAAGAGTGGAATATATGAAGGGCTTGTGATTGAGGACATCTTTCCTACTCAGTGTTGTTTCTTCTAACTCTCATTAGCTTATTTCTTTTACTACCCCACTATCTCATGAAGTACTTGCAGTGATAACAACATTCTGTTGAAAACTGAAGTTTTCAGAGGGAAAAAAAAGTCTCATGGTCTAGAGTCTACAAAGTTGATTGACTGATGAGAGTTGTAGTGTTTAGGGCCTAACGTTTAAAAAACCTTTCCCATTGAGGGGCATTGCAAACACTTGTATGAAGTGGGTAAAAGAAGCATTGTATTCTGGAGATTTGTATTTAAATAATATATTCTACATTTCCTAGCTGTCTCCCCATCTTGTTTTCTTCCCAGAAATGCTTTTTACTGAATTTAGGACTCATAGTTTAGATTGTAATTTCAGAGGTAGAAGTATGGAGGCCCAGTTCAAGAAGGTTTAGAGAGAGCAATGTTTCTGTTAGCAACTGGTATAGAGGCCATACGTGTATCATTTTGGCATAGAATCTGTCTGTTTTTTGCCTTGTCCTAAGAATTTACACAAGGCTGAATTAAAAAGTGAGGGGCAGTTTTTTTGGCAGAGAAAATTTTAAGACAGTGTAAATAATGTTGAGTCTATAAAATGCGTACGCAGTTCTATAGAACTCTTATGCAGCTCTACAGAGAAGAGCAAATAGGACTAAAAGAAAATACAAAATGTACAATTTGGAGAAAAAAAGAATGTTAAAGAGATTAATGCCTGTGGTGGTTTGAATATGCTTGTCCCAGGGAGTGGCACCATTGGAAGGTGTGGTCTTGTAGGAGTAGGCGTGGACTTGTTGGAGGACATGTGCCACTGTGGCGGAGGGCTTTGAGACCCTCCTCCTAGCTGCCTGAGGACTCAGTCTTTTCCTAGCTACCTTCTGAGCAAGATGTAGCTCCTCAGCTCCTCCAGTGCCACGCCTTTTCTGGACACTGCCATACTCCCACCTTGATGATAATGAACTGTACCTCTGAACCTGTAAGCCAGCCCCAATTAAATGCTGTCCTTTATAAGAGTTGCCTTGGCCATTGTGTCTCTTCACAGCAATGAAACCCTAACTAAGAAAATGCCACTAAGTGGCTATTTCACCCTCTGTACTAGAACATTGGGAAGGGTACCTTCAGGGTAAGATCTCCTCCTTGCTATGCTTACAACTTGTGAAAGGAGAAAGCCTAAGAGGGGGCTCATTTGTAGAAAGCAATTGCTTTAACATACAAAAACTGCTGCTAATGGAGTCAAAGAATGTGGGGGTCCATCCCAAGTTTGCAGCCAAATTTGGCAAGATTGTTTATGTGTAACTGGCTTTGAAGGCATGAAAGATGCAAGAGAAAAGGCCTTATGGATTTTTCCTCCGCAACTTTAGAGAGCTGCTGAAGCCAGACAATATATGGCTGTGTAGTTCCTGTAAAGCAGTACAGGCCATTGCACGAAACTGTGAAAGGTAAACCTTTTGGTGGTACCCCAAAATGTTAGACATGTCAGAGCCATAAGACTTCTGCCAGGGAGAACTACAGATGTGGAGTGGAACCAACCCAGGAAAGAATATATGTTGTAGTCAAGAAAGCTGAAGGGGTGAAGCACATGAACTGTGACACTAGATGTGGAGTTATAAGACCTGATGTTTGTCCAGCTCAGTTCTGGTCTTCCCAAAGTCCTATCTTTCCTCAATATGTCCTTTTTCCTCTATATTGGAATAGAAATGTACATTCTGTGTCATTAGAGGTTTGTAATAAATATATAATTTGTTTTTTGTTTTACTGGAGGCAGTCTAGGAGTCTTGAAATGATGTAGTCTAGGGGTCTTGATCAGGTTCATTTTCTCTGCCAGCTAAAGAGTTAAAAGGCAGGAAATGTCTATAACATGACAGGTAGCAGCAGGGAAATCTCAAGCACTGCAGACAGAATCAGAGTTAAAGAATGTGTTTCCTGGGTGTGAGGAGACACATACCTACAGCAATCACACAGAGAAGATCCTCTTCAAGGCAGAGTGGGAACTTGGAAAACTGATGGTCCAGTCTCTTTTCCAGGTTTAGGGGTTTCAAAGACTGAAGAGTTTTCTTCCCTATGTCAAGGTTGCTCTGTTTAGAGACCGACTGGATGATTGATTGGTCTGCAATCAATGTGTGGTATGACTTGATCTGGTCTTGAGTCAGTTCATCAACAGGGGGCCTGCTTGTGAGAATCAAAAGCTGCCAGGCTCTTGTTTCAAGTCAGAAGGTCATCTTGTAAATTTCCCACCCTTATCCCCTTTCTATCTGTCTGCCTACCAAGGAGTCTGTCTAACTCCTGGTCTCTCAGCCTTGGGTCTCAAAAGAGTCTTCAAACATTTGAACAGTGTTAAGACTGTTAAAATTGTGCGACTTTTGAAATTGAATTAAATAAGATAGCAATGAACCTATGGGAACCAGAGAATGAATGTGGTGGTTTGAAGGAGAAATATCCTTAAAGGCTCTGGTTTTTGAACACTTGACTTTGAACGGTGGGGCCATTTGGGGGTTTAGAGACCCTTTAGGAGGTACAGCCATGTTTTAAGGAGTATAATACTGGAGTCAGGCTTTGACAGTTTACAGACTTGACTAACATTCTGCTGCTTGGGTATGGATGCATATATGTCAGCCCTCTTCCTGTTTTGGTGCTATGCAATGATGGGCTTTTCTGGAGTAGTAAGAAAAATAAACTCTTCAGCAAGTTGTTCTTGGTATTTTATCACAGCACGAAAAGTACAATGGTCAAAGAATATAAAATGATCCTTAACGTGCCATCTGGGCTCTGTACTTTGGGCAAACTTTTTGATTATTCCTGGTTGATTCCCAATTGGAACCTTTGCGCCTATCATAGATCTTTTCTGCATTTCTGTTGTCCTTAGTCCTACTATACCTTTAATCTATGCTGCTGATAATATATATCAAATGTGTGTGCAGTGAGCTCAACTGACCTTTCACTTCTGACCTGGCATTCACTCTCCTCATTTTAGCCACCCTCCTCCTCTGGGCACAGTGAGCAGTCTTGGCCAACATGGGGCATCTTTTCTCCAGGTTATGTTTTTGACACCTTTCTTGAATATTAGGCGACTATAGTTATATGGCTCTATTTTGCTCCATTGATCTACATGTCAGTTTTGTGCCAGTTTATTCCCTTGGTAAAGTTAATTCTTGGGGTTTTGTTTTTGTTTTGATGCTATTAATGGGATTCTTTTCCTTAATTTCTCTCTCTGCAAGTTTGTGAATGCTATATATAAAACTACCAATTTATATATGTAGATTTTATATCATGTAACTTTTCTGAAAACTGTTAAGAATTTTTTTTTTCTGTTTTGATAGACTCTTAGGGGTTTTCAAGTATAGGATTCTGTTGTCTGCAAAAAAGAATAATTTGACATCTTCTTTTTCTATTTATTTTTTTCTTGGTCTTATTAATCTATCTAAAAGTTGGAACATTATTTTGAATGGAAATTATTCTAGATTCCAGCAGAAATTCTCTTAGCATAATGTTGGCTATAGGTTTGACATATATAGTCTTTATTATGCCGAGGAATATTCCTTTAGGACTTTTTAATCACAAAAGATGTAAAAGTTCATTCAAGTTCTTTTCTGTACCACTTGAGATGATCATGTGTTTTGTTAAGTCTATTTTTGTGTTTTGTTACATTTATTGATAAATGTATGTTCAATTCTTTCATCTCTGGGATGAAAATAACTTGTCGTGCTTTATAATATTCTTAATGTTCTTAAGAATTCTTAAGAAACTTTGAGCCTCACTGGCAATAAGCAAGGATGTTATTCCATGCCCCTCAGTATAGCTGAAGTTGAAGAGACTGAACTAGAAGTTGTTGGTCATGGTACTGAATGTGAAGCCAGAATTGTCACGTGTTGTGATAGAGCTGGAACTGGTGCATGTGGTTCGAAGAATGGCTGACCAGTATCTATAGTGGTTATTCCAGTGACATTTTTAGTCTTGATAAAAATAAATAATAAACATTCTTACATGTATATACTGAAATGGCATGTAAACTTATGACCATATCATTTGTGATAGCCTGGAAGTACAAACAATTCAGTATCATATTTCACTATAAATAATAAGTGAGCTTAAGCTGTAAGGAACATTGTGAATGAATGTTTCAGTATTGACAGAAACAACTGAACACATAAAACAAAGTCAAAGTCTGTGTACATGAAACCGAGTATTGGGATTAAGTTATATTTGGTCTTTTAAGTTTATGTCATGGTTCCCCCATTCCCTTGTTGACCTCAAATGCTGGAGATCTAACCTAGGGCTGTTTTTTCTTTACTAGGTATCTTCTCTAAGAGTGGTGGTTATTTTTGCTGAAGGAGGTAGTAACAGGGACTAGGTCTGAATTGATTTTGGTGGGGTGGGGGCTGAAGGGGTGGTCTGTGATAACCATTCCTATTTCTGAGTGGGTTAGACAGATTAAATACATGTGCTCATTTCTTGACAATCCTTTGAGCTGTATTACACCATGGATATTCTTGTTATATTAAATAAAAGTAAAAATTACTATGAAAATGTAACTGTTTCCTATCAAATTGTGTGGCATTTATGGTGGAAGTGATGTTTGACACAGTCAGTTTTATAGTTGGTTTACTCACATATCTTCTATAGAAGCTTAGTCGACTGAAACACAGGAGCAGGATCATTGGTTAGTAAATCCCCACAGAAGTATGACTTTCCTCTGACATTGCCAGCTGGAGATGTTTGAGTGTGTGCATGAACTGATGTGATGGACTATGGGGTAGATGGAGAAGACTGAAGGGAGTTCACAGACCACTAAAAGGCAGGAAAGCCTGCATTCACATGACCACGATCACTTAGAAGAGTAGTAAGTGCCAAGTAAAGTATTTACTTGATAAAGGCTGTCCCTTCCTTAAAGGAAAGACCTCAGATGACTATCATACTCTAGCCTGGATCTTCAGAAACAAGTTTTTTATGAACCAAGTGTTTATGAATGCCTGCATAGAAATTTTCCACTTTTTTTTTTTTGGCTTTAATGGTATATAAAAGCAGGGTTTGAACAATTTCACTCTGTCTTACATAAATGCTACTCTCGGTTACACTCACTGCTTAGGAATGCTTAGGTTACAGCTGGGAATTGCCTCTTTCTGTGAATAAGGACTGAACACTGAGGATTGTCATTCAACTGTTTTGGTGCACAGGGGTCTTGCCTGGGTAGAGCTGTTGGTTGCCTCTGTTCTTTGGAAAATTGCATCATGCTTTCTGCTACCATGAGAGCTGTGACTCAAGGAGGAGGCATTTAGGTCAGTTATGGTCCATTGCTGTGTATGGTGTCCGTGGCAGGGAAAACTCTTCATCTACCCTTGGAGGCAACAACCATAGGCTCTATGTTTTGGGAATCTCTTGAGCAGCCCTAGCCAAGAACTCAAAAAAGGGTTTCTGAAGCTTCCTGGGAGTTGCTCACGAGCGGGTTCTACGTGGAGGGAGAGCTGAAGAATGAAACTACGGAGGTCGAGAGAAAAGAACACACAGAGACATTAGTGCATGGCTGTACAAAATCTTTCTATCTTTCTTTGGGGATAAGAGCGACAATATATGTGCTGTGGGCATGACCCTCCCTCCCAAAGCTGCGAGTTTTCTCAGCAGGTCTCCGGCAGGCTGAGTGATGTTGCCATAACAGATCTCAGTCAGATGTTACTTTCACAGGGTTTGCTACTCTGCAGGAGATGGCGCCTGACCCCCTTTCGCAGGAAACTGCAGCTCCTTTGAAGTGCCAGAGGAGCTCTGATCTCTGTCAGGTGGGAGGAGGTGTGGCTGGAATTCCTCAGCTCCGTGTAGGTGAAATGCAGGCAGATGAATTCTGCCTAGAGGCTATATGGCATTACAATGGATCTCTACAGGTTTCTCATGTCTACTGGTTGTTAGATGGCCTTTGGCCTTAGATGGAATGTTGTTAGTTCAGATGAAAAACAGTTCATTAAAACTAAACTCATATGTTATTTATAATAGGATTATGTGTAGTCTAGGTTATCATTAGTAAAATTGTTAATAGTATGATATGGGCTGTCAGAAATCTTTTTACAGTTATTTTACTTTCTTTCCTCCTTTTATTCTATTACCTCTCTTACTCCTCCCCAAAGAGCTGGACCTTTCTGATATCCCTTGTTATATAACATGCACCTTGTCATTGTCCTTTTTCTTAATTTATCTTTTTAAATATATTTTCTTTATTTACGTTTCAAATTTTATTCCCTTTCCCTGTTCCCCCCTGGAAACCCCATATCGCATCCCCCTTCCTTCTGCTTCTATGAGGGTGTTCCCCCACCCACCTACTCCTGCCTCCCTGCCCTGCCATTCCCCTATACTGGGGCATTGAGCCTTCACAGGACCAAGGGCTTCTTCTCCCCTTGATGCCCAACAAGGCCATCTTCTGATAAATATGCAGCTGGAGCCATGAGTCCCTTCATGTGTACTCTTCAGTTGGTGGTTTAGTCCCTGGGAGCTCTAGGGGTACTGGTTGGTATATATTGTTTTTCTTCCTATGCAGTTGCAAAACCCCTTCAGCTCCTTCAGTCCTTTCTCTAACTCCTCCATTGGGGACCCCACACTCAGTCCAATGGTTGACTTCAAGCATCTGCCTCTGTATTTGTCAGGCTCTGGCAGAGCCCCGCAGGAGACAGCTATATCAGGCTCCTGTCAGCAAGCACTTCTTGGCATCTACAATAGTGTCTGGGATTGGTGACTGTATATGGGATGGATCTACAGGTAGGGCAGTACATGGATGACCTTTGCTTCAGTTGCTACTCTACACTTTGTCTCCTGATTTGCTCCTATGACTATTTTGTTCCCCTTTCTAATAAGGACCAAGTATCCATACTTTGGTCTTCCTTCTTCTTGAGCTTCTTGTGGTCTGTGAATTGTATCTTGGATATTCTGAGCTTTTGGGCTGATATCCACTTATCAGTGAGTACATAACATGTGTGTTCTTTTGTGATTGGGTTACCTCACTCAGGATATTTTCTAGTTCCATCCATTTGCCTGTGCATTTCATCAAGTCATTGTTTTTAATAGCTGCGTAGTACTCCACTGTGTAAATGTACCACATTTTCTGTATCCATTCCTCTGTTGAAGTACATCTGGCTCCTTTATAACTTCTGGCTATTATAATTAAGGCTGCTATGAACATAGTGGAGCATTTGTCCTTGTTATATGTTGGAGCATCTTTGGGTATATGCCCAGGAGTAGTACAGCTGGGTCCTCAGGTAATACTATGTCTAAATTTGATGAACTACCAGACTGATTTCTAGAGTGGTTGTACCAGCTTGCAATTACACCAACAATGCAGAAGTGTTCCTCTTTCTCCACATCCTCACCAGCATCTGTGTCACCTGAGTTTTTGATCTAAGCCATTCTGACTGGTGTGAGGTGGAATCTCAGGGTTGCTTTGATTTCCATTTCCCTGATGACTAAGCATGTTGAACATTTCTTTAGGTGCTTCTCAGTCATTCCATATTCCTCAGGTGAAAATTCTTTGTTTAGCCCTGTTCCCCATTTTTAATAGGGTTATTTGATTCTCTGGAGTCTAACTTCTTGAGTTCTTTATATATATTGGATATTAGTCCTCTAATGGATGTAGGATTGGTAAAGATCTTTTCCCAATCTGTTAGTTGTGGTTTTGCCCTATTGACAGTGTTCTTTGCCTTACAGAACCTTTGCAATTTTATGAGGTCCCATGTGTTGATTCTTGATCTTAGAGCATAAGACACTGGTGGTCTGTTCAGGAAAATTTCCCCTGTGCCCATGTGTTTGAGGCTCTTTCCCACTTTATCTTCTATTAGTTTCAGTGTATCTGGTTTTATGTGGAGGTTCTTGATCCACTTGAGCTTTGTACAGGGAGATAAGAATGGATCAATGTGCATTCTTCTACATGCTGACCACCAGATGAACCAGCACCATTTGTTGAAAATGCTGTCTTTTTTCCACTGGATGGTTTTAGCTCCTTTGTCAAATAACAAGTGACCATAGGTATGTGGGTTAATTTCTGGGTCTTCGATTCGATTCCATTGATCTACCTGCCTGTCTCTGTACCAATTCCACACAGTTTTTTTTATCACTATTGCTCTGTAATACAGCTTGAGGTCAGAAATCGTTATTCCCCCAGAAATTCTTTTATTATTGAGAATAGTTTTTGCTATCCCGGGATTTTTGTTATTCCAAATGAGTTTGTAAATTGCTTTCATCAAGATGGCCATTTTGACTATATTAATCCTGCCAATCCATGAGCATGGAAGATCTTTCCATCTTCTGAGATCTTCTTTGATTATTTCTTTCTTCAGAGACTTGAAGTTCTTGTCATACTGATCTTTCACTTGCTTGGCTAGAGTCACATTAGATATTTTATGTTATTTGAGACTATAGTGAAGGGTGTCAGTTCCCTAATTTCTTTCTCAGCCTGTTTATCCTTTGAGTAGAGGAAGGCTACTGATTTGTTTGAGTTAATTTTATATCCAGCCATTTTGCTGAAGTTGTTTATCAGGTTTAGGAGTTCTCTGGTGGAATTTTTGTGGTCACTTAAGTATACTATCATGTCATCTGCAAATATTTTGAATTCTTCCTTTCCAATTTGTATCCCTTTGACCTCCTTTTATTGTCTAATTGCTCTGGCTTGGACTTTGAGTACTATATTCAAAAGATAGGGGCAGAGTGAGCAATTTGTCTATTCCCTGATTTCAGTGGGAGTGCTGCAAGTTTTTCTCCATTTAGTTTGATGTTGGCTACTGGTTTGCTGTATATTGCTTTTGCTATGTTTAGGTATGGGCCTTGAACTCCTGATCTTTCCAAGACATGAAGGCATGTAGAATTTTGCCAAATGCCTCCTCAGCATCTAATGAAAGGATCATGTGGTTTTTTTTCTTTCAGTTTGTTTATATAGTGGATGACATTGATCGATTTCTATATATTGAACCATCCCTGCATCCTTGGGATGAAGCCTACTTGATTGTGGTAGATGATCATTTTGATGTGTTCCTGGATTCTGTTGGCAAGAATTTTATTGAGTATTTTTGCAGCCATATCCATAAGGGAAATGGGTCTGACCTTTTCTTTCTTCGTTGGGTGTTTGTGTGGTTTAGGTATAAGTGTAATTGTGGCTTCATAGAAGAATTGGGTAGTGTTCCTTCTGTTTCAATTTTGTGGAATAGTTTGAAGAGTATTGGCATTAGGTCTTCTTTGAAGGTCTGATAGAACTCAGCACTAAACCCATCTAGTCCTGGACTTTTCTTGGTTAGGAAACTTTCAATGACTGCTTCTATTTTTTTAGAGTTTATGGTTTATATGATCCTGATTTAACTTTGGTACCTGGTATCTGTCTAGAAAATTGTTCATCTCATTCAGATTTTTCAGTTTTGTTGAGTATATGCTTTTTTTGTAGGATCTGGTAAATTTTTTGAATTTCCTTGGTTTCTGTTTTTATGTCTACCTTTTCATTTCTGATTTTGTTAATTTGAATAATGTTTCTGTGCCCTCTGGTTAGTCTGGCTAAGGGTTTATTTATCTTGTTGATTTTCTCAAAGAACCAGCTCCTGGTTTTGTTGATTCTTTGCATAGTTCTTTTTGTTCCTATTTGGTTGATTTCAGTCCTGAGTTTATTTCCTGCCATTTATTCCTTTTGGGTGTATTTGCTTCTTTTTGTTCTAGAGCTTTCAGGTGTGCTGTGAAGCTACTAGTGTATGCTCTCTCCAGTTTCTTTTTGGAGGTACTTAGAGCTAAGAGTTTTCCTCTTACCACTGCTTTCAGTGTGTTCCATAAGTTTTGCTATGTTGTGTCTTCATTTTCCTTAAATTCTAAAAAGTCTTTAATTTCTGTATTTCTTTCTTGACCAAGTTATCATTGAATAGAGCGTTGTTCAGCTTCCATGTGTATGTGTGTTTTCTGTTGGAATTTAAGATGTGCCTTAGTTCATGGTGACCTGAGAGGGTGCATGGGATCATTTCAATCTTCTTGTATCTGTTGAGGCCTGTTTTGTGAATGATTGTATGGTCAATTTTGGAGAAGGTACAATGAGGTGCTAAGAAGCAGGTATATTCTTTTGTTTTAGGATGAAATGTTCTATATGTTAAATGTTAAATCCATTTGGTTCATAACTTTTGTTAGTTTCACTGTATCTCTGTTTAGTTGCTGTTTCCATGATCTGTCCATTGCTGAAAGTTGGGTGTTGAGTCTTCCACTATTATTATGTGAAGTGCAATGTGTGCTTTGAGCTTTAATATAGTTTCTTTTATGAATGTGGGTGCCCATACATTTGGAGCACAGATGTTCAGAATTGAGAGTTCATCTTGGTAGATTTTTCCTTTGATGAGTATGAAGTGTCCTTTCTTATCCTTTTTGATAACTTTTGGTTAAATGTCAATTTTATTTGATTTAGAATTGCTACTACAGCTTGTTTCTTGAAACCATTTGCTTGGATAAAATTTTTCCAGCCTTTTACTCTGAGGTAGTGTCTGTCTTTGTCACTGAGGTGTGTTTCCTATATACAGCAAAATGCTGGGTCCTGTTTAAGTATCCAGTCTGTTAATCTATGTCTTTTTTATTGGGGGATTGAGTCCATTGATGTTAAGTGATATTAAGGTAAAGTGATTGTTGCTTCCTGTTATTTTTGTTGTTAGAGATGGAATTATGTTTGTGTGGATATCTTCTTTTGGGTTTATTGAAAGAATATTACTTTCTTGCTTTTTCTAGGGTGTAGTTTCCCTCCTTGTATTGGAGTTTTCCATCTATTATCCTTTGTAGGGCTGAATTTGTGGGAATATTTTGTGTAAATTTGCTTTTGTCATGGAATATCTTGGTTTTTCCATTCATATTAATTGAGAGTTTTCCTGGGTATAGTAGCCTGGACTGGCATTTGTGTTCTCTTAGGGTCTGTATGACATCTGCCCAGGATCTTCTGGCTTTTAGTGTCTCTTTTGAGAAGTCTGGTGTAATTCTGATAGGTCTGCCTTTATGTTATGTTGACCTTTTTCCCTTACTGCTTTTAATAATATTTCTTGGTTTTGTGCATTTGGTGTTTTGGTTATTATGTGATGGGAGGAATTTCTTTTCTGGTCCAGTCTATTTGGAGGCTCCTACACTTTTTTTATGTTCATGGGCATATTTTTCTTTAGTTTAGTGGAGCTTTCTTCTATAATTTTACTGAAGATGTTTACTGGCCCTTTAAGTTGGGATTCTTCATTTTCTTTTTTTCCTATTATCCTTAGGTTTGGTCTTCTCATTCTGTCCTGGATTTCCTGTATATTTTGGGTTAGGAGCTTTTTGCATTTTGCATTTTCTTTGACTGTTGTGTCAGTGTTTGCTCTGGTATCTTCTGCACCTGAGATTCTCTCTTCTATCTCTTGTATTCCGTTGGCGATGCTTGGATCTATGTCTCCTAATCTCTTTCCTATGTTTTCTATCTCTAGGGTTGTCTCTCTTTCTGATTACTTTGTTGTTTCTATTTTCATTTTTAGATCCTCGATGGTTTTGTTCAATTCCTTCAATTGTTTGGTTGTGTTTTCCTGTAATTCTTTAAGGGATTTTTGTGTTCCCTCTTTAAGGATGTCTACTTGTTTACCTCTGTTCTCCTGTATTTCTTTAAGAGAGTTATTTATGTCTTTCTTAAAGTCTTCTATTATCATCATGGAATATGATTTTAAATCTGATTCTTGCTTTTCTGGTGTGATGGGGTATCCAGGGCTTGCTGTATTGGGAGGACTGGGTTCTGATGTTGCCAAGTAGCCTTGGTTTCTGTTGCTTATGTTCTTGCACTTGCCTCTTGCCATCTGGTTATTTCTAGTGCCCTTGCTTTCTCTGACTGGAGCCTGTCCCTCCTGTGATCCTTGTTTTGTCAGGACTCCTCAGAGTCCAGCTGTTTCTGTGATCCTGTGATTCTGTGATCCTGTGATCCTGAGATCCTGGGTGTGTCAGAGCTCTTGGGAGTCAAGCTGCCTCTGGGACCCTGAAATCCTGTTGTGATCAAGCTCCTGAGATCTTTTCGTGTCAGAGCTCCTGGGAGTCAAGCTTTCTCTGGGTGTTGGCTGGGGTAGGTGGGGATCCAGAGCCAGAGGTGGGTTTGCTCTGGGCACAGGTGGAAGCTGGAAGGAACCCATGCCTCTGGTTGGGTGGGGGTTTGTGTTTCCCTGGTTCCTGTGGGCATCTCAGTTACACTGAGTGTTGGGTGAGATGTTGTGACCTCAGCTGTGATCTTGAGTGTGTCAGAGCTCTAATGCTCCTGGGTGTGTCCAATCTCCTGGGATTTGAGCTTCCTCTGTGATCCTGAGCATTTCAGAGTACCTGGGAGTCAGGCTCCCTCTGTGATCCTGGACATGATAGAGTACCTGGGAGTTGAGCTTCCGCTAGATGTTTTGGGGCTGTTTATGGAGCCAGCGACCAAGGTCTCCTCAGGGCACAGGCTCAGACTTGAAAAATGTCATTGTCCTTTTATTGCTTCCAAACCTGCCTAGCCTTGGAATGCATCCTGTCTTAGTTACTTTTCCATTGCTGTGAAGAGATACCTTGACCATAGCAACCCTTATAAAGCAAATCATTTAATTGAGGCTTGCTTGCAGTTTCAGAGGTGTAGTCTATTATTGTCATGGCAGAGAGCATTGCAGGATGCAGAAAGACATGGTGTTGAAGTAGCTGAGAGTTCTATATCTGGATCTGCTGGCAGCAGGAAGTAAGAGCCACTGAGACTCATTTGGGCTTTTGAAATCTGAAAGCCCACCCCCATTGGCATACTTCCTCCAACAAGGCCACAACTCCTAATCCTTCTCAAGTAATGCCACTATCTATTGACTCAGCCTTCAAATATATGAGCCTATAGGGGGCATTCTTATTTAACCTACCACACTGCCACTGGAACCAAAACTTCCACTTCCAGCAGAACTTGCTGTGGGAACAGGAAGCAAAAATTTTCCTAGTGAGTCCTGGCTATGGGAGAAACTATACTGTATATTGGACATGGGTTCAAAACATACTTCTGGAGAACCTTCCTCTAGGCCTCCAGGTGAATGTCACCTAATTGGTGCTGTAACTGTGTCTTTGAAGGGCCATTTTGTTATTCTATGAGGATGACTGCTTCAGGATCTTAGGGAACATGATAAGACCAATGGATTCCATGAACAAGGGAACTCTGTCACACTTGTTTGGCTATGGAGTGAGTTTCTTGGTAATGCTGTGTAGAATACTATAACAGTGGATAAGGCAGTCAGTCTCTAAATCTACAGATGGTAATTTTAGGAGAAGCATTATATGCAGGAATAACATTGTCCTGTCCACAAAGAAAGTGGTCCAATATATTCAACCTGCTATCAACTCACTGGTTGGTCACCTTGGGGAATGGTACTATACAGGGTCTCAGTGTTGGTCTCTGCTGGTACTCAGCAGCAGGTATAGCCAGGGCAGCCTTGATGAGTGGAAGTCCATGTGATTAAGCCCATGCTTTTCTGTCTACATGGCCACTTTGTTCATGGTCCCATTGGGCAATGATAGATATGACTGGAGAAAGACTCTGACTGTCCTTAGAATGTGGACTTGATTACTAAACTTCATATCTACTTGGTTATTGAACGTCTCAGCTGAAGCCATCTTTTGATGAGCATTTATATGTATCAAAAGTAACCTTCCATCTTTCATCCATTAGGAGATATCTATCTTTATATGTCTCCTATAGATAACTTTCTCAATCTTGCTCTTTTCAGGTCCCTGACCATCCAGCTAGTCCATGGGTTACAGCCTATGCATCAGTTTCACATCTGGCCATTTTTCTGTCCAAACAAAATGTATAACCATGTTTACTACCTGAAGTTCTGCCTTCAGTGGAGATTTTACTTTGCTGTTGTCATTCAGGGTTCTTCCAGAAAAGGGTTGTAATGCTATAGCTGTCTACTTCTCTACTTCTGGTTGGTGCCTGTATAATATGTAGAACTATCAGTAAACCAGGCCCTAGTCTTTTCTTCTGCAGTCACCCAATCATAGAGTACACCCCATGAGGCTACAGATACATGCTTGGCCTCAGACAACATTGTAATTGGAGTAGAAATGATAGGCATTTGGGCAACTTCTTCATGTAAGGCCTTCAGGACCTGCTCAGACCTGATCTAGTATATACTACTTTTAGTTGATAATGGGTTGCTACTGTGCATGCCATACTTCATAGCTTGATAGGTCAAATAACATCCAGCTTATGAGGGGCAGCTTAGATCACGTGGTAACTTGGTGAACCATTTCACTAAGGCCTAATATCAGACCAAGAGCTGTTTCACAAATGGAGAATAATTTTCTGTAAATGGCAGGAGAGCCTTGGTCTAAAATTTCAAAGGTCTCTTCTGTGATTTATGTATGGAGTCTGCCAATGTCTCCAAACAATATCCCTATCTACCACTGACATCTCAAGTATCATCAATTCCACTGTATTGTATTTTCTGATGGTAGAGCAGCCTGTATAGTAGTCTGGACCTGCTGAAGAACCTTCTTCTGTTCCAGGCTCCTCTCAAACTAACAGCTTTCCCCGTCACTCAGGGCCTGAGTAACTCATCCAAGTGAGGAATGTGCTGTCTTCAGAATCCAAATAGGCCCACTAAACGTTGTATTTCTGTCTTGGTGGTGAGAAAGGCCAAGTACAATTACTTATCCTTCACATTAGAAGGAATATCACTGCATTTCCCACACTGCTGAACTCCTAAAAATTTCACTTGAGGCTTTTGAATTTTGTTGGATTTCTTTCCCATCCTCTGATAGACATGTGTTACCAGTGAACGGTTCCTTCCTCCTGACCACTTGATCCAAGCAGCATAATATCATCAATACAGTGGAGCAGAATGATATTTTATAGAAGAGGCAGATGATCAAGATTGCTTTGAACTAAGTTATGACACAGCTAGAAATTTAATACATCCTTGAGATAAAACTGTAAAGGTATATTGCTAGATATTCCAACTGAAAGCAAACAGCTTCTGATGGTTCATATAGACAGGTACAGAGAAAAAGAATTTGCTAGGTCAGTAGCTGTATACTATATACCAGGATGTACATGTGTTAATTTTCTCAATAAGGACCCCATTTCTGGTACCAACATCTGTATTAGTCAGGGTTTTCTAGAGAAACAGAAGCATTAGAATGAATGAATCAATCTGTCTGTCTGTTTATCTATCTATCTATCTATCTATCTATCTATCTATCTATCTATCTATCTATCTATCTATCTAACTGATCTTTATATGTTTATTATAGATTGTGTGCTGGTAAGTTCAACAATGTCTGTTGCCTTACAGAAAGTCCAAGAATCCAGTAGATATCTGATCCTTAGGGCTAGATGTCTCAGCTGATTTTCTATTTATGTTAGGCTCCTAAAGAAGTGGGCTGCAATATTAGTGAAGGAATGAACTTCACAGCAAGAGTGAGAGCAAGCAGGCAAAAACCTTTTACCCATGCCCATTATAATTGCTGTTAACAGATGGCATGGCCCTGACTTATGGTGGGTCTTCCCATGTCAAATGATCCAGTCAAGAAAAATCCCTCACAGTTGTGCCCAGCAGCTTATACTTTAGTTAAGTTCAGATGTAGTCAAACTGACAAACAATATTAGTCATTACAGAAAGCAATCAATGTCCTTTTGTTTCTTACATTTCCACAAATGTTCAAAGCTTTATATACAGAGTCACTAAATTTCTTTATTCTCATAAGAGGTGGATCAGGAATGCCAAATAAATTTATCTTGCTTGGTTCTTTAAATAGTTCACATCATGGATTTCAGTGTCTTAAGAGGTCATTGAGGTGGACAGCTAGCTCCAGATATCACCAGTCCCACTACAGAAATTCATTCTTACAATTCTATTTCTCCAGAACCAATTTTGCTGACAGTTTATAGCACATGGGTGTTTCTAGAGGATGAGGACCAATAAAATGAATATATATCAAAGAAGATTTGGTTGTCTTAATGTGATACTGGCTGGATTGTCTAATATTGGCTGTGTTTATACTGGAGAAGCTGAGAACCTGGTATCTGTTCAGTCCATAAAACGTCTCTCAAATCCCAATCTGATAACAGCAGCCTGAAGGATTACTGAAGGTCACTGTTCTTCAGTCCATGTTGAATGGATGTAGTATTTTAAATGAGAATGAGTCTCATAGGCTCATATATTTGAATGCTTAGTCACTAGGGAATAAAACTGTTTGAGAAGAATTAGAAGGGTTAGGAGGTGTAGCCTTGTTAAAGCAGATGAGGCCTTATTGGAGGAACTGTGTTGCTGGGAATGGGATTTGTGGTTTCAAAAGCTCACCTTAGGTCCAGTGTCTGTCTGTCTCTCTATCTCTGTCTCTCTCTATGTCTCTGTCTGTCTCTGTCTCTGTCTCTGTCTCTCTCTCTCCCTCTCTGCCTACTGCCTGCAGATGAGGATGTAAATAAAGCTCTCAGCTACTGGTCTAGCACCATGCCTGTGAGTTTTCTGAACTTTGTGCCAAGATGATCATGACCTGTAAATCTGTTAGCAAGTTTCTAGTTAAATGCTTTGTTTCATAAGAGTTGCTTTGGTCATGGTGTCTCTTCACAGCAATAGAACAGTGACTAAGACAGTAACCTAAGAAGTTGGTTTTCAGTATCAGTTGCATCAACTGTACAGTGTGAGCAAGAACAAGGATGAACTTAAGATCAGGAAAAATGAACTCACTAGTGAGACAGAAAGCAAGCAGGCAAAATGCCCTCTTGTATGTAGATTATCTCCTCCCACCCTGCCCCCGAATACAGCTCACATGTAAGATGAGTCTTCCCTACATGTGAATATAGAGACAGTTAATATATTATATTATTGTAACATAATATAATAATGCAGTTCATATAATAGGAAAGTGCCTCATAAGCTCAGGTTAACCTAAAATAGACAGTTGCTCACAAGTAGGCCCAAAGGTCTTTTTGCTAATTTTAGATACTGTTATTAGAATTACCCATCACACTTTCCAAAATTATAATATATTACAAAGTCAATATTTTAGTGCAGGTCTTTCTCGTGATATATTTCTCAGATACATTAGTAATGGTATTTGAAAATGCTAGTGGCTAAGGTAAATAAAATGACTGATTTTCTCTGATAAAATAACTATTAAATTTTTATCATTATCATTATTCTTGAGTTTTAACATATGATTATATTGATTCTACACAAGTATCTAATGAATACACTGGTACATATTATTTGTTCCTATGTCTGGAGTTCATAAGTTACTCATCATATTCAATGTATTAATATTCCTATGTTTGTTTTTGTTAATACAATATTCAGATATAAAAATACTTTGGGGAAGTTAGTTTTGAATCAAATGTATGTAGGACAACATGTGTCAAGTAACTAAAATGGCTCTCCAGTTGTGATGGGATGTGCCTGTAATTTCAACTCTTGGAAGTCTGAAACAAAATTTTTACGGAGCACCAAGAAACTCCATAAAAAAAAAACTTCCTGGAAAAAATTTAAGAACACTATGTATTTTTAAAGTAGATGTGTATTCACATCATTTATTGACAATGCTTTGTAATTGTTACTTTCTTCTTTGTAAAGTTTTAAGTCTAGCCTTCTAAATTGTAATTCTGTTTTGGTTTATGAATATCAAATAATTTATACCAAGTGATCAGTGAGGTGTTAGGTAACTGTGGTAGCAAAATGTGGTGCCTTAGGAGCCACCAGTGCTTATGCCAAGGTTTGCTGTTTGGGTGCCATCAACTACAGATGTATTGTGATTTCAACACCTATTGTCTAATGCAGTTAAGTTAGCGTTTTTTTTTCTACTTTATCCTAATAGTATCTTTGTCTGGCTATCCATCTTAGACAGCAGATGCCTGTAATGTGTAGTCATCTTTACACTTGTGTAGTAACATAAATGTTTAAAGTTATTTTGCACTAATATAAATTTTGACATGAATATAAGAAAAAATCCTGTCTTCTCTTTGAATATAGCTAACCACACGTATGAACATTGGCATCGTCGTTCTCTGCCTCAGGCAGTTAGCTTTCATTGTTACCTGTTCATAGACTTGTTGAGGTTGCAAGCCTTTCCGGCCACTGTGTTCTAATGTACTCCTGTACATTAGCATCTGCTTTCTCTGTTTTTCTTTCAAGAGGTGGTACTATACTCATTTGCTTAAAATTAGACTTGAACTAGGCATGGCAATATACTCCTTTAATCCAGCACTCAGAGACAGAAGCAGAAGGATTTCTATGAGTTTGAAGCTAGACTAGACTTCATATCAAGTTTCAGGCCTAAAACCAAAAACCTTTGATTTTGTCTAAGTTTCCAGATGTTTGTAATGATAGATAAAATTCTAGACAAGTATAAATGCAAAAATGTTTCAGGTCTTCTTCTCCATCTTCATTTTGGTAAGAAATCTGGTGACAG
Organism: Tokudaia tokunoshimensis; assembly: GCA_036184795.1. Classification (NCBI taxonomy): domain Eukaryota; kingdom Metazoa; phylum Chordata; class Mammalia; order Rodentia; family Muridae; genus Tokudaia; species Tokudaia tokunoshimensis. The sequence goes on along the minus strand of BTHU01000015.1, from coordinate 2,373,401 downwards.
TAAGGGAGAAAATATACCAACATGTCCAAGAAGTACTAGTAATGGTGGATTGTATTATCCTGTTGTTATAATCGATGAAGAGGCTCTGTGGAGTTACATATATCACAGGTGACTCTGACAGTGGCAATCTGTCCAAGATATCTGCTGTGAGGTGATATCTTCTGTACATGGTAGGGAATCTGTTCTTATGAAATTTCAACAATATGGCTGCCTGTACAACCATAAGACCCGTAAATGGGAACACCAGTTGCCAGGCCAATGTGTACTGGCAAAAATCTCACAAGCCCCAATCCTTAGATTGGGCAACTAATGACATGTTGAGAGACTGACATCAGTCTTCTCAAGGAATGAGCCCCTGATAGGTTTTCCAATTCCAAGTGATAAGACCTAAATACATATACGTATTAGCAATATTAAATGAGCATATATATGTATACAAACTCAGAAATCCACCTGCCTCTGCCTTCCAAGTGCTGGGATTAAAGGCGTGCGGCACCACCGCCCGGCTTCCTCAATTTCTTGATTGAGCATAATACTACCAGTGGACCCTGCTATACCACTGCTGTGCATATACCCAGAGGATTCTCCTGCATGCAATAAGGACACATGCTCCACTATGTTCATAGCAGCCTTATTTATAATAGCCAGAAGCTGGAAAGAACCCAGATGTCCCTCAATGGAGGAATGGATACAGAAGATGTGGTATATTTACACAATGGAATACTATTCTGCAATTAAAAACAATGAATTCATGAAATTCTTAGACAAATAGTCAGAACTGGAAAATATCATCCTTAGTGAGGTAACCCAATCACAAAAGAACACAGATGGTATGCAGTCACTGATAAGTGGATATTTACCCAGAAGCTCGGAATACCCTAGACACAATACACATATCAATAGATTTCCAAGAAGATGGAAGGAGAGACCCCTGGTCCTGGAAAGACTGGATGTAGCAGTGTAGGGGAATACCAGGACAGAGAAGTGGAAGGGGGTTGACTGGGGAACAGTGGGAGGGAAGAAGGCTTATGGGACTTTTGGGGAGGGGGGAACCGGGAAAGGGGAATCATTGGGAATGTAAATTAAAAATATAGAAAATTAAAAAAAAAAAGATAAATAAAAAAAGGATCTAGGAGGTAGAGGAGTACTCACAGAACCACAGGGCAAGAGTGTATGCCTTAGCATTGTGGTGTCATTTATTTGTTATTCTAAATCTCCTGGTCAAATGTGTTACTTGGGACTTATCACTTAAAAAACATGAATCTTAACTGTGGAAACTTTGTAAATTCAAAGGAAGTCCACATGACAGGGAAGATGTTTCAGTCAGTACAGTGCTTGCCTTGCAGGACTTCAATTCCTGAAAGCCATGGGTTTTGTTTTGTTTTATGCCAGGTATTATATGCAGGCAGATCTTTCCTGCTTGCTGACAGCCAACCTAGCCTACTGACTGATTTGCATATCAACAAGAAATCTTTTCTCAACACAAACCACAGACAAAATGTCGAAAAACAACTGATGGTGGACACATGAGGTTGTCCTCTGCATCCCACATGTACCTGCACATGCATGTACCTTTACCTTTACCTGCACACACACACACACACACACACACACACACACACACTCTCTCTCTCTCTCTCTCTCTCTCTCTCTCTCTCTCCTAGAAACTCAGGACTAATTACTTGTCAATCTTGTTGCTTGGTTTCTAGTTCATTCCAGTAGCTGCTGTCATGCTGTTGCTCATGAGTTGTCATCTATGGAGAAAGGGGTTAGTGACTAGAACATGTTCTAGATCTCATTGCCCACAGTCCTTAACATAGGCTCTATATGGCTCAAGCCAGATCAACAGGTCAATATGTGTTGATAACTACACACTCCAGTCCTCTAAATGTCAGAAAACAGACTTTTTTTTATGGCACCATTCACTACCACAGGAACTGTTGTACTGTACTGTGTGAAATAAATAGGAGCCATATGTAGAATACATAGACACTTTCTTCTCATACCTGCCTGCCCTTTTCCTAGTGATTCTTTTTTATACCTGTACTTAATTTTCTTTTAAAAATATTTTAGTAATCTGTGTTTACAAGCAAATCAAGATGAAAAATTTATATAGCCTGGCTTTTTAAAGTTGTCTTCCCTTTGTTTGTCATGGCAATAGATGTTTTTGCAGTAATGTAACTATAAAAACTGAATATACAATGCTTTTCCACTTTGTTGTATGAGAGCAGGCAGTACCTTTAGAACAATGGCTTTGAAGCTTTGTACCCATAGTTTATTAGGAAGCTGTGTGTACTTGTGTTTCTGCAGTAAATGTAACTATTCTGTGAACTTCTGTATCTGCAGTAAACATATCTATTCTGTGCCCCTCTCTATCTACAGTAAATGTATCTATTCTGTGTACTTGTGTCCTAACAAGGCAATATGAAACAAACAAACAAGCAAGGAAACAAACAAACCCTCCAAAAATACCATTAAATTCCTTTTGTTTTTGCTTTTTATATGCTGGGCTGAGAACTAATACTGTTAAGATTTGCAGCAGCCCTGGATTGAATGTTGGTAAAACAGAGATCCCAGCAGAACTCCTAGGGATAATTGTCAGTGCTAGACAAGTTGCACTCGGTAGGGAGCTGCTATAGCAGACTGCTGGGTTTTAATACCTGAGGTGTGCCTTCTAGTGCTTCCCTCCCTCCCCCTCCCTACCTCCTTTCTTTCTTTCAAGAGTTTAAGAAGGATTGGTTTCAAAGTCTGTTAATATTCTGCCAGAAATCTATCTGGACCTGTTTGTCTGTTCATTTGTTTTTGAGTTGGCAGGATTTTTATTGCTGTCTCACTCTCCCTCTGTGTTGTGTCTCTGTTTTTATTGTTGGGCTCTTTTCTTGATTTAACTTTGGCAATTTGGATGAGACAAGGAACTCATCCATCTCTTTTAGATTTTCTAACTAAATGAAGTACAGGTTTAAAAAGTATTCCCTTATACCATTCTATATTTCTTGGTGTCCGTTGCTTTCCTATTTGTTTCTGATTCTGTTAATTGGGTTCCTCTATTTATTTTGGTTAGTTGAGCTAAGGATCTATTGGTCTTATTTATCTTCTCAGAGAACAAGCTCTTAGATTATTGCTTTTTTGTATTGTTTTCATTTCTATGTCATTAATTTCTGCTTTGATTTTTATTATTTTTTGCCATCTACTGTGTTTGGAATTGGTTTGTTCTATTACTGAATTCTTGTTTTGTTCTTTCTCTTTATAATAATAATAATAGTTATTATAATAACTATTATTGTAATAATAATTATTATTATAGTTATTATTATTACTTTTAATGTAGGCACTTAGAGTTATAGATTTCTATCCTAGACCTCTTTATTATGTGTAGTAGGAATTATATTGGTCTATCAAAGTGGTACTAGTAGATTTTCTTCTAAGATCTATCACCTCACTAACCCTGAGAAGCTGGCCAAGATTTCTAGTCCCAGACATGATTTCCCTCCAGTTGAGTAGGCCTTAAGCTTAATTGGATAGTTGGTTACAATCAACATGTGAATGTCCCTTGATGTACTTTGTGGTTATTTAGCCATGCTGATCAGTGTTCTGGTTTATAGGTATTTTGTCTGGATAATTGCTTCCCTCCTGTGGCCACTTATATAATATTTTCTGGAACCATGGAAACAAGACTGAAAGAAGAACATTTTCAGGTTAGATTCAGCTCAGTTAATTTGACTCCAGTATCATAAGTGTGTAGTATCTTAAGAAATGTGGGCCCACTTCAACCTCTGAAGGTAGTCAAGGGCAACAGCAATTGTCTGTATTATTTCAGAAATTACTTAGACTGTCCTAATCAACCATGTTAGAAGAAACTTCTTGTATTGATACTGTTGTTTTTGTTAGTATAGATTTTGTGAGGAGTATTATAAGCTCAATGGCATATATATATATGTATGTACTTACTATTTTATATGATTAGATATTTATATAAATATAAATTAATAAATTTACCTGATGCTTTGTCAAACAACCCTAGCCTTTTGTTAATAATTTATTTATTAATTTACTTTACATTCTGATCACAGCTTTCCCTCCTTCTTCTCTTTCAAGTCCTTCCCTCTCAACTCATCCACCCATCCACCCCTCCTTATCTCCTCAGAAATGGGAGGCCCTCCATGGATGTCAGCCCTCCTTGGCTTATCAGTTTGCAGTAGAGCTAGGCTCATCTTCTACTATTGAGGCTAGACAAGGCAGTCCAGTTAATCAAAGAATCCAAAGGCAGGCAACAGTCAGAGACAACCCCTGCTACTGCTTTAGGAGTCCCACACGAAGGCTGAGCTGCACAACTGTTACATGTCTGTACAGGGTCTAGGTCTGTCCTGTGCATGCTCTCTGGTTGGCAGTTCAGTCTCTGTGGTTTCCTAATGGTCCAGGTTAGTTGATTCTGTAAGTTTTCTTGTGATGTCCTTGACCTCTCTCGCTCCTTCAATCCTTCCTTCCCCTCTTCCTCTAGTGGGTCTCTGCATCAGTTCCCATCAGTTGCTGAGTGAAACCTCTCTGGTGAAACTTATGCTAGGCTCTGAGATGGTCTGCAAGTATATCAGAATACCATAAATGGTTTTAGGGGTAGGCTCCCTCTTATGTTATAGATCTCAAATTGGACCAGACATTGGTTGGCCCTTCCCTTAATTTCTGTGCCATGTTTATCACCGTGTTTCTTGTAGTCAGGACAAGTCGTGGGTCTTAAGGTTTTGTGGCTGGGTTGGTGTCCCAATCCCTTTATTGGAAGTCTTCCCAGGTTACAGAAGATGGCCTGTTTAGGTTCCATTTCCTCCATTTCTAGGAATTTTAGTTAGGGTTACCCTTAGGTTCATGGGAGTTTCCATTGTCCTAGGTTTCTAGCTCTTCTCAGAGATGCCTCCTCACCCCAAATTCCAGTTCTCTCTCCCAGTACTCTCTTCCTCAGTCCTTCCTCCACTTGATACCTCCTGTTCCCATCCCTACTCCTCCCCTACACAATCCTCTCACTCCATCCATCCTCCATGTCTATTCTATTTCCCCTTCTCAGTGAGATTCAAGTGTTCCCGCCTTGGGCCCTACTAGTTACTTAGCTTTGTAGGGTCTGTGGATTGTAGCATGGTTATTCTGTATTTTGTGGCTGATATCCACTTATCAGTGAGTACATACCATGTTTGTTTTTCTAGGTCTGGGTTTCCTCACTCAAGATGGTATTTCCTAGTTCCATTCATTTGCCAGCAAATTTCATAATGTCATAGCTGAATAATATTCCATTGTGGAAATATATCACATTTTCTTTACCTATTCTTCATTTGCAGGATATCTAGGTTGTTTCTAGTTTTTGGCTATTATGAGTAAAGTCGCTATGAACATAGTTGAGTAAGTGTCTCTGTGGTATAATAGGGCATGTTTTGGGTATATACTGAGGAGTGTTTTAGCTGGGTCTTGAGGTACAACTATTCCTGGTTTTCTGAGAAACTGCCAAATTGATTTCCAAAGTGGTTATACAAGTTTGCACTTCCACCAGCAATGCTCCCAGTCCTTACCAGCATATACTGTCACTTAAGTTTTTAATCTTAACCATTCTAACCAGTGTAAGATGTGTGTTTTTTGTTTGTCTGCTTGTTTTTTATTTGTTTTGTTATTGTTGATGGTGTTTTGGGTCTTTTTTTAGGGGGCTTCAATTTCCATTTCCAGGTCTTGAACAATTTTATTCACTTCCTTCACCTGTTTAATTATATTTTCCTGGATTTTTAAAGGGGATTTATTAATTTTCTTTTTAAAGGCCTCTCTCATCTTTTAAGATTGATTTTAAGGTCATTTTCTTGTGCTTTGGTTGTGTTTGGATACCCAGGGCCTGTTGTAGTGGGATAGCTTTGCTCTGAAGGTGCCATATTGCCCTGGGTCTTGTTGATTATGTTCTTACACTGGCCTTTAGCCTTCTGATTGTCCTTGGATATTCCTATTGTAGCTGGTCTTAGGAAAGTAGACCTAACCTGTACGTTTCTGTTGCAGGAGGCCTCTGGTGTACATTCTTGGGCTGGACTATGGTACTTAGGGGGCAGTGCTTGTTCAGGGCAGCTGGCCATACTCCTGGGCACCTGGAGGGCAGGGGATTGGGGCAGAGGAAGGGTTTAACCTGAATGTTCCTGGTTAAAGTGTGCAGAATGGTGGCTGGACAATGGAGCTTAGGGGGCTAGGGGATGTCAGGCAGCTCAAGGCAGCTGGGCATGTCTCAGGGGAGTTGTAAGGCAGGGGATTGGTGCAGAAGAGATTTAACCTGAAATTTCCTGGTACAGCAGTCCTGATGAAGGTGGGAGGAGTGGTAGGGTGTATTTCTCGTATGTAGCAGAATGAAGGATCCTGTTTTCACATTCATTCTGTTACCCTGTGTCTTTTTATTGGGGAATTGAGTCTATTGATATTGTGAGATGTTTGTTAATTCTTGTTATTTTAATGCTTCCCTTGTGTGGAATTCCCTTGTGTTTCACTTGTGTGGAATTATTTCCTTTGTTTTCTTTGGTGTTTAACCTCCTTGAGCACTAGTTTTCCTTTTAGTGTCCTCTGTAGGGCTGAATTTGTGGATAGATATTGTTTAAATTTGGTTTTGTCATGGAGTATCTTGATTTTTCCGTCTATGGCAATTGAAGATTTTCTGAGTATAGAAGTCTGGGCTGGCATCTCTGATCTCTTAGAGACTGTAAGACATATGCCCAGGTCCTTCTGGCTTTTAGAGTTTCTGTTGAGAAAATGAGTGTAATTCTGATAGGTCTGCCTTTGTATGTTACTTGGCCTTTCCCCTTGCAACTTTTAATATTTATTTGTTCTGTTCATTTAGTGCTTTGATTATTATGTGGCAGAATAATTTTCTTTTCTGATCCACTCTATTTTCTGTTCTCTTTTTTTTTTTTTTTTTTTTTTTTTAGGTTAAGGAAATTTTCTTCTATGATTTTCTTGAAAATATTTTCTGGACCTTTGAGCTTGGAATCTTCTCTTTCTTATATTGCTATTATTCTTAGTTTTGGTCTTTTCATAGTGTCTCAGATTTAGTAGATGTTTTATGTCAGTAAATTTTTAGATTTAACATTTTCTTTCACTGATGTATCCATTTCTTCTATTATAGCTTCAATATCTGAGATTCTCTCTCCCATCTCTTGTATTCTGTTGGTGAAGCTTGACTCTGTAATTTCTGTTCAACTTCTGTTTTTTTTTTTTTTTTTCATTTTCAGGATTCCCTCAGTTTATGTTTTCTTTATTGATTCTATTTCCATTTTCAAATCCTGAACAATTTTATGCATTTTCTTCACCTGTGTGATTGTATTTCCCTGTATTTCTTCAAGGGGTTTATTCCTTTCTTCCTTAAGGAGGAAAAGGTTAATGACAGGTGCCTCTATCATCCTTTAAGATTAGTTTTAAGGTCATTTGCTTGTGCTTCAGTTATGCCAAGATACCCAGGATTTGGTGTCGTAGGATAGTTGGGCCCTGGTGGTGCCATATTGGCCTGGCTCTTATTGATTATGTTCTTATGGTGGCCTCTGACCATCTAGGTTTTGTGGTTATTATAGGTTTAGGTGCTAAATTCTGAGTTTATCTTTAATGGATGGGTGTTTGTTTTATTGTTTGTTTGTTTGTTTTTAATGTATTTTATATTCTTTCATTTTTATTTCCTCTCACTCTTTTGACCTGAGTGGTTTGGGATTCTGATGACCTGTGCATTTTCATGTTCAGTAGGATGTCTTCCCTGGGATTTTTGTGTCCTGGGTAGCCTCTGAGTTTTTGGGTGCTAATTGTGCCTCTGGGGTCCCTAGTACCAGTGTGGCCTGGTATTCCTGGTGCCAGAGTGGCCTCCTGGAATGCAGGCAGGGATTTGGAATGAGAAATAGAGTGCAGGGTGTAGAGTACACCACTGAAAACAGTTCTAGTTTTATTTATCCTTTGTCTCTTCTTTTTATTCTATATTGATTCCCCTTCTCCCATTCTGTTGGAGTCCCACCTCTCCCATTTTTCTGTTTTTCTGCTTCATATTACCTGTACTTCATAAAATGGAGGAGTGGATCTGAGGGAGAAGGAAGGTAGAGTAAAACTAGAAGTGAAGGAGAAACTGGTCAGAATGCATTGTATAAAAGAAGAATTTAAAAATGAAAGAAAGAAAATAAATCATAAACTTTGAAGGTAAACCAATTGTTCCAGAAAAGATCATGTGGAGTGAGATAACCAGACCCAGGAAGACAACTGCTGTATGTACTCGCTCATCTGTAGTTCCTATTCCAAATCCTTGGATGTGAGGGTACAACACGAGTAACTGCAGAAACAGGAAAGTATAAAGGAACCATGGGGTTGTGATGAAGACTAGCAGGATACAGGTGGTGTGTGTATGTGTGTGTGTGTGTTCATACTGAGAAACCACACAATAAAGTCACCATAGTTCCTTTTGTACTAGTACAAGTTAACTGTATATTTGTGTTTGTTTGAAGCTATACTACCACACCTGGCTTAAACTATAAACTTTTAAAAGAAGACATGACAGGAGGTGCTGGCTCAGCAGTTAAGAACACAGGTTACTCTTCCAGAGGACCTGGCTTCAATTCCCAGCACCCACATGGCAGTTCAGAACTCTGTAATTCCAGTCCCAGGGGAGTTTGCACCCTCATACATATATGCATGCAGGCAAAACATCAGTGAACACAAAATTAAATAAAAGAAGACATAGGAACATATTTTTCTATGTGTGGCTTAGAAAAAAGTCATTAAACTGAAATATCAAAAGCATAACCTATAAGAGAAAATTTGTGATAAATTGAATCATCTAAATTAAAATTTTATACTTTACATAAGACTATAGCTTAGTGAAAGAGTTCACTCTTAGCATATGTGAGGTTTGGGTTTAATTCCCTGGCATGAAAATAAAAGTATAAATTGGAAAAAAAATGGGAAATGGCATAAAGATATTAGTTTACTCAAAAGGATAGCAGATAACATACAAAGCTAGTTAGGTACATGTATGAAAACACCCACATGTGAATGGGCATACTAGTTATTTGCAATGGCCAAAGACTGTGGACAATCATATCTTCTTTAGAATATGGTTGGTTAAGTCACTTGTGACATAGCTATGCAATAGAATCCTATGTAAGAGGAAACATAGCATGCTCTTGATAATTCTCAAAGTTCATAAGTGATTCTAATTATGTAACAGTCTGTAAATGACAAAATGATAGGGACGGACAACAGATCAGTGATTGCCAGGAGTCAGAGACTCTGAGAAGAAGGATGATGGCCTGAGAGGAGGTGGGTATGAGAGGGGCTCTTTGTGGAAACACTATCACTCTGTATGTTGATTATGTTGGCTAAAAATCCACACAAGAGACAAACTGTCCTAAACTAAACTGAGTGAATCTAAACTGTTCCTGTAGCATCCTTTCAGTCTATTAAGTATTTCTAATTAAAAAGTTTAAATAAAAGACAGATCTTGTCATTAGACAAATCAGTCTTATTCACCACTCAGATGCTAATTCAAATGTTAAATTTCAATGCAATAAAGTAATATTTACATCAGTTTTTTAGTCATGTGTGTGCTTTAAGTCTTGCAGTGACTGCCTTATTATACATCCCTGAGACACAGCAGCACAGTTAGCACAGAAAGTACAGTTATGGACCCTGTTAGTCACCCTCTGTACAGTAACAGATGACATGTCACTGCCTAGAATTTGTAAGCCAAGAAGAAAAGGTCTTTCCAGTAAAATTAAAGAAGATAAATGTACTTAACAAGCATTGTTTTCAATGTATTGTCATTTTTAGTGGATGACAGTTAATACAGAGACTTATAACTGGTCAAAATGCTGAGAATAAATGAATCTTAATGTTTGTCCCTAACAGAATATCAATATCTAAGTTCAGAGAATATTGCAAAAAAAAGTTTCACACAGATTTTAAAAGCTTGAAGATGGGAGAAGCATCCTGTGAAATACTGTCAGGTTGATGTACTCATGTACACAAGACATAAATCCTAAGACATGTAAGTAGAAAGGAACTAGAGAGATGAGGAATGGGAAGGATATGTTTACAAGATAAAAGATTTTTAAATTGTCAAAAATGAAACTAAAATATTTTTAACCATTGAAATTTTGAGAGTATCCTATATTTTAATGGGGAAGTGAAATACTTGGTTCATGCCCCAACAATAAGTAAACAAGGTTTTTATCTTTACTTACTGAAGCAGTCACAGTCTTTCTCCAAATCACAATATAGCATATGTAAGAGATGGGCTAAAAAGGAGGAGGTAACTATAGGGATGAAAGGAAGTCATTTTGGAGTGTATTAAATACTCCATGCTTTGTGTTGCTTGCTCTGGTGACTGACCAACAGTGGGGGTTAGGGGTGGGGGAGGGGCATTTACCACCACAGAGGAAGTGCAAGCAGGCCTTAAGCCTGAAGCTAATTCTGGGTCAAAATGACCTTGAGGAAGTGACAGTTCTTGTCTCATTTTTCTCATAGCAAAAACCAGCTAATTAAGATCTTAAGATCGAAGCAACTCACTAGGTGGATAGAGGGATTCAAAATGCTAGAAGATGCTCCTGTTTCCCTGGGCTAGGTGTGAAACTTAAAATTTACAAGTAGATTAAATATGAAGTGTTGAGGAATTGAGTTATGAAGAGGATCCCATGCTTTCTAAAGCAGTTTGTCAGGCCTCAACAGTACAGCAAGAAAAACAGAACTGTAGAGTGTTTAGTCAGGAACCATCTGTGGGTTACCCATTTTGCTTACTGTGAAATGGGCCTGATAAGACCTCTTATCAAGGGCTGGAGAGATGGTTTAGTAGATAGGAACACCAACTGCTCTTCTAGAGGTCCTGAGTTCAATTCCCAGCAACTATATGGTGGCTCACAACTATCTGTAATGGGATCTTATGCCCTTTTCTGGTGTGTCTGAAGAGAGCAATGGTGTACTCTTATACATAAATAAATAAATTAAAAAAAATAAAATAAAAAGATAAATAAATTAAAAAAAAAAGACCTCTTGGGGAGAGCTCTTGTAAGGATATCTGACAGTCAAGTTTTACAGCTGTAATTGCTGACAATGTTCATTGTATAAAGACATGGAGTAGCTTCTGTTATTCTACTTTCCTGAAGTTTTGCATTTAATGTCATAATTTTGGGGATTACTAGTTGTAGCCTTAGAACAAACTGAAATTTTGGGTTTGTAAACCACTGTGAAATTTCAACATATGGTATTAAATTGGCCAAAATTACTTTGTTTAGAGTTATATCTGGTTTTATGAAGTCTAATAGAGCAAGCTATAAGCCTTGAACATAGAAAACAGTACATCTTTATGAGGAATTTTACCCAGGACCACCATTTTCCACAGCTATATCTATATAGCACATGGAGAATGAGAAGGTTCAGTCAATGGTAAAGGTTTGTAAAACATCTACAATGTAGAGTTTTATTTACTATAAATTCCTATGCTTTAAATCTTTATTTGTATGCTTTACATCATTATGAGATATTTCAAATAAACTTTTATTCATTCTCTCTCTCTTTGTTTTTGCTTCCCATACTGCTGAAACATTGAGGAGGAAAAAACAACAACAACAAGAAAACAAGGTCATGGTGGTGCTCACCTTTAATCCCAGCACTCCAGCGACTTAGGCAGGCAGAACTTGGTGAGTTCAAAGCCAGCCAAGTTACACAGTGAGTTCAAGGCTAACCAGGGAGGCCCAGCCTTTAACTAAGGGCCAACATACTTATTAAGATCCCTCTCAGGCTGGAGAAAAGGCTCAACGGTTAAGAGCACTGACTGCTCTTCCAGAGGTCCTGAGTTCAATTCCCAGCAACCACATGGTGTCTCACAACCATCTGTAATAGGATCTGACACCTTCTTCTGGTGTGTCTGAGGACAGCTACAGTGTACTTACATATGTAAAATAAATAAATAATTCTCTAATTAAAAAGAATCTCCCTGGACCATAACAACACGGTAAGGCAGTGTCAGCTCAGCCCCCAGTATGGGGCGTATGCTCATTCTAAAGTTTCTTGCCAAATGCCTCATGTACAGAGAGAGATCCAAAATTGCAGACATGTCACAGACACATGCCTGAGCACATTTTCTCCTCTCCTACACCAGCAATTAGTAAACCTGGATGAGACTGGGGGCTTGAGTGGGTGAAGTTTAGAAAGCATCAGGCCCTGAAGTGGATGATCTGGTAGTTTGCTATACCGTCACCTCACAGAGATCAGCTTGTAAAGCTCATAGTTTTAAGTGTTCACTGGCAACACACGATGGTTGTAGGTACATTTTTAACTCTCAAAATTATCATCTTTCGGAAGCATTACACTGAATGAGGGGATACTTAAGAAAGGTGGGCTGCAGAAATGGCTAAGTAGAGTAGCCAAGCCTCACAAGCTGATTGTATTACTGTAACCCAAGTAAACACAGAAGCAGAGAACCAATTCCACAGAGTCATTCTCCAACTTCTACACATTCCTGGTGCACAAGCACACCTACACCCCTAACACATTATATATGTATACACAGTATCAATAGATATATCTCTCACTATTCACATTGTCATGGGCAATTGCAATGAAAGAATGTGTGAGAACCTTGAAGGGCATATAGCTCATCTCCCTGATGTAATGTGTAGTATCTGAGCTATCTTAATACAACAGGAAGTTTCTTTTTTTTTTTTTTTTGTTTTTTTTGTTTTTTTGGTTTTTTGAGACAGGGTTTCTCTGTGTAGCCCTGGCTGTCCTGGAACTCACTTTGTAGACCAGGCTGGCCTCGAACCAACAGGAAGTTTCTAAAATGCCTCAACTGAGTTTGGGTGTATTTCCCCAGCTGGTCTCTTATGTACCGCACTCACTGGTCCATAAGTTATTTTAAGTGTTCATTTTACTATACTCATCAAAATCTCTCAAGTACTCAAAGATAGTATGTAATTTTTATCTTGGTGCTTTTTCAGAAGTACAGTAATTTATTGAAAATATTATGAAACCAAACTGAGCTTATGTATTATACTTTGAGTCTGACTATAATATAAAAATATTACAAAGAAAGGGAAATTAGAATTTAGATTCTTATGTAAAGGTTGAGTATACATGTGATTACTCTTTAGGTGTTCTAAGAAGCCTGTATTATAAGTAACCAAAATATTCACTTTAACCAATAATCGTTATACCTTACAGGAAGAGTGTCTTTGTTGTAACCCTAGTGACTATGCTATAGTTAAATCACATTAGCCAGCATCACCCTTCCTATCCCACCCACATCCTTCTGACCACATGTTGAAATATTTTCTTGGGATTTTGAAATATATTGTGTCCTCCTTTGGGGTGACTTCACAACTGGCCAGTTATGAAACAACTCTGTAGTTCCTGTTATTTATGTATTTGTCACATCCAACATAAGATGCAGGCCTGCTATCTAAGACTGTAGACTGATTGAAAATTTACCTCCAAATGACCAGTGCAATTCCCTTTCCTCAAGAGGCAGGAGATAACTTGATTGGAAGAGAAACAGATGCTGCTAGCTGTTATTTGAAAGGAATCCTTTATGGGGTACGGTGAGTACTGCCATTTTATGACCACAGTTTCTGAACTATCTCAGGACAGTACAACAGAATTGTGGGGTATAGACTGAGTTTCTGGCATGTGCCTTCATTCAGTATTAGTTGATCATAAACATTTCCACTATGAGTGAAAGTTACTATGGATCTTTATCAGGTTCTATGCTGCAGGGGTTTTTTTTTTAATATGTATTATTTCTTGTTTTTATTACCCAAGATCTAATAAGAGGAGCAGCAGTTTTCTCTGTGGCTTATAGTAAACAGTGTTTCCCAACAGCTGTAGATATGAACTAAAAAGACTGGAGTCTATCTGATATCCTCTTCCTCCCCCTGCTCCTCCTTCTCCTCCTCCCTGAGGCTTTTGTGAAATCATGTATAATTTATCAGAATCTGAAGGATAGTTCATTTGGCCAGATTTTGTCAATATTTTACTTTAGTAACCTTATATTTCACCAACTAACCTAACACAGAGAACAAAACAATTTAGATGAATGTATTTATTTCGAAAAACAAATATTTTTTTAAAAGAACAACTTTTGCTGAGCAAGAAAAAGGGAGAAGAGCATGCCCCTGGCCTATCTGGCATTACCTGCTGATAAAACTTTGAGGCTCTTCCATGTTCCTACATGTACATGGACTTTGGTATTTGTTACACCTCAATTACATAGTATTATATTATTTTTCAAGCTACTAAAAGTTATCTGGAAATTGTTGTTTCAGTTACTTTATCATGTTGTATCACAGGGTAACTCCATGAGTTGTTACATGTTCTGTGTTGTGATTTTGGCATAAATAACTTTGAGAAGAACACTGGTGTTTAAGACCATCTTGCAAGGTACTTTAGGGCAAAACCCCACAGTACTTGAATTCTTGATTATAGGATAATAATAGTAGCTGACCCTAAATTAAAAAGAGTAGATATTGTATTCAGATTTTAAAAATTTGAAGTTTAAACATTTGAACATTTAAACATTTGAAGTGGATCTTACTTCTTCTTAAGCTGTTACTTCCAATTGTATCCACCAGCCTATGCTTTCTCCATAGTGACAACACAGGGTGACATCCTTAGTGAGGTAACCCAATCACAAAAGAACACACATGGTATGCAATCACTGATAAGGGGATATTAACCCTGAATCTCGGAATACCCTAGACACAATTCCAATATCAATAGATTTCCAAGAAGATGGAAGGAGAGACCCCTGGTCCTGGAAAGACTGGATGTAGGGGAATGCCAGGACAGAGAAGCGAGAGGGGATTGAATGGGGAACAGAGGGAGGGAAGGGGGCTTATTGGGAGGAAACAGGAAAGGGGAAATCATTTGGAATGTAAATAAAAAAACTTAGAAAAGAAAAAAAAAGAAATACAAAGGAGACATTTGCAGACAGGATCTTTGAGGAAAACTGAGTAAAGACTGTAACCAAGGTTGATTCTCCTACTTTTCACATCTTTGTGAATGTAAGACTAGATCTATCATACAGGGTGAATTTACCACAGGTTATAAAGACACTGGTGCCTGTTATATACACAGATACATGAGGCTTTGACTTAGGTTCTCCTTTGTTTTACTAGGTTAATAATGACTTGGGCACCTCTCAGTAACTCAGTTTCAATAAAAGAAATGCCCCTTGCCCTCTAGATTATCATCTGTATTAGTTTGGGTTTTACTGCTGTGAACAGACACCAATGACCAATGCAAGTTTTATAAAAGACATTTACTTGAGGCTGGCTTACAGTTCAGAGGTTTAGTGCATTGTCATCAAGGCAGAAGCATGGCATCATCCAGGCAGTCATGGTGCAGGAGGAGCTGAGGGTTCTACACCTTCATCCAGAAAAAACCAGGAACAGACTGGGCATCTTCAGGTATCTGAGAGGTAGATCTCTAAGCCCAACCCTACAGTGACACACTCCTCCAACAAGGGCACACCTTCTAATAGTGCCACTCCCTGGGACAAGCATATACAAACCATCACATTCCACTCCCTGGTCCCCTTAGGCTTGTTCAAACATGAGTCTATGGGGGCCATACCTAAACATAGCATAATGCAAAATACATTTAGTCCAACTTCAAAAATCCCCACAGTCTATAGTATTCTCAACAGTGTTAAAAGTCCAAAGTTCAAAGTCTCTTCTGCGATTCATCCAATCACTTAACTGTAATCCCAAAAGCAAGACAGGAAACCAGCTGGGCAGTCTCCAAACTCTGCATCTCCATGTCTGATGCAAAGCAGTCTTCAGATCTTCAACTTGCTTTTCATCTTTGTTTACTGCAACAAGGTTCTTTCTCCTGGGCTGGTTCCACTCCCTGTTAGCAGCTTTCCTGGCAGGCATCCTGTGTCTCTGGCATCTTTAATGCAGTCCCCAAGTCAACTTCAGCTTCACAGCTTCTCGTTCCAATGTCTGAGTTCCACAAATGATCTTCTGTGCATCTCCAAAGGGCTGGTGTCACTTCTCCAGCTCTGCCCTCTGTAGCACTCTAAGTTCAAGTTGATCCATTCTGCTGCCACTGCTGTTCTTGGTGGTCATCCCATGGTACTGGCATCTCCAATGTGCTAGGGTCTTCTACTGCAACTTTGCTTCACCAAAGTCTCTCATAGGCTGTCTTCATGGTATCAAGCCTCAACTCCATTGCATGACCCCTTCAATCCTTCGCTGTCAACTACAAATGAGGCTGCACTTTCACTAATGGCCTTCCATGGTCTCTCACAGTGCCAAACCTCAGCTGTTCTTCATGATGCCTTCATGCCTTCAAAACCAGTACCACCTGTATTATTCTTACACATTACCAAGTACAGCTGCAGCATGAGGTACAACCTTGGCTATCTCTGGAACACAGCTTCTTTGTGCTCTCAGGAAACACTTCCCAGAAAATATCACCTAAGTGATGCTGGTCTTTTCTTAATCACCACTAATTTCTTAGCTCCAGCTAACCAGCATCAATTGTCCCAATAGTCTCCTTCTCCTCTTGCATATACAGCCAGAGACCCATGGCCTAAGCTGCTGAGTTCTGCTGTTTGCAAGAGCTGGAACATTGGCCCCCTTTTTCTATTACATTAGCACTAATTTCCTTTATTCCAACTCCTTCACTTCCTAAGCTTGGCTGTCCTGGATCTTGCTCCATAGACTGACTTTGAATTCAGAGATCTGCATGCCTGTCTCCTAAGCACTAGGTTTAAAGGTGTGGTTCACTAAGTATGGATTTAAATTTTTCTTCACCTAGAATTTGCTCTGTTCTAGGCTGACCTTGAACTAAGAGATCTGCTTATCTTTGTCTCTTGGGACTAAAGGCTTGTACTACCATGCCTGAATCTAAATTTAGCTGGGAGGAATCTTGTCTCAAAATCACTACTTCCTTAATTCAATTTAATATCCTTGAATTCAGCTCCATTTCACTTCCTTGGGTCCCTTTAATGCTCAAACTATATATTTTGTATGTTTCCTTTCTCAGCTTGCTATGTTTGTTCAAAATGCTCTTCATTAGACTTAACCAGAGAACAAAGTCTCTGTTGGGCTTTTTTTGAGACTTCCTTTGTCAATACAATTAATATACATCTCTTTTCCTTAACCTTAAGCAGTCTTTTCAGAAAATGGCAAAAATCAGCCATGTTCTTTACCAAAACATCACAAAAACAGTCTCTCAACCACATATGAAAGTTCTTCTCCACTGAAAACTTTTGGGTCATCAGGCCTACACAGTTCAAATGACCCTCAATACCACTGTCTTCCATATTCCTACTAGGCTGGCCCACTAAGCCCCACTTAAAGCATTCCATGACTTTCCAAATCCAAAGTTCCAAAACCCATATTCTTCCAAACAAAAGCATAGTCAGGCCTATCACAGCAATACCCCACTTCTGGTACCAACTATTGTATTAGTTTGGGTTTTACTGCTGTGAACAGACACCAATGACCAATGCAAGTTTTATAAAAGACATTTACTTGAGGCTGGCTTACAGGTTCAGAGGTTTAGTGCATTGTCATCAAGGCAGAAGCATGGCAACATCCAGGCAGTCATAGTGCAGGAGGAGCTGAGGGTTCTACACCTTCATCCAAAGGAAACCAGGAACAGACTGGGCATCTTCAGGCATCTGAGAGGTAGATCTCTAAGCCCAACCCTACAGTGACACACTTCCTCAAACAAGGCCACACCTTCTAATAGTGCCACTCCCTGGGACAAGCATATACAAACCATCACATCATCATTTATTAAAAATGCTAGCCTTTGGCCCCTAGATTTCAGTGGCACCCCTGGTATTTTGATTGATAGTTCTGTCATTTGACATTACCAGAATCAATCTAGATTCAGTTCTTTTTTTAGTTTTACTTAAATTACTTCAAACTTAGACCACATTTCCTATTTCATGTTATATCAGTACACTCTGCCATGATCTGACAGACCACATGTGAGAGCCTGTCAGGCTATGTGGCCTGTGAGCAAGTTAGCAAGGCACTCTTGATCAATGCTTGTCCACTATGTTGATTCAGTGTCATGGTACAAACTAGGAGTATTAACCTTGGGAAAAACAACTGATAATTAACTAATTCTTTCTCTAATTAGGAACATCTGATCTTTTCTCTAACTTCAAGAGATGTGTCTCTTTCCTAATGAGAGAGTTTCATTTTTTTGTGTTTATGAAATTATATATGAATAAGTGTGTGTTGGAGTTTTCTATGTGAACACATGAATTAATCTGGGCATAAGTGGAGTTATACTGTTTCTGGACATGCTGCTTTAACCCATTGTGAGAATTAAACCAAGACAATGCTATTTTTAGTAATAGAAATTTGGTTTTTGGTCCTGGAGCAGAAAGAGGGATAGAGTATCTATATATGTTTATATGTGTGTCTGTTCAAGAGAAAGTTCATTCTCTCTAATATGGTCCTCTGTTCAAACACCAAATTAGAAAGTTATGGATGTAGTTCAGTTAGTAGAGGACTTCCTTTTATACTTAAAGCCCTGGGATCTATCACTAGTACCTCGAGCGCAACATATTGGCACATGTTGTAACTCCAGCAAGCAAGAGGTAGAGGCATGAGGATGAGAAAGTCAAGTCATCCTGGGTTGTATAAGAAAGCCTTAGCGCTCCGCCATCTTTGCTCCAGTGACTGGGAAGTTGGGACAGCCAGGTTCTGAGACAGACAGGCATAATATCGCTTGGGTCTCGGGCGGCTTGTGTGTATGCGGCTCCCAAGTGCTGGGCTGATCTGCAGTAACCAGCCTGCTAGCTCTGCTGTGGGACTTCTGCCTGGCAGAGGGACCCCCCGCACTGGGCGGGAGCCTACCAGCTTTCCTTCCGCGACCTCTGTTCCCGCAGACTGCACTGAAGCAACAGGTACCCAGGCTCTATACCCAATATAACATCACTTGGGACACGGCCTTTTGGGGCTTCCGTCTGCGCCCAAGAACGGGTCAGCGCTGTGGTCGTCTGGGTGCCAGATCGGCAGGCCATCGCGTCTACAGGGTGAGCGGCGCCACGGAGAGTGCCCTCCGCCATCTTTGCTCCAGTGACTGGGAAGTTGGGACAGCCAGGTTCTGAGACAGACAGGCATAATATCACTTGGGTCTCGGGCGGCTTGTGTGTATGAGGCTCCCAAGTGCTGGGCTGATCTGCAGTAACCAGCGCGCCAGCTCTGCTGTGGGACTTCTGCCTGGCAGAGGGACGCCCCCTCCCCCCCCAGGAGAGATCACAAACCCCTGCACAGGGCAGGAGCCTACCAGCCTCCCTTTGGCGACCTCTGCTCCAGGAATCCACTAGGCTGAGCCTTTGGATGTGCAAGGCCTCCCCAATATAAGATCACTTGGGGCAAGGCACATTAGGGCTCCAAAGTCACTCAGGAGCAGGCCCCCAGAAATCAGTGCCAGGGGAATCCTGGTAATCCAGGGGGGGGGGGCAGAAATAGCTTTGCAGGCTCACAGGAGGTCCAACCAACAGCCAGTGGCAGCAGGACCAACTAACACCAGAGGTATCCAGATGGCAAAAGGCAAACGTAGGAATGTTACTAACAGAAATCAAAGTAATGTGGGACCATCCGAACCCAACTCTCCAACAGCAGCAAGTCCTGGATACCCCACCACACCCAAAAGACAAGATCTGGATTTAAAATCACGTCTCATGATCCTATTAGAGGATCACAAGAAGGACACAAATAAATCTCATAAAGAGTTACAGGAGACCATGAATCAACGGTTAGAAGCCCTTACAAAGGAAACACAAAAATCGCTTAGAGAAATGTGGGAGAACATGGATCAAAAGATGGAGGCGCACAAGGAGACAACACAAAAATCGCTTAACGAGATGAATCAACGGGTAGATGCACTCACAAAGGAATCACAAAATTTGCATAAAGAAATGCAGAAGAATATGGGTCAACAGATGGATGCCCATAAGGAGGCAACACAAAAATTGCTTAAAGAAATGAATCAACGGTTAGATGCCCTTACAAAGGAAACACGAGAACTGCTTAAAGAAATGCAGGAGACGATGGATCAACAGATGGAATCCCATGAGGAGGAAACACAAAAATCGCTCAGAGAAATGCAGGAGAACGTGGGTCATCAGGAAGAAATCCTGAAAGAGGTAATGTAAAAATACCTTAAAGAAATACAGGAAAATACAAACAAACAAGTGAAGGATCTCAGCAAATCCATCCAGGAACTAAAAAAGGAAGTAGAAACAACTAAGAAATCACAAAGGGAGACAACTTTGGAGATAGAAAACCTTGGGAAGAAATCAGGAGTCATAGATGCAAACATCAACAATAGAATACAAGAGATGGAAGAAAGAATCTCAGGTGCTGAAGATTCCATAGAAAGCATCGACTCAACAGTCAAAGAAAATGCAAAATGCAAAAAACGTGTAACCCAAAACATCCAGGAAATCCAGGACACAATGAGAAGACCAAACCTAAAGATTATAGGTATAGATGAGAGTGAAGATTTGCAACTTAAAGGGCCAGTAAACATCTTCAACAAAATTATGGAGGAAAACTTCCCGAACCTAAAGAGAGAGATGCCGATGAACGTACAAGAAGCCTACTGAACTCCAAACAGACTGGACCAGAACAGAAATACCTCCCGTCACATAATAATCAAAACACCGAATGTTCTAAACAAAGAAAGAATACTAAAAGCAGTAAGAGAAAAGGGCCAAGTAACATACAAAGGAAGACCTATCTGAATCACATCAGACTTCTCACCAGAGACTATGAAAGCCAGAAGATCCTGGGCAGATCTCATGCAGACACTAAGACAGCACAAATGCCAGCCTAGACTGCTATACCCAGCAAAACTCTCAATCACCATAGATGGAGAGACCAAGCTATTCCATGATAAAACCAAATTTCCACAATATCTTTCCACAAATCCAGCCCTGCAACGGATAATAGGTGGAAACCTCCAATACAGGGAGAGAAACAACACCCTGGAAAAAATGAGATAATAAGCTTCTTGAATCAAACCCAAAAGTAGATAACCACTCAAACATAAAGATAGCGTCAAGAATGGCAGATGGCAATAATCACTATGCCTTAATCTCTCTTAATATCAATGGTCTCAATTCCCCAATTAAAAGATATAGACTAGCAGACTGGATATGTAAACAGGACCCAGCATTTTGCTGCATGCAGGAAACGCACCTCAGTGTCAAAGACAAACACTACCTCAGAGTAAAAGGCTGGAAAACAATTTTACAAGCAAATGGCCCCAAGAAACGAGGTGGAGTAGCCATCCTAATATCAGATAAAATTGATTTTCAACCTAAAGTCATCAAAAAAGACACAGAAGGACACTACATACTGATCGAGGGAAAAATCCACCATCAAGAACTCTCAATTCTGAATATCTATGCTCCAAATGCAAGGGCACCCTCATTCGTAAAAGAAACTTTACTAAAACTCAAAGCACACATCGCACCTCATGCAATAATAGTGGGTGACTTCAACACCCCGCTCTCTGAAATGGATCGTTCAGGAAAGCAGAAACTAAACAGGGACACAGTGAATCTAATTGAAGCCTTGGACCAACTGGAACTAACAGATATGTATAGAACATTTCATCCTAGAGCTAAAGAATACACGTTCTTCTCAGCTCCTCATGGTACCGTCTCCAAAATTGACCATATAATTGGTCACAAATCAGACCTCAACAGATATAAGAAGATAGAACTAATCCCATGCCTCCTATCAGATCACTATGGAATAAGGGTGGTCTTCAATGGCAACAAAAACAAAAGAAAACCCACGTACACATGGAGGCTGAACAATGCTCTACTCAATGATAACTTGGTCAAGGTGGAAATAAAGAAAGAAATCAAAGACTTTTTGAAAGTTAATGAAGGCACAACATACCCTAACTTATGGGACACAATGAAAGCAGTGCTAAGAGGCAAATTCATAGCCCTGAGTGCCGCCAAAAAGAAATGGGAGACAGCATACACTAACAGCTTAATGGCACACCTGAAAGCCCTGGAACAAAAAGAAGCAAATACACCAAAGAGGAGTAGAAGGCAGGAAATCATCAAACTCAGGGCTGAAATCATTCAAGTAGAAACAAATAAAACCATACAAAGAATCAACAAAACGAGGAGTTGGTTCTTTGAGAAAATCAACAAGATACATAAGTCCTTAGCCAGACTAACCAGAGGGCACAGAGATAGTCTCCAAATTAATAAAATCAGAAACGAAAAGGGAGAGATAACAACAGAAACTGAGGAAATTCAAAAAATCATCAGATCTTACTACAAAAACCTGTATTCAACACAACTAGAAAATCTTGAGGAAATGGACAATTTCCTTGACAGATACCAAGTACCAAAATTAAATCAGGATCAAATAGACCATCTAAACCGTCCTATAAGCCCTGAAGAAATAGAAGTTGTCATTGGAAGTCTTCCAACCAAAAAAAGCACAGGTCCAGATGGTTTTAGTGCAGAATTCTATCAGACCTTCAAAGAAGACCTAACACCAATACTCTTCAAACTGTTCCACAAAATAGAAACAGAAGGAACACTACCCAACTCGTTCTATGAAGCCACAATTACACTAATACCAAAAGCACACAAAGATCCAACAAAGAAAGAGAATCTCAGGCCAATCTCTCTTATGAATATCGATGCAAAAATACTCAATAAAATTCTTGCCAACCGAATCCAAGAACACATCAAAACGATCATTCACCACGATGAAGTAGGCTTCATCCCAGGGATGCAGGTATGGTTCAATATAAGGAAATCCATCAATGTAATCCACTACATAAACAATCTCAAAGAAAAAAACCACATGGTCATCTCATTAGATGCTGAGAAAGCATTTGACAAAATTCAGCATCCTTTCATGCTAAAGGTCTTGGAAAGATCAGGAATTCAAGGCCCATATCTAAACATAGTAAAAGCAATTTACAGCAAACCAGTAGCCAGCATCAATCTAAATGGAGAGAAACTTGAAGCAATCCCACTAAAATCAGGGACTAGACAAGGCTGCCCTCTCTCTCCATGTCTTTTCAATATAGTACTTGAAGTTCTAGCTAGAGCAATTAGACAACAAAAAGAGGTCAAAGGGATACAAATTGGAAAGGAAGAAGTCAAACTATCACTATTTGCAGACGATATGTTTTTTTTCTCTAAAACTAAATGCTGACACTTTAAAGCATCATCCTACTTGGTTCTTGTGATTATTTTTGTAGGGATAAATGTGTTTCAGCTACAAGGAATACTTATATTTGTCCTTTTAATATTTGTATTATATTTCTTTTTCATGCCAAGAAGGGAGTTCTGAAATGTTTGGTATAGAGTTGGTATAGAGTTGGTATAGAGTTGGTATAGAGTTGGTATAGGGTTGGTATAGGGTTGGTATAGAGTTGGTATAGGGTTGGTATAGAGTTGGTATAGGGTTGGTATAGAGTTGGTATAGGGTTGGTATAGGGTTGGTATAGAGTTGGTATAGGGTTGGTATAGAGTTGGTATAGAGTTGGTATAGGGTTGGTATAGAGTTGGTATAGGGTTGGTATAGAGTTGGTATAGGGTTGGTATAGGGTTGGTATAGAGTTGGTATAGGGTTGGTATAGAGTTGGTATAGGGTTGGTATAGAGTTGGTATAGGGTTGGTATAGGGTTGGTATAGGGTTGGTATAGGGTTGGTATAGGGTTGGTATAGGGTTGGTATAGGGTTGGTATAGGGTTGGTATAGGGTTGGTATAGGGTTGGTATAGGGCTGGTATAGGGTTGGTATAGGGTTGGTATAGGGTTGGTATAGGGTTGGTATAGGGTTGGTATAGGGTTGGTATAGGGTTGGTATAGGGTTGGTATAGGGTTGGTATAGGGTTGGTATAGGGTTGGTATAGGGTTGGTATAGGGTTGGTATAGGGCTGGTATAGGGCTGGTATAGGGTTGGTATAGGGTTGGTATAGGGTTGGTATAGGGTTGGTATAGGGTTGGTATAGGGTTGGTATAGGGTTGGTATAGGGTTGGTATAGGGTTGGTATAGGGCTGGTATAGGGCTGGTATAGGGTTGGTATAGGGTTGGTATAGGGTTGGTATAGGGTTGGTATAGGGTTGGTATAGGGTTGGTATAGGGTTGGTATAGGGTTGGTATAGGGCTGGTATAGGGTTGGTATAGGGTTGGTATAGGGTTGGTATAGGGTTGGTATAGGGTTGGTATAGGGTTGGTATAGGGCTGGTATAGATAAAGGGAGGGCAGGTGAACCTGCAGCGCTGTATTCAGTCTACCTGCTTTGTTTTCTTCTTATGTTTATCTTAATTTTTTTTATCTTGTTCTTTTAAGAGTTTACATTCTTACACTATTTTTAGTGCCCATGGGAATGAATTATCCCAGTGTGTGTTTTCTGTGTGGTACGATTGATTTGTTTTTCAACCACTACAATTTTATTTTCTGACTTGTTAGTAGCGACAACTGAGAAATAGGCAGTTTCCCTGCTGAGTCAGCATGTAATCTTCATGCGTGCAGGAACAAATTTAAGTCAGTCAGTGCAAAACCAAGACTTCACAAGCTTCTCATGAATGCCTAAGACTCTTGCCTCTCCTCCCATTCAACAAAGAACAAAAAATAAAAATAAAAAATAAATCACAGTTTTTTCTAAAACAATTGCTGTTTAAAACTTAACTTTATTTCCAAAATAAGATATTCAATGTATTTAAATATATTTGTTTTAAAAATCCCTAAAAATACAAAACCAGTTTTTGGTTCTGTGGGAGATTATAGATCAGGAAATGACCTGCTGATGCAGCTTACTTTTCTACAACTTGTTATCTTGACTTTGCAAGTGAACTTTCAAGTTTTCTGTTTGTGCAGTTACGTTTCTGTGACCTTTCATCCAGAGTCAGCAGCATGGCTCTCAGAAACATTAGGACTTTGTCCTGGCGAGGGCCAATTTGTAGAAAGCTTTTAGTTGGTCTACACTGCCTGGTTTATATAGCCAAACACCTGCTGAGCAAGCCTTGTGAGTAACTGTGCAGGCTTTTTCATTTCGGCTTTGCAGGGTGGGAGCACAAAGACTAGGATTGTTACCCACGAAGCCTGCTACCAATCGCTTTAGGAGGGCTGGTTACCATGGAATTCACCATCTGTTCACTCCCCGCTGCCGGAATGTGATTATCCTTGCAAGGCTGGGAACATAGGGCTAGCAGGGGAGTCTGTGTAGTGTGAGATTATCTGCAGTGCCCTGGGCTATTGGGATTTCATTCTGCTCATTGGAAGAACAAATGAAGGGAGTTGTTCTCCAGCCATTTGTGACTTGTAATCACAAGGAATAAATCAGCTTTTCTAAGGTAAGTAACCTGGCATTGCATATCCGGTTTGTACGGCGTTTAGTGTGAGCATATCTCTCTGTGGTCAAGGAAGGGAAGCACTAAGCTCTTTGGTAAGAACCCTCCCCCCCATCCCCAAAGCTTGCACACTTGCCTTTTATTAATTTTAGATAGCCTGTACAATTGCATGTTGGAATTATACTGTAATGCTTAAGAATATTTCCTGTCTGGGAATGTGTACTGTGATCCTTGAATGTTGCAGATAGACAGCCATCTCGTAATGGCTTCTACAGTGAATTACACCAGTGTTCTTGCTGAAATACACCCAGGGCCACGGTGTGTTCAATGTTTGTTTTTATTTGAGAAATGACTCCATCAGTGGCATTTGTAGATTATACTCAAATTAAGGTTAATGCTGGACCACATGTTTTAAGTGCAGTGCAGATGTAGTGTTTCAGAGCCTGTGGAAACAATGTGACAGGGTTGTAGTATGACAGATGGCTCAGCCATAAGGGAGGGGTAAACCAAGGAAGATGGCTTGCTTTTCAAGGGCTTCTTTTGTCATTATTTCTTTTGTCCACAGCTACTTAAAATGTGTGGTGCATATTGTAAGCTGCAGATGGAAATTTTAGTTTTAACAAATGGATGACTGACATTTTTCCTTGTGGCTCAGAGGTCGGTAGCTCAAACAAGGGACTACTATGTCTTTTGTAAAGCAGCATTGTGTCTCCTTCCCCCAAACTGTGCCCTAAAATATAAAAGTGTAAAACAAAACTAGCTGTATGTGCTGGAGACTTCTTTTGTGTCAGTGTTCCTGTCCTTGAAACCCCAGCATTAGCAGATCTGCCATTTTGTGTACTGTATGGAAGACTGTAATTAGAGGTTTTTCCTGTGCAGTTCAATCAAACTTGACCCATGTTGTATTCTTGGATGTTCATCTTAGGGAGCCAGTGGCTACCTAGAGAACTAGAAACAGTCAGTGGTCACAGGCGCTATGCTTTTTTCTTTCTTTTAACAATACAGAATTAGTTGACCATGGTATTAGTCAAGGACACATGCTTGTATTTCATTAAGAGTTTTCCAAGCCAGGAGAGACCCCTGGTCCTGGATGTAGGGGAACGCCAGGACAGAGTAACGAGAGGGGGTTGAATGGAGAAAAGAGGGAGGGAAGGGGGCTTATGGGACTTTCGGGGAGGGAGGAAACGGGAAAGGGGAAATGATTTGGAATGTAAATTAAAAAATAAAATAAAATAAAATAAAATAAATAATTAAAAAAAAAAGAGTTTTCCAAGCCTAACTGTTTTGCAGATTCCTGGCATTAACTGTAGTTGATGTTAGTATTCTGCACTTACAATATGCAAATTAATCTAGGTACATACTATCTTTAAGAAATAGCTTTCAACAATAGTAGACATGTATCTGCCTGAAAGCTTCTTTAATAACTATACAGTTTGCGGCTAACCTTGTGTAATTGAGAAAAAAAATTTCAAAATCATTAACAATTTAAGATTTATAAGGTCAAATCATGTATATTTATGGTATTATTGTTGCTTTAATTACCCTGTATCTTAGAAAGCAGAACTGGGGTAGTAGTGAAATGTGCCTTAGCTGTAGTTACTTAGGCCACTAAGTGGGCAATTAAAACCTACACTTCACCAGTTGACTGTGTGTGAATGTGCTACTACTTTCCAGTTAACAATTTCAATTAACAAGTTGGTGATTGTAAGTGGATGTCCATCAGGATATTGTAGGTGTTGGTAGGTATACTTGAAAGCACATTTATTAAGATTCTGTTTGTTCAAATTTCAAGCATAACAAATAATAAACACATAAAGTTTGATTAAGTGTGATGAAAATATTTTAGAAAAATCTTCACACAGAAAAGGAAATGGGAAACATGGCCTGGCTTGATGTAAAACAGTCCCAGTACCCAGCTATATTACCTACAGGAGCACAAAACCCTCACAGAAATCCCAAATAGATATGGACTAGTGGCAAGAAGGGCAACCCCTCTCTAAAGGGTTAATTGAGAAGTGATTCACTTATGAATTTATAATGGAATTTTTATTCTGTTCATGTCATAACTCCATAAAGCTGACCTCACCATCAAAACTGTTTTTTAATAAAGCTGACTTTTCTACTTTAACATAATTGAAGGACATGATATTTGCATAAAACTTCTAGTATTGAGCAGGTTAAATGGAATTTCTCCACTTCAAAGTTAGATGGATTAGTTTTCATGGCTATTGCTATGATAGTGAAATAAAAATAGTCTTGCCCTCAATAATCTCACTTCAGTAACATGTATCAATACAAGGTTCTTAAATAACAGTGCAATGATATGGGAAGGTGCTATGGCTGCACAAAGAGAAAGAAGGGATCATGCCCTGTTCACAATAAAAAAAGATGTTACTTTTGAGACAGCTATACACTGGCTCTTAAGAGTAATATGAGATCTACTAGGTGGTTAAAGACTTCTAGTATCAGAGGAACAAGCATAAAAGGTCAAAGTTATACAAAAATAATAGAGGTTTGCAATATAAGAATGATGAGATTGGGTGTGGCAGTAGTTAGGATCTGGAGGATAAAGAGTACCAGCTTTTATTGCTAGAAGCCATATCTTGGGGGTGGGAGTTTGCGGAATGAACTCACTGAGATCGGTGAGCATTGCAGTCCTGTGTATATTCTAGAGCTATGACCTTGGCAGTTCTGTGGGGGTGAAAGGCCATGACATTTCCCCAGGGATCAGTGTGTGATGACAGGTCATCAGAATTCAGGCAGTGACATAAGGACATAGAAGAAGAGACAGAGCTTTCAGTAAAATTATTAGGATTTAGCAATTAATTGGGCATGTGAATAGTGTTGGAAGATAAAGACGTGTTGATAACAGTTTGAATACTGGTAAATAAAATGTCATTAGCTAATACTGGTGACACAGGACATAGAGTTGAATCCTATGTTTAACTCCAAAGCTTCATTTTATTTCTCATCACATGTCTAACTGGTCATATACCAATTAGAAATTCGAATATGAAATGTGTACCCTTTACTTTTTAAATAATTAAACTTGTTCTTTGATAATTTTGAGAATTTAGTGCATTTGAAAGACTGTCACCATCACCCCCTTACATCCCTCATACTCTAAAGCTTATCACTCCCTCCTCTAAGTTCCTTTCCTCCATATCATTTTTAAATTAGCATGTAAGGTTAGGTGGAACTTCTTAACAAAGTGTGCTTTGGTGATTCTCTTTCCTTCCATTCTGCCCAGCCCATGAGTCCAAAGCAAAGCCAGTGTTCTAGGTATTCTGGCCTGTCTCAGCGTTGGCAGAGCTGAGCAGTGCCAGGAAAGGAAAGTAAGAAATTTAAGGGTAAGCTTTCAATTATCTTTTTACATTGTACCTCTAAAAGGACAGCATAAACCCTATTTGTCTCCATTTTAGTACCAGGACTGATTTCAAAAAGAAAGCCACCAGTCCCAGGAGCTAGGGCATAAGTCACCAGCTCCAGGAGCAGACCATAAACTCAGAAACAAGGTCATAAAACCCCCCTCCCAAAGAACAGCCTGGAGATAACCACAAGAATGGGAAAATGTCCAACTGTTCTGGACAGTCTTATCTTATCCTGTGGTTAACTGTTGGAAACATTGGAATGCAGATCACTGACCACCTGGCACAAGCCAATCAGAAACTGACCCATGTGACCTCCCCAGCACTCACCAATGAAATTTTATATTACCTTACCCGCTCTCTAAATATAGAAGAGCTAACATCGTAGCCAATCAGGACGGAACTAATATCACCACTTTGGCCTCTAAAATCACATTAGAGATTACCTAATCCTTCTAGAACATTCTCCCAGCCCAGCATAGAAAAGGGCCTGTGAACTCCACTGTAGTCGCCATTTTCATGAATGGCTGACCCTCGCATGCATGCTGGTTGTTTCTGCAGAATAAACACTCTTTGTCTTTACATGCTCTTTGAGTCTGGGGTTTTCTTTAATGATTCTCAGACCTTTACACCTCTATGTCCCACACTCATTACCATTTAAAATTGTTGACTGCATGTGACTAAACTCTTGCTGCAGGTGAAGGCAGGAAACAGCAGTTTGTCTGAATTCACAGCATAAAGCTAATATCCACATACACTCATGGAAAGTCTGGCTCTAATAAGTTAGCTGCTGTGTCATACATAATTCAGTTAGAAGATAACTGAAGCAGTGTGAATGTTGAAGACAAAAATGACTATAAGATCTTGGGTTTTGTTGTTGTAAAATATTTGGAGAGAATATTGCCATTAAATTTAACTCTTTAAGCATACTCCAAAACTACCACTTTTTCTTAATTTTTGCATTCTCTTCTCTGACTTCTCAGTGCTCTAAAGTTTTATCCATCACTGCTATGCTTGAAGAAGTTCATGGAGGGCAGGGAAGGTCTATTTATAGTCTTAATTTGATTTGATTTGTAACTCAGTGAAGACATTTGGAGACAAGCCACATGGCCTAGAAATATCAAAAGAAAACACTCAGTCTCTCACAAATGCATAAACTAATAGAGACAACAGTCTTCACCTTACTCATACAAATCATACACAAATCTAGTCTTAGACACAATGAGACTCAAGTTAGTGATTCCTACCTTGCTCCAGTGTCTCTGCTTTTAGTTTACCAGAGAAAACTAGTTCTTCCAAATGTCTGATAGGCATCAGCCCATTCTTGCTCAGTTCTCCCTGATGATATAATAGGAAGTGGTAGAATTTGTCTTGATTATCTGTGTATTCCTAGCTGCTTACCTAAAGCCTTATGGATAGAAATTGCAAGACAAAAAAACCACTTAACAGAAAGAATAAGGAACAGAGTAAGTTCTACTCAGAAATCCTTAAAATGCTTAAGAATAACTAAGGAATCTTCATTGGTGGATCTGGGAAATTGTAGTGAATGGTCTTCTTGATTGAGTCAAGTCTTTGGATATTTGTTTTGCTTTTTCTACCTGCCCTTTTCTGGCTTACCTTCTGTTGCTGTGAGAAAACAAACAATCAAAAGACCAAAACCAACTTTGTAGGGGAAGAGTTTATTTGACTTATATATCCTCATCACAATCCATCGTCAAGAGATGCCAAGTTAGGAATTGAAGCAGAACAGGAACCTGGAAGCACCAACTACAGCAGAGAACGCAGAGGACTGCTGCTTGTAGGCTTCACTATAGCTTGCTCAGTTTGCCTTGAACACCACAAGAACACTTGCATAGGGGTAGTACTGCCCACAGTGGACTCAGCCTTCCTATGTCAGTCACTAATCCAAAAAAAAAAAAAAAAAGAAAATGCCCCATAGGCTTGCCTATAGGCCAGTTTTATGGAGTCATTTTCTCAGTTGAGATTCCCTGTTCCCAGATGACTAAAGCTTGTGTCAATTTGATAAAATACTAAGGAACACACATCTCTACTATTCTTTTAAGAGTATCTCTGCTAGCATATAGCATTCTGCTCGTGATGACATTTTACATAACTTATTTGTTTCATCTTGTTTTTTTTTAATTATTTATTTTATTTTATTTTTTTGATTTACATTCCAAATCACTTCCCCTTTCCCGTTTCCTCCCTCCCCGAAAGTCCCATAAGCCCCCTTCCCTCCCTCTTTTCTCCATTCAACCCCCTCTCGTTACTCTGTCCTGGCGTTCCCCTACATCCAGTCTTTCCAGGACCAGGGGTCTCTCCTTCCATCTTCTTAGAAATCTATTGATATGTGGATTGTGTCTAGGGTATTCCGAGATTCTGGGTCAATATCCCCTTATCAGTGACTGCATACCATGTGTGTTCTTTTGTGATTGGGTTACCTCACTAAGGATGATATTTTCAAGATCTGACCATTTGCCTAGGAATTTCGTGAATTCATTCTTTTTAATTGCAGACTAGTATTCCATTGTGTAGATATACCACATCTTCTGAATCCATTCCTCCGTTGAGGGACATCTGGGTTCTTTCCAGCTTCTGGCTATTATAAATAAGGCTGCTATGAACATAGTGGAGCATGTGTCCTTATTGTATGCAGGTAAAGCCTCTGGGTATATGCCCAGGAGTGGTATAGCCGGATCCTCCGGGAGTGTCATGCCCAGTTTTCTGAGGAACCGCCAGACTGCTTTCCAGAGTGGTTGTACCAGCTTGCAATTCCACCAGCAGTGGAGGAGTGTTCCTCTTTCTCCACATCCTCACCAACAACTGCTGTCTCCTGTGTTTTTGATCTTAGCCATCCTGACTGGTGTGAGATGGAATCTCAGGGTTGTTTTGATTTGCATTTCCCTAATGACTAAGGATGATGAACATCTCTTTAGGTGCTTCTCAGCCATTAGATATTCTAAGGCTGCCCTCTCTCTCCATATCTTTTCAATATAGTACTTGAAGTTCTAGCTAGAGCTATTAGACAACAAAAAGAGGTCAAAGGGATACAAATTGGAAAGGAAGAAGTCAAACTATCACTATTTGCAGACGATATGATAGTATACATAAGCGACCCAAAGAACTCCACCAGAGAACTCCTACAGCTGATAAACGACTTCAGCAAAGTGGCCGGATATAAAATCAACTCAAGCAAGTCAGAAGCCTTCCTATACTCAAAGGATAAGCAGGCTGAGAAAGAAGTAAGAGAAATAATACCCTTCACTATAGCCACAAACCATATTAAGTATCTTGGCATGACTCTAACCAAACAAGTGAAAGATCTGTATGACAAGAACTTCAAGTCTCTGAAGAAAGAAATTGAAGAAGACCTCGGAAGATGGAAAAATCTGCCATGCTCATGGATTGGCAGGATTAATATAGTAAAAATGACCATCTTACCAAAAGTAATACACAGATTCAATGCAATCCCCATCAAAATCCCAACTCAATTCTTCATAGAGTTAGAAAGAGCAATTCAAAAATTCATCTGGAATAACAGAAAACCCAGAATAGCTAAAACTATTCTCAAGAGTAAAAGAACCTCTGGGGGAATCAGTATCCCGGACCTCAAGCTGTACTACAGAGCAATAGTGTTAAAAACCGCATGGTATTGGTACAGTAACAGACATGTAGATCAATGGAACAGAATTGAAGACCCAGAAATGAATCCACACTCCTATGGTCACTTGATCTTTGACAAAGGAGCTAAAACCATCCAGTGGAAAAAAGATAGCCTTTTCAACAAATATTTGTTTCATCTTGAACTACTTAAAGCCCACTCCCTTCTGACAATGTTGAAAGCAATACTGGTAGACAGAAACTATATTTTTGCAGATACTTGTGAGTACTTGTGTCTTTTGAATAAAGAAATAAGCCAAGAATCCACATAGGACGAAGCCCACAGAAAGCAAATTTGAGTGTTCTTCTTTGTTTACATCCTTTCCAGCATATGCTATTGCCTGAGTATTTGATCTTAGTCATTCTGACTGGTGTGAGGTGAAATCTCAGGGTTGTTTTGATTTGCATTTCCCTGATGACTAAGGATGTTGAACATTTCTTTAGGTGCTCAGCCATTCGATATTCTTCAGGTGAAAATTCTTTGTTTAGCTCTATTTAATAGGGTTATTTGGTTCTCTGGAGTCTAAATTCTTGAGTTCTTTGTATAGATTGGATATAATCCCTCTGTCGGATGTAGGGTTGTAAAGAGCATTTCCCAATTTGTTGGTTGCTGTTTTGTACTATTGACAGTGTCCTTTCCCTTACAAAAACCTTGTAATTTTATGAGGTCCCATTTGTCAATTCTTGATCTTAGAGCATAAGCTATTGGTGTTCTGTTCAGGAATTTTTCCCCTGTGCCCATGTGCTCAAGGCTCTTCCCCACTTTATCTTCTATTAGTTTCAGTGTATCTGGTTTTATGTGGAGGTCCTTGATCCACTTGGACTTGAGCTTTGTACAAGGAGATAAGAATGGGTCAATTTGCATTCTTCTGCATGCTAATCACCAGTTGAACCAGCATCATTTGTTGAAAAGGCTATCTTTTTTCCACTGCATGGTTTTAGCTCCTTTGTCAAAGATCAAGTGACCATGGGTGTGTGGGTTCATTTCTGGGTCTTCAATTCTATTCCACTAATCTACCTGCCTGTCACTTTACCAATACCATGCAGTTTTTATCACTATTGTTCTGTAGTACAGCTTGAGGTCCAGGATGCTGATTCCCCCAGAAGTTCTTTTATTGTTTAGAATAGTTTTAGCTATCCTGGTGCAAGCTGGTACAACCACTCTGAAAATCAGTTTGGCGGTTCCTCAGAAAATTGGACATTGTACTATGGGAGGACCGAGCTATACCACTCCTGGGCATATATCCAGAAGATTCTCCAACATGTAATAAAGACACATGGTCTACTATGTTCATAGAAGCCTTATTTATAATAGCCAGAAGCTGGAAAGAACGCAGATGTCCCTCAACAGAAGAATGGATACAGAAAATGTGGTAATTTATTCAATGGAATACTACTCAGGTTTTAAAAACAATGAATTCATGAAATTCTTAGGCAAATGGATGGAACTAGAAAATATCATCCTGAGTAAGGTAACCCAATCATAAAAGAACACTCATGGTATGCACTCAACTGATAAGTGGATATTAGCCCAGAAGCTTGGAATACCCAAGATACGATTCACAGACCAAAGGAAGCTTAAGCAGAGGATGGCCTTGTTGGTCATCAAAGGGAGGAGAGGCCCTTGGTCCTGAAAAGGTTTGATATCCCAGTATAGGTGAATGTCAGGACAGGGAAGAGGGAGTGGGTTGGTTGTTTGAGTAGGGGGAAGAAGGATGGGATAGGGTGGTTTTGGAGGGGAAACCAGGAAAGGGTATAACATTTGAAATGTAAATTAAGAAAATATCTAGTTAAAAAAAGATTAAAAGAAAGCAAATTTGAATTAAAAAACTTATTTGGAATGTATTATTTTAAAGCAACATTTACTCCTTTTAAAGATGGAGGCAAATGAGCTCTTTCTTTTCCCCATTGGTGGGAGTCACATGTGTGAAGGTCAGAGAAGAACTTTCAGGAGTCAGTTCATGTCACCCATCATGTGGCCACTGAGTATTCAGGTTTTCAGGCTAGGGAGCAAGCACCTTTACTTGCTTAGCTATCTCTGCTGGCCAGAAAAAGCTCTTAATCAAGATCATTGCAATAATAGTCTTTAGCCAAAAGGGATAGTATTTACTTTAGTGCTTAACTTGGTTTTATTTTTCACTTTTTAAAAAATGATCTATTTGATTTTTAGTTGTGTGTGTGCATTTGAGTGTCCACAGAGATCAGGAAAAGTATTGGATTCTGTTGAGTTGGAGTTGCAGGCAGTTTTGAGGTACTTGATATAGAACACATATCAGGTCTTCTGCAAGAACAGCTAGCTACCTAACCACTCAGTTATCTCTCCAGCCTCTCTCATTTGTCACTTTTATTTAATTAGTTTTGTAAGTGGGGATTGAATTTATAACCTTGAGCGTGATAGGCATGTGCTCTACCACTGAGCTATACCCGTCCCCAGAACCTCAAATTCAGTACGTAACTTACTACTAATCACAAATAAGTGCATTAGTATAATAACTAAATTTGCTGAAAACAGGACTGAAACTATTCTCAGAAGCCAATTAAAAAAAAATAATAGTGTTAGTAAGCAGAAGAAGAAAATAACAAACAAAATTAAAACCTAAAAGTGCCCTGAAAAGATGGTGCTAAGCTACAAACTGGAACTAAATTTCCACTTGAAGCTGTGGTTAATATCATTGCCATGCCAACTTTGCCCGTAGTACCGTGATCTGGGGAACACCATTCTGGTTCATTATTTATTTAATGATGGCATTGTAAAGGGTCATTAATAATGAACATAAATTCTTATATTGATGCTTGATAAACTGCAAAGAGTATAAATCTAAATTTGATTGGGTATAGTAAGAATAGGTACTTAATTGGGAGGCTAATGCAGGAAGATTGCTGAACCAAGAGTCCAGGGTCAGCCTGGACAGCATAAATTATGTCTGAAAAACATTGTTCTTATTAGTCTGAGGGATTAGTTCTAACTTTTATTGATCTTTATATGGGTGACTATTTCTTTGGAAGAACTTGCTTAAGGTTGCCGAGGGAAATGACTTGTAGTTTTCTGGTATGTTTTATTCAGTTGCTGCTTCAATTAATATTTCTAGGGAGAAGTTAGATTGACAGTCTCATTAGCATTGGGCTATGTAATTTATGACCATTTATTTGAATTCCAGGTTTGGAAAATATTATTTTAAGTTGTGCTTTTATTAATGATAATTTTATTCAGATATTTCATTACCAGATAATCTTACTGCATTTATTTATTTATTTATTTACTTATTTATTTATTTATTTATTTTTGGTGCTGGGATCAAACCTGGAGCCTTGGGCATAAGTAGCTCTACAGACTGTGCTACATATCAAGCCCTATTCTGTTACTTCTGGATAAGAATTAGATGGGATTAATAAACTAATGAAATAGACTTAATTTTTTCATTTTCATGATTTATGTCCCAGAATCAAATTATAATGTTAGATCATCCCCCTGCAATCTAGACTCATATAGAGAATACAGTTAAAATTTTGAAAGAACACAGCTTGAAATTATCTGACTGCTCAGTGCTTTTGTAGGTAGGTGGCACATATGCCTATTATCTCTATTGAACATTAACTTTAGCATTGGTGCTGTAACGCATTTAAGTCCTGTTTTTGGCAGGAACTGAAACAGAGACCACAGAACAATGATACTTTCTGGTTTGACCCTCTGGCTTGCTCATCTTGTTTTCTTATGCAGTTCAGTCCCACCTGACTGGGATGATGCTCCCCCCACAATGGGCTGGACGTGCCCACACAAGATCTGATAGAGACAATTCCTCTATTGAGGTTCTCTCTTCCCTGGAGAATACAGTTATGTCAAGTTAACAGTAAAAATCAATCAATATAAATTGTATTTATGATTTATTTAAATACTAGGAAAAATTAAATATTAAAGATAAAATGTGTAAGATTCTTGAACTATTTAGGAACCCAAATATGATTAATATATTTCTTCTAGATGTCATCTTCAGAGCAGTGGTATGTTGTGTGTTGTGTGCACAGACAGTCTACTGGGGACAGGAAGCAGGTGCCCAAATGAAATATTTTTCATGAAGAGTTAAAGATTCTACCTGCCTCCTCCGTGCCCAACTTCACTGGGCCTAGGACTTACTATATAAACCTGCTTTCTGCCTCAAATCCTCTTGCCTCTGCTTACTGGGTGTGGGCATACACACCTGAGCTACCACAGTTAGCATTTCTAATCCCAGAAAGTTCTCTGGCACCCTTGTTCCATGTTTCAAATGTATCTAGTATATCTGATGCTTGTGAAGAGTTCTGGGACAAGTGTAGAGGGTAAGCACACGAGTTCACAGTGCCCTTTGTACCTGACATTTTATAATCTGCTAGTTTTGTTGACCGACTTACATTATCTCAGGTAGCGACATTGCCAGTACTTGGTACTGTGTGACCATAAACACCACAGTTATACAGTGGGCATAGGATTTAAACAAGTGCCATACAAGAAGTCTGAACATTCTCATTTTGGTAACTTTCCTGTGTAGTGCT
Source organism: Tokudaia tokunoshimensis (assembly GCA_036184795.1). Taxonomy (NCBI): domain Eukaryota; kingdom Metazoa; phylum Chordata; class Mammalia; order Rodentia; family Muridae; genus Tokudaia; species Tokudaia tokunoshimensis. Next base: position 2,336,502 of record BTHU01000015.1, on the reverse strand, counting down.
GAGAAGTTTCCCTAGTAAATTATACAGTCTTTCCCTTTGAGGTCAAAGTGACATTTGAATGAGAAAGTGCTGAAAAAAATGAACTAGAGAAAATATTTTTAAATGATTGCCTGGAAAGGTCTCTGTTAGATAGGTGTTAAGTATATCTCCCTCCAACCCCCAAAGCTGACTTCTGCAGTAAGATTCTTTTAACTTAGTAAAAAGTATCAATCATTAAAATCATTGTAATAAACTTTAGCCCAAACTTTAAAAAGATAAATAAAAAAAGCTACTCTATGCTATCTAAAAGGACATATGGAAAATTGTTAGAATTTTAGAAGAAACTTTTGTATAGTTGGAAGATCAAATTTATGTTATCTATGGCTTTGTTAGAATGTGTAGCAGGGAACCCTCAGAGTAGACATCAATACCATGTGTGGAAAAACTCTGTAGATTGCTATATTCTGAACTACATAAGCAAGAGTTTTAAAACTTCAGGGGCATATTAACTCATGTTTTAGCTTTTTTTCACCCTGTCGTTTCTTTCTTAGATATATTTATTTTATTTTATGTGTATGAGTTTTGGGGTTTTTTTTTTTTTTTTTTTTTTTTGCCTGCATGAATGTACGTGCACTGTGTGCATGCCTGGCTTCTGCACAGGTTAGTAGAAGGTGTCAAATCTCCTCAAACTGGACTTACAGGTAATTGGAACATGTGCAGGGTTTCTCAAAAAGCAGCTAGTGCTCATGACCATTGGGCCAGTTCATTAACAACCAGTGCCTGTACCTGCTGGGCTCTTCCATTAGACTCCTATCTTGAGTTTCATTTTTATTTTTTAATGTGCATATATCCATTGATTCATTAGGTACTTACAGCAGACTTCATACTCAAGGAGTTCAAAAAAAAAAAAAAAAAAGAAGAAGAAAGAATTTTGGAGAACACTTGTTCTAGACAGCCTTCCTGTCTAGAACCTATAACAAAAAAGTCCCCAACCAAGCTTGTCCATAACCATTTTCCTCAACTGCTTTCCTTTTTTCTATTTAAGAAGAGACCAATTAATAAGATTATATGCAGTGTTTGAGGAAGGTACTTATTGATCCTAATAATGGGCAGGATGGGCATTCACCATGTTCTCTGAAGCATGTTCTTTGGGTATAGTGAAGACAAGGACTAAAAAGCATCACAGGGCACTTGGCTATATACTTTTAAGAATGTGTTGGAAAAAAATCCACAAAGGCCAAGACACCTAGTCATGCTTGATCCCTTATGGCCCTCAAGAGTGATACAGATGGTATGGCCCAAGGGACTGTGAACTTAGGAAAGAAATGAGCAGAACTTTATGTAAATATCCCCAGGGGTCTAGGTATGAGCCACATTATTATATTGAGGTCCATATAGAAACTCAGTGATTCAACAGCCATCTTAGAAGTATTTTTAATTTAATTTTTAGATTTGATTTAAAAGACATTTTCTAGTTTGCTGCTGGTAACTCTAATGTTCTGGTAACTCTAGTTCTAAAATGTGGGTAACTAAACCTTAATCTTTGGGCTAGAGAGAGGGCTCAGTAGTTGAGAAAATTTGCTGCTATTTTATCAGGTCTAGATGTGTTTCCTATCACTCACATGGCTGCTGACAGCTGTCTATAACTCCAGTTCCGGTGAATCAGGCCTCCTCTGACCTCCATGGGCACCAGCACGCATAGGGTGCAAATGTATACATGCAGGCACTTATACACATGTATACATGCAGGCAAACACTTATACATATTTTTAAAAATAACTTTAAACCTGAGTCTCAGCCACATGTTTAGAATCCCATGCTGATGTCAACAATGAGTTGTATTTTAGTTGTAGTGACCTTGTTTACTTATATGAGACTATATTGAATTTAAGCAATGATTAATGTGCAATCAAAAATGTTGCATACATCAATGCTGAATAAGTGTTATAATCCTTAGGAGACTACCAACTACAGAAAATGAACCTCTGTTTTTAGCATTTCTGTTATGGGTAGCAATATATAGAGAAATTGACAGGATAATATTTAGAAAATTTCCGTTTTTATAACTGGTCTATCAGATAAGACTCTAATGGTAAAAATGTGCTGGGTGTGTGTTGTTTGAAGTTGGCTATCTGCATCCTTGACCTTATTTCTCACTACAAAGAAAATGTTGGAAAATGTTATCTAGATAGTTTCACTAATTTTCTTTCCTTGGGAACTTCTTTATCACTATGCCATAGTACCGATCATATCAAGAGAAACTATGATTGACAGTATCATATGCCAGAAAGGATGGAGAAATAAGTAAATGAGGATGCTAACTGGATACATTTTTAGATATTTTTTTTTTTACATTCTTACTGAAGCCTTAAAGAATTTTGTAACATCGGTGAATGAAATGGATTAGCAGGGAAAAGCACTTTCAGTCAACCCTGAGAACCCAGTATCTGTCTCTAGACAATCAGCCCTTGCAAGTTTTTCTCTGACCTCCACAGGATGTATGTCCAAGCACACATGCCCACACAAGCACTCAAATGCATGTGCACACACACACACACACACACACTAAATAAATAAATAAATAAATAAATGTAAAAATTTGGGGGGGGCAGTACAAAAGGCTTTAGTGACTACTGTTTACTCAGCTAGTGCACTATGCTCTTCGAGAAGGGAGAGAATATTTAGAAGACATTTGGATAAGGCAGCCAGTAAAACCTAGAGAAATGAAAGCTGTTCCTTTTGTATCCTAAGTTAGTATTATTGACTGTAATTTATCCTTTGTTTCACCTGTCAAGGACAAAAACTACATTTTATTTTCTTGAAGGCCTGCAGGAGGCTTCTCTGGGACCTGGCGTTTTTATTTCAGAGTTTGGTTAAAAAATAAGTTCCTGTCAAAATTTCTGCAAAAAATAAGTTTTCTTCACTTTCTTCTCAAAATCCAAATGTGTTGGGAACACATCTAAAGTCCAGAAGGGCAGGAGATAGGAGTGGAAAGGTAAGCAGGCACAGAGCCCACAAGTCTCCTGCGGAGTGTAGACTTTATCCCAAGTGTCCTGATTAGCCCTGGCCTGTGTGTATTGTGGTACTGTGGGGACCTAAACTGTAGAGACTTGCAAACCTAACAGAGTCCCTCAGTATAAGTTGTGAAGAAATGCTCTTTTTCTGCTTTTGCTACCTGAGGAAACCCCGCACATCCTTCCAAACTCTCCTCCAGCATCAGTGGAAGTGCATTAGCCTGACATTGAACAGGAACAAAAGCTGGAAGTAGGAAGGGAGTTTTAAGTGTACTTCACTGTGGAGGGGCTGTCTACAGCACTCACATCTGTCAACTGCCCAAAGAGGGCATAATCAAAGCTAACAACTATTCAGAGAAATAGCAAGAACAGTGGGATGTTTTGGTCAGGTGACTGAGCACATGGTTAGGAAGCAAGGAGAAACTGGCTGGCTAAAGTTGGAAAGCATAAATAGATGGCAGACTGGTAGACTATATTCTGGTTGTACTAATTTTTTTTTTTTTTTTTTTAATTTAATTTAATTTTATTTTTTTAATTTACATTCCAAATCACTTCCCCTTTCCCGTTTCCTCCCTCCCCGAAAGTCCCATAAGCCCCCTTCCCTCCCTCTTTTCTCCGTTCAACCCCCTCTCATTACTCTGTCCTGGCGTTCCCCTACATCCAGTCTTTCCAGGACCAGGGGTCTCTCCTTCCATCTTTTTAGAAATCTATTGATATGCTGATTGTGTCTAGGGTATTCTGAGATTCTGGGTCAATATCCCCTTATCAGTGACTTCATACCATGTGTGATCTTTTGTGATTGGGTTACCTCACTAAGGATGATATTTTCAAGTTCTGGCCATTTGCCTAGGAATTTCGTGAATTCATTGTTTTTAATTGCAGAGTAGTATTCCATTGTGTAAATATACCACATCTTAATTTTTATTGTGATGATCCTATTTTAAGCATTTTACAATTTAATAATTTTTGTTATGATAATACTATAACAATAATTTTTGCTATAATAACTCCACTTTAAACCTTTTTCTTTATTTCTTGTTGAAAATATTTTTCTCCCTTTTTTCAGTTCCTTCTTTTTCTTTAACTCAAACACAACTACTTGTCTTTTGGTTTGTTGAAGCAGTAAATCAGACAACACTTGCCATAGTAATGCCTGTCAACCCATGAAAACTCCAGCACCACATTCATCAGAAGTACACTCTGGATGAGGTCAACTGATCTGGCCATTTTCATCCACTTTATAGTATTTCAGCACAGCCAACTTAACCTTCTTCCTTTTATGCTTACTCTTCTTGGGAGTGATGTAAGACTTCTTCCTTTTCTTAGCACCACCAGGAAGGCTCAACACAAGATGAAGGGTGAACTCCTTTTGAATGTTCTAGTCAAACAAGTATGGCTGTCTTCCAGCTGCTTACCAGCAAAGATCAGCTCTGCTGATCAGGAGGAATTCCTTCCTTATCCTGGATCTTGGCCTTTATATTTTCTATAGTGTCCAGGGGTTCAACCTCGAGTGTGATGGTCTTCCCCAGAATGGTCTTCACAAAAATCTGCTTCCTGGCAGAAGCTCCCCCGATTGCGGATTGGCAAGGAAGAAAAATAACGTTTTTCATACAGTGTATTCTGATTATGATTTCTTCTCTCCCATCTCCTCCAGGATCCTCCCCACCCATTCAAATTACACTTTCTTTTTCTCTCTCTTTAGAAACCAAACAAGCCAATAAAAGAACAAACAAACCAGAATAAAACAAAGCAAACAGACAAACAGAAAAGTAAAGTACAAAAACAAAAGCACAAAACACACACATACACACACACACACACACACACACACAGGCACATAAAACCCATACAAACACAAAATCAGACACCATAATAAATAGACAAAAGCATTATGAGACAAAACCTCTCCAAGAATACCATTAAGTTCATTTTTTCATGTGTGTGTGTGTGTGTGTGTGTGTGTGTGTGTGTGTGTGTGTGTGTGTCTGCCATGTACTGCTGTATATGGGACGTCCCTTAAGTGTATACCCAATGAGACTCCTTGGAGAAAACTACTTTTTCCTTTGTGAGTGGGTTTTCAATTGGACATAGATTCTGGTTAGGGATGCAGTACATGCACTTCCTCTCTCAGCACTGGGACACCATTTAGATTGGATATGAGCATGCTGCCATACTCTCTGAGTTCATATGTGCTTCAGGCCTGTTCTGTCTGAAAGACACTGTTTCTATGATGTCTTCTAGTCTCCTCTTCCACATTTTCCCCCTGAGCCCTGAAGGGAGGGGTTTGATGTTGACATCCCATGTAGGATTGAGTATTCCAAGGTCTTTTACTCTGCACATTGCCCAGTTGTTTGTCTCTATATTTGTTCCCATGCACTGAAGGAGGAAGCTTCTCTGATGGTGACTGAGTAAGGTACTTATCTAAGGGTATAGTGGAGTGTACATATGAGTCATTTTTTTTTCTTTTAGCAGAATAGTAATATTTTGTTTTCTCCTAGGCCCATGACATAACTAGTCTCAGGTTCTTGGCTACCACAGCAGTGATAGAAATGGGTTTCAGCTCATGCAGTGGGCCTTAAATCCAATCAGTAGTTGGTTACTGCCACTGTTGGCACCAGCATAGCATAAATTTTTGGCTTCTTTGTTAAAAATCATGTGTCCATAAGTATGTGGACTTACATCTTCATCTTAGGATCCATTGGTCAATGTGTTTGTTTTTAAATCAATACTATGCTGTTTGCATTGCTATACCTCTGTGGTACAGTTTAAGATTGGGGATGGTGATACCTCCAGTGCCTCTTTAATAGTCAGGATTGTTTTAGCTCGTGTGTGTGTGTGTGTGTGTGTATGTGTGTGTGTGTGTGTGTGTTTACATATGAAACTAAACATTGTTCTTTTAAGATGTCTAATTGTGTTGGAAATTTGATGGGGATTGCATTGAATTTGTACATTGCTTTTGATGGGATGGCCGTTTTTACTATACCAATGCTACCAATCCATGAGCATGGGGGAACTTTCCATCTTATATTTTCTGTAATTTCTTTCTCTAGTGTTTTAAATAATCTATTGTACAAGACTTTCATGTGCTTGGTTAAAATTATCCCTAGATAATTTGTGTGTGTGTGTGTGTCTATTGTGAAAGGTATTGTTTCCCTGATGTCTTCCTCAGTCTGTTGCCAGTTGTATATAGGAAAACTACTGATTTTGTGTTAATTTTGTTTCCTGCTACTTTGCTGCAAGTGTTTATCAGCTATAGAAGTTTCCTGGTGTAACTTATGTATAAAATCTTATCTATAAATAAAGATGCTTTGACTTCTTCCCTTCCTGTTAGTACCTTCTTCAGTTGTCTTATTGCTATAGTTAAGATTTATGTCTGTATTGAATAGGTATAGTGAAAGTAGATATCCTTGTCCTGTTAGTGGAAATGCTTTCAGTTTTTCTCCATTTAAGTTAATGTTGGCTGTGGACTTCGTGTTAGCTGCCTTTGTTATGTTGGGGCATGTCCTGTGCACGCCTGGTCTCTGCAGAACTATTATCACCAAGGGATGTTGGATTTTATCAAAGGCTTTTTTCTCTAATGAGATGATCATGTGGGTTTTGTTGTTGTTGTTATTTTTTTTAGTGTGCTTATACAGCAGATGGCATTTATCAATTTACATATACTGAATCATCCTTGCATCTCTGGGAACAAGCATACTTGATCGTGATGGGTGGTCTTTTTGATGTGTTTTTACATTTGGTTTACAAGTTTGTTCTGTTTTGTTTTTGGTTGTTTTGTGTTTTTTTTTTTTTTTGAGAATTTTTGCATCTGTCTTCACAAGGGAAATTAGTAATTTTCTGTCTTTGCTGGATCTTTTTATGGTTTAGGTATCAGATAACTGTGGCCTCATTAAAAGAATTGATAATGCTCCTGTGTTTCTGTTTTGTGGAATAATTAAAGAGTATTAGCATTAGTTCTTATTTGAAAGGCTGGTAGAATTCTGAATTCATCTGCCCCTGGGCTTTGTGTGTGTGTGTGTGTGTGTGTGTGTGTGTGTTTTAATTAGTTCTTCTATTTAAGTAGGACATTGTGCCTGTTTAAATTGCTTATCTGATCTTGTTTTAACTTTGGTAGGCCATATATATCAAGAAATTTATCTTTTGTTTTGTTTTCCAGTTTGGCAAAGAATAGATTTTAAAGTATGTCCTTCTGATTCTCTGGATGTCCTCAGTGTTTGTTTTGATGTGCCTCTTTTTGTCTCTAATTTCATTACTTTGGAACTTCTTGTTTAGTTAATTTAGCTAAGTTCTTATCAATCTTACTGTTTTTTGATTTTGTTTTTTTTTTTTGTTTTTTCTTTTTTCTCAAAGAAACATGTCTTTGTCTCACTAATTTTTGTACTGTTTTTTGTTTGTTTGTTATTGCTTTTTCTATTTTAATGATTTCAGCTCTTAATTCTCTTCTACTTTTGGGTATTCTTCTGTTTTTCTTACTCCCATGTCTTTCAGGTGGCTATTAAGTTGCTAATGTGAGATGTTTCCAATTTTCTTATGTAGGTACAGAATGCATTGAGCTTGTACTTAGGACCACTTCATTGTGTCCTGTAGGTTTATTGTGTTTAGTACTGTCATGATTTGTGTTGATCCATTTTCAATTTAGTAACAAGTTCATTAGATTCCATGTGTCTGTACTTTCTGTCTTTTCTCTGGTCATTAATGATCAGCTTTGATCTGTGGTGGTCAGAGAGGTCGCAGGGGTTATTTTAATGTTCCTATGTCTTTTGAGACTTCCTTTATGTCCATGTACGTGGTCAATTTTGAAGAACATTACACAAGCAGCTAATAATTTTCTTTGGGTAAATTGTTCTGTACTTATCTTTCAGGTCATTTGTTTATGATGTTATTTGACTCTACATTTATCTTTTTTTGTTTGACTGACCTGTCTATTGGTGAGAGTTGGGTCACCCACTATCTGTATGAGGGTCAATATCTGATTTTAGCTGTAGTCATGCTTCTTATATAAACATAGATATCATAATTTTTGGTATGTAGATGTTTAGAATTATAGTGTCCTCTTGGTCAATTTTTCTTTTGATGTATATATAATGTCTTTATCTGTTTTTGGTTTTGGTCTAAACCCTATTTTGTAGATATTAAGATAATATACCTGCCTGCTTCTTGCATTCATTGCTTATAAAATCATTTTCTGTCCTTTTACCCTGAGGTAATAATTAGTTTTGGTTTTTGGATGCAGCAGGGCGATGGATCCTGTTTCCTAATCCAATCTGTCAGTCTGTGCCTTTTTATTGGAGAATTGAGACCATTGTTGAGAATTATCAATCAACATTGTCTATCAATTTCTGTTATTTTGTTGTTATGGTGTAAGTCCCGTCCCACCTTGATTTTCTGGTCTGGGGTTGTTTATTCCATGTTTTTTCTGAGGTGTACTTAGCTTCTTCGAGTTGAAGTTTTCCTTCTGTACAACAGACTTTATGGGTAGATAGTGCTTAAATTTAATTGTAGTGGGTTCTCAGGAGATGCCTGCTGGCCTTGGGGACTGGGATAATAGTGAGTATGGAGAAGGAAGGTAGTGGAGAAAGATCTGTGTGATCCACTGGAGATGGGGGCTGGGTGGGAAGGGAGACTTCAGTAGGTTGTCTGGGGTGGAGAAGAGGGGTGAGAGGGGTAGAGATCTGCAGTTAGTTTAACTGCTTTCCTCGTAGCAATGTAACTGCAGTTTTAACTGAACATACCAATAAAGAGGCCATAGACTATGTGAATGGAAAAAAAAAAGAAACCAAATAAAAAGGAAAGGACATGACTGATCCTAGGTATAGTGGAGGAGGAGGTTTATTATAAATAAAAGGGACATCATAGCCAGAGGCAGAGACATCTGGGAGAGTCCAGAGTGGACATGAGCTGGGGCCATGTGAGGAGAGGGGGAGGAAAGAGGGGCCACCAACCTAGAGGGAGCAGTTTAGATCAAGGGACTAACCAAGAGAGTGGAATAGCCAAAATGGCTGGATTATATACGGAAGGGCAGCTGGGCAAAGGGCAGCCCAGCCCCTAGGTAGAAGGTTGGGTATGCCAGCTATAGCCTATAACTGGTAGGAACTGAGGGATGCTGGGAGAACCTTTTGGCCAGGTCTGCTTTGATGTACTAAATAGGCACCTCAGCCATTTGTCCCAGGGTTTGAGACTTAACACTATGTTTTTATTTAAAATTTATTTAAAATAAAATAATAGATATTCAACGGTAAGGTCTTTTTGAAGATGTATGCAAAAACAATTTAGTACAAAAATGTGCAAACAAATTGCAAATATGCAAATATGGCTTATGTTTAAGGATTTTCAGGCCTTATTTTATTAAGGTTCACAGACATGCAAAGGGGAAACTAATTCTTGTACTTTTTAACTATATTATTTTGAACTACTAAGAGAATTGCTTTAATACCAAAGCTATTTGGTGTCATTATATTGTTATTGGAATACTAATAAGTATAAAATAGATTGAGATTGTAGGGGTCCAGGAATCACCTCACAAACTACACAAACACCAATCTCAGTCAGACAGGGATAGTTTTTTGAGCATACATCCCAGGATTGATTGACCAGGACTATAGTCCAGATTCAGGAACTGAACCATGGCACTGACAAGATCCTACAGGGTTTTTACACGCAAAATCTACGAATATCTGTGCCAAGTTATTTCAGCAATCAGGATTTAGGGAATTTCCTTAGGAATATGCCTTTGCTATACACTTATCTTGCTCCCATTGGTTGGGGTATACAACAGTGGCATGGGACTTGCCTTGTCTAATATTAATGTCCTAACTTGTCTACTAGGATGGGACTTATCTAATATTCATGTCTTAACTTGCCAACCAGGATGTCAGTTACCTTTGTACATGTCTCTTTCTGCCAAATAGGATGCCAGTTTTCAGGAAAGTTTTGGAAACTTGACGACTGCTCAAAATGGAAGCCTTATTCCAAATAGTTTCTGATATTGGTGTAGCCATCTCTCTTATATTGGGGTCCATCTCAGGGGAAGCTTATACCATAAAAGCTTATACATAGGAACAGGAAGTGCTGTTGGGTGGTTGGTTTAATGTTGCAAGATATTTCCTATCCATTCACATTGATGCAGTGAGAGGCCAGTGATTGGAGGGGAGAGAGGAGGCAGAGCTAAGAAAAGTGAGGGGAGGAGAGAGAGAGAGAGAGAGAAGGGAGGTCCAGACTAGCAGAGAAGAGAAAAGAGGAGCGGATATCCAGATGGCTTTAGACGTATTTCTGGTGTTTTGGAGAGGTTAGAAATATTGGAATAAGACTTTATCATTGTAAATTGGCATTATGTAATTGGGAGTTTTATATACATAAATATATTTGGTTAACTATTTAATAGTCATGTTTTACCGAGTATTTAGATGCAGGGCAGGAGCGCGGGATCCAGCAGTTTACAGAGTCTATGGCAGAGAGGAAACACAGCTGGGATGCTGTGGGAGATAGCTAAGAGAGATTGGCTCAGCAGCAACAGTGAGAGTCAGAGACTGCCTGAGCGAGACCTGCCAGGACTTGGTGCAGAGGCCTGGCAGGGCGATACTTTTTTTAAAAAAATTCCAACTACAGTTCAGGTTCATACTTATTATAGGTAACTATACAAAACAATTCTACTGACTTCTATTATGATTACTTTCCAACAGCACAGAACATAACAGAATATATAATCAATCTTGGCATTAGAAAGTTTCCTTATATTGGCAGGGTAGCCAGGTAGCAGGTACCTAGGCCTTAACATTCTGTCAATGTTGAGCCTTAATATTTTACCTAGGCCCAACAGAGATTATATTTTGCACTATAGAAATAGGGATTTCTCTCAGTTAAACAATGTTTGAAAATAAGAGAATTTTGCTTATTAAGTGAAAATTAAGTTTTCCATTATGTTTCCTACTGTCATTTTTATCTGAACAAACTTAAGTACTAACATCCACATGGTATAATTTTCCTTTATTACCAAGATATGTTTATTAATAATTTATCAAAGCTAGCTTATTATATTACATTACATTTAATACATGGAAGTTTTTAATTGTATGATATACCAGTTTATATTAGCTTTAAATGAAAATGCTAAGACAGACAACTTGTTAACTTTTTAGGTTCCTATTCAATTGAATTTGTGCTGAGATAGCATCTCTAAAGTGAGGATAGATGAAGGGTAAGGTGGTGGCTCGCTCACTAAGGCTACCTGCAGAAAGCAAGGAATTCTGTGAACAAGTGTACCTGGTTAGTGTGGATTATAGGTATTCTCTACACTGGTTTGCATAACAAACATTCTAAATTAATGAAAGCAGCAGAACCTATTTATTTAGAAGGATTCATCCTTGTGCTGACATCACTACACTGTGTTAAAGGGGCTTATGTAAAGAGATAATTAGTTCACATTTCACAGTTTATTCCAATTTTTTAAAGTCTCAGAAACCATACATAACCAACGTTCATATCTGTTGCTGAAGACGAGAAAGGCCGTGAATATGCTAGACATTGAGATTCTGCTGTCAGATAAACTGTCAGCCTCTTATTGGTTTGTCTCCTCTTTTTCTTTGCTTTGCAAATCTTGTCTTACTGGTATTTTGTTTTATTTTGGTTTTGTTTTGGTTTGTTTTGTTCATTTGTTGTTTGTGTGTGTGTGTGTGTGTGTGTGTGTGTGTGTGTGTTTGAAAATAGTCTTACTATGTAACACAGATGGCCTGAAACTCATGATCTCCTGTCTCACCCTCATCATTGAATTTTTTTAAAGAATAAATTTCTCTTATTCTGTGATTTTTTTTTGACAAGGACATGATTTCCAACATAACTATTTTTATAGTATAATTGTGAATATTGATCATACATTTCTCTGTGTAAGCTCCATTTATATATGAATTTTTTGAAACCTTATTTTTTCTTTATGCATTTATTTTTATTTTTAATGCATATTTTAATTTTTTATTGAAAAAGGAAGTAAAAACATTTTTTGATAAAATTCAAGATTTACATGGAAAATGTTTCTGACAAAATTGAAGAAGCATATAGAAAAACACATTAAGATTGATAATTTTCATGGAAAATTGAAGAGTAAATAAAAAGCATTGCTAAATTAATTGAAAAAAGAAGTAGAAGCATTTTATGATAGAATTGAATATTTACATGGGAAATATTTCTAATAAAATTGTAGAAAATATAAAGTAACATTAAAATTGAAGATTATCATGGAGAATTACAGATAAATTCTAGGCATAAAAATATTCCTCAGTTGATTGGAAGTGGAATTATAAACATTTTCTGATAAAATTGAAGATCTATAAGGAAAATATTTCTGATAAAATTCAAAAAATAAATAGAAAAACACGTTAAAACTATTTGATGGAAAATTATACAGATAAAATGGTAGGCATAAAAATATTCCTAAGTTGATTGAAAGTGGAATTATAAACATTTTCTGATAAATTTGAAGATCTACAAGGAAAATATTTCTGTTAAAATTTAAGAAATATATAGAAAAGTACATTAAAACTGACTATTTCATGGAAAATTATACAGATAAAATGGTAGGCATAAAAATATTCCAAAGTTGATTGAAAGTAAAATTATAGACATTGTCTGATAAAATTGAAGATTTATATGGAAAATATCTCTGATAAAATTAAAGAAATATATAGAAAAACACGTTAAGATTGACTATTTCATAGAAAAATTATACATATAAAATGGTAGGCATAAAAATATTCCTAAGTTGATTGAAAGTGGAATTATAAACATTTTCTGACAAAATTGAAGATTCACATGGAAAATATTTCTGATAAAATTGAAGAAATACATAGAAAAAATGTTAAAATTAAAGATTATCATAGAAGATAATATAGTTAAAATGGTATACATAAAACATTATTAAATTGATTGAAAGAGGAATTACAAACATTTTCTGATAGAATTGAAGATTTACATGAAAAATATTTCTGTTAGACTTTTTTTTGTTGGGGAATTGAGTCTATTGATGTTATAAGATATTAAGGAATAGTGATTGTTGCTTCCTGTTATTTTTGATGTTCTTTTTATGTTTGTGTGGTTACTTTCTTTTGGGTTTGTTGGGAAAAGATTAATTTCTTGCTTTTTCTAGGGTGTAGTTTCCCTCCTCGTGTTGGTGTTTTCCATCTATTATCCTTTGTAGGGCTGGATTTGTGGAAAGATATTGTGTAAGTTTGGTTTTATCATGGAATATCTTGGTCTCTCCATCTATGGTGATTGAGAGTTTCGCTGGATATAGTAGTCTGGGCTGGCATTTGTGTTCTCTTAGAGTCTGTATGAGATCTGCCCAGGATCTTCTAACTTTCATACTCTCTGGTGAGAAGTCTGGTGTAATTCAGATAGGTCTTCCTTTGTATGTTACTTGGCCTTTTTCTCTTCCTGCTTTTAATATTCTTTCTTTGTTTAGTATATTTGGTGTTTTGATTATTATGTGACAGGAGGTATTTCTGTTCTGGTTCAGTCTGTTTGGAGTTCTGTAGGCTTCTTGTATGTTCATGGGCATCTCTCTCTTTAGGTTAGGGAAGTTTTCTTCAACAATAATTTTGTTGAAGATATTTACTGGCCCATTAAGTTGCAAATCTTCACTCTCATCTATACCTATAATCCTTAGGTTTGGTCTTCTCATTGTGTCCTGGATTTCCTGGATGATTTGGCTCAGGAGCTTTTTGCATTTGGCATTTTTTTAAACTGTTGAGTCAATGTTTTCTATGATATCTTCAGCCCCTGAGATTCTTTCTTCTATCTCTTGTATTCTGTTGTTGATGTTGATCTATGACTCCTGAATTCTTTCCAAGATTTTCTATCTCCAGAGATGTCTCACTTTGTGATTTCTTTATTGTTTCTACTTCCATTTTTAGATCCTGGATGGTTTTGTTCAGTTCCTTCACTTGTTTGTTTGTGTTTCCCAGTAATTCTTTCAGGAATTTTTGTGTTTCCTCTTTAAGGGCCTTTACCATTTGACCCATGTTCTCCTGTTTTTCTTTAAGGGAGTTTTTTATGTCCTTCTTGATGTCCTCTAACAGCATCATGAGATGATACTTTATATCCAACTCTTGCTTTTCCTGTGTGTTGGGATATCCAGGACTTGCTGTGATGTGAGAACTGGACTCTGATGTTGCCAAGTAGCCTTGGTTTCTGTTGGTAGGGTTCTTGCGCTTGCCTTTCATCATCTGGTTATCTCTGGTGTTAGTTGTTCTTGCTGTTTCTGGCTGGAGCTTGTCCTTCCTATGGGCCTGTAAGCCTGCGTCTGTACCCCTGGGTGACCAACTCTCTTCTGGCAGGGTCTGTGTATACAAGGCTGTGCAGCTGTCTGGTTCCCTGCTGCAAATGGTGGCCGAAAGGGAAGACTCCTGTCCCAGCAGCTCCACTGATTGTATGCCCTGTGCACTCCTAGCTATACCCCTCCAGAGAGAAGGTGGAGATCTCACCTCAGCACTCAGAAGTGAAATTGCTTCTGGGAGATCACTCTCTCCTGGTGGGCTGTGCACAGAAGGCTTTGGAGCTGCCTGGTTCCCTGCTGCAGATGGTGGCAGGAAGACTCCTGTCCCAGCAGCAACACTGATCATATGCCCTGTGTGCTCCTAGCTGTTCCCCTCCAGAGAGAAAGTGGAGATCTCACCTCAGCACTCAGAAGTGAAATTGCTGCTGGGAGATCACTCTCTACTGGCAGGCTGTGCACTCAAACCTTATTTTTCATGATGGTTCTTAAATGCTTTATCCTCCCTTTTAGCCTACCACCCACCAGAGATAGTGGGAAAGAAAGATTATGGGAGTTAGGAGGGAAGTGGACCTGTTTAGAAAGGTTCTTTGGAGCATCTCCCATCTTTGTTGACTGGAAATTGGCAGTTCAGTTCACAGGTTAGCAGTGGCAGGTTGATTCACTCGCAAACACTTCACATATACACCAGCAGTTCAATTCAGTAGAGCTGGGTTAACAAAAGTGGTGACATGACCTTTTAGAGACTGCCAGGCCTCACCAGGAGGGAGTGGGAGGGACACCAGAAGAAGTTCTTGGCTGTGCCTCTCTTAGCAAAGCAAAGATCAGTGAAGAAACTAGACTCACAAGTGTTGCACAGCTAGCTGTACCAGAAAGCCCAGCTCAGCTCCATCACTGGCCGTAGAGTTCTTTTATACTGTCTCCAAACATCACCTGTCCCCCACACGTCTTGTGTCAGTTTATGCATCTGTCTCAGCTGAGTCTGCAGAAGTGGTAAGAAACTGCAGAACACTACCAGAAGTTTTTGATTTGTTTCTCTCTATGGCATCCTGAAAAATGGAGCTCAACTAGGCAATGCAAGGCGGACTAAGGCCTGCATGTTCTTAGCAAAGAATTCTTCATCATATGTCCTTCATGTGTTTGCTTTAGCAGAACATCCTTTCTCATATGTCTGCTTCAGTGAAATGTCCCTTCTTGAGTCTGCCTTAGCCTTTCACACCTGTGTCCACTTTAGCAAAACATTCCTTCATGTGTTTACCCCAGCAAATCACCATCCAACCCACTTTCCAAAGAACCTTTAAGTTTCCACTTCACCAATGTCTTAGAGAATGCAGCTGTTACCAACCTGCCAAGCATGAATCTTCTTTTCCCTATAAGTTTTTCATTTGGATGTCATATTGATATAGGATGTCTTATGGAATAACATGTTTATTTTTACATTGCTTCTCTAGTGTGCATGTGATTCTCAAGTTTGTTGTTGTTCTTGCTGAAGTACACCATTGCACAGCAGTAGCCCAGAGCAGTGTCTGTCCAGTTACTAGTGGAAAAATTGGTAGTGTTCCTAGGTTTTCATATTTATGAATAAAGCCTCAGCTCACACCCCTTTCATAGAGGCCACTTCATTTTAGTGAGTACCTAGAATTTGGTGTTGCTGCTTACAGTGTGAGTGCATGGTTGACTGGACAAGAAACTCCCATAGATAGTATTGAAAAACCTAGAATCCACTTCTACGTTTGTTTATATTTATACATTATTTACTTGTGGACAATTGGATTTCCATTTGTAGTTTGATGTGGGAGTTGAAGCCAGAGTCCCAGGTGTGCTAAGTGTGCAGTCTGCCATTGAAGTCTTAGTGTAACTTCACCTTGGTTTAGCTGTCACTTTCCTGAGAATACTTTGCTTTTCTGGCTTTCGTCTATAAAGGAAAAGCGAATTCAGTTATATCTTATCTTGTTAAATTGGCTCGTTTGTTTGTTTGTTTTTTGTTTGTTTGTTTTGTCCTGTTTCTGAGAGAATATTTCTGTGTGGGCCTGCCTAGCTGTCCTAGACCTCACTGTGTAGATCAGGCTGCCGTAAAATTTAGAGATCTGTCTACCTGCCCCTGCTTCTTGAGTACTAGAATTAAGGGTATGTATAACTACCACCTGGTTTAAATTAACTTCTTAAAGCTTGTCACTTGACTTGTATGAACAGGCAACCTTTTAAAACTCATAAACCTCACTTTCTCTTCAGTAAAATGATGATAAATTTTTATAGTAAGGGTTTAATGCATTATCTCATATAAAGAAAGCCTTAGAAGCACCTGGCACAAAGTAAATGCTTTTCACAGAAAAAAAAAATCAAATCTGAGTCTATAATTTAAATATTGCAATGGAGTCTTACAATATTTAGGAGACAGAAACATTTGACTTTGCTCAGTGGTGGTGTAAGCTGGGCTAATTTTTTTCCCCTGTGCAGTGAGATTTAAATAGACATGGTAGAATTTACACAGAAGATAAGGGCAATTCAGACTTCTCTTTGGTTTCTCTTCAAGCAATACTAAAAGGATGTAGCAGGTGACACTTATATATCTATGAGTTGTGTATTATACATACATAGAATATTAAGAGAAAAGGGACCATGAATCTGAGCATATGGTATGGGTTGGAGGGAAGAGAATGAGAAGGAAGTGATATGGTTATATTTTAATTAAAAAGAATGTAAATTTAAACATATATTAAAAAATTTCCATCTGCAGGAAACAAAAGTTGTTCCTTAAATGCAAACCACCTGTAGTGTGTGTGTGTGTGTGTGTGTGTGTGTGTGTGTGTGTGTATGTTATGTGCATGTGTGTGTGTTGCTGACAGTTGATGTGCTAAACATATGCTGTACCATTAAGCCACATCTCCACCCAGTTAAACATACCTATAAACAATTATAATTCATGTTAAAATGATTGCCATGAGGCCATGTCAAGCAGGCATTGTTACTAAGAGTCCCTTGTGAATGAATAGCTCTGTTGAAAGAAGAGGGCAAACTTTTGGAACTTTGTGCTTGATGTTATTCTGCTGGGTTGTCAAGTACCTTTGCTGTGCAGTTGCATACACAGTTAGTTAAGCATGCTCTCAGAGCTTGTAGTACTCAGACAGTCTGTAGTGAAGTACAGGCCTTGGCCAGGGTTACTTGGGAGTGCATTAGAAATGAACTAGATATGGAGGAGCACACTGCAGGGAGGCTGTGGATAAGGCCAGCATAGACTTCAGAATGAGCTTGTTTCAAAAAAAAAAAAACTGGTTTGTCTCATTGCACACCTGTGTGTGTGTGTGTGTGTGTGTGTATGTGTAGTTTTCATGTATGCAAGGTGTGAAGACCGTTACATATGTGGGAAAAGGGTCTATTATGTCATCCTTCTATGATATCATAAATACTTTAATTCAGACAGGTTTTGGCATTCAACTTAGTTATTTTTAGTTTTTCAAGGCTAGGAGAAAAAAATTAAAGTTTTTTTTCCCAATTATGTAACATATATATTATGATGAGCAGTAAATATTTTTACCAGCTCATCTTCTGAAATAAGACTTTTTTTCTTCAGGAAATTGATTTGTACTATTTATTAATTCTGTACATTTGTTCTCTAAAGTCAGTGTTCTGTGCTAAAAAAGAAAGTTACAGTAACAAAATAGCACTTGAGGTCCATTCAACTTGAGATGTTGATCTTTGTTTCCAGTTCTCAAATCTGTAGCAGCTTTTGTCTGGGCAGCAACTCAGGAGAGGAACAACTGTGTTCCTGCAGCCTGTCTCGAGGACCGCTGGGTTTATAAGCCATCCCGTTCTCAATTGTACTTGAAGTTTCTGTGCTATGCCACTGCCTATTTCATTATTATAAGTAGATGTCTCTCCATTCTCATCTACTCCTTCCCTTGAGCAACACAGCAGCAGTCCAACCTCCAGGGAGGTGTATCAAGTGAAGCATGGGTTGTCCTTGCAGCGTGAGGTCTAAGAATGCATTAGTCGGCAGGACATCTGCAGAACTCCAGCCAGTTCCCCACTATTAAGCCAAGAGATTTTAAACACACGAGCAGAGGAAAGCGAGATATTTTCTTACTAAATCTGAGTGGATTGTCTATGTGGAGCCATGCCCACTGACGGGGTATGTAGCACATTTTCTAATGAGTCTTTCCATGTTGTTTTTATTGTATGGATTGCTGTAGAATTCATGTGCCAGGCCAGAGTTTGGTTTTATTTAAAGTTAGAAATAAGCTCCACCTTGTTTTTTCACATACAGGATTAAAATAACTATTCCTTCACAGCATTTGTCTTTTTTAGGAAGCTTTGTCTCACTTAAGAAAATAAAAATTTGTTTGGTTAATAAAAAACAGAAGCCAAATAAAAATCTCATTGTTCAGCTGCCAAGAGAAGGAATGCAAAGGCCAAAACCAGTTTCTCTTTCTGCTTCTGTTTCTGGTGTGAACAAAGTTTAGAAATGTTTCTGATGGAAAGAGGACATGTTGGCCTGTAGGTCACACAAATTCCGACAACCTCAGTCTTGTCTGAATAAAGAATTCTGAGGGAGTTTTGTGTTCCTTGTTTATGCATGTGAGATAATGTTGTATAGACACGAGTATGGCTTTTTTTTGTCTTACTTTGTTTATTACTGTTAGTAGTAGTGTTAAGTCCCTATGGTTTCCTTGCATATTCTAGAGAGTGAATTCATGAGAAACTAAGTCTTTTAAACAGAAATTAAATTCCAGTGTAAAGTAAAAGCATAATCAGTTAGCCAGGAGTGGTGGTGCACCCACTTAATCCTAGCACTTAGGAGACAGAGGCAGGCTCAAGGCCAGCCTGGTCTATGGAGCTAGTTTCAGGACAAAGTCAAAAGACAAAAGCAAAATTGCAATCATGTGATAGGAAGTATCTCCTGAAAATCTTGTTTTAAACGGAAATGCAAAGCTGGATCTGTTAGCTGAACTGGAGGAACGCCATGGGTGTCCCCGAACTATACAGTGAGAGTGTGTGTCAGTAGTACACCCCAAAAAACACCCAAACACCAAAACTTTGAAATCTGGCCAAGAGATGATTATATAAAGCTTTAAGCCCAGCACATTTGAGCCAGAGTTCTTAGGGTCATCAGTTCAAGGCCAGTCTGTATTACATGAGGCCTTGTCTCAGAGGAGGAGAGCTGGCTGTTCCTCTAGAGGACCCAAGTTCAGTTTCCAGGATCCATGTCAAGCATTTGAAAATCTATCTGTAACTCCAGCTCTGTAGAGCTGTAGGATCCAAAGCCTGCACTGGCCTCCACAGGCACCTGCATACACATGTGAACACACACACACACACACACACACACACACACACACACACACACACACACACAAATTGAAAAAGGAAATAGAGACCACTTTAAAAGAATGGTTGACATTGGCTAATTTCTTCAGCTATTTTCTTTCTGTTGTGGTATGGCTAGAACCATATATTCTCCTGAAAGATGCTGGATGAAGGGAAACATAGTTGGGAGTCCTGGAAGTTGCCAAAATTCTCTTACTTGTGGGAACTCTCCTTCCTTCCTTCCAGGTCAGGGGACACAGTGTAGAAGCCTGGTGGGGCTATTCCACTAGAACAGTCCCTAGCTCTGCAGGACCCCATGCCAAGCCCCGCTCCTCTCCCTCCCAGGCAGAAAGCAGACTCCTGCTTCCACTTCTCTTGTGTAACATTCAGAGCTTCTGTAAAGGCTCCCTGGTTGCTATGGTAACTCCACTTGTGAAATTGTAAAAGAAGAAATGCAGCAAAAGGGAAGTAACTTCTTTCTATCTGCTAAGTTCTGTTTTTCTCGAAATAACTTCTATCTTCAAGCAGTTTGGTATGGTTACAGCAAATCTGTGTTCCCTTCAGGAAGGTGGTTCTGGGTCAAAGGGGACCATTGCTGGAACTGAGACTGATGCCAGCATTGAGGGACAGCACTGTGGAGGAGGAGCGTGGCAGCAGTGTGGCCTTCATGGTGGCCTTTCAAAAGAAACCTAACTGATCCTCACACATCAGTGGGTGATTTTATTTCTTTTAAGTCATGTAAAGTAAATATGTGTATATGTGCTTAGTGTACATGTCACTTGTACCTTTTATCATGGTTTGTTTGAGATTGTTTTCTTTCTTTTTTTGGTTGTGTTTGATTGGCTTGTTTTCATTGTTGTTTAGTACTTTTGAGACAAGTTCTGACTAACTTGGAATTGGATATGGAGACCTCTGGTGAGATTACAGGAGTGCATCTACAATTTTCGGCTTTGTTTAATCTTTTTAAATATAATTTAAATGTGTGTGGGTGTTTTGCTTGCATGTATTTCTGTGTATCGCTTGCATAATTGGAGCCTGAGGAGACCAGGAGAGAGCATGTGACCCCCCTGAGGTTAGAGTTAGAATTGTTGTGGACATAATGTAGGTGCTGGAAATCAGAGCCAGTTCTTATGGAGGAGCAGCCAGTGCTCTTAACCACTGAACCATCTCTCCAACCCATTTTAGCATTTTTAATGACTTTTAAAACTTTCCTTTTTAGGTCTGGAGAGATGGCTCAGTGGTTAAGAGCACTGGCTCTCCTTCCAGAGGACCAAGGTTCAATTCCCAGCAACCACATGGTGACTCACAACCATCTGTAATGGAATCTAATGTTCTCTTCTGGCACACAGGTGTACATGCAGTTAGAGTACTCTTATACATAAAATAAATAAATAAATTTAAAAAAACAAACAAAAAGCTTTCCTTTTTAAGTTTCTAGCTGTGAGAAAACTTTTTTCACATAAAAAGTAAAATAGTACAGAATGGGCTGAATGAGTCAGTAGGAGTATTGTGCAGTTCCCTTAAGGGGTAGTAAGTTGGTCTTGTTTCTTGGAGCCTTGTAGGGCTTAATTTTATTCAGCTATTTTCTGTAGTGTGATGTGAATCCATGAGTACAGGCGGCAGGTGCCATGATGCAGCACAGATAGTTGCATCAGCTTAGAAAGGTTTTCTCTTCCCACCATGCCATCTCTGCTGGAACTCAGTTCATTAGGGTTGTACTGTGTCATGGCTTAGATTAGTTGCCAACTTGACACACCTGGGAAAAAGTAACTTAGAGGCAGGGTCACAGGGGGCGTGTACTTTACATTACAATAGACAGTAAAAGACAAAACCTCAAGAATTATATTTATTTGTGTGTGTGTACACATGTAGTTCCATGCATGCATGCATCAAGCACACATGAATGGGACATGTAAGTTACTGCCATGCATTGGTTTGGAGAAGTACATAAGGAAAAACAAAATGTGTAGATGAGCACAGGTGGGGAAGTGGAGGCCAGCAAGACTTTAGCTGAAGTCTGTTTCAGAAACTAGTGGGCTAGCATTTTAGCAGCTAGAAATTTAATTTGGAGAAACTTACCAGAAAAACTAACCGTAAAATCAATTATAAAACAAATGAAAATCTACAAAGTCTGGAAAGATTTCCTCATAAAAAGGATATATTTTTCCTTTATGCAGAGAAGTAGTGACATACTCCCAATAAATGACTTTTTAAAAAATGGGTAACGTCATAGGGTTTGTTTTTCTTTTTCAGAAGTACTATGATTTCTTTCAATTCATGGAATAGTTCTGACACCAAACTTCAGTGTCTTTCTCTAATACCAACTTAAATACTCCAACCCTTCCTTTGACACTAACCAGGTGCCCCCTATTTTAATTCTGAGACTAAGATCCCCTAGAGTTAGCCTCAGAACTCAGAGGTTAAATACAAGTCCACAAGACTGCTTCCCCTTTTGACCAGCTGGCTGTGTGGGAGTTTCTGTTACCTGCTAAGGTCCATGGTTTAATAGAATGGCTCACAGAACTCAGGAAAGCTCTATACTGTCAAAATTATGATAAAGGCACAGAAATGTGTCAGGACATGGGCTCCTGAGTACGGATACTCCATCTCCTGACATGTAGGTGTATGCATACTCACCTCAAAGCTGTGGGAAATTGTCATTGTGAGGTTCAGTCATGTGGACATGATTGATTATTAACTCAGCTTCCACCAGTTCTTCTTTCTTCCCAGTAATTGTGAAGGAATGGGATTTGAAATTTTTAAATTGATCTTTCTGCCAAGGAGCCCCACCTGAAGCTATCCAGGGTCTGACTTTATGGGAACACAAGGAGTTCCTGTCACCCAGGAAACTCCAAAGGTTTTTGGAACCCACTATTAGGAGTATGTGATGCTACTGTTTCTAAGAAATTTCCAGGAGAAAATTCTGTATTACAGAAAATTTTCTGGATTCTTGACAGAATCCAGAGACAAGGATGAAATACTATATTATTTCTGTGGCACAAATGGATTCTAAAATCAAGTACTCTTTCTTTCCCCATCTACCTGTGAAGAGGAATCCGTGCTTGGCATATAAATATTGGCTGTGACTTAAACATGGTGCTATGAGCCTAAATAATTTCTTGTAAAATGTTAGCAAATCTTTGTGGTACCTACCTTTTCTAATTTTGGTGATATTTTAGCTTAATTGTTCAAAATCATAGGATCCATGTCATATAACTTCCATTTTAAATACTAATTTGATTTAAGCCAAGAGCATAGTTCTCAGTTTGAGGGCATGGAAATTTAGTAGAAAGTTTAAAACATCCCACCCCCATCTGAGAGTCTGATGAAACAACTTGGGGCTCAGGCAAAGTGTGGCCATTTTTAAGGTTCCATGAGTGATCCTAATGGTAGTTATTGCTGAGAACCGCAAAACGTAGTTTTCCCATGCAGTACATATCTCAGGAAGGTACTTTTCACTAAACATAGAAGACATTCAAAAAAGAGCTACACAAGGCAGGTAGTGTTTGGGACAATAAGAGAATAAATGTAGCACTGCTACTCTGAGTATGTGTGGAGTTGGTTGTAAGCTCAAGTGAGTTAGGTGCTATTAATGAGTTCCATGATAACCAAGACTTTTACTTGCCCAAGACCAGACTACTAGTTAGGGACAGAACCAGGATTACCGAATTGTAACATGGGTTGATAGTTTATTGCTTTTATTATTTAGGTCTGAGGAAATGCATGTAAATTTTTATATAAAAGGTTTGATCATGAGGACTATGTCAATATAGTGAAGAGCAACACATGCATCATAAGGGAATGTAACTGTCATCCAGCAATTGACAAGAGATGACTAGCAAGGACTGGCTTGTGACCTAGACACTGCAGACCCATGACTCTACATGTTGGAACGTTATGTCCTTGACAGGGTAATGAGCTTACAGATCCTCCTTGGTACCTGTCCTTGCTGAACTGTTGCTAGTATTAGCCTTTTCTCCAATATTTCTCATTCTTTGGTAGGAGAGAAAAAGTGGCACATATTCCATGTCTATAGAGAAAACATGACTTGAGCTCTGTGGCACTAGATCTGAGTAGAATTCTTAAAATGAATTTGAAATCTAATTTTACCCTGTGAATATTCATTATTATCTTGAGTTTTAAAAACAAATATAAAACTCCATTTAAAAATCTGAAATTACCTTTTAAATTTTGTTTTATACTACAATACAGTATTTATAATGACTTTTGCGAGTTGTGCTAGAGTCTAAAACAATAATTTTTATTCACTCTTTAAAATAACTGTGCTACTTACATGTGATGAGTGGAATCTTTGTCAGTATGTAACTATATCACAGATCTCTCTCTCTCTCTCTCTCTCTCTCTCTCTCTCTCTCTCTCTCTCTCTCTCTCTCTCTCACATACACACACACACACACACACACACACACACACACACACACACACACACACAATGTATTAAGAGTGTGACTGGGAGTGCAGTTAGCATATCAGAAACTGCAAAAATGTAGCTTAGACCTAACAAGCATGGGGAATATGCCATAGAATGACCATGGATTCTAGAGAGAATTTATGAGATTCTGTAGTAGGGGCATTTTGTAAGCTTCAGAATTGAGAATCAAGTGTAGGTCAGAAGTAGAAGGCTCAGGAATTGTACCAAAGGTCTGAGGGCCTGGAAAGTAGATGAGCCAGGGGCTCAAAACTGGCAAAAGAGGAAGTGACCTGCATTGTGCTTCCATCTGTTGAGTTATCTCAAATCAAGACTGGACTGCTCTCAGAAAACATTGCTCTTGAATAGTTGATAAATCATTATTAATAAATATATGATCTTTACTATGCATTGTTATTACATTATTAAATTGCATTGTCTGGAATACTTTTGAAGCTCCTTTCTGTATCATCTGGGCTGAAACTGAGGTCATAGTAAGCAGAGATATAATCAACGTAATCACTTGAGTTTCTTAGTAAAACCCAAGGATTTATAAGCTAGAATGCAGGTGTGCCCACAAATCAAACATGGATGCAAAATTTGACATCAGCCTATCCACCTAATCCCTCTGTTGAATTTTTATAATGGACTTTATAATGTCTTGATTATATCACCCCATAGGATTCTAGAGGGGAGGGAATAAAAGCATAAATTGTGCTTTGTAAACTTCATCCTTGATTCAAAAATGAACATTCAGTTTAGTTAGACACCATTACACTTATAATTTAATTGTGGTAGGAACTTTATTGGTATTAAAAGCAAGAATCTTTGCAACAGAATATATAAATATTAAAGCAGTATGAAGCTCTAAGTCAGTGTTTCTCAACCTGTGGGTCATGACCCTTTTGTCAAACTTGTATCTTTAAGAATATTTCCATTATGATTCATAACAGTAGCAAAATTAGTTATGAAATAGTAACAAAACCATTTTTATTGTTGGGGATCACTATAACATGAGGAATTGTATTAAAAGATGGCAGTATTAGGAAGATTGAGAACCACAGCTCTAAATTATAGTTGTCACAAGTTTTGTGATATTCAGCATATTTTCAAATGTACACAACTAAGGAACCAAAAGTTCCTTTAGGAAATTGGGAAACACCCAAGAAATTCTAGAGCTCTCATCCCATGCTTTTTCTTCCCACACTACTGGTGTTTGTGGTTGCTTTCAGCAAACAGGACATCAGCCCTTAGAGGATGGACAAATATTTGCTGAGAACAAAAATAGAAAATAAAATAGAGAATGAGAGGCTCAGTACATGACTCTGATCTAAAATATCAGTCACTGAGTACATGGCTGTAAATTGCACCAATAAACTGCCCCTGCTTTTTCCCTCCTAATTGTAATTTCTATTTCAAGCTCCTCTTGCTCTGGAAGGTACATTTCACATTTCAAAATATGTGTATGTATATATGGATATGGTGGTGCATAAGTATAATCCCAGCCAATGGGAGACAGGCAGGAGAATTACAGTAAATTTGAGGCCATTCTTGATCACCTGGTGAGTTTCAGGCCAGCCTGGACTACACAGTGAACCCTGTCACCTAACATAATATATCTATATGTACACACACACACACACACACATATATGATACATATAGTTACACACATATATACATGTATATGTATATATGTATACACATACATATATACCAATTATCATGGTTTGAATGAGAATGCCCTCATAGATTTCATATATTTGAATACTTAGTCCCTGGTTGGTAGAACTGTTTGAAAAGATTAGAGATGTAGCCTTATTGGAGGAACTATGTCACTAGAGGCAGGCTTTGAGGTTTCAAAACTCAATTGCTGTGCCATTTTGCTATTGCTTGTGGTTTGAAATGTGAGCTCTCAGCTGTTTCTGTAGCCATGTCTGGTGATACTGCCACCCTGCCTCCCATGATAGTGATAAACTACTAGGTTCTGGACCTATAAATCCCAAATAAACTGTCTTTCTATGATTAGCTTGGTCATAGAGTTTTACCATAGCAGTAAAGAAGTAACTAACACACACACACACACACACACACACACACACACTTTTCATTAATCTGTATTCATTGTGTGCAGTATTGGGTTACATAAGGACAGTTTTAAGTATGCATTTTTATTATGCTTTAAACATATTGTATCTTTACTTCCTCAACTTTCCTGCTACTTTTGTTCTCCTAGACAAACTCAGTTCTACTTTCATGTCATATATATATGTATATATATATATATATATGTAATTTTATATATCTATATTAAGACCTAGGAGCCACAAGTGAGAAAGCATTTGTCTTTCTGAAACTGACTTAATTATCTTGACATGAGAATTTCCACTTGAATCTGTTTTCCTTCAAATAACTGACTTCTTTGTGGCTGAAATCTTTTCTATTGTACATACATACCATATTTTGTGTTTTCATTCTTCTGTTGATAGACACTTAGGTTGGCTCTGTAATTTAAGTATTGTGAATAGTGATACAATAAGCATTGATGTGAAAGTACCTCTGTGAAACGTAGCCATGGAAAAATATACCTATGTCACATGCTAGATCTGTGTGTCTTTCTCAAAGAGCATCCATCCTGATTCCCACAGAGGCTAGACTAGTTTACATGCACTGTATGAGGTACCTTTTGTCCTTGCCAGCATGTGCTTTTTGTTTTCTTAACAACCACCGTTCTGTAAAAAGTAAAACAGGGTCTTAGTATCAATGTAGTTTTAGTTTACATTTCTTCGGGAACTAATAAAGTTGATCATTTTTTATCATGTTTATTGCCACACACATTTCATTTGTTTTTGAGAACTGTCTATTCACTTCATTAGCCTGTTGATATATTTATTGGGTTGTTTGATTTATTGTTAAGTAGAGTTTTTTTTTAAAGCAGTTGATATTCTAAATCACAGTTCTGTGAGATGTAGTCTTCCATTCTGTAGCTGTCTCTTCACTTATTTCAACTGTCTCCTTGGCTGTGCAGACACCTTTTAATTTCACAATCTTTCATGGGTCAGCTGTTGATGTTATTTCCTGAAAGACTAGAGTACTATTTGAGAAGTCTATGCCTATTCTTATTATATCTTGAGATATTTTACCTATGTCTTTTCAGTGGAGTTCATTTTTATACAACATGAGTGATAAGGTTGTAATTTCATCCTTCTGAACATATAGTTTGGCTAGCATTATTTGTAGAAGAGGCTATCATTTCTGCAGTGTGCATTTTTAGCATCTTCCTAGAAACATCAGATGGATGTAGGTACATGATCTTGATGTGGGTTCTCTCTTTGTATGTCTTTTTTTGTATCAGCGCTGTTTTCTGTCCTTTGCCTCTGCAGTACTGAGGGTGAACTTAGATAAGTGCTAGGTAAGTTCTTTACCAATGAACTACATTTCCCCTTCCATAAGAATGCACACATAATAAATTTTTCAAAAAGAGAAAATAAATATATCCCAAACATTCAGCAATGCAATTGAAACAGGACAGATTGCCGGTTCGGTTCAAGGACACCTGAACAAACAAGTGTCAACAGTCTCCTTGTAGCCTGAATGGTATCTTATTGCATACCCAACTAACAGCTCGGCTTTCAAGTAAATCTCAGCATTCAGAAGAAGGGGATCACAAGTTCAAAGCTATATATGTAGTGGGACTACAACGCAGAAGGGAACAGTACTAGGGAAGTACTTAAGTGGCAGAACATTTGTCTAGCCTCTGTGAGGTCCTAGGTTTAGTTACTACTAACTACTGTTTTTCTGAAAACAGGAAGGAAGGAAGGAAGGAAGGAAGGAAGGAAGGAAGGGAGGAAAGAAACTAAGTTGTTTTAGCAAATGCCTTTCTTAACTAGGAATATTCTTCTATTTTTCTATTTATTGACTATACCTTAATAAATTGAGAAGAATCAGCTACTGTGTCTTTTGTAATAGCTATAGATGTATAGATTGGGGGAGGAACATGCATGTGTGTACCTGTAATTTATGTATATAATAGGTACATATTATATGTATTGCTATTAAGTAAATCCCTTAAAATTCATCATTTTTGTTATCTTGTATTATTTTATGCTTACTATAGAGTTTTAAACTATCAAAGAATTTTAGGATATGTCTTTTCTTTAATAGAGAAAACAGACATACACTCAATGTCACGTTGCACTGCCTGTCACTTGTGTACACTCTGATCATTTGCATGTTACAATATTAAAGTACTCAAAGTCTCAACTAATGTAGCAAAATCAGTAAATACAAGGTTTGTATATTGAAAGACCAGTAACTTCTTGAATATAACACGATTGTCAGAGTAGAAATTCTGAATTTGTTCCTGAATATAACTTTATGCTACCAATTCATGATTATAACATGCAAATGATCCAGAGTGTACGCAAGTGATGGGCAGTGCAATGTGACATTGAGTGTATGTCTGTTTTCTTTATGACTTCTACACTGCTCACATGTGATCTCACACTGACACTAAAAAGGGGAGATGATGGGAATTCAGACAGTAACTGGGAAGTATACCCTTGAAAACTAAGGGACCACAGATGCCAATGAAGTCATTTCAGACTCTTTCTCTGTCTTATCCTAGTTCAGTAATATTGCTTCATAACCAGTCAGCAGGGGTTGGGGGAAATTTACATCCTTCTGTAATTGTCTATCTCTCCTTGCTACTTAAGCATAAATTACTTGGTGTTTTCTATTCCTGGGAATTCTGTGAAGACACATACTTTACTTAGTAATTTTACTTAGTAATTTCACTTGGGTAGAGGGATAGAATAAATTGAAACATAAAAGATTTTGTTCTATAGATGGTCATTGGATATTCTCAAAGAAAAAAATCCACAAAGCCCTGAGGTTTTTAAGTGGCTATAGCCACTTAAATATGCTTTTCAGAAAAGCAATTGCAATAATAACAAATGAATAAATTCAAATAAAGGGAACATTTTAAAAGTTCATGGAATCCAGGCTATACATTTACAGGAATGCAATATTATAAAAATACTGATTAGCAATGAGGCTTTCAGTGGGATTCACACTGTCTGTAACAAGTTTTACTTGCCAGTTACTAAACATTATTTTGCCATTATAAATTCTGAGATCATCTTTATTGAATAAGAGATATTTGCTTTTCCAGGCCTCTTCATTTTAAAATATTGAATTATTGTATTGCTTTTCAAGAGTTATGATTTTTACCAGAAATTATCCAAAATGATGTCTTCTTAATCCAAGCAGACAGCAGAGACCTGGGCACTGACGTGATTGTCACATGCTAAGGAATGAGTGAGTGCGAGCAGGTGCTGGATGGTGAGAAAAGAGCATCCAAGCAGCAGAGAGGTTATCTGTAACAGACATGGTGAATGTGGGAAGAATGGGTGTCCAGATAAATGATAATACAAACAGTTATATGTAAAACATTCACAATAACCCAGATACTATTGTCCTCACTTCCCTTCTGATGACACTATGATGTTATGTGAGGCTCACAGAGTATTGCCTGAGCATGTCTGCATATAATATCAAAGAGTAATAACCTTTTTAATGCATGTAGCAGCAAGCTGACATCTGATATTGTTATTAAGGTGACCATCTGGGAAGTTTCATAACTCCAGAAGTTTACAATTTTGCTTCTGGAATGTGAAAAACATTCTTAAAATCTAAGCTTTTCCTCCTTTTATCCCTACTCCTGAAAAACTGGAACTTGGTAGAAATAATGTTTAATGTTTCAGGTTTGGGATAAAAATTGAAAGTGTGTGGAAATACACTGTGAGTCATAATATACTTACATATTCTACTATTGTCTAGCAAAGCATATTTAGGCAAGAAAAGAAATACTTACCCCTAAGGTCTCTAGAATTTATTTGTTCAACATGTTTATTGTACACTACTATGTGACAGGTGGTGGTCAAGAAATCTATCCACACAAAGATGACTGAGTTCTATAGCTCAGATTCTGAGTAGAGAAAGCAGACAGTGTACCATTTATTATTACATGGTACAAGAGCTGCAGGAAAATGTTTTGAAAAAGATTGTAGGAAGACCAGCTACAGAAAGTAATGTGTCAGGGTCATCTGTTTTGAGAAGGTGCAATTTGAGCTAAAAGTTGGAAAAAATGAACAGGTAGCCATGAATTATCTGGAGAAGTGTCCCAGCAGAGAACAGCTAGATCATTAAATGTGTTTGGCCAGCATGTGGAACAAAGATCAATGCTACTGGAGTGATGTAAACAGGACAGTCTTAAATGATGAGATTCCTGATAATGGAGCCAAGGCTGGATAGTGCAGTGACTAGAGATCACTGTAAAAACATTGAGGCTTTCCTCCTGGTACAGTGTGGAGCCACTGAGGAAGCTTAAGCACATGATCACCAGTAACCTAGTTCCAAGTTGTCAACTGTATTGGAAGTTAGAGAAGGAGTATGAAGACTGTGGATGGCTTGCTTTAATCCAGAGTAACAATAAAATGGTGATCAGCATGCAAAGTCTGGAAATATTTTGAATGTAGAGTTGGGTAGTTTGAGTGAGAATTTCCCTAATAGTCTTGGACATTTGGATACTTGGTCTCTGATTGGTAGCAAGGTTTGGGAAAATTTAAGAATGGAACTTTGCCAGAGGGACTATGTTGATGGTAGCAGCTTTCAGAGTAAAAGCCTCATGCTATTGCCAGTTCATTCTGATTTGTGCTTACATTGGAAGTTGTGAGTTCTCAGCTGCCTGCTCCTGCTCCTGCCACCTTGCCTGTCTGCCGCCAAGCTTCCCTGCCATGAAAAACTCTTATCCTTCTGTAATCATAATCTCCAATAACTGCATATTCACACATACACATGTACACACACACACTTACTTACACAAGTACCTTGGTTGTGGTGTTTTATCATAACAGCAGAAAAGTAACCAAAACACAGAATCAACAGAATTTTCTTATGACAGGATATATGATAACATAAGAAAGGATTCCAGTTGCTTCCAAGGGTTTTGACTTAGCATGGATGGAATTGCATTATTTGAGTTAGAGAGTTGTCAAGACAGTCATTTGGGGAAGCAGCTATGAGATGAGGTGTTCAGAATATTGATTCTAGGGAATGATGATTGTGAGATAATTTTTTTGCTCGTAGCAATGCAAGGAGACAGATGAAAGCGCTGCACTGGAGCAGAGCATGGGGAGTAGCAGTCTCAGGACTGGGAAGCCCATGAATGAACTCAGAACACAGCCTGAGAGAAACCACACACTCCAGAGAGAGTAACATGATTGCTTGTTGTTAGAGATGACAGAAACTCAGGATATGTTTTTTTCTTCATTACATAATACTATATGATACTGTTTCTAGAGAGACATGAATGAAGTCTGTTAACAGCAGATAGAGCAATGGCAACAAACTAAAGTATGGATACCTCCAAAATCCAACTTAGTGAAACAATGTGTTTTATTAGATTAATTTACAGTAGTGTGGGCAGGAGGTTACCTACAAGATCAGAAATGATTCAAAGACTCACCAAAGCCAACTCCAGTGTGGGTGACAGCTGGTAACAGTTGGGAACCTGGAGCACACTGCAGGCAGCCTAGCAGTTTAAAGAGTGTTCTTTCCAGGTAGCTCAGGTGGTCTGGCCATCTTCCAGGCAACTCTGATGGTCTCTGTTTCTCCAGGAAGCCCAACTGGTTTAAGCCATTTCTAGGAAGCTCTGCATCAATAAGAGATTCTCTAGGCAGTCCTTGGAGCTTAGTGCACTTGAGGAGGGAAGAGCCCATTTTTTTAATTTAATTTGTTTTTACATTCCATATTTTATTCCCCCCATCCACTCTCTGACTGTTTCACATCACATACCTCCCCCCACCCCTATCTCCATGTAGATGTCCCCGCCCCTGACCCCACCTGACCTCCAAACTCCCTGGGGCCTCCAGAGCATCATCTCTTAATGAACACAGACCAGGCAGTCCTCTACTGTATGTGTGTTGGGGGCCTCATATAAGCTGGTGTATGCTGCCTGTTTGGTGGTCCAGTGCTCAAGAGATCTTGGGGGTCCAGATTAATTGAGACTGGTAGTCCTCCTACAAGGTTACAATAATGTGCCATTCGCACCTCTCTTCCTCAGCTCTTGGCAACTTTTGTTCTGCTTTCTCTCTCCATGGATTTGACTATAGTAGGTACTTAATGTAAATAAGGCTTTATGGCAATTGTCTTTTTGAGGCTGGGTTCTTTTATTTATCGTAATGTCTTTAAGAATTGTGAACATAGCTCAAGAAGAAGGAAGACCAAAGTGTGGATACTTTGATCCTTATTGGAAAGTGGATCAAAATATCCATGGCTCACAGCCAACCAATAGAATGAGCATAGGGTCCCCAATGGAGCAGCTAGAGAAAGGACACAAGGAGCTGAAGAGGTTTGCAGCCCTGAAGGAGAAACAATAATATGTACCAACCAGTACCCCCCAGAGCTCCCAGGGACTAAACTACCAACCAAAGAGTACACATGGAGGGACCCATGGCTCCAGCTACATATGTAGCAGAAGATGACCATTTCAGACATCAGTGAGAGGATGAGGACATTGGTCCTGTCAAGGCTCGATTCCCTAGAATAGGGGAATGCAAGTCAGGAAGCGGGGGGGGGGGGGGAGGGGGAGGGGAATGGGATATGGGATTTTCGGAGGGGTAGCGTGGAAATATCTAATAAAAAAAGAATTGAGAACATAGTATATAAAAACGTCTTTTCTTTCAAAGAGAGAATAATATTTCATTGTACATACAACATTTTATATATTAATTTATGCATCAATTGATGCATTTTGGTGGTTTCCAGTTGTTAGCTACTGTGAAAGATGCCATGAAACTGGATGTATGAATATGGGGTGTATGTTTAAAAAGAAAACCGAACAACTGTAGTATGTGTACTTTGTAATTGCCATGGATTTTTTTCTTCTTCATATAAGTAATTTATAAGCACATTTTCTTTATAAAATATTTGACTGCTATACTATATAGATAGCAAATCTGATAGTTCTTATTTGTTGTTTACTACATCCTTCCCTAAGTGCCCAGATACATCTTATCTTGTTACTTCAATTCTTTTCTCACTGATTTATAGGGTTAGACATCACAAATCTGTATATTCAAATCTGAGAAAACCCAAAATGTCTTAGATGTTGTAGGAGGAGTCAATTAAACAAAAATTAAGGTGTTTTTTAAAAATGCTTCTGGGTTTTAGAGCATTTCAGATTTTCAGAATACAAATATTCACCTAGTAAAAGCTGTGTAGATTTTCTACAACTGAAATACTTCAAGTATTTAGAATATACTCCACACAAGCACCTGTTGCATCTTATTTCTAATGTGACTTTTACAGAATAATATACTGCCACATATTCATTTATAAACATTTAGAACTTAGTTTGACATTCTCCAATGTAAATTTCTAACAATGGATTTCTTTCTTATAGCAAGAAAGTTGTAAACTGAGTTTTATATCTTTGATAATATTCTAATCATCACTTTAAAATGCTCTTAATTTTATAGCTCGTGAGATACAATGCTTCTCTACAACCTGTGGGATAAATGAGAAACTTTTTAAAGGGATGATAGGAAATAACTGTTAAGGGCTGGAAGTATAGCTCAGTAAAATAGCATGTGAATTCAAGTTCAGATCCCCACACCTACATAAAACCCTAGGTATGGTAGTACACACCAGCACTGGTGGGAGGAGACAGGCAAGTCCTGGAAACTCCCTGATTACTCTAGCTGAAATAATAAGTTCCAGATTTGATGAGAGACCCTTTGCCAAAGAATAAGGTGGACGGACCTCCCATCACTGGTGGGTGGAAATAGACTAGTTCTGGAGGCTGTATATCCAGCTAGTCAGTATAGATACAGTGAGTTCCAGATTCAATGATAGACGCTGTTCCAAAGAGTAAGGTAGATAGACTGATAAGATGGCTCAGCAGGTGAAGGAGATTGCTGCGTAAACTTGGCAGTCTAATTACTGGAGTTCTCTGCATGTGCCTGTACATGTGAGCTCATTTACACACACACACACACACACACACACACACACACACACACACACACTATTGGAAATGCCATATGCTGAAAAGAACTGGCAAACAGAACATCCCCCTTTTCTTTCCAAGTGATCAAGATAAGTGTTGCATATTACATGTTAATTATTCTAAAACAAATGGAGTGTTGTATGACAGGAGAGGAATACATCCACTTGCAACAGTGAGGCTATACCACAAAGAACTCAGTATGAAAGATATTTTCTACAAAAGGTTCTACAATATTCTTCAAAAGGGCTGAAATCATACAAATCTCAGGAAGTCTTCATATCTCATATCTCACAGATTGGTATGTATTAAAGAGACAGATCACTTCAGCAGTGTGATATCTGGACTGAGGCTTGTAAAAGGAAAAAAAAAGATGTTTGTAGAAAATTAGTGAATTCTAAAAAAGAGCTAACATTTAATGTTATAACTGATTTTGCATAAAGTGTACCATGATTATATTAAATATTAGATATTTTATTGATGGGTCATTTTAGATGTGAATCTATGCACAAGTCCTTGGTTAATCCAACATTATATTTCAAGTGGGATTTCATGTTTGTTTATAGTATGTCTGTGCTTCTGGGCAGTTTACTTCTCCTAAAATTGCCATAAAACACCTCTCCTGTTCTCTTACCTATGAAATTTCCTATAACACATGATAATCAAAACACTAAATGTAGAGAGAAAAAAATACAAAAAATATTAAAAGCTGCAAGAGAATAAGATGAAGTAACAATAAAGGCAGACCTGTCAGAATAACTCCTGACTCTTCAGTGGTGACTCCAAAACCAAGAAGTGCCTAGACAGATATTCTACAAATTCTTAAGAAACCATAGATGCCACCCCAGAATACTATATCCAGAAAACCTTTCAATTACAGTAGATAAAGTAGAAAGAATATTCCATGAGAAAACCATATTTAAACAGTATCTATTACAAATCATACCCTATATCAACCTAAAGAGACTAACCACACTTAAGAAAACACAAGGAAAGAAAACTCAGACCAGCAGATCAGAAGTGGATATATAAATCTCACACTACCACAAAAAACTAATGGGAATCAAAAAACACTGCTATTGATTACACTGGTGGTATTATTTCCTAATTAAAAGACACAGACTAATAGATTGGATTAGAAAATAGAATTCCTCTTTCTGCTATATCCAAGAAACACATCACCTCAGGGTAAAGGTATGAAAAAAATATATTCTAAACAAATAGACCTAAGAAGCAAGCTGGTGTAGCCACTTTAAGATTTGACCAAATAGACCTCAATTGAAAACTAATCAGAAGAACTAGGGAAGGGCACTACATAATCATCAAAGGGAAAAGCTACCTAAAGGACATTGAAATTCTTAACTCCTATGCACCAAACACAGGGATACCTAAGTTCCTCATGGAAAGACTACTACAGCTTAAGTCACATATTGACCCTTGGACACTGAGAAGAGGTGACTTCAATACCCCACTATCACCATAACCAGTTATCCAGACAAAAATTAAATTGAGAAATCTTGGAGCTAAGTGATAACCTAATGGGCCGAATAGATATTGACAGAACATTTCACCCAAACACAAAAGAATACACCCTCTTCTCAGCACTTCATGAAATTTTCTCCAAACTTGACCACATACTTGATCAGCAAGCAAGTCTGAGCAAATACAAGAAAATTGAAATAACCCCATGTCCTATCAGCCAATCACAG
The DNA here is from genome assembly GCA_036184795.1 of Tokudaia tokunoshimensis. Classification (NCBI taxonomy): domain Eukaryota; kingdom Metazoa; phylum Chordata; class Mammalia; order Rodentia; family Muridae; genus Tokudaia; species Tokudaia tokunoshimensis. The sequence continues at coordinate 2,300,739 of BTHU01000015.1, read as the reverse complement.
ATTAAAGCTACATATTAGCAACAACAGAAAGCTTACAAACTCATGTAAACTGAACAACTCAGTATTGAATGAAAAATGGGTCAAGACAGAAATTGAGAAGGGAATCCAAAGCTTTTTGGATAGAGTGAAAATGAATACACAGGCAACCCCCAGACCTACAGGACGCAGTGAAGTCGGAGCTCAGAGGCAGGCTCACAGTACTAAGTGCCTATAATATAAAAGGAGAGAGCTCATTACTAACCTAACAGCATACCTAAAAGCTCTAGTAGGAAAAGCAATCAGTTACAAAAGGAGTACCAGCAAGAAATAATCAAGCTGGGGGATGAAATCATTAAATATTAGTAAAATAATACAAAGAATCAATGAAACAAAGAGAAAAATTCTAAGGTTAACAAGCCCTTTTCTAATTAACGAAATGGCAGAGAGTGAAGATCAAAATTAAGAAACTTGAAGACAAAAGGGAGACATGACAACAAACATAGAGGAAATCCAGAGACCCATAAGAACATATTTTACCTGTACTGCACCAAATTAGAAAATCTAAAAGAAATGGGTAAGTTTCTTGATATCTAAGACCTATAAAGTTAAATCAAGATCAGATAAGCTATTTAAATAGACCTATAAAGTCCTACTGAAATAGAAGCAGTAGTTAAAAATCTTCTAGACAAAAAAAGTCCGGATAACATGGATTTAGAGCTGAATTCTACCAGATTTTTAAAGAATTAACCTTAGTAGCCCTCAAATTATTTCACAAAATGTAAAAATAATAAACATTGTCCAATTTGTTTTATAAGACCAGTTACACTGACAGTCTAAGTACATAAAGACTCAACAAAGAAAGAAAATTTCAGACCAAGTTCCCTTATGAACATAGGTGTAAAAAAAAATACTCAATAAAATATTTGCAAACCGAATCCAAGAACACATCAAAGAGATCATCCATCATCATCAAGTAGGCTTCATCCTAGGGATGCAGGCATGGTTCAACATATGTAAATCAATAAATGTTATCCACCACATAAACAAACTGAAAGATGAAAAGCACATAAGCATCACATATGTGCAGAGAAAAAACATTGATGAAAATCCAGCATCCCTTCATGATAAAAGTACTCAAGCAATTAGGGAAACAAAGGACATAGATCATAAAGGCAGTTTACAGTAAGCCTGCAGCCAACTTCAACATAAATGAAGAGAAACTCAAAGCAACTCCACTAAAATCAGGAAAAGACAAGATCATCCACTCTCCATATCTGTTCAATATAGTACTTGAAATCTTCACCAGAGCAATAAGATAAGTAAAGGAGATGAAGGGGATACAGATTGGGAAGGAAGAAGTCAAAATATTTTCTATTTGCAGACAATATGATAGTATACATTAACAACACAAAAATTCCACTGGGAAACTATCGCACAGGGAAACTCCTACAGTTGATAAACACTTTAAGCAAAGTCACTGACTTTTTATATACAAATGACAAGCAGCAGATGTTGAACATTTAAGTGATTCTCAGCTAGTTGTTGTTTCATGTTTTGAGACCCACAGCCAGTTATTACCAGGGAGAGAAAAACCTTGGGATCTCTAAATGGGATATTTTCATCAGACCCCTTCCCCAGGCCCAGGGAATCGTTTTGAAGAGGAGAGATGGAAAGATTGGTAAGAGCCAGAGGAGATGGAAGACAGCAAGGAAACAGAGTCTTCTAGACACAGCAGGACCACACAGGAACTCACAGAGACTGTGGCACCACGCACAGGGCCTGCACCAGTCTTACGGAGCCCCGCTGCAGAGAGCAGAAGTGAATACAAGTCACGTCACTAACCCAGAACCTATGTCCAATTGATAACCGCTTGCAAATGAAACAATGGTTATCTCCAGTGGGATATCTCTTGGGATACAAACCACTCTTAAGGCTGGGCCCTATGCCCAGCAGTATATGACCAACACTAAACAAACTTAATGGCATTTTTTTGTTTTTAGGTTCTTTGTCAGGGCTTTTTCCCCCCCTACAGGTCTTTTGTGAATATATTATGGTTTCCAATTTTGTGTTTTCATGTGATTTCTGTTCATGCAAACATGTATGTCTCTGCTCTGTCTGTGGTTTTTGTGCTTTTTCTTTGGCTATTTTTCTTCTGTTTGTTTGTTTTGTCCTATTCTCATTTGTTTGTTTTCATTTACTATCATTATTATTTGTAGATGCCTATATTCTAATAAAATAGGAAAAGAAAGACTGTGGAATTAGGTGGGTGGGGAAGTGAGGAGGATCCCAGATGACGTAAGAATTCTGAAGGAGGTTCTAATACCAGCAAAGGAATGTCCCAGTAGCAGAATAGATGAGATTACCAGCAAGAGTCAGCGCAAGCAGACAGAAGCAAAAGCTTCCTCCAGTCTTGTCTTTTGATGCAGGCTGCTACCACATGGGTGTGACCCAGATTTAGGGTAGATCTTCCCACCTCACATAATCCATTTAGGAAAATCTTACACATGCCTGCCAGCTGCTTATGTTTAGTTGATTGTATAATGAAGTTGACAACTGATATTAGCTACCTGAAGCTACCTTTTAGCTTTTATAACTCAAGGCTAAAGTTGCAGTCTTCCTTTGCCAGAGTTGAATTTACCCCTATGTTAAGTTTCCCCCTCTGGGTTACATTGTGTCTTTTTACTGATTCTGTTCCAAAGCCATCCTTCACTAGACCACAACAGGCAACCTTAGGGTGCTCAGCTGTTCAATAGTCTCAAATACCCACGTCCCCTTAAAATTTCACTTGCTGTGTATTTGAGGGACAGACTTTGACTCCTTTTTTATTTTTTTAAAATATGTAAACACTCATCCGTCTAATCATTGGAACATTTGGCTGAGTATGGTGACTTATGCATGCAATTCCAGGAATTAAGTGCATTTAGGGCACAGAAGCATGTATAGGAGGTGTCTATGTAAGTTCAAGACCAGTCTGGTCAACAAAGCCAGTGTCAAGGCAGCCAGGATTACATTATGACACCCTGTCTCAAAAATTTTGAATTTTTATTTCTTCCTTTAGAAATGTTAATACCATTCTCTCAAAAATATCAATAATAATTGTTTTGCTAAGTGATGCTTAATCCAAAACAGCATTACACCATTTAAGCAGAAAGGTATCTGTTGAAAGTGATGATAATTTCTATTTCAGTCTTGGCTGTCTAATAAGTTCTCAGATAATACTTGAAACTTCATATTTTCTAAAATCTGGTTTCCTGATTAAATTTCAAAAGGACCACAGAAAATAAAGCAATCAGGACTTAGTACATAGTTTCATCATTTGGGTTGATGACTCAGTATGTGATTGGTTGGGCTTTTCAGATTAGTATTTGTTGTTCTGAATTATTTCAAGGCTTTAAAAACCTTGAATAGTTTTCTCTTTATATGTTTCAATCTCTCAAAAATAAAGCTTGCTTTCATGACAAAGGATAGCTTCTTAAATTAAAATTTAAGAAATTTGTTTCAATTATAGTGAATTCCTGATAAAATTTTTATTTTCTTCTAATTAGAGTTTAGTTTATTATTAATAATGCATTGTCACCCTCCCCAGTGGAACCTATCTATAGAGAGAAAATATTGGCAAGTGACTTAATAAAACTCTGTGAAATTCAGCATATAACTTGTATCAGAAATTGAATATAAGACTGGGGTTTCTCTCTATGTCTCATGTTGCATTTCAGGGTTGAGTTCTAAATACATGCAACAGTATATATATAAACTCAGCATGGCCGCAAACATGGGTCATTCCTAGACAGTATTCAGGATGTTATATGGATACTAATTCATTGGGAGAAGGGAGCACATTGACTCATTTCATTCAAGACATTCTTTGAGAGTCTCATGTCAGCTGCCCCAATAGTATTTTTCCATGGTTTATCTAAATAATTTAGTCACTGACTGGATACTAGAGTATCAATTAGCAGCTACATTCTGTCCTTTCTGAAGACAGAGAGGGGTCTTTATGTAGCAGTCTTCCTTCTATGGAAATATGAAGCTTTCTGAACACACAGAATGAGGTCTTCCTGAAGAAAATCTGTCAAGAATAACACATACATGCCACATGTTTCTAAGGTCTTGGAGCACTGTTTTTATGTGGCCAGAAGAATGTTAACTTATTAAATAAGAGTGCTGTATCTCTGTATTGACATTCTCTTTCCTTTTAAATTATAGGCAGCAACACCTGTGCAAAGGTCACTTCACCTTGTACGACAAGCAACACAACCACAGAAGCTCAGGGAATAAATGGGAGGACACCAGCAAAACGCTCTGTTGCAAGTCCAAAGCCACAAGGTTTGTATCTTGGGGCTCTGCAATTGGTCAGATTTAAGGAGCCGCAGAGAAGAGTGACTGCATATAACCTACTTGGGTAGAAATAAGTATTTGCTCTGCTCTTAAAGCAAGGTGTGCATTCTTCATTATGATGCTTTGCATGTTGCTGAGTTGCTTTAAAATTTCTTTGCTAAGGCTTTCTGAAAGAAACATTTAAATATGAGTTTAAAATAAAACCCAGTAGATTGTGGAATTCCAGCCACTGTGTGGTATGGAGTATGACTATCAAGTTAAGTCCAATAACTACTGACTTACATAACGAGCCCAAGGGTGTAATGCTGTTTTGGATTAAGCATCTTTTAGCAAGGCCTATCGCCTTTAATTCTGGGCATATATCTCTCTAGAAAGATGAAGTGAATATAAAGACAGAAAATTTTTAACCATGATTTAAGCTGTTTTATATGCAAAACACAAGACAACACTTTGCTCATTGCTCCTGAGTCAAAAGATGAAAAATGAGAGTAAACTGAAATTCATATAATTCTGGTTTACATAATTTGCCAGATTAAAAGAGGTTTGTTTTTTTAAAAGCCTTTATGGCTTTGCTTTGTTTGTAGAGATGCATGGCTTTGCTATACTGTCTTCCCACTGAGAATAAAACAAGGTAGTGACCTCCTCGCTACCACACTCCAACACAGTCCTGTTATTGGTGAGACAATGCTTGGCCTAATCTTTCTTGTTTTATAGTTTAATGGTTAGGTCAATATATTGTTACCTCAGTATTTACTTACTCCCTAGCTTAAATGCAGACTAATTATATTGCTGCTTTCTCTAACCACAGGTACTAAGTAAGTCGCAAAGCAGATGCTTTTGCCAAATAGTCTTCCTTGTTAGCCCTTGTCCTCATGGCTAAACTTCTAACTTATCCTTTGTACTGAGTGACCCCTAACACTCCCCTATGTCTTTGTCTGGACTTCTATAACCAAGTATCACAAACTGGTAACTACTTAACAATAGCAGTTCACTTTTTGCAGTCTGGTAGCTGGGAATTCTAGATCAAGCTACTTAGTGCTGGCTGAGAGCCTGCTTTCTGATTCATGCAAAATAGCAGAAGAAGCTAGTCATCTCTTTGGGATGTTTTCTAAGGTACCTTAATTCCGTTAATAAACTCTAGCCCCATACCCCTCCCCTAATCGTTATAAACATGTTCCAAAAGTTCTACTGTCTTATACCATTACCTTGTAGTGAGAATGACACGGAATTGGAAAAAAAAAAATAAAGTCAAATTAAAGCAATTCTGGAAGTAGAAAACTCAAAAAGGCAAATAAAAACCTCAGTGAACAGGTTCACAAATAGCACATAGCAGGTGGAAAGCAATATCAGATTTTAGACACCAGGTAGAAGAATTAGATCATTAAGTAAAGGTCAATGAAAAAATGTATGAATGGAACATGGGACAGCTTGGAGACACCATGAAAAGCCTTAACTTTCAAACAATTGACATAGAAAAAGGAAAAAAGACAAAAAAATATTTTCAAAAAAGTCATAGAGGAAGTTTTCCAACAAAAGATGGGCACTCAAGAAGCATCCTAAATGGTTTGCTTGTCCGACTAAAATGTGTTTGTTTTTATATTATCTTATTATATATTATTTTTTCATGTGTGGTTGTTATCTCTTAGATGCCTATTGTTTTCTAATGGAAGAGAGAGGGAGTAGATCTGGATGGGAGGGGATGTAGGGAAGTACTGGGAAGAGTAGAGAGAGGGGAAATTGTAATCAGTATGAGAAAAGGTAGAAGCCTACAGAAAGCCAAATAGACAGAACCAGAAGAGAGATGCCTACTAACATGCTGTAGCTGAAGCACTAAAAGTACAGACTAAAGAAAGGATATTGAGAACTTTAAGAGAGAAGGCCAGTTACGATACTTACAAAGACAGAGCAATTCAGAATAATGCTTGATTACTCCATTTAAACCCAGAAGAACCTGGAAAGATATCTTCTGAAATACCACAACCTAGCCTGTTGTGTCCAGAAAAGGTATCAAAATTTATAGAGAAGTAAAATGATAAAATTAATCTTCCAATGATACCTGTGTTAATGTTTCAACTCACAAAAAAGACAAGGACTGCTGGTCTTCCTACAGGGTCGAGTTTTCATAGGTCCAGGGACCTCTCCTCCCACAGATACCCTACAAAGCATTCCTCCACCACAATTGTGGCTGGAACCATGTATACCCCTTGGAGGCAGGGGGTGTGAGAATGGGTTGAGGGTTTTCTGGGAGGGGGTAAACCTGGAAAGGGTATAACATTTGAAATGTAAATGAAGAATATAAATAAATAAATAAATAAATAAATAAATAAATAAAGGAATTGTTTTTTCTATTCTGGGTTTTTTGCCTTTCCAGATGAATTTGAGAATTGCTCTTTCCACGTCTATGAAGAATTGTGTTGGGATTTTGATGGGGATTGCATTGAATCTGTAGATTGCCTTTGGTACAATGGCCATTTTTACTGTTAATTCTGCCAGTCAGCGAACAAGGAAGATCTCTCCATTTTCTGAGATCATCTTCGATTTTTTTCTTGAGAGACTTGGAATTATTGTCATACATATCTTTCAGTTGTTTGGTTAGAGTTACCCCAAGATATTTTATATTATTTGTGACTATTGTGAAAGGAGTTGTTTCCCTAATTTCTTTCTCAGCCTGTTTGTCATTTGTATAAAGGAAGGCTACTGATTTATATGAGTTAATTTTATATCCGGCCACTTTGCTGAAGTTGTTTTTCAGATGGAGAAGTTCTCTGCCAGAATTTTTGGGGTCACTTATGTATACTATCATATCATCTGCAAATAGTGATACCTTTATTCCTTCTTGGCCAATTTGTATCCCCTTGATCTCTTTTTGTTGTCTTATTGATCTAGCTATCAATTAGCATACTATATTGAATAGACATGGGGAGAATGGGCGTCCTTGTCTTGTCCCCGATTTCAGTGGGATTGCCTCAAGTATGTCTCCATTTAATTTGTTATTGTTTGTTGGTTTGCAGTAAATTGATTTTATTATGTTTAGGTATGGGCCTTGAATTTCTGATCTCTCCAATAGTTTTAACATTTGTATTTTGTCAAATGCTTTTTCTGTATGTAAGGAGATGATCATATGATTTTTTTTCCTTTGAGTTTCTTTACATAGTGGATACGTTAACGGATTTTTGTATATTAAACCAACCATGCATCCCTGGGATGAAGCCTACTTGATCGTGGTGAATGATGGTTTTGATGTGTTTGTGGATTCAGTTTCTAAGAATTTTATTGAGTATTTTTGCATCAATATTCATAAGCGAGATTAGTCTGAAGTTCTCTTTTTTCGTTGAATCCTTGTGTAGTTTAGGTATCAGAGTAATTGTGGCTTCATAGAATGAGTTAGGTAGTGTTCCTTCTTTTTCTATTTTATGGAATAGTTTGAGGAAAATTGGTATCAGGTCTTCTTTGAAAGTCTGGTAGAATTCTGCACTAAATCCATCTGGACCTGAGCTTTTTTAGGCTGGGAGGTTTTTAATGATGTCTTCTATTTCCTGGTGTGATATAGGCCTGTTTAGATAGTTTACTTGCTCTTGATTTAATTTTAGTATGTGGTATCTTTCTTCCACTGCATGGTTTTAGCACCTTTGTCAAAGAGCAAGTGACCATAGATGTGTGGGTTCATTTCTGGGTCTTTAATTCTATTCCATTGATCTACCTGCCTGTCTCTGTACCAATACCATACAGTTTTTATCACTATTGCTCTGTAGTACAGCTTGAGGTCAGGGATGGTGATTCTCCCAAAAGTTCTTTTATTGTTGAGAATAGTTTTTGCTATCCTGGGTATTTTAGTATTCCAAATGAATTTGCAAATTGCTCTTTCTAACGCTATGAAGAACTGAGTTGGAGTTTTGTTGGGGATTGCATTGAATCTGTAGATTGCTTTCAGCACGATGGCCATTTTTACTATATTAATCCTGCCAGTCCATGAGCATGGGAGATCTTTCCATCTCCTGAGATCTTCTTCGATTTCTTTCTTCAGAGACTAGAAGTTCTTGTCATACAGATCTTTCACTTGCTTGGTTAGAGTCACACCAAGGGATATACTAGCTGCTTGACAGCACATCTGAAAGCTCTAGAACAAAGATAAGCAAATACACCTAAGAGGAGTAGACAGCAGGAAATAACCAAACTCAGGACTGAAATCAACCAAGTAGAAACATAAAGACCTATATAAAGAATTAGCAAAAACAGGAGTTGGTTCTTTGAGAAAATAAACAAGATAGATAAACCCTTAACCAGACTAACAAGAGGGCACAGTTCTCCAAATTAGCAAAATCAAAAATAAAAAGGGAGACATAACAACAGAAACCGAGGAATTTCAAAAAGTCATCTGATCCTACTACAAAAGTCTATACTCAACAAAACTGGAAAATCTGGATGAAATGGACAATTTTCTAGACAGATACCAGGTATTAAAATTAAATCAGGATCAGATAAACCATCTAAACAGTCACATAACCCCTAAAGAAATAGGAGCAGTCATTGAAAGTCTCCCAACAACAACAAAAAAAGCCCAGGACCAGATGGCTATAGTGCAGAATTCTATCAGACCTTCAAAGAAGACCTAACACCAATACCTTTCAAACTGTTTCACAAAATAGAAACATAAGGAACACTACCCAATTTGTTCTAGAAGCCACATTTATTTTTATTTTTCAACCACACAAAGAACCAACAAAGAAAGAGAACTTCAGGCCAATTTCCCTTATGAATATCATTGCAAAAATACTCAATACAGTTCTCACAAACTGAATCCAAGAACACATCAAAACAGTCATCCATCATGATCAAGTAGGCATTATCCCAGGTATGCAAGGATGGTTCAATACATGGAAATCTATCAAAGGAATATACTATACAAACAAACTCAAAGAAAGGAAAAACGCATGATCATCTCATTAGATGCTGAGAAAGCATTTGACAAAATTCAATACCCCTTCATGTTAAGTCTTGGAAAGATCAGGAATTCAAGGTCCATACCTAAGCATAGTAAACGTAATATACAGCAAACCAGTAGCCAATATCAAACTAAATGGAGAGAAACTAGAAGCAATCCCACTAAAACCAGAGACTAGACAAGGCTCCCTGTCTATTCAATATAGTACTCAAAGTCCTAGTCAGAGCAATTAGACAACAAAAGGAGGTCAAAGGGATACATTTAGTGTTTTGAACATTGTATATCTTTGAAATTTCTTTTATGGTTCTATTGGTGTTCTGTATGCCTCTTGTACTTTTATAGGCAACTCCTTCTCTAGGGTGGGCAAATTTTCTTCAATAATTATCCAATTATTCACAGGTTTCTTCTTTTCTGGATGTTTTGTGTCTTTCTTTTTTCAGAATTAATATTTTCTTGAGTTGGTGGTCAATTTCTCTATGTTGTCTGAGATTCTCTCTACCACATGTCAGCCTGTTGATGGCTCTTACCTCTGACCTGTGATTCTCACTTCCATGTCTGTAATTCTGTTGGTGATGCTTGACTTCCAGTTTCTCATTTTCTTTCTTTTTTTTCTCATTTTCACTCTGACTTTTCATTAGTGATTGTTTCTCTCTAAATTCTATTTTTATGACTTGAGTTTTCCATTATTTGATTATTTCATTTATGTGTTTATGTTTATGTTGTCTTTATAAAGGTATTTATTCATATTTGAACATATTTTTTAATTAATTAATTTAATTTTTCACACTCCATATTTTATTCCCTCCCACCCCCATCCACCCCTCTGCCTGTTCCACATCCCATACCTCCTCCCCACCCCTTGTCTCCATGTGGATGTCCCCAGCCCCCACCCCACCTGACGTATAAACTCTCTGAGGCCTCCTGTCTCTTGAGGGTTAGGTGAATCATCTCTAAATGAACACAAACCAGGCAGTCTTCTCTTGTGTGTGTGTTGGGGGCCTCATATCAGCTGGTGTATGCTGCCTGTTTGGTGGTCCAGTGTTTGAGAGATCTTGGGGCTCCAGTTTAATTGAGACGGCTAGTCCTTCCTACAGGATTGCCCTTCTCCTCAGCTTCTTTCAGCCTTCTCTAATTCAACAGCAGGGGTCAGTTGCTTTTGTCCATTGGTTGGGTGCAAATATCTGCATCTGACTCTTTCAGCTGCTTGATGGCTCTTCTGGAGTGCTGTCATGCTAGGTCCCTTTTTGTGAGCACTCCATAGCCTCAGTAATAGTGTCAGGCCTTGAGCTAGATCCCACTTTGGTCTGGTGGCTGGACCTCCTTTTCCTCAGGTTCCTCTCCATTTCCATCCCTGTAATTCTTTCGGATAGGAGCAATTATGGGTCAGAGTTGTGACTGTGGGTTGACCTCCCTCATTTGAAGCCCTGTCTTCCTACTGGAAGTGGGCTCTATAAGTTCCCTCTCCCTACTGTCTGGCATTTCATCTAAGGCCCCTTCCTTTGAGTCCTGAGAGTCTCTTACCTCCCAGATCTCTGGTGCATTCTGGAGGGTCCCCCCAACCTCCTTTTTTCCTGAGGTTGCCTGTTTCCTTTCTTTCTGCTGGCCCTCAGGGCTTCAGTCCTTTTTCCGCACCCAATACCAGACCAGGTTCCCCTTTCCCCTCAACTCCCTCCCTGTCATCTTTGGTCATATTTTTATAAGATTTATTTATTTTATGTATATGAGTATACTGTTGCTTTCTTCAGACAGGCCAGAAGAGGGCATCAGATTCCATTACAGATGGTTGTGAGCCACCATGTGGTTGCTGGAAATTAAATTCATGATCTCTAGGAGAGCAGTCAGTGCTCTCAACCACTGAGCCATCTCTCCAGCTCTGAACACGTTCTTTATCACTGTTTTGAAGACCTTGTCTTATGTGTCAGCTAAATTGCCTTTTCGGGGCCTATTGCAATAGAGTTGCTGACTTATGCAAGAAAATTATTGTTTTTGTTGTTCATATTTGTGGTTTTATTGTTGTATCTAGAGTTAAGATATTTGAATTTTAAGATTTTTGGTATAGGTATCTGTAGATATATGGTTTTGCCTTTGGTGGTTGGGTGTTCCATTCTTTGATTGCTATTGCCCATTCTGGGTCCTATCCAAATGTGACAGCTGATCCCTGTGAATGTCACAAATGAATAAGACAGATCATTAAAAGGAAGATCTAGAGGTTCCCTTATCTCTCTGTCTATCCCAAGAGTCTTAACTCCTAAAAGGATGAAAGTAGACTGGGAGCAGAAGCTCAGGGGGTCAGGCAGCAACAAGTTTAAGAGTAAGTCTAGAGCATCTGTAATGGAGGGTGGGGGTGGTGAATAAAGATCACTTTTCTGAGTCTCAGCTGTAGGTTCCAAGTAGAGAGCTGTCCTGTGGGTTGGTGGAGAATCATAAAGAAGGGAAATGGTTAGAAGGAATGGCTGAAAGGGGCAGGGCAGAAGATCAGAGGTGCTCTGAATTCTGGGCATACCAAGAGCTATTTTCCCATTTTGCATTCAAGGCAGACATTCCCATTTGATTCTACTTTTACTTTACTCTTGGGTTTCCTCAATTCTTTAATGTAGTAACAATTAATTAGACTTATTGTTCTTGGCAAAAGTCAATGTGACTGATAATAAAATTTGTTTGTAGAATATTTGGTAGCTACATAGCACACCCAGGTACTAGGAGCCTTTTGATTGTATTGTTCCTTTTACATCAAGAGTTTGAATGAAAACAATGAAAGTTGTAAATATGAAAGATATTAAAGAGACTTAAAGTAGTGACCATGGACCATAAAAAGATGTCCAAGGACAATAAATAATATGTCTCCGACATATAGTTTGTAGTCATAAATGCTTTTATATAGGAGAGTATTGTTAAAAGAAAGGCATTTCCCCTAGTGCAGAAGTTCTCAATCTGTGTTCTCAACCCCTGGGGGTATGAAACAATCCTGTCACAGGAGTCACATATCAAATATCCTGCATATCAGATTTTTACATTATAATTCATAACTGGCAAAATTACAGTTGTAAAGTAGCAAAAAATTTATAATTGATGATCATCAGAATATGAAGAATTGTATTAAGCAGTTGCAACATTAGGACAATTGAGAACCACTGATCTAATGTGTTGTATTTCGATGAGTGCAATGCTTATGCTCACATGCATATAGTATTATTTCACACATAAGCTCATGTTCATCATACATTTCAGTAGTTATATAAGATTGAATGATGTGAACAGTAATAGAAACAAGAGTATATGTGGGTAAGCTAGTTCATGAAAACCTAGTAGATTAAGTTTGAGAAATGATACAGAAGAGTTGCTGCTAGGATGCTAAGAGGATATGCAGAAAACATTTAGAAATGCTGACACCCTATACCTCTCCTTCTGATAAGAGGTCAGCAGTGATGAAAGATGGAAGTAGAGGTGCATGGAAACTCATCCACGGAGACATCCTCAGAAAGCATGAATGCATGATAAAGTTTTCAATGGGGAAGAGTCAAAAAGGAGATCGTACTCCTCTGTAAACATTCACAGGGACACCAAGGTTGCAGGAAAGAAATATAATGAATCCTGGAAGCTAAAACACAATACCTAAAGCTCACAGGGTTTCCTGAAGTAGTAAATGTGACCACAAAGAGAAATTTCATTCTGTAATTTGAGGTTATTTTTTTAATCCTGATGCTATTACTTTGAACACAGAACTTTGGACTGAAGCATAAGATCTTGGTTTATGTTGGTTTTAGTTTATACAGTGTCTCAATACGTAACCCTGACTGGCCTGAAACTGAAACTCTGTACATAGACTAAGCTGGACTTGAGCTCACAGAGATACCCCTACCTCTGCCACCTGAATGCTGGCATTGAAGTTGGCAGAAGCACCACACCCAGCTAAAATGCTGCTTGTAATTTAGGTTAATGAGTACAGAGTATACAGATATATTTTTTCTTTGAACTCCGCATTACATGTCCTTGATTCCTACTTAACTTCAGGAGTGAAAGAATGATTTTCTTCTGCCAGGTTCTTTAAGTACAACACACATCACTCACGCACACACACACACACGCACACACACACATTGAAATTATATAATTTCAATGAGATCTGGAGAAATAGCAAGAGCTAAATAAATTTCTCCTTGGCTAGGTCAGTTCCAGTTTGACAGACTCCCTTGCAATAGCTTACTAATGGTGAAGACTTTTGCACCTATGGTATGAGAATCTTCACTGTTATAGAGAGAAACAGTAAAATACTGAATTCTTTTCTTTTTCTACAGTGCCTCCAAAACCATTATATCTGCAGAATTCACCTTCATCCCATATACCCCAAGTTCCCAGGCATAAAGCTTTACCTAGTGCAAAGCCAAGGATGGAGGAGTCTAATCCGGCCCCTACTTCTTGTACCTCAAAAGGGAAACACAGTAAGGTATCGGATCTCATCAGTCACTTTGAAGGAGGCAGGTAAGAGTTAATATGTATGGGAGAAGGTGGGATGAGGAGATTTGAAAGTCATAGTATCCTACATTTATATTTTAAAGATAGATGACTTGGTCATACCCTAGTAAGCATTAACATTTGCTATGTATGGATATGTTGTTTCTTATTTCCTGTGTGTGCATATGTGTCAGATTACAGCTGTGACCATGCTGTTGTCCAGGATATTGGGCTTGGCAGGAAGGCCACAGTGCCATCTCTGTCTCCATTTTCCTCACTCTCTGAGGACCTGACTCCTGGGGATTCTTGCCTTCCTGTGCTTCTCTAGTATTTTTGACCCATTTCATATAATGAGAGGCCTCATAACAGTTCAGTCTGTTTCCCCCTTCCTGTTATTACCTCATGGTAAGTTACAAAGAGATACCATTACTACACACAAAACTTATAATAAATACCCATCTAATGTATAGGCAAATATGTTTTTCTTATGTAAATATAAAAACCAAATCCTTATAAGTTACTTTCTTTTACTTATACTACTTAAATTGTTTTATCTTAGAAAAAAGATTTTGTTTATGCTGCTAGAAATCTAAACAAAATGTATTTAATTTTCCTTAACTTACACACAAAGTCAAACATTTTCACTCATTCCAATGTAATATTGACAGATAATTTCCCATTACATGAATCTTTTTAAGAATTATTCCTTTTACTATTTTATATATATGGATGTTTTTTGTGTGCCATTACATGAGCTTTTAAATTTTATTATTATGTATGTAATGACACCTTAGCTTGGGAATATTTTGGGGATGTCCTGGGAAGCATGAGCTAGCACAAAACTACAATGTCTCTCATTCAAAATTCAAAAATGTAAGAATAAACCATCCGGGGGTACACAGGTATACACTCACAATACTCTGGGGGCTGAAGGAGGGGTTCAAGAGTTTGAGGCGAGCCTGAGCCTGACTGTAAGACTCCTTAAAACAAAACAATAAACGAAAATGCAATATACTTACAAATTATTATGCTTACTATAATACAGTTACAAATTTTGGAGAAATGTGTTTAAAAGTCGTATTTCATTCCTGAGCATTACATGATCCTCTGTAACCTCAAAGGCCCCTGAAGGGAATTTGTAATGCTTGGGAACTGAAATTGTAGCAATATTTAAAGCATTGATTAAATTTCATTCAGTTTTTTTCTTCTCAGAGTTGATTGATTCAAAAACAGAAAAGAGATCTTTCCAGTTTACAGATTCTGCAGCTACTGCCATGAGAACATAAGGAGGTGGGAGCCTAAGCCTGGTATCAGTGCTATCACGCCAGGGCTGGGGAGGCCTCAAAGGAGTCATTTGTGGCCCAAATGTAAATTGTTTTAGTTTATCTCTCCAAGGGAAATATGTACAGTTTTGTACTTAATATAAGGAAGGATGTGCTTCATGATTCATGTTTGGGCAAGAGTTTTCAAGGATTCTGCTTGTGATGGAATCCATTGAAAGAGCAACAATATTGTCATCCAGGCAGTACCAGTATTGTGGTGTTTGAATCCACTCGGAAAGATCAAAGACTTAAACTCAATTCAAATTTAGATTAAACGAAGTTATTTTTACTGCTTGCAGATCGATGGCAGTCTTAGAGCCAAACAGCATGCCCTGAGAGTGCTGTGTGTTTAAGGTGGGGTTTTTTAATGAACACCAGAAAGGTGTGTATTACAACTATCCCTGGAATCCATAGCTGGGCAGGAAAATTGTTTTACTTCCTTTGGTTGTTTCTTATCTTTCCTCTATATAATAATAAAAGTCCACTTCATCCCTTTCCCATAGTAATAAGCAGGTTTTATAGAAGCAAAGGCAGCTGTTAATACTTCAGAGTCCCCTGTTCTGTTCTTGTCTCACATGCTGGCCACTATGATATCCAAGGCATTCCAGAGCAATAGGCCTTTTTGGTATGCCTGGCTACGTATATTTTCTTTACTGGTCACAGGGACCTGTATAAATTATTAGCCAGATCTGAATGTTCTAATGGGATTTAGCAGCTCATTTCTGAGCAGGCAAAGACATAATAAGGTTCTATTGTCCTGTTAGTACTATCAAGACTACATAGAATATCAACAGTAATAAGGACTTTAAAGATAAATAAAAGAAGTGAGAAAGTGGTGGAGTGTGCTGCTTAAATAGACCAACCAAGTGAAGCCTCTCAAAAGGGCTCAACGACATAGGGGGATGCATTCTACCAGTGTACCTGGGAAGATTATGCTGGCAGAGAAGAGCAGGGCTACTGACCCTAACATGCACACAAAGGGAGAACTACAGGAATGTACAAGACTGCAGTAAGGGGAAAGATGGTCCCAGAAGATGGGAGACAGAGGAGCTGGAGAAGGCAGATTCTTGCTGATGTCCTGGAGACATTAGTGAAGACTTGCATGTATAAGGATCTGATTTGTGAGGACAAGATTGGAGAGATCAAGAGCAAAATTCAAGAGAATACTTAGTTAGCAGCTGCTGCAGCGTGTATGATAAAGGGTTTGGGTTTTTTTGTTTGTTTTAATGTTCCTTCTTTCCAAATAAAACTAACCTGGTTTTATTGCCTGTTTATAAGCTAGGAACTCATATTTGTTTTAAAAATGATTAAGAAATAAAGATCTTGGAAAAAGACAATCTCATTGAACACAAATATTTCTTTCATCTTTATCTTTACTAAATAAGTTACATTAGTGAAAAGCTCATGGAAATATTCCAACCAGAAAAGGCTCAGGTTCATCCATCTGGTTTTGGTTTGAGCCTTGCTTTTGACAGCCATCTTTCCAACCTTCACCCTTTTTATGTAAGTGCTTATTTAAATGTGGCTTGTGTCCCAAGAATCTGTTTCTAAAACCGTCATGTAGAAATGATGTCTCTTTTCCCCTGGAATTGACTTGTCTTTGTTCTAAAACTTTTCATCCTGATGTTTCTTCTTGTATTTTATCTTATAGTATTTTGTCAAGTTTCATTGATTTGCAAAAAGATTCTACTATGAACCTAAATATTCCTCAAACTCCAGGACAGCATGGGTTAACCTCCACACCTCCACGAAAATTTCTATCCCAGCACTCTCCACAGAAGCATGAAAATGATCCAGATCAGACTGAGGGCCAACATGGTTGTTTGGCTAATGGTGTGGTGGCTACACAAAACCAGATGGAATGTCAAGATGAGAAGGAGACTGCTTGTAGCCCAGAGGTGGCTATTCAGACTGCTGTCGTCTCTCCTGATACACATGCGCTGAATGGAGAAAGAAATGAAGTCATCACAGATTCTGCATCATCCATAACCAATAGCCATGATGAAAATGCTTCTGACAGCAGCTGCAGGACTCCAGGGACTGACTTAGGGCTTCCCTCAAAAGAAGAAGAGCCAGGGATGGAAGCTGAGCTCCAAGAGAGGGAAAATGGGGTGAGCACCATGGGATTGGATACGCTGGACCAGCACCATGAAGTGAAGGTAAACCATAAACCTTCTCACTGCAGGACAAGCACTGCCTAGTGTTTCACGGGGTGTTTCACGGCTCCATGCCAGCAGAGAAACCATTTGCAAGCTCGGGGGCTAATGGGTTTTAACGTCTCTTAAAGGTGTTTCCTTTTTTCTTCTTATGTAGCTTCTTTTGATTGTTCTGTTTTAATGGTTGTATTGTAGAAAACCACAGCAACTGTGTTGTGTTGAGAGGCAGATGCTCTTTGTGGCTATAGATGTTGCTTCTATAGACCAGTGTTGTTTCCCTGGGGCAACAAATCACAAGTCTATGTAGGAATGAGCAGGAACTACTAACTGCTGTACCTGGGGAGTATTACCCTAGACAGGGTGGCACTGCAGGAAACTGAACTAGCATCCTGAGATGGAAGTAAAGCTGAGCCTTGACCCTCCACAGGCTGAGCTACCACATGCACCACTCTTTCCAATGGTTTCTTAGCAGTAATGCACTGGATGTCTCAGCTTCTTGGAGAGGCAGAGTAAAGCTGAGTTTAGGTAAAACAGGAATATTTGCAAGATGGATTCAGTCATACTGTTTATAAAATCCTTTTAAAATGACAAAATAAAATATTATTGATCAAACAGAACCAAAATATCTTAAGACTATTTCTGGCCCATCTGTTAACTCACAGATATTTTTATGTGACTCTAACCACAGGTTGCTTTTGTCTTGTTTACATCAGCATCTTACTCTGTGGTTTTAATAGCACGGCTTTTATACCGACCTTAGATTTCTTGGTGTCATGTCAGTTTCATTCTGAATTTCCCTAATTTTTAATATACTGTGTATATCTCTGAAAACATCCTAGAGATTTATATTGCTCAGTCTTTGCCATTGATTATACTAAATAAAATTACACCTTTGACAATTGTAGGAACATCAGCAAAAGGAAAAATCCAAATCTTCAATCTACTTATGATAATTTACAGTTCTGTCCAGAGCACAGTCAGACAGTCTGGAAGTGAAGGACTGATTCTAAAATATGAACCTGACTGACTTGTGGTTATATTTAGAACTTTAACTGAAGTGCAGTCAACAAAGATTATAATTTTAAGCAAATGGGAAAGAGAAAGTGACTCAGGCTTCACCACATTGTCTGAAGCAGCAAAGAAACAGTGCTGTGAAGGGAATCTCCTTGTGCTTCAATAGCTGAATAAAGCTTAATGTTTCCTTCTGTGACCTGTGGTGATGGGAAGAGACATAGAGTAAAGCTCAGAGATGCACAGTGAGACAGTACCCTCTGGGAGTATCTGTGGCACCACAGTGCTGTTCCTGTGGCCACTGGCTAGTTCTCTTTCCACTTTTTGTTATTTGTTGTATCTACATGTTAGATGAATCTTACATGACTTGAGAAAGATGTAACACAGTTTTCTTTTTCTTTCTTTTTTTTTAATTGTAAATGGGTATTTTTCATATATTCTGATTATTGTTTCCCCTCCCTGTACCTCCTAGATCATCCTTATTTCCCCAATCCAGACAAATACATGCCTTTTTTTCTCTTTCTCACTAGAATAGTAACAGGCATATAAAATAATAAGATAAAATAAAATGAATACAGCAGTGTGGGACAAAACAAATGTTTTTATTATTAAGCTAATGAAGCATAGAGTACTACAGGGCCTTGACCTCACAATTAGTAGATGGCACATGCTGTGTAGGGATGAGCTGTTGATCCGAACAACGTCCAACATTAATATGGTGGTAGTATGCTACCTTTGCTTTCTGCAGCTTGCCACTTGTGTTTCTTTATTTCAAAATGCAATATGTTAATGGTATAGGGGTGGTATGTTTTCTTAACTGTATTTTACCACAATTAGGAACAAAAAAGTTCTTTTTAAAAAATTTTATTAGGATATTATGGACAGTTGAGGCAGTATAAATGGAAAAGTATAGTAGATCAGTATTGTAATTTTATTAAAATATGCCATTAGTCATTATTATTGATAATTGATAACTGACTTAAAAGAGTCCTTCTGATTGATACAAGCTGTGTTACTGATTTGGTGGTATATTTTGAGCAAAATATGACAACTATAAAATACTCTTTTTTTGCTATGTAAAAGCTAGAGGATTCCTAACTGTCATACTCAACAACACTATACTCTCCCCATCATGAGGCTTCAGTTTTCTGACCCAGGGTCTTCTATGTAGCTCAACCTGATCTTGTAGTCCATAGGCTTTTCAGGCTAGCCTCAAACTCACAACTCTCATACCTCAACCTACTGAGTTCTGGCATTACAAGTACGCAGTACCTTATTCAACTTGAAGAAATGCTAATACTTTGCAATATAGCCACACACCTCAAAGTAAATATCTTTTAAACCTCAAAACTAAAAAATGAAAATAAGTTTAAATCATAAGCATTTTGTTACAGCTTTAATTACTAGGCAATACTCTGAAGAAAGAAACATTCTAAATAACTTTGAAAAAAGATAAACACAATATATTTGAGGAAAAATCTACTAATATAATCCTATAGAGTTTGCCCTGTGCTCATGGAATTATAGATTTTCAATTACATGATTTTGTATCCATTAAAGTGTATGTACTTAAGACATGTATCAAAGTGTATGTGCTTAAGAAATGGCAACTATTCTTAATTACATTAATTCTAAAATACAAACACATAGCTTTTGTCCCATGACAGAGAATGCTTAATTTAGCTTAAGCATTTGTAAAAACAAACTTCTCATGCCAGACAGGAATTAGAGTAGTGTTGCCTTATAATATCCTTGGCACATATATGCCTATTGGGTTGAATGAGCTGCCCTCTCCTCCTGTCCCTCATAACTGAGAGTTGTAGCATTTCCTGACCACAGCAGCACTCTAGCAGACTCTAGTCTTCTCTGCTGCAGTCATGATCACATTATTTAAAGGTATAAGGATAGGAGATAACAACTCACCATCTGGAAGGGACCACATTAGCTACTTTTCTCATCACTGTGACACAGAATAAGACAAAAGCAACCTAAGGGAAGGAAGGTTTGTTTGGGCCACATTATGAAGGTTCAGTTCAGTCTGGAAAGCATGCAAACAGGTAGCTGTCGAGTGCACCTGTAACCAGGAAGTAGATAAATGCTGTTATCTCCCTGCTTGCTCCTCTTTCATTCAGTGTAGGGCACCATTGGAATGGTGCCATTTGCACTCAGGGTGGTTCTTCCGACCTCACTCAAACCTTTATTGGAAACATTCATAGACACAGCAAGAGATATGTTCCCTTGGGATTTTAAATTCAGACAAGCTGACAATCAAGATTAAATACCACACCAATAATTATCAATTTGACACCCAAACAGATCACTTTAAAGCATGACATTCCACCCTTAACATCTCTTTATCTCAATGCAAAATGTATTTAGCCAATCTCCAACTGCCCTTATAGTCCTTACCTATCACGAGTATAAATATTTTATATTCTAGATTTACATTCAGTTCTATATTGTAAGTAAAGTATGAGTGTTTAGAGTGGTAAGTAGGTTTTTAAAGACTAAAGTTTTATGTAAATGTCAATATTATTTTTAAAAACACGCAAATTAATAATACCTGCCAGGAATATAGTAGACACAAAGAAGGGTTATCCCTTCATTTGACTAAAAATAACAAAAACTTTAAAATAAATTGCCAAGTACAGACTCTAAGAAACATTATTTTTTAAAACTTGTGTTTATTTCCTGATTATTCTTATTTTAAGTTGCCATTTTACTTGTTGCAATTATATATGTCTTCAGAATATATAAATGTTATATCACCTAAAATAAGAATTAATGGACAAAGGATGTTGCTCAATTTTTAATGTTGTGTTCAATTATGAACAAGTATAATCAAGTTATTTTTTCTTCCATTTGTGATCATTGTTTAGTCATATTTCTTTTTTAACTGAATTTTTTCATACAGTATATTCTGATGATGTTTTTCTTCTCCCTCAACTTCTCTAGTTTTGGTTCTTAAAAATCATTGGTTAATTTAGAAACACAAATGAAAAATTTGTGCTCAAAGAGTACAAGGTGATGGACAGGCACCTTGGAAGCAACTGAGCTAGACTTGGAGACGGCTGAGTGGTCATGGATGAAGTGGAATAGGATAGGAGATAGAAGCAGAGCAAGGTGTTGACTCACTGTTTAAGCAGATATTTCTCATCACCTATTGATGAACATGGACTTGAACTAAGATCATTTTAATTCCAATTAAACTGACCTCATAATGAGGTCAGAAAGGATAGTGAAATTAGTATTAGTGGAGTAGGATAGACTTGTTTCTGAGTTGGAATCTCACTGTACTGCCTAAGCCCCTTGTATTTCTGACCTTTGATTAAAGCTCAACACTCCCCAACTCCCCAAGGAGCTGGCAGTATATGTTTGTGCAACCCTGCCCAACTGAGAGCTCAACTTACAAGTAAACTTGAAGACAAATTGCCATGGGGTACCATGCTATGGGTTAGTGTGCCATGGGTGAGTGTGCAGAAAGCTAGTGTGCCATGGTCTAATGTGTAATAAGATAGTGTGCTGTGGGCTGATGTGCTATGTTCTCTGTGTGTGTGTGTGTGTGTGTATACACATGTGTTATGTTTTGTGTTTCCAGAGGTTGTACTATACCTTCCACACTTCTTGTTTGACACAAAGTCTCTTATTTATTATTGTGCATGCCATACTAGCAGGTCCAGAAGCTTGTAAGTGTTCCTCTGCCTCTGTCTGTCAACTCACAGAGTACCCTGGAATTACATGTATACACTAACTTCTATGACTTCACATGGTTTCTAGGGTGAGGATCTGAATACTGGTTGTCAACCTGTATGGCAAGTATTGTATATCCATTGAGTCATCCTCTTGGCTTGATCATACCAGATTTGACAGTGTTTAGCAATATCTTGCCTAATACCCAAGGACATGCAATCTGCCCCACTTGTCCAGCATTGGATGAAGAAAAGAGGAAAAGGCAAAGATGAGACTGAGATTTAGAACACAACTGTGGTGGTGTGAATGAGAACAGCCTCATAGGCTCAAATATTTGAATGCTTAGAATGATTTGGGAAGGATTAGGAGGTGTGGTCTTGTTGGAGGAAGTATGTCACTGGGGGTGAGGCTTATGCCAGATCCACTGTCTCTGCCTGTTCCATACTGATTATGCCCATCTAGTTCCTATCATGATGACTATGGCCCTCTAAAACCGTAAGCAAGCCCCTAACTAAATGCTTTCTTTTATGAGAGTTGTCTTGGTCATAGTGTTTCTTCACAGCAACATAACAGTAACTTAGACAACAAGGGAGGACAAATTCAGTGCTATTAGCCAGAAGTCTATGACAACCTATGTAATAGAGTGCAGATGGACCATGGTGAAGAGGTGTTTTCTCTAAGCTTAGGCCTTGCATTATTGAGGTGAAAAGTTCCCTATAGGGACCAATGGGATGTGTTAAAGAGAAGCTATGGGGCAGTGAATAAAATTGTGACCATTCTTCTGAAAGATTTGACTAAAGCAGTATATCCATCCTTGCTGGATGACCTGAAACTTGGGAAACAAAAGCAGATTAGTAGTGAGAGGTAGCCAGGATCTGAAGTTCAGCAGCATAGGAGCCTGGGAGAGCAAAGGTAGAAGTTAGGTTGGCTAAATGATGAAATAAGGTAGAAATTCAGGACACGCTGAGGTCACAGTATACTAAAGATCCAATTTGTGTAGGGAAGAGAAAAATAAAGTCTTGAAAGCATCAGTTTAATGTGTCTTAGAGAATAGAAAGTAAGCCTATACCATGTTAGGAACAGGCTCAAGAAGTATAGTCTAAGTATGAATACCTCTCTGGGAAGTGAATACCTCATCTTGGGAGGCGGGCAGTGAATCACAAATAAAAGTAATTTTTTATTTATTTTTCTGTATTTCTAAGAATTTTTTATATGATGCCCACCCAACCCCCACTCCATGTCATCTCCTTGAAAATTCATGGTCTCTGATTATTATTTTCACTAGTATCTACATATATGTATTTATATACATACATATATGTATGTACAACCTACTGAGCTATTTGGCTTTTCTCTTATGTGCATGTATCTAGAGCTTATCCCTAGGGATTGCATAGTCTATATGGGGACTCATCCCAGGAGGGCACTAGTTCTCCTTGTCTTAGCAGACAGACACTGCCGACCTTCATCCAGGGGTATGACCATGGAGAATTTCCCCCATTCATGTTTGCATATCAACTGCTATTTTCATTGTGCTTATCTTGTTCAAGTAGCCATATTGCTGGGATTTCATGGGGGCATTTTCTATTAGGCCTAGGGGACACTATCTAACAACAGTTACCCTGAGACTCTGGCTTTTGTAATCTTTTCACCCAGTCTTTCACAGTTTTGTCCAAGCATTAGGTGTAAAGGTTTCATTACAGATATATCAGTTGGAGTTGGACAGCCTGTAGTCCCTTATTCTCTGCATTTTGACTAGATGTGGAACTTTGTTGCCAAACAAGAAGCCTTTTTGATAAATGCAAAAATTCCTCCATTTCATGTAATTCCATTAAAAAGTATGTGTATATACATGCATATATATATATAAAATGTTTAAAACTTTTGTTTATGTATAAGGGTGTTGTGTCTGCACGTATGTCTGTGCACCACATATTATAGTAGCAATGGAAGCCAGAAGAGCAGAAGAGGACATTGGATCCTCTGGAACTGGAGTTACAAAAGTTGGTGGCTGACATGAGGATGCTGGGAACTAAAGCTTTGTCCTCTGTAAGAGCAATAAATGATCTTACCACTGAGCCATCTCTCCAGCCTCTGGATCACATATTTTTTAAGTAAATTTCTAAAATAATATGTTACACTGATGCTTCTTCAAGCATCTTAGTGTTGTTTATCTCTTCCCCCTCTTCCTCTGTTATTACCCCCTCTAGTTAAAGATCTCCTTTATAGCACCTATATTCCACTTTCCTCCTCTCTAAAACTTCCCCTATCCCATCCTGCTATCTTGTTTTACTTTCCTGGTAATATAATTCCTGGTTATATACTCACACCTAAAGATTCAGAGCTAGGAGCTACAAATAAAAGAGAACATAATCTTTCTGGGTCTAGGTGATACATAGTCAATATATGTTCTGGTTCTATCTACCAGACTGGGATCCCAGTGTGAGTCTATAACCCTAGCTCCAAGGGAAGCAGAGACATGGAAATCAATGGCACTTGCTTGCTTTCAGCCTGACTGAGAAAATGTGAGTCGTAGGTTCAAGAAGAGACCTGGCTCAGACTGTACAGCACACTACTTGGGCTTCTGGGTTAGTGTGCACAAGCACATGTATTTAATCTCATACAAATGCACACATTCATAAATACCTAAAGAAATCTTTAAAACATAATCCTTTTTACCACAAAGAGGGAGACTCTAGGGTATATCTTCATCACACTTACTACATATTTTAATTATTTGAACTCATAATTATCTGTTAGTTATCTTGCAATGTTAAGCCTGTTTGTTAGAATCTGCTAGAAGGCAATTGGATCGTTTATTGTTTATAAGGTAGCTGTTACTGTTTCTAACGGCACACAGGACAGAAGGCTTCTTAGTAAAGTACTTAGGATAAGGCAGAGCTCTGTAGAATTCAGAACTAGCAAATGTTTACAAATTGTGGCTACTTATTTAAATTTCCTATGTAAAAAATATCAGGCTAGACCCAATATGCCAATGAAAATTTAAAAGCTACTTCAGGGCTGGAGATGTGGTTCAGTAAGGTTACTTGCCCAAAGTAAAATATACCCACTTCCTTATTTATGCATAAATTTAATTCGGCTTGGTTGCATAAAAGAAAACATCAACTCACATAACTTAAGTTTCTTTTATACTTACAAAACACAGGTCACTTCTGAATCCCCAAATGTGTAGATTTCTTCCAATCAGGGAGCAGCAGTTAGCTATATGGAAAACTTCAAGTGTTCTTGAATTTAGTTAGTTCAGATACCAGCTCTAGTCCTCAGGTTGACAGTTTAGTCTCCCAAGACTGCATTATTTCACTTAAATTGAAAACCATAAACTCAAATTAGGCTTCTTGTAAATGGATTTACAAGATACTCTCATCACATTTGGTTTGCTTGAGTGGTTCACTGAACTAAGGGAAGCAAAATGTTCTGTGATGGTTTATTGTACAGAAAGTTACAAAAATTAAAGATAAAGATGTATAAGGCAGGGTACCAGAGAGGAGGTCAGGCCTTTCTATCCTCTCTGTGCACACTGTGTCTTGCAGGTAGCTCCATGTGTTCAGCTACCCAGAAATACTCCAAGCTCAGTTCTTCTGAGCTTTGTCATTCTTTTGTCTGGAGATATCACTGAGTAAACATGACTGCTGATAGGCAGCTGGGGAAGCTCAGCTCCACCGATCTCTTCTTGTCGACAATCTTTCTTTGTGGTATAGACAGCACAGGATACCTTCTAAATGAAGAGGTTCATTATGATATACTTTGGGGCCAAGATAAGTAAGAATTTCTTTATGGTCAGCTCTAGGTCAGAGGTGTGCAGGATTGTTGGTAATCTGCCTTGGGATGTTTTGTTTGTTTGCTTGTCTGGTCTGCCTTGGAAACACACAGGAAAAAATTTTAATTTATCATAATATATGATAAATATCTCAGAGTCCCATCCTGGTAGATATTGTATTTCTTCATAAATCTAATAGGTGTGTTTTAGAAGATAATCTTTTAAATTGGAAGCAATTTTTCCATTAAAATGTATGGATTTTATATACCTGATAATTGTTAAAATGCTTTTAAAAGCCTGCATCAAAAGAAATTTCTTCTGGAAAAAAGTAAGTATATATTAGAATGCACCATTGCTACAGACATTCTGTTAAACCAGGTTTTATCAGCAGATAATTTGTATCTCTTCTGTCTATATTCTTTGCCTATATCAAAGTTTTATTTTTTGCATAAAAATATAAGAGGAAACTATTAAACCACATAACAAATTATTACATAAAATCCTTTATGAATAGAATTGATATAGTGTCTTTGTAACTGTGTGATCCAGCTGCCTTCAGCTCAGTATTTTTGTTATGTATACAAGGCCTACAAAGCAAAAATAAAAATTGTTCCTGTTCACTGGTAAGGGGATATTAACCCAGAATCTCGGAATACCCTAGACACAATTCGCTTATCAATAGATTTCCAAGAAGATGGAAGGAGAGACCCCTGGTCCTGGAAAGACTGGATGTAGGGGAACGCCAGGACAGAGTAACGAGAGGGGGTTGAATGGGGAAAAGAGGGAGGGTAGGGGGCTTATGGGACTTTCAGGGAGGGAAGAAACTGGAAAGGGGAAATGATTTTGAATGTAAATTAAAAAAAAACTTAGAAAATAAAATAAAATTAAAAAAAAATTGTTCCTGTTTTATAGTTAAAAGGATAAGTCAAGGACTAGACATGGTAACACAGGCCTTTAATTCCAGTCAGGGGCATGCAGATATGTGTGAGTTAACAGCCAACTGTGAACTCAGTCTCAAGAAAACAAAGATGAGTCAAATTATGAAACTATTACCATGTTTGGCATATGACATAAAATCTGCAACTACTAAATGCTAGCATCTCTTTGGATTAACACAAACTCCAATAGTCCGTAACTCCTTATCTGTACCACAAGATGCCTAGTAATTGTTCTGAGAATGTGTATGAGTATGTGACTACACTGGATGCCAATGAGATCCCTTCTTACATTTGTGTGAGCTTTGACAGGGCCTGGCACCTGATGTGGGAGATGGCTATACCTTTGCTGAATACTGCTGTCATTGTTGGGTTCTGCAGAGTATAACCATAGATTTGGCCAAGTTCAGCTTAGGTACTTCTTTTTTTTTTTTTTTTAATTTATTTTTTGGTTTTTCGAGACAGGGTTTCTCTGTGTAGCCTTGGCTGTCCTGGAACTCACTTTGTAGACCAGGCTGGCCTCGAACTCAGAAATCCTCCTGCCTCTGCCTCCCAAGTGCTGGGATTAAAGGCTGCGCCACCACCGCCCAGCTGCTTAGGTACTTCTTGTCAACAAAATGTTGCTTCTTCCAAGCATCCTTCTTAAGATCCCATAGATCTGTGACCTCAGTGATTACCTCACTGTATGTCAATAAAAAAGTATGACCTGACTATTTTATAGTGCATGAAAAATACTTTGTTTTAGCAAAAAACGTCTGCTGAATTACTAATGTCAGGACCTAGAGACATGACTCAGTGAATAAAACACTTGCTGAGCAGGCAGAGGGCCTAGGGTTCAGATTCCCCAGAAGCCAGGCGTGGGTGTGCTGACTGCCTATAATCCCAGACTCAGGCAAATAGAAGCTGGCTACAGAAGCTAGCCCTGTTGATATGCTCTAGGTTTGATTGGGAAAGACATTGAAAAAGATTCCCAACATTCATCTCCAGCCTTCACACACATTTATAGACTTTCACACATGTACTACATACACAGGAAAAAAAGTAAAAAAAATATTGTAATATTTAAATGTAGAACCTATAAAAGAATGTAAATCAAAAGTACATCATCACTACGAGATAAAATTAAGAAGATCTGCTAATAAAAGAAATAATGTGATTATGATTCCATTGCATCTGATGCTCTAGAAAACCACAGATCCATGGTATCAGGAGCTTTCACAGGGCATAGAAGTGGAGAGTTTAGCAGCAGGAGCAAAAGTAGTATTTAGGAATGATAGAAATATCCTGAACCTTGCTTATGCTAGTGTTTGCATGCTTATATGAATTTCTCCAGATTCCAAAAGACTATATTTTACTTCAGAAGACTGAGTGTCATGTTAATGCAGGCCAACATTTCTTGTGGATATAAAAGATAGTGCATTTCCATTTCTTTTTCTGAAGTGTATTCATACATATGAAAGTAAAGTTTTAGAGAGGTTCCTCATGTATATGTAAGGTAAGTTACAGTGAAAAGATATTAGACTCAGAGGATATAGAAACTCTTGATTGGCATGAGCTTGAAATAAGAGTTAGAGAACATAGTGACAGTGAGTAACACTTGGTATTTTTTTTATCTTATCTTTGAGATTATAATAAAGTCACATATTCCCTTCCCTTTCCTCCCTCCTAGCTTTCCCATATACCCCTCTCCATGAAACTTCAAGTCATATCCCTTCAAATTCATGGTCTCTTTTTTCACTAATTGTCATTTTTGTGTGCCTGTGTGGGGTGTGTGTGTGTGTGTGTGTGTGTGTGTGTGTGTGTGTGTGTGTGTGTGTATATGCTTTGTTCATTCCTTTTCTTTCTTTTCTAAGTTTTTTTTATTTACCCTCCAAATCATTTCCCCTTTCCCGTTTCCTCCCTCCCCGAAAGTCCCATAAGCCCCCTTCCCTCCCTCTGTTCCCCATTCCACCCCCTCTCACTTCTCTGTTCTGGCATTCCACTACATCCAGTCTTTCCAAGACTGGGGGTCTCTCCTTCCATCTTCATGGAAATCTATTGATATGCGAATTTTGTCTAGGGTATTCTGAGATTCTGGGTTAATATCCCCTTATCAGTGACTGCATACCATGTGTGTTCTTTTGTGATTGGGTTACCTCACTAAGGATGATATTTTCAAGTTCTGACCATTTGCCTAGGAATTTCGTGAATTCATGGTTTTTAATTGCAGAGTAGTATTCCATTGTGTAAATATACCACATCTTCTGTATCCATTCCTCCGTTGAGGGACATCTGGATTATTTCCAGCTTCTGGCTATTATAAATAAGGCTGCTGTGAACATAGTGGAGCATGTGTCCTTATTGCATGCAGATAAAGCCTCTGGGTATATGCTCAGGAGTGGTATAGCCAGATCGTCTGGGAGTGTCATGCCCAGTTTTCTGAGGAACCGCCAGACTGCTTTCCAGAGTGGTTGTATCAGCCTGCAATTCCATCAGCAGTGGAGGAGTGTTCCTCTTTCTCCACATCCTCGCCAACAACTGCTGTCTCCTGTGTTTTTGATCTTAGCCATTCTGACTGGGGTGAGATAGAATCTCAGGGTTGTTTTGATTTGCATTTCCCTAATGACTAAGGATGATGAACATCTCTTTAGGTGCTTCTCAGCCATTAGATGTTCTTCAGGTGAGAACTCTTTGTGTAGCTCTGTACCCCATTTTTTAATAGGGTTACTTGCTTCTCTGGAGTTTAATTTCTTGAGTTCTTTGTATATATTGGATATTAGCCCTCTGTCAGATGTAAGGTTGGTAAAGATCATTTCCCAGTTAGTTGGTTGCCGCTTTGTCTTTTTGACAGTGTCTTTTGCCTTGCAAAAACTTTGTAATTTAATGAGGTCCCATTTGTCTATTCTTGATCTTAGAGCATAAGCTATTGGAGTTCTTTTCAGTAGCCTTCCTATACTCAAAGGATAAGCAGGCTGAGAAAGAAGTAAGAGAAATGATACCCTTCACGATAGCCACAAACCATATAAAGTATCTTGGTGTGACTCTAACCAAACAAGTGAAAGATCTGTATGACAAGAGCTTCAAGTCTCTGAAGAAAGAAATTGAAGAAGACCTCAGAAGATGGAAAAATCTGCCATGCTCATGGATTGGCAGGATTAATATAGTAAAAATGACCATCTTACCAAAAGTAATATACAGATTCAATGCAATCCCCATCAAAATCCCTACTCAATTCTTCATAGAGTTAGAAAGAGCAATTCAAAAATTCATCCGGAATAACAGAAAACCTAGAATAACTAAAACTATTCTCAAGAGTAAAAGAACCTCTGGGGGAATCAGTATCCCGGACCTCAAGCTGTACTACAGAGCAATAGTGTTAAAAACCGCATGGTATTGGTACAGTGACAGGCATGTAGATCAATGGAACAGAATTGAAGACCCAGAAATGAATCCACATTCCTATGTTCACTTGATCTTTGACAAAGGAGCTAAAACCATCCAGTGGAAAAAAGATAGCCTTTTCAACAAATGGTGCTGGCTCAACTGGAGGTCAACATGAATTGCTCTTTCTAACTCTATGAAGAATTGAGTTGGGATTTTGATGGGGATTGCATTGAATCTGTATATTGCTTTGGCAAGATGGTCATTTTTACTATATTAATCCTGCCAATCCATGAGCATGGCAGATTTTTCTATCTTCTGAGGTCTTCTTCAATTTCTTTCTTCAGAGACTTGAAGTTCTTGTCATACAAATCTTTCACTTGTTTGGTTAGAGTCACACCAAGATACTTTATATTGTTTGTGGCTATCGTGAAGGGTATCATTTCTCTTATTTCTTCCTCAGCCTGCTTATCCTTTGAATATATGAAGGCTACTGACTTGCTTGTGTTGATTTTATATCTGGCCACTTTGCTAAAGTTATCAGCTGTAGGAGTTCTCTGGTGGAGTTCTTTGGGTCGCTTAAGTATACTATCCTATCGTCTGCAAATAGTGATAGTTTGACTTCTTCCTTTCCAATTTGTATCCCTTTGACCTCCTTTTGTTGTCTAATTGTTCTAGCTAGAACTTCAAGTACTATATTGAATAAATATGGAGAGAGAGGGCAGCCTTGTGTAGTCCCTGATTTTAGTGGGATTGCTTCAAGTTTCTCTCCATTGAGTTTGATGTTGGCTACCGGTTTGCTGTAAATTGCTTTTTACTATGTTTAGATATGGACCCCTAATTCCTGATCTTTCCAAGATCTTTAACATGAAAGGATGCTGAATTTCATCAAATGCTTTCTCAGCATCTAATGAAATGACCATGAGGTTTTTTTCTTTGAGACTGTTTATGTAGTGGATTACATTGATGGACTTCCTTATATTGAACCATCCCTGCATCCCTGGGATGAAGCCTACTTGATTGTGGTGAATGATCGTCTTGATGTGTTCTTGGATCAAGTTGGCAAGAATTTTATTGAGTATTTTTGCATCGATATTCATAAGAGAGATTGGCCTGAGATTCTCTTTCTTTGTCGGATCTTTGTGTGATTTTGGTATCAGCATATTTGTGGCTTCATAGAACGAGTTGGGTAGTGATCCTTCTGTTTCTATTTTGTGGAATAGTTTGAAGAGTATTGGTGTTAGGTCTTCTTTGAAGGTCTGATAGAATTCTGCACTAAAATCATCTGGACTTTTGGTTTTTTTGGTTGGAAGTCTTCCAATGACCACTTCTATTTCTTCAGCAGTTATAGGACAGTTTAGATGGTCTATTTGATCCTGATTTAATCTTGGTATTTGGTATCTGTCTAGGAAATTGTCCATTTCCTCCAGATTTTCTAGTTGTTTTGAATACAGGCTTTTGTAGTAGGATCTGATGATTTTTTGAATTTCCTCAGTTTTTGTTGTTATCTCTCCCTTTTCGACTTCAACACCCCGCTCTCTGAAATGGATCGTTCAGGAAAGCAGAAACTAAACAGGGACACAGTGAAACTAATTGAAGCCTTGGACCAAATGGAACTAACAGATATATATATAACATTTCATCCTAAAGCAAAAGAATATACCTTCTTCTCAGCACCTCATAGTACCTTCTCCAAAATCGACCATATAATTGGTCACAATTCAGACCTCAACAGATATAAGAAGATCGAACTAATCCCATGCCTCCTATCAGATCACTGTGGAATAATGGTGGTCTTCAATGGCAACAAAAACAACAGAAAGCCCACATACACATGGAGGCTGAACAATGCTCTACTCAATGATAACTTGGTCAAGGAGGAAATAAAGAAAGAAATCAAAGGCTTTTTAAAATTTAATGAAAATGAAAGCTCCTTCCTTTTAATGTTATTAAGCATGACCATTCATTGGATTTGGTTGTCCAAATTTCATGGACTACAGACAGACAGATGAACTGGGGTAGTACCAGGATGGGAGAATTTATAGTTTAATCATCAGGCAGAAGTTCTTTGAAATGAACCTTCTGATATTTTTTCAAAGTCATAATAATTATAAAATGGTAGTTATAAGGAAGATTGCTACTTGTTTTTTATTGAATGCTGGGATTCTTTTTGAAGCACTGTAGTTAATTAATGGAATTAGAAACCTAACAAGAAAAAATTCCTATCATAATAAAATGAGGTTATACAAATAATTTTTTAGTTTTAATTTGATTAGATATTTACTTTATTTACATTTGAGGTGGTATCCCCTTTCCTCCTTACCCCTCTGAAAACCCCACATCCCATCCCCCCTACCCCCCGCACCCCCACTTATCAACCCCCCTTCCCAATTTCCTGACCTGGCATTCCCCTACTCTGGGGCACCAAACCTTCACAGGACCAATGGCCTCTCCTCTCATTGATGTCTGAAAAGGCAATCCCCTGCTACATATGAAGCTAGAGCCATGGGTCCCACCATGTGTACTCTTTTGTTGGTGGTTTAGTCCCTGGGAGCTCTGGAGGTACTCGCTTGTACATATTATTGTTCCTCCAATGGGGTTGCAAATGTCTTCAGCTCCTTTAGTCCTTTCTCTAGCTCCTCCATTAGGCACCCTTTGCTCAGTCTATTGGTTGGCTGTGAACCTTGGGTATTTTGATCCACCTTCTAAGAAGGATCAAATTATCCACACTTTGTTCTTCCTTCTTCTGGAGCTTCCTGTAGTCTGTGAATTGTATCTTGGGTATTCCAAGATTGTGGGCTAATATCCACTTATCAGTGAGTGCATTTCATGTGTGTTCTTTGTGAATGGGTTACCTCACTCAGAATGATATTTTCTAGTTTCATCCATTTGCCTAAGAATTTCATGAATTCATTGTTTTTAATAGGTAAGTAGTACTCCATTGTGTAAATGTACCACATTTTCTGTATCCATTCATCAATCGAGGGACATCTGGGTGCTTTCCAGCTTCTGTCTATTATAAATAAGGTTGCCATGAACATAGTGGAGCCTGTGTCCTTATTACATGTTGAAGCATTTTCTGGGTATATACCCAGCAGTGGTATAGCTGGGTCCTCAGGTACAAGTATGTCCAGTTTTCTGAGGAACAGCCAAACTGATTTCCAGAGTGGTTTTGTACCAACTTGCAATCCTATCAGCAATGGAGAAGTGTTCCTCTTTCTCCATATCCACTCCAGCATCTGCTGTCCCCTGAGTTTTTGATATTGGCCATTCTGACTGGTGTGAAGTGGAATCTCAGAGTAGTTTTTATTTGCATTTCCCTGATGATTAAGGATGTTGAATATTTCCTTAGGTGTTTCTCAGTCATCCGGTATTCCTCAGTTGAGAATTTTTTGTTTAGCTGTGTACCTCATTTTTAATAGGGTTATTTGATTTTCTGGAGTCTAACTTCTTGAGTTCTTTATATAGATTGGATATTAGCCCTCTATCAGATGTAGGATTGGTAACGATCTTTTCCCAATCTGTTGGTTACCGTTTTGGCCTATTGACAGTGTCCTTTGCCTTACAGAAGCTTTGCAATTTTATGAGGTCCCATTTGTTAATTCTTGATCTTAGAGCATAAGCTAATGGTGTTCTGTTCAGGAAAATTTCCCCTGTGCCCATGTGCTCTAGGTTCTTCCCCACTTTCTCTTCTAGTAGATTTGGTGTTATCTGGTTTTATCTAGAAGTCCTTGATCCACTTGGACTTGAGCTTTGTACAGGGAGATAAGAATGAATCAATTTGTATCCTTCTGCATGTTGACTGACAGTTGAACAAACTCCATTTGTTGAAAATGCTGTCTTTTTTCCACTGGATGGTATTAGCTCATTTGCCAAAGATCAAGTGACCATAGGTGTGTGGGTTCATTTCTGGGTCTTCAGTTCTGTTCCATTGAATAACCTGCCTGTCATTATACCAATACCTTGCAGTTTTTATCACTATTGCTCTGTAGTATAGCTTGAGGACAGGAATGGTGATTCTGCCAGAGGTTATTTTATTGTTGAGAATAGTTTTCACTATACTGGGTTTTTTATTATTCCAGATAAATTTAGAAATTGCTCTTTCTAACTCTATGAAGAATAGAGTTGGAATTCTGGTGGGGATTGCACTGAATCTGTAGATTGCTTTAGGCAAGATGGCCATTTTTACTATATTAACCCTGCTGATCTATGAGCATGGGAGATATTTCCATCTTCTGAGGTCTTCTTGAAATTCTTTCTTCAGAGATTTGAAGTTCTTGTCATACACATCTTTGACTTCCTTGCTTAGAGTCACAACAAGTTATTTTATAGTATTTGTGACTCTTATGAAGGGTGTCATTTCCCTAACTTCTTTCTCTGCCTTTGAGTAGAGGAAGGCTACTGATTTGGTTATGTTAATTTCATATGCAGCCACTTTGCTGAAGTTTTTATCAGCTTTAGGAGTTCTCTGATGGAATTTTGGGGCTCACTTAAGTATACTATCATATCATCTGCAAATAGTGATATTTTGACTTCTTCCTTTCCAAATTGTATCTCTTTGACCTCCTTTTGTTGTCTAATTGCTCTGGCTAGGACTTTGAGTACTGTATTAAACAAAGAGGGAGAGAGTGGACAGCCTTGTCTAGTCCCTGATTTCAGTGGGATTGCTTCAAGTTTCTTTCCATTTAGTTTGATGTTGGCTACTGGTTTGCTCTATATTGATTTTACTATGCTTAGGTATGGGCCTTGAATTCCTGATCTTTCTAACACTTTTATCATGAAGGGGTATTGAATTTTGTCAAATGCTTTCTCAGCATGTAATGAAATGATTATGTGTTTTTTTTTCACTTTGAGTTTGTTTGTTTAATGGATTACAATGATAGATTTCCATATATTGAACCATCCCTGGGACCCTGGGATGAAGTCTACTTGATCATGGTGGATGATTGTTTTGATGTGTTCTTGGATTCAGTTGGCAAGAATTTTATTGAGTATGTTTACATTGATATTCATAAGGGGAATTGGTCTAAAGTTCTCTTTCTTTGTTGGATCTTCATGTAATTTATGTATCAGGGTTATTGTAACTTCATAGAATGAATTGGGTAGTCTTCCTTCTGTTTCTATTTTGTAAAATAGTTTGGAGAGTATTATCATTAGGTCTTTTTTGAAGGTCTGATAGAACTCTGCATTAAACCCATCTGGTCCTGGGCTTTTTTTTTTCTTTTGGTTGGGAGACTATTAATGACTGGTTCTATTTCTCTAGGGGTTATGGGATTATTTACATCATTTATCTGATCCTGACTTAACTTGGGTACCTGGTATCTGTCTAGAAAATTTTCCATTTCATCTAGATTGTCTACTTTTGTTGAGAACAGGCTTTTGTAGTAGGATCTGATGATTTTCTGGATTTCCTCAGTATCTGTTGTTGTGTCTCCCTTTTCATTTCTGATATTGTTGATTTGGATACTGTCTCTGTGCCCTCTGGTTAATTTGGTTAAGTGTTTATCTATCCTGTTGTTTTTTTTCAAAGAAACTGCTCCTAATTTGGTTGCTTCTTTGTATAGTTCTTTCTGTTTCTACTTGGTTGATTTCAGCCCTGAGTTAGATTATTGCCTGCCATCTACTCCTCTGGAATGTATTTGCTTCTTTATGCACTAGAGCCTTTAGATGTGCTGTTAGGTTGCAAGTGTATGCTCTTTCCAGTTTCTTTTTGGAGGCACAGAGAGCTATGAGTTTTCCTTTTAGCACTGCTTTCATTGCGTCCCATAAATTTGGGTATGTTGAACCTTCACTTTCATTAAGGAGGTACAATGAGTGCTTTGAGCTTTAGTAAAGTTTCTTTAATGAATGTGGGTGCCTTGCATTTGGAGCATAGATTTTTAGAATTCATCTTGGTTCATCTTGGTATATTTTTCTTTTGATGAGTATGAAGTTTCCTTCCTTATCTTTTTTGATGACTTTAGGTTGCAAGTCAATTTTATTTGTTATTAGAATGGCTATACAAGCTTGTTTCTTGGGACCAGTTGCTTAGAAAATTGTTTTCCAGCCTTTTACTCTGAGGTAGTGTCTGTCTTTGTCCCTGAGTTGAGTTTCCTGTATGCACCAAAATGTTGGGTTCTGTTTACGTATCCAGTCTTTTAGTCTATGTCTTTTTATTGGAGAATTAAGTCCATTAGTAATAAGAGATATTAAGGAAAAGTAATTGTTTCTTTCTGTCATTTTTGTTATTAGAGATGGAGTTATGTTTGTGTGGTTCTCTTCTTTTTGGTTTATTAAACATTATTTTCTTGCTGTTTCTAGTTTGTAGTTTCACTCCTTTTGTTGGTGTTTTCATTCATTATCTTTGAAGGGCCAGATTTATGGAAAGATATTGTGTAAATTTGTGTTTGTCATGGAATACCTTGGTTTCTCCATCTATGGTAATTAAGAATTTTGCTGGGTATACTAGCCTGTGTTGGCATTTGTGTTCCCTTAGGGTCTGTATGACATCTGCTGAGGACCTTCTGGCTTTCATAGTTTCTGGTGAGAAGTCTGGTATAATTCTGATAGGTCTACCTTTATATGTTTCTTGACCTTTTTGCCTTACTGCTTTTAATATTATTTCTTTGTTTTGTGCATTTGGTGTTTTGATTATTATGTGATGGGAAGAATTTCTTTTCTGGTCCAATGTATTTGGATTTCTGTAGGCTTCTTGTATGTTCATGGGCATCTCTTTCTTTAGGTTAGGGAAGTTTTCTTCTATACTTTGATTGAAGACATTTACTGTCCCTTTAAGCTGGAAATCTTTGCTCTCTTGTATACCTATAATCCTTAGATTTAGTCTTCTCATTGTGTCCTGGATTTCCTGGATGTTTTAGGTTAGGAGCTTTTAGCATTTTGCATTTTCTTTGAATGTTTTGTCGATGTTTTCTATGGTATCTTCTGCACCTGAGATTCTTTCTTCTATTTCTCATATTCTGCTGCTGATGCTTGCATCTATGACTCCTGCCTTCTTTCCTAGGTTTTTTATCTCCAGAGTTCTTTCCCTTTGTGATTTCTTTATTGTTTCTACTTCCATTTTTAGGTCCTGTATGGTTTTGTTCAATTCCTTCACCTGTTTTGTTGTGTTTTTCTGTATTTCTTTAAGAGAGTTATTTATGTCCTTCTTGATGTCCTCTATCAGCATCATGATTTAAATCAGTATCATATGATTTTAAATCCAAATCTTGTTGTGGGAGAACTGGGTCCACATGGTGCCATGTCACCTTGGTTTCTATTGGTAATGTT
Source organism: Tokudaia tokunoshimensis (assembly GCA_036184795.1). Lineage (NCBI taxonomy): Eukaryota > Metazoa > Chordata > Mammalia > Rodentia > Muridae > Tokudaia > Tokudaia tokunoshimensis. The sequence continues at coordinate 2,263,510 of BTHU01000015.1, read as the reverse complement.
CTCGAGTTTGCCTTTTGCCATCTGGTTATCTCTGTTGTTAGTCGGTTCCGCTGTTTCTGTCTTGTCCCTCCTGTGGGCCTGAAAGCCTGTCTCAGCAACCCTGGGAGACCAGTTCTCCAAGGGCACAGAGGGCTGTGGCTCAGCCCAGCTCCTGGGTGCAGATGGAACCCGTGAGGACCCTCTCCCAGCTGCTCTGATACTCCCGTCTTCCCTGTGCTCCTGGCTGTACCTGCTTTGCACAGTCACCAGGGAGAAAATGGCCTATACAAATAAATTTTACAGTCAAATAAATGTACCTATTTAAGGAGCAAACAGTTAAATTAGATTTAATTATAAATTAGATGAAGCCAGGATTACTGGTATATACTTTTAGTCCCAGCACTTGGGAAGTAGAGACAGGCAGATCTCTGTGAGTTCAAGGTCAGCTAATCTACAAAGCTAGTCAGTTCTAGGCCAGTCAGGACAACACAGTGATGCCCTGTCCAAAAAAAGAAAAAAAGGTATTAGAGAGGTGAGTGGAGGCATGCCTGGAAGAAGATTGGGATAAATTGATAGTTGTGCCTTAGCACTGGGTACATGGTAATGCATTTTACTGTTTTCTCTCTTAATATTTATGATCATATATTTCATATTTTTAAAGGCAAAATGTTACTTACAGGAGTTAATAATTAAGACAGTGTGGTACTATATGTCAGAAGGAGGTAAGAGCAAATGAAGTATGGTACTGGACACCAAGAAAGAAAACATTCTGAGAAAAAGGGTAAAGAGTGATGCTACCAGGCAGAGACTGTACAGGCCTGATCACCCAGTTTCATGTTCCTGAAACATTTGGGAAAATCCCCTTTGATTGAGCTTTCTGATTGTTTGTTACTTAAGAAAATGTGTAGGTTGCCTTTTCTTATATGCAAATATCTGTTTGATTTTTCTTTAGGAGACTAATGAGCAGAAACTTCACAAAATAGCCACTGAACTTTTGCTTACAGAAAGAGCTTATGTCAACCGACTCAACCTCCTAGATCAGGTAACTTCGCTGTCATTGTTTGGCCCTAGGTGTGGAAGCATTTCAGGAACTGCAGTACAGGCCTGGGTTGTTAGGGAGTGAAATTTACTTGCTTTAAGGAAATGTTCACAGTCTCCCTGATAAATTTGCTGAATACAAAATGTTTGCAACTCCTAAGATTGTAGGTTTCTATGCAAAAGTCACAGCACGACTGTATTCCATAACGTCAAACATTGTTCTTATTTTGTGACAATTAATTTTGCTCTTTAGAGGCAGTGTCAACTATTAAAATCTAAACAGGCTATTGGTGGTTACTTGGTGACTCTGTCTTGTTGCATGCATTGCACTGTGTCATGCTATGGAGCTTTGAGAAATCACTGGCTTCATCATCCAGACAGTATTTGCTGCATACATGGTTCCACTGTACCATATTTTGTACTTTAATTATGGTGCAGCCTTGAGCCTGGTTTCATCCATACACTTTCTGAGTCCCTGGGGTCACTTAGAAATGCACTGTGCTCATAGTGCTGTAAAGAGGAAGCTGCCATATTTGAATGTTTGTTGTGAGTCTCATTCTAGTTTGGCCTCTAGTAAATTGGAATTTCATGGAAACACTTGGTCCTAGACACATCTTATCTTGGTTTCCAGGGTCAACCCTACACTGGTTGTATGGATTTTGTGAAGCCAATTTAAAGTGTGTATTCTTCAGCAGTGAAATTGTAGTTCAGATTCTCTGTCATGAAACAAAGCTAATCCCTGTGGGGAAATACGGTCTTGGAATGTAGAAATGTTCCTATAGTGAAAAGAAGGCTTTTCTTATACGCAAATTGTTTCTTTCCTCCTCCTCCTCCTCCTCCTCCTATTTCCCCCTCTCTCCATCTCTATCTTTCTGTCTCTGTCTCTGTCTTCCCCCACCTCCCACCACTGCCTCTGGTGTCAAATTATTTTGACTACTCTTTTGATGTTTTAGATGTTTTAGTGTGTTATTTAGTACAGTGCCCCATCTGTCAGAGTCTTTAAGGAGATAATTTTGTAACACTTTTGGCCTCTCAATAATAAAATGCAGTTAAGTAAATTTAGAAAATTAATAGTCCTTTGGACATGGTGAAGGAACAGATTTTCTTCTGTCTGATTTTAACAAAATGGCAGTTAGGTATTATAGCCTTAGCAGAGTATAGCCAAGAGATCAGGATGTTTACTTTTGCCACTTATCTCTGTGGTACACATTGCAGGGGCAGAAGATCCATGAACACAAAAAGTATTCACATAGTCAGGTATTATTTATTAAAAAGCAAATGAAAATCTGAGAACTAAAGGGTTTTGTTGGTTTCGTTCACTCATTGTCTTAGTTCTATGGGAACTAAGTTACCTACTTCCTTTTCAAGATACATACAGTGTCTAAAAGGAGCATGGGAGACAGCAGAAGACTTCTCCACCTTTGTTACCATCTGTTGCTGTGATGTAAAGCCTGAGAAGGACAACTTAAAGGGGGAGAATTCATTTTGACTCACAGTTTAAGAGGAGCATACAATTCGTCATGGCAGGAAGGTCAAGAGGGCAGGATCTTGATGAAGCACATCACATTGTAGTCATAGTCAAGAAGCAAAGAGCAACTAATGTTTTGGACTGCTCAGCATCTCTTCTCTACTGATTCTAAGATCCCAGCTAGGGAATGCTGCTACCCATGTGGGCAGGTTTCCCATCTCTGTCAATGCAATTAAGATAATTGCCCACAGACGTGCCCATAGGCTCATGTCCCAGGTGATTCCTTGACAATTAACACTATTACAGTGAGAGCAATTTATAATAGCTATAGACATAATTCAAAACATAGTGAGTGAAAAATATCACACTGTATACATAATAAAATCTTTTCACAACCCTTAGTTATAGCCATAGATGAGAATGTAAATCTCTCCTCATCAGTTGGAAATTCTCTGCATAGAAACACTTTATTATCTATCTACTATAATATTCTGGAGTAAAAAGGTAAATAAATTCCATATTGGTAAGGGCATAGTTTTAGTTATAAAAAAATCTTCCTAACCCTCATTTAAAATTCTTCAAAATCAAAACATATAGTTCTTCCTACATTTCACAGAGTCAATGATTTCCTAAACCATAAACTTCCCTCGTTTACTCTGCAAGCTAATGTTTCCAGCCCAGGGCAAGTCAGCACAGTGAAAACTGGCTAGCCCACAAATCTAAAGTGACATTTGCTTTATTCTTTTGTTCAGGTATTTTATTGCAAACTATTAGAAGAAGCAAACCGAGGCTCATTTCCTGCAGAGATGGTGAATAAAATCTTTTCTAACATTTCATCAATAAATGCCTTCCATAGTAAATTCCTATTACCTGAGCTGGAGAAGCGAATGCAAGAATGGTAAGACAGGGAAATGGGACTTCTGTGCCTCAGCCACGCATACAGGATAGTGCTTCTTAACTTCTTCTTAAAGAAGAGCAGATGTATCACACACCACAGCTATACTAAATATAGTTCCAAAGTTTTACTTAAAAACTACTGGTAGATGTGGGACTGCATGTACATGTTTTGCTTAGAAGGTGAAATTTGCTTCTGGGCTCTAAGTGATGCTCTGACTAGTGAAGACAAGTCTCATGCATGATCAGCAACTCAGGAGTTCCATAGGCTCTTTCTGTAGTTCCTAAGCTAACTCTTGAAAACTGTTTCTTCCAAGTGTTAGAGCAGTGAATCTAATAGGGCAGATGGTATGGAGTGACTACTCTATCTTCAGGCCTACAGATTTCCTTATTCTGTAAGAAACCTTAATGACATTTTTATATTTAATACAGGGAAACTACACCCAGAATTGGAGATATCCTACAAAAGTTGGCACCATTCCTTAAGATGTATGGAGAATATGTAAAGGGATTTGATAATGCGGTGGAACTGGTTAAAAACATGACAGAGCGTGTTCCCCAGTTTAAATCCGTTACTGAAGAGATTCAGGTAATTGGACATGTTTCTTCCTGGTCACAAGTTAATTTTTTCTGACAAATTTCTATGGTCTTCAAGATCTAAAATTGAGATATAAGTATTTTTCTAAGAAATTTATCTGATGTCTAATCTACTATATTCTGCAAAGACACTATCTAAAGTCAAAGCAGTTAATTATGAAGCACACACAAAATACTAAGTGGTAGAAAATGCTTAATGTGCATTGCTTTTCAATTTCTTTTTTTTTAATCTGCTCAAAGCCCTAAGAAATTTATTTATTTATTTTATTGGTTGTTTTATTTATTTATATTTCAAATATTATCTCCCTTCCCAGTTTCCCCTTCACAAATGTTTCCCCCATCCCATTCCCCCTACCCCTGCATCTATGAGGGTACTTCCCCATCCACCCACCCACTGACCCCTCACCACCCTAGCATTCCCCTACACTGGGGCATCAAGCCTTCACAGGACCAAAGGCCTTTCCTCCCATTGATGTCCGAAGAGGCCATCCTCTGATATATATACAGCTGGGGCCATGTGTCCCTCCATGTGTACTCTTTGATTGGTGGTTTAGTCCCTGGGAGTTCTGGGAAGGTCTGGTTGGTTGATATTGTTGTTCTTCCTATGGGGTTGCAAACCCCTTCATCTCCTCCAGTCCTTCCTATAACTCTTCCATTAGGGTCCCCGTGCTCAATCTTATGGTTAGCTGTGAGCATACACATTTGTATTGGTCAAGCTCTGGCAGAGCCTCTCAGGGGACAGCTATACCAGGCTCCTATCAGCAAGCACTTCTTGGTATCATCAATAGTGTCTGGGTTTGGTGTATAAGTGTGGGATGGATCCCTAGGTGGGGTGGTCTCTGGATGGCCTTTCCTTCAGTCTCTGTTCTACTCTTTTTCCCAGCATTTCCTTTAGATAGGAACAATCCTGGGTTAATATTTATGAGATGGGTGGTAGCCCCATCCCTCAACCAGGGGCCATGCCTAACCAATGGATATAGTGTCTACAGATTCTCTCTCCCTTTTATTGGGTATTTCAGCTAATGTTATCCCTCTTGGGTCCTGGGAGCTTCTTGCTTTCCTGGCATCTGGAACTTTTCTAGTGACTGCCCACAGTTCCCTGTGTCCCACTGCTACACATCTCCATTCAGTTTTATGACCCTCTGTACATTTCCCCTGTCTCCTCCCACACCTGCTTCTGCCCCCTTTTTCCCTCCCCTTCCTCTCTTCCTCCCAGGTCCCTACCTCTCTCTACATTGCATTATGATTTTGTTCCACCTTCTAAGTAGACTGAAGCATCCACACTTTGGTCTTCCTCCTTCTTGAGCTTCATATATATCTGTGAGTTGTATTGTGGGTATTCCAAGCTTTTTTCTTAATATCCACTTATCAGTGAGTACATATACCATGTGTGTTCTTTTGTGACTGGGTTACCTCACTCAGAATGATATTTTCTAGTTCCATCCATTTGCCTGAAGTCATTGTTTTTAATAGCTGAGTAGTACTCCATTGTGTAATGTACCACATTTTCTGTATCCATTCCTCTGCTGAGGGACATGTGGATTGTTTCTAGCTTCTGGCTATTATAAATAAGGCTGCTATGAACATAGTGGAGCATGTATCCTTATTACATGTTGGAGCACCTTCTGGGTATATGCCCAGGAGTGCTATAGCTGGATCGTTAGGTAGTACTATGTCCAATTTTCTGAGTAACCACTAGACTGATTTCCAGAGTGGTTGTACCAGCTTGCAATCCCACCAGTAATTGAGAAGTGTTCTTCTTTTTTTTTTTTTTTAATTTAATTTTATTTTATTTTTTTAATTAACATTCCAAATCACTTCCCCTTTCCCGTTTCCTCCCTCCCCGAAAGTCCCATAAGCCCCCTTCCCTCCCTCTTTTCTCCGTTCAACCCCCTCTCATTACTCTGTCCTGGCGTTCCCCTACATCCAGTCTTTCCAGGACCAGGGGTCTCTCCTTCCATCTTTTTAGAAATCTATTGATATGCTGATTGTGTCTAGGGTATTCTGAGATTCTGGGTCAATATCCCCTTATCAGTGACTTCATACCATGTGTGATCTTTTGTGATTGGGTTACCTCACTAAGGATGATATTTTCAAGTTCTGACCATTTGCCTAGGAATTTCGTGAATTCATTGTTTTTAATTGCAGAGTAGTATTCCATTGTGTAAATATACCACATCTTCTGAATCCATTCCTCCGTTGAGGGACATCTGGGTTCTTTCCAGCTTCTGGCTATTATAAATAAGGCTGCTATGAATATAGTGGAGCATGTGTCCTTATTGCATGCAGGTAAAGTCTCTGGGTATATGCCCAGGAGTGGTATAGCCGGATCCTCCGGAAGTGTCATGCCCAGTTTTCTGAGGAGCCGCCAGACTGCTTTCCAGAGTGGTTGTACCAGCCTGCAATTCCACCAGCAGTGGAGGAGTGTTCCTCTTTCTCCACATCCTCGCCAACAACTGCTGTCTCCTGTGTTTTTGATCTTAGCCATCCTGACTGGTGTGAGATGGAATCTCAGGGTTGTTTTGATTTGCATTTCCCTAATGACTAAGGATGATGAACATCTCTTTAGGTGCTTCTCAGCCATTAGATATTCTTCAGGTGAGAACTCTTTGTGTAGCTCTGTACCCCATTTTTTAATAGGGTTACTTGCCTCTCTGGAGTTTAACTTCTTGAGTTCTTTGTATATCTTGGATATTAGCCCTCTGTCGGATGTAAGGTTGGTAAAGATCATTTCCCAGTTAGTTGGTTGCCGCTTTGTCTTTTTGACGGTGTCTTTTGCCTTGCAAAAACTTTGTAATTTAATGAGGTCCCATTTGTCTATTCTTGATCTTAGAGTATAAGCTATTGGAGTTCTGTTCAGGAAATTCTCCCCTGTGCCCATATGTTCAAGGTTCTTCCCTAGTTTCCCTTCTATTAGTTTCAGTGTGTCTGGTTTTATGTGGAGATCTTTGATCCACTTAGAATTGAGCTTAGTGCAAGGAGATAAGGATGGGTCAATTTGCATTCTTCTGCATGTTGACCTCCAGCTGAGCCAGCACCATTTGTTGAAAAGGCTATCTTTTTTCCACTGGATGGTTTTAGCTCCTTTGTCAAAGATCAAGTGACCATAGGAGTGTGGATTCATTTCTGGGTCTTCAATTCTGTTCCATTGATCTACATGTCTGTTACTGTACCAATACCATGCAGTTTTTAACACTATTGCTCTGTAGTACAGCTTGAGGTCCGGGATACTGATTCCCCCAGAGGTTCCTTTACTCTTGAGAATAGTTTTAGCTATTCTGGGTTTTCTGTTATCAACAAAACGAGGAGTTGGTTCTTTGAGAAAATCAACAAGATAGATAAGCCCTTAGCCAGACTAACCAGAGGGCACAGAGATAGTATCCAAATTAATAAAATCAGAAACGAAAAGGGAGAGATAACAACAGAAACTGAGGAAATTCAAAAAATCATCAGATCCTACTACAAAAACCTGTATTCAACACAACTAGAAAATCTTGAGGAAATGGACAATTTCCTTGACAGATACCAAGTACCAAAATTAAATCAGGATCAAATAGACCATCTAAACCGTCCTATAACCCCTGAAGAAATAGAAGTTGTCATTGGAAGTCTTCCAACCAAAAAAAGCACAGGTCCAGATGGTTTTAGTGCAGAATTCTATCAGACCTTCAAAGAAGACCTAACACCAATACTCTTCAAACTGTTCCACAAAATAGAAACAGAAGGAACACTACCCAACTCGTTCTATGAAGCCACAATTACACTAATACCAAAAGCACACAAAGATCCGACAAAGAAAGAGAATCTCAGGCCAATCTCTCTTATGAATATCGATGCAAAAATACTCAATAAAATTCTTGCCAACCGAATCCAAGAACACATCAAAACGATCATTCACCACGATCAAGTAGGCTTCATCCCAGGGAAGCAGGGATGGTTCAATATAAGGAAATCCATCAATGTAATCCACTACATAAACAATCTCAAAGAAAAAAACCACATGGTCATCTCATTAGATGCTGAGAAAGCATTTGACAAAATTCAGCATCCTTTCATGCTAAAGGTCTTGGAAAGATCAGGAATTCAAGGCCCATATCTAAACATAGTAAAAGCAATTTACAGCAAACCAGTAGCCAGCATCAATCTAAACGGAGAGAATCTTGAAGCAATCCCACTAAAATCAGGGACTAGACAAGGCTGCCCTCTCTCTCCATATCTTTTCAATATAGTACTTGAAGTTCTAGCTAGAGCAATTAGACAAGAAAAAGAGGTCAAAGGGATACAAATTGGAAAGGAAGAAGTCAAACTATCACTATTTGCAGACGATATGATAGTATACATAAGCGACCCAAAGAACTCCACCAGAGAACTCCTACAGCTGATAAACGACTTCAGCAAAGTGGCCGGATATAAAATCAACTCAAGCAAGTCAGAAGCCTTCCTATACTCAAAGGATAAGCAGGCTGAGAAAGAAGTAAGAGAAATAATACCCTTTACGATAGCCACAAACCATATTAAGTATCTTGGCGTGACGCTAACCAAACAAGTGAAAGATCTGTATGACAAGAACTTCAAGTCTCTGAAGAAAGAAATTGAAGAAGACCTCGGAAGATGGAAAAATCTTCCATGCTCATGGATTGGCAGGATTAATATAGTAAAAATGAGCATCTTACCAAAAGTAATACACAGATTCAATGCAATCCCCATCAAAATCCCAACTCAATTCTTCATAGAGTTAGAAAGAGCAATTCAAAAATTCATCTGGAATAACAGTGTTCTTCTTTTGCCACATCCTCGCCAGCATCTGCTGTTACCTGAGTTTTTGATCTTAGCTATTCTGACTGGTATGAGATGTAATCTCAGGGTTGTTTTGATTTGCATCTCCCTGATGACTAAGGATGCTGAACATTTATTTAAGTGCTTCTCAGCCATTTGATATTCCTCAGTTGAGAATTCTTTGTTTAGCTGTGTACCCTATTTTTTAATAGGGTTATTTGGTTTTCCTGGAGTCTAACTTCTTGAGTTCTTTGTATATATTGAATATTAGCTACACTTATGCATGGTTATGTGGATAGGGTTTCAGAATACAGTTAGAAGTTATGCTGCTTTAATACAGTGGCAATAATAGGTTCTTCTTCAAGCTTCATGACAGCACTAGCCATGAGTAGTTAGCTGCATTTCCTCCTGCTAGGTCCAATTAGACAGCTATTGGTTACCTCCAAGACATGAGTGCCACTATTGCACCTCTAAGGACATCCTACTGTGCTGGTCATTTTTGTGGTTCATAGGATGATTGAGTGCCATCCCACCCCCACCAGATTACAGAGTATCTCTAGTACCATGAAAGCTAGTCCACAATGGGGAAGCCCTAAAATTAGATCCATACTGACTCCTGATTTTTGTGTCTGAAGTGGCTGGTATCTTCAGCAATAATAACCTATCCTCAAATCGTAGAACGCAAACAACAGCATCAGTAATAGTCCACGAGGGTTGGGAGATAGAGACAAAGATGGCCTAGCATTGGCTTTGAAACCTCAAAGTCCACCCCTAATAACACACTTCCACAAAAATGAGGCCATACCTCCTAATCCTTCTATTTATCTCAAACTGAAACACTCCCTGGTGACTAAGCATTCAAATATATGAGCCTATGGAGGCCATTCTCATTCAAGCCACCATATTCCACTCCCTGGCCCTATAGCTTGTAGCCATTTCACAATGCAAAAATACATTCAGTTCAACTTGAAAAGTCCCTATAGTCCTCGTAGTCTGTCACAGTCTTATCACTGTTTAGAAGTCCAGAGTTTCTTCTGAGACTCATGGCAATCTCTTCACTATTCCCCACTGTAAAATCAAAAAGCAGCTCACATATTTCCAATATACAGTGATACAGAATTATACATGACCATTCCAAAAAGGAGGAAAGGGAGCATAGGGAAGAAATACTGGACCAAAGTAAGACTAAAGCCTAGCAGGCAAACTCCAAATTCTTCATCTTCATGTCAGATGTCGAAATGTTTTTCAGATCTCCAAATCCTTTCAGATTGACTCCAGCATACTTTCCTCTCATGAACTGATTCCATTCCTGGTCTGCAGCATTCCTTCACAGGTGTTCCATGATTCTGACATCTCAAAAATTGTGGGGTTTACCCTCACAGCTTCTCTCAGTGGCTTCAGCAGCTTCCCTTAGCTATGGACAAAGATTCCATAGTTTCTTTTTTGTATCCTTGTCTTAAAGCCAGAATCATAGTGGCCAAAACAGCCAAGTTCTGCTGTTTGATGGGGCTAAAACATGGTTCCCTCATTCAGTTTCATTTGCATTGACTTTCGGTTAGTAATGGTTATCTTCCCTGCTTAGCATTTCATTTCATTCCTTTTTATAAGTTAGAAGCTCAATTGGGTGGGGTCTTGCCCTGAAGTTACCACTCCCTTTATTTCATGTATTATGATACTTTTCTTTAAAACATTTATCTCCTTGAGTACTAGACTTAGTGCTCATTTCTGAGTGCTCATTTTTCTCCTCAGACTTTACATTTTGTATTTCTCTTTGTCCAGCTTGTTCCTTTTCATTATAGATCTGCATAAGATCTATATTAACTAAGATTACTAATAACCACAGATCAGAGTTGATAATAGACTGTCTTGAAATCTCCTCTGCCAATGCTATTAATCCAACTCTTTTAGCCTCAAGCAGAGTTTTAGGACAACAGCAAGCAAAAAATACTACATTCCTTAACAAAATATTATAAGAATGGTCTCTAGGCCACTTACTATTATTCTGTTCTGAAGCTTCATGAGATGTTCCCACACTGGTCTCAGCACTACTATCCTTGCTCCTGCTAGGATAGCCCATTATGCCCCACCCACACTCCCTTAAAGCATCCAACCAGTTTTCCAGTCCAAAGTGTCCAAGTCTTCCATATTCCTCTGACATACAGCACAGCAATTCTTGTCAAGCAGTGTACTACTCCCTGCTATCAATTTCTGTCTTAGTCACTATTCTATTGCTGAGAACAGATACCATGACCAATGCAAATCTTATAAAATAAAGCCTTTAACTGATGGCTTGACAACAGCTTCAGAGGATTTAGTTCATTGTTGTCATGGCAGGAAACATAGCAGGCATGACAGTCATGGTACTGGGGAATTAGTTGAGAGCTAAATCCTGATCTGCAGGCAAAAAAGAAGAAAGAGAGAGAGACAGAGACAGAGATAGAGATAGAGACAGAGACTGGTCTTGTCATGGGCTTTGAAATGTCAAGGCCCACCCCCAGTGACATGCTACCTCCAACAAGGACACACCTAATCCTTCTAATCCTTTCAAATAACATCACTCTCTGGTGACTAAGCATTCAGATATATTAGTCTATGAAGGCCATTCTCATTCAAATCACCATATTCCAAAGTCATGAGATTCGTTTTTAAGGAAAGCTGCACACCAGCTCTGATACCAGCCCATAATAGAGAAGTATATCATTACAGCCCACAAAGCTGGAAGGAATTAATGTTCTGAAGAACATTCTGACATCTGACATGGAGATGCAGAATTTGGAGTTTTCCCGCTGTTTTTTAGTCTTACTTTGGTCCAGTATCTCCTCACTATGCTCCTTTTTTTTGGAATGGTCATGTATATTCTATACCACCATATATTGGAAGCATGTGATCTGCTTTTGATTTTGACTTTTACAGTGGGATATAATGAAGAGATTGCCATGATTCTCAGAAGAAACTCTGGACTTTTAAACAGTGATGAGACTGTGATAGACTATGGGGACTTTTGAAGTTGAACTGGATGCATTTTTGCATTGTGATATGGCTACAAGCTACAGGATCAGGGAGTGGAGTATGGTGGTTTGAATGAGAATGGCCTCCATAGGCTGGTATATTTGAAGGCTTAGTCACCAGGGAGTGGATCAGTTCGAGAGAAGTAGAAGGATTAGGAGGTGTGGCCTTATTGGTGGAAGTGTGTTATTGGGGGTAGGCTTTGAAGTTTCAAAACCCCATTCCAAGCCCAGTCAGTGTCTCTCTCTCCCTCTCTGCCTGCAGATCAGGATTTAGCTCTCAACTCCTTCCCCAGCACCATGCCTGCCATGCCTGCTGCCATACTCCCCACCATGATGATAATGGACTAAACCTCTGAAACTGTAAGCACTCCCCAATTAAATGCTTTCTTTCATGAGAGTTGCCTTGGTCATGGTGTCTTTTCACAGCAGTAAAACGATAACTTAGACATAAGTCTACATAAATTCGTCACATTTGGTAGGTCTGCTAATGTAATTCTAGCACTTAGGAGGCTAGAGAAGCAGGACGGCAAATTTGAAGCCAGTCTAGCTACCTAGTAAGATGGAGTTTCAAAAAATAAGTAAATGAATAGTTATTTATAAAGTCAGTTCCCACTCGTTTTCTATTTCATCTTCTTTCAGTGGTTGAAATCTAAAGGGGAGAGGTACATTGCAATGAAGCCTGATTTTTTAGTCACCTTATATCTGTATCCAGGTTTGCCTCCATTATACCAAGCCTATATAATAAATATTAATAATGCCATAATAAGTTATATTAATTCTCCGGTATATATTCAAACTTGTAGTTAACTAATTCTTTGAATATATGCAATAGAATTCTATGTGTCACATAATATTCTTGTGATTGAAATTCTATAGCTCTTGACTTCTGCCTTTTATATGAATAGAGCTTATGGCAACATTTTGATTCTTTTTATCTTTAAATCTTTTTTAACTTTTTTGTTGATTGCTCTTTGGAAAATAACATGCATTTTTATTTATTATAGCCAGCTTCAGATTATGCTAAAATCAGAGAAATACTTGATTTCTATATAACTGTCCTCCCTACTTTATGCTCTGTTCTGTTCATGTCATTTATATTTGCCTAGGTGAGGCTTTTTATTGCTGTGATAAAACACCATGACTGTAAGAACTTGGGAAGGAAAGAGTTTATTTCATCTTACAACTCTTAGGTGACAACACCCCATCACTGAGGGAAGTCAGGGCAAAAACTCAAGAGAAGAGGAAATGAGGGCAGGAGCTGAAGCAGAAGCAGAGGCCTTGGAATAGCATTGTTTACTAACTGGTTCTCCAGGGTTTATTCTGTCTGCTTTCTTATACATCTCAGGAACAATGGCCCAGAGGGGGCACCACCTGCAGTGAGCTGAGCCCTCCAAGCCCTCCCACATTAGTTGTTAATAAAAAAAAAATGCCTGTTGTGGAAAATATTAAAAAGAACCAGCCAGTTCCCATGCTACACCCTTCTACTCTCAGTCCCTGCTGCCTGGCTGTCAATGGCTGACCTGTTTTATCTCCTGGAGACTTTGTTGCCCAGAGCTCCTGAAATGTCTCCACTCAGCTCACTAGGTTCCCACTGGTGAGTTGCTACCATGCCAGCCCCATGCTTCAAATCCCCCACAGCCTTTGTGGAGTGCCTCAGGAAAACACATGCTTTGCCACTGTATCTTTCTCTCCTGAACCCAGACAAGCCGCTTTGTGAAGGAAAACACAACACAAACTTAGTTCAGAAACAACACTAACTCAAGGGCTGGGCACAGCAACTAAAATGCTAATCTTGTAAGCCTTATAAAATCTAAATCCTCCAGTGGCAAATCCTGACTGACTATAAAATGTACTTGTAAATAAATAAATATAACACATCAAAATTAAGCAATCATGAAGTCTATAAATCTCAGTGAATTTAATACATTTATAATAGCCATTATGAAATTGTGGGGCTGGAGTTTCTCTAGGTTTCGTTCGAGTGGTTTGGCTGAATCTAAAAATTTATCCATTTCTTTTAGGTTTTCCAACTTCATGGAGTCCAGGTTTTTAGAATATTCCATTATAATAGTCTGAATTTCTATCATATGTGTCGTAATGTTTCTTATCCTGTTAGTGTCCTTTCTTTCTTTTTCTTTCTTCCTTTTTTTTTGTTGTTGTTGATACTTGGATCAAGGGGTCTGTCAGTTTTATCTTCTCAAAGATTGTGCTCTTTCGTTTGTTGATTCTTTGTATTCTTTTTTCTGTTTCACTAATTTCTGCTCTGGACTTTTTTTTTTTTTTTTTAACCATAGACTTCACCATTATTTCCCTCCCATGGACTTGGTTTAGATTTAGTTTGTTTTTGTTTTACCAACTGTCTTAGTTAGGGTTTCACTGCTGTGAACAGACACCATTACCAAGGCAGTTCTTATAAGGACAAGATTTAGTTGGCTTACATGTTCAGAGATTCGGTACATTATCATCAAGACAAGAGCATGACAGCATCCAGACAGGCATGATGCAGGCTGAGCTGAGAGTTCTAAATCTTCATCTGAAGGCTGCTAACAGAATACTGACTTCTAGGAAGCTAGGATGAAGGTCTTAAAGCCCACACCCACAGTAACACCACTACTCCCACAGGACCACTCCTTCTCATAGTGCCATTCCTTTGGCTGAGCATATATAAACCATCACATTTTACTCCATGACTCCCATAGACTTGTTCAAACATAAGAATCTATGGGGGCCATATCTAGCCATAGTATAATAAAAAATACATTTAGTCCAACTTCCAAAGTCTCCATAGTCTACAGCAGTCTCAACAATGTTAAAAGTCCAAAGTTCACAGTCTCTTCTGAGATCCATCCAGTCACTTCACTGTAAACCCCAAAGCAATACAGGAAACCAGCTAGACAAACTCCAAACTCTTCATCTCCATGTTTGATGGCAAAGCAGTTTTCAAATTTCCAACTCTTTTTTTCATCTTTGTTGACTACAACAAACTTCTTTCTCCTGGGCTGTTTCCACTCTCTCTTAGGAGCTTTCCTCGGCAGATAGCCGTCTGGCATCTTGAACATCTTAGGGTCTCCAAGGCAGCTTCAATGTTACAGCTTCTTGTTTCAATGTATGGGATCCACACATGACCTTCTGGGCTCCTCCAAAGGGCTTGCATCGCTTCTCCAGCCTTGCCCTCTGTAGCAATCTAACCTCAGGTTGATCCACTCCACTGCCACTGCTGTTCTTGGTGATCATCCCATAGTACTTAGCATCTCCAATGTGCTGGGGTCTTCCAGTGCAACTAGGCTTCACCAATAGCCTCTCATAGGCTCTCTTCATGGTGCCAAATCTCAACTCCTTTGCATGACTCCTTCAGTCCTAGACTGTCAAGTACAACTGAGATTGCACCTTCACCAATGGCCTTCCATGGCCTCTTACAGTGCCAAGCATCAGCTGCTCTCTATGATCCCTTCATGCCTTCAAAACTAGTACCACCTGGGTGACTCTTACACATTACCAAGTACAGTGGCAACACTACTACCTTGGCTATCTCTGGAACACAAATTCTTTGTGCTCTCAGAAACCAGAAGATTTCACCTCAGTAATGCTGTTCTCTTCTTAATCACCACTAATTTCTTAGCTCTAGCTAACTATCATCAATTGTTCCAATAGTTCCTTCTATTTTTCACTCTTAAGCCAGAGCTACATGTCCGAAACTACAGAGTTCTGCTGCTTGCTGGGGCTAGAACATGGACCCCTTGTTCTATTACATTATCACCATCTTTCTGTTTTCCAACTCCTTCACTGCATAAGCTTGGCTGTTCTGGAACTTGCTCCTTAACTGACTTTTAACTCAAAGATCTGCATGCCTGTCTCCTAAACATGGGGATTAAAGGTGTGGTCTACCAAACCTGAATTTAAGTTTTTCTTCACCTAGAACTTAATCTGTTCTAGGCTGGCCTTGACCTCAGAGATCTGCTTGTCTTTGCCTCCTGGGATTAAAGACTTGTGCTAATATTCCTGGACATAAATTTAGTTAAGCGGGATCTTGCCCCAAGGTCACTACTTCTTTAATTCAATTTAATATCTTTTAACACAGGATTAAGCTCCATTTCACTTCCTGGTGCCCTTTAATTCTTGAACCATATATTTTATATTTTTCTTTTCTTAGCTTGCTATGCTTGTTTAAAATGCTCTTCATGAGACTTAACCAGAGAACAAAGTCTATGATGGGCATTTCTGAGACTTCCTTTGTCAAGGCAATTATTGTGAGTCCCTTCACCTTAGCCTCAGGCACATTCTTTGAACAATGACAAAAAGCAGCCATAGTCTTCACCAAAATATCACAAGAACAGTCTCTTAGCCACATACTAAAATTCTTCTCTTCTGAAACCTCTAGGACCACACTTCCACAGTTCAAATCACCCTCAGAAACAAAGTTTTCCTTATTCCTACTATCATGGCCAATTAGACCCCTTTTAAAGCATTCCACTGCTTTTCAAATCTCAAGTCCCAAAATTTACATTCTTCCAAACAAGCATGGTCAGGCCTATCACAGAAATACCCCAGTCCCTCGTACCAGCTTCTGTCTTAGGGTTTAACTGTTGTGAACAGACACCATTACCAAGGCAATTCTTAAAAGGACAATGTTTAGTTGGGGCTGGCCTACAGGTTCAGAGATTCAGTCCAGTAACATCAAGGCAAGACATGACAGTGTCCAGGCAGGCAGGGTGCAGGCTGATCTGAGATGTCTACCTCTTCATCTGAAGGCTGCTAGCAGAATACTGACTTCCAGGAAGCTAGGATGAAGGTTTTAAAGCCCACACCCACTGTGACACACCTACTCCAATAAGGCCACACCTACTCCAGCAGAGCCATACTTTCTAATAGTGCCATTCCCTTAGTTGAGCATATACAAATCATTATACCAATTTATTTAGTTGCATCATGAAGCGACTAATTTGTCCTGGTGAAGATATATTGTCTTGGCTGTTATTGATTGTGTCTTAGGGAAGTGTGATGATAGTTAGTTGCCTGGAAAAGAGCCCTTCTACAGGTCAGTCTGTAGCAGAGAGGAATAGAGATGGCCTAAGAGGACATACTGAGAGGGGCAGAGGGAAAAAGCTGAGGGGATCCTATCCATACCAAGAGGCAGGGTTCCCAGGAAGCTGGAGCTGTCATGAGACAAGGAGTCCTGAAAATAGGTTGCAGTAAGATGAAGAATAATCTGGATAGAGTGGGATGAAAGAGCTGGTAGGACTCTAGGTCTGAGCCAAGAATTGGGGTCTCTATTGAATGGTGTTGAGGTGGGAGAAAGGGTAGCAGCAACCATGTTGTGTGACAGGTCTGTGGGTCAACCTGGAGAGGTAATAATGGAGGATAGGAAGGAGACTAATATCACCTCTTCTGTCCAGTTCTTTCACCATCAAGTGAAACCTTTTAGCACCAGGAATGGGTTGCATATAATTTAGTCACTGGCCACACGCGCCCCCTGGAAATCCTTGAACAATCAGGCTATTCCATTTTATATCTCGTTGAATACAATGAAGTTGAGCTGGTGCTTAACTAGAGCCTTCACCCCTACAAACTAGTGTTCATGTTACTGTAAGTTACATGGCATGCTACCAGAGGGGAAAGTTAAATAACAACCCAACTACAAACCTGAGATTTATAATCTGCCTATATGATACACTGGTACTATAGTGAAACATCATAGGAGTAACCAACCACTCTGATTGGATTTAAAGCCCACTCCATGAGATGGAAATCCTGCCTTACACTGCTCTGGTGGCCAAGAACTAGGGCTAGATAGGCCATGGGCCTAGGAGAAAACCAAATACTATTTTTATCCTAAAGGAACATATCAAAAAAATTACTCATAATGACATAGATCATTGCCTCATTCAGCCAACACCAGAGAAATGTCCTCTTGTGATAGAAGGGAACTAATGCAGAAGCTCAAAACTGAACAGTGTGCAGAAAGTGAAAGACCTTGGAACACTCATTCCTAAGTGGGATGTCTTCATCACACCCCTTCACTCCAGGTCCAGGGACCTATGTGGAAGAGAAGGAGGAAAGATTGTGAAAGCTAGAGTGTGTAGACAACAAAAAGGAAACTGTCTCACAGAACAGCAGGAATGACATAAGAACTCATGAGAGACCATAGTAACATCCCACAGGCTAAGCAATTTCAAGACGGATGGACTGACGGATGAATGAATGGACAGACAGAAAAAGAGAGGTTCAGAGCTAACATCCAGAAATGAGAGAAAACATGTCATTTGTTTTTTACCACCCTTTCACTATTCATTCATCTGCGGATGGACATGTAGACTATAGTGAGAAGGTATCTCTTTTATAAGATAGGAATCCTTTGGTTGCATGCCCAAGAGTGATATTAGCTGGGTCATATAGTAGGTCTACTTATAGGTAACATGACAAAGCGTATTCTTGTAGAATCGATAGCAACTTTGCAAATTATTTTATTGATCCAGGATGGTCATGTAAATGGTCAAAGTGTGTTGGGCTCAGTCAGTGTGTAAACAGAAATGATGAACCCGGCCATTTTTGCTCTGGTGGCAGAGCAGACAGGGACTCCAGGTTGAGAGATATCCTAAGTATAACATTGCTTGGGACACAGCCAGCCAAGGTGCTGGGCAACTCTGTGGTGATCTGTGTGCTAGCTCTGCTGTGGGACATTTGCCCTCCAGAGTGATCAGCACCTGGAGGGAGCGCCACAGCCTCTGCCATCTTTGCTCTGGTGATAAACCAGACAGGGACTCCAGCACACCATCACCAAGAGGTACAGGAAGCCAGCCATCTACCCAGCTGCAGGGAGGAGTGAGGTAGCACAGGAGAGACCTGCATTGCAGAGCAGATGAGCCGTCTTGTGCAATTGGGTACCATATCCAAGAGATACAAGGAAGTAACTAACCACTCAGGAATAAAGAGAGGCAGAGTGGTACAATAGGACCACCGCTGCTGCTAAGAGGAAACAGCCTGAAACCCTGAGGACACAAGAGCCTAGGAAGAGACTGGGACAGGAGTCTTCTGATTACCACCTGCACCCAGAGTTGATCTGGGTCACAGAGGTACATACCTAATACAGCTATAAGAGAGCAGGTCTTGCAGAAGTACTTACATATCAGTGTACACAGAGAGAACAGGTGCCCCAGGAGCACAGAGAAACCACAGAGACAGCAACACCAGCTAACACCAGAGATAACCAGATGGCAAAAGGCAAACACAAGAACACCACCAATACAAACCAAGGCATCATGGCTCCATCGGAACCAAGTTGTCCAACAACAGCAAGTCCTGGATACCCCAGCACACCAGAAAAGCAAGAATTGGATTTAAAAGCACGACTCATGATGCTGATGGAGGACTTCAAGAAAGACATAAATAACTCCCTTAAAGAAATACAGGAGACCACAAGTAAACTGAGAGAAGCCCTTGAAGAACTAAGGGAAAACACAACAAAACAGGTGAAGGAATTGAACAAAGCCATCCAAGATCTAAAGATGGAGGTAGAAACAATAAAGAAATCACAAAGGGAAACAACTCGAGACATAGAAAACCTAGGAAAGAAGTCAGGAGTCATGGATCCAAGCATCAACAACAGAATAAAAGAGATAGAAGAGAGAATCTCAGATACAGAAGATGCCATAGAAAGCATTGATACAATAGTCAAAGAAAATGAAAAATGCCAAAAACTCCTGACACAAAATATCCAGGAAATCAAGGACAAAATGAGAAGACCAAACCTAAGGATTATAGGTATAGAAGAGAGTGGAGATTTCCAACTTAAGGGGCCAGTAAATGTCTTCAACAAAATTATAGAAGAAAACTTCCCTAACCTAAAGAAAGAAATGCCCATGAACATACAGGAATCCTACAGAACTCCAAATAGATTTGACCAGAAAAAAAATTCCTCTCGTCACATAATAATTAAAACACCAAATGTACTAAACAAAGAAAGAATATTAAAAGCAATAAAGGAAAAAGGTCAAGTAACATATAAAGGCAGACCTATCAGAATTACACCAGAATTCTCACCAGAGACTATGAAAGCCAGAAGAGCCTGGGCAGATGTCATACAGACCCTAAGAGAACACAAATGCCAACCCAGACAGCAATATCCAGCAAATCTCTCAATTACCATAGATGGAGAAACCAAGGTATTTCATGACAAGAACAAATTTACATAGTATCTTTCCACAAATCCAGCCCTTAAAAAGATAATGAATGAAAAACACCAATAAAGGGAGAGAAACTATACATTAGAAAAAGCAAGAAATTAATCCTATTCCAACAAACCCAAAAAAAAGATAACCACACAAATATACAAATTATATCAAAAATAGCAGTAAGCAACAGTCATTTTTCCTTAATATCTCTTAACATCAATGGGCTCATTTCCCAATAAAAAGACATGGACTAACAGACTGGATACATAAACAAGACCCAACATTTTGCTACTTACA
Source organism: Tokudaia tokunoshimensis (assembly GCA_036184795.1). Classification (NCBI taxonomy): domain Eukaryota; kingdom Metazoa; phylum Chordata; class Mammalia; order Rodentia; family Muridae; genus Tokudaia; species Tokudaia tokunoshimensis. Next base: position 2,243,285 of record BTHU01000015.1, on the reverse strand, counting down.
GAAAACGCATCTCAGTGTCAAAGACAAACACTACCTCAGAGTAAAGGGCTGGAAAACAGTTTTCCAAGCAAATGGTCCCAAGAAACAAGCTGGAGTAGCCATTCTAATACCTGATAAAATTGACTTTCAACCAAAAGTCATCAACACAGACATGGAAGGACACTTTATACTCATCAAAGGAAAAAAATCTACCAGTAAGAACTCTCAATTCTGAACATCTATGCTCCAAATACAATGGCACCATCATTCGTAAAAGAAACCTTACTAAAGCTGAAAGCACACATCACACCCCACACGATAATTGTGGGTGACTTCAACACTGCACTCTCCTTAATGGACAGATTAGGGAAACACAAGCTAAACAGAGACACAGTAAAACTAACAAGTTTTGGACCAAATGGATTTAATAGATATCTATAGAACATTTCATCCTAAAACAAAAGACTATACCTTCTTCTCAGCACCTCATGGTACCTTCTCCAAAATTGACCATATAATTGGTCACAAAACAGACCTCAACAGATATAAAAAAATCGAACTAATTCCATGACTCCTATCAGATCACTATGGAGTAAGGGTGGTCTTCAAGAGCAACAAAAACAACAGAAAGCCCACATACACATGGAAGCTGAACAATGCTCTACTCAATGATACCTTGGTCAAGGAAGAAATAAGGAAAGAAATCAAAACCTTTTTAGAGTTTAATGAAAATGAAGGCACAACATACCCAAATTTATGGGACACATTGAAAGCACTGCTAAGAGGAAAACTCATAGCTCTGAGTGCCTCCAAAAAGAAGCTGGAGAGAGCATACACTAGCAGCTTAACAGCACACCTGAAAGGTTTAGAACAGAAAGAAGCTAATTCACCCAAGAGGAGCAGAAGGCAGGAAATCATCAAACTCATGGCTGAAATTAACCAAGTAGAAACAAAAAGAACTATTCAAAGAATCAACAAAATCAGGAGTTGCTTCTTTGAGAAAATCAACAAGATAAACTTTTGGCTAGACTAACCAGAGAGCGCAGAGACAGTATCCAAATTAACCAAATCAGAAAGGAAAAAGGAGAAATAACAACAGAAACTGAGGAAATTCAAAAAAATCATCAGATCCTACTACAAAAGCCTATACTCAACCCAACTGGAAAATCTGGAAAAAATGGACAATTTCCTAGACAGATACCAACTACCAAAGTTTAATCAGGATCAGATAGACCATCTAAATGGTCCCATACCCTATGAAGAAACAGAAATGGTCATTGTAATTCTTCCAACCAAAAAAAGCAAAAGACCAGATGGTTTTAGTGCAGAATTCTATCAGACCTTCAAAGAAGACCTAACAGCAGTACTCTTCAAACTATTCCACAAAATAGAAACAGAAGGAACACTACCCAACTCGTTCTATGAAGCCACAATTTCACTGATACCAAAACCACATAATGATCCAACAAAGAAAGAGAACTTCAGACCAATTGCCCTTATGATTATAAATGCAAAAATACTCAATAAAATCTTGCCAACAGAATCCAGAACACATTAAAATGATCATACATCATGATCAAGTAGACTTCATCCCAGGAATGCAGGGATGGTTCAGTATAAGGAAATCCATCAATGTAATCCACTACATAAACAAACTCAAAGAAAAAAACCACATGGTCATTTCATTAGATGCTGAAAAAGTGTTTGACGAAATTCAGCATCCTTTCATGTTAACGGTCTTTGAAAGAACAGGAATGCAAGGCCCATACCTAAACATAGTAAAAGCAATTTACAGCAAACCTGTAGCCAACATCACACTAAATGGAGAGAAACTTAAAGCAATCCCACTAAAATCAGGGACTACACAAGGCTGCCCTCTCTCTCCATATTTATTCAATATAGTACTTGAAGTTCTAGCTAGAGCAATTAGACAACAAAATGAGGTGAAAGGGATACAAATTGGAAAGGAAAATTCAAACTATCAGTATTTGCAGATGATATGATAGTATACTTAAGCAACCCAAAAACTCCACCAGAGAACTCCTATAGCTGGTAAACAACTTCAGCAAAGTGGCCAGATATGAAATTAACCCAAGCAAATCAGTAGCCTTCCTATACTTAAAGGATAAACAGGCTGAGAAAGAAATTAGGGAAATGACACCCTTTACAATAGCCACAAACAATATAATGTACCTTGGTGTGACTCTAACCAAACAAGTGAAAAATCTGTATGACAAGAACTTCAAGTCTCTGAAGAAAGAAATCGAAGAAGACCTCAGAAGATGGAAAGATCTTCCGTGCTCATGGATTGGCAGGATTAATATAGTCAAAATGGCTATCCTGCCAAAAGCATTATACAGATTCAATGCAATCCCGATCAAAATCCCAACTCTATTCTTCATAGAGTTAGAAAGAGCAATTATCAAATTCATCTGGAATAACTAAAAATCCAGGATAGCTAAAACTATCTTCAACAGTAAAAGAACTTCTGGGGAATCAGTATCCCCGAACTCAAGCAGTACTACAGAGCAATAGTATTAAAAACTGCATGGTATTGGTACAGTGACAGACAGGTAGATCAATGGAACAGAATTGAAACCCCAGAAATGAACCCACACACCTATGGTCACTTGATCTTTGACAAGGGAGCTACAACCACCCAGTGGAAAAATATAGCCTTTTCAATAGATGGTGCTGGTTCAACCGGAGTTCAGTATGCAGAAGAATGCAAATTGATCCATTCTCATCTCCTTCTACTAAGTTAAAGTCCAAGTGGATCAAGGACCTCCACATAAAACCAGAAACACTGAAACTAATAGAAAGGAAACTGGGGAAGTGCCTTGAGCACATGGGCACAGGGAAAAATTTCCTGAACAGAACACCAATAGCTTATCCTCTAAGATCAAGAATTGACAAATGGGACCTCATAAAATTACAAAGTTTCTGTAAGGCAAAGGACTCTGTCAAAAGGCTAAAATGGCAACCAACTAATTGGGAAAAGTTCTACATCCAACCCTACATCCGACAGAGGGCTAATATCCAATATATACAAAGAACTCAAGAAGGTCAATTCCAGAGAGCCAAATAACCCTATTAAAAATTGGGTACAGAGCTAAACAAAGAATTTTAACCTGAGGAATATCGAATGGCTGAGAAACACCTAAAGAAATGTTCAACATCCTTAGTCATCAGGGAAATGCAAATCAAAACAACCCTGAGATTTCACCTCACACCAGTCAGAATTGCTAAGATCAAAAACTCAGGAGACTGCTGGTGCTGGCAAGGATGTCGAGAAAGAAGAACACTCCTCCACTGCTGGTGGGATTGCAAGCTGGTAAAACCACTCTGGAAATCTGTTTGGTGGTTCCTCAGAAAACTCGGCATAATACTGCCGGAGGACCCAGCTATACCACTCCTGGGCATATACCCAGAGGACTCTCCAACATGCAATAAGGACACATGCTCCACTATGTTCATAGCAGCCTTATTTATAATAGCCAGAAGCTGGAAAGAACCCAGATGTCCCTCAACACAGGAATGGATACAGAAAATGTGGTATATTTATGAAGTACTACTCAGCTATTAAAAGCAATGAATTCATGAAATTCTTAGTCAAGTGGGTGGAACTGAAGAATGTCATCCTGAGTGATATGACCTGTTCACAAAAAATCACACATGATATGCACTCACTGACAAGCGGATATTAGCCCAGAAGCTTGGAATACCCAAGGAACCATTCACATATCAAAGGATACCAAGAAGAAGGAAGGAGAAGCACCTGTTCCTGGAAGGGCTCAATGTGGCAGTGTAGGGGAATACCAGGAAGGGGAGGCGGGAGTGGGTTGGTTGGGGAGCAGGGGAGGGAAGTGGGTGTATGGGACTTTTGGGGAGGGGGGGAACCAGTAAGAGAGAAATCATTTGAAATATAAATAAAGAATATACTTGTAGTGGCTATTCCTGGTTGTCTACTTGACTAAATCTGGAATGAACTAATCAAGAATTGGAAGGCTCAGTGGCACACGCCTTCAGCCTTTAATCTGGGCCACACCCTCTGCTGGAGACTTATATAAGGACATTGGAAGAAGGAAGATTCACTCTGACTTTTCCTGGCCTGCCTCGTGGGACTGAGCAACTGCTAGATCCTTGGACTTCCATCCACAAGTACTACTGACTATTGTTGGGGAGTTGAACTACAAGCTGTATGTCATCGACAAATTCCCTAACTATATAGAGACTACCCATATGTTCTGTGACTCCAGAGAACCCTGACTAATACAATACCTAACAAAAAATAAAAAAAAAAGAATAGAAGGAGAAAAGAAAGAAAAAATAATAAGAAGTAGGTCAAATAAGTTAATATAGTTTATTTAATCTGACATATCTGAAATATTATTCGAATATATAATCATATAGAAGTTATCAGTGAGACTGTCAAAAAAGAAAAAAGAAAAGTAAATAGTTTCAGTTTTTTAAATTAAGAAAAATGCACTGATTTTAGTGGGATTGTTTCTACTACCTCTCCATTTAATTTGATGTTGGCTGTTGGTTTGCTATGTATTGATTTTATTATGGTTAGGTATGTGTCATGAATTTCTGATCTCTCCAAGACTTTTTAACATGAAGAGGTGTTGTATTTTGTTGAAGGCTTTCTCAGCCTGATCATGTGATTTTTTTTCCTTGAGTTTGTTTATATAGTGGATTACATTGATAAATTTTCACATACTGAACCATCTCTGCATTCCTGGGATGAAGACTACTTGATCATGGTAAATAATGGTTTTGATGTGTTCTTGGATTGAGTTTGCAAGAATTTTATTGTGTATTTTTTGCATCCATAAGGGAAATTGGTCTGAAGTTCTTTCTTTGTTGGGTCTTTGTGTGGTTTAGGTATTTGAGTAACTGTGGCTTCATAGAATAAAATAGATACTGTTTCTTCTGTTTCTTTTTTATGGAATAGTTTGAGGAATGTTGATATTAGCTCTTCTACAAGAATTCTGCACTAAAACCATCTGGTTCTGGGTTTTTTTTTTTTTGGTTGGGAGGTTTTTTTAATGACTATTTCTATTTCCGTAGGGGTTATGCGACTGCTTAGATAGTTTAACTGGTCTTGATTTAACTTTGATGTGTCATATCTGTCTAGAAAATCATCCATTTCATCTAGATTTTCTAGTTTTGTTGAGTATAGGCTTTTGTTATAGGTTTAATTTTTTTGAATTTCTCTTGTGATGTCTCTCTTTTCATTTCTAATTTTGTTAATTTGGATACTGTCCCTGTGCCCTTTAGTTAGTTTGGCTAAGGGTTTATCTATCTTGATGATTTTCTCAAAGAACTGGCTCTTGGTTTTGTTGATTCCTTGTATCATTCTCTTTCTTTCTAACTGACTGATTTCAGCCCTGTGTTTGACTATTTCTTGCTGCGTGCTCCTCCTGGGTATGTTTGCTTCTTTCTGTTCTAGAACTTTCAGGTGTGCTGTTAAGTTCCTTGTATGGGATCTCTCCAATTTCTTTATGAAGGTACTTAATGCTATGAATTTTACTCTTAACACTGCTTTCATTGTGTCTGTAAGTTTGTGTATGTTGTGTCTTCATTTTCATTGAAGTCTCTAAAGTCATTGATTTCTTTAATTCTTCCCTGACCAAGTTATCGTTGAGCAGAGTATTGTTCGGTTTCCATGAGTATGTGGGCTTTCTGTTGTTTTTGATGTTGAGGAAGTCCAACCGTAGTGGTGATCTGATAGAATGCATAGGATTATTTTAATCTTCTTGTGTTTGTTGAGTCTTCTTTTGTGTCTAATTATATAATCAATTTTGGAGAAGGTTCCATGGGGTGCTGAGAAGAAGGTATATTCTCTTGTATTGGGGTGAAATAGTCTATAGATATCTGCTAAATCCATTTGGTTCATAGCTTCTGTTAGTTTCATTGTGTCTCTGTTTGGGTTCTGTTTCAATGACATGTCCATTAGTGAAAGTGGGGTGTTGAAGTCTCCCACTATTAATGTGTAAGGTTCAAAGTGTATTTTGGACTTTATTTTCTTTTATGAATGTGGATGCCCTTGCATTTGGGGCATAGATGTTTAGAATTATGACTTCCTCTGGGTGGATTTTTCCATTTATGAATGTGAAGTGTCCTTCCCCATCTCATTTGATAACTTTTGGTTGAATGTCTATTTCAATGGCAACTTCTGCTTCTTGGAAAACTTTTCTCCAGCCCTTTACTCTGAGATAGTGTGTGTCTTTCTCACTGAGGTGTGTTTCTTGTGTTCAGCAACATGCTGGATCCCATTTAGGTATCCAGTCTATTAGCCTCTATCTCTTTTTTTGGAGAGTTGAGTCCATTCATGTTAAGAGATATTAAATACAGATGCTTGTTAGTTCCCGTTATTTTTCTTGCTGGAGCTGGTGTTTTGCATGTGAGTGTGTGTGTGTGTGTGTGTGTGTGTGTGTGTGTGTGTGTGTGTGAGAGAGAGAGAGAGAGAGAGAGAGAGAGAGAGAGAGAGAGAGACTGACTGTCTCTACTTTGAGATTTATTGTGAGATGTTTAAATTCTCATGTTTTCTTGGGTGTGATTAGCCTCCTTGTATTGGAATTTTCCTTCCAGAATTCTCTGTAGGGCTGGATTCATAGAAAGATATTGTTTAAATTTGGGTTTGTCATGGAATATCTTGGTTTCTCTGTCTATGGTAATTGAGAGTTTTGCTGAGTATAGTAGCCAGGGCTGGAATTTGTGTTATTGTAGGATCTCGATGACATCTGCCCAGGATCTTCTTGCTTTTAGAGTCTCTGTTGAGAACTCTGGTATAATTCTGATAGGTCTGCCTTTTTAGGTTACTTGTTCTTTGTCCCTTATATCTTTTAATATCCTTTCTTTGTTCTGTGCATTTGGTGTCTTGATTATTATGTGACAAGAGGATTTTCTTTTTTGGTCCAATCTATTTGATATTCTGTAGGCTTCTTGTACATTTATGGTCATCTCATTCTTTAGGTTAGGGAAAGTTTCTTCTATGATTTTGCTGAAGATGTTTTCTGGCCTTTTGATCTGGGATTCTTCACCCTCGTCTATTCCTGTTATTCTTAGGTTTGGTCTTCTCATTGTGTCCTGAATTTCCTAGATATTTTGGGTTAGGAGCTTTTATACTTTGTACTTTCTTTGACCAATGTGTCAATATTTTCTATGGTATCTTGTACACCTGAGATTCTCTCTTCTATGTCTTGTATTCTGTTGATGATGCTTGCATCTGTAGCACCTGATCACTTTCCTAAGTTGTCCATCTTCATGGTTGCCTCCCTTTGTGTTTTCTTTATTGTTTCTATTTCCATTGTTAGTTCTTGTACTGTTTTGTTCAATTCCTTTACCTCCTTGATTGTATTTTCCTGTATTTCTTTAAGAGATTTATTTGTTTCTTTTTTAAGGGCTTCTACCTGTTTGCCTGTGTTTTCCTGCGTTTCTTAAAGGGTATTCTTTATATCCTCCTTAAAGGCCTCTATCATCTTCATGAGATGGGATTTTAGGTCATTATCTTGCTTTTCAGCTGTGTTAGGGTAGCCAGGCTTTGTGGTGGGAGAACTGGGTTCTGATGGTGCCAAATTTCACTGGACTCTGTAATTTATGATCTTATGCTTGTCTCTGGGCATCTGGTTCTCTCGTGTTAACTGGCCTGTGTGTCTCTGATTGAAAGAGGTTTCCTTGGAGACTGGAATAGCTCTGTGACCTGAATTAGGGCTGCTTTCTTTAGAGGCAGGCAGTGTTGTCTCTGGTTAGGGTGGGCCTTCTGTGTCTCTGGGTAGAGTAGGGTTCCTGTGCCCCTGGTTACTGCAGAGCTCCTGTGCCCTTGGTTACTGTGGACCTCCTTGGAGGCTTGTGGGCTGTAGAGTTTGGGCATGTATAGGTCCACTGGTCTGGCCTGGGTGAGGAAGTGGGCCTAAAGGAAGGTGGAGTTCTGTGTCCTTGGTCACTAAGGACCTTCTGAGAAGCACATAGGCTGCAGTATTTGGGAGTACATTAGCCAGGCTGTTGATCTGGCCTGGATGGCAAAGTGGTCAAGAAGGAAAGTGGAGCTCGAGGGTAGGTCCTAAGTCACCTAGGTTGTGTTGGTACCTCAGTTTACATGGGTGGTTGGGTGAAATTCTCACCTTTGTCCTTGGTAACTGCAGACCTCTTGGTAAGCACACGGGCTGCAGTGCTATCTTAAGATTCCTGGGTATTTCCCAGGCTGTTGATCTGGCCCAGCATAGAAGTAGGCAGGATGGAAGATGGAGCATGGATGGTCATGGGGTAGGTCCCATGTCAACTGGTCTCTGTGGGTATCCCAGCTGGCTTGGGTATTTGTGCAGAATCACCTGTGTCCTTGGTTACTGTGGACCTCCTTGGAAGCATGCAGACTTCAGTGTTTGGGTGGGTATTCCTCTAATTTTTAATAGTGAGTACAAGCTTCATATTGTATGCCATCTGTAGTGGTAAATATTTAAAGACTACTCTATGTGCTCAGCATGTGTGTGTACAGCTCTGCACCCCCAAAGACCCTTGGATTCAAGAACGAAAGACATGTACACACAACCTTTATATTTTAATAGGCCTTAACTAGCTGAATGGCTGGTCCACTCTTGAACCTCCACATGGCTAACACACTTCCCTCCAATATTCTTATTACTTTCTAAAATCTATACTTTACCTCTCCTACCCCAGACCCAATTGGTGGAGTGGCCCCAGGAGCCGCTTTTCCCTGATTCTTACATGACTGGTTCTCTGTCTTCCACAGCTCTCATGTTTGTATCCTCTTCCTTCCTTCTGCCCTTGTGATTCTCCTTCTCACTCTCCTATGTTTCCTCTCTGGGAATCCTCAATGTCCAGTCTCTGTCCCCCTGACCAGCCATTGGCCACTGGGTCTTTATTGACCAGTCAAAAACACTAACTGTTGTCAGGGACCTGAAGGAGACTTGTGAATTCCCTTGTAAGCACAAATAAAATCCCCACCACACCCAAAAACAAACAAACAAAACAAAACAAAAACTAACTGAAACCTTGCCAAGATCTGCTCACAGCTGTGAAGACCTATGTAGCCCATACCAGTGTTCAGAAAAAAAGAAAGAAAAAAAAAGATGACAGAGGACTGATTCCTATCTTAAGAGTCCTGCATCAAAATGGATAACTTTGCTGATAATTATCTCCTATAGACAAAATGAGATGTGTTGAATTATCTTTCAGATCTTATTCGTCTCCATCTCCAGAGCATCTTGTGAAGATATTGCAGACATGTGTACAGTGTTCTCCTCTTTATTAGGGACAATGAGAGAAGGGGAGGCAGTCAGGCCATGTCCTGATTATTGCAGACCTCCTGGGAGGCAGACAGGTTGGAGGGCATCAGGTCACTCATGTGGTCTGGATCAGGAAGCAGATCAGAATGCATAGGTTTTTTGGTTTTTTTTTAATATGAATGTTTCTCCCTGTTACTTCCAACTAGTTTTTCTCTGAAGTACATTTTGTTGATATTAGAATAGCTATGCCTACTTGTTTCTTAGTTCCATTTTTTGGGAATACCTTTTTCTGGCCTTTTAAGGTTATGTCTTATCATTGACAGTGAGTTATGTTTCTGGGAAATAACAAAAAGATGAACCCTGTTTTCTGATTCAATCTGTTAGTCTGGGTCTTTTTTATTGAGGAATTTGGACCATTAATATTCAGAGTCATTGCTAAATAATGTGTATTAATTCCTGTTTTGTTGATTTTGCTGTGTTTCACAGTTCTTTTTCAATTACTTGACCTTGCACCATTTGTTCCCTGGGGTTTATTCATTCTTCTCTTCAGATGGATAAATTCCTTCTAGTAGCCTCTGTAGTCATAATTTCTTTTAATCTGTTTTTATCATGCAGAGTTTTTATTTAGTTTTATTTATTACAGGGAAAGTAGCTCCAACCTACTTCCAGTTGCCCTCTCTCTGCCTTGTGGTGTGGCTGCTTTCTTCTCTGGCCGTGTGTATCCACATTGTGATGAACTCTTTACCATATGGTTTTCAGTGTTGGTTCAGCTTTGGTTTTAAAATTCAAGTGATTTTCATGTCTCTCTTTACTCTATTATGTTCATCTTTGTCATTGTCTTTTTTCAGTTGTTTGACTATAGCTGTAATCATTCTTCTGAATTCCTTGAGCGTTCTTTCATACCATTTTCAGCAAGAATCATTATTATGGGATTTAGGGAGGACACATGTTTTTTGATATTTTTGTGGTTGTTTTTTGTTGTTGTTGTTTTTATTTACATGTTAAGATGTGCACATCTGGAGTTAGTGTGTTGGTTGAGTTTTTCTTTTTTTCTTTTTGTCAAATCACCTCCTTTCATTGGGGGTATTTATAATGTTTGGACTGGGTAAATTTATGGTAAAATTGGGATGTCAGTTTCATCTATTTGTCTATTAGTTGGGGCTACATCTTCTATTCCAGGACTTTCTTCATCAGTTGCAGTCTGGTACCTTCCGTGGTTTGGTAACAAGGAGCTTATAACACAATGAGCGTATATTCCCCTGGTAGTATTGATTGGTCCTAGGTCTCAAGACTGGATAGGGCACCAGGAGGGTTACAGTCAGGCACCTGGCAGAACTCTGAGAAGGCTTGAAAGTGGGAAGTAGCCTGGATCTTTTAGCCATATATGCTGCCTAGAGAGACCCTTGTAAGAGCAGGCTGAAAACTTGTGAATCCCAAAAGAGAAAGATATGAACATCTCTGGCAAGCAGTCATGGGTCTATCAGGATGGAAGGGATCTGTGAACTTGAATGTGGGTAGCCTATCTATGTCTGTATGCCAAATGAACAGGTCGAAGGGTACTTGTTGTGGAAGGTTCTGAGTTCTAGTGAGTCCCAAAAGGAGGCAAAGGGGCAAGAAAAGGTCATTGTCTGTGGTAAATAGTCTTGGAGTGGCCAGAATGGGATGTAACTTTGAAGAGAAGCTCATATCTCCATGTTATATCGGCAGCAATATGGGGTATTTAAAAATTCATGTTCTCTGGCTTCTTCCTGCAACACAGTAATTTGATAGACTGGGCGGGACTCAGAAACCTGCATTTTTCAAAGCACACCTGGTGTATGATGCAGCTACACTTGGTAGAAAAATGCTGTCTTTGATGACAGTTCTTTGTTATATTAAGGTTTTAGATTGGTAAACCTAATTTTTAAATATTCTTTTAAAAACCTTGATTATAGGAGTTAGTGAGAGGGCTCAGTGAGTAAAGGCACTTGCCACCAAGCCTGATGACCTAAGTTTGATCTCCAGGACCCACATGGTACAAAAAGAGAACTGAATACTACAAGTTGTCTTCTGACCTCCATACTCACATGCACATACAGTAAATAAATGTAATGAAATATTTAAAAGTAAAAATCTTGCTGCTTACAGAAACAAAAGATATGTGGAAGCTTAACCCTGCAGCATCACATGCTGGAGCCTATTCAGCGGATTCCTCGCTATGAGATGCTCCTGAAGGACTACCTGAAGAAGTTATCTCCTGACTCCCCAGACTGGAATGATGCAAAAAGTAAATCTTTTATTCTTCCTCAGTAACAGCATGATATAGCCAAGCTGCCCTTTGGTTCCAGAGATGTGTCTTACAACTGCTTTAGTCAACAGTTACTGTCAGACAATCATCTCACTGGAAATTGATATCGGTACCTTAAGTGAGCACTCCTCTTTAAGTCAGGATCACGCCCATTTAAAGAAATGCAAATCAAGGTTCCCATTCTGGATTTATGTAATCTCCAACTGTGAAACCTAAAACTGTAGACTTTGAAATCTTTGGAGTAGTAATATAAATAATAATATATAATAATATGTAATGATAATATAGAAAACTTATAAGAAGAACATGAGTATTTGGAAATATGATGCTGCTGTCTACCAAGAGAGCTAAGAAGACATTTACTATGTAAATATAATTTATTAGCCTTACTCCCTAACATATATAAGACATGAGGAGCTTTATTGTCCAGTGATATTTTCCTCAAAAAAAAAAAAAAAGGAAAAAAATAAAAACCCTGGCAGTGGTGGCGCAGTCTTTAATCCCAGCACTTGGGAGGCAGAGACAGGCTGATCTCTAAGTTCAAAGACACCCTGGTCTGTGGAATGAGGTCCAAGACAGCAAGGGCTACACAGAGAAACCCTGTCTCAAAAAAGTAAAAACAAAAACAAAGAACACAACTTTATTTCAATTGTATTGTTTGTCTTAATTATTTCATTAGAATAGAATGAAAGTTTTTTAAGACTAATGACTAATGAGTTTCATTAATTCTTTAGTTTCTCATGCAGTCTTAAACTTTTTGTAATATTAGAGATTGAACCCAGAGATTTGTTTATAACATTCTAATATGTACATGGTATACCAAATGTGGTTGCTTTAAATCTCAGAACTAGGGAGGCAGAGGCAGGTAGATCTCTGTGCGTTCCAAGCCAGCTAGGGATAAACTGTGAGACTCTGTCTTAAAAGAGAAAAGGAAAAAAAAGTTGTACCTCCAGGTTTCTAATATAGTCTTTTTAACCTCTCAAAAATTAGAGATGAATAAAAACATTAAGAAATAGTCATGGTTTAATGTTTAACAAATACTAATGATACTAATGTAGTCTTAAAACTATTCTTCTCCCTACATGTTCCTGACCTCTCTCATATGCTGATGTTATTCTGAGATGAAGATCATAGGCCCAAGACATCTTGGACACAGACTATTTCCCACCATCCCAAAGACTTAGTGACCACAGGAACCTTGCTCACTTTTTTCCCTTTGATCTTTCCCTGGCCTGGTCCTTCCTAGGAACTCAGCTGAGCTTCCAGTGCATCAGAAGTAGGTCTCCGTAAACTTCTCTCATTCACCCCAGCTTCTGCCACTTTGTTTTCCCTCATCCTGGATGTGACACACAGAGAACTGCCTGTGCCCACATAGTCCTGGCACCGGTATAGATGTTCTGTCTTTTTCTTTTTCAGTAACCTTAGGGAGATTCATGTTTAGAAAGACAAATGGATCTTCAGAGGCCATAATGTAAATTAACTAGGTCACAAGACATGTAACACAGCACCTGCTCAGGGTATCCAGAATACAAAGACTGAAATTCTTTGTATGATTGCCCTGTTCCTCAAGTCAGATCCTGTCCTAAGAACATTGCCCTCCCCACTCACTCTTTTTACCATTAAATGCAGGACTCAATACAGCAAAGCCACAAAACTATGTGCAGCTGTTTTTATAGCACCAGCTCCACAGTCTAGAAACACTTTCAAACTAAAACAAAAATAATGTTAATTGTCCAGTTTTGAAATACTGGCATTATCATTTCTAAGATATTGTTGGAGATCCCACAGAAATACTGGGTAAATTGGGGAACATAGCTTGGTAGTGGCATGTCAATTGTACCCAGATTTCCTTTGTAAAGGCTCACTCCAGGGCAGTCGTGCTGCAGCCAGCCTGGTGGACTTTCTGCACACTGTCATCAGAATCTTTCTGCTCGCCATCTTCCCTTTGCAATTTTTTTCTTGGTGTTTTACTTATCTGGTTCCAAAAGCTCAGAGGGTTAGTTATTCAGATTGCTTTTTGAAAATCAGAAATATATATCCAGATGAGTGTGTTTTTCTGTTCCTCTGTCAGTTGTCATCTGCCTCTCTAGCTTTCCAGCTCCAGAAGCAGAAAATACACTGAGCCAAACCAGGCTATCCTGGGTCATCCTCAGACATCCTCCCTGGGGTGCAGACCAGCCCTTTAGGAAGGAACAGTTCTCACAGAAAAAGATAAAGTAGTCCTTGCATGGAGCTACCAAGCTGCAGCCACCAGAAAAGCCAAGCACATGATTCAAATCCTATATACAGCACTGCTTCAATATTCAGTATTCTGTATCTAAAGATTCATTCTTGCCCTAAGTTATAGATATGAGGCACTGCATGGTTCTTCCTGGCTTGCCTTTGCTACGGAAATCCTAGAACATGGACTTTTAGAGTCTTGAAAGGATGAGATGAAGCACTAAAAGTATGTTCCTCTCAGCAATATAAAATACAGAAAAGTGGGCCTGAAGGAATGGGACTGTCTTGTCATGACATAGGACTGGGAGATGCTCCCAAGGGGTGGCCAACACAGGACTATGCCCCCACTGTCCTTCACCATCAGCCACTCCTCCCTTTCCTTTCCTTCCCAGGACCTGTTCCAGCAAAACAACCCCCAGACTCTCTCCATCTGACTCAGGCTATCAGGCAAAAAAAGCTGTGCTTGTTTTGTAGGCAAAATGAAGCATCGGAAGTTTGAACTGTATGAGCTAGGATTCGTTTCTCTGTGAACAAGCCAAGTCATATCACTTCCATCATATGGCAAAAATGAAAGAACTCAGCAACTGGTAGATAATAATAGCTCCTAAGGAGATACTTTCCAAAATGTTCCGGAAACTCCTTTAATTGTTATTAGTACCAAATGTTATATATAGTAATATTTTTCCCTACATATACCTATGATAAGGTTTAATTTGTAAATTCAAGATTATCAATATTAATAGAATAATTTTAACTATATGCTCTAATAAAGCTTATTTTAAACTTATGAATAATTTTTTCTGGAAATCCCTGTGTGTTATTTTTACCCACAACGAATTGACTGATGCTGCAGAATTGCTGCTGATATAAAACTACCCCGACCAAGTTCCTTTAACTTGGTTAATATACGCTGTAAATGCAAATCCTTTTCTAAGTCCTGTTATATTTTACATGTACCTGTGAGCCTAATCGTCATACATATCATTTTGCAAGTAAATATCCTGAAAAGTTAAATAAGCCATGGACAAATGACTTAGGAAACTATGTGCCAGACTGTAGTGGGAACTACTGTGACCGCCATTGTTTTCCATCTCTATATTTATTTTACTCTGTAGCACAGGAAGGACAAACATTTATTTACTTTTCTTTTTCCATTTAGAGTCACTTGAAATTATATCTACAGCAGCAAGCCATTCTAATAGTGCAATAAGAAAAATGGTAAGTGGCTTTTCAAGATCTAGGAACCTTCTGGCTAGACAAAAGTTGATAACATAGCCTCTCACTATTGTAGATTTAGACCAAAATGAACAGATACAGATGAGCAGTAAAGAATATTTACCAACTATCTTAGGATTCACTTTATTGATACACTTTATACCAAAATGTGACGGTATTCTCAATATCCATTAAATTATGCATATTTTAGCTAAATCTGAATTACCTTCTTTGATCTTGCTGTATTTTGTCCTCATTTCCCAGGAGAACCTGAAGAAACTTTTAGAAATTTATGAGATGTTGGGAGAAGAAGAGGATATTGTAAATCCTTCAAATGAACTAATAAAAGAAGGACAAATCCTCAAACTAGCAGCTCGGAACACATCAGCACAAGAGCGCTACCTCTTCTTAGTGAGTACTGTGGTGCTGGCAGGCTGCAAACCAGCCATTCGCTAGAACTCCTGGACATATCATGGAGATGTGACAATCTTCCTTACTTCCAGAATAACTACACCCAACCTGCTTCGGCCAACAGTCTCAGGATTTTCTGTGAGAGAATGTCTTCAGAACTGTAAAAAGTATGCCTTCACTCTGTGAGCTAATCAACTATAGCAGGCCATGCTGAAGCCTTCCATGACATGTGCACGATTTACATTCAGAAATCCTCCTTTGCTTGATTTTGGTTTTGCTTTCCTTATGTGCTTATAGTCTAATGAGTGTTTCTATTTTATGTTGCCACAGTTTCCTGTGACAGTCACTAGCCTGCAGTATCTGTAGAAAGATGAGTGTGCCCCACAGTCTTCAGCACAGTCCACCCCTGCCCCATCCTTAGCTTTCTGAAAATGGCAGTTCATCTAGGACTTACCTCAAACAGGGACATACATGGACAAAATTTTTATAAGGTTCTATCCACATTACTTTTATTCTCTGTTATTAAACTAAATTCTGATTCTATACCTAAAACAGATGAAACAGACCAAAGCCGTGGCTAGTGCATAATAAACTAACATTGACTAGTAACTCAGCAAATGTTACCCATTATGACTATTGAGATAACTTGGTAAAAAGTCTGTCTAGTGACTTGCTCCCCTGATTCTCAGCATTCATTTTACCATTTGTAATGAGTTGTCTTTATGGCCTAAGAAATTCTAGAAGATTATTTCCATCTTTCTTTGAAAAAAATGCTAAGAGTTGTCATCCAAGAAATTTTTCATATCCTACAGTGTTTTTAAATTTTTTATCACATATATTGATTTGTGTTTGTGTGGTGTGTGTGTGTGTGTGTGTGTGTGTGTGTGTGTGTGAGTAGGAAGTTAATTGTGGGGTGGTAACCATATGTGAATGTGTGAGTGTACGTAAGTGAATAGAGGGGTGAGTTGTGTGGGATATGGTCAATGTATATGGGGGTGAGTGTGTGTTGGAGGGTGAGTGGGTGAGGGTGAGTGAGGGATGGGGTGCATGTGTTTGTGTATATGTGTGTGTGTATGCCTCCGTGTCTGAACCGTGACACGTGTAGAGGTCAGAAAATCTTACAGGAGTAATTTCTTTCCTTCTACTATGTGTATTCTGGGGATTGAGCTCAGGCTGTCAGGCTTGGAGTCCAGCATCTTTACCTGCTGAGCCTTCTCAACAGACACACACTGTAGTATGTAGCTTTCATTGCCATGCCTGAGCTCCTGGAATGGGCTGTGCTACCAGTCCCCACCCAATTTCCCTTGAATCTATGGATAAAAGACACAGATACACATGTTGTTCATTTTCAATTTGCCTCCTTGGCACAATTGCTGGACATTATTAAATTCATGAGGCCCGTATCAATAATAATCTTAGCTCCACACCTCCCACCTGCCCTAAACTTTAGTTGCTTAGTTAAATCTAGTCCCTGCTAAATGTCCTTGACAACCCACCTATAGGAGTGGCCTGTGTGGCCACTCCTTTTCAAGATTTCACATGGCTAGTCAACTTTTCTCCATCAGAAGCATTGTGGACACCCCTTTCTCCTCTCCTTGCATCTCTCTGCTTCCCTCTAGAGACCCAGAAGTCCCGCCTATCCCTTTCTCCCAACAATCAACCCATAGCTTCTTTGCTGACAGATCAAGAACCAATTAAGGAACAGAACCTTAGCATCAGAACTATCCCTACAGCACATTTTTTGTTTTCTCTCTTTTTTTTTAAAAGAATAGTTTGTTACCACACTACCCACTATTTCATTCTAAGATTATTAACTCAAAAAATTAAAAAACAGATATTCATACAAAAGCAAAGTATGGTATATTCTAAGCAATGAAGTTGTTAAGTCAACAAAAGTTGAACTCATGACTTCCTTCCCTCCTACTGCATCTATTTAGTGTTGCTTGTATGCACATGTGTTTAGGACTGATCACCTACATGTGATAGGATAAACCATCAGGGAGCTTGTTCCTGAAGGAAACTAGTTTTCTCTTTCAGGAGGCATTGATTGTTTGTAGCTCTTCATCAAGGGATGGAACCTCGTAAAATTTCCTCATCCACATAGGCATGTCAACTGGTATTGTCATTATGCAAATTTCAAGGGTGTAGCTTCCCTGTAAAGGCAAAATCTACTAGCAGGCATCCAATCTTTTTTGCATCTCTTACACAATGTTCCTTGAGCCATGGGTAAAGGATGTTGTAAATGTACCCATTGGGGTTGAGCACCTACAAGCCCTTATTTTCTACATTGTGAGCAGTTGTAGATCTATGTAATGGACTCTTATCTGTTGCAAGAAAGAAATTTCTTTGATAAGGGGCAAGAGCTATACTTATCTAGAGTATAAAGCTAATTATTTAGTCTGCATTTAAAATTAGTTAGAAAAACAATAGTAGTAGAGTCTTGTAGGGTCTATGGCCTCTCCAGCTTTGGGTAGTTGACTAGGTTCAGAGTTATGAATTCTCTCTTGTTGAATGGGCCTTGAGTCTAGTTAGGCAGTTGTTAGCTACCTCCAAGATAAAAGTACCACTACTTCAGTATAGGAGATATTTTTCCCAGCCAGTCACTCAATGATAATTATAGATATTGTCCAAATTCACTGTAAAAATTCTTCATTTTTTTCTAGGTAGAAGTGCTTCATTTGGTTATAGTTTTATACATAGCAAAATGGGAAACAGAAGCATACAATAATCATGCCAGAGTTTCAAGTTCTATTCAGAAGTCCATTGCAAAATGTAGGTTTCTTTATTGTTTAGAGCATGATTGTCATTGAAAGTACTGATCGCAAGGGGAGGAAGTATACCTACCATGGAGAGGAGCAACAGAGAAGCCCATAAAATCCATTAAGAGAGAGAGAGAGAGAGAGAGAGAGCAAGCACCAAAAGTAAGCAAGAGCCTTTGTGGTTTACAAAGGAAACAATGACCAAATGAAAGGCTTAGAATTCCAGGATTGAGCAGTTTCAGTGGGATCTGGAGCATAGGAGTCACCATCCAGTACCTGGCTTTGGGGTGATGAGGGTAAGGGATGGTGGTTCAGGTAAATAAAGAATATCTGAATATTGCCTCTGGTTAGTTGGATAAAAGGGAAGGCGTGTTTTCATTTAACAGTGTGGCCTGAGTGATCCCTTTAGTGTCAATAAGGTATGAAGTTGTCAAAGAATCAAATATGTGGAATAGGAAAACCTGCTTTTTACTGGACAGAAACTCTCAGAGTCAGTGCCTTCCTCCCACCATGGTCCCTTGGTATTCTCCTTGTTTCTGTGGATTCCCCAGTGTACTGTCTGATTTTATGTTAACTTGACACAAGTTTGAGTCATCAGAAGAGCCTCAGTTGAGAAAATGCTTCCATGAGATCCAGCTGTAAGGCATTTTCTCAATTAATAATAATGAAGGAGACCCAGCCCATAGTGGGCAGACACATCCCTAGGCTGATGGTCCTGGGTTCTATAAGAAAGCAAGTTGAGCAAGCTATGAGGAACAACTCAGTAAGCAGCACTCTTCCATGGCCTCTGCATCAGTTCATGACTCCAGGTTTCTGCCCTGCTTGAGTTTCTGTCCTGACTTCCACAGTGATGGACTATGTGATCTGGAAGTGTAAGCCAAATAAACAATTTCCTCCCCAACTTGCTTGGCAGTCAGGATGTTTAGTCACAGTAATAGTACCCTGGCTAAGACATTCAAGTCACATCTGAAGATTCAAATCTAGGATCCACAAATAAGTAAAAAACATGTGACTTTTATCTTGATGGGTCTGTGTTACTTCACCCAGCAAATACATTGTTTCCATCCATTGGCATGCAGATTTCTTTATTTTGCTTTACAGCTGAGTGGAATTCCACTATGTATATTTACTATATTCTCGTTATTCTTTTATCACATGGAGAGCAGACAGGTTGTTTCCCAACTATTGTAAATAGAGTAAAAATTATCTATGAAAAATATTGATTCTTTTGGACATGTGGCAAGGAATGCTATAGCCAGGTCCTATGGTTGATATTCTTAAAAGATAAGGCTTTTTGAAAGTTTTTCACACTGATTTCCATAATGGCTATACAAGTTTGCACTCCGAACAGTAATGAAGGTATGTTCCCCTTTCTCTACATGCTTGCCAACACTTGTTTTCAGGATCTTGGTTACATTGACAGGGATAAGAAATCTCAAATTTGCATGTCCCTGATTCTAAGGATGTAAAACACTGTTTATGGTATTTCTTAACCATTTTAGTTTCTTCTTTTGAGAACTCTGTTTCCATTATCCATTTCTAATTTGGGTCATTTATTTTCATGACTCTTCATTTTTTGAGTCTTTTGAGTAGTTATTTGCATAACAATCCTTTGTCTGATATACATACATCTAGCAAAGAATCTCTTGCATGCTATGGGCTACCTTTTCACTCCTTTTTCCTTTGCCACACAGAAGCTTATTGGCTTGAGGAGGTCCCATTTGTCTACTATTGGCCTTAATTCCTGAGTTAATGGAGTCCTATGCAAACAGTCCTTTCCTATAATTCTATTATGTAGGGTACAATCTTTGTTTTCTTCTCAGTTTCCCTGACTCTAGTTTCACATTGAGGTCTTTGATCCATTTGAAGTTGATTTTTGAGCAAGTTGATAGGTCTGGGACTGATTTCATTTTTCTATATGGACATCTACTTTTCCTATCACCCTTCGTTGAAGATATTGCCCTTTATTCACTGAGTTTCTGACATCTTTGTGAAATGATATGAATACTCAGTTTTGAGTCTTCTATATTGTTTAGTTAGTCTTTATGTCAGTACTATACTGCTTATATTATTATAACTCTGTAATATATCTTGAAATCTGGAATGGTAGTCCCTCCTTTTGGTTCAGGATTGTTTTATCTATATGGGGTCTTTTGTGGTTCCATATGAACTTTGGAATTTATTTTCTATTTCCATGAAGAATGATGTGGGCAATCTGTGAATGCTTTTTGGAAAAATGCTCATTTTCAAAATTCTACCAATCTATAAGCATAGGAGGCCTTTCTATTTCCTAGTATTTTTCTCAATATCCTTCTTCAAAGTTTAAAGGGGTGTGTGTGTGTGCAAGCATGCGTGTGGTCTTTCATCTTTTTTATTAGATTTACTCCTAGATTTTGTTTGAGGCTATTGCAAATGTTGGTGTGCTCTTGATCTCTTTCTCAGTAGAGGAGGCTATGAAGGTCACCTTGGTGCTGCCCAGAAACCAGACACAGGCCCCAAATGTTTTCTTTAACAGGTTATTTCCATATCAAAGCCTGTCCCAATTCCACCAGAACCCAAAAAACAACAGTTATCAAGTCTGGCCTTTCCTTATAACCTAATAGCTCATTCTAAGTTCAAGGTCCACCTTTGGAATCCTGTACACTGACAAATACATAAATTTAAAGTTTTTATTCTCAGTTTACTAGATAGAGTAAGAAACTCCAGATTGCTTACTGAGTATGTAATAAAGTATGTGTACAATGTAAAGTATATTGTATTATGTCTTTAAACTTTATACTGCCTAGTTATTGAAACAAGTTCCTGTACTTTCTAACACTTTGGATTCCATCAGCATTGCAGCTTATACTTCCTAGTGATTATTAACATTAGTTCTTCTCCTTTGTATAAAAGAGGAGTTGCTACTATACACACTACACTCTCATCCACAATGCTGGCTGGAGGTTAAACAACAGTATCCTCAGGGGCAGTGCTTGACCTGTAGAATTGTGACTAACACATTGGAGAATATGCTATCTTTTCTTCTAATTTCCAAAGAGTCACTAATATAGAATGTAGGAAGATAACTGAGGAACAAATAAGTTCCTGAGGATTTTTTAAGCTTTTTAATACTATTTCATTCACATAGATAGTGTATTTCGATCATATTCTGTCCCCATTACCCTCTCTTAGCAGCTCCTATTAAGTTGAATCCCTCCTTCCTGGCTGCATATCTCTCTCTCTCTCTCTCTCTCTCTCTCTCTCTCTCTCTCTCTCTCTCTTGTTGGCTGACCTGATGTCTTTAATTAGGGTTGCTTAGATAAGATTTAGTGTGGAGTTATATACCATAGTATAGAATACTATACAGCTGAGGAAAATTACTCCTTTTCCCATAGATGATGAGATTGTTTTTTAGCAGGTGTCACCTTTTTTTGCATGTCTTATGCAGATAGCAGCCATGAGTAGGTGATAAATGCAGGTATCTATTTAGAGTTAAGCTCTCCACAATCATTTATTTTCAGCACCTTTAGCAAGCATGCATCTCTGCATTTACTTCAAAGAGAAAGTTTCTCAAATCAGAGCACAAAGTAGCCTTTGTTTATGTATATAAACATAAAGCAGCTTGACAGGTTCATTTAGCAATACGTCAGTAGTAAATACCATGTTATTTCTTCAATAAATTTCCCACTTGTAGAATCCAAATCCAGTCAGAACATATTTGGTTCCCTCCATCAGTCGTGCCCCTACTGCATCAGTGGACACATCTGACAGTTGATATTGTAGCTCACTAGATTAGATCCTCAGGATAATGAGACCAATGATAACTCTGTACTCAGCAGCTACATAGAACCTTCCAGTACTGTGAAAACTAGCATTGAAGAGGAAACTTCCAGCTCAGTTTTGAATTTCTCCATACTCTGCACCCAAAATGTATTCAGCAAAAGGGTCTTACCATGTAGTTTTGACATACAACTGAAAGTGGCAATAGTGTCTCTTGATGCTGCATTTTTTTTTCCTGATAGAGTATATCCATTGCTAGCAAAAGAGGGTTTACTATGAAAATGAAACTCATGGAAAGTATTAAGTGATATACATTATACCATTTTGGAAGAAGGGAAAAGTACAAAGTATATTTCATAGAGAAGGAACCTATTCAGATACATGATATATTTTGTATGATTCCTGTAACCACTAGGTTTCTAACATTTATTTCCTATTTTAAGTTCTACCTTATAAAGAAATGCAAAATGTGTCCATTTTTATTGTGTGATTTATTTATCTTACAATTCAGTCACCCTTTAGTTCATTTGTTATGAATTTGTTCAATGAGTATTTAATTGAATTATAATAAAACAGGTAGTGACATCTGCCTATATCCACAGCACTTGGAACATAAGACTGTAAATTTAACACCTATCCTGGTTACTTAGCATATTAATGAAGAGGAAAAGAAAAGTCATATGCTCTTTTTTTTTTAATTTTATTTTCTAAGTTTTTTTTTATTTACATTCAAAATCATTTCCCCTTTCCTGTTTCCTCCCTCCCCGAAAGTCCCATAAGCCCCCTTCCCTCCCTCTTTTCCCCATTCAACCCCCTCTTGCTTCTCTGTCCTGGCGTTCCCCTACATTTCAGTCTTTCCAGGACTAGGGGTCTCTCCTTCCATCTTCTTAGAAATCTATTGATATGCAAATTGTGTCTAGGGTATTCCAAGATTCTGGGTTAATATCCCCTTATCAGTGACTGCATACCATGTGTGTTCTTTTGTGATTGGGTTACCTCACTAAGGATGATATTTTCAAGTTCTGACCATTTGCCTAGGAATTTC
The DNA here is from genome assembly GCA_036184795.1 of Tokudaia tokunoshimensis. Classification (NCBI taxonomy): domain Eukaryota; kingdom Metazoa; phylum Chordata; class Mammalia; order Rodentia; family Muridae; genus Tokudaia; species Tokudaia tokunoshimensis. Next base: position 2,220,359 of record BTHU01000015.1, on the reverse strand, counting down.
GTGAATTCATTGTTTTTAACTGCAGAGTAGTATTCCATTGTGTAAATATACCACATCTTCTGAATCCATTCCTCCATTGAGGGACATCTGGGTTCTTTCCAGCTTCTGGCTATTATAAATAAGGCTGCTATGAACATAGTGGAGCATGTGTCCTTATTGCATGCAGGTAAAGCCTCTGGGTATATGCCCAGAAGTGGTATAGCTGGATCCTCTGGGAGTGTCATGCCCAGTTTTGTGAGGAACCGCCAGACTGCTTTCCAGAGTGATTGTACCAGCTTGCAATTCCACCAGCAGTGGAGGAGTGTTCCTCTTTCTCCACATCCTCGCCAACAACTGCTGTCTCCTGTGTTTTTGATCTTAGCCATTCTGACTGGTGTGAGATGGAAACTATTCTCAAGAGTAAAAGAACCTCTGGGGGAATCAGTATCCCGGACCTCAAGCTGTACTACAGAGCAATAGTGTTAAAAACCGCATGGTATTGGTACAGTAACAGGCATGTAGATCAATGGAACAGAATTGAAGACCCAGAAATGAATCCACACTCCTATGGTCACTTGATCTTTGACAAAGGAGCTAAAACCATCCAGTGGAATAAAGATAGCCTTTTCAACAAATGGTGCTGGCTCAACTGGAGGTCACCATGCAGAAGAATGCAAATTGACCCATTCTTATCTCCTTGCACTAAGCTCAATTCCAAGTGGATCAAGGACCTCCACATAAAACCAGACACACTGAAACTAATAGAAAGGAAACTAGGGAAGAACCTTGAACATATGGGCACAGGGGAGAATTTCCTGAACAGAACTCCAATAGCTTATGCTCTAAGATCAAGAATAGACAAATGGGACCTCATTAAATTACAAAGTTTTTGCAAGGCAAAACACACTGTCAAAAAGACAAAGTGGCAACCAACTAACTGGGAAATGATCTTTACCAACCCTACATCTGACAGAGGGCTAATATCCAATATATACAAAGAACTCAAGAAGTTAAACTCCAGAGAGGCAAGTAACCCTATTAAAAAATGGGGTACAGAGCTAAACAAAGAGTTCTCGCCTGAAGAATATCTAATGGCTGAGAAGCACCTAAAGAGATGTTCATCATCCTTAGTCATTAGGGAAATGCAAATCAAAACAACCCTGAGATTCCATCTCACACCAGTCAGAATGGCTAAGTCATATGCTCTTAACAACAAAAATTAAAAAAAAATAGTGGTATTTCTGTCCAGTTATATTAGTCAAACTTTGTTTTCTTAAATATTCCTGTTTCGTAATTCATATTCTGTTTCTCTGCAGTTCAACAACATGTTGCTATATTGTGTGCCCAGATTCAGCTTGGTGGGTTCAAAATTCACAGTCCGAACCAGAGTTGGCATTGATGGAATGAAAATTGTGGAGACTCACAATGAAGAATATCCACACACTTTCCAGGTGTCTGGTAAAGAAAGAACCCTGGAGCTGCAGGCCAGGTGAGAGAGCCAATCTTGCCATAGCTTCCTGAAAACATCAGGATAAGTCATAAATGGTCTTGTAGTGGTGATGATGGTGGTGGTGGTGGTGGTGGTGGTGGTAGTCATAAACGAATACCCTAAAACCTCTGAAAATCTGACTAAGTGGAAATTGGGGCTCATTGAGAGTTCATCATGTCTTTCCTCTGATCTCTGTATTGCCAAGGAACAGCGGCATATAGTAGGCATCAGTCAAGTGTCTGAAGAGTGGCAAGGCATTTAGGGAGTGAGGCTGCTGCAATTTAATCTTGAGACCTGTAGGAAAAGACTCTATCTTAAGCCTCCTCATCCCAGGGCATTTTTTTGTCATCATCATCATCATCATCATCATCATTTATTAAAGGTAAAACTACAGTTTTAAATCCTAGATAAAACTAACAAAGAAAATTTTTATGGGCATAGAAACTGTAACCAGACAATAAAAGAATTCAAGAAAGTTAGAGGTGAGCTGTCTAATATCAAAAAAAATTACAAAACCATGTGGCATATTTAACACTTGAAGATCCTTTATGAACCTCACCATTTACTTCCACATGCTGAAATTCTCAGCTCTGATAACAAACTGATACAAAGACAAGTCTGTGAGCATGAGACATGGCAGGAGATGACACAGGAGAAGCAGCAGCGCACCACCAAAGGAAAATGCTGGGTCACACTTACACACAAGTTTCACAAGAAAGAAAACCTGAATTGAAAACCATAAAATGGGGCAGGAGAGGTGATCCAGGAGTTAAGAGCACTTACTTTACTGTTTTGCCAGAGGACTAGAGTTTGGTTCCCAGCATCTATATCTCATAACTGGGTTCTGCAGGCCCTGCATACACATAAGATATCAGTTACATACTCAGGCACATATATGCATGTATAAAATAATGAATAAATAAAATTTTAAAAATATATAAAATAAAAATTCAACCAAAAACAACTCTTATACGACCCCTCCAAAAACTAGCAATCCTATAGTAAAAGCCAACAGTGAATACAACTTGAAATAACTTCCAAACAAAGAATTTTTCAGTAACTTTGCTTTTGCTTTTTTTTTTTTGATATTTTCTTTATTTACATTTCAAATGTTATCCCCTTTCCCAGTTTCCCCCCTCCCGGAAAGCCCCTATCCCATCCTCCCTCCCCCTGCTTCTTTTTTTTTTTCTATTTTGACTGAATTTTATTCAATAATCACTTTTATAAATCTTTGATGATATAACAAACAAATAAAAGTTATATTTTGAAGATGCATGAAAAATAAAACAAATTTATTTCCAAATGATTCTTAGTTCAGCACTCAATCTTTTTACTCATTCATATTCTTTCCCTAAGATTTCCCTTGGCGTCACTTTCTCTGTTTCTTTTGTGGAAAACTGGCCACCAAACCCTATCTTCTTTTGATTGGCTGATTGAGTACTTCTCCCTACTCTGTTCCAGTTTCTCAACATTTTAAAACTGCTTCTAAGTAACTCACTAATCCAGATACCTTCCAAAACACTGACTCTCCAACCTTGGAGGGAACTATAGTCCTCTGAAGGTTTATTCAAACAGAGAATGCTGGACCTCAGCCAATACCTGTCCCAAAATGCCCAGCCCCCCCCCCCAAATCCTAGTTTCTGATGCTTATCAGGGTTTTGAAGTTTAGGCTAAGACCTAACTGTGAATTTCTTACTTTTTTTTTGTCTTTTTATGTTCATTTAATAACATTTCCATCAATTTTATGATTGGTATAAAAATACATATTATGTTGAATATAATAAAACATAAAAATTAAAATTAAAAAAGGGGGAAAGTCTCAACAACAACAAGCTCAGGGTCAGATAGTTTTAGTGCAGAATTCTCCCAGACGTTAATCTTCTAATAAGAAAATGTAACCCTGAGAGTGGAGCAGAGACTGAAGGAAAGGCCATCCAGAGGCTACCCTACCTAGAGATCCATGCCATCTTCAGACACCAAAATCCAGACACTATTGCTGATGTCAAGAAGTTCTTGCTGACAGGAGTCTGCTATAGCTGTCCCCTGAGAGACTCTGCCAGTGCCTGACAAATACAGATACAGATGCTTGCAGCCAACCATCAGACAGGGCACAGGACCCCAATGGAGGAGTTAGGGGAAGGAATGAAGGAGCTGAAGGGGTTTACAACCCCATAGGAAGAACAAACGTATTAATTAACTAGACCCCTGAGATCCCAGGAACTAAACCCTCAACCAAAGAGTACATACGTAGCAGAGGATGGCCTTATCTGACATCAATAGGAGGGGAGGCCCTTAGTCCTGTGGAGGTTCCATACCCCAGAGTAGGGGGATGCTAGAGTGAGAGGCTATAGTGAGTGGTTGGGGTATCAAATCTTTGCATTAAATATAACACCTAGGTGTATCAGCACCTGTGAAGAGAAAAAACCCATAGGTGGGGAAACTGAGGTTGATATAGATGAGCCAATATCTGGCTTTTTGCTCTACTGAGAGACATAAGATCTGGGTCACATGTCCCTGTCTACAGACTTCTGAATTTTGAGGAGAGATATGAGTCTCTCAGACAGGACCTATACTTCATACAGTCAAACCTAAACTTATTAACTAGTTCACTGATCATGTGGCTGCAGGCACAGTATTTTGAAAGATGGCTGATCTGGGAAATGGCACAGAATTCAAGTGACTAGACATTCTTGCTGGTACATGGAGCTGAATGACCTGCAAAAGAACTCTTCCTGAGGTAGCCAATAGTTGCCCTGAGGGACAAAAGTAAAGGAAAACTTCTCCCATCTGAGAAGACCACAGGCACAGGTACCACTGGGTACCTGGAGGAGTAGATAAGGCTCAGGATCTCAGCTGGTATCTCCTGCCATGAAGTCGGCAAAGCTGATCACCAAGGTAACTGAGCAATCTTCAGACAGATGCAGCAGTATGGGCAGGCACTTCCTCTGAGCAGCGCTTTCTTTCTAGAGCCCTGCTTGGTGGCAGAGAAAGAGCATGACTTACAAAGTGAATACAAGTACAAACAGCTCACCAGTAGAGCGAGTGATTCAAGAACCACAGGAGCTACAGGGATAATGCCACCACTAGTCCTCAGACTCTAGCTGTCCAGGTAGCATATCTTCTGTGCCCCTCAATATCCTGTGATACATCATTTGCCAGAGCATGGAATGAGTTTTCAGTATTTCTCTGAGGTACATCTGTCATATCAAAGGCAACCTCCAGTTCTCCAAGGTTCATACCAATGGCAACCAGCCTCCAGGTTCTCATATCTCAAGGATATTTCCTGGCACAAAAACACCTAGATTTTCATGCCTCCCCCTGCTTCTATGAGGGTGTTCCTCCACCCACCCCACTCCCACCTCCCTGCCCTCAATTCCCCTACACTGGAACATCTATCAAGCCTTCATAGGACCAAGGACCTTTCCTCCCAATGATGCCTGACAAGGCAATCCTCTGCTACATATGCAGCTGGAGCCATGTATACTCCTTGGTTGATGGCTTAGTCCCTGGGAGCTCGGGGGGGGGGGGGGCGGGGGTCTGGTTAGTTGAAATTGTAGTTCTTCCTATGAGGTTGCAAACCCCTTCAGGTCCTTCAATCCTTCCTCTAACTCCTCCATTGGGGTCCCCATGGAGCTCCAATGGTTGGCTGTGAGAATCTGCTTCTGTATTTGCAAGGCTCTGGCACGGCCTCTCAGGAAACAGCCATATCAGACTCCTTTCAGCAAGCATTAGCATTTCTTGGCATCCAAAATAGTGCTGGGGTTTAGTGGCTGTATATGGGATGAAACCAAGGTGGTACAGTCTCTGGATGACCTTCTCTACAGTCTCTGCTCTACACTTTATCTCCATATTTACTCCTGTGAGTATTTTGTTCCCCTTCTTAGAAGAACCAAAGCACCCCCACTTTGGTCTTCCTTCTTGAGCTTCATGTGGTCTGTGAATTGTATCTTGAATATTCTGAGCTTTTGGGCTAATATCCAGTTATCAGTGAGTGTATACCATGTGTGTTCTTTTATGATTGTATTACCTCACTAAGAATATTTTATAGTTCCATCGATCTGCCTAAGAATTTCATGAATTCATCATTTTTAATAGCTGAGTAGTAGTCCATTTTCTGTACCATATTTTCTGTATCCATTCCTCTGTTGAAGGACATTCGGGTTCTTTTCAGCTTCTGGCTATTATAAATAAGGCTACTATGAACATAGTGGAGCATGTGTCCTTATTACATGTTAGAATATCTTCTGAGTATATGCCCAGGAATGCTATTGCTGGTTCCTTAGGTAGTACTATGTCCAATTTTCTGAGGAGCTGTCTGACTGATTTCTAGAGTAGTTGTACCAGCTTGGAATCCCACCAGCAATGGAGGAGTGTTCCTCTTTCTCCACATCCTTGCCAGCATCTGCTGTCACCTGAGTTTTTAATTTTAGCCATTCCTACTAGTATGTGGTGGAATCTCAGGGTGGTTTTGATTTGCATTTCCCTGATAACTAAGGATGTTGAACATTTCTTTAGGTGTTTCTTGGCCATTCGATATTCTTTAGGTGAAAAATCTTTGTTTAGTTCTGTACCCCATTTTTTAATAGAGTTATTTGATTCTCTGGAGTCTAACCACTTGAGTTCTTTGTATATATAGGATATTTGCCTTCTATCAGATGTAGGATTGGTAAAGATCTTTTCCCAATCTGATGGTTGCTATTTTGTCCTATTGAGAGTGTCCTTTGCCTTACAAAAGCTTTGCAATTTTATGAGGTCCCATTTGTTGATTCTTGATCTTAGAGCATGAGCTATTGGTGTTCTGTGAAGGAAATTTTCCCCTGTGCCCATGTGTTCAAGGCTCTTCCACACTTTCTTCTCTAGAAGTTTCAGTGTATCTGGTTTTATGTGGAAGACCTTGATCCCCTTGGACTTGAGCTTTGTACAGGGAGATAAGAATGAGTTGATTTGTATTTTTCTTTCTTTTTTATTTTCAAATCCATACAATAATCAATTTATTTGTCACAGTGTATTTTATAACTAAAAATATGAAATTACTTGTACAATAAAGCCAATATTAAACTCCTTGTTCTTCAGTTTAACAAATAAGAACATTAGTATTTCTTTTAGGCTTATGAGTTTTAAAGGATTCTAGCACATTAATATAAACTCTGACAAAATGCTGACAAATTTAGAATCTTCTTCTCTTTGATGGTTGCCTCTTCCAACATGTGTCATTGAACAAGTTTCTGCCTATATCACCAGTGTTTATCCCATGTCAGAACTTGATTCATCCCATCTTTGTGTATAGAACAAGATTCAGTTTCTTGTTAAGTCATCTTCACAAAAAAATGAATCTTCACTCTGGATTGAGAAAACATTTAATGATTGAACACAATGAGCATCATTAGGTGAAACAGGAACCAATGGAGATTAAAATTCCTCCTCTGGATGCTAGTGTTGACTATAGTAACACCCATGGCCAGGATCTCAGGGTCTATTTGTTACAATGGTACTTTACACTATCTCTCACAGGGATCTCAAAGGAACGCTACAGTCATTTTGCCTCTTCCTGAGATATGAAAACATAGAATTACCAGGGGACTCAATAAAGTTTAAATAACATGCAGCCTATCCAGCCTTGAGACACTAAGTGAAAGTGTCCTACCCTATAAGCAGAAGACACAAGACACTAGGCCTGAACTACATCTTTGCTTCTGTACTGTGGTGTTACAGAAGTCATCTCTTCGAATTTTGTGGAGAACCCTAGTAAGTTTGTCAGAAAACATCCCTTAGAAAAATGGAAAAACATCTTGAGAAGAAGCTATAAAATGACATTTTCTCTTATTACATGTAGACAGAGGTTATAAAGGAGTGACTGGGATGCAATGACTCTCTGGTCTCAAAGATAGTCTGCTCTTAGAACTCTCTGATACTTCCCACTGCCATTTGGAACAGGGAGCCAGGCAGCTCTAGAGCCTTCTGTGCATGGCCTGCTAGGAGAGAGTGATCTCACAGCAGTGCTTTCAAGTTTGACTAAATGGTTAATTTGGCAGTATTTAACCTGCATAGTGAGAGGGAAATCTAAATGTTCTGAGGCTCCTCATTCCTTTGTAGGCTGTTGAGTAGCAATGTTCATTGTGCTTAATTCAGATTAATCTGAACAGAAAATTTTGACTTTCACTGTTTGTTAAGTGCTTGCTGTCTGCAGATTCAAGGACTTGCATTCAACCAGACACATAGTCAGAAGGAGCCAAGTTTCTGCCTTTTCATTTTATTTCTTTCAGTAATAGAATATTTGGGTCATTGGAGCACCCTGAGTTGTGGAAAAGCCCTCATGTCAGAGAATTTGGGAAAGTGAGCATGGTGCTATGTTTATTTGAAACTGTTCATTCTATAATTTTCTATCAGTATGATCAAAGGGTGTGGGGAGAGATTAATGGATAGTGAGTTTAAGTTCTGGAGCATTTCCTAGGGTCCCTGTTTCTTATGGGGTACAGAGGTGGATCTATCCACATGTATCATTGCACTGATCTCCCCTAAGAAAACTGTGCAGTGAGTAGCAGTCTCTGAATTCCTTACTTGAAGCTTGGACAGGGTGAGCATAGCTAGCAGTTGCCCACCATTCACTATTGCTAGTTCTTGTCTTTTAAAGATACATCTTTAGATGTGGAACTACACACTTATATAAATCAGATGAACTTGTACCCAGTCTAGAATTGGTTTTAGAATGGCAGGCGCATGCCATTATTATATGCCAACAAGAGGTATACACTGACACTCTATGTAAACCTGGACTTCTGCTTTGCATTTTTCTATATGCTGACCTCCAGTGGAACCAGTACCATAAAAATGCTAGCCTTTTTCCCACTGGATGGGTTTAGCTCCTTTGTTGAAGATCAAGTGACCATAGGTATGTGGGTTCATTTCTGGGCCTTCAATTCTATTCCATTGATCTTCCTGTCTCTCTCTGTACCAATACCATACAGTTATTATCACTATTGCTCTGTAATGCAGCTTAATATCAGAGATGGTGATTCCACCAGAAGTTCTTTTACTATTGAGAATAGTTTTTGCTATCTTTTTTGTTGTTATTCCAAATGAATTTGCAAATTGCTCTTTCTAACTCTATGAAGAATTGGTTTGGAATTTTGAAGGGGATTACATTGAATCAGTGGATTGTTTTTGGCAAGATGGCCATTATTACTATATTATTCCTGCCAATCCATGAGCTTGGGAGATTTTTCCATCTTCTGAGATCTTCTTCAGTTTCTTTCTTCAGAGACTTGAAGTTCTTTTCATACAGATCTTTCACTGACTTGGTTAGAGTCACATCAAGGTATATAATATTATTTGTGACTATTGTAAAGGGTGTTGTTTCCCTAATTTCTTTCTCAGCCTGTTTATCCTTTGAATAGAGAAAGGCTACTGATTTGTTTGAGTAAATTTTATATCCAGCCACTTTGCTGAAGTTGTTTATCAGCTTTAGGAGTTCTCTGGTAGAGTTCACTTAAGTATACTGTCATATCATCTGCAAACAGTGATAGTTTGACATCTTCCTTTCCAATTTGTATCCCTTTGACCTCCTTTTGTTGTCTAATTGCTCTAGCTAGAACTTCAAATACTATATTGAATAGATAAGGAGAGAGTAGACAGCCTTGTGTAGTCCCTGATTTTAGTGGGATTGCTTCAAGTTTCTCTCCATTTAGTTTTATGTTGGCTACTGGTTTGCTGTATATTGCTTCTACTATATTTAGATATGGACCTTGAATTCCTGATCTTTCCAAAGCTTTTAACATGAAGAGATGCTGAATTTTGTCAATTGATTTTTCAGCATCTATTGAAATGATCATGTATTTTTTTTCCTTTGAGGTTGTTTATATAGTGGATTATGTTGATGGATTTCTGTATATTGAACCATCCCTGCATCCCTGGGGTAAAGCCTACTTGATTGTGGTGAATGATCATTTTGATGTGATCTTGGATTCAGTTGGGAAGAATTTTATTGAGTATTTTTGCATCAATATTCATAAGGGAAATTGGTGTGAAGTTCTCTTTCTTTGGTCCTTGTGTAGTTTAGGTATAAGAGTAATTGTGGCTTCATACTACAAATTGGGTAGTGTTCCTTCTCTTTCTATTTTGTGGAATAGTTTGAAGAGGATTGGCATTAGGTCTTCATAGAGGTCTGATAGAACTCTGCATTAAGCCCATCTGGCCCTGGGCATTTTTGGTTGGGAGACTATTAATGACTTCTATTTCTTTAGGGGATATGGGATTGTTTACATCATTTATCTGATCCTGTTTTAACTTTGGCACCTGTTGTGTGTCTAGAAAATTGTCCATTTCATGCAGATTTTCCAATTTTGTTGAGTATACGCTTTTGTAGTAGGATCTGAGTATTTTTTGAATTGCCTCAGTTTCTGTTGTTATGTCTCCCTTTTCATTTCTGATTTTATTAATTTGGATACTGTCTCTGTGTCCTCTGGTTAGTCTGGCTTATGTATCTTGTTGATTTTCTCAAAGAACCTGCTCCTGGTTTGGTTGATTCTTTGTTTAGTTCTTTTTGTTTCTACTTTGTTAATTTCAACCCTGAGTTTGATTATTTCCTGCCTTCTACTCCTCTTGGGTGTATTTGCTTCATTTTGCTCTAGAGCTTTCAGGTGTGCTTTCAAGCTGTTATTGAAAGCTCTCTACAGGTTTTTTGTTTTTGTTTTTTTTTTTTTTAAGATACTTAAAGCTATGAGTTTTCCTCATACCACTGCTTTCATGATGTCCCATAAGTTTTGGTATGATGTGTCTTCATTGTCATTAAATTCTAAAAAGTCTTTAATTTCTTTCTTTATTTCTTCCTTGACCAAGTTATCATTGAGGAGAACATTGTTCAGCTTCCATGTGTATGTGTGTTTTCCATTGTTTTTGTTGAAATTTAAGACCAGCCTTAGTCTGTGGTTATCTGATAGGATCTATGGAATGATTTCAATCTTCTTGTATCTATTGAGGCCTGATTTGTGACCAATTATATGGTCAATTTGGAGAAGGTACCATGAGGTGCTAAGAAGAAGGTATATTCTTTTGCTTTAAGATGAAATGTTCTATAAATATCTGTTGGGTCCATTCGATTCATAACTTCTGTTAGTTTCACTGTGTCTCTGTTTAGTTTCTGTTTCCATGATCTGTCCATTGCTGAGAGTGGGGTGTTTAAGTCTCCCACTATTATTGTGTGGGGTGTGATATGTTGTTTGAGTTTTAGTAAAGTTTCTGTTATAAATGTGGGTGCCCTTGCATTTGGAGCATAGATGTTCAGAATTGAGAGTTCATCTTGGTAGATTTTTCCTTTGATGAGTATAAAGTGTCCTTCCTTATCTTTTTTGAAAACTTTAGGTTGAAAGTTGATTTTATTTGATATTATAATGGCTACTGAAGCTTGTTTCTTGGGACCAGTTGCTCAGAAAATTGTTTTCCAACCTTTTACTCTGAGGTAGTCCCTGTCTTTGTCACTGAGGTGCGTTTCCTGTATGCAGCAAAATTCTGGGTCCTGTTTCCATATCCAGTCCGTTAGTTTATGTCTTTTTCTTGAGGAATTGAGTCTAATGATGTTAAGTGATATTAAGGAAAAGTGACTGTTACTTCCTGTTATTTTTGTTGTTAGAGGTGGAATTATGTTTGAGTGGTTATCTTCTTTGGGGTTTGTTGAAAGATTATCTTCAGGGGCTGGAGAGATGGTTCAGCGGTTAAGAGCACCAACTGTTCTTCCAGAGGTCCTGAGTTCAAATCCCAGCAACCACATGGTAGCTCACAACCATCTATAATGGGATCCAATGCCTTCTTCTGGTGTTGCTGAATACTGTGACAGTGAGCTCATATACATAAAATAAATAAAATAATTTAAAAAAAAAAGAAAGATTATCTCCTTGCTTTTTCTAGGGTGTAGTTTCCCCTTTTGTGTTAGTTTTCCATTTATCATCCTTTGAAGGGCTGGATTTGTGGAAAGATAATGTGTAAATTTGGTTTTGTCATAGAATATCTTGTTTTCTCTGTCTTTGGTAGTTAAGAGCTTTACTGGGTATAGTAGCCTGGGCCGGCATTTATGTTCTTGTTGGGTCTGGATGACGTCTGCCCAGGATCTTCTAGCTTTTGTAGTTTCTGGTGAGAAGTCTGGTGTAATAGACTGGTATTAGGTCTGCCTTTATATGTTACTTGATCTTTTTCACTTTCTCCTTTTAATATTCTTTCTTTGTTTTGTGCATTTGGTGTTTTGATTATTATGTGACAAGAGGAATTTTTTTCTGGTCCAGTCTGTTTGGAGGTCTGTAGGCCTTTTGTGCATCCATGGGTATGGGTATCTCTTTCTTTAGGTTAGGGAAGTTTTCTTCTATAATTTTGTTGAAGATATTTACTAGGCCTTTAAGTTGGGAATCTTCTATCTCTTCTATACCTGTTATCCTAAGGTTTGGTCTTCTCATTGTGTCCTGGTTTTCCTGGATGTTTTGGGTTAGGAGGTTTTTTGCCTTTTGTATTTTCTTTGACTGTTGTGTCAATGTTTTCTTTTTTAAAAATTTATTTATTTATTTATTTATTTTACACTCAAGATTTTATTCCCTTCCCAGTTCACCCTCTGATTGTTCCACATCCCATACCTCCTCCCAGGCCCCCTGTCTCCATGAGCATGTCCTCACTCCCCCAGCCCCCACTCCACCAGATCTCTAAACTCCCTGGGGCCTCCATTCTCTTGAGGATTAGGTGCAACCCCGCAGTCCTCTGCTGTATATGTGTTATAGGCCTCATATCAGCATGTGTATGCTGCCTGGTTGGTGGTACAGTGTTTGAGATATCTCAGGGGTCTAGGTTAATTGAGACTGCTGGTCCTCCTACAGGGTTGCCCTCCTCAGCTTCTTCCAGCCTTTCCATAATTCAACCATAGGAGTCAGCAGCTGTCTATTGGCTGGGTGAAAATATCTGGATCTGACTCTTTCAGCTGTTTGCTGGGTCTTTCAGAGGGCAGTCATGACAGGTCCCTTTTTATGGGCGCTCCATAGCCTCAGTAATAGTTTCAGGACTTGGGACCTCCCCTTAAGCTGGTTCCCACTTTGGTCTCCTCTCCATTTCCATCCATGCAGTTCATATATTCTTTTGAGAACTAAATTCAGATACATAGCCCATTTTTAATTTGGTTATTTGTCTTTTTGTTTGCATATTTTTTATTTCAGTACCTTAATGGTTTCATTAATATATTTTTGTAATATATCTTGAACTTGAGAGCTTCAATTCCTCCATAGCTGATGTGGGAATAACAAGTCTTTTGTGGTTCTCTATGAATGTAAGGATTTAGTGTCCATTTCTGTGGAGAATATTGTATATATTTTGATTAGGTTTATATTGAATCTGTAAATTTCTTTTGATGGGATGGTCATTTCTCAATATTAATTCTACCAATCCATGATAATAAGAAGACTTTCCATCTTCTAGTGTATTCCTCTGTCACTTTTTGTAGAGATTGAAAGTTTTCATTGTAAAGATTTCTAACTCCTTATTCATGGGTGTGATGCATTGAATTGTTATTGTTGGTTTGGGTTGGGTTGGTTTGATTTTTTTTTTTAATTTGTTGTTGTTTAAGGCTACTGCTAATGAAGTATGTGATCTCCTTTTCAGTATGTTTGTAAGTGGTATATAGATAAACTACTAGTTTTGTAACTTAATTTTATAGCCTGCCACTTTGTTGAGGTCTTTGATTGTTGCTAGTTTTCTGGTAGACTTTTTTGGGATCTCTTATGTACAATATCATATCATCTGAAAAGAGAGAAAATTTGACTTCCTTTCCTATTTGTATCTCTTAGATTTTCTTTTCTTGTCTTTTGCTCCAGTGAGTCCTTCAAGTACTATACTGAAAAGTCCTAGAATAGTAGATAGCCCTGTCTCATTCCACAATGTAGTTCTGGATTGTTTCATGTTTTTCTTCTTTTAGGATAATGATGGCTATGTATTTGTTTTATATAATCTTTATTATGTTAAGGGATGTTCCCTCCAATCCTATTCCATCTAAGACTTTTACTATCAGGACTTGTTGGGTTTTATCAAATGCATTTTTTGCCTTGAGATGATCATATGATTTTTGCCTAGGAATCTGTTTATGTTATATATTACATTTATTGACTTGTGCATATTGGAATGATCCCTGCACTTCTAGGATAAATCCAACCTGAGCATAGTAGATTATCTTGATATAAGCCTACATTGAAGCTACTTGTATATATAAGTAAGATTGAGCTGTAATTTGGGTTTTTATTTCATCTTTACTTGTTTTCCTTTGTTTTGGGGTTGTTATTGTTTTGGAGGGTTTTATTTGGGGGTGAGGTTTTTTGCTTTTTTAGAGTAATATTGCTCATTGAACAAGTTTCAAAGTGATCCTTCTCAACTATAGTTATTCTCTAAAAGTCTGGTAGAATTCTACTATAAATCCACCTCGGCCTGGGCTTGGTTTTTAACTAGAAGATTGTTATTGCTATTATTATAATCATTATTATCTATTATATTACTGTTTCTAACTCTTCTTGTCTTGTAGATATGTTTAGGTTTTTACTTCTTTTTGGTTTAACTTTGGTATTTGATGAATTAAGAAATTCATTTACTTCCTTCAAATTTTCCAACTTAATGGAATACAGGTTTTTAAAGTATTCCCTTATCTGAATTATTTTGGTCTATTAGACTATAGTAATATTTCCATATACTTTTCTATTGTGGGTCTTCTCTTTATTATTTTTAGTACAAAGGGTCTGTTGATCTTTTATATCTTCTCCAAGAACAAGCTCTTAGAATCAATATGTTTTGTATTATTTTCTCTGTTTCTATTCCATTAATTTTGCTTTGATTTTTATTACTTCTTGCTATCTACTGAGCTTGGGTTTGTTCTTCCAAATTCTTTGAGTTGCATCAATAAATCATTTATTTGTAATTTTTTAATATGTAATTATAGACTTCCCTGTTTGAGATGCATTTATGTGAGTCTCAGAAGCTTTGTTTTCATTTTCATTTAGTTCCAGGGAACAATTGATTGTAATTAAACTGCTGCTGAACTCTTACCCCCCAGCCAGAATGTTACAGATCTTTTAAACTTGAAAACCATAAATATCAATGCCAACTTACGGTCACATGTTTCTCTCAATTAGGATTTAGGATGTTCTTTAGGAACATGTCTTTGTGGTACACTTATCCTGTTCCCATTGGTTGAGTTTATTCAACTGTGGCAGGGTGACTTGCCTAACATTCATGTCTCAACTTGCCAACCAGGTTGTCAATTACTTAGGGAGGTCTTGGAAACTTAAATTTTATTTGACCCGTATTCAAAATGGAAGTTTCATTCAAAATGACTTGTTTGGTTCCTTCTTACATTTCTTGGTTTCTCTTTGATCTATTAATCATTTAATAGTAAATGATTTTTTTTTATTTTCATTAGTTTATATACTTTTTAGAGTTTTTATGACTGTTGATTTTAAGTCTTATTTCATGATGATCAAATTTGGGAGACATGTAACTATTTAATTTTTTGTGTATTTGTTAAGATTTGTTTTGTATTCTAGCATGTGGTCTATTTTAGAGATGCTTCCATGTATGCTGAATAGAATGTGTATTCTTTGATGTTTAGGTGGAATATACTGTAGATATTGGTTAAGTCCATTTGAAGTAAGATGTCATTTGATCCTGAGGTTTCTCTGTCCAGATGACATATTTATTGGAGAAAGTGGAATGTTAAGATCAACTACTATCATTGGGTTTCTGTAATAGTAGGTTCTTTATGGAATTGGGTACACCAGAAATTGGCATTTGTGTTTAATATTATAATCGTTGCCTGATGAATTGTTCCCTTGATTAGAATGAAGGGCCCTTCTTTGAGACTTTTGATTAATTTTAGTTTAAGTCTATTTGTCAAATATTGGGTTGACAACACCTGCTTAATTCCAGATTTCAGCTTTTGGGCTAATGTCCACTTATCAGTGAGACCTCAGGAAGCTCAAGAAGAAGGAGAACTGAAGTGGGGATGCTTTGGTTTCTCTGAGAAAGGGAACAAAAAGTACTCACAGGAGCTATAAAGGAGACAAAGTGTGGAGCAGAGACTGAAGGAAAGGCCACCCAGAGACTGCCCTGCCTGGGGATTCATCCTATAAACAGTCACCAAACCCCGACACTATTATGGACAACAAGAAATTCATACCAAACGGAGCATGTCATGATTGTCCGGGGGGGGGGGGGGAGGGTCCTGCCAGAGCCTTACACATACAGAGGCAGATGTTAGCAGCCAACCATTCGACTGAGCGTGGGGTCCCCAATGGAGGAGTTGGAGGGCAGTCCAGAGGAGCTGAAGGGGTTTACAGCCACACGGCAAGAACAAGGATGTCGGCCACCCAAATGCACCAGGACTCCCAGGGACTAAACCATCAACCAAGGGGTACACATGGTTCCAGCCAAAAATGTGTCAGAGGAATGCCTCGTCGGGCATCAGTGGGAGGAGTGGTCCTTGGTCCTGTGAAGGCTCAATAGATACCCCAACAAAGGGAAATTGGCGGGGGGGGGGAGGAGTGGGGAGTGAGTGGGGTAGAGGGTCATATACTTGGAAGCAGGGGGTGGGAGAAGGGGTTGGGGGTTTTGGGGGAGGGGGGTAACCGGGAAAGGTTTTAGCATTTGAAATGTAAATAGAAAAAAAATAAAAATTAAAAATAAATAAATAAAAAGTTTTAAAAAAGAAAAAAAAATTCCAGATTTCATTTGCTTGGAATACTTTTTTTTCATTTTAAGGTAGTGCCTATCTTTAAAGCTAGATGGGTTTCTTATAAACAACAGAAAAATGGACTTTGTTTCTTAACACATTCAGCTAACCTAGTTTTTTGGTTGGAAAGTTGAGGCCATGACTGTATAGAGTTATTATTTAAAGATGTGTGTGGCTCTTCTCTGAGCAGGTGGGACCCCTTGGGTGTCTCTCCATCCAGGCACTTCAAGTCTCTGCAAGGCTATGCACTTCCTCCCCCAGAGGAAGCCAGATAAGGCAACCCAGCTAGGAAGAACATATCCCATGTACAGGCAGCAGATTTTGTGATAGCCCCTGCTCCTGTTGTTTGGGACCCACATGAAGATCAAGCTGCATGTCTGCTACATGTGTGCGGGGACAAAGATAATTTTTAAGGTTATAAGAATAATTATAATCTTTTCTGAGATTAGGTATTAGTGGTTCTTAATTGTCATATATTTTTTAAAGTATAATATTATCTTTGATCTTCTAATATGTCAAACACACAGAATCATCTGGTAGAAACTACTAGACAGTGGTTGTTAAGTAATGGTTTGCCATCAAATTGTAAGGACACCAAAATGGGTATCAAATATATGGGTACCAAAGTTAGACAGCAGTCTGATCCTGTATTAAGAAGAGCTAGAGTCTCTTTACTTATTTACAAAGTACTCCTGTATTCTCTAAGAATACAGAGTGACATTCAAATCATGCTTTCATTCACAAGTTGTAATTCTTAGTGTTCTCTTCACTCATTTTAGCTTTGTTTTTTTGTTTTGTTTTGTTTTTTAGTTCTGAGCAAGATAAAGAAGATTGGATCAAGGTACCTCCTTTATTTTATTTTTGATTTTTGGAACTCCGTGCATAAGAAATGTGTACACTGGGGCCTGGAGAGATAACTGGGTTTAGTTTCCAGGACTTGCATGGTAGCTCAAAACTATCCATAACTCCAGTTTCAAGGATGCAATGTCTTCTCACCTCTATGTGTTGTGTAAAATACATATGCCTGGAAAAACACTCATAAAATAAATTTTTAAAAAGGAATATATACATATTTAGATTTTTAAATATATAGTATAAGTTCATTTAATTTTAAAGATGATTCTCATAGTTATTTATGTTATAAACATATCTATTAATGTGTATATGATACTGTAATGTATGTTTTGTACTTAATTTACATTTTAGGCCCTTCAAGAGAGTATTGATGCTTTTCATCAAAGGCATGAAACCTTCAGAAATGCAATTGCAAAAGAAAATGACATTCCCCTAGAAGTTTCTGTAAGTTACTTCTGAAGTTAACTTTAAGATCTTAACTTTAAGATCTTTCATCTCTTGTGTTTTCAAAAGTGCTATCTAATCATTTCATTAACAAACCTTTTCCCTTGCAATCCCCAAAGAGGTTATTAAGAAATAATGTCATCCTCTTTTAAATGTCTAGAAGTGCTTTGAATTTTTTACTTCCTTTCCTAGATCTTGAGTATTGAACAACATTGATAAGTACTATTAAAAGGAATGATAGGCTGGGCAGTGGTGGCTAATGCCTTTAATACGAATATTTGGAGGCAGAGGCAGGCAGATTTCTGTGAGTTAAGGCCAGCCTGGTCTACAGAGTAAGTTCCAGGACAGCCAGGACTACACAGCAAAACCCTGCCTCAAAAAATAAATAAATAAATAAATAAATAAATAAATAACGAAAAAGTAATGATTTTTGTTCTATTAAAAGTTATCCTGTCTTTCCCATTTAGACTGCTGAGCTAGGAAAACGAGCCCCAAGATGGATACGTGATAATGAAGTGACCATGTGCATGAAGTGCAAAGAGTCCTTCAATGCACTGACCAGAAGGCGGCATCACTGTCGGGCTTGTGGACATGTAAGTGAGGCTTCTTCATTGTCACAGTTCTTAGTAATGAGTATAGGTGAAATAAAATCATCAGCCTCGAAACGAAAAACCATTAACAATCACTTAGTTAGGAAGTATGTTTTGGAACTAACTATAGGCAACTATATGCTGTTCCATGAAGAAAATGAATGTGGTCAACAAAATAACTCCTGGATTCATGGAGATTATATTATGAAGAAGAAAATAGATAAAAATTAAAATAAGTATGCATGGAATAAGAAAGAACCAGAAAGTTGAATTGGAGAATATTATTAATGGAAGAATTCTGACAACATTTAATTAGACAAAAGAAGACCTATGCTTAGGTGTCTAAAAGGAAGAATGTCCTCATCCTAGCAGGGGAATCAAGAGGAGCTTTGCACACCTCCCTGCAATAAAACAGCCATTATCCATGAGCAAAATTGTTAGGAAACCCTGTGGCTGGGCATGATAATTTAAAAACAAAACAAAAAAAAAAAAGATTAGAATGTTAATAATCAAAGAAGTCAATGTGTTTGAAAAGGTTAGAGATGGAAACTGAGTACAGGTGAAAGTTACAGCTTTTGCATGGTAGGGCAAAGTCCTCTCTTTGACCAGAAGCAAAAAAAAAAAAAAAGATGCAAGTATGATAGATGAATTGGATGGGGATTTTACTGTTTGGGCATGTCAGTAGTGAGAAATCGGGGTGTTTAAGGTCAGTGTTGTGGGAAAAGAAAAGAAAGAAAGGGCGCAGAGCTGAAGCAGCATGCTCGGGCAAGAAAGGAGCGTGGACAGCAGTGCGGTGCGTGGATCTTGAGAAGCAGAGGCAGCAATCCCACATAGGACAACCTGGTGGGAATGGCCCGAGTGGGGAGAGGGAACACTGGCAGGATGCGTGCCTGCCTCACCATGATAGCAAGAGCAGGAGGCTGTCTGGCTAGCAGGGGCAGGCCGGGAGACTCTGCTCAGAGGCGATGCCATTCTGGCATGAACCTCCCAGTACCTGTACCTGTGGGCTGTTTGGCTGAGATGCTGTTGCTGAGATGAGAGGTGGCCTGGTTGAGACGCAGCATCTCTCTCTGGCAGCTTGGGACACAGTGAGGCTAGCTCCGTGCAGTGAATTCAATAAGAGATAGCTCATAGCTTTGATACTTTATTATTAAGAAACTAAAAAGAGAAAAAGAGATAGAAAGATAAAGAGAAAGGAGAAAATAGATAAGAAAAGCCATGACCATGTGGAAAGGAGAGAAAATAGAGAGATGAGAGAGATAAGGAAAAGGAAAAGGGGGAGGGGGGGAGAGAGAGAGAGAGAGAGAGGGCGCACGAGTACAGAGGGACTCTATTTATAGTGAATCAGGTACCTCACTGTTGCCAGGTAACTGAGCGACTCTTGGAAGGTCTGGCGGCAGCCAGGTGACTGCAGAGGTGGAGTCCAATCCGAAACCTAGGGGCCTGGGGCATGGCTTCACGTGACTGATGGCTACACGATTATGACCTTGTCTCACACCAAGGTCCCACATCTCCCCCTTTTTGTTATTTTTTTTAAAGGGAGAGGGATCATTGACCTGTGCTGTAACTGTGGCAGGTGCCGGGGTCCAGGGGAGTGGTGACTGAACTCCTGTCCCATGTAGATGGAAGCTGTACCCACAAGGTGGACACTATCCCTCACTGGGTCTCCAGGGTTCAAAGTCTTCGCTGCCTGTGCACAGATTACGACAATTTTGGGTGGGGTAGAGGTATCAGAAGAAAGCCAGAGTGGTAAAGAGGGTTGAGGGGGGGAAGACAAAGTATGATTGAAGCAATGGGTAGTACAATTTGAGGGTAATAACATTAGTATAAAAAGCAATTAGTTTTAAACAATTAAAATTAAATTAGTTTTAAGCAATTAATTAATAATCTAGATAGACATTGTTTTTCTCCTCACTATCACATAATTCTCCCCAAGTTCAACAGTCATTTGGCTTTGGCAAGAGAGTTCATCTGGAGCTGGAAGGTATCAAGCCTGTAGCATGTCTGTGGATCTCAGCGTGTGTCTTGGGGGGGGTCTTCAGTCAGATGAGGTGAAGACAACTCTGTTGTCTCATGTAGGTCTCAGGAGGTGGCGCTGTCTCTGCTGGATCTGTGGCAGCAGGCAAGATATAGAGAAAAACCTGTAGTGAAACAACAGAGGAGCAGAATCCCAACCAGGGGATGTCTGCATAGGGTGGCTGAGGAAGAAAATATTATGTTAGACCTGTAAGGAAAATTGGTTGTTATTTAGTGAGTTAGTTTGACCTGTGGAAGCATAAAAGAAATTTTAGATAAGTGGAAAATTTTTAGGTATGTATAGGGAGAGAAATAAGCATTTAGAAAGAGAAATAAGCATTTAAATAAAGAAGCTAGAAAATCTTAGGTTGAAGAGCATTGCTTTGTTGTTCTGGAGCTAAGTCTCAGGTGTAGTTTTCAGGTTTAAATTAGATGGGGGGAGGGGTCTGCTCGGAAAGGTGATTTCCCCATTTTTTTTTCTTAGAAAGGGGATGAAAAGACAACTTTTAAAAAAAACTTTAGTGATCTTTGCTTCAGTGACAGAGCAGACAGGAACTCCAGGTACACAGAGATATCCCAAGTATAACATCGCTTGGGACACAGCCAGCTAGGGTTCCACCTGTGCCCAAGAGCAAGACAGCTCTGTGGTCATCTGGGTGCCAACTTTGCTGTGGGACATCTGCCCTGCAGAGTGACCCGCATCTGGAGGGAGTGCAGCAGCCTCTGCAATCTTTGCTCCGGTGATAGAGCAGACAGGGACTCCAGGTTCACAGAGATATCCCGAGTATAACATTGCTTGGTACACAGCCAGCTAGGGTGCTGCCTGCACCCAAGAGCTGGACAGCTCTGTGGACATCTGTGCACCAGCTCAGTTGTGGGACATTTGCCCTGCACAGTGATCAGCACCTGGAGGGAGCACTACAGCATCTGCCATCTTTGCTCTGGTAATAGACCAGACAGGGACTGCAGCACACCATCTCCAAGTGTCACAGGAAGCCAGCCATCTACCCAGCTGCATGGAGGAGTCAGGTAGCACAGGTGAGACCTGCATTGCAGAGCAGAGGACCCCATCCTGAATAGTCTGGCAGGAGATTTCCGGCTCTGTTCCCAGGTTTGGGACCATCCTCTGCCATAGCGCACCATCTCCAAGTGGCGCAGGAAGCCAACTGTCTACCCAGCAGCTCAGAGGAGTCAGCCAGCACAGGAGAGACTTCATTGCAGAGCAGAGGAGCCATCTTCTGCCACTGGGTACCATATCCAAGGGATACATGGAGGTAACTAACCTCTCAGGAATGCAGAGAGGCCTACCCCTGCTGCTAAGAGGAAACAGCCTGAAACCCTGAGGACACAAGAGCCTAGGAACAGAGACAGGAGTCTTCTGATTACTGCATGCACACAGAGTTGATCTGGGCCACAGAGGTACATACCCAAATACAACTATAAGAGAGCGAGTCTTGCAGAAGTATTTACATATCAGTGTACACAGAGAGAACATGTCTCCCAGGAGCACAGAGAAACCACAGTCAGAAACAGCAACACCAGCTAACACCAGAGATGACCAGATGGTAAAAGGCAAACACAAAAACACCACCAACAGAAACCAAGGCAACATGGCTCCATTGGAACCAAGTTCTCCAACAACAGCAAGTCCTGGATACCCCAATACACCAGAAAAGCAAGAACTGAATTTAAAATCACTGCTCATGATGCTGATGAAGGGCTTCAAGAAGAACATAAATAACTCCCTTAAAGAAATACAGGAGAGCCCAAGTAAACAGGGAGAAGTCCTTGAAGAACTAAGGGAAAACACAAAAAAACAGGTAAAGGAATTGAACAAAGCCATCCAAGATCTAAAGATGGAGGTAGAAACAATAAAGAAATCACAAAGGGAAACAACTCAAGACATAGAAAACCTAGGAAAGAAGTCAGGAGACATGGATCCAAGCATCAACAACAGAATACAAGAGATAGAAGAGAGAATCTCAGATGAAGAAAATACCATAGAAAGCATTGATACAACAGTCAAAGAAAATGAAAAATGCAAAAAACTCCTGACACAAAACATCCAGGAAATCAAGGACAAAATGAGAAGACCAAACCTAAGGATTATAGGTATAGAAGAGAGTGGAGATTTCCAACTTAAGGGGCCAGTAAATGTCTTCAACAAAATTATAGAAGAAAACTTCCCTAAACTGAAGAAAGAGATGCCCATGAACATACAGGAAGCCTACAGAACTCCAAATACATTTGACCAGAAAAGAAATTCCTCCCGTCACATAATAATTAAAACACCAAATGTACTAAACAAAGAAAGAATATTAAAAGCAATAAGGGAAAAAGGTCAAGTAACATATAAAGGTAGACCTATCAGAATTATACCGGACTTCTCACCAGAGACTATGAAAGCCAGAAGAGCCTGGGCAGATGTCATACAGACCCTAAGAGAACACAAATGCCAACCCAGACAGCTATATCCAGCACATCTCTCAATTATCATAGATGGAGAAACCAAGGTATTTCATGACAAAAACAAATTTACACAGTATCTTTCCACAAATCCAGCCCTTCGAAGGAAAATGAATGGAAAACACCAACAAAGAGAGAGAAACTGTACACTAGAAAAAGCAAGAAATTAATCCTATTCCAACAAACCCAAAAAAAGATAGCCACACAAACATAAAAATTACATCAAAAATAGCAGGAAGCAACAATCACTTTTCCTTAATATCTCTTAACATCAATGGGCTCAATTCCCCAATAAAAGACATAGACTAACAGACTGGACACGTAAACAAGACCCAGCATTTTACTGCATACAGGAAATGCACCTCAGTGTCAAAGAGAAACACTAACTCAGAGTAAAGGGCTGGAAAACAGTTTTCCAAGCAAATGGTCCCAGGAAACAAGGTGGAGTAGCCATTCTAATATCTAATAAAATAGACTTTCAACCAAAAGTCATCAAAAAAGGCATGGAAGGACACTTTATACTCATCAAAGGAAAAATCTACCAGGAGGAACTCTCAATTCTGAACATCTATGCTCCAAATACAAGGGCACCATCATTCGTAAAAGAAACCTTACTAAAGCTGAAAGCACACATCGCACCCCACACAATAATTGTGGGTGACTTCAACACTGCACTCTCCTTAATGGACAGATTAGGGAAACACAAACTAAACAGAGACACAGTAAAACTGACAGAAGTTTTGGACCAAATGGATTTAATAAATATCTATAGAACATTTCATCCTAAAACAAAAGACTATACCTTCTTCTCAGCACCTCATGGTACCTTCTCCAAAACTGACCATATAATTGGTCAAAAAACAGACCTCAACAGATGCAAAAAAAATTGAAGTAATTCCATGACTCCTATCAGATCACTATGGAGTAAGGGTGGTCTTCACGAGCAACAAAAACAACAGAAAGCCCACATACACATGGAAGCTGAACAATGCTCTACTCAAGGATGCCTAGGTCAAGGAAGAAATAAGGAAAGAAATCAAAACCTTTTTAGAGTTTAATGAAAATGAAGGCACAACATACCCAAATTTATGGGACACATTGAAAGCACTGCTAAGAGGAAAACTCATAGCTCTGAGTGCCTCCAAAAAGAAGCTGGAGAGAGCATACACTAGCAGCTTAACAGCATACCTGAAGGCTTTAGAACAGAAAGAAGCTAATACACCCAAGAGGAGCAGAAGGCAGGAAATCATCAAACTCAGGGCTGAAATTAACCAAGTAGAAACAAAAAGAACTATTCAAAGAATCAACAAAGGGCGGTGGTGGCGCATGGCTTTAATCCCAGCACTTGGGAGGCAGAGGCAGGTGGATTTCTGAGTTCGAGGCAAGCCTGGTCTACAGAGTGAGTTCCAGGACAGCCAGGGCTACACAGAGAAACCCTGTCTCGAAAAACCAAAAAAAAAAAAAAACAAAGAATCAACAAAGCCAGGAGTTGGTTCTTTGAGAAAATCAACAAGATAGATAAACCTTTAGCCAGACTAACCAGAGGGCACAGAGACAGTATCCAAATTAACAAAATCAGAAACGAAAAGGGAAATATAACAACGGAAACTGAGGAAATTCAAAAAATCATCAGATCCTACTACAAAAGCATATACTCAACACAACTGGAAAATCTGGAGGAAATGGTCAATTTCCTAGACAGATACCAACTACCAAAGTTTAATCAGGATAAGATAGACTATCTAAATGGTCCCATAACCTCTGAAGAAATAGAAGTGGTCATTGTTTTAGCTATCCTGGGTTTTCTGTTATTCCAGATGAATTTTTGAATTGCTCTTTGTAACTCTATGAAGAATTGAGTTGGGATTTTGATGGGGATTGCATTGAATCTGTATATTGCTTTTGGCAAGATGGTCATTTTTACTATATTAATCCTGCCAACCAAAGAGGAGTAGAAGGCAGGAAATCATCAAACTCAGGGCTGAAATCAATCAAGTAGAAACAAATAAAACCATACAAAGAATCAACAAAACTAGAAGTTGGTTCTTTGAGAAAATCAACAAGATAGATAAGCCCTTAGCCAGACTAACCAGAGGGCACAGAGATGGTATCCAAATTAATAAAATCAGAAACGAAAAGGGAGAGATAACAACAGAAACTGAGGAAATTCAAAAAATCATCAGATCCTACTACAAAAACCTGTATTCAACACAACTAGAAAATCTTGAGGAAATGGACAATTTCCTTGACAGATACCAAATACCAAAATTAAATCAGGATCAAATAGACCATCTAAACAGTCCTATAACCCCTGAAGAAATAGAAGTTGTCATTGGAAGTCTTCCAACCAAAAAAAGCACTGGTCCAGATGGTTTTAGTGCAGAATTCTATCAGACCTTCAAAGAAGACCTAACACCAATACTCTTCAAACTGTTCCACAAAATAGAAACAGAAGGAACAGTACCCAACTCGTTCTATGAAGCCACAATTACACTAATACCAAAAGCACACAAAGATCCGACAAAGAAAGAGAATCTCAGGCCAATCTCTCTTATGAATATCGATGCAAAAATACTCAATAAAATTCTTGCCAACCGAATCCAAGAACACATCAAAATGATCATTCACTACGATCAAGTAGGCTTCATCCCAGGGATTCAGGGATGGTTCAATATAAGGAAATCCATCAACGTAATCCACTATATAAACAATCTCAAAGAAAAAAACCACATGGTCATCTCATTAGATGCTGAGAAAGCATTTGACAAAATTCAGCATCCTTTCATGCTAAAGGTCTTGGAAAGATTAGGAATTCAAGGCCCATATCTAAACATAGTAAAAGCAATTTACAGCAAACCGGTAGCCAGCATCAATCTAAATGGAGAGAAACTTGAAGCAATCCCACTAAAATCAGGGACTACACAAGGCTGCCCTCTCTCTCCATATCTTTTCAATATAGTACTTGAAGTTCTAGCTAGAGCAATTAGACAACAAAAAGAGGTCAAAGGGATACGAATTGGAAAGGAAGAAGTCAAACTATCACTATTTGCAGACGATATGATAGTATACATAAGCGACCCAAAGAACTCCACCAGAGAACTCCTACAGCTGATAAACGACTTCAGCAAAGTGGCCGGATATAAAATCAACTCAAGCAAGTCAGTAGCCTTCCTATACTCAAAGGATAAGCAGGCTGAGAAAGAAGTAAAAGAAATGATACCCTTCATGATAGCCACAAACCATATAAAGTATCTTGGCGTGACTCTAACCAAACAAGTGAAAGATCTGTATGACAAGAACGTCAAGTCTCTGAAGAAAGAAATTGAACAAGACCTCAGAAGATGGAAAAATCTTCCATGCTCATGGACTGGCAGGATTAATATAGTAAAAATGACCATCTTGCCAAAAGCAATATACAGAATAAATGCAATCCCCATCAAAATCCCAACTCAATTCTTCATAGAGTTAGAAAGAGCAATTCAAAAATTTATCTGGAATAACAGAAAACCCAGAATAGCTAAAACTATTCTCAAGAGTAAAAGAACCTCTGGGGGAATCAGTATCCCAGACCTCAAGCTGTACTACAGAGCAATAGTGTTAAAAACCGCATGGTATTGGTACAGTGACAGGCATGTAGATCAATGGAACAGAATTGAAGACCCAGAAATGAATCCACACTCCTATGGTATCTTGATCTTTGACAAAGGAGCTAAAACCATCCAGTGGAAAAAAGATAGCCTTTTCAACAAATGGTGCTGGCTCAACTGGAGGTCACCATGCAGAAGAATGCAAATTGACCCATTCTTATCTCCTTGCACCAAGCTCAATTCCAAGTGGATCGAGGACCTCCACATAAAACCAGACACACTGAAACTAATAGAAAGGAAACTAGGGAAGAACCTTGAACATATGGGCACAGGGGAGAATTTCCTGAATAGAACTCCAATAGCTTATGCTCTAAGATCAAGAATTAACAAATGGGACCTCATTAAATTACAAAGTTTTTGCAAGGCAAAACACACTGCCAAAAAGACAAAGCAGCAACCAACTAACTGGGAAATGATCTTTACCAACCCTACATCCGACAGAGGGCTAATATCCAATATATACAAAGAACTCAAGAAGTTAAACTCCAGAGAGGCAAGTAACCCTATTAAAAAATGGGGTACAGAGCTAAACAAAGTGTTCTCACCTGAAGAATAGCTAATGGCTGAGAAGCACCTAAAGAGATGTTCATCATCCTTAGTCATTAGGGAAATGCAAATCAAAACAACCCTGGGATTCCATCTCACACCAGTCAGAATGGCTAAGATCAAAAACACAGGAGACAGCAGTTGTTGGCGAGGATGTGGAGAAAGAGGAACACTCCTCCACTGCTGGTGGGATTGCAAGCTGGTACAACCACTCTGGAAAGCAGTCTGGCGGTTCCTCCGAAAACTGGGCATGACACTCCCGGAGGATCCGGCTATACCACTCCTGGGCATATACCCAGAGGCTTTACCTTCATGCAATAAGGACACATGCTCCACTATGTTCACAGCAGCCTTATTTATAATAGCCAGAAGCTGGAAAGAACCCAGATGTCCCTCAATGGAGGAATGGATTCAGAAGATGTGGTATATCTACACAATGCAATACTACTCTGCAATTAAAACAATGAATTCACGAAATTCCTAGGCAAATGGTCAGAACTTGAAAATATCATCCTTAGTGAGGTAACCCAATCACAAAAGAACACACATGGTATGCAGTCACTGATAAGGGGATATTAACCCAGAATCTCGGAATACCCTAGACACAATTCGCATATCAAAGATTTCTAAGAAGATGGAAGGAGAGACCCCTGGTCCTGGAAAGACTGGATGTAGGGGAACGCCAGGACAGAGAAACGAGAGGGGGTTGAATGGAGAAAAGAGGGAGGGAACGGGGCTTATGAGACTTTCGGGGAGAGAGGAAATGGGATAGGGGAAATGATTTGGAATGTAAATTAAAAAAAAAAAAAGAACAAACTGGCAACCAACTAATTGGGGAAAGATCTTTACCAACCCTACATCCGACAGAGGGCTAATATCTAAGATATACAAAGAACTCAAGAAAGTAGATTTCAGAGAGCCAAATAACCCTATTAAAAAATGGGATACAGAGCTAAACAAAGAATTTTCACCTGAGGAATATCAAATGGCTGAGAAACACCTAAACACATGTTCAACATCCTTAGTCATCAGGGAAATGCAAATCAAAACAACCCTGAAATTTCACCTCATACCAGTCAGAATGGCTAAGATCAAAAACTCAGGAGACAGCTGGTGCTGGCAAGGATGTGGAGAAAGAGGAACACTCCTCCACTGCTGGTGGGATTGCAAGCTGGTAAAACCACTCTGGAAATCAATTTAGTGGTTCCTCAGAAAACTTGGCATAATACTACCAGAGACCCATCTATACCACTACTGAGCATATACCCAGAGGACTCTCCAACATGCAATAAGGACACATGCTCCACTATGTTCATAGCAGCCTTATTTATAATAGCCAGAAGCTAGAAAGAACCCAAATGTCCCTCAACGGAGCAATGGATATAGAAAATGTGGTATATTTACAGTATGGAATACTATTCAGCTATTAAAAACAATGAATTCATGAAATTCTTAGGCAAGTGGGTACAATTGGAGAATGTCATCCTGAGTGAGATGACCCATTCACAAAAAATCACTCATGATATGCACTCGCTGATAAGTGGATATTAGCCCAGATGCTTGGAATACCCAAGGAACAATTCACATATCAAAGGTTACCCAAGAAGAAGGAAGGAGAGGCACCTGGTCCTGGAAGGGCTCAATGTGAAAGTATAGGGGAATACCAGGAAGGCGAGGCGGGAGTGGTTCGGGGAGCAGGGGGAGGGAAGAGGATGTATGGGACTTTGGGGGGGGGGAGGCAACCAATAAGAGGGAAATCATTTGAAATATAAATAAAGAATATAATAAAAAATTTTTTAAAAAAATTCCATTCTCTTAATGAACAGAGTTTGCTATATGTGCTTCTCTCAGTCTTAAAACTTTTGTTTAGTTCATTAACAGTATAGACAGATATTCTTTGTCATTTTCTATATATTAATAAGTATTTGAATACCCCCCCAAAAAAAACTTTAGTGAAGGCAATGGCTTTATGGCTATAGAGAGGCAGAGAGAACCCAGGGGAGGGAGCCGGCTAGAGTGCGTGGGTCGGGATCAAAAAGGTGGGAGATCTTGTGTCCCCCTAGGGTTTGCCAACTCTGGTTGGTGAACCCAGGAGGCTACAGTGTGACTTCAGGCATGAACAGTATGGTAGAAGGTCCGCCAGATTCCGCCCCAGTGGGTGAAGGGAGTGCATTTCTGTTAGTTCTTCGCCCTTGCTTAGAGCTGGGAATGAAGTGGTGGGGAAGGCGCTCTCTGTTAAGGGGTGGGTGTCTGGCCATGGGAGTCAGAGGGTGAAAAGAGCTGCTGACCCGATCTGAGCTGGAGGGAAAAGGGTAGTGCGCACACTCTGGGCCTGTTCTTGTGTGGGCAGGTTCGAACCCTGCGTGGTCGCCATCTGTGGGGAAAAAAAGAAAAAGAAAAAGTTCAGGGCAGAAGCGGGAGCACTTGGGCAAGAAAGGAGTGCTGAAGGCAGGGGCAGTGTGTGGGTCTCCCTTAAATGGCAGAGTTGGCAATCCTGCATAGGACAACTCTGGCAAGAACAGCCTGCGTGGGGAGAGGGAACGTGCCTTATCTCGATAGCGAGTGTGTTGGCGCTGAATCGAACAGAATGGTCAGCTGAAAGTAAAGGAGAAAGGGATGTGTATGTGAGAGGAGCGAAGGCAGAGAGAAAGTGAAAGCTGCACTGACACAGGTGGACTCATTACCCTTTGGAAATTTCTAAGTAGAAATTCATATAGACACCAGGCAGCTTAACAGCGATATTTTTTTTTCCATAGCAGAATTCAGCAATGCAGGTCAGAGATGATAGAGAACAAGGTTCATGAAGAGTTAGTGTAATGAAAACACGAGGGAGAATTGTAGATGCCTGAAGTAAATAAGGGAAGTCATGGCAAAATAGTGGAAACAAAGATATCTGTAGTTCAATGCTGAATGGTAATGGACAGCTGGGAGCAATTTGGGAAAATGAGGTGTGTTGGGGAATGAAGAACAGGTATTCCAGGTTGACAATGAGTTCCTGGTGATGATACATTTGTTCAGTGGGTGACCCTAAGAACAAAGAGCTAGAGCAGACTGCCTGAGAATAGCACCAGCAGCAGACACCTAAAAAGTCTGAGTCAATAAGGTAGTCACATGAATGCTTAAACACCAAGCACTGGAGTGAGTTAATGATACATTCTACCATATTAGATGCTGTCACCTAGAGCGCTCTCAAGGCCCACTCTGAGAACTACTGGGACCTTGATAGGCCTGGGCAAATAAGCAGAAAGCTCATGGCAAAAATTGAGGCACAATGGGATTAATTTGGTCTTTGAGATGAGGATGGGTAAGCAGACCTAGTAATGTGGTCCCAGCTACCTCCTCTGGTGACATGGTAGCCTATCAGACAGTGTAAGTCTTAGTTTGTTCCTTTTTTTTTGTTTTGTTTTTGTTTTTGTTTTTTTTTTTTTCGAGACAGGTTTCTCTGTGTAGCCCTGGCTGACCTGGAACTCACTCTGTAGACCAGGCTGGCCTCGAACTCAGAAATCCGCCTGCCTCTGCCTCCCAAGTGCTGGGATTAAAGGCGTGCGCCACCACTGCCCGGCTCTTAGTTTGTTCCTTATACTTAAAGTTTTCTGCATTTCTTTTCCTGACACTGTGATTAAATGTAGTGAGGCTATTTGTAATCAAAATTAAATAATAAAAAACAACTGTCTCAGAATAAACTGTTTAAATTGATCTTTGGGTTTGGTTAAAATGATTTCCGGTAGTGGCATACTTAAACTTTGATCAACAGATAAAAAGTGTTTGTATATAAATTATCAAATATGATGAAATGATTTGAAAATAAATTAATTGAATTGAGTTTACAGATGCATGTATGTCTACCACTAAACCTCCAAAGTAACTTTGTTGTAATCATGAGAAAACTGTGGTAAATATCTAGGTTGGGTAGAAATTGAACACCAAGTCTGTGTTCTACCACTGAGCCACACCCTTAGCCTTTGACCATTGTTTTTCTATATTTCAACTGCTATGAACCTACTCCAAATTGATTACTTAAAAGCTCATTTTTAAATGAACTTTATCTACTAAAAGTATGAGGGAAAAGTACTTTCCTAAGCAAGAAAATAATTACTTAAACCTAAAAAAAAATTCTAGACAATGGTAATAATTTGAAAAGCACCATTTACTCATATGCTCTTGTATTATGCTCATCTACTCATTGACATTCTGTAGCTATTGTGTGTGGTGAATTAAATATTTCATAACAATCTACTTTAGAGCTTTATAAGAGATGGGCAAGTAATAAACAAGTCTATAGTTAAAAACTTCACTGTAGTCAGGCTCTGTTCTAAACACTGAAAGAAGCTTCTTCCAGAAGAGAGAAGGAAACTTGAGACTTCAAGGACTATTAAGAGGTGGAATAATAAGGGAACATGGAGTTTGGGGGATGTAGGAAGTCAATGCCATTGAAGATAGGTCAGTCATATATAATATATATTAATATTAAAATAATATATAACTAATAATTTTTTCTTTAACCAGAAACCAAGGAAAGACTGAAGAATTGTTTTTTGCTTGTTAATTTTGGTTTGGCTTTTTTTTTTTTTTGGTTTGGTTTGGTATTGTTTAGACAAGGTCTTACTGTCTAGCCCTTACTGGCCTGTAATGCTCTATTCTCTATGTAGACTGGACTGGCCTTGAACTCACAGAGACCTTGCCTCTGCCTCTACTGATTATGTACTGGAAATTAAAGCATGTACCACCATGCATGGTTTAGATCAAAGGATTTTTAAGTATAAGAGGAGCATACTCATAAGACTTCTAGCCTAGACTTGGAAAATAGGTCTTGTATAACGTTAGGTAGAGCCTAAGTATGTGAAAAGGACCATCAGGCTCTGAGAGTCCAAATGTGAGTGCTAATAACTTATACTTAAAAAAAGTTGAAGTCCTTTAGAAAATAAAGTCAACAGGACATAATGTGCTGCATCTATGAAGGTAGGTGGGTAGTCATCAGAAATTACATGAATGCTGTTATATGACTGTACTATTTCCTCTGAGATGTGGAACCAGGAGAGGAGATGGATGGTATGGTATATCCAGGGCAAATGACTTTTAGAGAACAAAGTGATGCTCAGATTGTCATAGACATTATTAAAATACTCTGATGTATTCAATATCTTTTGAAATCTTCTTAGGCTAATAAAAACATAACTTTTATATTTAATTTTCTCTTGTATGTATGAATGAATATTTCCTAAATCTAATTGTCTTAATTATTCCTAATCCTAATTATTCATTTTGAATATCCTTTTGAAAATTAAAGGTGGTTTGTTGGAAATGCTCTGACTACAAAGCTCAGCTTGAGTATGACAGTGGAAGACTGAACAAGGTCTGTAAGGACTGTTACCAGATAATAAGTGGACTCACAGACAGCGAAGAAAAGAAAAGAAGGGGCATTTTAGAGGTAAAAGTAAATAGTGAACTCCTGGTATTCTTTTTTGGTTTGGTTTGGTTTTTTCCCCTTCCCTTCTCCCTCTTGCTCCAGCCCTGGCTCACTCTGGCCCATGGGGTTATTATTATTATTGTTGTTGTTGTTGTTATTGTTGTTGTTTCTCATTACAGATAGTTGTGAGCCACCATGTGATTGCTGGGATTTGAACTCATGACTTCTGGAAGAGCAGTCAGTGTTCTTAACCGCTGAGCCATCACACCAGTCCAAGAATTCTTAGATGACAAACTGTCTTAGTCATAAGGATGCAAATAATGTGTCTTACTTGTTTTTGCATTCACATTCAGGATAACCATGAGCTGGAGACATACTTTTATATTAGTTTGTTGACCTTTGACTCCTGCCTGATTATATAGAAAGGTGGGATGTACAAATTATTGCTTGGTTTGCTTGGAGTTTTTTTATAGAAATGCTTTTGATTCATTGCATCAGTATTGAAAACACTGCATGAAAAATTTCAAATTTAGATAAAGTCCTGTTTTATTTCCTAAAACAGTAATTCAGCTTACTATGTTAAGGGAGCCAGTTTTTATGGTTATGTTATAGCCAGAGAGAACAGTTTCATGAGTGCATCACTGTCAAAACACATCTCAAGCAAGTCAGACTCATAATTTAGAGTTGGTTCAGGCTCCACCAAAGAACTTGAAAGTAGCTTGTACAGAAAATTGATTTACCATTAAAAGCCATGTGGTAACAAAATAAGGTAATTTGTATAGGGTCTTGTGATAGTAGGTCAAGATCACCTACAAATAGGATAACATTATTTTGCATCCAAAGTCATAAATATACTTAGTTTATTAATAATGTTAAAAAATCAATAATTGTGTACTGACCTGTTACAAGCAAATATACAAAAGTCATTTGTTAGCTTAAAAAGCCTCTTAAACTTCATTTGAGGTTAAATTATAAGCCCACAAGCTAAAATTGTACTTCTGAATTCTCCTAGGATGTAGATATTCCTTGTATTATAGCCTGGATGAGGCTTTCATGATAGGAGTAATGGAGAGATATTCTCCACTGGATTCCAGAGCCACAGCCTCAAGGCTTTCATAGAAACAGCTGATTGGTGTGACAAAGTACAATGAGTATGACACTGTAGTTTGTCAAGAGAAGATTCAGGCTTCATAGATAAAATAAAAAATCTTTAGCTTTTTGGAAAACCTTATGCTTGGGGAAAAAACATGAATTTGATTAATTTATGTGATCACATCTGTAAGTAGAAAATAAGCATGCCCATGCACACGTAAAGCATGTCTGAACCCTACCCTATGCCAACTAGTATATTATGCACTCTAGAGCAGTAGTCAAGCTTTTTGTAAGCAGATTGATTGAAACATTTTTTATAGGCCAAGAGGCCAAAACAAGGATTTTACAGAGGTATTTTAAGGGAGAAACCATTTTTATTGACAAAACTTAAAGCATTTAACTCAATGTACTTGTAAATTTTTTTTCAATTTTTTTGTAGTGTTTATGCATCTGCATGTTCTTGCCTTCTTGCCTTGTGTGTGCGCACATGTTTTGAGGTATATGGGCACATGTGTGTTTGTGCATAGATAGGTCCATGACTAATATCAGAAATTATCCTTAATTGCTCTTCCACCTTACTCATTGAGGCAGGGCCTCTCAAACTATCCCTGAACTCATAACTATGATATAACTAGTCTTAGTGGCCAGCCTACTCCTAGGAGTCCATTATCTCTGCCTTCCAAGACTGGAATCATGGGCAGGTCACCATGCCTATCATGAATCTATGTGGGTCTGTGAGACTGGAACTCCTGTCTTCACATATGCAGGGCAAGCACTCAACTGCTAAGCCTTTAAGATTCTTTTTGTCCTTTCAAAGTGTTGTGCCACTGTTCAAAAATTTTTAAAAGATTTATTAATTTATTTCATTTATGTGCGTACATTGTTGCTATCTTCAGACAAATAAGAATAGAACATTAGATGCCTGTTACAGACAGCTGTGAGTCACCATGTGGTTGCTGGGAATTAAACTCAGGACCTCTGGAAGAGCAATCAGTGCTCCTAACCACTGAGTCATCTCTCCAGCCCTCATTTCTACTTCTTAACTGTGATTTTGCTACTGTTATTACTCATAATGTAAATGTTGTGATCATAAAAAAGAAATAGGTGTGAGAATATGTTCCATGGGCAGTGTGAGGGAAGGGGGTGCCTCAGCAGGCCCATGCCGAGACATCCCTTCCCCTTGAGGGATCACACACATGATGGTATAGTATAGAATAGAGTTTATTTACAGCATGGGGAGGGGAATTAAGGGGTTAGTAGAAACAGAGAAAGGCAGGGAGGAGAGAGCAGAAAAGTAGAGGCTGGCCATGACCATGTGGAGAGAGGGGGAGGGAAGTGGAAGAGAGAAGAGCCCAAGAGGGCTAGAGAGACACTGAGTGAGAGAATAAGAGAGGCAAGAGAGAAGCTAAGAGAGAGGCAAGGGGGAGCAAGCAGCCCCTTTTATAGTGGGCCAGACCTACCTGGCTATTGCCAGGTAACAGTGGGGAGGGGTCTACCTGGCTATTGCCAGGTAGCTGTGGGATGGAGCTTAGACAGAATCCTAACATCCCCCATTTTGGTTTAATTAAAAAAGAAAAAATTAGAAAGTGCTGGTGGCGAAGCAGGAACAGGGTTGTTATGATATCTGGCTGCTTCATGCTGATATTGGGGGCAACATGTCTCTGGAGAACTTAGAGGAATGGGTATGGGGGATGTTTGTCCAGTCTTGGGAAGTTGGCTGCTTCCTTACTGTCCAGGGTCTGTGGAGTCATCTGAGGATAGGTCAGAAGAACAGGTCTAGTAGAGGCCGTCTGTGTCTGAGAGGAGATTGGAGTATCTAAAGATTGCTTCTCTGGAACTGTCTTGGGTATAGCAAGGGCCTATACTTGATAAGATGTTGAAACACATTATTATAGGTAGGGAATGAGATTAAGTACATTTGGGAGAAAGAAAAAATTTTCTTAAAATGTACATTTGAAACCCAGAGGAATCCCACCCTTTAGAATAGGTAGCAAGTGGGAACTTGGGACAGTTGTACTTATCTGGATGGAGTCTATTTGGTCCATGAGAGAGGTAGATCTGAGTAGGTTTCTTGTAGCTAACAAATTTATAAAAGAGATACCTGAGTAGACCACATGAACAGTCTTTAAGATTAGTCTTTTGCGGAACAGAAGGAACAAAATTAAAAAGTTGGATCATATAGTTGAATATTTTATTAGAGTTAGGTAAATTTATAGGAACTCAGATAATATTAGGCCAGTGGCAAAGCCAGAAGAGGAAATATGAAGCATTTAATTAATGGAAACAGTTTAGGTAAGGAGATAACTGTCTAGCTGTCAATGTAGTCAGAAGTCTGAGGAATACATAATAATTTAGCAGTTAATGATATTTTAAAAATGACAAAGTCCAATAACCTGCAGTTCTCTGTGGTCTCCACAGTAACTTGGGCTGTCAATCTGCCTTTCAAGCGCAGAAGACTCAGGAATGGATACGCATGACATGAGAAATGGCTTAACTTGGTTTAGCTAAGTCATTTGACTCAAGAGTAGCCGGTTTGTTCATTGTATTCTTCGATGGTTATCATATCACACACAATCTAGGCAGCATCCTGTAGCTTTGTCCACATCTTCTGAGACCTCATGGGAGAAACTGTTAGAGGCTTTTGGGAAATCTGTCTGTCGTGAATTTAATAATTAACAAACTCATGATAAGTTTGAGCATGAGATAGAATAGCAGTAGTCAAGACAGGCTAGGAATGAGAATCGTAAGTAACTTTGACAGGTTG
This sequence comes from Tokudaia tokunoshimensis, assembly GCA_036184795.1. NCBI lineage: Eukaryota > Metazoa > Chordata > Mammalia > Rodentia > Muridae > Tokudaia > Tokudaia tokunoshimensis. The sequence continues at coordinate 2,184,330 of BTHU01000015.1, read as the reverse complement.
TGTAGGTAGAGGAAAGTATACTGTTGTATTAGCAAAGAGACATGTGGCTAGGACCAGAGTAAGAGAGCTGGCAGCAGTGGCATAAAATCGTGGTGACAGAAAATGAGTTTGTCCAGGCAGATTTAGGCCTGTGACACCAACTGAGCATGCAGGCTATGAGAACAAGCCAGGGGTGTGGGAGCACGGATAGGTAAGTGCTTGTGCATTTTTCATTTACCAGACTGCTGACAATATGTGTGAAGATCCCTTAGAAGATACAGTCAAAGACAATTTAGCGCCCATTGGGTTGGAGGGGAGTTACTAGGTAATCCGTACCAGCGTCCCAGAGGACTTCCAGTAACCTGGTTACGGCCAAGCTAGAAATTTAGGTCGTCATGAGAAATTTCTGGAACCCGGTGGCGATGTTTCCCAGAAAAATCAGAAAGCAATCCAACCTAGTACTAGGAAATTTCAGCGGCTCCTTGAGCCTAAAGGGATTTAGACTGTTTTTGAGAAGGGAGTATCCTAACTCCTAGGTCAGCCAGGAGGCCGGTCTTAAGAACTGGGGCATTGAGATGCCAAACTTTTAGCCCAAAAGATGCTGGCCAGGCACTATCTGCGCCTAGGGTCTCTCTTGTTGACTGGAAAAACTCCCTGTCAATCAATATGGTGGTGGTGCTGTGTGTGTGAGGTTCAGCAGTCTGGTAGCAGAAAATGTGGGCCTGTCTGACAGGCTGGGGGCTAAGTGGCAGTAGCCGGCACCGTCAGGTCAGGCTGTGGGTCTGTGCTGCTGCAGACCAGAACTTCCTACCAGCAGCCAGAAGTTGTGGCCTGCGGTGGGTGGGGAAAAGGAAGGACCCAAAGTAGCTTGCTTTGTATCCTAGTAATGTGCTAGTGACCGCAGGGCATCGCAGCATTGTGGTACCGGAACAGGCTGAGAGTTGCCAGTTCAGGGGAGACAGACGCATATCGGAGAGCAAGGAGTGGGGAGAAGGGAAACAGAGTTCCTGGCATGGCGGGGAGACAGGAACCAGACCTCCTTTTCAGGTGGCTGGACCAGCAGATCGCAAATGAGAGAGAGGAAAGAGGGGAAAGTCTAAGCAACAACAGCCTGACCCCAAAAAAAAAAAAAATTCTAAAACGAGGGTCAGTGAAAAGCCGAAGGCCCCTATCGTCACGGACAACACAGGGGTAGCTCAAAGCTCAAGAACTCTTCCCCTGGGACCATGCGGAAGGGAAGAGATGGGGGCTTACCAGATCTGGGCTAGCGAGCGTGGATCTCTTGTAGGTCTGCTAGGGTAGGATGTAAACCTGCAGAGTTTCTAGATCTGAGTCATATTGCACCAATGTTATGATCATAAAAAGAAAAAGAGGTGTTAGAATATGTTCTATGGTTGTGTGGGGGAAGGGGGTGCCTTAGCGGGTCCATGCTGAGGCATCCCATTTCCCTGAGGGACCAGACTCACGATGGTATAGTATAGAATAGAATTTATTCAGGGCATGGAGAGGGGAGTTAAGGGGGTAGTAGAGGCAGAGAAGGGCAGAGAGAAGGAGAGAGTAGAGAAGTAGAGGCCCGCCATGACCACATGGAGGGGAAAGGGGAGGGGGAGAGAGAAGAGCCCAAGAGAACAAGAGAGAAGCTAAGAGTTAGAGAATAAGAGAGGCAAGAGAGAAGTTAAGAGAGAGAGGAGGGACAAGCAGCTCCTTTTATAGCCAGGTAGCTGTGGGGTGGAGCTTAGACAGAATTCTACCAGTAAATATCTGTGTTTTTCTATAGTCTTAGGTGACCCCTGTGAAAGGGTCATTTGACACCCTAATGGGTCATGCCCCACAGGTTGAGAACTCCTTCTCTAGAGGAACAGAACTGGCAGAATGAGTGTGTATGACACTGTACAAGCTAGTGTGGAAGAGGCTGAGAACCTGATAGTCATTCAGTCTAGTACCTCATAGACCAATCTGGCACTGAAGGCCTGCACAATTCTTAGAAAGTTGCTGATCTTCAGCCCAGGTTGGAAGCCAAGCAGCTAAATTCTAGAGTCAGCAAGAAATGGCAACAGCAGCAGTAATGGAGAAGACATCTTCCCCAGAAAGAAGGGAAGCACTGCTTTCCCTCTGACTCTTAGTGGTCTGAGCTACTGCCAATCTGTCTCAGTTAATTCTAGATCCGTTTAGGTTAACAGTCAAGATTAACTACAACAACCATAAAAAGTCAAATTGCTTTGAAAGTCTCCATTGTTGTTTTGTTGTTGGTTTTTGTTGTTGTTGTTGTTACTGCTGCTGCTGCTGTTACTGTTGTTACTGTGGTTGTCTTGAGACAGTGTCTCACAAAGCCTAAGCTGGCCTTGATTTTAGCCAAAGGTGACCCTGAGCCTTTTCCCTCCACCTTCCAAGTACTGGGGTATAGGTATGCAGTTTGTATTCTGTAGTTTAAAGAGTTTGAAAAGAAAATGTTACCTTCTGGCAGTGACTTATATTTTTACTGTTAGATCTATATTATATAAAAGTCTACATATTTAAAATTTATTTTTAATTTTATAAATATTAATCAGTTGGGATTTGTTTGCCTTTTTCATGTGTAAGTCCCTATATTGTGGCCTTGATTTCAACTCTGACCTTTTTTAGAACTGTTTGCTGACTATTAATGTGAGCCCATATCAGTTGGTACAAAGTAAGGCTACACCATTATCTCCCTTATATACTGCAGACAAAACTGAGTAGTACTACCCTACATAGGAAAAGCATCTAATAAAACATCGTAGCTAAATGTTTCTGTTTCCCATTATCCAGTACTTAATATATTAGTAAGCAAACCAGAAAGCTAAGTTGCTTTTCAAAAGTTTGCTCTAATGAGACTCTTCTAATTACCTTATACTAAATACTAGTACATCTTACCTTTTTGACTTTACATTCTTACATTTTTGGAAATTAAAGCCATAGGTTGAGTGCTCTGATTCAGGTTAACTGAGCTTAAATTCTAGCATATCAAATTCTAAATATGTATTCTTTGAGAATCTGATTAAAAACTCTGAGCTTTAGAAACAATGAAAGCACTTAACTTGTCAATATTAGTGTGAATAATACACATCTCAAGCAAATATCAAATCTATATAGTAGTCAATAAATGTTGACTATTTAAGTAAAAAGTCAGTAATATAGAGTTAAAGATGACCTCAAAATATGTTTTTCTTTCATCCTGATAAAGAAAAACTAGTATATATAAATATACTTTTTTAAAAGGCAACCAAAGGATACATGCTATATACATATACTGTACTTTATAAATACTTCCTTTAAGGCATGTTTCATCCCCATTTGATTCATTGTGTTTATTCTTTCTCTCCATTGTATTTTTAGATTGAATCAGCAGAAGTATCAGGAAATAGTGAGGTGTGCAGTTTTCTCCAGTACATGGAAAAGTCAAAACCTTGGCAGAAAATATGGTGTGTGATTCCCAAGCAAGACCCCCTTGTGCTGTACATGTATGGTGCTCCTCAGGTAACTAAGCCATGTATATTTGAATGGCATGGCCAGAACAGAGGGATGTGTGTAGAAACCAACCCTCAGGAGAACAAAGAACTCAGGCAGTGTCACTGTGGCCTATCCAATCTTAAAATAAGGAAAAGTTGATTTTGTTGATTTAAACTGATAGTTCTTCTTATAGGTGCTTATTATACATTTGATAAGTCATTATCTATGTCGATCCCTTATTCTTATTTAGTAGATGTGAGAAAAAGCAAGTTGAATAAGGAGCGTAGGAGTGAGTAAGAAGGAGATGAAGCAAAAGGGAGGTAAAGAGGGGAGCAAGCCATTTGTAAAGAGTGGAAATACTCGGCCATTTTGTTCTTGGTTTTATTTGTTGATAGTACTAGAGATGTAAGGACAAAGTAGTTGAAAGGAAGGAGTCTCCATAAATCCCAGGATAATAATACTCAGTAACAAGTTTTTGTCACCCGTATGTACAGCTAAGCTAGATACCTGAGATCATCTCTAATGCTGGTTTAGCTTCTAGTATAAGCCAGAACATGATATGTAGATTGTTTTGCTTTGAAAGTGAACAATACTTTCTTTTAGAATTATTTTTAAATATTTATTTATTTTATGTATATGAATGAGTACACTGTCGCTGTTTTTAGTCACACCAGAAGATGATATTGGATCCCATTACAGATGGTTGTGAACCACCATGTAGTTGCTGGGAATTGAACTCAGGACCTCTGGAACAGCACTCAGTACTCTTAACCTCTGAGCCATCTCTCCAGCCCCTAAAAGTGAACAACACTTAAACCAATTACATATTCATGCAGTTCAGAAACATAATGTTTTAAATTTGTCAGATTTTAGCCTCATCCTATTTCAAGAACTAGAAAAAAACATTTTTAGAAAATCCCTAAAAATGCCAAGGTATACTAATTTACTTTGCTGTTTTCCCTGACAATAATTAAGATGAATGAATCATTAAAGAAAATATGGTTTTTAATCCTTAGTAATGCTTGCTGACTTTAAACATTGAGATTTCTGTTATTCACCCTCCATCTTGGCTTTTCACTAAGTGGAGAACTGCATGGGCTTTGAATGAGCTTCCCACAGGAGCAAGCTTTGCACCAGTACAGTTTTGCTCATCTGGGTGTCAGCTCTACTTCCTTCATTTCTGTCAGGCAATACTATTGCTGACCTCATAGACAGACATTAAAATCAACCTTTGTCCAAAGAGAAATCATGAGTGAGGATCTGTGAGACAGTGGTCAGGGGAGAGTTTATAGGAACAAGGACCACATATACCTATGTAATAATATGTCCTATATGTACATTGTCCTTTCCTTAGGATGTCAGGGCTCAGGCAACCATACCCCTCCTGGGCTACATTGTGGATGACATGCCTAAGAGTGTGGATCTGCCACATAGTTTCAAGCTGACCCAGTCCAAGTCTGTGCACAGCTTTGCTGCAGACAGTGAGGAACTGAAACAAAAATGGCTGAAAATCATCCTTCTAGCTGTCACAGGTGAGACACCAGATGACCCAAGTGAGCATCTAGCCACCTTGAATAATCTCTCTGGACCCAAGAAAAAGTCCGAATGCTACGCTTCAGGATGCTAGTGTGGAGTCTCCAGAAAAACACATAGCTCGAGACACCCCAGCTCTCCTTCCTCACCTCTTAGCACTTTTCATTAAGAAATATGATTTCATATACATGTCTTTTAGGGACTTCTTTCATATGTTTATATGTAGTAAAATCAGTGTGCAGAGTCATTTTTCTGTTGAAGTTCTGAAGTAATATGGAAAATGGAACCTTTGTGATAAGCTATTCCTTAACTGTATATTTACCTTTATAGGGGGAAAAATGTTATTTGATTGAATCACTACCTGGTTATAATGGACCTTTCATTTAAGAAATCCTTCAGTGTCTTGTTCACATGTAGGACTTGTAACAGTGTGAAAGATATACCTCCGTGTAACCAAAATAGATCTATGGTAAAAAGTACAGGGACAGTTTACAGTATTGTATGAACTTGTCTAGTTTGTAAGTCTCATGCTATGTAAATAGTTTCTGTTCTTATACAACACAAAAAATTATAGGTTCCCAATGTTGACACTTTTTTGACTTAATATAATACTTGTTTTGTAGAATTACTCCTAATAATAAAATGTCTGAAATACAAATCAATTTGTCTGAATATAATATTGACAATAAGTATGAATATGTCAGATTTTCTCTTTAGCTTTAGTTTTGTTTTCAATCTGGTTAATTTTTAAATATAAAACCTATTTTATTTCTAAACTTAGCAGTGCCCCAAATTTAAGAAAAATTGGTAATTTATGTTCAACTGACTAGAATCTAAGTGTATTGATATTTTTATAGTAAAAGACCAGTAATTTATGTGGTGTTGGATATAGTTTAAATTCCAACAGTATTTTTAGAGTACTAGTTTTCTTTTGTTCTGTACCTATTTAAAACAGTGCCTCTCTTAGAAGGTGCTATTAATTCTTATTTAGAGAAAAGATGAGAGTTTAGTAAATATTAACTAAACATTATTATTTTTAACTACTCTATTATTCTCAACTTAAGTGCACTTTGGTCACAGAGATTTAAAAATGTATGGTTTATTTTACATTTTATAATAACTTGAACTGTATAAGACATCTGATCTATAGAGACTTGGGACATGTGGAAGACGTTGGTTTACTGTTTACTGTCCTCCTTTCCATGGGACTGTTATGGACAGGTAAATGAGGACAACATAATGAACACAAGGTGACTGGGTGAGCTTTCCTTCTGTCAGCTACAAAATGGAGTTCATCTGTGTGCCTGCTTATTTGGGAGAAGAGAGTTATTAGTAAAGGAAATTCATGCTTAATCATCACTAGAAAAGACAGCCGAAACCAGAATTTCAGAATCAAAGATGGTAGGTGTCTGTGAGATGGGAAGCATTAAAGAAACTGAAGAATTGTTCTCACTTTTTATTCCATGGACTCTCAAATGAACTATGACTATCTATTAGGCTATGCTTGTGACTAAAATCTTATGTTGAGTTGACTGTTTAACTTAATACTTTTCTCATATTAGAGTTTTTTTATTCCTTTTCCATTCTCCAAACATTACCACTTTTACTGAACTGTTTACTAGGAATCCATAAGAATGTCTCTGCTACACATGATCTTTAAGGGCTACACTTGAGATGTAGAGTACAATTTCTCAGAATTTGAGAAGACCACACATTTATACAGCTCATGTTGCACAAAAACATCTCTTGTTTTTTTCTACTCCAAAGGAGCAAGGGAACCAACTAGGCTGCTTTCTTCCATGAAATATCGGCTATGACCATTAACATTAAACCCATCTATTTAGAATCGCTAATGGGCAAAACAAAATATTCCCTACTAAATAGGGCCATACAGAAAGAAATTGTACATTGTTTCTCTTTTCTAGTTGTCAGCATTGATGCTGTGTTTGGAAGAAAAGAAACCAGGTGTGCAGGGTACCTGTTGACAAAATTAAACAATAACTATACATCTTACTTTACTTTTTATATTTCAAGAAAAGTAGTAAATATGTAGAATGACTATCAGAATAAGGATGACTTTTGTAAATATAAACAGAATGAGTGCACTATCTCACTTAGAAGATTTATGTCAAATTATTAAAAAAAAACTATTTGATCAGCAAAAAGACTACATGTTTGCCTACCAGCAAATTCTTGAATAGAAGGGATATGGTTAGATATTCAGTGTAGTTTAACTTAGATTATTGGAAGGATACTCATAAAAAGAATGTTACTATGCCCCTTGTGTTCATTCAGTAAGGAGTGTGAGTACCAGATGAGGATCTTCTCCAGTTGCCAACTTCTCCCCACACTGAGCCAAGCACAAACTGTTTTCCCCATCTCTCTCAAATTAACCACAAATACTTTTAGTAGGAAAAAAAGTAATAGAATATTAGTTACTTATTAAGAACTCAAATCTGGGCTAAGGAGAATTCTATGCAAGGGTAAGAAACAGTTCAGTCAGGTCTCCAGAACCCATGTAAAGGCCAGGCAAGCAAGGGTAACACAGCAGAGGTGTGTCCAGGAAGTCTTAGTGAAGGTGCTTTATCCAGGTGAGTTACAGCAGCGAATACAGGAACAGCAAGTAACCTTGACTCAATGCATGAGGTAGAGAGGCACCAAGGAAGGCACCTGACATCAACCTCAGATATGCACATATGCAAAGTTCCCTAAATATATGTGGCACACATGCATGGACAGTATGCATGCACATACATATTCAAAAATTTAATTCAAATAAACTCTAATCCAAGGGGTTGTTAGAATAACTAACCTCTTTTTGAGATAAGTGCGGGTTTCATGATAAACTGAGCCTGATCCTGTCCTGATCAAATAAATATTTCATATGGTTCTTAACTTTTTATTATCTCTAATTTAGTGCGTTCAAAAGTAATCTTTAAGAAAAGTGTCCTTCCTTCAAACTTAAGAAAATATTTATTTGATAAAATTGTTATTCATTTAAAGCATTTCAACTTTCAACATAATTGTTGCTTTTGTTGAAAGTCTACCATTTGGTAAAGGTGAGATGTGGTACATGCTTTTATCTAAAGTTTTTTGTGGAGTTCAATAATGAAAAATGCCACTAGTCACTTTTATAATAATACCAAGCAATAAAATTCTCCAGGTATGAGTTTATGCCAAAAGTTTAACATGAAGGCCCTAAGTTACAGCACATAGAGAATCAACTTCCGAGAAGTGATATGATAATCCATATTGCTGAACACAGGGGAAAGAAGGAAGGCATTGTTCCATGGCTTCAGACATATCAACCGTTTTTAACTTCTTTCTTTTTTTTTTTTTTAGAATTGTTTATTTACTTTATGTGAGTACACTGTCACTATCTTTAGACACACCAGAAAATGGTATCAGATCCCATTGCAGATGGTTGTAAGCCACCATCCACAACCAATTCCAATGCTGGGAATTGAACTCAGGACCTCTAGAAGAATAGTCAGTGCTCTTAACCACTGAACCATCTTTCCAACCTTGTGTTTAATTTCTACAAAGGCTATGTATAATGAAGCAGTTGATTTTCTCTGCTCTGTTTTATCAACTGGGTTGTGCATTTCTGTGAATTGAATTCAACATAAAGGCTGCCATACTATCTTCATTGGATTGCCTACACCATTTTTTTAATATAGGAATTAACCTTGTAAATGTTCCCTGTGGAATTTCTAAACAAGAGTATCTGTTGCCATCAGAACTGTTTAAAGCAAACTATAATTCCATGGTACTTCAGGGTTGTTGAAGAGTCACTGATGCCTTCTAAAATCCTCTACTCAAAAATACTTCTGGAGTTCATGATTCTGGTTTGGGGGCGGGAGGTTGTTTGTTTGTTTGCTTTCCTCCTCTTTGTTGAGATGGAAGGGTTTTCCCTCCTTCAGTTATTTTCAGATATCATTTATTTATTTCTAAAACTTTAAGCTATTTTGTGTGTATTGTCTGCAATGCATTCTAATCATGATCTCTGTCAGTATGTTGTCATGGCTAATAAGCATGAATAAGAGCAAATTAATTCCTGGAAAGCTCAGGTCTTATTTATCTCTGTTGTTGTAAGAGTAGAAGGTAACATAACTTTCCTACATCACGTGATGTTCATGTCAATAGATCTGAGATAAGCATATGGTATGTATAGTCTAAAATTTGAAAGACAGAACAATCCTAGTGTTTTCTCTAATGTTGTGATCTTCAAGAATGTATGAAAGTAAGAACTGAGGCTAAAGAGTTCCTCTTATTAGAGTTATGTTCATATCTATAGCAGATCCTGTCACTTCTTCATTCTAAGTTTCATTAGAATCAAGTTTTTTATTTTCATATAACTATCAAACTATAAGTTCCCTAGATTAAAAAAAAAAAGCATTAGACAACTAGATCTATCTAAAATCCTTGTCTGTGACTTTATATGTATAAATGTAAAAATTACTAATCTTCAATTCTCACCAAAGATGAAAACATTATGTAAATTTTAACTTCAGTATTTTAACAAAATTATTCACGTTTTAATGTTATAATTCATCTTTACCCAAGCCTGTCAATCTTGCTAGGTTACAGGAAGAGACAATGTTGCTTTTGTTAGAGGTATACAGAGAGCACTGAGCTTAGCAACTGAAAGGAATAAAAGAAACTGGGTAAATGGCTGGCTACTGGTATCCATGTGAACTGCTCAAGGGAAATAAGTTAGAAGATATCGATGTACTTGTTTGTTGATGAAATCCTTGTGCTCAGGCTTTGACCTTGGCCTCTAAATTATACATGATATTGTCTTATTATTACTTTATTTCTCCTTTAAGCTTTTACAAAATAATTTCATTATGTGAGCCATTTTTCTGCTATATTTTACTCTAAAGTCAACTTTCTAAGCTAAGGGAATGGCCAAATGCTGTGACGTTTCTGTATTTCAAGATAAAATAACACATGGCTTCTACAAGATAGTTATTTGTTGGAGGTGGGAGTCACTGAAAGTTACATGAAGATCATACCTTACCCTAAAATTTATTGTGATCAATTTGATAAAAAATTAAATCAAATTTTAGTATATTTTAATAATGGAATACTAAATGCATCAAGTAAAGACAGACCATATAGCCCATTATGATGACAGAATTGCATTGTGTATTATGAACTATAAGGACTCAAATATATAATAGGTATCATTAGCATATAATGATTCATATATAAAACCAAACTGGTATTTCATATTTTAAGAGACAATTAGCTGGTATTTTAAAAAATAAGTATTATTTTGATTTTTTTTCTTTTGACTTGTTGACTGAGTTTCAAAGAGCACATAAGAATTTTAGAGTTGACACTAATATGAAAATATAAACATCCCTATTTTGAATTGGTGTGAATGTACAATACTTGGACATGTTGTATATATAGTGTAACATCTGTATATTTTGATCATAAAGGCAGATAATCAAAAACTTAAAATTAAGTCTTTCAATTCTTGGTAAATATGAAATATTTGTATCTTGTAAATAAAGACATAGTTAAATTAGTTCTAGAGACTTGGATGTTATTTCCACAAGGATTATATGTATTCAGTATGCATGATTTTGATTTTCTGATCAGAAAATTTTCTGATCAGGTTGTTCCAACACTTCTAGTTTCTAGTCATCAAAAACAAAACTAAAGAAAATCCTAAGAAATGTCCCAAGTATACTTTTTCAGCTGTACCCTAAGCAGATCTTGGATGCTAGCTCTGCACACAGTCCCACAACACCTAGAGGTAGGTCAACTTCCAGGCACTCTGACATGCCCAGGATCATAGGGTCGTAGGTGAGGAGGACACATCGGCCCCAACACTGGGGAGGAACTGGGACCAGCAGGATCCAGAGATGCAGGAACCCTACCTGGCCAGTGGCACAGGTTTCTTCTGGTCTGAGGAGGTACCCTGAGCAGACCGTGGGTGCTAGCTCTGCACCCATTCCCACAAAACCCAGAGGAAGCTCAGCTCCCTAAAACATACTGGCTGACAGGATCACAGGACCTCAGGAGCTTGTTCACACCAGGATCTCAGAAGCCCAGAGGCATCTTGACTCCCAGGAGCTTTGACATAGCCAGAGTCTCAGGATCACAGAGAGAGCTGGATTCTGAATTCTGACATAAGCAGGATCAGAGGAGGGACAGGCTCCAGTCAGATACAGTGAGGGCAGGTAGCACTAGAGATAACTAAATGGCAAGAGGCCAGCACAAGAACATAAGCAACAGAAATCAAGGCTAATTGACATCATCAGAAGCCAGTTCTCCCATCATAGCAAGTCCGGGATATACTATCACACTGGAAAAGCAAGATTCAGATCTAGAATAACTTCTGATGATAATGATAGAGGACTTTAAAAAGGACATAAATAAATCCCTTTAAAAAATACAGGAGGACGGTAAGATCACTTGGGAACAACATACCAGGGCCCTACCTGCAAATAGAAGCTGGGCAGTGCCACAGCTGTCTATGCACCTACCTGCCAGGGGACATCTGCCCTGCAGGGAGTCCCACAGCTAGAGGGAGTCCCTCTTATAGAGGTGAGACCACCATCTTTGCTCCTATAACTGAGCAGACAGGTGCAGCCAGATATGCAGGGAACACCCTAGTATAAGATTGCTTGGGACCTGGCCCACCAGAACCCCACCTGTGCCCAGGAGCTGGGGAGCCCCACAGCACTCTTTTTCAGGGGAAAGACAGTAACCCAGGGGTGCTGAGATAGACTTGCAGACCCACAGGAGGGACAACCACCAGCTAATGACAACAGGACCAACTAACACGAGAGATAACCAGATGGCAAAAGGCAAACATTACTAACAGAAATCAAGGCAATATGCCACCATCTGAACCCAATTCTCCCACAACAGCAAGTCCTGTATACACCAACACACCAAGAAAGGAAGATTTGGATTTAAAAATCACAGTTCATGATGCTAATAGAAGGCTTCAAGAAGGACTTAAATAACTCCCTTAAAGAAATACAAGAGAACACAATGAAATAGCGAGAAGCCCTTAAATAACTACAGGAAAACTCAACAAAACAGGTGAAAGAATTGAACAAAACCATCCAGGTTCTAAAAGTGGAGGTAGAAATAATAAAGAAACCACAAAGGGAAACAACACTGGACATAGAAAACCTAGGAAAGAAGTCAGGAGTCATGGATCCAAGCATCAGCAACAGAATACAAGAGATAGAAGAAAGAAACAAGGATATAGAAAATACCATAGAAAGCAATGACACAACAGTCAAAAAATTCAAAATGAAAAAAGCTCCTGACCAAAAACATCCAGGAAATGCAGGACAAAATGAGAAGATCAAACCTAAGGATTATAGGTATAGAGAAAAGTAAAGATTTCCAACTTAAGGGGCCAGTAAATGTCTTCAACAAAATTATAGAAGAAAACTTTCCTAACCTAAAGAAAGAGATGCCCATTAACATACAAGAAGTCTACAGAACTCCAAATACATTTGACCAGAAAAGAAATTCATCCCATCACATAATAATTACAACGCCAAATGTAGTAAACAAAGAAAGAATATTAAAAGCAGTAAGGGGAAAAGGTCAAGTAACATATAAAGGTAGTTCCATCAGAATTACACCAGACTTCTCACCAGAGACTATGAAAGCCAGAAGAGCCTGGGCAGATATAATACAGACCCTAAGGGAGCACAAATGCCAACCCAGACTGCTATATCTAGCAAACCTCCCAATTACCATAACTGGAGAAACCAAGGTATTCCATGACAAAAACAAATTTACACAGTATCTTTCCACAAATCCAGCCCTTCAAAGAATAATGAATGGAAGACACCAAAAAAAGGAGTGAAACTACACACTAGAAAAAGCAAGAAATTAATCTTCCTTCAACAAACCCAAAGGAAGATAACCACACAAACATAAAATTTATTTCAAAAATAGCAGGAAGCAACAATCACTATTCCTTTATGTCTCTTAACATCAATGGACTCAATACCACAATAAAAAGACATAGACTAACAGACTGGATATGTAAACAGGAGCCAACATCTTGCTGCATACAGGAAACACACCTCAGTGTCAAAGACAAACATTACCTCAGAGTAAAAGGCTGGAAAACAATTTTACAAGCAAATGGTCCTAAGAAACAAGCTGGAGTAGCCATTCTAATATTGGATAAAATCGACTTTCAACCAAAAGTTATCAAAAAAGACACAGAAGGACAATTTATACCCATCAAAGGAAAAATCTACCAAGAAGAACTCTCAATTCTGAACATCTATGCTCCAAATACAATGTCACGCTCATTTATAAAAGGAACTTTATAAAATTTAAAGCACACATTGCACCTCACACAATGATTGTTGGTGACTTCAACATCACACTCTCCTCAATGGGCAGATCAGGGAAACACAAACTAAACAGAGACACAGTGAAACTAACAGAAGGTTTTGGAACAAATAGATTTAATAGATATCTACAGAACATTTCATCCTACACCAAAAGAATATACTTTCTTCTCAGCACCACATGGTACATTCTCAAAATTGACCTTATAATTGGTCACAAAAGAGACCTCAACAGATATAAGAAGATCGAATTAATCCCATGCCTCCTATCATATCACTGTGGAGGAAGGATAGTCTTCAATGCCAACAAAAACAACAGAAATCCCACATACACATGGAAGCTGATCAATCTTCTACTCAATGATAACTTGGTCAAGGAAGAAATAAGGAAAGAAATAAAAGACTATAATTTAAAGAAAATGAAGGTACAATATACACAAATTTATGGGACACAATGAAAATAGTGCTAATAGGAAAACTTATAGCTCTGAGTGCCTCCAAAAAGAAGCTGGATAGAGCACACACTAGAAGCTTAACAGCACACCTGAAAGCTTTAGAACCGAAAGAAGCTAATACACCCAAGAGGAGAAGAAGGCAGGAAATCATCAAACTCTGGTCTGAAATCAACCAAGTATTAACAAAAAGAACTATACAAAAAAATCAACAAAACCAGGAACTGGTTCTTTGCAAAAAATCAATAAAAACAAAATCAGAAATGAAAAGGGAGCTATAACAACAGAAACTGAGGAAATTCAAAAAATCATCATATACTATTGCAAAAGCCTATACTCAACACAACTGGTAAATTGGGATGAAATGGAAAATTTCCTAGACAGATACCAAATGTGAAAGTAAAATCAGGATCAGATAGACCATCTAAATGGTTCCATAATACCTAAAGAAATAGCAGTAGTCACTGGAAGTCTTCCAACCAAAAAAAGCACAGGACCAGATGGTTTTAGTGCAGAATTCTATCAGACCTTCAAAGAAAACCTAACCCCAATACTCTTCAAACTAATCCACAAAATAGTAATAGAAGAAACACTACCCAACTTGTTCTATGAAGCCACAATTTCACTGATACCAAAACCACACAAAGATCCAACAAAGAAAGAGAACTTCAAACCAATTTCCCTTATGAATATCGATGCAAAAATACTCAAAATTCTTGCCAACTGAATCCAAGAACACATCAAAATGATCATTCACCATGATCAAGTAGGCTTCATCCCAGGAATGCAGGGATGGTTCACTATACGGAAATCCATCAATGTAATCCACTACATAAGCAAACTCAAAGAAAAAAGTCACATGGTATTTTCATTAGATGCTGAAAAAGCATTTAACAAAATTCAGCATCCCTTCATCTTAAAAGTCTTGGAAAGAACAGGAATTCAAAGCCCATACCTAAATGTAGCAAAAACTATATACAGCAAACCAGTAGCCAACATCAAACAAAATGGAGAGAAACTTGAAGCAATCCCACTAAAATCAGGAACTAGACTCTCTCTCCATATTTATTCAGTATAGTACTTGAAGTTCTAGCTAGAGCAATTAGACAACAAAAGGAGGTCTAAGGGATACGAATTAGAAAGTCAAATTATTGCTATTTGCAGATGATATGATGGTATACTTCCACAACCCAAAAAACTCCACCAGAGAACTCCTACAACTGAAAAACATCTTCAGCAAAGTGACTGGATATAAAATTAACTCAAGAAATTCATTAACCTTCCTATACGCAACAGATAAACAGGCTAAGAAAGAAATTAGGGAAATGACACCATTCACAATAGTCACAAAAAATATAAAGTAGCTTGGAGTGACTCTAACCAAACAATGAAAGATCTGTATGACAAGAACTTCAAGTCTCTGAAGAAAGATATCGAAAAAGACCTAAGAAGATGGAAAAATCTTCCATTCTCATGGATTGGCATGATTAATATAGTAAAAATGGCCATCTTGCCAAAAGCAATTAACAGACTCAATACAATCCCCATGAAAATTCCAAATCAATTCTTCATAGAGTTAGAAAGAGCAATTCTCAAATTCATCTGGAAAAACAAAAAACCCAGGATATCTAAAACTATTCTCAACAGTAAAAGAACTTCTGGAGGAAACAATATCCTGTACCTCAAGCAGTATTTCAGAGCAACAGTGTTAAAAGAAAAACTGCATGGTATTGGTACAGTGACAGGCAGGTAGATAAATGGAATAGAATTTAAGACCCAGAAATGAACCCACACACCTATGGTCTCTTGATCTTTGACAAAGGAGCTAAAACCATCCAGCGGGAAAGAGCCTTTTCTTTTATTTATTATTATTATTATTATTATTAATATTATTACTATTATCATTATTATTATTTTCTATATTCTTTATTTACATCCTGTTCCCTGTTCCCCCCTCCCCGAAAGTCCCATAAGCCCTCTTCCCTCCCCCTGTTCCCCATTTACCTAAGAATTTTTTGGATTCATTGCTTTTAATTGCTGAGTAGTATTCCATTGTGTAAATATACATGGAAAATATCTCTGATAAAATGGAAAAAATTATAGAAAAACACGTTAAGCTTGACTTTCATGGAAAAATTATACAGATAAAATGGTAGGCATAAAAATATTCCTAAATTGATTGAAAGTGGAATTATAAACATTTTCTGATAAAATTGAAAAACTACAAGAAAAATATTTCTGATAAAACTCAAGAAATATATATAAAAACAGGTTAAAACTTACTATTTCATGAAAAATTATACAGATAAGAGGGTAGGCATAAAAATATTCCTAAATTGATTGAAAGTAGAAGTAAAAACATTTTCTGATAAAATTGAAGATTTACATGGAAAATATCTCTGATAAAATTGAAGAAATTTACACAGATAAATTGGTAGGAATTAAAATATTCCCAAGTTGATTAAAAGTAAAATTATAAACATTTTCTGATAAAATTGAAGATTTACATGGAAAATATTTCTGATAAAATTGAAAAAATATATGGAAAAACATTAAAATGGAAGATTATCATGGAAAATTATACAGAAAAATGGTAGGCATAAAAATATTCCTAAGTTGATTGAAAGTAGAATTATAAACATTTTCTGATAAAATTGAAGATTTACATGGAAAATATTTCTGATAAAATTGAAAAAATAAATGGAAATACATTAAAATGGAAGATTATCATGGAAAATTATACAGAAAAATGGTAGGCATAAAAATATTCCTAAGTTGATTGAAAGTAGAATTATAAACATTTTCTGATAAAATTGAAGATTTACATGGAAAATATCTCTGAAAAACTTGAAGAAATATATAAAAAATGCATTAAGATTAAGTATTTAATGGAAAAATTATACAGATAAAATGGTAGGCATAAAAATATTCCTAAGTTTTTTGAAAGTGGAATTATATACACTTTCTGATAAAACTGAAGATCTACAAGGAAAATATTCCTGAAAAAAATCAAGAAATATGTAGAAAAACATGTTAAAACTATTACATGGAAAATTATACAGACAAAATGGAAAGTATGAAAATGTTCTTAAGTTGATTAAAAGTAAAATTATAGACATTGTCTGATAAAACTGAAGATCCATATGGAAAATACTTCTGACAAAATTGAAGAAAAATACAGAAAAACATTAAAATTGAAGATTATCATGGACAATTATATTGACAAAATGGTAGGCACAAAAACATTCCTAAATTGATTGAAAGTGGAACTATAAACACCCCCCCCGCCATGAAACCGAAGATCTACATGAAAAACACCTCTAACGAAATCGAAGAAATACACAGAAAAAATGTTAAAATTAAAGATTATCATGGAAAATAATACAATCAAAATGGTAGACATACAAGGCATTACTAAATTGAAAGAGGAGTCACAAATATTTTATGATAAACATACAAGAAGCCTATAGACCTCCAAACAGACTGGACCAGACCAGAAAGTCCTCCCAGCGCATAATACTCAAAACACCAAATGCACTAAACAAAAAACGAATATTAAAAGCAGTAAGAGAAAAACGTCAAGTAATCTATAAAGGCAGGCCTATCAGAATTATACCAGATTTCTCACCTGAGACTATGAAAGCCAGAAGATCCTGGGCAGATCTCATACAGACCCTAAGAGAACACAAATGCTAGCCCAAACTACTATACCCAGCAAAACTCTCAATTACCATAGATGGAGAAACCAAGATATTCCATGATGAAACCAAATTTACACAATAACTTTCCACAAATCCAGCCCTACAAAGGATAATATATGGAAATCACCAACATAAGGAAACTACACCCTAGAAAAAGCAAGAAAGTAATCTTTTTCCAACAAACCCGAAAGAAAGTAACCACACAAACATAAAAAGAACATCAAAAATAACAGGAAGCAACAATCACTATCCTTAATATCTTATAACATCAATAGACTAAATTCCCCAATAAAAAACATAGTCTAACAGAGATATTTTTCATGTGGCTCTTCGAAAAGAGCCTTTTCAAATTGGGAAAATATACTTACCAACCCTGCATCCAACAGAGGGCTAATATCCAATATATACAAATAACTCAAGATGGTAGACTCCAGAGAGCCTAATAACCCTATTAAAAAATGGGGTACAGAGCTAAACAAAGAATTTTTACCTGAGGAATATTGAATACCTGAGAAGCACCTAAAGAAATGTTCAACATCCTTAGTCATCAGGGAAATGCAAATCAAAACAACACTGAGATTTTTCTTCAAAACAATCTGAATGGCTAAGATCAAAAGTTCAGTAGTCAGCAGGTGCTGGCAAAGATGTGGAGAAAGAGGAGCAGTCCTGCACTGCTGGTGGGATTGCAAGATGGTACAACCACTCTGGAAAACAGTCTGGCGGTTCCTCAGAAAACTGGGCATGATACTACTGTAAGACCCCGTTATATCACTCCTGCACATATACCCAGAGGATTCCCCAGCATGTAATAAGGACACATGCTCCACTATGTTCATAGCAGCCCTATTTATAATAGCCAGAAGTTGGAAAGAACCCAAATGTCCCTCAACGGAGGAATGGATACAGAGACTATGGTATATTTACACAATGGAATATTTCTCAGCTATTAAAAACAATGAATTTATGAAATCCTTAGGCAAATGTGTGGAACTGGAAGATATCATACTAAGTGAGGCAACCCAATCACAAAAGAACACACATGGTATGCACTCAGTGATAAGTAGATATTAGCCCAGAAGCTCAAATACCCAAGACACAATTCACATATCAAATGATGCCCAAGAAGAAGGAAGGAGACACCCCTGGTCCTGGAAAGGCTCAATACAGCATTGAAGGGAAATGCCAGGACAGAGAAGTGGGAGGGGGTGGATTGGTGAACAGTGGGAGGGGAGAGGGCTTATTAGACTTTCAGGGAGGGTGGGAACCAGGAAAGTGGAAATCATTTGAAATGTAAAGAAAGAATATTTCTAAGAAACTATTAAAAAAATACAGGATTACACAGGTAAAGAACTAGAAGGCCTTAAAGAGGAAACACAAAAGTCCCTTAAAGAATTACAGGAAAACACAATCAAACAGGTGAAGGAATTCAACAAAACCATCTAGGATCTAAAAATGGAAATAGAAACAATAAAGAAATGACAAAGGGAGACAACCCTGGAGATAGAAAACCTAGGAAAGAGATCAGGAATCATATATGCAAGCGCTGCCAACAGAATACAGAAGATAGAAGAGAAAATATCAAGTGCAAAAGATACCATAGAAAACATTGACACAACAGTCAAAGAAAATGCAAAAAGCAAAAAGCTCCTAACCCAAAACATCAAAGAATTATAGGACACAATGAGAAGATGAAACCTAAGGATAATAGGTATTGAAGAGAGCAAAGATTACCAACATTTAGGGTCAGTAAGTACCTTCAACAAAATAATGGAAGAAAACTTCAAGTTTTCAGTCCTCAGTTTCTTCAAAACATGTTATTGTTCTTGGAATGTGTTTCCATGCCCCTCCCGGGTATATTGGAGTGCGTTCATTTCAGATTCTTTACAACTGGCTATTGTTATTTTCTGCCTCTATAGAAAAATCACATTTTTGCCAGGAGTGGCTCATCCTTATGACTGTATACTTCTCCTGTGCTTATTCTTAACCCTCAGGGTTATTAACTCTCTGGTGCTCTGAATAAAGTTATTGCAAGAAACTAATCCACCTCATTTTTAGACTCCATTCTCCCAGGTCCCACCACCTTTATAGTGGTAAACAATAAGAAGATTTTTTTTTCCCAGTTTGGATATTCCTATATATTTGCATTCCCATCAACATTCACAAAAACTGGGCTATTTTCTGGAAGAAATTCAGTTAGAATAACAAATAGTGTAGTGAAAAACAATGCAGTCTTGTGCTGGGTAATTTGTAATGAATGTATGCTTGCTTAGGGCTTGTTTTTCTGGTCCTGGAACTCGCTCTGTAGACCAGGCTGGCCTTGAACTCAGATCACCCACCTCTACCTCAGTCTCCCAAATGCTGGAATTAAGGCACGTGCCACCACCGCCCAGCTATGCTTAGTTTTTTTAGTTTTTTTTAAGACTTATTTTATGTATATGGGCACACTGTAGCTCATCATCAGACTGTTGCTGTCTTCAGACACACCAGAAGAGGGCAACAGATTCCATTACAAATGGTTGTGAGCCACCATGTGGTTTCTGGGAATTGAACTCAAGACCTCTGGAAGGAGGTCAGTGCTTTTAACTGCTGAGCCATCTCTTCAGCCCCTATGCTGGAATCCAGTTCTTAAACCTGGGAAGTTTAAGCTTAAAGTGCCACCATCTGGTGAGGACCCCTTGCAGAACCACCTCAAGGGGGAATGAAAACCAAAAAGAACAAAGTCTCTTATTATAGCATTAACCCTGGAATTACTGAGGACAACACTGGGGATTGCTTACATTGAGGTTTTCCATCTGAGTTTTGGAGGAACCAAAAACCTTATATGATAAATACATAGTCCCAAACACCACAGAAATTCTGACCTTGTAGGTCTGTTTTGGGATTGAAAGTGTACTTCTGCCACATCCCGCACAGGTTTCTGATGAAACCCAGCCTTTGAGAGTTTTGGTTCTAGAAAATGAGCACAATTAGACAAATTCTACTTCTGGTGGAAGCAATGCCATTTCTTCCACTGTAGGGCAAAGGTTAGTTAAACCCCTTGAGGGCTGGTACCCCCCAGGGAAGGGTGAAAAAAAAAAAACTTCCCTAACCTAAAGAAAGAGATGCCCATAAACATATAAGAGGCCTGCAGAACTCCAAATAGACTGGACCAGAAAAGAAATCTCTCCCATCGCATAATATCATAATCAAAACACCAGATGCACAAAACAAAGAAAGAGTATTAAAAGCAATAAGAGAAAAAAAGGTCAAGTAATATATAAAGGCAGACCTATCAGAATTACACCAGACTTCTCACCAGAGCCTATGAAAGCTAGAAGATCCTAGGCAGATGTCATACAGACCCTAAGAGAATACAGATGCCAGCCCCTGCAGGCTAATATATGCAGCAAAACTCTCAATCACCATAGACGGAAAAAAAACCAAGATATTCCATGACAAAACCACAGTTACACAATATCTTTGTACAAATCCAGCCCCACAAAGGATAATAGATGGAAAATTCCAACACAAGAAGTGAAACTACTCCCTAGAAAAAGCAAGAAAGCAATCTTCTAACAAACCAAAAGGAAGATAGCCACAAAAACATAATTGCACCTCTAACAACAAAAATAACAGGAAGCAACAATCCCTTTTCCTTAACAACTTTTAACATCAATAGACTGAATTCCCCATTAAAAAGACATAGACTAACAGACTGGATACATAAACAAGACCCAGCATTTTCCTGCACTCAGGAAATGCACCTCAGTGACTAAGACAGACACTATCTCAGAGTAAAAGTCTGGAAAAGAATTTCCAAGCAAATGGTCTGAAGAAACAAGATGGGGTAGCCATTATAATATTGAATAAAATCGACTTTCAGCCTAAAGTTATAAAAAAAGATAAGGAAGGACACTTCATACTCATTAAAGGAAAAGTCTATCAAGATGAACTCTCAATTCTGAACATCTATGCTCCAAATGCAAGGGCACCCACATTCATAAAAGAAACTTTACTAAAGCTCAAAGCACACATCACAACCCACACAATAACAGTGGGAAACTTTAACATCCCACTTAGCAATGGACAGAGCGTGGAAATAGAAAATAAACAGAGACACCGTGAAATTAACAGAAGTTATGAACCAAATGTATCTAATGTATTTATAGAACATTTCATCCTAAAGCAAAAGAATATGCCTTCTTCTCAGCACCTCATAGTACCTTCTCCAAAATTGACCATATAATTGGTCACAAATCTGGCCTCAACAGACACAAGAAGATTGAAATAATTCCATGCACCCTATCAGATCACCATGGACTAAGTTTGGTTTTAAATTCCAACAAAAACAATAGAAAACACACATCCACATGGAAGCAAAACAATGCATTTGACAAAATTAAGCATTCCTTCATGTTAACAGTCTTGGAAAGATCAAGAATTCAAGGTGCAAACCTAAACATAGTAAAAGCAATATACAGCAAACCAATAGCCAACATCAAACTAAATGGAGAAAAACTTGAAGTCCCACTAAAATCAGGGACTAAACAACCTGCCCACTCTGTCTCATTCTATTCAATATAGTCCTTGAAGTCCTAACCAGAGCAATTAGACAACAAAAGGAGGTTTGAGGGATACAAATTGGAAAGGAAGAAATCAAAATATCACTATTTGTAGATTACATGATAGTATACTTAAGTGACCTCAAAAATTTCATCAGAGAAATCTTAAAGCTGATAAATAACTTCAGCAAAGTGGCTGGATATAAAATTAACTCCAGCAAATTCATGGCCTTCCTCTACTTAAAGGATAAACCGGTTGAAGACGAAACTAGGGAAATGACACTTTTCACAATAGTCACAAATAATATAACATTCCTTGATGTGACTCTAATTAAGCAAGTGAAAGATCTGTATGACAATAATTCAAGTCTTGGAAGAAAGAAATCAAAGAAGATCTCAGAAGATGGAAAGATCTCACATGCTCATGGATTGGCAAGATTAATATAGTAAAAATGGCCATCTTGCCAAAAACAATTTACAGATTCAAAGCAATCCCTCTCAAAATTCCAAATCAATTCTTCACAGAGTTAGAAAGAGAAATTTGCAATAGCATTTGGAATAACAAAAAACCAGGAGAGCAAAAACTGTTATCAACAATAAAAGAACTTCTGGGGGAATCACCATCCCTGATCTCAAGATGTATTACAGACCAATAGTGATAAAAACTGTAGGGAATTAGTACAGAGACAGGCAGGTAGATCAATGGAATAGAATCAAAGACCCAGAAATAAACCCACATACCTATGGTCACTTGATATTTGACAAAGCAGCTACAACCATGCAGTGGAAAACAGACAGCATTTTTAACAAATGGTGATGGTTTCACTGGAGGTCAGCATGGAGAAGAATGAAAATTGACCAATTATTATCTCCTTGTACAATGCTCAAATTGAAGTGGATCAACAACCTCCACATAAAACCAGATATGCTGAAACTTATAGAGGAGAAAGTACAGAAGGGCATAGGGAAAAATTTCCTGAACAGAACACCAATAGCTTATGCTCTAAGATCAAGAATCAACAAATGGGACCTCATAAAATTGCAAAGGTTCTATAAGGCAAAGGACACTGTCAATAGGACAAAATGAAAACCAACAGATTGGGAAAAGATCTTTACCGATTGAGAACTAATATCCAATATATACAACAAACACTAGAAGTTAGGCTCCAGAAAAATCAAATAACCCTTTTCAAATATGGGGTAAAGAGCTAAACAAAGAATTTTCAACTGAGGAATACTGAATAGATGAGAAGCACCTAAAGAAATGTTCAACATCCTTAGACATCAGGGAAGTGCAAATCAAAACAACCCTGAGACCCCCTCACAGCAATCAGAATGGGTAAGATCAAAAACTCAGATGATAGCAGATGCTGGCAAGGATGTGGAGAAAGAGAAACATTCCTCCATTATTGGTGGTATTACCATCTGGTATAATCACTCTGGAAATCAGTTTGGCAGTTACTCAGAAAATTAGACATGGTACTACCTGAGGACTGGCTATACCACTCCTGGCCATATGCACCAAGGATTCTCCAGCATGTAATAAGAACACATGCTCCACTATGTTCATAGCATCCTTATTTATAATAGCCAGAAACTGGAAAGAACCCAGATGTTCTTCAACAGAGGAATGGATACAGAAAAAGTGGTATGAAAAACAATGACTTCATGAAATTCTTAGGCAAATGGATTGAACTAGAAAATATCAACCTGAGTGAGGTAATATAATCACAAAATAACACACATGGTATGCACTCACTGATAAGTGGATATTAACCCAAAAGCTCAGAATAACTAAGATACAATTCACAGACCACATGAAGTTCAAAAAGAAGGAAGACCAAAGTGTAGGTGCTTCAGTCCTTCTTAGAAAGAGAATCAAAATGCTCACAGGAGCAAATACAGAGACAAAGTATAGAGTAGAACTGCTCCACCTTGGGATCCAGCCCATATACAGTCACCAAACCCAGACACTATTGTGGATGCCAAGAAGTTCTTGCTGAAAGGACCCTGATATAGCTGTCTCCTGAGAAGCTTTGCTAGAGCCTGACAAATACAGAGGCAGATGCTAGCAGCCAACCATTGGATTGATCACGGGTTCTCTGATGGAGGAGTTAGAGAAAGGACTGAAGGAGCTAAAGGGCTTTGCAACCCCATAGGAAGAACAAAAATATCAACCAATCAGACCCCCCAGAGCTCCCAGGGACTAAGCCACAAACCCAAGAGTGCACATGTAGGGACCCATGGCTCCAGCTGCATATGTAGCATCAATGGGAGGAGAGGCCATTGGTTCTGTGAAGGTTCAGTGCCCCAGTGTGTGGGAATGTGAGGGTGAGGAGGCAGGAACTGGTGGATGGGTGATTGGGGGAACACCTTCATAGAAGCAAGGGGAGGGGATAGTGTATGGGGTTTCGGGGGCCAGGAACAGGGAAAGGGGATAACATTTGAAATGTAAATAAAGAAAATATCCAATAAAAATTTTTTCTGAAGATCATATTTTATATAAGTATATCAGCTTTTTTAGGCCATAAAGAACTAATTCACAACTTATCAAATATTATATAAATCAATTGGCCTTGGCTAAAGAATTACTTGCAATAAACATAGCTCTTGGCTCATCAACATTTGGTTTCATGTTATTTTTTTCTAGGTGGAAATTTGGTGTGTGATATTTAAGAACTTCTTATACTTTGTACAGACTGTCATATTAAAACAGAGGCTGTGTCTTAGTGGTCCAAAGTAGAACTTTAACTGTCCTAGATCTGGATGGTGCTCCTCAGAAGCATTACAAGAGTCACAAGCTTGTAGCCAAAAGAGCTTTGTCAGAGAGGGCTGACTGGAACCCTGTTCAGTCACTTACTGTTGTGACTTCACACATAAACTCTTTTTTGAAGAAAGGTGTGACATATATATGACAAAATATTATTACCTGGCCACAGGAGGCATTGGCTTCTCATTGCTGATATTAGAGATCACTTAATGCAGAAGTTTCCAGACCTTGACAGTATAATATGATCACCTGGACATCATTCAAACAGACTGATGTCTTAGATCCATTGAAGATTCCTAAGCCCTGGGATTAGGGTCAAGATAGTAGTTTAAAAGTTCCTCATGTGGGGAAGTATTTCATAATCAGGAACATTCTAAATAGCCCTCTAGTAGTCCAGAAAATAAGCAAGAAATGACAAGTGGAATTATATGCTCTTTACAGCCTTCTACACAGAGGAACACAATGAGACACTTAGGCAACCTAAGAGAGACCAGATCTTTGCCAATATTCACCTGACATGAGAATAATATTCAGAATATATAAAGTATTCAAAATGTCCACTACTAGTTCTCTCTTACAGTCTACTCTCTCTATAGTTCCTTACTCTCCACACAATGATTAATTCTAATTCTCTATAATAACCACCACCTCCTGTCAAAAAAAAAAAAAGCTTCTCTGATGAGAGATGAAACAGACATGAATCTCTGGGTATAAAGATAACTAGAGGACCATTTAATACAATTTAGTGGAATAAAAGTAGTAAGTTTTTCTTACCTACCTATCACATGTTCTTGGCCCAGTTGACAGTGCTAGGTATGAGTTTCATCTTTTGAAACAGGCCTTAGGAACAGTCTAGTAGAAGGCAGCTGTGAAACAGTGATCTCTGGATAGGGAAAGGTCATTGCACACATGAACTCACAGCAGTTGTGACTGCAAAACTTGCTCAAGATAAAAGCAGCTACAATTCCAGCACAAGGATGGAAGAAGACCATGAGATCCCACCCCTAGCTGAGAAGCTATTAGCAATTCATGGCTACTGGCAGAGGGAATGTACTTATTTTCTTGAGGGCTGCAACATGTTCTAAGAGCTGACACTACGTCCATTCACATGCTGGCAAAACTAAGTACACTCAATGAGTTTAAAATGGCAGTTGTGAAGGGCAAGTGGTGGTGAGGCAGTGGAGGTGAATTTATTCAAAACACTACATGTGTACATCACATTCCCAATAATAGTTCAGGTATCCTTTACCTTCCCTTATAACCCCAATTACTACCTTTTAACTTATTCTTGCCCTTTCTTTGAGGTTAAAAAAAAGCTTCAACAAGTTTCAGAAAAGCTCTTATCTCCATCACATATTCTCCTTTAGGTCTGATCTAAAGATATCTGAGTTGTGAACATGCTAATGTTTTTACATAAATTTGGAAAATTAAGAAATTTATAAGTTTTAAAGAACTCAGATTTCTCTGTGTTGATCATAACTCCTGGCTTCAAGTAATTCTCATATGTCAGCCTTCTAAGTAGCCAAGTGTAAAACGGCAAGTTTATACCCTTTTGTTATAAGCTGTAAGTCAGTATAACTAAAAGTATTCATGGTGAAGTAGATCTGTGGTCACATATTTTCTACAGTTTAATATGAAATATCCTGATCCTAATCCATAGCATAGAAAAAAAGTGCCACCCCCTAGAGAGTTATGACAAAAATGGCATTTCTGTCACACTCACTGGATGTTTGTGAAGGCAATTTGGATAATACTCATATTTTTGAAAATCACTTTCTCTCTTCAATCTGGATTCTTTGGAGTATTCATAACGCTGGTGTGCCCTCCAACTCCCATGCCACCCTGAGATCTGCTTCCCAGCCCACAACAACTTCAGACTATGTGAAGACTCAGAGAACTTCTAGTTCTTTCTCAGAGGCCTCTTTAACAAAACCTTTCATCCCATCTAATCCTTCATGAATTCCTACTGCCCCCAGAAACTCTTTCTAATGAGGGCCTGACAGCTGCCACACACCAAGCAGATTACCTGTGCCCTCTTTCATCTTCCATTCTGGACTATGCAGAGTACTCTTACTATACCCACTACCAAAGGAAAAAGTTTTCACCATTATTACTGAGAACTGAATCCTGTGTCCTACACTAGCAACCTGCCTGTATGATATCCTGTTGCAATAATTGCATTAGTGTTATGGAGTAACCATCCAACTTTTTAAAAGGGGAAGAGGGGAGGCAAGAGGGGTTATGGGACTTCATGAAAATCTTAGGCAGGTGGGTGGAACTGGAGAATGTCATTTTCTAGCTCCATCCATTTGCCTAAGAATTTCATGAATTCATTGTTTTCAATAGCTGAGTAGGCACCAGCCTCCCCTTGGTAACATCTGCTCCAGGGATCTATTACACTGAGCCTTGGGATGTGCATGGATTCCCCAATATAACATCACTTGTGGCAAGACACATCAGGGCTCAAAAGTCACTCAGGAGCAGGGCAGCCCCCCCAGTAATTGGTGCCAGGGGAATCTCGGTAATCCGGAGGGCAGAAATAGACTTGCAGGCTCACAGGAGGTGGAACCAACAGCCAGTGACAGCAGGACCAACTAACAACAGAGGTAACCAGATGGCAAAAGGCAAATGTAGGAAAGTTACTAACAGATATCAAGAGATAGAAGAAAGAATCTCAGGTGCTGAAGATACCATAGAAAGCATTGACTCAACAGTCAAAGAAATTGCAAAATGGAAAAAAGGTGTAACCCAAGACATTCAGGAAATCCAGGACACAATAAGAACACCAAACCTAAGGATTATAGGTATAGATGAGAGAGAAGATTTGCAACTTAAAGGGCCAGTAAATATCTTCAACAAAATTATGGAGGAAAAGTTCCCTAACCTAACAAAAGAGATGCCCATAAACGTACAAGAAGCCTACAGAAAACCACACAGATTGAACCAGAACAGAAATACCTCCTGTCACATAATAATCAAAACACCAAATGTACTAAACAAAGAAAGATTATTAAAAGCAGTAAGAGAAAAAGGCCAAGTAACATATAAAGGAGGACCTATCCGAATCACATCAGACTTCTCACCAGAGACTATGAAAGCCAGAAGATCCTGGGCAGATCTCGTGCAGACTCTAAGAGAGTACAAATGCCAGCCTAGACTACTATACCCAGCAAAGCTCTCAATCACCATAGATGGAGAGACCCAGATATTCCATAATAAAACCAAATTTACACAATATATTTCCACAAACCCAGCCCTGCAAAGGATAATAGATGGAAACTGCCAATACAAGGAGAGAAACTACACCCTGGAAAAAATGAGATAGTAACCTTCTTGCATCAAACCCAAAGGTAGATAACCACTCAAACATAAAGATAGCATGAAGAATGGCAGGTGGCAATAATCACTATGCCTTAATCTCTCTTAATATCAATGGTCTCAATTCCCCAATAAAAAAGACACAGACTAACAGACTGGATACGTAAACAGGACCCAGCATTTTGCTGCGTGCAGGAAACACACCTCAGTGTCAAAGACAAACACTACCTCAGAGTAAAAGGCTGGAAAACAATTTTACAAGCAAATGGTCCCTGGAAATGAGGCGGAGTAGCCATCCTAATATCAGATAAAATTGACTTTCAACCTAAAGTCATCAAAAAAGACACAGAAGGACACAACATACTGGTTAAAGGAAAAATCCACCAAGAAGAACTCTCAATTCTGAACATCTATGCTCCAAATGCAAGGGCACCCTCATTTGTAAAAGAAAATTTACTAAAGCTGAAAGCACACATCGCACCTCACACACTAATAGTGGGTGACATCAACACCCCGCTCTCTGAAATGGATCATTCAGGAAAGCAGAATTTAAACAGGGACACAGTAAAAGTAATTGAAGCCTTGGACCAAATGGAACTAACAGATATATTTAGAACCTTTCATCCTAAAGCAAAAAAATATACCTTCTTCTCAGCACCTCATGATACCTTCTCCAAAATGAACCATATAATTGGTCACAAAACAGGCCTCAACAGATATAAGAAGATCGAACTAATCCCTTACCTCCAATCACTATGGAATAAGGGTAGTCTTCAATAACAACAAAAACAACAGAAAGCCCACATACATGTGGAAACTGAACAATACTCTACTCAATGATACCTTAATCAAGGAGGAAATAAAGAAAGAAATCAAAGAGTTTTAAAAATTTAATGAAAATGAAGGCACAACATACCCTAATTTATGGGACACAATGAAAGCAGTGCTAAGAGGAAAATTCATAGCCCTAAGTGCCTCCAAAAAAAAACGGGAGAGAGCATACATTAGCAGCTTAATGGCACACCTGAAAGCCCTGGAACAAAAAGAAGCTAATACACCAAAGAGGAGTAGAAGGCAGGAAGTCATCAAACTCAGGGCTGAAATCAATCAAGTAGAAACAAATAAAACCATACAAAGAATCAACAAAACGAGGAGTTGGTTCTTTGAGAAAATCAACAAGATAGATAAGCCCTTAGCCAGACTGGCAAGAGGGCACAGAGACAGTATCTAAATTAACAAAATCAGAAAAGAAAAGGGAGAGATAACAACAGAAACTGAGGAAATTAAAAAAAATCATCAGATCCTACTACAAAAGTCTATATTCAACACAACTAGAAAATCTGGAGGAAATGGACAATTTCCTAGACAGATACCAAATACCAAAATTAAATCAGGATCAAATAGACCATCTAAACTATCCTATAACCCCTGAAGAAAGAGAAGTGGTCATTGGAAATCTTCCAACCAAAAAAAGCACAAGTCCAGACGGTTTTAGTGCAGAATTCTATCAGACCTTCAAAGAAGACCTAACACCAATATTCTTCAAATTATTCCACAATATAAAAACAGGAGGAACACTACCCAACTCGTTCTATGAAGCCACAATTATGCTAATACCAAAATCAGACAAAGATCTGACAAAAAAAGAGAAGCTCAGGCCAATCTCTTTTATGAATATCGATGCAAATATACGCAATAAAATTCTTGCCAACCGAATCCAAGAACACATCAAAACAATCATTCACTATGATCAAGTAAGCTTCATTCCAGGGATGCAGGGATGGTTCAATATAAGGAAATCCATCAATGTAATACACTACATAAACAATCTCAAAGAAAAAAAACCACATGATCATTTCATAAGGTTTGGAGAAAGCATTTGACAAAATTCAGCATGTTTTCATGTTAAAGGTCTTGGAAAGAACAGGAATTCGAGGCCCATATCTAAACATAGTAAAAGCAATTTACAGCAAGTCGGTAAACAACATCAATCTAAATGGAAAGAAATTTAAAGCAATCCCACTAAAATCAGGGACTACACAAGGCTACCCTCTCTCTCCATATCTTTTCAATATAGTACTTGAAGTACTAGCTAGAGCAATTAGACAACAAAAGGAGGTTAAAGGGATACAAATTGGAAAGGATGAAGTCAAAGTATCACTATTTGCAGACAATATGATAGTAAACTTAAGCGGCCCAAAGAACTCCACCAGAGAAATCCTACAGCTGATAAACAACTTCAACAAAGTGGCTGGACATAAAATCAACTCAAGAAAGTCAGTAGCCTTCCTATACTCAAAGGATAAGCAGGCTGAGGAAGAAATAAGAGAAATGAAACCCTTCACGATAGCCACAAACAATATAAAGTATCTTGGAGTGACTCTAACCAAACAAGTGAAAGATCTGTATGACAAGAACTTCAAGTCTCTGAAGAAAGAAATTGAAGAAGACCTCAGAAGATGGAAATATCTTCCATGCTTATGGATTGGCAGGATTAATATAGCAAAAATGACCATCTCACCAAAAGCAATATACAGATTCAATGCAATCCCCAACAAAATCCCAACTCAATTCTTCATAGAGTTAGAAAGAGAAATTCAAAAATTCATCTGGAATAACAGAAAACCCAGGATACCTAAAACTATTCTCAAGAGTAAAAGAACTTCTGGGGGAATCAGTATCCCGGACCTCAAACTGTACTACAGAGCAATAGTGTTAAAAATTGCATGGTATTGAAATAGTGACAGGCATGTAGATCAATGGAACAGAATTGAGGCCCCAGAAAGAAATCCACACTCCTATGGTCACTTGATCTTTGACAAAGGTGCTAAAGCCACCCAGTGGAAAAAAGATAGCCTTTTCAACAAATGGTGCAGGTTCAAATGGAGGTCAACGTGCAGAAGAATGCAAATCGATCCATTCTTATCTCCTTGCACTAAGCTCAATTCCAAGTGGATCAAGGACCTCCACATAAAACCAGACACACAGAAACTAATAGAAAAGAAACTAGGGAAGAACCTTGAACATATGGGCACAGGGAAAATTTCCTGAACAGAACTCCAATAGCTTGTGCTCTAAGATCAAAAATTGACAAATGGGACCTCATAAAATTACAAAGTTTCTGTAAGGCAAAGGACACTGTCAAAAGGACAAAGCGGCAACCAACAAACTGGGAAAAGATCTTTACCAACCCTACATCCGACAGAGGGCTAATATCCAATATATACAAAGAACTCAAGAAGTTAGTCTAAAAAGAGCCAAATAACTCTATTAAAAAATGGGTACATAACTAAACAAAAAGTTCTCACCTGAAGAATATCTAATGGCTGAGAAGCACCTAAAGAAATATTCATCATCCTTAGTCATTAGGGAAATGCAAATCAAAACAACCCTGAGATTCCACCTCACACCAGTCAGAATGGCTAAGATCAAAACCACAGAAGAGAGCAGTTGTTGGTGAGGATGTGGAGAAAGAGGAACACTCTTCCACTGCTGGTGGGATTGCAAGCTGGTACAACCACTCTGGAAAGCAGTCTGGCAGTTCCTCAGAAAACTGGGTGTGACACTCCCGGTGGATCCTGCTATACCACTCCTGGGCATATACCCAGAGGCTTTACCTGCATGCAATAAGGACACATGCTCCACTATGTTCATAGCAGCCTTATTTATAATAGCCAGAAGCTGGAAAGAACCCAGATGTCCCTCAACGGAGGAATGGATTCAGAAGATGTGATCTATTTACACAATGAAATACTACTCTGCAATTAAAAACAATGAATTCACGAAATTCCTAGGCAAGGGATCAGAACTGGAAAATATCATCCTTAGTGAGGTAACCCAATCACAAAAGAACACACATGGTATGCAGTCACTGAAAAGGGGATATTAACCCAGAAACTCGGAATACCGAAGACACAATTCACATATCAATAGATTTCCAAAAAGATGGAAGGAGAGACCCTTGGTCCTGAAAAGACTGGATGTAGGAGAATACCAGGACAGTGAAGCAAGAGGGGGTTGAATGGGTAACAGAGGGAGGGGACTTATGGGACTTTCAGAGAGGGAGGAACCCGGAAAGGGGAAATCATTTGGAATGTAAATAAAAAAACTTAGAAAATAATAAAAAAAATAACTGAGTAGTACTCCATTGTGCAAATGTACCATATTTCTGATTCCATTTCTCTGTTGAGGGACATCTGGGTTCTTTCCAGGTTCTGACTATTGTAAATAAGGCTGCTATGAACATAGTGGACCATGTGTCCTTATAACATGTTGGAGCATCTTCTAGGGTGTATGTCCAGGAGTGGTAAAGCTGAGTCCTCAGGTAGTATGTCGAATTTTCAAAGGAACCGCCAAATTGATTTCCAGAGTGTTTTTACCAGTTTGTAATCCTACCAACAATGGAGAAGTGTTCCCTTTTCCCCACATCTTCTCCAGCATCTGCTGTCCCCTGCGTTTTTCATCTTAGCCATTCTCACTGGTGTGAGGTGGAATCTCAGGGTTGTTTTGATTTGCATTTCCCTGATAACTAAGGATGCTGAACATTTCTTTAGGTGCTTCAGAGCTGTTCGAGTTTCCTCAGTTAAGAATTCCCTGTTTAGTTCTGTACCCCATTTTTGATAGGGTTATTTGGTTCTCTGAAGCCTAACTTCTTGAGTTCTTTGTATATATGGAATATTAGTCCTCTATCTGGTGTAGAATTGGTAAAGATATTATCCCAATCTGTTGGTTGCTGTTTTATCCTATTGACAGTGTCCTTTGCCTGACAGAACCTTTGTAATTTTGTGAGGTCCCACTTATCAGTTCTTGATCTTAGAGCATAAGCTATTGGTGTTCTATTCAGGAAATCTTCCCCTGTGCCCATGTGTTCCAGGTTCTTCCCAACATTCTCATGTAGTACATTTACTGTATCTGGTTTTATGTGATCCACTTGGACTTGAGCGTTGTACAGGGAGATAAGAAAGAATTTTCATCCTTCTACATGTTGACTGCAAGTTGAACCAGCACCATTCCTTGAAAATGCTATATTTTTTCCACTGAATGTTTTTATCTGATTTGTCAAAGATCAAGTGAACACAGGTGTAAGGGTTCATTTCTGGGTCTTCAATTCTATTCCATTGATCTACCTGCCTGTCCCTTTGCCAATACCATGCAGTTTTTATCTCTCTTTCACCAGTTCTTTTATTGTTGAGAAGAGTTTTCACTTTCCTGGATTATTTGTTATTCCAGATAAATTTGGAAATCGCTCTTTCTAATTCTATGAATAATTAAGTTGGAATTTTGATGGGGATTACACTGAATATGTTTATTGCTTTAGGCAAGATGGCCATTTTTACTATATTAGTCCTGCCAATCCATGAGCATGGGAGATCTTTCCATCTTCTGAGATCTTCTTCAATTTCTTTCTTCAGAGACTTGGAGTTCTTGTTATACACATCTTTCACTTCCTCGGTTAGAGTCACACCAAGGTATTTTATATTATTTCTGGCTATTGTGAAGGGCTTCATTTCCCTAATTACTTTCTCAGCCTGTTTATCCTTTTAGTATAGGAAGGATACTGCAATGCTTGAGTTAATTTTATCCAGCCACTTTGCTGAAGTTGTTTATCAGGTTTAGGAGTTCTCTGGTGGAATTTTGGGGGTCACTTAAGTATACTCTCATGTCATCTGCAAGTAGTGACACTTTCCTTTCCAAATTGAATCCCTTTGACCTCCTTTTGTTGTCTAATTGCTCTGGC
This sequence comes from Tokudaia tokunoshimensis, assembly GCA_036184795.1. Classification (NCBI taxonomy): domain Eukaryota; kingdom Metazoa; phylum Chordata; class Mammalia; order Rodentia; family Muridae; genus Tokudaia; species Tokudaia tokunoshimensis. The sequence goes on along the minus strand of BTHU01000015.1, from coordinate 2,150,480 downwards.
TAGGATTCTGAGAACTATATTGAACAGGTAGGGAGAGAGTGGACAGCCTTGTCTAGTCTCTGGTTTCAATGGGATTGCTTCAAGATTCTCTTCATTTAGTTTGATTTTGGCTACTGGTTTGCTGTATATTGCATTTACTATGTTTAGGTATGGGTCTTGAATTCCGCATCTTTCCAAGTCTTTTAACATGAAGAGATGTTGGATTTTGTCAAATGATTTCTCAGAATCTAGTGAAATGATCATGTGGTTTTTGCTTTGAGTTTGTTTATAGAGTGAATTACATTGATGGATTTTGGTATATTGAACCATCCCTGGATCCCTGGGATGAAGCCTACTTGATCATGGTGAATGATCGTTTTGATTTGTTCTTGGATTCGGTTGGCAAGAATTTTATTTAGTATTTTTGCATTGATATTCATAAGGGAAATTGGTCTGACTTCTCTTTCTTTGTTGGGTCTTTCTGTGGTTTAGGTTTCAGAGTAAATGCAGCTTCATAAAACGAATTGGGTAGTGTTCCATCTGCTTCTATTTTGTGGAATAGTTTGAAGAGTAATGGTATTAGATCTTTGAAGGTCTGATAGAACTCTGCATTGAATACATCTGGTCCTGGGCTTTCATGAGTTGAGAGATTATTAATGACTGCTTGTATTTCTTTAGGGGTTGTGGGATTGTTTATATCATTCATCAGATCCTGATTTCACTTTGGTACCTGGTATCTGTCTAGAAAACTGTCCATTTCATCCAGATTTTTCACTTTCGTTGAGTATAGGCTTTTGTAGTAGTATCTGATGAGCTTTGGAATGTCCTCAGTATCTGTTGTTTTGCTTTCTTTTTCATTTCTGATTTTGTTCATTTGGGTACTGTCTCTGTGCCCTCCGGTTAGTTTGGCTAAGGGTTTATCTATCTTGTTGTTTTTTTATTTTTTCAAAGAACCACCTCCTGGTTTGGTTGATTTTTTCTTTTTTTTTTAATTTTGCTTTTAAGGTTTTTTTTTATTTACATTCAAAATCATTTCCCCTTTCCCGTTTCCTCCCTCCCCGAAAGTCCCATAAGCACCCTTCCCTCCCTCTGTTCCCCATTCAACCCCCTCTTGCTTCTCTGTCCTGGCATTCCCCTACATCCAGTCTTTCCAGGACCAGGGGTCTCTCCTTCCATCTTCTTAGAAATCTATTGATATGTGAATTGTGTCTAGGGTATTCCGAGATTCTGGGTTAATATCCCCTTATCAGTGACTGCATACTATGTGTGTTCTTTTGTGGTTGCGTTACCTCACTAAGGATGATATTTTCAAGTTCTGACCATTTGCCTAGGAATTTCGTGAATTCATTGTTTTTAATTGCAGAGTAGTATTGCATTGTGTAAATATGCCACATCTTCTGAATCCATTCCTCCGTTGAGGGACATCTGGGTTCTTTCCAACTTCTGGCAATTATAAATGAGGCTGCTATGAACATAGTTGAACATGTGTCCTTATTGCATGCAGGTAAAGCCTCTGGGTATATGCCCAGGAGTGGTATAGCCGGATCCTCCGGGAGTGTCATGCCAAGTTTTCTGAGGAACCGCCAGACTGCTTTCCAGAGTGGTTGTACCGGCTTGCAATCCCACCAGCAGTGGAGGAGTGTTCCTCTTTCTCCACATCCTTGCCAATATCTGCTGTCTCTTGTGTTCTTGATCTTAGCCATTCTGACTGGTGTGAGATGGAATCTCAGGGTTGTTTTGATTTGCATTACCCTGATGACTAAGGATGATGAACATCTTTTAGGTGCTTCTCAGCCATTAGATATTCTTAAAGTGAGAACACTTTGTTTAGCTCTGTACCCCATTTTTTAATAGGGTTACTTGCCTCTCTGGAGTTTAACTTCTTGAGTTCTTTGTATATATTGGATATTAGCCCTCTGTCGAATGTAGGGTTGGTAAAGATCATTTCCCAGTTAGTTGGTTGCAGCTTTGTCTTTTTGGCAGTGTGTTTTGCCTTGCAAAATCTTTGTAATTTAATGAGGTCCCATTTGTCAATTTTTGATCTTAGAGCATAAGCTATTGGAGTTCTATTCAGGAAATTCTCCCCTGTGCCCATATGTTCAAGGTTTTTCCCTAGTTTCCTTTCTATTAGTTTCAGTGTGTCTGGTTTTATGTGGAGGTCCTCGATCCACTTGGAATTGAGCTTAGTGCAAGGAGATAAGAATGGGTCAATTTGCATTCTTCTGCATGGTGACCTCCAGTTGAGCCAGCACCATTTGTTGAAAAGGCTATCTTTTTTCCACTGGATGGTTTTAGCTCCTTTGTCAAAGATCAAGTGACCATAGGAGTGTGGATTCATTTCTGGGTCTTCAATTCTGTTCCATTGATCGACATGCCTGTCACTGTACGAATACCATGTGGTTTTTAACACTATTGCTCTGTAGTACAGCTTGAGGTCTGGGATACTGATTCCCCTAGAGGTTCTTTTACTATTGAGGATAGTTTTAGCTATCCTGGGTTTTCTGTTATTCCAGATGAATTTTTGAATTTCTCTTTCTAACTCTATGAAGAATTGAGTTGGGATTTTGATGGGGATTGCATTGAATCTGTATATTGCTTTTTGCAAGATGGTCATTTTTACTATATTAATCCTGCCAATCCATGAGTATGGAAGAGTTTTCCATCTTCTGAAGTCTTCTTCAATTTCTTTCTTCAGAAACTTGAACTTCTTGTCATACAGATCTTTCACTTGTTTTGTTAGAGTCACACCAAGATACTGTATATTGTTTGTGGGTATTGTGAAGGGTATCATTTCTCTTGTTTCTTTCTCAGCCTGCTTATCCTTTGAGTATAGGAAGGCTACTGACTTGCTTGAGTTGATTTTATATCCAGCCACTTTGCTGAAGTTGTTTATCAGCTGTAGGAGTTCACTGGTGGAGTTCTTTGGGTCGCTTAATTATAGTATCATATCATCTGCAAATAGTGATAGTTTCATTTCTTCCTTTCCAATTTGTATCCCTTTGACCTCTTTTTGTTTTCTAATTGCTCTAGCTAGAACTTCAAGTACTATATTGAAAAGATATGGAGAGAGAGAGGGCAGCCTTGTGTAGTCCCTGATTTTAGTGGGATTGCTTCAAGATTCTCTCCATTTAAATTGATGCTGGCTACCGGTTTGCTGTAAATTGCTTTTACTATGTTTAGATATGGGCCTCAAATTCCTTATCTTTCCAAGACTTTTAGCATGAAAGGATGCTGAATTTTGTCAAATGATTTCTCAGCATCTAATAAAGTGACCATGTTTTTTTTTTCGTTGAGATTGTTTATATAGTGGATTACATTGATGGACTTCCTTATATTGAACCATCCCTGCATCCCTGGGATGAAGCCTACTTGATCGTAGTGAACGATCGTTTTGATGTGTTCTTGGATTCGGTTGGCAAGAATTTTATTGAGTATTTTGCATCGATATTCATAAGAGAGACTGGCCTGAGATTCTCTTTCTTTATCGGATCTTTGTGTGCTTTTGGTATTACTGTAATTGTGGCTTCATAGAATGAGTTGGATAGTGTTCCTTCTGTTTCTATTTTGTGGAACAGTTTGAAGAGTATTGGTGTTAGGTCTTCTTTGAAGGTCTGATAGAATTCTGCACTAAAACCATCTGGACCTGTGCTTTTTTTGGTTGGAAGACTTCCAATGACGACTTCTATTTCGTCAGGGGTTATAGGTCGGTTTAGATGGTCTATTTGATCCTGATTTAATTTTGGTATTTGGTATCTGTCAAGGAAATTGTCCATTTCCTCGAGATTTTTTAGTTGTGTTGAATACAGGTTTTTGTAGTAGGATCTGATGATTTTTTGAATTTCCTCAGTTTCTGTGTTATCTCTACCTTTTCGTTTCCGATTTTATTAATTTGGATACTGTCTCTGTGCCCTCTGGTTAGTCTGGCTAAGGGCTTATCTATCTTGTTGATCTTCTCAAAGAACCAACTCCTCGTTTTGTTGATTCTTTGTATGGTTTTATTTGTTTCTAATTGATTGATTTCAGCCCTGAGTTTGATGATTTTTCTGCCTTCTACTCCTCTTTGGTGTATTTGCTTCTTTTTGTTCCATTGCTTTCAGGTGTGCCATTAAGCTGTTAGTGTATGCTCTCTCCCGTTTCTTTTTGGCGACACTCAGGGCTATGAATTTTCCTCTTAGCACTGCTTTCATTGTGTCCCATAAATTAGGGTATGTTGTGCCTTCATTTTCATTAAATTTCAAAAAGTCTTTGATTTCTTTCTTTATTTCCATCTTGACTAAGTTATCATTGAGTAGAGCATTGTTCAGCCTCTCTGTGTATGTGGGTTTTCTGTTGTTTTTGTTGCCATTGAAGACCACCATTATTCCATAGTGATCTGATAGGAGGCATGGGATTATTTCTATCTTCTATCTGTTGAGTTCTGATTTATGACCAATTATATGGTCGATTTTGGAGAAGGTACCATGAGTTGCTGAGAAGAAGGTGTATTCTCTAGCTCTAGGATGAAATGTTCTATATATATCTGTTAGTTCCATTTGGTCCAAGGCTTCAATTAGATTCACTGTGTCCCTGTTTAGTTTCTGCTTTCCTGAACGATCCATTTCAGAGAGCGGAGTGTTGAAGTCACCCACTATTATTGTGTGAGGTGCGATGTGTGCTTTGAGCTTTAGTAAAGTTTCTTTTACAAATGTGAGTGACCTTGCATTTAAAGCATAGATATTCAAAGTTGATAGTTCTTCTTGGTGGATTTTTCCCTTGATCAGTATGTAGTGTCCTTCAGTGTCTTTTTTGATGACTTTAGGTTGAAAATCAATTTTATCTGATATTAGGATGGCTACTCCGGTTCTGTTTTTGGGGCTATTTGCTTGTAAAATTGTTCTCCAGCCTTTTATTCTGAGGTAGTGTTTGTCTTTGACACTGAGGTGCGTTTCCTGCATGCAGCCAGATGCTAGGTCCTTTTTATGTATCCAGTCTGCTAATCTATGTCTTTTTATTGGGGAATTGAAACCATTGATATTAAGAGAGATTAAGGCAAAGTGATTATTGCCACCTGCTATTCTTGACCCTATCTTTATGTTTGAGTGGTTATCTACTTTTGGGTTTGAAGCAAGAAGGTTACTAACTCATTTTTTCCAGGGTTTTGTTTCTCGCCCTGTATTGGCAGTTTCCACCTATTATCCTTTGCAGGGTTGGGTTTGTGGAAAGACATTGTGAAAATTTGGTTTTATCATGGAATATCTTGGTCTCTCCATCTATGGTGATTGAGAGTTTTGCTGGGTATAGTAGTCTAGGCTGGCATTTGTTCTCTCTTAATGTCTGCATGAGATCTGCCCAGGATCTTCTGGCTTTCATAGTCTCTGGTGAGAAGTCTGATGTGATTCGGATAGGTCTTCCTTTGTATGTTACTTGGCCCTTTTCTCTTACTGCCTTTAATATTCTTTCTTTGTTTAATATATTTGGTGTTTTGATTATTATGTGACGGGAGGTATTTCTGTTCTGGTCCAGTCTGTTTGGAGGTCTGTAGGCTTCTTGTACGTTCATCGGCATCTCTCTCTTTAGGTTAGGGAAGTTTTCCTCCATAATTTTGTTGAAGATGTTTACTGGCATTTTACTTTACTGAAGTTGCAAATCTTCACTCTCATCTATACCTATAATCCTTAGGTTTGGTCTTCTCATTGTGACCTGGATTTCCTGGATGTTTTGGGTTACACGTTTTTTGCATTTTGCATTTTCTTTGACTGTTGAGTCAATGCTTTCTCTGGTATCTTCAGCACCTGAGATTCTTTCTTCCATCTCTTGTATTCTATTGTTGATGTTTGCATCTATGACTCCTGATTTCTTCTCAAGGTTTTGTATCTCCAAAGTTGTCTCCCTTTGTGATTTCTTAGTTGTTTCTACTTCCTTTTTTAGATCCTGGATGAATTTGCTGAGATCCTTCTCTTGTTTGTTTGTATTTTCCTGTATTTCTTTAAGGTATTTTTACATTACCTCTTTCAGGATTTGTGCCTGTTGACCCAAGTTCTCCTGCATTTCTCTAAGCCATTTGTGTGTTTCTTCCTCATGGGCTTCCATCTGTTGATCAATCATCTCCTGCATTTCTTTTTTTTTTATTTTTTTATTTTTTTAATTTACATTCCAAATCACTTCCCCTTTCCCGTTTCCTCCCTCCCCGAAAGTCCCATAAGCCCCCTTCCCTCCCTCTTTTCTCCATTCAACCCCCTCTCATTACTCTGTCCTAGCGTTCCCCTACATCCAGTCTTTCCAGGACCAGGGGTCTCTCCTTCCATCTTTTTAGAAATCTATTGATATGCTGATTGTGTCTAGGGTATTCTGAGATTCTGGGTCAATATCCCCTTATCAGTGACTGCATACCATGTGTGTTCTTTTGTGATTGGGTTACCTCACTAAGGATGATATTTTCAAGTTCTGACCATTTGCCTAGGAATTTCGTGAATTCATTGTTTTTAATTGCAGAGTAGTATTCCATTGTGTAAATATACCACATCTTCTGAATCCATTCCTCCGTTGAGGGACATCTGGGTTCTTTCCAGCTTCTGGCTATTATAAATAAGGCTGCTATGAACATAGTGGAGCATGTGTCCTTATTGCATGCAGGTAAAGTCTCTGGGTATATGCCCAGGAGTGGTATAGCCGGATCCTCCGGAAGTGTCATGCCCAGTTTTCTGAGGAACCGCCAGACTGCTTTCCAGAGTGGTTGTACCAGCCTGCAATTCCACCAGCAGTGGAGGAGTGTTCCTCTTTCTCCACATCCTCGCCAACAACGGCTGTCTCCTGTGTTTTTGATCTTAGCCATCCTGACTGGTGTGAGATGGAATCTCAGGGTTGTTTTGATTTGCATTTCCCTAATGACTAAGGATGATGAACATCTCTTTAGGTGCTTCTCAGCCATTAGATATTCTTCAGGTGAGAACTCTTTGTTTAGCTCTGTATCCCATTTTTTAATAGGGTTACTTGCCTCTCTGGAGTTTAACTTCTTGAGTTCTTTGTATATCTTGGATATTAGCCCTCTGTCGGATGTAAGGTTGGTAAAGATCATTTCCCAGTTAGTTGGTTGCCGCTTTGTCTTTTTGACGGTGTCTTTTGCCTTGCAAAAACTTTGTAATTTAATGAGGTCCCATTTGTCTATTCTTGATCTTAAAGCATAAGCTATTGGAGTTCTGTTCAGGAAATTCTCCCCTGTGCCCATATGTTCAAGGTTCTTCCCTAGTTTCCCTTCTATTAGTTTCAGTGTGTCTGGTTTTATGTGGAGATCTTTGATCCACTTAGAATTGAGCTTAGTGCAAGGAGATAAGGATGGGTCAATTTGCATTCTTCTGCATGTTGACCTCCAGCTGAGCCAGCACCATTTGTTGAAAAGGCTATCTTTTTTCCACTGGATGGTTTTAGCTCCTTTGTCAAAGATCAAGTGACCATAGGAGTGTGGATTCATTTCTGGGTCTTCAATTCTGTTCCATTGATCTACATGTCTGTTACTGTACCAATACCATGCAGTTTTTAACACTATTGCTCTGTAGTACAGCTTGAGGTCCGGGATACTGATTCCCCCAGATGTTCTTTTACTCTTGAGAATAGTTTTAGCTATTCTGGGTTTTCTGTTATTCCAGATGAATTTTTGAATTGCTCTTTCTAACTCTATGAAGAATTGAGTTGGGATTTTGATGGGGATTGCATTGAATCTGTGTATTACTTTTGGTAAGATGCTCATTTTTACTATATTAATCCTGCCAATCCATGAGCATGGCAGATTTTTCCATCTTCTGAGGTCTTCTTCAATTTCTTTCTTCAGAGACTTGAAGTTCTTGTCATACAGATCTTTCACTTGTTTGGTTAGAGTCACGCCAAGATACTTAATATGGTTTGTGGCTATCGTAAAGGGTATTATTTCTCTTACTTCTTTCTCAGCCTGCTTATCCTTTGAGTATAGGAAGGCTTCTGACTTGCTTGAGTTGATTTTATATCCGGCCACTTTGCTGAAGTCGTTTATCAGCTGTAGGAGTTCTCTGGTGGAGTTCTTTGGGTCGCTTATGTATACTATCATATCGTCTGCAAATAGTGATAGTTTGACTTCTTCCTTTCCAATTTGTATCCCTTTGAACTCTTTTTGTTGTCTAATTGCTCTAGCTAGAACTTCAAGTACTATATTGAAAAGATATGGAGAGAGAGGGCAGCCTTGTCTAGTCCCTGATTTTAGTGGGATTGCTTCAAGTTTCTCTCCATTTAGATTGATGCTGGCTACTGGTTTGCTGTAAATTGCTTTTACTATGTTTAGATATGGGCCTTGAATTCCTGATCTTTCCAAGACCTTTAGCATGAAAGGATGCTGAATTTTGTCAAATGCTTTCTCAGCATCTAATGAGATGACCATGTGGTTTTTTTCTTTGAGATTGTTTATGTAGTGGATTACATTGATGGATTTCCTTATATTGAACCATCCCTGCATCCCTGGGATGAAGCCTACTTGATCGTGGTGAATGATCGTTTTGATGTGTTCTTGGATTCGGTTGGCAAGAATTTTATTGAGTATTTTTGCATCGATATTCATAAGAGAGATTGGCCTGAGATTCTCTTTCTTTGTCGGATCTTTGTGTGCTTTTGGTATTAGTGTAATTGTGGCTTCATAGAACGAGTTGGGTAGTGTTCCTTCTGTTTCTATTTTGTGGAACAGTTTGAAGAGTATTGGTGTTAGGTCTTCTTTGAAGGTCTGATAGAATTCTGCACTAAAACCATCTGGACCTGTGCTTTTTTTGGTTGGAAGACTTCCAATGACAACTTCTATTTCTTCAGGGGTTATAGGATGGTTTAGATGGTCTATTTGATCCTGCTTTAATTTTGGTATTTGGTATCTGTCAAGGAAATTGTCCATTTCCTCAAGATTTTCTAGTTGTGTTGAATACAGGTTTTTGTAGTAGGATCCGACGATTTTTTGAATTTCCTCAGTTTCTGTTGTTATCTCTCCCTTTTCTTTTCTGATTTTATTAATTTGGATACTATCTCTGTGCCCTCTGGTTAGTCTGGCTAAGGGCTTATCTATCTTGTTGATTTTCTCAAAGAACCAACTCCTCGTTTTGTTGATTCTTTGTATGGTTTTATTTGTTTCTACTTGATTGATTTCAGCCCTGAGTTTGATGATTTCCTGCCTTCTACTCCTCTTTGGTGTATTTACTTCTTTATGTTCCAGGGCTTTCAGGTGTGCCATTAAGCTGTTAGTGTATGCTGTCTCCCGTTTCTTTTTGGCGGCACTCAGGGCTATGAATTTAACTCTTAGCACTGCTTTCATTGTGTCACATAAGTTAGGGTATGTTGTGCCTTCATTTTCATTAACTTTCAAAAAGTCTTTGATTTCTTTCTTTAGTTCCACCTTGACCAAGTTATCATTGAGTAGAGCATTGTTCAGCCTCCATGTGTACGTGGGTTTTCTTTTGTTTTTGTTGCCATTGAAGACCACCCTTATTCCATAGTGATCTGATAGGAGGCATGGGATTATTTCTATCTTCTTGTATCTGTTGAGGTCTGATTTGTGACCAATTATATGGTCAATTTTGGAGAAGGTACCATGAGGAGCTGAGAAGAAGGTGTATTCTCTAGCTCTAGGATGAAATGTTCTATATATATCAGTTAGTTCCATTTGGTCCAAGGCTTCAATTAGATTCACTGTGTCCCTGTTTAGTTTCTGCTTTCCTGAACGATCCATTTCAGAGAGCGGGGTGTTGAAGTCACCCACTATTATTGTGTGCGGTGCGATGTGTGCTTTGAGTTTTAGTAAAGTTTCTTTTACGAATGAGGGTGCCCTTGCATTTGGAGAATAGATATTCAGGATTGAGAGTTCTTGATGGTGGATTTTTCCCTTGATCAGTATGTAGTGTCCTTCTGTGTCTTTTTTGATGACTTTAGGTTGAAAATCAATTTTATCCGATATTAGGATGGCTACTCCACCTCGTTTCTTGGGGCCATTTGCTTGTAAAATTGTTTTCCAGCCTTTTACTCTGAGGTAGTGTTTGTCTTTGACACTGAGGTGCGTTTCCTGCATGCAGCAAAATGCTGGGTCCTGTTTACGTATCCAGTCTGCTAGTCTATGTCTTTTAATTGGGGAATTGAGACCATTGATATTAAGAGAGATTAAGGCATAGTGATTATTGCCATCTGCCATTCTTGACGCTATCTTTATGTTTGAGTGGTTATCTACTTTTGGGTTTGATTCAAGAAGGTTATTATCTCATTTTTTCCAGGGTGTTGTTTCTCTCCCTGTATTGGAGGTTTCCACCTATTTGTGTCCTAGTGATCCTCTAATAGCATCATGAGAAGTGATTTTAAATCCAGATCTTGTCTTTCGGGTGTGGTGGGGTATCCAGGACTTGCTGCTGTTGGAGAGTTGGGTTCGGATGGTCCCATATTACCTTGATTTCTGTTAGTAACATTCCTACATTTGCCTTTTGCCATCTGGATACCTCTGATGTTAGTTGGTCCTGCTGCCACTGGCTGTTGGTTGGACCTCCTGTGAGCCTGCAAAGCTATTTCTGCCCCCCCTGGATTACCAGGATTCCCCTGGCACCGATTTCTGGGGCCTGCCCTGCTCCTGAGTGACTTTGGAGCCCTGATGTGCCTTGCCCCAAGTGATGTTATATTGGGGAGTCCCTACACATCCAAAGGCTCAGTGTAGTGGATTCCCGGAGCAGAGGTTGCCAAAGGGAGGCTGGTAGGCTCCTGCCCTGTGCAGGGTTGTGTGATCTCTCCTTGGGGGGGGGGGGAAGGGTGACCCTCTGCAAGGCAGAAGTCCCACAGCAGAGCTGGCGAGCTGGTTACTGCAGATCTGCCCAGCTCTTGGGAGCAGGGTACACACAAGCCGCCCGAGACCCAAGCGATATTATGCCTGTCTGTCTCCGAGCCTGGTGGTCCCAACTACCTGGCCACTGGAGCAAAGATGGAGGAGTGCACTTTGCACTCTCTTGGCGGCGCAGGTCACCCCGCAGAGGGGATGGCCCACAGCAGAGCTGGCGCCCAGACGACACAGCGCTGTCCCGTTCTTGGGAGCAGACGGAAGCCTCAACAGGCAGTGTCCCAAGCGATGTTATATTGGGGGGAAAATGGATCCCTGTCTCCTCAGTGCAGTCTACTGGAACAGAGGTCGCCAAAGGGAAGCTGGTAGGCTCCCACCCAGTGCGGGGGGTCCCTCTGCAAAGCAGAAGTCCCACAGCAGAGCTGGCACGTCAATCACTGCAGACTTGCCCAGCTCTTGGGAGCAGGGTACACACAAGCTGCCTGAGACCCCGCATGCATCTGATCTTAATGGATACTGCCTGCCCTGAGCCCCAGAGAGACCTGCCAAAGACTAGAGGTCTGGTTGATTCTTTCTGTAGTTCTTTTTATTTCTACTTGGTTGATTTCATCCCTGAGTTTGATGATTTCCTGACATCTACTCCTCTGAAGTTTATTTGCTTCTTTTTGTTCTAGAGCCTCCTGTGAGCCTGCAAGCCTATTTCTGCCCCTCCCTGGATTACCAGGATTCCCCTGGCACCGATTTCTGGGGCCTGCCCTGCTCCTGAGTGACTTTGGAGCCCTGATGTGCCTTGCCCCAAGTGATGTTATATTGGGGAGTCCCTGCACAGGGACTTGTGCCTTGCCCCAAGTGATGTTATATTGGGGAGTCCCTGCACAGGGACTTGTGCCTTGCCCCAAGTGATGTTATATTGGGCAGTCCCTGCACAGCTATGCTGTTAAGCTGTTAGTGTATGCTCTGTCCAGTTTCTTTTTGGAGGCACTCAGAGCTATAAGTTTTCCTCTTAGCACTGCTTTCATCGTGTCCCATAAGTTTGGGTATGTTGTGCTTTCATTTTCATTATATTCTAACAAATCTTTGATTTCTTTCTTCATTTCTTCCTTGGTTATCGTTGAGTTATTGTTGAGTAGAATGTTGTTCAGTTTCCATGTGTATGTGGACTTTCTGTTGTTTTTGTTGTTATTGAAGACCAGTCTTTGTCCGTGGTGATCTGATAGGATGCATGGAATTATTTCAATCTTCTTATATCTGCTGAAGTCTGTTTTGTGACTGAGTATATGGTCAGTTTTGGAGAAGGTACTGTGAGGTGCTGAGAAGAAGGTATAATCTTTTATTTTAGGATAAAATGTTGTATAGGTATCTGTCAATTCCATTTGTTTCATAACTTCTGTTAGTTTCACTGTTTCTCTGTTTAGTTTGTGTTTCCCTGATCTGGCCATTGATGAGAGTGGGGTATTGAAGTCTCCCACTATTATTGTATGGGGTGCAATGTATGCTTTGAGCTTTAGTAAAGTTTCTTTTATGAATGTGGGTGCCATTGGATTTGGAGCATAGATGTTCAGAATTGAGAGTTCATCTTGGTAGATGTTTTTCTTTGATGAGTATGAAGTGTCCTTGTTATTATTTTATTACTTTAGGTAGAAAATCAATTTTATTTGATATTAGATGGATACAACAGCTTTTTTCTTTGGACCATTTGCTTGGAAAATTGCTTTCCAGCCTTATACTCTGAGGTAGTGTCTTTCTTTGTGCCTTTGGTGAGTTCCTTGTAGGCAGCAAAATGTTGGGTCCTGCTGATGTATCCAGTCTGTTGTTCTATGTCTTTTTATTTGAGAATTAATTCCATTGATATTAAGAGATATTAAGGATAAGTGATTGTTGCTTCCTGTTACTTTTGTTATTAGAGGTCGAGTTATGTTTGTGTGGCTCTCTTTTTGTTTTGTTAAAAGACGATTAATTTCTTGCTTTTTCTAGTTTATAGTTTCCATCCTTTTTGTTGGTGTTTTCCATTCATTATCCCTTGAAGGGCTGGATTTGTGGAAAGATACTGTATAAATTTGTTTTTGTCATGCAATACCTTGGTTTCTCTGTCTATGGTAATTGAGAGTTTTGCTGGGTATAGTAACCTCGGTTGGCATTTGCATTCCCTTAGGGTCTGTATGACATCTGCCCAGAATCTTCTGGCTTTCATAGTCTCTGGTAAGAAGTCTGGTGTAATTCTGATAGGTCTTGCTTTATATGTTATTTGTCCTTTTTCCCTTACTACTTTTAATATGCTTTCCTTGTTTAGTACATTTGGTTTTTTAATTATTATGTGATGGGAGGAATTTCTTTTCTGGTCCAATCTATTTGGAGTTCTGTAGGCTTCTTGTATGTTCATGGACATCTCTTTCTTTAGGCTAGGGAAGTTTTCTTCTATAATTTTGTTGAATATATTTACTGGCCCTTTAATTTGGAAATCTTCACTCTCTTCTATAACTATAATCCTTAGGTTTGGACTTTTCTTTTTCTCCTGGATTTCCTGGATGTTCTAGGTTAGGTGCTTTTTGCTTTTTTCATTTTCTTTGACTGTTGTTTCAATGCTTTCTATGGTATCTTATGCATCTGAGATTCTCTCTTCTATCTCTTGTATTCTGTTGTTGATGCTTGGATCTATGACTCCCGACTTCTTTCCTACATTTTCTTGTCCAGAGTTGTTTCCATTTGTGATTTCTTTATCGTTTCTACCTCCATTTTTAGATCTTGGATGATTTTGTTCACTTCCTTCACCTGTTTTGTTTTGCTTTCCTGTAGTTCCTTAAGGGTTTCTCCCTATTTACTTGTGTTCTCCTGTATTTCTTTATGTGAGTTATTTATGTCCTTCTTGAAGCCCTCTATCAACATCATGAACTGTGATTTTTAAATCCAAATCTTGCTTTTCTGGTGTGTTGGGCTATCCAGGACTTGCTATTGGGGGAGAATTGGGTTCAGATGGTGCCATATTGTCTTGATTTCTGTTGGTAATGTTCCTATGTTTTCCTTTTGCCATCTGGTTATCTCTGGTGTTAGTTGGTCCTGCTGTCTCTGGCAGGTGCTTGTCCCTCCTGTAGGCCTGCAAGCCTGTCTCAGCACCTCTGGGTGACCAGCTCTCCACTGGTACAGAGTGCTGTGGCGCTGCCCAGCTCCCGCATGCAGGTAGAACCGAGACTGACTTTGTCCCAGCTGTTCTTCTGCTTCTGGACCCTGCCTCCTGGCTGTACCTGTCCACTTGGTCACCTTAGAGTAGATGTCAGTGGCCTGTCCTCCAAAGCGTGGATTCAACTCACTCCCTGAAGATCCCTGGCAGGATCCGTGCACAGAGGCCCTTTGAGATGCCCAGGAGCCTGGATAGACCCAGCTGTTCTGCTACTCTTGGTCCCTGCTTCTTGGCTGTACCTGCCTGATTGGTCACCTCATTAATTATGATCCTAAGGGAGAAACTAAATAGGGAAATTGGATTAAGTATTTCTCTTTCCTTTTCTCTATCTTTTCTTTCCTAGATAAAAGGAAGGGGGTTGAAAAGAAAAGGTCATATAGAAATATTGTAGGAAATTATACAAATAATGATAGATTATTGAATCTACTCTTAAACCAAAAGACATTTTATAGCCATAATCTTACATTAGTAGAGATCTTTATATTTTGATTTAGAATTTAGGTCATATTTTGTTACATTGGTACAAAATTTTGTATATTGGTACAGATTTGAGGTTTTCATTGGTATAAATCTTTGTATATAGATACAAAATTTAAGATTAATTTTGTTACAAAATTATATATGTTTCAACTCTTAGGTAGACATTATGTCTAGCAACTCATTTAAGAATGGGATTTAGTACCAGTTCTTTTAATAGCTGTATTACAAATTAATAGTCAGTCAAACTCATAGTTATATCAGACATTAATCTAGATCATCACTGACATATCCATCTTGGGTTGAGTAAATAATAGGTATCTAAAGATAGTCAATGTTTGCTTCTTCATATATGCTATGAAAAGATTGATGGTTTTCAAAAGCCTTAGAGAACCACAGAATATGGCACTTAAAATTATTTCACTATTAAAATACCTTATGACTCTTTACAATAGCCCCATTGCACTTCAGAGAAGATGATGAGCAACAATAACCTCTATGTGAAGTTGTTTCAATTGTGCCAAGGTAGCCACAGGGCAAGACATGCCCTAATTTCTTCTACAGACAGAATCCTGTCCAGAAAGGACAAATAGATGCAGGATAGTCAACTGCTAAGCTCTGACAATACAGGGTAATCTAGTCCTTCATAGTTCCTGCTTCACTTAAGATCTGTCAGATATTCTGGGATGGAAGGCTGAAGATAGATGCTCCAACATTATAAAGAATATTGGGGACTGTAGTGGCTATTCGTGGTTGTCAACTTGACTATATCTGGAATGAACTAATCAAGATTTTGAAGGTTCACATATGATCCTAATCTGGAGGCTCAGAGATACAAGTTTCTGACCTGGAACTTGGCATGGAGATCTTGAAGCATAGTGGCTATGAATTTCTAAAGATTAAGACAAGGAGATCTCCGAGTTCAAGGTCATCTGTGATTAATGGTGCGGTGGCACATTCCATTAATCTGGGCCTCACCCTCTGCTGGAGACCTAAATAAAGACATTGAAAGAAGGAAAATTTACTCTGACTCTTCCTGACCTACTTGCCTTGTGGGACTGAGCAACTGCTAGATCCTTGAATTTCCATCCACGGCTACTACTGATCATTGTTGGGGAGTTGGACTACAAGCTGTAAGTCATCTACAAATTCCCTAACTATAGAGACTACCCATATATTCTGTGATTCTAGAGAACCCTGACTAATACAGAAGTTGGTACCACGAGTGGTTCTAGAGGAGCAGAAGTATAAGGATGAATATTTTTAGTAATCTGGAGTGGGTTTGGTAATTCATCAGCACCTTCAACTACTGAAACCTCTCCAGATTCTCTTCCTCCTGGGAGTTTGGAGAATACTGAAGACCCATAGTTGAAATATATTTCAAGCTTAAAGAAGCTAATGTCTTTGAGTATCTTGATGAATTATATGATTCAGTGGTGTACAATACTTTCTACAAGTTGGGGAAAAATCAGAAAATTATTTTGCTGACTGGTTGCTCTTAGCATCTCGGGAAAAAACAATGAAGGAAAGGAAGAAGTTGTGTGATAAAATCGAACAGCTCCAGATGCAAGTAAACAATCTAAAAGTGGCTAAGTGTGTCCTTGAAGAGAATCTTCTCTCTAGCAGCCATAGAGCACAAATTGCCAAAAATCAAACTGAAGCCCTCATTATAAGGTTGCCTGAATTACACCAAAAATTCAGGTCTCAGTCTCAGAGGGTGTCAGCAGTTAAAGTAAGGGCATTAATTGGCAAAGAATGGGATCCTATAACTTGGGATGGAGATGTATGGGAAGACCCTGTTGAAATTGGGAATTTTGAATCTTCAGATCTTCAAGGATTTGCCCCACCTGAGGGAGTAGTACCCTCAGACCCACTGCTTGAAATAATGCCTTCTCCATATGAGGAAATTCATTCCTCAGAGCCTGATGAATCAGCAATGACTTTTGCTGAAGAAAATGCCAGACAAGAAAATACTGATGTTTCTCAAGGTCCACTAATAGTTTCTTCTAGACCTATAACCAGATTCAAGGCAAAACAGGCCCCTAGAGGGGAGGTAGAAAGTGTAGTCCATGAGGAAATACACTATACTACTAAGGAGCTTAATAAGTTTGCTAATTCATTCAAGCAGAAGTCTGGGGAATATGCATGGGAATAGATTTTAAGGGTGTGGGATAACGGTGGAAGCAACATAAAACTAGAGCAGGCTGAGTTTATTGGCATGGGCCCTCTGAGTGGAGATTCTAGGTTTAATATGGAAGCTCGCACAGTTAAAAAAGGTGTCAGGAGTTTGTTTAAGTGGTTGGCTGAAGTGTTTATCAAAGGATGGCCTGCTGAAAAGGAGTTGGAGATGCCTGATATCCCTTGGCTTAGTGTTGATGAAGGGGTTTTAAGGCTTAGGGAAATTGCAATGCTAGAGTGGATACGGTGTGTAAAACCTAAGGACCCACAATGGGAAGGTCCAGAAGATATACCCTTCACCAGTTTTATAGGATGCAAAACTGGTGAGAGGGGCACCAGCACATTTAAAGAGTTTTGTTCTTGCCCTTTTCCTTGTGCCAGACTTTAGGGTTGGAGATGCTGCTGCTCAATTAGATGAATTAAATTCAATGGGTTTAACTGGGTCTCGAGGTAACAAGGGCCAGGTGGCAGCATTGAATCGCCAGAGACAAGGTGATAATAGTTATTATAATGGATAGAGTAGACAAAACAAAGTTTATAATGACATACCTTGTAATGGTCAGTACAAGAGAGGTGGAATTTATAATGGCATGATTCGTTTGGACCTTTGGTACTGGGTAAATCAGTCATGGTGTTTCCAGGCCTGAAATAGATAGGAAACCTACTGCATATCTGTTTGATCTGTATAAGCAGAAAAATTCTCAAACAAATGAAAGAAAGACTACATTGGATCATGGCAAAAGGCAATCTTGGCCAGTGAATCAATTTCCAGACTTGAGTCAGTTTGCAGAGCCAGAACCCCTTGAATGACATGGTGGCCAGCTTCCTCTGAGGAAGAATCTTGATAAGACACCTAAAAGTTTTGCTGTTAATCTTTCCGCAATTCTTCCTCAGATGGACCTACGGCCTTTTACAAGGGTAACTGCACACTGGGGGAAAGGAAATAATCAGACTTTCCGGGGTCTATTGGATACTGGTTCTGAATTGACACGGATCCCAGGAGATCCCAAGAAACATTGTGGCCCTCCAATTAGAGCAGGGACTTATGGAGGACAGGTGATTAACGAAGTTTTGACTGATGTACAACTCACAGTAAGTCCAGTAGGTCCCCAAACACATTCTGTGGTCATTTCCCCAGTTCCAGAATGTATAATTGGGATAGATATACTCAGAAATTGGCAGAATTTTCACATTGGTTCCCTGACCTGTGGAGTGAGGCCTATTATGGATGGAAAGGCAAAATGGAAGCCTTTAGATTTGCCTCTTCCAAAGAAAATAGTGAATCAAAAACAGTATCGTATTCCTGGAGGAACTGCAGAAATTACTACCACTATCAAGGACTTGAAAGTTGCAGGGGTGGTGGTTCCCACCACATCTCCTTTTAACCCTCCTATCTGACCAGTGCAGAAGACAGATGGATCATGGAGAATGACAGTTGACTATTGAAAATTAAATCAGGTACTAACTCCAATTGCAGCTGCTGTACCATATGTAGTTTCATTACTTGAGCAAATTAACACATCGCCTGGAACCTTGTATGCAGCTATTGATCTGGCAAATGCCTTCTTCTCAGTACCTGTCCATAAGGACCACCAGAAACAATTTGCTTTCATTTGGCAAGGCCAGCAGTATACATTTACAGTTTTGCCTCAAGGATATATTAACTCTCCTGCCCAGTGTCATAACTTAGTTAGAAGGGATCTTGATCATTTGTTTCTTCCACAAAATATCACATTGGTGCACTATATTGATAACATTATGCTGATTGGACCAAGTGAGCAGGAAGTAGCAACCACTTTAGATTCATTGGTAACATATCCATATCAGAGGATGGGAAATAAATCCAATCAAAATTCAAGGACCATCTACCTCAGTGAAATTCTTAGGATTACAGTGGTGTGGGGAATGCAGAGATATTCCTTCTAAGGTGAAAGATAAGTTATTGCACCTGGCCCCTCCCACCACCAAGAAAGAAGCACAATGTTTAGTGGGTCTATTTGGATTCTGGAGAAAACACATCCCTCACCTAGGTGTGTTACTCAGGCCTATTTACCAATTAACTCGAAAAACTGCTAGCTTTATGTGGGGCCTGGAACAAGAGAAGGCTCTTCAACAAGTCTAGGCTGCTGTGCAGGCTGTACTACCACTTGGACCATATGATCCATCAGACCCAATGGTACTTGAGGTGTTGGTGGCAGATAGAGATGCTGTTTGGAGCCTCTGTCAGGCTCCTGTAGGTGAATCACAATCACAGAAGATACTTTTGGGATTTTGGAGCAAAGCTCTACCATGATCTGCAGACATCTAATCTCCCTTTGAAAAACAGCTCTTGGTCTGCTATTGGGCCTTAGTGGAAACTGAATGTTTGACAATAGGACACCAAGTTACCATGTGACCTGAACTGCCCATCATGAGCTGGGTGTTATCAGAACCTCCAAGTCATAAAGTAGGACATGCACAGCAGCAGTCTATTATCAAATGGAAGTGGTATATACGTGATCAGGCCCGAGCAGGTCCTGAAGGAACAAGCAAGTTACATGAAGTAGTTGCTCAGATACCTATGGTTTCTACTCCTGTTACAATGCCATCTGCTGCCAGGCATGCACCTATAACCTTATGGAGTGTTCCCTATGCAAGTGACTGAAGAAGAGAAGACTAGGACCTGGTTTACTGATGGCACATTATGTAGGCACAACCCAGATGTGGACAGCTGCAGCATTACAACCCCTTTCTGGGACAACCCTGAAAGATACAGGTGAAGGAAAATCTTCACAGTGGGCAGAACTTTGGGCAGTACACACAGTATTACAGTTTGTTTGGAAGAAGAAATGGCCAGACAAACGATTGTTCTCTGACCCATGAGCTGTAGCCAATGGATTGGCTGGATGGTCAGGGACGTGGAAAGATCACAATTGGAAAAACGGTGAGAAAGACATCTGGGGAAGAAGTATGTGGATAGATCTCTCCAAATGGGCAAAGGATGTGAAGATATTTGTGTCCCATGTAAATGCTCACTAAAAGGTGACTTCAGCTGAGGAGTTCAACAATAAAGTAGATAAGATGACCCATTCTGTGGAGAGTCAGCCTCTTTCCCCAGGCCTCCCAGTCATTGCCCAATGGGCACATGAACAAAGTGGCCATGGTGGCCGAGATGGAGGTTATGCTTTGGCTCAGCAACACGGACTTCCGCTCACCAAGGCTGACCTGGCTACAGCAGCTGCTGAATGCCAGATCTGCCAACAGCAGAAACCAACACTGAGCCCTAGATATGGCACCATTCCTCGAGGTGACCAGCCAGCAACCTGGTTTCAGTTTGACCACATTGGACCACTATCCCCGTGGAAAGGACAATGTTTCATTCTTACTGCAGTAGATACTTATTCTGGATATGGACTTGCCTTTCCTGCACGTAATGCTTCTACCAAAACCACCATCCATGGACTCACAGAATGCCTTATCTATCGTCATGGTATTTCACACAGTATTGCTTCTGACCAAGGAACTCATTTCACAGCCAGGGAAGTGCCAGTGGGCCCACGATCATGGAATTTACTGGTCTTACCATGTTCCCCATCATCCTGAAGCAGCTGGTCTGATAGAAAGATGGAATGGCCTTTTGAAGACACAGTTACAGCATCAATTAGGTGCCAGCAGTGTGGAGGGCTGGGGCAGAGTTCTTCAGAAGGCAGTATATGCTTTGAATCAGCCTTCAATATATGGTACAGTTTCTCCCATAGCCAGGATCCATGGGTCCAGGAATCAAGGGGTGGAAAAGAGAATACTTCCACTCACTATCACTCCTAGTGACCCTTTAGGAAAATTTTTGCTTCCTGTCCCCACAACTTTAGGTTCTGCTGGCCTAGAAGTTTTGGTTCCAGAGAGGGGAGTGCTCCTACCAGGAGCCACAACAAACATTCCATTGAACTGGAATCTCAGACTTCCCCCTGGCCATTTTGGGCTTCTAATGCCCTTAAACCAACAGGCTAAGAAAGGAATAACAGTGTTAGGAGGGGTGATAGATCCAGATTACCATGGGGAAATTGGATTGCCTCTCCACAATGGAGGTAAGCAGGAATATGTCTGGAGTGCAGGAGATTCCTTAAGGCATCTCTTAGTATTACCATGTCCTGTGATTACAGTCAGTGGGAAACTACAAAAGCCTAATACAAGAAGGATAACAAAGGACACAGACCCATCAGGAATGAAGGTATGGGTCAATCCTCCAGGAAAAGAGCCAAGATCTGCTGAGGTGCTTGGCCAGGGTGAAGGAAATACAGAATGGGTAGCAGAAGAAGGTAGTTATAAATACCAGCTAAGGCCATGTAACCAGTTGCAGAAACGAGGATTATAAGTAATTTGAATGCTTCTGTCTTATTTTGTTAAGGATACATTTGTCTTTCTTCCAATTTCTTTAACATTAATTGGTTTTGAGACACTAAAAGAATGTTCCCAAGGAATATTGCCCCATTGTAAATTTACAAATATGTCTGTGATTGTACGAGGACTAGTTATATCATGTTAGGCATATTCATGACCTTGTTATGGTTTTATGTGGACATGAGATATTATTTGTGTCAAGTTGACAAGGGGTGGATCGTAGTGGCTATTCCTGGATGTCAACTTGACTATATCTGGAATGAACTAATCAAGATTTTGAAGGCTCACATATGACCCTAATCTGGAGGCTCAGAGATACAAGTTTCTGACCTGGAACTTGGCATGGAGATCTTGAAGCATAGTGGCTATGAATTTCCAAAATTAAGAGAAGGAGATCTCTGAGTTCAAGGTCATCTGGGATTAATGGTCGGTGGCACATGCCTTTAATCTGGGCCTCACCCTCTGCTGGAGACCTATATAAAGACATTGGAAGAAGGAAGATTTACTCTGACTCTTCCTAGCCTGCTTTCCTTGTGGGACTGAGCAACTGCTAGATCCTTGAACTTCCATCCACAGCTACTGCTGACCCTTGTTGGGGAATTGGACTACAGGCTGTAAGTCATCTACAAATTCCCTAACAATATAGAGACTACCCACATGTTCTGTAACTCTGGAGAACCCTGACTAATACAGGGAGTATTCAGGCAATCAATTGTCACTACTATTTCTATAATTTTTGGTAGTTTCATTCCTGCACTTCCTGCATATTCAGGTAATATTTGTTCCTTCTCATGTCTCTGATTGGGATGAAGACTAGATTAGTCATGGTCTTACTACATACCTAAATTGTTTAGCATTTAAAAAGATTCTCTAAATCTTAGAAGATGTTTTTAGTTTAATAATACAGACTAAGATAGAAAATGATTTTGAGGTCTTCTTCAATTTCTTTCTTCAGAGACTTGATGTTCTTGTCATAGAGATCTTTCACTTGTTTGGTTAGAGTCACACCAAGATACTTTATATGGTTTGTGGCTATCATGAAGGGTATCATTTCTCTTACTTCTTTCTCAGCCTGCTTATCCTTTGAGTATAGGAAGGCTACTGACTTGCTTGAGTAGATTTTATATCCGGCCACTTTGCTGAAGTTGTTTATCAGCTATAAGAGTTCTCTGGTGGAGTTCTTTGGGTCGCTTAAGTATACTACCATATTTTCAGCAAATAGTGATAGTTTGGCTTCTTCCTTTCCAATTTGTATCCCTTTGACTTCCTTTCGTTGTCTAATTGCTCTAGCTAGAACTTCAAGTACTATATTGAAAAGATATGGAGAGAGAGGGCAGCCTTGTCTAGTCCCTGATTTCAGTGGGATTGCTTCAAGTTTCTCTACATTTAGATTGATGTTGGCTACCGGTTTGCTGTAAATTGCTTTTCCTATGTTTAGATATGGGCCTCGAATTCCTGATCTTTCCAAGATCTTTAGCATGAAAGGATGCTGAATTTTGTCAAATGATTTCTCAGCATCTAATGAGATGACCATGTGGTTTTTTTCTTTGAGATTGTTTATATAGTGGATTACATTGATGGATTTCCGTATATTGAACCATCCCTGCATCCCTGGGATGAAGCCTACTTGATAGAGGTGAATGATCGTTTGGATGTGTTCTTGTATTCGGTTGGCAAGAATTTTATTGAGTATTTTTGCATCGATATTCATAAGAGAGATTGGCCTGAGATTCTCTTTCTTTGTCAGATCTTTGTGTGCTTTTGGTATTAGCATAATTGTGGCTTCATAGAACGAGTTGGGTAGTGTTCCTTCTGTTTCTATTTTGTGGAACAGTTTGAAGAGTATTGGTGTTAGGTCTTCTTTGAAGGTCTGATAGAATTCTGCACTAAAACCATCTGGATCTCTGCTTTTTTTGGTTGGAAGACTTCCAATGACGACTTGTATTTCTTCAGGGGTTATAGGACGGTTTAGATGGTCTATTTGATCCTGATTTAATTTTGGTATTTGGTATCTGTCAAGGAAATTGTCCATTTCCTCAAGATTTTCTAGTTGTGTTGAATACAGGCTTTTGTAGTAGGATCTGATGATTTTTTGAATTTCCTCAGTTTCTGTTGTTATCTGTCTCCCTTTTTGTTTCTGATTTTATTAATTTGGATACTGTCTCTGTCCCCTCTGGTTAGTCTGGCTAAGGGCTTATCTATCTTGTTGATTTTCTCAAAGAACCAACTCCTAGTTTTGTTGATTCTTTGTATGGTTTTATTTGTTTCTACTTGATTGATTTTAGCCCTGAGTTTGATGATTTCCAGCCTTCTACTCCTCTTTGGTTGGCAGGATTAATATAGTAAAAATGACCATCTTGCCAAAAGCAATATACAGATTCAATGCAATCCCCATCAAAATCCCAACTCAATTCTTCATAGAGTTACAAAGAGCATTTCAAAATTCATCTGGAATAACAGAAAACCCAGGATAGCTAAAACTATCCTCAAGAGTAAAAGAACCTCTAGGGGAATCAGTATCCCAGACCTCAAGCTGTACTACAGAGCAATAGTGTTAAAAACCCCATGGTATTCGTACAGTGACAGGCATGTCGATCAATGGAACAGAATTGAAGACCCAGAAATGAATCCACACTCCTATGGTCACTTGATCTTTGACAAAGGAGCTAAAACCATCCAGTGGAAAAAAGATAGCCTTTTCAACAAATGGTGCTGGCTCAACTGGAGGTCAACATGCAGAAGAATGCAAATTGACCCATTCTTATCTCCTTGCACTAAGCTCAATTCCAAGTGGATCGAGGACCTCCACATAAAACCAGACACACTGAAACTAATAGAAAGGAAACTAGGGAAGAACCTTGAACATACGGGCACAGGGGAGAATTTCTTGAATAGAACTCCAATAGCTTATGCTCTAAGATCAAGAATTGACAAATGGGACCTCATTAAATTACAAAGTTTTTGCAAGGCAAAACACACTGCCAAAAAGACAAAGCGGCAACCAACTAACTGGGAAATGATCTTTACCAACCCTACATCCGACAGAGGGCTAATATCCAATATATACAAAGAACTCAAGAAGTTAAACTCCAGAGAGGCAAGTAACCCTATTAAAAAATGGGGTACAGAGCTAAACAAAGAGTTCTCACCTGAAGAATATCTAATGGATGAGAAGCACCTAAAGAGATGTTCATCATCCTTAGTCATTAGGGAAATGCAAATCATTTCCTGAGATTCCATCTCACACCAGTCAGAATAGCTAAGATCAAAAACACAGGAGACAGCAGTTGTTGGCGAGGATGTGGAGAAAGAGGAACACTCCTCCACTGCTGGTGGGATTGCAAGCTGATACAAACACTCTGGAAAGCAGTCTGGCGGTTCCTCAGAAAACTGGGCATGACACTCCCGGAGGATCCAGTTATACCACTCCTGGACATATACCCAGAGCATTTACTTGCATGCAATAAGGACACATGCTCCACTATGTTCATAGCAGCCTTATTTATAATAGCCAGAAGCTGGAAAGAACCCAGATGTCCCTCAACGGAGGAATGGATTCAGAAGATGTGGTATATTTACACAATGGAATACTACCCTGCAATTAAAAACAATGAATTCACGAAATTCCTAGGCAAATGGTCAGAACTTGAAAATATCATCCTTAGGTGAGGTAACCCAATCACAAAAGAACACACATGGTATGCAGTCACTGATAAGGGGATATTAACCCAGAATCTTGGAATACCCTAGACACAATTCTCATATCAATAGATTTCCAAGAAGTTGGAAGGAGAGACCCCTGGTCCTGGAAAGACTGAATGTAGGGTAATGCCAGGACAGAAAAGTGAGAGGGTGTTGAATGGGGAAAAGAGGTAGGGAAGGGGGCTTATGGGACTTTTGGGGAGGAAGGAAACGGGAAAGGGGAAATGATTTTGAATGTAAATAAAAAAAACTTAGAAAATGAAATAAGATTAAAAAAAAAAAAAGAAAATGATTTTGGCCCAGAACTCTAAATATGATAGATGATAGAATACTTTATCTAAGTTGTCAAATATAAATGGATGGGACATTATAAATGTATAGCATACTTTATAGTTTTCATAATTTTTATAATTGTATTCAATTTATATCTGAGAGGGAAAGAAGACTTTTATTGCACTAGAAAGGAGAATTGTTGAGGTTTGATCTTTTGCTATGTATTGTAATACTAAATACTGGCCCTGAAGGCCTGGTTACCCCCAAGGATGAGAGAATCTGCACATAGATCCTAGTGCCACTCTGTGACCTTGCCCTTCAAGTTATCCCTGATTGATAAATAAAGATGCCTATAGCCTATAGCTTGGCAGAATTGAGATATGTAGGGCTTGGGTTTCCCAGACTTGAAGTTTCCTGTGAGAGAAGGAGAAAAGGAGGAGAGAAGGTAGACACCATGGGATAAGTGATTCATAAAAGCATGGACATAAGGGGAAGCCAATTGAAGTTAAGAGCCACCTAGACAGAACATGACAAATTATATTTCAGGGTTGTTAATGGGGAAATAGATTCTAAAAGCTCAGAGGGTAAATATCTGCCCAGCTCTAGTGCTGATTAAGGCTTATAAATATAGAAATTGTGTATCTTTTATCTGGGAAATAAATGTTTAAAGGTGGAATAGAAGCCCTTGTTTGAGATTAAAAGTTTTCAACAGTAGGTTTGTATTCTTTTTTATTTATTTACATCCCAAATGCTGCCTCCCTCCTGCACCCCATCACAGGGTCCATTTCCCATCCCCCCTTTTCCTCTGAAAGGGTACCTCCCTGTAAACCCCCACTCTGGCACATCAAGTCTCTTCAGAGACTGCATTCTCTTCCACCGAGGCAAGACAAGACAGTCCATTTAGGAAAATGGATTCCACAGTCAGGCTACAGCTGTAGGGACAGCCCCTGCTCCAGTTGTTGGGGAAATCTACATTTTGACTGAGCTACATGTCTGCTACATATTTGCAGGGGGCCTCAATTCAGTGCTCCCAGGGGTCCAGGTTTGTTGACTCTCTTGGCCTTCCTGTGGAATTTTTATCTCCTTCAAGACCTTCAATCCTTCCCCTAACTTTTCCATAAGAAACCCCATGACATCCATCCATGTTTGACTGTGGGTCTCTGCATCTTTTTCAGTTAGATGCTGAATAGAGCCTCTCAGAGGACGGTTGTGCTAGGCTTCTGTCTGCAAACCTAACAGAGTGTCATTAATAGTGTCAGGGATTGGTATTTGCCCATGTCATGGGTCTCAAGTTGGGCTGATTGTTGATTGGTCATTCTGTTGGTCTATGCTACATCTTTGCCTTTGCATTTAGACAGGACAAATTTTTAATCAAAAGTTTTGTGGGTAGGTTGGTGACCTTATCCCTGCCTGACTATAGGAGGTGACTTCTTTAGGTTCCATATCTGCGGTGTTAGGCATCTCACCTAAGGTCACCTACATCGACTCCTGAGAGCTTCCCTCATCCCAGTCTCTGGAACTTCCTAGAGATTCCCTCAACCTCCACCACTACCCCAACCTGGCAGACACAAATTTCTATTCATTCTTCTGGCCTTCTGGCCTTCTTTTCTGCCTCTCCCCATATGATCCTGAACCTCCATTCTCCTCCTCCTCCCTGCTCCCACCCAATTTCCTCCGTCCCTCTGTTTCCTATGACTATTTTATTCCACTTTCTATGTGATATTCAAGCATCCTCATTTGGGTATTCCTTCTTGTTTAACTTCTTTGGATCTGTGGGGTATATCATTTGGGTATCCTTTACTTTCAGGCTAATATCCACTTATCAGTGAATACATACCATGCATGTCCTTTCGGAACTGGGTTACCTCACTCAGGATAATATTCTCAAGCTCCATCCATTTGCCTGCAAAATTTATGGTGTCCTTTTAAATAGCCAAATAGTATTTCACTGTGTAAATAAACCACATATTCAGTATTCATTCTTTGGTTGAGGGACATCTAGGTTGTTTCAAGGTTCTGGATATTACAAATAAAGCTTCTCTGAACATAGTGGAGCACATGTCCTTTGGTATTGTGGAACATCTTTTGGGTATATGCCCAGAAGTGGTATAGCTGGGTCTACTGGAAATCAATCTGGTGGTTTCTTAGAAAATTACAAACAGTTCTACCTAAAGGTTTGTACTCTTTATATTGGATATTCTTTGTGGAACCAGGTGTATTTTTAAGATTTTTTTTTACTTAGTCTTGAAATTTTTCATACATGTATACAGTGTATCATAATCACAGTCAACTCTAGTTCCTGTTCCCAATATCCCTAGACTGACTTCCCCCAAAATTCCTTCTCCCACCTTAATGTTCCCTTCTATAATCATAATTATAAAAATAATAGTAATAACAATAACAACAATCCACTTGGCCTGAAGAGGTCGCACAGAGGATAAGAGCACTGACTGTGCTTTCAGAGGACTTAGGTTAGCAATCATATAGCAGCTCATAATTGTCTATAACTCCAACCCCAGGGTGTCTGAAACCCTCTTCTGGTCTCTGCAGACCCCAGACATGTATGTGATACATATACATACATTCAGAAAAAATAACCATGCATGTAAAGAAAAATTAATGAAATTAAATAATTCATGATGTTTAGAATATAGTATATATACATACATATATATACATATATATATGTATATATATATTAAATGAAGCATAGTAGAGTCCAAACCCCTGAAGTAACATGACTCTTCATCCCCAATTGCCAATAGTTCTTCAACTAGGAGTGGAACCTCATGAGTTCTACCCAACCACAGAAGAATGTTGGGTGTCTTGATCGTGTGCTTTTTTTTTTTTTTTTTTGATTTTGGTTTTGGTTTTCCAAGATAGGGTTTCTCTGTATAGCCTTGGCTGTCATGGAACTCACTCTGTAGACCAGGCTGGCCTTGAACTCAGAAATTCGCCTGCCTCTGCCTCCCAAGTGCTGGGATTAAAGGCGTGCGCCACCACTGCCTGGCGATCATGTCCTATTCTTGCATAAGAAACTTCTGAGAGCTCTTGATATGCGATATCTCTGCCCCATCCTCCAGCTTTGACATTCTGCTCTCACCTCCTTCTGAGATGTTCCCTGAGCATTGGAGACAGAGATGCAGATGTCTTACTTATATGACAGAACATTCAACAATCATTTACTCTCAACCCTTTGGCAAGTTATAAGGATTCTCATTCCCATCTGAACACTGCAGTAAGAGGTTTTATTTAAAAGGTTGAGAGGAACAGAGAACTATGGAGGTAAACATGTATTGTGAAGACTGTTTTAAACAATATGTCTTTTAGCATAACATAGGTTCCCCACATTTGACCAAATTTAAAGTACCTTAAGTCATGGTAGAGCAGTCTTCCATTGTATGCCTTGATTTCATTCTCACATTATTGTATCTATGATTTTGAACATTACTTTGAATAAGAGTGAAAAAAGGTAAACTGAACTCGCCTGTGGATTCTTGAAGAGGTTCCTGAGGTGAGGACCTAGGGGCAAGAGATGCAAGAAATGGAAACAAGACAAGATTCTGATCAAGTCTCTTTTAATGCAGGTTCACATAGCTGTAAATGGTAAAGCATTTGGAAGCAAAAAATAAAACAGGATGTGGTAAGCAACCACCAAAGATAAACAACCTGACCCTTACAGAGAATCTAATCTAAAGTATATGTCAGCACATTGTGTCTCATAAAGAGCTCAGGGTACAGTCAGCATGAACAGTTCCAGACTGACCAAACCACTTTCCGTGACTAATGCCCTCACCTTGACCCCACTCAGACCTGAGAAAGACATGTTTGACTCCAACAGTCTCCTACATGTCCCCCTTCTGTAAAATAAAATAAAAGCCAAAGGATGAGCACCTGTCTTAAGTTCCTCAGTTCAAGCAGATTCAGGTCATGTTTGCAGTCATGTCTGAATAAACATCCAGCAAAGGGATGCTTTCTGTCTTAGCTCAAAAACATGATGATTCCCGTAAAGCTGTCACCATGGGGATTACCTGTGATTGACTACTCACCAGCTAAGGCTAGTCACTGATAATGAACTTGTATAGGTCTAGATTGAATTTGATCAATCTGTTGTTTCAGAAAGTTCATCAGCTTATTGAATAAAACTGGACCAAGGGACAATAGGATGAGCAGACCTAACAATGGCCCAAACAGAAAAAGTGGAAGAGTAGTCAGTCATAGGGAAGTGCTAATGCCCTCACCTTGACCCCACTCAGGCCTGAGAAAGACATATCTGACTCCAACAGTCTCCTACAGTGAACAGTTTTATCTTGTTTCTGATTTTACTGGAGAGTCTTTGAGATTTTCTTCATTTAATGTGATGTCAGGGTACAGATTTGTCAAACAGCCTTCATCATGGTGGGATATGCTCTTCTTAGCCTGTGCTTCTTTAGTACTTTTATCATGAGGGGATTTTTTTTTATTTTGTCAAAATATTTTTCTGAGTCTATGAAGATGACCATGTGAATTGTTTCCTGTAATATATTTATGTGATGTATTACATTTTTCATTTATATACATCAAAGCATCTCCACATTTGAAATAAAAAATAGTGTGTGTTTTGTGATATGATCTTGAATTGGTTTGTAAATGTTTTGTTGAGAATTTTTTATGGTCATCAAGAAGATTAACCCACACTTCTATTTTTTTTTAACAATTAAATCAATTTATTTAAACAGGTGACTTAGGCATCTGCAATGGTGACTTCAACTTCCATTCCCAGCTCAATACTGATGTCTGCTTAACAATCTCAGAAGGACTATGTAAATCAATGAGTTCCTTGTTGATCCTCATCTGGAAAGGATACCATGTCTTGGAACCTTCACCAGAAAGTATTTTTCTGGTAGTGATTTTCTTGTTTTTTTTTTAATTTTTTATTAGGTATATTCTTTATTTACATTTCAAATGATTTCCCTCTTAATGGTTCTCTCCCTCCCCCAAAGGTCCCGTACACCCTCTTCCCTACCCCTGCTCCCCAAACATCCCAACTCGCCTTCCTGGTATTCCCCTACACTGCCACATTGAGCCCATCCAGGACCAGGTACCTCTCCTTCCTTCTTCTTGGTATCCTTTGATATGTGAATTGTTCCTTGGGTATTCTAAGCTTCTGGGCTAATATCCACTTATCAGTGAGTGCATATCATGAGTGATTTTTTGTGAACAGGTCATCTCATTCAGGATGACATTCTCCACTTCACCCACTTGACTAAGAAATTCATGAATTCATTGTTTTTAATAGTTAAGTAGTATTCCATAGTGTAAATATACCACATTTTCTGTATCCATTCCTCTGTAGAGGGGCATCTGGGTTCTTTCCAGCATCTGGCTATTATAAATAAGGCTGCTATGAACATAGTGGAGCATGTGTCCTTATTGCATGTTGGAGAGTCATCTGGGTATATGCCCAGTAGTTGTATAGCTGGGTCTCTGGTAGTATTATGCCAAGTTTTCTGAGGAACAGCCAAACTGATTTCCAGAGTGGTTGTAGCAGCTTGCAATCCCACCAGAAGTGGAGGAGTATTCCTCTTTCTCCATATCCTCGCCAGCACCAACTGTCTCCTGAGTTTTTGATCTTAGCCATTCTGACTGGTGTGAGGTGAAATCTCATGATTGTTTTGATTTGCATATCCCTGATGACTAAGGATGTTGAACATTTCTTTAAGTGTTTCTCAGCCATTCGATATTCCTCAGGTGAAATTTCTTTGTTTAGCTCTGTACCCCATTTTTTAATAGGATTATTTGACTCTCTGGAGTCTACCTTCTTGAGTTCTTTGTATATCTTGGATATTAGCCCTAGTCGGATGTAGGGTTGGTAAAGATCTATCCCAAATTAGTTGGTTGCTGTTTTGTCGTTTTGACAGTGTCCTTTGCCTTACAGAAACTTTGTAATTTTATGAGGTCCCATTTGTCAATTCTTGATCTTAGAGCATAAGCTATTGGAGTTCAGTTCAGGAAATTTCCCCCTGTACCCATGTGCTCAAGGCACTTCCCCAGTTTCTTTTCAATTAGTTTCAGTGTTTCTGGTTTTATGTGGAGGTCCTTGATCCACTTGGACTTTAAATTAGTACAAGGAGAAAAGAATGGATCAATTTGCATTCTTCTGCATGCTGACCTCTAGTTGAACCAGCACCAGCTATTGAAAAGGCTATCTTTTTTCCACTGGGTGGTTGTAGCTCCCTTGTCAAAGATCAAGTGACCATAGGTGTGTGGGTTCATTTCTGGGGCTTCAATTCTGTTCCATTGATCTACCTGCCTGTCACTGTACAATACCATGCAGTTTTTAACACTATTGCTCTGTAGTACTGCTTGAGGTCAGGGATACTGATTCCCCCAGAAGTTCTTTTACTGTTGAGAATAGTTTTAGCTATCCTGGGTTTTCTGTTATTCCAGATGAATTTTTGAATTACTCTTTCTAACTCTATGAAGAATGGAGTTGGGATTTTGATCGGGATTGCATTGAATCTGTATATTGCTTTTGGCAGGATAGTCATTTTTACTCTATTAATCCTGCCAATCCATGAGCATGGAAGATCTTTCCATCTTCTGAGGTCTTCTTCCATTTCTTTCTTCAGAGAATTGAAGTTCTTGTCATGCAGATCTTTCACTTACTTGTTTGGTTAGAGTCACCCCAAGATACATTATATTGTTTGTGGCTATTGTGAAGGGTGTCATTTCCCTAATTTCTTTCTCAGCCTGTTTATCCTTTAAGTAGAGGAAGGCTACCGATTTGCTTGAGTTGATTTTATATCTGGCCACTTTGCTGAAGTTGTTTGTCAGCTGTAGGAGTTCTCTGGTGGAGTTCTTTGGGTCGCTTAAGTATACTATCATATCATCTGTAAATAGTGACAGTTTGATTTCTTCCTTTCCAATTTGTATTCCTTTGACCTCCTTTTGTTGTCTAATTGCTCTAGCTAGAACTTCAAGTACTATATTGAAAAGATATGGAGAGAGAGGGCAGCCTTGTGTAGCCCCTGATTTTAGTGGGATTGCTTCAATTTTCTTACCATTTAGTTTGATGTTGGCTACTGGTTTGCTGTAAATTGCTTTTACTATGTTTAGGTATGGGCCTTGCATTCCTGTTCTTTCCAAGACCTTTAGCATGAAAGGATGCTGAATTTTGTCAAATGCTTTCTCAGCATCTAATGAGATGACCATGTGGTTTTTTTTCTTTGAGATTGTTTATGTAGTGGATTACATTGATGGATTTCCTTATATTGAACCATCCCTGCATTCCTGGGATGAAGCCAATTTGATCATGGTGAATGATCGTTTTGATGTGTTCCTTGGATTTGGTTGGCAAGAATTTTATTGAGTATTTTTGCATCTATATTCATAAGCAAAATTGGTCTGAAGTTCTCTTTCTTTGTTGGATCTTTGTGTGGTTTTGGTATCAGTGAAATTGTGGCTTCATAGAATGAGTTGGGTAGTGTTCCTTCTGTTTCTATTTTGTGGAATAGTTTGAAGAGTACTAGTGTTAGGTCTTCTTTGAAGGTCTGATAGAATTCTGCACTAAAACCATCTGGTCCTGTGCTTTTTTTGGTTAGAAGACTTTCAATGACCACTTCTGTTTCTTCAGAGGGTATGGGACCATTTAGATGGTCTATCTGATACTGATTAAACTTTGGTAGTTGGTATCTGTCTAGGAAATTGTCCATTTCTTCCAGAATTTTCCAGTTGGGTTGAGTATAGGCTTTTGTAGTAGGATCTGATGATTTTTTGAATTTCCTCAGTTTCTGTTGTTATTTCTCCCTTTTCATTTCTGATTTTGTTAATTTGGATACTGTCTCTGTGCCCTCTGGTTAGTCTGGCTAAAGTTTTATCTATTTTGTTGATTTTCTCAAAGAACCAACTCCTGGTTTTGTTGATTCTTTGAATAGTTCTTTTTGTTTCAACTTGGTTAATTTCAGCCCTGAATTTGATGATTTCCTGCCTTCTGCTCCTCTTGGGTATATTAGCTTCTTTCTGTTCTAAAGCTTTCAGGTGTGCTGTTAAGCTGCTAGTGTATGCTCTCTCCAGCTTCTTTTTGGAGGCACTCAGAACTATGAGTTTTCCTCTTAGCACTGCTTTCAATGTGTCTCATAAATTTGGGCATTTTGTGCCTTCATTTTCATTAAACTCTAAAAAAGTTTTGATTTCTTTCCTTATTTCTTCCTTGACCAAGGTATCATTGAGTAGAGCATTTTTCAGCTTCCATGTGTATGTGGACTTTCTGTTGTTTTTCTTGCTGTTGAAGACCACCCTTATTCCATAGTGATCTGATAGGAGTCATGGAATTAGTTCGAATTGTTTTTTGTATCTGTTGAGGTCTGTTTTTTGACCAATTATGTGGTCAATTTTGGAGAAGGTACCATGAGGTGCTGAGAAGAAGGTATAGTCTTTTGTTTTAGGATGAAATGTTCTATAGATATCTATTAAATCTATTTGGTCCAAAACTTCTGTTAATTTTACTGTGTCTCTGTTTAGTTTGTGTTTCCCTGATCTGTCCATTAAGGAGAGTGGGGTGTTGAAGTCACCCAAAATTATTGTGTGGGGTGCGATGTGTGCTTTCAGCTTTAGTAAGGTTTCTTTTAAGAATGATGGTGCCCTTGGATTTGGAGCATAGATGTTCAGAGTTGAGAGTTCTTCCTGGTAGATTTTTTCCTTTGATGAGTATAAAGTGTCCTTCCATGTCTTTTTTGATGACTTTTGGTTGAAGTCAATTTTATCAGATATTAGAATGGGTACTCCAGCTTGTTTCCTGGGACCATTTGCTTGGAAAACTGTTATCCAGCCCTTTACTCTGAGGTAGTGTTTGTCTTTGACACTGAGATGCATTTCCTGTATGCAGCAAAATGTTGGGTCTTGTTTACGTATCCAGTCTGTTAGTCTATGTCTCTTTTTGGGGGAATTGAGCCCATTGATGTTAAGAGATATTAAGGAAAAGTGATTGTTACTTCCTGATATTTTTGATATAATTTTTATGTTTGTGTGGTTATCTTTTTGGGGTTGTTGGAATAGGATTAATTTCTTGCTTTTTCTTTTTTTTTTTTCTTTTTTTTTTTTAATTTAATTTAATTTTATTTTTTTAATTTACATTCCAAATCACTTCCCCTTTCCCGTTTCCTCCCTCCCCGAAAGTCCCATAAGCCCCCTTCCCTCCCTCTTTTCTCCGTTCAACCCCCTCTCATTACTCTGTCCTGGCGTTCCCCTACATCCAGTCTTTCCAGGACCAGGGGTCTCTCCTTCCATCTTTTTAGAAATCTATTGATATGCTGATTGTGTCTAGGGTATTCTGAGATTCTGGGTCAATATCCCCTTATCAGTGACTTCATACCATGTGTGATCTTTTGTGATTGGGTTACCTCACTAAGGATGATATTTTCAAGTTCTGACCATTTGCCTAGGAATTTCGTGAATTCATTGTTTTTAATTGCAGAGTAGTATTCCATTGTGTAAATATACCACATCTTCTGAATCCATTCCTCCGTTGAGGGACATCTGGGTTCTTTCCAGCTTCTGGCTATTATAAATAAGGCTGCTATGAATATAGTGGAGCATGTGTCCTTATTGCATGCAGGTAAAGTCTCTGGGTATATGCCCAGGAGTGGTATAGCCGGATCCTCCGGAAGTGTCAAGCCCAGTTTTCTGAGGAGCCGCCAGACTGCTTTCCAGAGTGGTTGTACCAGCCTGCAATTCCACCAGCAGTGGAGGAGTGTTCCTCTTTCTCCACATCCTCGCCAACAACTGCTGTCTCCTGTGTTTTTGATCTTAGCCATCCTGACTGGTGTGAGATGGAATCTCAGGGTTGTTTTGATTTGCATTTCCCTAATGACTAAGGATGATGAACATCTCTTTAGGTGCTTCTCAGCCATTAGATATTCTTCAGGTGAGAACTCTTTGTGGAGCTCTGTACCCCATTTTTTAATAGGGTTACTTGCCTCTCTGGAGTTTAACTTCTTGAGTTCTTTGTATATCTTGGATATTAGCCCTCTGTCGGATGTAAGGTTGGTAAAGATCATTTCCCAGTTAGTTGGTTGCCGCTTTGTCTTTTTGACAGTGTCTTTTGCCTTGCAAAAACTTTGTAATTTAATGAGGTCCCATTTGTCTATTCTTGATCTTAGAGTATAAGCTATTGGAGTTCTGTTCAGGAAATTCTCCCCTGTGCCCATATGTTCAAGGTTCTTCCCTAGTTTCCCTTCTATTAGTTTCAGTGTGTCTGGTTTTATGTGGAGATCTTTGATCCACTTAGAATTGAGCTTAGTGCAAGGAGATAAGGATGGGTCAATTTGCATTCTTCTGCATGTTGACCTCCAGCTGAGCCAGCACCATTTGTTGAAAAGGCTATCTTTTTTCCACTGGATGGTTTTAGCTCCTTTGTCAAAGATCAAGTGACCATAGGAGTGTGGATTCATTTCTGGGTCTTCAATTCTGTTCCATTGATCTACATGTCTGTTACTGTACCAATACCATGCAGTTTTTAACACTATTGCTCTGTAGTACAGCTTGAGGTCCGGGATACTGATTCCCCCAGAGGTTCTTTTACTCTTGAGAATAGTTTTAGCTATTCTGGGTTTTCTGTTATTCCAGATGAATTTTTGAATTGCTCTTTCTAACTCTATGAAGAATTGAGTTGGGATTTTGATGGGGATTGCATTGAATCTGTGTATTACTTTTGGTAAGATGCTCATTTTTACTATATTAATCCTGCCAATCCATGAGCATGGCAGATTTTTCCATCTTCCGAGGTCTTCTTCAATTTCTTTCTTCAGAGACTTGAAGTTCTTGTCATACAGATCTTTCACTTGTTTGGTTAGCGTCACGCCAAGATACTTAATATGGTTTGTGGCTATCGTAAAGGGTATTATTTCTCTTACTTCTTTCTCAGCCTGCTTATCCTTTGAGTATAGGAAGGCTTCTGACTTGCTTGAGTTGATTTTATATCCGGCCACTTTGCTGAAGTCGTTTATCAGCTGTAGGAGTTCTCTGGTGGAGTTCTTTGGGTCGCTTATGTATACTATCATATCGTCTGCAAATAGTGATAGTTTGACTTCTTCCTTTCCAATTTGTATCCCTTTGACCTCTTTTTCTTGTCTAATTGCTCTAGCTAGAACTTCAAGTACTATATTGAAAAGATATGGAGAGAGAGGGCAGCCTTGTCTAGTCCCTGATTTTAGTGGGATTGCTTCAAGTTTCTCTCCGTTTAGATTGATGCTGGCTACTGGTTTGCTGTAAATTGCTTTTACTATGTTTAGATATGGGCCTTGAATTCCTGATCTTTCCAAGACCTTTAGCATGAAAGGATGCTGAATTTTGTCAAATGCTTTCTCAGCATCTAATGAGATGACCATGTGGTTTTTTTCTTTGAGATTGTTTATGTAGTGGATTACATTGATGGATTTCCTTATATTGAACCATCCCTGCATCCCTGGGATGAAGCCTACTTGATCGTGGTGAATGATCGTTTTGATGTGTTCTTGGATTCGGTTGGCAAGAATTTTATTGAGTATTTTTGCATCGATATTCATAAGAGAGATTGGCCTGAGATTCTCTTTCTTTGTCGGATCTTTGTGTGCTTTTGGTATTAGTGTAATTGTGGCTTCATAGAACGAGTTGGGTAGTGTTCCTTCTGTTTCTATTTTGCGGAACAGTTTGAAGAGTATTGGTGTTAGGTCTTCTTTGAAGGTCTGATAGAATTCTGCACTAAAACCATCTGGACCTGTGCTTTTTTTGGTTGGAAGAC
The DNA here is from genome assembly GCA_036184795.1 of Tokudaia tokunoshimensis. Classification (NCBI taxonomy): domain Eukaryota; kingdom Metazoa; phylum Chordata; class Mammalia; order Rodentia; family Muridae; genus Tokudaia; species Tokudaia tokunoshimensis. The sequence continues at coordinate 2,113,769 of BTHU01000015.1, read as the reverse complement.
TTCCAATGACAACTTCTATTTCTTCAGGGCTTATAGGACGGTTTAGATGGTCTATTTGATCCTGATTTAATTTTGGTACTTGGTATCTGTCAAGGAAATTGTCCATTTCCTCAAGATTTTCTAGTTGTGTTGAATACAGGTTTTTGTAGTAGGATCTGATGATTTTTTGAATTTCCTCAGTTTCTGTTGTTATCTCTCCCTTTTCGTTTCTGATTTTATTAATTTGGATACTATCTCTGTGCCCTCTGGTTAGTCTGGCTAAGGGCTTATCTATCTTGTTGATTTTCTCAAAGAACCAACTCCTCGTTTTGTTGATTCTTTGTATGGTTTTATTTGTTTCTACTTGATTGATTTCAGCCCTGAGTTTGATGATTTCCTGCCTTCTACTCCTCTTTGATGTATTTGCTTCTTTTTGTTCCAGGGCTTTCAGGTGTGCCATTAAGCTGTTAGTGTATGCTGTCTCCCGTTTCTTTTTGGCGGCACTCAGGGCTATGAATTTTCCTCTTAGCACTGCTTTCATTGTGTCCCATAAGTTAGGGTATGTTGTGCCTTCATTTTCATTAACTTTCAAAAAGTCTTTGATTTCTTTCTTTATTTCCACCTTGACCAAGTTATCATTGAGTAGAGCATTGTTCAGCCTCCATGTGTACGTGGGTTTTCTTTTGTTTTTGTTGCCATTGAAGACCACCCTTATTCCATAGTGATCTGATAGGAGGCATGGGATTATTTCTATCTTCTTGTATCTGTTGAGGTCTGATTTGTGACCAATTATATGGTCAATTTTGGAGAAGGTACCATGAGGAGCTGAGAAGAAGGTGTATTCTTTAGCTCTAGGATGAAATGTTCTATATATATCAGTTAGTTCCATTTGGTCCAAGGCTTCAATTAGATTCACTGTGTCCCTGTTTAGTTTCTGCTTTCCTGAACGATCCATTTCAGAGAGCGGGGTGTTGAAGTCACCCACTATTATTGTGTGCGGTGCGATGTGTGCTTTGAGTTTTAGTAAAGTTTCTTTTACGAATGAGGGTGCCCTTGCATTTGGAGCATAGATATTCAGGATTGAGAGTTCTTGATGGTGGATTTTTCCCTTGATCAGTATGTAGTGTCCTTCTGTGTCTTTTTTGATGACTTTGGGTTGAAAATCAATTTTATCCGATATTAGGATGGCTACTCCACCTCGTTTCTTGGGGCCATTTGCTTGTAAAATTGTTTTCCAGCCTTTTACTCTGAGGTAGTGTTTGTCTTTGACACTGAGGTGCGTTTCCTGCATGCAGCAAAAAGCTGGGTCCTGTTTACGTATCCAGTCTGCTAGTCTATGTCTTTTAATTGGGGAATTGAGACCATTGATATTAAGAGAGATTAAGGCATAGTGATTATTGCCATCTGCCATTCTTGACGCTATCTTTATGTTTGAGTGGTTATCTACTTTTGGGTTTGATTCAAGAAGGTTATTATCTCATTTTTTCCAGGGTGTTGTTTCTCTCCCTGTATTGGAGGTTTCCACCTATTATCCGTTGCAGGGCTGGATTTGTGGAAAGATATTGTGAAAATTTGGTTTTATCATGGAATATCTTGGTCTCTCCATCTATGGTGATTGAGAGTTTTGCTGGGTATAGTAGTCTAGGCTGGCATTTGTGCTGTCTTAGTGTCTGCATGAGATCTGCCCAGGATCTTCTGGCTTTCATAGTCTCTGGTGAGAAGTCTGATGTGATTCGGATAGGTCTTCCTTTGTATGTTACTTGGCCCTTTTCTCTTACTGCATTTAGTATTCTTTCTTTGTTTAGAACATTCGGTGTTTTGATTATTATGTGACGGGAGGTATTTCTGTTCTGGTCCAGTCTGTTTGGAGTTCTGTAGGCTTCTTGTACGTTCATCGGCATCTCTCTCTTTAAGTTAGGGAAGTTTTCCTCCATAATTTTGTTGAAGATGTTTACTGGCCCTTTAAGTTGCAAATCTTCACTCTCATCTATACCTATAATCCTTAGGTTTGGTCTTCTCATTGTGTCCTGGATTTCCTGGATGTTTTGGGTTACGCGTTTTTTGCATTTTGCATTTTCTTTGACTGTTGAGTCGATGCTTTCTATGGAATCTTCAGCACCTGAGATTCTTTCTTCCATCTCTTGTATTCTATTGTTGATGTTTGCATCTATGACTCCTGATTTCTTCCCAAGGTTTTCTATCTCCAAAGTTGTCTCCCTTTGTGATTTCTTAGTTGTTTCTACTTCCTTTTTTAGTTCCTGGATGGATTTGCTGAGATCCTTCACTTGTTTGTTTGTATTTTCCTGTATTTCTTTAAGGTATTTTTGCATTACCTCTTTCAGGATTTCTTCCTGATGACCCACGTTCTCCTGCATTTCTCTGAGCGATTTTTGTGTTTCCTCCTCATGGGATTCCATCTGTTGATCCATCGTCTCCTGCATTTCTTTAAGCAGTTCTCGTGTTTCCTTTGTAAGGGCATCTAACCGTTGATTCATTTCTTTAAGCAATTTTTGTGTTGCCTCCTTATGGGCATCCGTCTGTTGACCCATATTCTTCTGCATTTCTTTATGCAAATTTTGTGATTCCTTTGTGAGTGCATCTACCCGTTGATTCATCTCGTTAAGCGATTTTTGTGTTGTCTCCTTGTGCGCCTCCATCTTTTGATCCATGTTCTCCCACATTTCTCTAAGCGATTTTTGTGTTTCCTTTGTAAGGGCTTCTAACCGTTGATTCATGGTCTCCTGTAACTCTTTATGAGATTTATTTGTGTCCTTCTTGTGATCCTCTAATAGCATCATGAGAAGTGATTTTAAATCCAGATCTTGTCTTTCGGGTGTGGTGGGGTATCCAGGACTTGCTGCTGTTGGAGAGTTGGGTTCGGATGGTCCCACATTACTTTGATTACTGTTAGTAACATTCCTACGTTTGCCTTTTGCCATCTGGATACCTCTGGTGTTAGTTGGTCCTGCTGCCACTGGCTGTTGGTTGGACCTCCTGTGAGCCTGCAAAGCTATTTCTGCCCCCCCTGGATTACCAGGATTCCCCTGGCACCGATTTCTGGGGCCTGCCTGCTCCTGAGTGACTTTGGAGCCCTAATGTGCTTTGCCCCAAGTGATCTTATATTGGGGAGGCCTTGCACATCTAAAGGCTCAGCCTAGTGGATTCCTGGAGCAGAGGTCGCCAAAGGGAGGCTGGCAGGCTCCTGCCCTGTGCAGGGGTGTGTGATCTCTCCTGGGGGGGGAGGGGGCGTCCCTCTGCCAGGCAGAAGTCCCACAGCAGATCTGGCGCGCTGGTCACTGCAGATCAGCCCAGCACCTGGGAGCAGGTTACACACAAGCTGCCTGAACCCGAAGCGATATTATGCCTGTCTGTCTCTGAGCCTGGTGGTCCCAACTACCTGGTCACTGGAGCAAAGATGGCGGAGGGCAGTCTCCGTGGCGCCGCTCACCCTGTGGTCACGATGGCCCGCCGATCTGGCACCCAGACGACCACAGCGCCAACCCGCCCTCGGGCACAGACGGAAGCCCCAACAGGCCGTGTCCCAAGTGATGTTATATCGGGGGGAGAGCCTGGGTACCGGTCTCTCCAGCGCAGTCCGCGGGAACAGAGGTCGCGGAAGGGAAGCTGGCGGGCTCCCTCCCTGCGCGGGGTCCCTCCACCAGGCAGAAGGTCCCACCGCGGAACTGGCGCGCTGGTTACTGCAGATCAGCCCAGCACCTGGGAGCAGGTTACACACAAGCTGCCTGAAACCGAAGCGATATTATGCCTGTCTGTCTCTGAGCCTGGCGGTCCCAACTACCTGGTCACTGGAGCAAAAATGGCGGAGGGCAGTCTCCGTGGCGCTGCTCACCCTGTGGTCACGATGGCCCGCCGATCTGGCACCCAGACGACCACAGCGCCAACCCGCCCTCGGGCACAGACGGAAGCCCCAACAGGCCGTGTCTCAAGTGATGTTATATCGGGGAGGAGAGCCTGGGTACCGGTCTCTCCAGCGCAGTCCGCAGGAACAGAGGTCGCGGAAGGGAAGCTGGCAGGCTCCCTCCCTGCGCGGGGTCCCTCCACCAGGCAGAAGGTCCCACCGCGGAACTGGCGCGCTGGTTACTGCAGATCAGCCCAGCACCTGGGAGCAGGTTACACACAAGCTGCCTGAAACCGAAGCGATATTATGCCTGTCTGTCTCTGAGCCTGGCGGTCCCAACTACCATTTCTTGCTTTTTCTAATGTATAGTTTCTCTCCCTTTGTTGGCGTTTTCCGATTATTATCCTTTGTAGGGCTGGATTTGTGGAAAGATACCTTGCAAATTTGTTTTTGTCATGAAATATCTTGGTTTCTCCATCTATGGTAATTGAGAGATTTGCTGGATATAGCAGTCTGGGTTGGCATTTGTGTTCTCTTAGGGTCTTATGACATCTGCCCAGATTCTTCTGGCTTTCATAGTCTCTGGTGAGAAGTCCGGTGTAATTCTGATAGGTCTACCTTTATATGTTTCTTGACCTTTTTCCCTTACTGCTTTTAATATTCTTTCTTTGTTTAGTACATTTGGTGTTTTAATTATTATGTGACAGGAGGAACTTCTTTTCTGGTCAAATCTATTTTGAGTTCTGCAGGCTTCCTGTATGTTCATGGGCATCTCTTTCTTTAGGTTAGGGAAGTTTTCTTCTATAATTTTGTTGAAGACATTTACTGGCCCCTTAAGTTGGAAATCTTCACTCTCTTCTATACCTATAATCCTTAGGTTTGGTCTTCTCATTTTGTCCTTGATTTCCTGGATGTTTTGTGTCAGGAGTTTTTTGCATTTTTCATTTTCTTTTACTGTTGTATCAATGCTCTCTCTGGTATCTTCTACATCTGATATTCTCTCTTCTATCTCTTGTATTCTGTTGTTGATGCTTGGATCCATGACTCCTGTTTTCTTTCCTAGGTTTTCTATGTCCAGAGTTGTTTCCCTTTGTGATTTCTTTATTGTTTCTACCTCCATCTTTAGATATTGGATGGCTTTGTTCAATTCCTTCAGCTGCTTTTTTGTGTTTTCCCTTACTTCTTCAAGGGCTTCTTCCTGTTTAATTGTGCTCTCCTATATTTCTTTAAGGGAGTTATTTATGTCCTTCTTGAACCCCTCGATCAGCATCCTAAGCAGTGCTTTTAAATCCCGTTCTTGCTTTTCTGGTGTGATGGGGTATCCAGGACTTGCTGTTGTTGGAGAACTTGGTTCCAATGGAGCCATGTTGCCTTGGTTTCTGTTGGTGGTGTTCTTGAGTTTGCCTTTTGCCAACTGGTTATCTCTGGTGTTAGCTGGTGTTGCTGTCTCTGACTGTGGTTTCTCTGTGCTCCTGGGAGACGTGTTCTCTCTGTGTACACTGATATGTAAGTACTTCTGCAAGACCCACTCTCTTATAGTTGTATTTAGTATGTACCCCTGTGACCGAGATCAACTCTGGGTGCAGGTGGTAATCAGAAGACTCCTGTCCCAGTCTGTTCCCAGGCTCTTGTGTCCTCAGGGTTTCAGGCTGTTTCCTCTTAGCAGCAGGGGTGGTTCTATTGTACCACTGTGCCTCTCTGCATTCCTGAGTGGTTAGTTACATCCTTTTATCCCTTGGATATGGTACCCAGTGGCAAAAAGCGGCTCCTCTGCTCTGCAATGCATGTCTTTCCTGTGCTACCTGACTGCTCCATGCAGCTGGGTAGATGGCTGGCTTCCTGTGCCACTTGGAGATGGTCCCTGTCTGGTCTATCACCAGAGCAAAGATGGCAGAGGCTGTGGCGTTCCCTCCAGGCACTGATCACTCTGCCAGGCCAATGTCCCACAGCAGAGCTGACGCACAGATGACCACAGAGCTGCCCAGCTCTTGGGTTCAGGCAAGCTGGCTGTGTCCAGAGCAATGTTATACTTGGGATATCTCTGAACCTGGAGTCCCTGTCTGCTCTGTCACTGAAGCAAAGGTAGTGGAGGCTGCTGAACTCCCTCCAGGTGCTGATCACTCTGCAGGGCAAATGTCCCACAGCAGAGCTGGTGCACAGATGACCACAGAGCTGACCAGCTCTTGGGTGCAGGCAGCGCTGTAGATGGCTGTGTCCTAAGTGATGTTATACTCGGGATATCTCTGAACCTGGAGTCCCTGTCTGCTCTTTCACTGGAGCAAAGAGGGTGGAGGCTGCTGCACTCCCTCCAGGTGCGGGTCACTCTCTGGTTCTGATTTTCAACGTCTTGGTAGGCATGAGCACTGGTCCTTTCACTTTCAGATTCTTTTCCTTTCCGCCTCTGATTAAGTCCACACAAACCTTCTCCAGCAACTTCAAGTTGCCGCTGGTGAGCATGATTCAAGTTCGGTGAATCACCACTTCGGGCTCCACCAGTGTCTTTCCAGCATCTTTAATTGCTGTGGCTGAGGCGTGACTTCCTGACCTCAGCAGGAGCAAACAACAATGAGTTAGGACTGAGCAGACTTGACAGAGCTCCGTAGCACGCCAGGTCTCAGAAAACCAAACTTCTATTTTTGTTGTAGCTTTATATGCTTTGTGTATCAGAGGACAACGCTTAGAAATATTCCTTTTGCTACTGTATAGATGTTACTTTTTGAAAGTCTGGAAAAACTCAATATGAATATATCTCGGTCTGCACCTTACTTTTTAGTTAGGAGATTTTTTTTTTTACTGCTTCAATTTAATTTAGTGAAACAAATGTTTTAAGGTAAGACTTCATTGGTGTCTTTCACAATGGCTCTTTCATTTCTGATTTTGCTAATTTGAGGCCCCTGCCACTCTTTCTGAGATTGGCTAATAATGCTTTACCAATCTCATTTATCTTTTAAAAGAACCAGCTCTTTGTTTCATTGATTTATTTTTACAGTATATATTTCCATTACATTAATTTCTGCCTTGAAAATAATCTTTATTTTCATAATCTGGGAGTTTGGCCCGTTCTAGGATTCTAAGGTATATTATTAAGTTATTGACTTGAAAGTTCTGTTTTCTTTTAAATATATTATATTTTTTTAAATTTCATATGCATGTATTTGTTCATATTTATCCCCTTATCTTTCTAACTGCTCTTATATCTATCTGCCCCCACCTCCAACTCTCTTCCAAATTTTTGGGCTTATTTAAAAGGTAAAAACCCACTGATTCTCATTTGTTCGGGCCATAAACTACTAGGTTTGGGACTATACACTGGAGCATGGCCAACCTACCAGAAGCCACCCCTTTAAAGAATTATCTCTCCATTTCTCAGAAGCTATTAATTGTCTATAGCTCCTCAATGGATGTGGGGCCTCATGACCCCCTCCTGGCTCCATGCTGAAATGCTCAGTGGCTTGATCTTATTCAGGTTTTATGCAGGCACCACAGTGGCTAGGAGTTTATTGGTACACTGATCCTGTCAGGTCCAGAAGACACTATTTTGATCTGTTCCTCCATAACTTCTGACTCTTACAGTCTGCTCTCCTGCTATGGTCTGACGGTAGTGATACTGATTCCCTATTGAGCACAGAGCTCTGTACTCCACAAAGCTCTGTACTCGTATCAGTTGTGAGTTTCTGCATTAGACAACTTCAACTGCACAAAGAAACTCTGTTGAGGTTTTTTGAGCTGCACTAATCTATAGATATAGCAATTTGAATCCATACAGCAGCTTAATATTATGTCTATTAGTAGAGTTATAGTAGTAGGCTCACCTCTGGAGCCTGTGAGCTCCTTAACTAGATGTATAGTACTAGGCATGCTTTTTCTCCTGTTGAATAGGCCTTAAATTCAGCTAGGAATGAGCTGACTCCCCCATACTATTTGTAGCATTATTGACACAATGAGTATATCTTGCCATATTGGTCATTAGTGTACTTCACAGTGTTCACAACTAAGTGAGACATTTGCTCACATCTTACACCAGCAATTGCATTGATCCTTACAGGACCATAAAAGCTACCAGTAGGGAGGAAGTTTCCAAACAGTAACTAACTGAATTTCTCCATGTCTGTGAGATAAAGTGCGTGGTGTTCTCCCATCATGTTCCAGTAGGCAAGGAAGACAATATCTTTTTTTTACTCTTTCACAACTGAGGTTTTATTGGCCAAGGAGCAGAGTACACAGACATTCCAATTCTTATCACACATACCTAAACTCTGAAAAGCCATGTATTGTGTTCACAGACCCAAACTCTGAAAAGTTAGATTGTGTTCATGTAGGCAAATGAAGAGCTACTACAAATTGTTTTTCTTTGAACTTATTCCAGTGATGTTCCAGCCTCAAACTTGGCAAGTTTCCCTAAGACCTCTTAGAACAACCAAATGCTCATAACTCTCAGTTCCACCAATTCATAATTTTATTACACACACATAACATACTCAAAATTTCCATCTTTCACAGCACATTATCACTACTGTAAGGAAAATGGACTGCCATGACCACAGACACCACAGTTCTGACAGGGCAAGGACCAAGGACTGGCTTCTTATGAAATGGTTCTACTAGAACATGGGACCAGATAGAACTGAAAATATTCCAGACATGAATGCATGACTGAGACTCCAAATTGCCATTTAGTATGCTTTGTATTGTAGGATATAAAACTGATCCCCTCTATGGAATGCTATGGTGACCCCTGAGACAGTCACAGCCTCTCCTGATTCAGTATCCTGCTATTTTCTGGTTGTATCAAAAATAAAACAACCAACAAATGATTTAACCTCTTAAAAAAACCATTTACATTTAAAAATGGGATGAGGTGGGATTCCCTCCCCTTTTAAAACTGTTTCTAGAGCTACTAAAAAACTCACACTTATAAAATAGTTGATAAAAATATTCCTCTTGATTGTACAAGAAGGGAGGCAGGGTCCACTGACAGACATGATGGATGCTTAGTCAGACTTGGTTGCTTTCTCTTCTTCAGAGGTTGGACTCTGGTTTTCCATCTCTCCGTTTTCTGCAGGCAGATCTGTAGTTTGCTGGTCAGCCACTTCAGCCTGTTTGTCCTTCGCTCCCCTCTTCCCATCTATCTGCACTTATTTGTCTGATGCTTTATCCTTTCTGGTAGCCTTTCTGGCTTCTTGTCTTCCTTTGCAGGGGTGGGCAGTGCTTGGACTCTGCCTTCACCACTCCGTGTGCACTAACCTTTCTCTTGGGCATCGTGGCAGCATGGGAAAGGAGACGCATGTGACACCAGATCTGTCATGGAACTGCACTGCCTAGCCACCACCACATGAACTGCTGCGACCTGGGGTGGTAAGAGAACTGCTCTTTTTTCTTTTTGAGAACAGATCTCTTCGGTTTCTTAATGTGGGGGCTTAGAGTCAGAAACTTCCCTCTTAAAACTATTTTCATTGTATATCCTAAGTTTATGTTTTCATTTTAATTTGATTCTAGGATTGATTTATTTCCTGCCTGATTTCTTCAAGGAAGAAAGGTAGTGTGATTTGGTTCAATAAGTGTGTTATTTAATCTCCATAGGTCTGGGTATCTTCTAGAGTTTCTTTTGATGTTGATTTGTAGTCTTATGATACTCAGATCAAATATTATAAGAGGAATTTTGCAGTATGTGTTAACACATTGTTTATGGCATAGTACATTGTCTACTTCATAGAGAACTTTCCATGGATATCTGAGAGAATGGGCATTCTATGGTGTGTTAATGGAATGTTCTGTACATGTCTGTCAAGTCTTTGGGATCCATGCTGCCATTTAATCTACATGTTTATCTGCATGTTTTTGTGTTGGGAAGACCTGTCAGTTGATGAGAGTGATCCCATGTGTGTTCACAATTAATAGCATTTGTTTTATAAAATTGAGTGTTCAGGGCAGTTTGAATGGCCTTTTAGTGAAATTTTCCTAAATTAGTATGATGTGACATTCCTTATGATAATTCACTAGTTTTTATTTGAAGTCCATTTTATCAGGTACTGGAACCATAACACCTGCTTGCTTTTAAGCTCCATTATCTTGGAATACTAATTTTGATTCTTTCACTGTAAAGTAGTGTCTACCTTTATGGTTAGGTATATTTCTTAGAGGCAGCAAATGTGGTTCTATAGCTTTATACAATTAACTAATGTTTGTCTTTTGATTGACAAACTGAAATCATTAATATTCTTAGTTGTGCATTATTGTGTAATATTCAGAGTTGTGCATTGATTTCTGTCATTTTGTTAATTTTGTATGTTTGGGTTTCCCCAATCATCCTGTTTTGCTTTGCCATTATTCCAGAACGGTCTATTCTTTTCTGTGGTCTCATGGATAGATTAATTTTGCTATTCCACTAGAAGTCTTTTCTATAGAGCTGGCTTGGTCATCATAAATGACATTACACTAGTTTTATCATGGAAACTTTTTGGTTTGTAATGTATAACAACAGTTTACTGGATTAATTGTTGCCATTCAGAACTTCAAATAAATCATTACAAACACTTTCAATGTATCTGTCCAGTGGCCATGGATGAACTGGGTCATTTGAAAGGGGGGCTGGAAATGAAAAGGACTGGGTGTGAGAGAAGAATAAAGCCAAGACAAAGGTTCTGACAAGGCTCCAAGTTTCATATTCAGCTCTGCATTTATATAGAGAAAGACCATCCTTTGCTTCAGCTGGATTATGTTGCTCAGCAGGCAGTTTATTCTTCTAAGTTCCTGTAGAAAATTGCAGGTGTAGCAAGGCAATGATCCACCTGGATGACTCCACCTGTGTTGTTAAACCCATTATGGCAAGCACTCAAGCTCTGTTTAGCCTACTCAAGGCTTGAGGAAGGGCACAATTCCTTCTTTTTGTTTTTTAAAGATGAGCAGTTATCAGTAGCTGGACACAAGATTTACTTGTTTTTCATAATCCCATCTAGGGTATAGAGTGGCCAGGTAACCATGCCTGTTTTAGGTTGGTGTCTATATTGCTCCTTCTTACATGTCCTGAAGAACAAACAAAGCATTGATGTATGTTTCTGTCTTATGTTGATAGGAGCTCAAGAACACTCTTACCCATCCCTAACTACTGGCCTTCTATAGCACACTCATTCCCATTCAGACCAGAGCCATGAAGGACATATGAATATGCACTCAATGCATTTCTTAATAGTGATGAATAACTGCCATGGGGAATAGCTGAGCTTGCTAAAAGCAATCCTGTGTGAAGGCAACCAATCTGTTTAAGATGCAAGGTCCAAAGTTAAAAGCAACAAAATTATAATTAATGTTACAATCAGTATAGAAATGAAAGTTATAAGCCATGGGGAAGTAGAGAATCAGGATTCAGATTATCCCTGATTCTGTCCTTTTTCTGTTTTCCTTCTGTCTAGTTCTTCTTGAACTTTAACCATAGAATCCTTTTAACTATTCCTGAATGAACAATGTAAAAGTAACATTCCTCATGGAGTGCTGTACTTAGTCCCCCCTGTTGAAGGAATACAAGATTAGGTGCTTAAACACGTGCACTGACACTTGTTCAACATCCAGATCCTGTCAAATTTTATCCACTGCAAATGTAACTTCATAAAGAACTGCAACTATCTTCCAAATATGTCACTGAAAATGTCCAGAGCCAGCTTTCCAAATGAAGACTGCCATTTTCTTTTTTCAAATATTGGATTGATTTCTAGACCAGTCCATGATTGAGTCAGATTAACAGGTCACATTAAAGGAAAGAGAAGACTCACTATAACTTCTCCTTTTGATTAACTTTTCTAAGTCAGTTTCCACACTTTCCATGTTCTCTGTCCCCACAAAGTCTAAAAGCTTGAAGCAAGGCAGCTTGTCCAATCTAGGATATAGGCAAACAAAGGTGGGACAAGAACACATGTCCAATACGACTTTCCTGTCACCATTGTCAGAAAAATCAGCAAGCTCACAGGTCAGCAACATTCTTTGTCCCAGCATCAGCATGTCACACCAATCACTCTGGCAGTCAACACGCTCGCTCCTGCAGCATTGTGCAGGAAAAGAAATAAAACACAAACAGGTCCTCTTCCCCATATTAAATACCTGATCGCAATTATGCCATATGCCAGTAAGTGGATCCTTCCATTTCACCTAGGCATAAGTATGTCTAGCTTTAGGGTGCCATAGACACTCAGCAGAGAGTACCTGGGCATCCAAAGTTTAAAAATTTAAAATGAAAAGCATGATTTAAATAATTTTGTGCTGTACAGGGATATAATTCCCCTTTTTGTTTTTTATGAAGATATTGTTTTAAAGTTCCATGGGCCTGTTCCTCAATACCTTCTCCTTGTACAAAATATCTCAAATGCTTGACTGTAATAGCCAGTTGCATTATCTGTTTTAATCTGATTTGGAACACCAAGCATAGAAAAATAATGCAGGGAATGACTAATTATATTTTTAGTTGCTTCTTCTGTTAAAGCAGTTGAAATTAGAAAGCTTTAAAGGTGTCAAGTCACATGTACATATTTAATTTTCCAAAATCAGAAATATGAGTACCATCCATTTGCAATGACTGATTAAGTACAAGTCCTTGAAGATTAATTCCATTATGTGGTACAGGCAGAAACTGAGGACACTGAGACCAAGACTTTATAATTTGACGTGCATATTTTCTAGAAACTATTACTATTTTGATAATGTAAAGAATGAGATTGTATGGCCAATTGTTCCTGTATAAGGCCTATAATGTGTCTGGCATCCAAATCTGCTGTGGCATTTCCCTAAGAGGTCTGTCCAGGCAATCTGGTATGAACTCTTAAATATCCTATAAAGGTAAGGAAGAGTACTTTCTCCTAAGTTGAGTTTTATTTGAATAAATAATTAGAAAATTTGAGAATTAGCAGTATCTAAAACAAGGAAAAATTTCAAGCAATTGTAAACTATAAGCTGTACATTGGCTTTCAGTATACAAATTAAAATCTTGACTTTTTTCACATTTCAAAAACAGTGGCTATACCATGTAATTCAATTATTTCTGAAACAGGAGGTCAACTCAAGAGAACAAACATGTGATCCAATCACATATGTTTCTCTCCCATTAGATAAGCAAAAGTATGTATAGAGACAAATTCTAACAATTTGTCTTTTGAATAATGATTATAAAATTTGCCTAAAATGTTTGCCATGTGATCTTCACAGCCAGCCCCACAACATTCTACTCCCATGCACTCTAACACACCCAGGATCACAGGAAGTTGATCATACCAAGATCCCAGGGCCCCAGGGGCAGCTTGACTCCCAGGAGTTCTGACAAACCCAGGATATCAGGATCACAGGATCCCAGAATAACAGGACTATAGAGACATCTATACTGTAAGGAGTTCTGACACAACCAGGATAACAGGAAGGACAACCTACAGTCACACATAGTGAGGGCAGGTAGCACTAGAGATAATCGGACGGCGGGAGTCAAGCATAAGAATATAAGCAACAAAAACCAAGGTGATGTTGCTTCAACAGAACTGAATGCTCCCATCATAGCAAGTGTCAGGAGCCATAGATGCAAGTGTAACCAACAGAATACAAGAGATAGAAGAGAGAATCTCAAGTGGAAATACCATAGAAAATATTGACACAACAGTCAAAGAAAAGGCAAAATGCAAAAGCTTCTAACATAAAACATGGAAATCCAGGACACATTGAGAAAACCAATCCTTACAACAATAGGTAGAGAAGAAAGCTAAGATTCACAACTTAAAGGGCCAGTAAATATCTTCAACAAAATTATAGAAGAAAACTTCCCTAATCTAAAGAAAGAGATGCCCATGAACATACAAGGAGACTACAGAACTCTAAATTTGACCAAAAAAGAAATTCCTTCTGTCACATAATAAGCAAAACAGCAAATGCACTAAAAAAGAATATTAAAGGCAGTAAGGGGAAAAGGTCAAGTAATATATAAAGGCAGGCCTATAAGAATTACACCCGACTTCTCACCAGAGACCATGAAACCAGAAGATCCTGGGCAGATCCCATACAGATCCTAAGAGAACACGAATGCCAGCCCAGATGACTATACCCAGAAAAACTCACAATCACCAGAGATGAGAAACCAAGATATTCCATGTTAAAATCAAATTTACACAATATCTTTCCACAAATCCAACCCTACAAAGGATAATAGATGGAAAACACCAAAACAAGAAGGGAAACTACACACTAACAAAAGCAAGAAAGTAATCATTTTTCAATGAACCCAAAAGAAGATAACCACACAAACATAAAAACAACATCAAAAATAACAGGAAGCAATAATCATTATTCCTTAATATCTCTTAACATCAATGGGCTCATTTCCTCAATAAAAAGACATAGACTAACAGACTAGATACAGGACCCAGCATTTTGCTACATACAGGAAATGTATCTCAGTGGCGAAGATAAATACTACCTCAGAGGAAAAGGCTGGAAAACAATTTTACAAGCAAATGGTCCCAGGAAACAAGTTGGAGTAGCCATTCTAATATCCAATAAAATAGACTTTCAACCAAAAGCCATCAAAAAAGACATGGAAGGACACTTCATAGTGATCATAGGAAAATCTATGAAGAAGGACTCTCAATTCTGAACATCTATGCTCCAAATGCAAGGGCATCCACATTCATAAAAGAAAGTTTAGTGAAGCTCAAAGCACACATTGCACCTCACACAATAATTGTGGGTGACTTCAACACCCCACTCTCATCAATGGACAGATCAGGTAAACACAAAATAAACAGAGATGCAGTGAAACTAACAGAAGTTATGGACCAAATGGATTTAACATATATCTATAGAATATTTCATCCTAAATCAAAAGAATATACTTTCTTCTCAGCACCTCATGGTACCTTCTCTAAAATTGACTGTATAATTGGTCACAAAACAGACCTCAACAGATATATGAAGATAGAAAAAATCCCATGCCTCTTATCAGATCTCTATGGATTAAGGGTGGTCTTCCATAGCAAGAAAAAAAGCAAAAGGAAGCCCACATACACATGAAAGCTGAAAAATGCTCTACTCAATGATACCTTGGTCAAGGAAGAAATAAAGAAATTAAAGACTTTTTTGAATTTAAGGACAATGAAGGCACAACATACCTGAACTTATGGGTCACAATGAAAGCAGTGCTCAGAGGAAATCTCATAGCTCTGAGTTCCTCCAAAAAGAAACTGGAGAGAACATACACTAGCAGCTTGGCATGGCACCTGATAGCTCTAGAGCAGAAAGAATCTAACACACCCAAGAGGAATAGATGGCAGGAAATCATCAGACTCAGGCTTGAAATCAACCAAGTGGGGAAAAAAAACTATACAACGAATCAACAAAACTAGGAACTGGTTCTATGAGAAAATCAACAAGATAGATAAACCCTTAGCCAAACTAACTAGAGGGCACTGAGACAGTATCCAAATTAACAAAATCAGTAAGGAAAAGGGAGCCATAACAACAGAAACTGAGGAAATTCAAAAAATCATCATATCCTACTACAAAAGCCTATATTCAACACAACTGGAAAATCTGGAATGGACAATTTTCTAGGCAGATGCCAAATACCAAAGATAAATCCAGATCAGATAGATGATCTAAACAGTCCAATAAACCCTAAAGAAATAGAAGCAGTCATTGAAAGTCTCCCAAATGATCCTTGTTCCAGAAACAGAGCAGTTGGGACCTCCAGGCACAAGGATAATCAAGCAGAATATCGCTTGGGACTCAGTCAGCTTGTGTGCTCCCTGCTCCCAAGAGCTGGGCAGCTCTGTGGTCAACTACACACCAGCTCTGCTGTGGGACATCTGCCCTGCAGAGGGACCCGCACTGGGAGAGAGCACACCTGTACAGGGAGGGAGCATACCAGCCTCCCCTTGGCAATCTAGGCCCAGGGATTGACTACACTGAGCCTTCAGGTACGAAGGGACTCCCCAATATAACATCACTTGGGACACAGCCTGCTGGGCTTCCATCTGTGCCCAAGGGTGGGGCAGCTCTGTGGTCATCTGGGCGCCAGCTTTGCTGTGGGACATCTGCCCTGCAGAGTGATCTGCGCCGAGAGGGTGCACAGTACACTCCGCAATCTTTGTTCCCCCAACAGAGCAGTTGGGACCTCCAGGCACAGGGATAATTAAGCGTAATATCGCTTGGGAATCAGCCACCTTGTGTGCTCCCTGCTCTCAAGAGCTGGGCAGTTCTGTGGTCACCTACACACCAGCTCTGCTGTGGGACATCTGCCCTGCAGAGGGACCCGCACTAGGAGAGAGCGCACCAGACAGAGAGGGAGAGCACCAGCCTCCCCTTGGCAATCTCTGCCTAGGGATTGACTACACTGAGCCTTCGGATATGCAGGGATTCCCCAATATAACATCACTTGGGGCAAGGCACATCAGGGCTCCAAAGTCACTCAGGAGCAGGGCAGGCCCAGAAATCGGTGCCAGGGGAATCCTGGTAATCCGGGGGGGGGGGCAGAAATAGCTTTGCAGGCTCACAGGAGGTCCAACCAACAGCCAGTGGCAGCAGGACCAACTAACATCAGAGGTATCCAGATGGCAAAAGGCAAACATAGGAATGTTACTAACAGAAATCAAAGTAATATGGGACCATCCGAACCCAAATCTCCAACAGCAGCAAGTCCTGGATACCCCACCACACCCGAAAGACAAGATCTGGATTTGAAATCACTTCTCATGATGCTATTAGAGGATCACAAGAAGGACACAAATAAATCTCATAAAGAGTTACAGGAGACCATGAATCAACAGTTAGAAGCCCTTACAAAGGAAACACAAAAATCACTTAGAGAAATGCAGGAGAACATGGATCGAAAGATGGAGGCGCACAAGGAGACAACACAAAAATCGCTTAACGAGATGAATCAACGGGTAGATGCACTCACAAAGGAATCACAAAAATTGCATAAAGAAATGCAGAAGAATATGGGTCAACAGACGGATGCCCATAAGGAGGCAACACAAAAATTGCTTAAAGAAATGAATCAACGGTTAGATGCCCTTACAAAGGAAACACGAGAACTGATTAAAGAAATGCAGGAGACAATGGATCAACAGATGGATTCCCATGAGGAGGAAACACAAAAATCACTAAGAGAAATGCAGGAGAACATGGGTCATCAGGAAGAAATCCTGAAAGAGGTAATACAAAAATACCTTAAAGAAATACAGGAAAATACAAACAAGTGAAGGATCTCAGCAAATCCATCCAGGAACTAAAAAAGGAAGTAGAAACAACTAAGAAATCACAAAGGGAGACAACTTTGGAGATAGAAAATCTTGGGAAGAAATCAGGAGTCATAGATGCAAACATCAACAATAGAATACAAGAGATGGAAGAAAGAATCTCAGGTGCTGAAGATTCCATAGAAAGCATCGACTCAACAGTCAAAGAAAATGCAAAATGCAAAAAATGTGTAACCCAAAACATCCAGGAAATCCAGGACACAATGAGAAGACCAAACCTAAGGATTATAGGTATAGATGAGAGTGAAGATTTGCAACTTAAAGGGCCAGTAAACATCTTCAACAAAATTATGGAGGAAAACTTCCCTAACCTAAAGAGAGAGAAGCCGATGAACGTACAAGAAGCCTACAGAACTCCAAACAGACTGGACCAGAACAGAAATACCTCCCATCACATAATAATCAAAACACCGAATGTTCTAAACAAAGAAAGAATACTAAAAGCAGTAAGAGAAAAGGGCCAAGTAACATACAAAGGAAGACCTATCCGAATCACATCAGACTTCTCACCAGAGACTATGAAAGCCAGAAGATCCTGGGCAGATCTCATGCAGACACTAAGACAGCACAAATGCCAGCCTAGACTACTATACCCAGCAAAACTCTCAATCACCATAGATGGATTGACCAAGATATTCCATGATAAAACCAAATTTTCACAATATCTTTCCACAAATCCAGTCCTGCAACGGATAATAGGTGGAAACCTCCAATACAGGGCGAGAAACAACACCCTGGAAAAAATGAGATAATAACCTTCTTGAATCAAACCCAAAAGTAGATAACCACTCAAACATAAAGATAGCGTCAAGAATGGCAGATGGCAATAATCACTATGCCTTAATCTCTCTTAATATCAATGGTCTCAATTCCCCAATTAAAAGATATAGACTAGCAGACTGGATACGTAAACAGGACCCAGCATTATGCTGCATGCAGGAAACGCACCTCAGTGTCAAAGACAAACACTACCTCAGAGTAAAAGGCTGGAAAACAATTTTACAAGCAAATGGCCCCAAGAAACAAGGTGGAGTAGCCATCCTAATATCAGATAAAATTGATTTTCAACCTAAAGTCATCAAAAAAGACACAGAAGGACACTACATACTGATCAAGGGAAAAATCCACCATCAAGAACTCTCAATTCTGAATATCTATGCTCCAAATGCAAGGGCACCCTCATTCGTAAAAGAAACTTTACTAAAACTCAAAGCACACATCGCACTGCACACAATAATAGTGGGTGACTTCAACATCCCGCTCTCTGAAATGGATCGTTCAGGAAAGCAGAAACTAAACAGGGACACAGTGAATCTAATAGAAGCCATGGACCAACTGGAACTAACAGATATATATAGAACATTTCATCCTAGAGCTAAAGAATACACCTTCTTCTCAGCTTCTCATGGTACCTTCTCCAAAATTGACCATATAATTGGTCACAAATCAGACCTCAACAGATATAAGAAGATAGAAATAATCCCATGCCTCCTATCAGATCACTATGGAATAAGGGTGGTCTTCAATGGCAACAAAAACAAAAGAAAACCCACATACACATGGAGGCTGAACAATGCTCTACTCAATGATAACTTAGTCAAGGTGGAAATAAAGAAAGAAATCAAAGACTTTTTGAAAGTTAATGAAAATGAAGGCACAACATACCCTAATTTATGGGACACAATGAAAGCAGTGCTAAGAGGAAAATTCATAGCCCTGAGTGTCGCCAAAAAGAAACAGGAGACAGCATACACTAACAGCTTAATGGCACACCTGAAAGCCCTGGAACAAAAAGAAGCAAATACACCGAAGAGGAGTAGAAGGCAGGAAATCATCAAACTCAGGGCTGAAATCAATCAAGTAGAAACAAATAAAACCATACAAAGAATCAACAAAACGAGGAGTTGGTTCTTTGAGAAAATCAACAAGATAGATAAGCCCTTAGCCAGACTAACCAGAGGGCACAGAGATAGTATCCAAATTAATAAAATCAGAAACGAAAAGGGAGAGATAACAACAGAAACTGAGGAAATTCAAAAAATCATCAGATCCTACTACAAAAACCTGTATTCAACACAACTAGAAAATCTTGAGGAAATGGACAATTTCCTTGACAGATACCAAGTACCAAAATTAAGTCAGGATCAAATAGACCATCTAAACCGTCCTATAACCCCTGAAGAAATAGAAGTTGTCATTGGAAGTCTTCCAACAAAAAAAAGAACAGGTCCAGATAGTTTTAGTGCAGAATTCTATCAGACCTTCAAAGAAGACCTAACACCAATACTCTTCAAACTGTTCCGCAAAATAGAAACAGAAGGAACACTACCCAACTCGTTCTATGAAGCCACAATTACATTAATACCAAAATCACACAAAGATCTGACAAAGAAAGAGAATCTCAGGCCAATCTATCCTATGAATATCGATGCAAAAATACTCAATAAAATTCTTGCCAACCGAATCCAAGAACACATCAAAACGATCATTCACCACGATCAAGTAGGCTTCATCCCAGGGATGCAGGGATGGTTCAATATAAGGAAATCCATCAATGTAATCCACTACATAAACAATCTCAAAGAAAAAAACCACATGGTCATCTCATTAGATGCTGAGAAAGCATTTGACAAAATTCAGCATCCTTTCATGCTAAAGGTCTTGGAAAGATCAGGAATTCAAGGCCCATATCTAAACATAGTAAAAGCAATTTACAGCAAACCGGTAGCCAGCATCAATCTAAATGGAGAGAAACTTGAAGTAATCCCACTAAAATCAGGGACTGGACAAGGCTGCCCTCTCTCTCCATATCTTTTCAATATAGTACTTGAAGTTCTAGCTAGAGCAATTAGACAAGAAAAAGAGGTCAAAGGGATACAAATTGGAAAGGAAGAAGTCAAACTATCACTATTTGCAGACGATATGATAGTATACTTAAGCGACCCAAAGAACTCCACCAGAGAACTCCTACAGCTGATAAACGACTTCAGCAAAGTGGCCGGATATAAAATCAACTCAGGCAAGTAAGAAGCCTACCTATACTCAAAGGATAACCAGGCTGAGAAAGAAGTAAGAGAAATAATACCCTTTACGATAGCCACAAACCATATTAAGTATCTTGGCGTGACTCTAACCAAATAAGTGAAAGATCTGTATGACAAGAACTTCAAGTCTCTGAAGAAAGAAATTGAAGAAGACCTCAGAAGATGGAAAAATCTGCCATGCTCATGGAATGGCAGGATTAATATAGTAAAAATGAGCATCTTACCAAAAGCAATACACAGATTCAATGCAATCCCCATCAAAATCCCAACTCAATTCTTCATAGAGTTAGAAAGAGCAATTCAAAAATTCATCTGGAATAACAGAAAACCCAGAATAGCTAAAACTATTCTCAAGAGTAAAAGAACCTCTGGGGGAATCAGTATCCCAGACCTCAAGCTGTACTACAGAGCAATAGTGTTAAAAACCGCATGGTATTGGTACAGTGACAGACATGTAGATCAATGGAACAGAATTGAAGACCCAGAAATGAATCCACACTCCTATGGTCACTTGATCTTTGACAAAGGAGCTAAAACCATCCAGTGGAAAAAAGATAGCCTTTTCAACAAATGGTGCTGGCTCAGCTGGAGGTCAACATGCAGAAGAATGCAAATTGACCCATCCTTATCTCCTTGCACTAAGCTCAATTCTAAGTGGATCAAAGATCTCCACATAAAACCAGACACACTGAAACTAATAGAAGGGAAACTAGGGAAGAACCTTGAACATATGGGCACAGGGGAGAATTTCCTGAACAGAACTCCAATAGCTTATGCTCTAAGATCAAGAATAGACAAATGGGACCTCATTAAATTACAAAGTTTTTGCAAGGCAAAAGACACTGTCAAAAAGACAAAGCGGCAACCAACTAACTGGAAAATGATCTTTACCAACCTTACATCCGACAGAGGGCTAATATCCAAAATATACAAAGAACTCAAGAAGTTAAACTCCAGAGAGGCAAGTAAGCCTATTAAAAAATGGGGTACAGAGCTCCACAAAGAGTTCTCACCTGAAGAATATCTAATGGCTGAGAAGCACCTAAAGAGATGTTCATCATCCTTAGTCATTAGGGAAATGCAAATCAAAACAACCCTGAGATTCCATCTCACACCAGTCAGGATGGCTAAGATCAAAAACACAGGAGACAGTAGTTGTTGGCGAGGATGTGGAGAAAGAGGAACACTCCTCCACTGCTGGTGGAATTGCAAGCTGGTACAACCACTCTGGAAAGCAGTCTGGCGGTTCCTCAGAAAACTGGGCATGACACTCCCGGAGGATCCGGCTATACCACTCCTGGGCATATACCCAGAGACTTTACCTGCATGCAATAAGGACACATGCTCCACTATGTTCATAGCAGCCTTATTTATAATAGCCAGAAGCTGGAAAGAACCCAGATGTCCTTCAATGGAGGAATGGATTCAGAAGATGTGGTATATCTACACAATGGAATACTACTCTGCAATTAAAAACAATGAATTCACGAAATTCCTAGGCAAATGGTCAGGTCTTGAAAATATCATCCTTAGTGAGGTAACCCAATCACAAAAGAACACACCTGGTATGCAGTCACTGATAAGGGGATATTGACCCAGAATCTCGGAATACCCTAGACACAATCCGCATATCAATAGATTTCTAAAAAGATGGTAGGAGAGACCCCTGGTCCTGGAAAGACTGGATGTAGGGGAACACCAGGACAGAGTAACGAGAGGGGGTTGAATGGAGAAAAGAGGGAGGGAAGGGGGCTTATGGGACTTTCGGGGAGGGAGGAAACGGGAAAGGGGAAGTGATTTGGAATGTAAATTAAAAAATAAAATAAAATATATAATAAAAAAATTACAAAGTTTTTGCAAGGCAAAAGACACTGTCAAAAAGACAAAGCGGCAACCAACTAACTGGGAAATGATCTTTACCAACCTTACATCCGACAGAGGGCTAATATCCAATATATACAAAGAACTCAAGAAGTTAAACTCCAGAGAGGCAAGTAACCGTATTAAAAAATGGGTTACAGAGCTAAACAAAGAGTTCTCACCTGAAGAATATCTAATGACTGAGAAGCACCTAAAGAGATGTTCATCATCCTTAGTCATTAGGGAAATGCAAATCAAAACATCCCTGAGATTCCATCTCACACCAGTCAGGATGGCTAAGATCAAAAACACAGGAGACAGCAGTTGTTGGCGAGGATGTGGAGAAAGAGGAACACTCCTCCATTGCTGGTGGAATTGCAAGCTGGTACAACCACTCTGGAAAGCAGTCTGGCGGTTCCTCAGAAACTTGGCATGACACTCCGGATCCGGCTATACCACTCCTGGGCATATACCCAGAGGCTTTACCTGCATGCAATAAGGACACATGCTCCACTATGTTCATAGCAGCCTTATTTATACTAGCCAGAAGCTGGAAAGAACCCAGATGTCCCTCAACGGAGGAATGGATTCAGAAAATGTGGTATATCTACACAATGGAATACTACTCTGCAATTAAAAACAATGAATTCACGAAATTCCTAGGCAAATGGTCAGATCTTGAAACTATCATCCTTAGTGAGGTAACCCAATCACAAAAGAACTCACATGGTATGCAGTCACTGATAAGGGGAAATTGACCCAGAATTTCGGAATACCCTAGACACAATCCGCATATCAATAGATTTCTAAGAAGATGGAAGGAGAGACCCCTGGTCCTGGAAAGACTGGATGTAGGGGAACGCCAGGACAGAGCAACGAGAGGGGGTTGAATGGAGAAAAGGGGGAGGGAAGGGGGCTTATGGGACTTTCGGGGAGGGAGGAAACGGGAAAGGGGAAATGATTTGGAATGTAAATTAAAAAATAAAATAAAATAAAATAAAAAGATTAAATTTAAGGACCACAAAAAAAAAGAAAGAAATACAGGAGAACTTGGGTCAACAGGCAGAAATCCTGAAAGAGGAAATGCAAAAATATCTTAAAGAAATATGGGAAAACACAAACAAACAAGTAAAGGATCTGAGCAAATCCATCCAGGATCTAAAAAAGGAAGTAGAAACAATAAAAAAAAATAACAAAGGGAGACAACTTTGGAGATAGAAAACCTTGGGAAGAAACCAGGAGTCATAGATGCAAATATCAACAATAGAATACAAGAGATGGAAAAAAGAATCTCAGGTGCTGAAATACCATAGAAAGCATTGACTCAACAGTCAAAGAAAATGCAAAATGCAAAAAACATGTAACCCAAAACATCTAGGAAATCCAGGACACAATGAGAACACCAAACCTAAGGATTTTAGGTATAGATGAGAATGAAGATTTGCAACTTAAAGGGCCAGTAAATATCTTTAAGAAAATTATCTAGGAAAACTTCCCTAACCTAAAGAGAGAGATGTCGATGAACAAACAAGAAGCCTACAGAACTCTAAACAGACTGGACCAGAACAGAAATACCTCCCATCACATAATAATCAAAACACCAATGTACTAAACAAAGAAAGAATATTAAAAGCACTAAGAGAAAAAGGCCAAGTAACATATAAAGGAAGACCTATCCGAATCACATCAGACTTCTCACCAGAGACTATAAAAGCCAGAAGATCCTGGGCAGATCTCATACAGACACTAAGAGAACACAAATGCCAGCCTAGACTACTATACCCAGCAAAACTCTCAATCACCATAGATGGAGAGACCAAGACATTCCATGATAAAACCAAATTTACACAACATCTTTCCACAAACCCAGCCCTGCAAATGATAATAGGTGGAAACAGCCAATACAAGGAGAGAAACTACATCCTGGAAAAAACGAGATAGTAACCTTCTTGCATCAAACCCAAAGGTAGATAACCACTCAAACATAAAGATAGGGTCAAGAATAGCAGGTGGCAATAATCACTATTCCTTAATCTCTCTTAATATCAATGGTCTCAATTCCCCAATAAAAAGACATAGACAAACATACTGGATACGTAAACAGGACCCAGCATTTTGCTGCATGCAGGAAACACACCTCAGTGTCAAAGACAAACACTACCTCAGAGTAAAAGGCTGGAAAACAATTTTACAAGCAAATGGTCCCTGGAAATGAGGCGGAGTAGCCATCCTAATATCAGATAAAATTGACTTTCAATCTAAAGTCATCAAAAAAGACACAGAAGGACACTACATAATGGTCAAAGGAAAAATCCACCAAGAAGAACTCTCAATTCGGAACATCTATGCTCCAAATGCAAGGGCACCCTCATTTGTAAAAGAAACTTTACTAAAGCTCAAAGCACACATCGCACCTCACACAATAATAGTGGGTTACTTCAACACCCCGCTCTTTGAAATGGATGGTTCAGGAAAGCAGAAACTAAACAGGGACACAGTGAAACTATTTGAAACCTTGGACCAAATGGAACTAACAGATATATAGAACATTTCATCCTAAAGCAAAAGAATATACCTTCTTCTCAGCACCTCATGGTACCTTCACCAAAACTGACCATATAATTGGTCACAAAACAGACCTCAACAGATATAAGAAGATCAAACTAATGCTATACCTCCTATCAGATCACTATGGAATAAGAGTGGTCTTCAATAACAACAAAAACAACAGAAAGCCCACATACACATGGAGGCTGAACAATGAAAAACTCAATGATAAACTGGTCAAGGAGGAAAGAAATAAATAAATCAAAAACTTTTCCAAATTTAATGAAAATGAAGACACAACATACCCTAATTTATGGGACACAATGAAAGTGGTGCTAAGAGGAAAATTCATAGCCCTGAGTGCCTCCAAAATGAAACAGGAGAGAGCATACACTAGCAGCTTAATGGCACACCTGAAAGCCCTGGAACAAAAAGAAGCTAATACATGCAAGAGGAGTAGAAGGCAGGAAATCATCAAACTCAGGGCTGAAATCAATCAAGTAGAAACAAATAAAACCATACAAAGAATCAACAAAACTAGGAGTTGGTTCTTTGAGAAAATCAACAAGATAGATAAGCCCTTAGCCAGACTAGCCAGAGGGCACAGAGACAGTTTCCAAATTAACAAAATCAGAAACAAAAAGAGAGAGATAACAACAGAAACTGAGGAAATTCAAAAAATCATCAGATTCTACTACAAAAGCCTGTATTCAACACAACTAGAAAATCTCGAGGAAATGGAAAATTTCCTAGACAGATATACCAAATACCAAAATTAAATCAGGATCAAATAGACCATCTAAACCATCCTATAACCCCTGAAGAAATAGAAGTGGTCATTGGAAGTCTTCCAACCAAAAAAAGCACAGGTCCAGATGGTTTTAGTGCAGAATTCTATCAGACCTAAAAAGAAGACCTAATACCAATATTCTTTAAACTATTCCACAAATAGAAACAGAAGGAACACTACCCAATTCGTTCTATGAAGCCACAATTACGCTAATACCAAAATCACACAAAGATCCGACAAAGAAAGAGAATCTCAGGTCAATCTCTCTTCTGAATATTGATGCAAAAATACTCAATAAAATTCTTGCCAACTGAATCCAAGAACACATCAAAACGATCATTCACCACAATCAAGTAGGTTTCATCCCAGGGATGCAGGGATGGTTCAATATAAGGAAGTCCATCAATGTAATCCACTACATAAACAATCTCAAAGGAAAAAAATGGTCATTTTATTAGATGCTGAGAAAGCATTTGACAAAATTCAGCATCCTTTCATGTTAGAGGTCTTGGAAAGGTCAGGAATTCGAGGCCCATATCTAAACATAGTAAAAGCAATTTACAGCAAACCAGTAGCCAAAATCAAACTAAATGGAGAGAAACTTGGAGCAATCCCACTAAAATCAGGGTCTAGACAAGGCTGCCCTCTCTCTCCATATCTTTTCAATATAGTAGTTGAAGTTCTAGCTAGAGCAATTAGACAACAAAAGGAGGTCAAAGGGATACAAATTGGAAAGGAAGAAGTCAAACTATCACTATTTGCAGACGATATGATAGTATACTTAAGTGACCCAAAGAACTCCACCAGAGAACTCCTACAGCTAATAAACAACTTCAGCAAAGTGGCCGGATATAAAATCAACTCAAGCAAGTCAGTAGCCTTCCTATACTCAAAGGAGAAACAGGCTGAGAAAGAAATGAGAGAAATGATACCCTTCACGATAGCCACAAATTATATAAAGTATCTTGGTGTGACTCTAACCAAACAAGTGAAAGATCTGTATGACAAAAACTTCAAGTCTCTGAAGAAAGAAATTGAAGAAGACCTCAGATGATGGAAAAATCTTCCATGCTCATGGATTGGCAGGATTAATATAGTAAAAATGACGATCTTGCCAAAAGCAATATACAGATTCAAAGCAATCCCCATGAAAATTCCAATTCTATTCCTCATAGAGTTAGAAACAGCAATTCTCAAATTCATGTAGAATAACAAAAAAACAAAAAACAAAAAACAAAAAAAAACTCAGAATAAATCAAGCTATTCTCAACAGTAAGAGAACTTCTGGTGGAATCAGTATCCTGTACCTCAAGCAGTACTACAGAGCAATAGTGTTAAATACTGAATTGCATTGGTACAGTGACACGTAGATAGATTAATGGAATAGAATTGAAGACCCAGAAATGAACCCATACACCCATGGTCACTTGATCTATGAAAAATGAGCTAAAACCATACAGTGGAAAAAAGGTAACTATTTCAAAAATTGGTGCTGGTTCCACTGGTGGTTAGCATGCAGGAGTATGCAAACCTAACCATTCTTATCTCCTTGTACAAATCTAAAATCTAAGTGGATCAAGGACCTCCACATAAAACCAGACCCACTTAAACTACTAGAAAAGAAACTGGGGAAGAACCTTGAGCACATGGGCACAGGGAAAAATTTCCTTCACAGAACACTAATAGCATATGCTCTAAAATCAAGAATTGACAAATGGGAACTTCATAAATTTACAGAGTTTCTGTAAGGTAAAGGATACTGTCAATAGGACAAAATGCCCACCAACAAATTGGGAAAAGATCTTTACCAACCCTACATTCGACAGAGGGCTAATATCCAATATATACAACTCAAGAAGGTAGACTCCAGAGAACCAAATAATCCTATTAAAAAAGGGGTACAGATCTAAACAAAGAATTTTCACCTGAGGAATATCAAATGTCTGAGAAGCACCTAAAGAAATGTTCAACATCCTTAGTCTTCAGGGAAATGCAAATCAAAACAACCCAAATTTCCCTCAGTGAAGGAATGGATACAGAAAATGTGGTATATTTTCACAATGGAATACTATTCATTTATTAAAAACAATGAATTCGGCCATCTTTGCTCCAGTGACCAGGTAGTTGGGACCGCCAGGCTCAGAGACAGACAGGCATAATATCGCTTCGGTTTCAGGCAGCTTGTGTGTAACCTGCTCCCAGGTGCTGGGCTGATCTGCAGTAACCAGCGCGCCAGTTCCGCGGTGGGACCTTCTGCCTGGTGGAGGGACCCCGCGCAGGGAGGGAGCCTGCCAGTTTCCCTTCCGCGACCTCTGTTCCCGCGGACTGCGCTGGAGAGACCGGTACCCAGGCTCTCCCCCCCGATATAACATCACTTGGGACACGGCCTGTTGGGGCTTCCTTCTGTGCCCGAGGGCGGGTTGGCGCTGTGGTCGTCTGGGTGCCAGATCGGCGGGCCATCGTGACCACAGGGTGAGCGGCGCCACGGAGACTGCCCTCCGCCATCTTTGCTCCAGAGACCAGGTAGTTGGGACCGCCAGGCTCAGAGACAGACAGGCATAATATCGCTTCGGTTTCAGGCAGCTTGTGTGTAACCTGCTCCCAGGTGCTGGGCTGATCTGCAGTAACCAGCGCGCCAGTTCCGCGGTGGGACCTTCTGCCTGGTGGAGGGACCCCGCGCAGGGAGGGAGCCTGCCAGCTTCCCTTCCGCGACCTCTGTTCCCGCGGACTGCGCTGGAGAGACCGGGACCCAGGCTCTCCCCCCGATATAACATCACTTGGGACACGGCCTGTTGGGGCTTCCTTCTGTGCCCGAGGGCGGGTTGGCGCTGTGGTCGTCTGGGTGCCAGATCGGCAGGCCATCGTGACCACAGGGTGAGCAGTGCCACGGAGAGTGCCCTCCGCCATCTTTGCTCCAGTGACCAGGTAGTTGGGACCACCAGGCTCAGAGACAGACAGGCATAATATCGCTTCGGGTTCAGGCAGCTTGTGTGTAACCTGCTCCCAGGTGCTGGGCTGATCGCGCCAGATCTGCTGTGGGACTTCTGCCTGGCAGAGGGACGCCCCCTCCCCCCCCCAGGAGAGATCACACACCCCTGCACAGGGCAGGAGCCTGCCAGCCTCCCTTTGGCGACCTCTGCTCCAGGAATCCACTAGGCTGAGCCTTTAGATGTGCAAGGCCTCCCCAATATAAGATCACTTGGGGCAAAGCACATTAGGGCTCCAAAGTCACTCAGGAGCAGGCAGGCCCCAGAAATCGGTGCCAGGGGAATCCTGGTAATCCAGGGGGGGGCAGAAATAGCTTTGCAGGCTCACAGGAGGTCCAACCAACAGCCAGTGGCAGCAGGACCAACTAACACCAGAGGTATCCAGATGGCAAAAGGCAAACGTAGGAATGTTACTAACAGTAATCAAAGTAATGTGGGACCATCCGAACCCAACTCTCCAACAGCAGCAAGTCCTGGATACCCCACCACACCCGAAAGACAAGATCTGGATTTAAAATCACTTCTCATGATGCTATTAGAGGATCACAAGAAGGACACAAATAAATCTCATAAAGAGTTACAGGAGACCATGAATCAACGGTTAGAAGCCCTTACAAAGGAAACACAAAAATCGCTTAGAGAAATGCGGGAGAACATGGATCAAAAGATGGAGGCGCACAAGGAGACAACACAAAAATCGCTTAACGAGATGAATCAACGGGTAGATGCACTCACAAAGGAATCACAAAATTTGCATAAAGAAATGCAGAAGAATATGGGTCAACAGACGGATGCCCATAAGGAGGCAACACAAAAATTGCTTAAAGAAATGAATCAACGGTTAGATGCCCTTACAAAGGAAACACGAGAACTGCTTAAAGAAATGCAGGAGACGATGGATCAACAGATGGAATCCCATGAGGAGGAAACACAAAAATCGCTCAGAGAAATGCAGGAGAACGTGGGTCATCAGGAAGAAATCCTGAAAGAGGTAATGCAAAAATACCTTAAAGAAATACAGGAAAATACAAACAAACAAGTGAAGGATCTCAGCAAATCCATCCAGGAACTAAAAAAGGAAGTAGAAACAACTAAGAAATCACAAAGGGAGACAACTTTGGAGATAGAAAACCTTGGGAAGAAATCAGGAGTCATAGATGCAAACATCAACAATAGAATACAAGAGATGGAAGAAAGAATCTCAGGTGCTGAAGATTCCATAGAAAGCATCGACTCAACAGTCAAAGAAAATGCAAAATGCAAAAAAACGCGTAACCCAAAACATCCAGGAAATCCAGGACACAATGAGAAGACCAAACCTAAGGATTATAGGTATAGATGAGAGTGAAGATTTGCAACTTAAAGGGCCAGTAAACATCTTCAACAAAATTATGGAGGAAAACTTCCCTAACTTAAAGAGAGAGATGCCGATGAACATACAAGAAGCCTACAGAACTCCAAACAGACTGGACCAGAACAGAAATACCTCCCGTCACATAATAATCAAAACACCGAATGTTCTAAACAAAGAAAGAATACTAAATGCAGTAAGAGAAAAGGGCCAAGTAACATACAAAGGAAGACCTATCCGAATCACATCAGACTTCTCACCAGAGACTATGAAAGCCAGAAGATCCTGGGCAGATCTCATGCAGACACTAAGACAGCACAAATGCCAGCCTAGACTACTATACCCAGCAAAACTCTCAATCACCATAGATGGAGAGACCAAGATATTCCATGATAAAACCAAATTTTCACAATATCTTTCCACAAATCCAGCCCTGCAACGGATAATAGGTGGAAACCTCCAATACAGGGAGAGAAACAACACCCTGGAAAAAATGAGATAATAACCTTCTTGAATCAAACCCAAAAGTAGATAACCACTCAAACATAAAGATAGCGTCAAGAATGGCAGATGGCAATAATCACTATGCCTTAATCTCTCTTAATATCAATGGTCTCAATTCCCCAATTAAAAGACATAGACTAGCAGACTGGATACGTAAACAGGACCCAGCATTTTGCTGCATGCAGGAAACGCACCTCAGTGTCAAAGACAAACACTACCTCAGAGTAAAAGGCTGGAAAACAATTTTACAAGCAAATGGCCCCAAGAAACGAGGTGGAGTAGCCATCCTAATATCGGATAAAATTGATTTTCAACCCAAAGTCATCAAAAAAGACACAGAAGGACACTACATACTGATCAAGGGAAAAATCCACCATCAAGAACTCTCAATCCTGAATATCTATGCTCCAAATGCAAGGGCACCCTCATTCGTAAAAGAAACTTTACTAAAACTCAAAGCACACATCGCACCGCACACAATAATAGTGGGTGACTTCAACACCCCGCTCTCTGAAATGGATCGTTCAGGAAAGCAGAAACTAAACAGGGACACAGTGAATCTAATTGAAGCCTTGGACCAAATGGAACTAACTGATATATATAGAACATTTCATCCTAGAGCTAAAGAATACACCTTCTTCTCAGCTCCTCATGGTACCCTTCTCCAAAATTGACCATATAATTGGTCACAAATCAGACCTCAACAGATACAAGAAGATAGAAATAATCCCATGCCTCCTATCAGATCACTATGGAATAAGGGTGGTCTTCAATGGCAACAAAAACAAAAGAAAACCCACGTACACATGGAGGCTGAACAATGCTCTACTCAATGATAACTTGGTCAAGGTGGAAATAAAGAAAGAAATCAAAGACTTTTTGAAAGTTAATGAAAATGAAGGCACAACATACCCTAACTTATGGGACACAATGAAAGCAGTGCTAAGAGGAAAATTCATAGCCCTGAGTGCCGCCAAAAAGAAACGGGAGACAGCATACACTAACAGCTTAATGGCACACCTGAAAGCCCTGGAACAAAAAGAAGCAAATACACCAAAGAGGAGTAGAAGGCAGGAAATCATCAAACTCAGGGCTGAAATCAATCAAGTAGAAACAAATAAAACCATACAAAGAATCAACAAAACGAGGAGTTGGTTCTTTGAGAAAATCAACAAGATAGATAAGCCCTTAGCCAGACTAACCAGAGGGCACAGAGATAGTATCCAAATTAATAAAATCAGAAACGAAAAGGGAGAGATAACAACAGAAACTGAGGAAATTCAAAAAATCATCAGATCCTACTACAAAAACCTGTATTCAACACAACTAGAAAATCTTGAGGAAATGGACAATTTCCTTGACAGATACCAAGTACCAAAATTAAATCAGGATCAAATAGACCATCTAAACCGTCCTATAACCCCTGAAGAAATAGAAGTTGTCATTGGAAGTCTTCCAACCAAAAAAAGCACAGGTCCAGATGGTTTTAGTGCAGAATTCTATCAGACCTTCAAAGAAGACCTAACACCAATACTCTTCAAACTGTTCCACAAAATAGAAACAGAAGGAACAGTACCCAACTCGTTCTATGAAGCCACAATTACACTAATACCAAAAGCACACAAAGATCCGACAAAGAAAGAGAATCTCAGGCCAATCTCTCTTATGAATATCGATGCAAAAATACTCAATAAAATTCTTGCCAACCGAATCCAAGAACACATCAAAACGATCATTCACCACGATCAAGTAGGCTTCATCCCAGGGATGCAGGGATGGTTCAATATAAGGAAATCCATCAATGTAATCCACTACATAAACAATCTCAAAGAAAAAAACCACATGGTCATCTCATTAGATGCTGAGAAAGCATTTGACAAAATTCAGCATCCTTTCATGCTAAAGGTCTTGGAAAGATCAGGAATTCAAGGCCCATATCTAAACATAGTAAAAGCAATTTACAGCAAACCAGTAGCCAGCATCAATCTAAACGGAGAGAAACTTGAAGCAATCCCACTAAAATCAGGGACTAGACAAGGCTGCCCTCTCTCTCCATATCTTTTCAATATAGTACTTGAAGTTCTAGCTAGAGCAATTAGACAAGAAAAAGAGGTCAAAGGGATACAAATTGGAAAGGAAGAAGTCAAACTATCACTATTTGCAGACGATATGATAGTATACATAAGCGACCCAAAGAACTCCACCAGAGAACTCCTACAGCTGATAAACGACTTCAGCAAAGTGGCCGGATATAAAATCAACTCAAGCAAGTCAGAAGCCTTCCTATACTCAAAGGATAAGCAGGCTGAGAAAGAAGTAAGAGAAATAATACCCTTTACGATAGCCACAAACCATATTAAGTATCTTGGCGTGACGCTAACCAAACAAGTGAAAGATCTGTATGACAAGAACTTCAAGTCTCTGAAGAAAGAAATTGAAGAAGACCTCGGAAGATGGAAAAATCTGCCATGCTCATGGATTGGCAGGATTAATATAGTAAAAATGAGCATCTTACCAAAAGTAATACACAGATTCAATGCAATCCCCATCAAAATCCCAACTCAATTCTTCATAGAGTTAGAAAGAGCAATTCAAAAATTCATCTGGAATAACAGAAAACCCAGAATAGCTAAAACTATTCTCAAGAGTAAAAGAACCTCTGGGGGAATCAGTATCCCGGACCTCAAGCTGTACTACAGAGCAATAGTGTTAAAAACTGCATGGTATTGGTACAGTAACAGACATGTAGATCAATGGAACAGAATTGAAGACCCAGAAATGAATCCACACTCCTATGGTCACTTGATCTTTGACAAAGGAGCTAAAACCATCCAGTGGAAAAAAGATAGCCTTTTCAACAAATGGTGCTGGCTCAGCTGGAGGTCAACATGCAGAAGAATGCAAATTGACCCATCCTTATCTCCTTGCACTAAGCTCAATTCTAAGTGGATCAAAGATCTCCACATAAAACCAGACACACTGAAACTAATAGAAGGGAAACTAGGGAAGAACCTTGAACATATGGGCACAGGGGAGAATTTCCTGAACAGAACTCCAATAGCTTATACTCTAAGATCAAGAATAGACAAATGGGACCTCATTAAATTACAAAGTTTTTGCAAGGCAAAAGACACCGTCAAAAAGACAAAGCGGCAACCAACTAACTGGGAAATGATCTTTACCAACCTTACATCCGACAGAGGGCTAATATCCAAGATATACAAAGAACTCAAGAAGTTAAACTCCAGAGAGGCAAGTAAGCCTATTAAAAAATGGGGTACAGAGCTCCACAAAGAGTTCTCACCTGAAGAATATCTAATGGCTGAGAAGCACCTAAAGAGATGTTCATCATCCTTAGTCATTAGGGAAATGCAAATCAAAACAACCCTGAGATTCCATCTCACACCAGTCAGGATGGCTAAGATCAAAAACACAGGAGACAGCAGTTGTTGGCGAGGATGTGGAGAAAGAGGAACACTCCTCCACTGCTGGTGGAATTGCAGGCTGGTACAACCACTCTGGAAAGCAGTCTGGCGGCTCCTCAGAAAACTGGGCATGACACTTCCGGAGGATCCGGCTATACCACTCCTGGGCATATACCCAGAGACTTTACCTGCATGCAATAAGGACACATGCTCCACTATATTCATAGCAGCCTTATTTATAATAGCCAGAAGCTGGAAAGAACCCAGATGTCCCTCAACGGAGGAATGGATTCAGAAGATGTGGTATATTTACACAATGGAATACTACTCTGCAATTAAAAACAATGAATTCACGAAATTCCTAGGCAAATGGTCAGAACTTGAAAATATCATCCTTAGTGAGGTAACCCAATCACAAAAGATCACACATGGTATGAAGTCACTGATAAGGGGATATTGACCCAGAATCTCAGAATACCCTAGACACAATCAGCATATCAATAGATTTCTAAAAAGATGGAAGGAGAGACCCCTGGTCCTGGAAAGACTGGATGTAGGGGAACGCCAGGACAGAGTAATGAGAGGGGGTTGAACGGAGAAAAGAGGGAGGGAAGGGGGCTTATGGGACTTTCGGGGAGGGAGGAAACGGGAAAGGGGAAGTGATTTGGAATGTAAATTAAAAAAATAAAATAAAATTAAATTAAAAAAAAAAAACAATGAATTCATGAAATTCTTAGGGAAATGGGTGGAACTAGAAAATATCATCCTAAGTGAGGTAACCCAATCACAAAAGAACACACATGGTATGCACTCACTGATAAGTGGATATTAGCCCAGAAGCTCAGAATAACCAAGACACAATTCTTATAACAAATGATGCCCAAGAAAAAGGAAGAACAAAGTATGGATACACTGGTCCTTTTTAGAAGGGGAAACAAAATACCGTCAGAAGGAGACAAAGTGTGGAGCAGAGACTGAGGGAAAGACCATCCACAGACTACCCCACCTTGTGATCCATCCCATATACAGTTACAAAACGCAGACATTATTATCGATGTTCACAAGTACTTACTGACTGGAGCTGGTTATAGTTGTCACCTGGGAGGCTCTGCTAGTGCATGACAAATACAGAGGGGGAGACACTCTCAGCCAGCCATTGAAATGAGCACAGGGTCCCCAATGGGGGAGCTAGTGAAAGGGCCCAAGGAGCTGAAGGGGTTTTCAACTCCATAGTAGGAACCACGATATGAGCTACCGAGTACTCCCAGAGCTCCCAGGGAC
This sequence comes from Tokudaia tokunoshimensis, assembly GCA_036184795.1. Classification (NCBI taxonomy): domain Eukaryota; kingdom Metazoa; phylum Chordata; class Mammalia; order Rodentia; family Muridae; genus Tokudaia; species Tokudaia tokunoshimensis. Next base: position 2,078,859 of record BTHU01000015.1, on the reverse strand, counting down.
AAAAACATATAGTCCAGATAGTACACATGGTGTTACACATGGCTCCAGATGCATAGGCAGCAAAGGATGGCCTTGTTGGACATCAAAGGGAGGAGAGGCCCCTGGTCCTGGAAAGCCTAGGTGCAGCAGTGCAGGGGAATATCAGGACAGGGAAGCAGGAGTGTGTTGACTGGGGAACAGGGGGAGGGCAGATGGCTTATGGGACTATTGGGGGGGACCAGGAAAAGGGAAATCATTTGAATTGTAAATAAAGAATATCTAATTTTAAAAAAGTGCAAAGACTTGTTGTTAAAGTCCTTCAGAAGGATCAGCTAATAAAATATCCATATAATAAATAATATATGCTGAAGTATTCAAAGTCCTAACCTCTTGAATTGAAGCAGCTACAAAACTTTTTATATAATGTAAGGTAAAACCATTCCTTGAGGCAAAATTTTCCAATGATATTACTTCATGGGTTCTTTAAAATTATAAGCAAGCTCACTAAATGTCAACCTTTTACAATCTTCAAGATGCAAAGGAACAATATAAAGCCAATCTTCCAAATCCATAATAATCCTGTATGCAGTTCCTAGAATGGCAGCTAGAGTAGGCAAGCCAGGCTGCATAGCCTTCATAAGACCCTAGTTTCATTAACCTTTCCTAATTCTTAAGTTCAGAACTTTGTTTTGGATTAATGGAATAACCAATCCCTTGGTGGTGAGTGAGTACATCAGCTCCAGTGTCTATTAATCCTTCAAAGCCTTTTTTCTTCAATTAGTAATTTATGGTTAGATCTCTTGTTAGTTATAGATTGGATCCGGTACAAAACAGAGGAACCAAAGCTACCTTTTCCTCTCTTACTCTTAACAAATTTAGAAGGTAGCTGATGTAAGGGAACTAAAACAAGTTGAGCAATTCTTTTGTTAGCAGGTACAGTTATAATGCCATGGGGGAAGTGAAAGGGCCTCAAAGCGGGAGGAACCCCCATGCTCCAACTCAGGAAAGGTGACAGCTCAAAACACTCACAAGAAACGGTCTTGATGCAACAGCAAGAGGACTTTAATTCCAAGCACACTGGGGTGTACAGTCGTACGCCACACAGGGGTAGAGGACTGTGGACCCAGAGTGCAGAATCAGGGCAGCTTTTATAGGGTTACAACAAAGCCTGCACCTCGAAAGTTAATCATTTCATAGCATCCAGAGCCCGTGCGGTGAGGACCAATTGATTTGTACCATTCTATAGTTTCTAGGCCAATCATTTTAAAACATCTAAGCCCACGCTTCATGAACCAATCAGTTTCCTATAGTCTTGGAGGTTTGCATTTGCACGGGCTCCTGAGTGGAGGTGACAAATTGCAGTTTAGATAGGACCAGAGGTTTCAGCGTGTTATCTTCCCTCTATGGCGCCAGCAGTCTACAGAAGCCAGATAAGCGGTTTCAGCATGTTATCTTCCCTTTATGGCACCAGCAACTTATAGAAGCCAGATAAGCAGTTAGTTAGCTCATTTCCTGTTATCTTACTAGGCCAGGGTCACATATTCAAAGGCCTGTCTTACACCCTTTCATCTAGTTCTATACAGAAAGCAGTCTCTGGAATAGCAAGAAGTGTGACCTTTTACCCACTTCACTAACAGAGAGCAGGGTCTGGAATTTGAGGTATTTATGGCTACTTAGGAGTGAGATGGTATTTCTAAACTTCTGACTTATTGGGGCCATTGGAGGGTTAGGCTGCATTTTCCGTCCCTTCATTTCCCACTTCTTCTCTTATTAATAGTTCTAATCCTAGAACTGGGAGGACTAAAAGTTAGTATCCTCCATATCCTCCTGGTTTGAGGCACCCTTATACTGCTGTCTGAATACCATAATCTGGACTGCACTCACCCGCTCTGACAAACCCAACAAATCTACTAATTATGCAAGGCCCAACTGTGAGCAACAGAAGCAAAATCAGCAAAGGTCCCATCAGAGCAGAGACCAGGGTAGTCATCCAAGGAGATTTACTGAACCAGCCTTCAAACCAACCCTGGCCAGCCTCCCTTTCCCTCTTACATCTCTCTAATCTATCCCTAAGCTTGCTCATAGAATCTCTGATAGCTCCTGAGTGATCTACATAAAAACAATACTCTTCCTTTAAAGTTGGACATAGCCCACCTTCTTTCAGAAACAGCAGATCTAATCCCCTCTGGTTCTGCAGGACCACTTCAGACAAAGAGGTCAGAGATTCCTCTAGGTTGCTAACAGATTTCTCTAGGGCTCAGAGATCTTCAGTCATGGTGGTATGTAGTTTACCAAGTCCTTTTTTAACTGCTGTGGTCCTGTGGTCAGGGCCGCGGTCCCTGTACCTATACCAGCAGCAGCCATCCCAAGCATAACTGCTAGAGTAAGGGTCACGGGCTCTCTTTTAGAGTGGGTAGGTTGATAGTCATACTCATCAATGACCACTTCCTCAGGATGGTAGTAAACCCGGGGGACAAGCTGGACCATGACACAAAAATCCTTGGATTGGTTAAAGGTTGAGGTGGAAACACAGGGAGTTAGCCCAGTATTGCATGCCCACCACCTGTTATAACTGGGTACTAAATACTGATTGTCTGAGGTCTGGCTATAAGCCAAAGCACTATTGCAAACGTGTTTTTGGGATGCGGGAACTTTCCCTATGCATGTCCCCTTTCCGGAGACTTCAGTGAGAGTAAACTTATTTCGGGACCCCCATGAACATTGACTATCATGCTCTTTTGTCACGTTGAAATTCCCTTCTCTAGCCATCCCCTCATAATAGGGCGGTCCCGAGGATAGACAGAGCCAACAAGATGAAGTGGCATCAGGGTTGGTGGAGTTAATGGCTTGAAAAGCTCCCTGAATGAGGTTAAAAAGTTTCTGTCCTGTCTTAACAGGAACAGTGAGGAGATTTCTAGGAGTGTTGGTAGGGGTCAGGCTGGTGGCACTGATGTCAGGCAGCGTTGTCATGTCAGGCTGCGGCAAGTTTGCTTGGGGCACCAGCAAGCTGTGTGGTGGCAACAGGGCCAGGGGACCTTGTTCAGCCAGTACTTTGTTGGGTCCCACTGCCACAGGGGGCTCCGTCCCTATCTTAAGGTGAATGGTTAAAGTGGACCCCATCCCCTCCATATTTATAGAAAACTATTCCCCAGCTCATATCATTTATCCATTTCTGAATATTTTCCCATTTTCAGTGAAACTCACTCTCAAATAATCCACGTCTGAGGGGGAACGGCTCTTATCCTTGTACAGCTCCGTCACTTTGTACTTGCCCGGGCTGGAATCGACAAAGGAAAATTTTATCCAGTCCTGGCGGGAGGTTGGCCATTTCCAGTCTCCATTGTTGGTGGAGACGCAGCTCCATCTCCTACAAAAGGATTCCCTGTGGCCTCCACAGAGTTTCCCCTTCTCTGTACCTGGGCAGCAACAGAACCAATAACTTCGAACTAGGTTGGGAGGTGTGCTTCCAGTCCAGGGGTTGATCTGTCAGAGGCAGAAGTGCAGGTCAGGCCACCAGGTGCCTTGGGGGGCGACACTTTGAGTACTGTTAACGGTGACGCCCGTATCAGGATCAGCCAGGTTAGGGATAAGGGTCTATGGGGGTTCAAACTGTCTGCAAGGCGTTTACTGCTAACTTGGAGAGTTACTATTAGAGTTAGGAACCAGGATATGAAGACGGATCTTGAGGGGATCCTCAGTCTTTTCAGCTCAGCACTCAGGGTCGGGAGGTGGCGCTGGCTTGACATGGGATGCATGGATCCAGGTGGAGATTCCTTCGACTTTCACAGCTGTTGGCCGTGTATAATGACCACCCTCTTTGGCAAGTGGAGAGCCTTTAACAGGCCCAAGATTTCTTCCTTGTTTTTAATATCTTTTCCAGCTGAAGTGAGTAGCCCTCTTTGCTGGTAAATGGCCCCACGCTAGTGGGCGGTGGCAAAAGCATACCTACTGTCTGTGTAGATGTTTACAGACTGTCCCTCAGCCAGGCGCAGGGCCTGGATAAGAGCCACGAGTTCTGCTTTCTGAGCTGAAGTTCCTTCTGGCAGGCTGCTAGCCCAGACAGTACAGGTCCCATCTACAACCGCAGCCCTACCTACTGGCCGAGGAGACTGGGGTCCGCAAAGACCTGGTTGATCGACCTCTGACAGGGGAGGCATTGCCCTGGTTCACGGACCAGGCATTGACCTGGTTCTGCTATATAGTAGAAGGTAAGATGGTGGCAGGGGCCTGCATTTTCCGTCCATTCAGAAGCAGCCATAATTTTAATTTCTCCCTCATAATCATTGTCTATAACATCTGGATAGATTTGCAATCCTTTTATAATAATGCTGCTTCGGCCTAAAAGTAATCCCCAGGTCCCTGGGAGTAAAGGCTCAAAAACTCCTGTAGGCAACATCTGAACCCCTGTTTCTGGGGTCAGTACTGCATGGGTGGTAGAACTGAAGTCCAGTCCTGCACTTACTGGCATTGCTCTGGTAAGTTCAGTAATGGATTTTCTTGGCTAGGAAGCAGCTTCCTGGCCCCAAAAGCTGCCTATTGTGAGTGCCTTAGGGGTCTGAGGCTGATCCCTCCTCCCAAAGGAACAAAAGCAAGGTAATAAACACCTTTCTAGGGGCTATTCAAGATTACCAAGACAAAAGGAATGCCACACAACTCTCCACTGAGGCTGCTCTGAGCTTTGCATTAACTCAAATGTAAATGTTTCTTAATCTGGACCTATTTCTTGAGGCCTGGCTCAATGATTACCCTTCCTGTAGCAAGGACAGACTCCAGCGGAGTAATTCTGCTGCCTGTCTATGCCTCTATAATTTGGACAGTCTTTCTTAAAACAACTTATGCCCCCATACCTAAAACATTCCTTATCATCTCAGTGCTGTGAAAGCATTGCTTGTACTGTAGTCCTCTGCAAGGCAGCAGCCATAGCCAGACCCTGATTGTATTGAGGGTCTGATTTCTGCAGAAAGAAGAATGTATCCAGATAATTCCATCTCTGCTTTGTATGGCCAGATGGCCACACTGAAGGCTGTGTTAGCATTCTTATAAACCAATTGTGTGACAAAAGGAACTCCTGCCTTAGGGTCTCCAAAAATTCTACCAGCAGCTTTTAGCAGTTCATTGGGACCCTGTTAGATAAACTTCCAGTGAGATCTCATTTTCAATCTTGGGGGATTAAACTTGCTTCTACCACTGGATCCAATAAAGCTTGTGTAAAAGGGGGCAGTAGGCCAGTACTGTGCTACAGCTGTTTTTAACTTTATTACACTTGCAATCATCTCCATTTGCTTGATTTTTTTCTTAATTGCAAATATGGGTGAGTTAAAAATCTTGAGCCTGTGATCAAACTGCAAACTACAGCCAATGGAACACTGGCAATTTAACTATAATTTTTAAGGTTTCCTTGTAACAACAGAGCACAATCATAGCTTTGGAAAGCAAAACTCAACTGCCAATCTAGTCTCTCCAAAATTGACACCAAGTGCATCACCCCCATGCTACAAAGTTTTTGGCTGCCAGTTCCTTTGAAAGGTCCTCAAAGCGAGAGGAACCTCCATGCTCTGACTCAGGAAAGGTGACAGCCCAAAACACTCACAAGAAATGGTCTTGATGCAACAGCAAGAGGACTTTAATTCCAAGCACACTGGGGTGCACAGTCGTACGCCACACAAGGGTAGAGGACCGTGAACCCAGAGTGCAGAATCAGGGCAGCTTTTATAGGGTTACAACAAAGCCCGCGCCTCGCAAGCCAATCATTTCATAGCATCCAGAGCCTGTGAGTGTGGACCAATTGATTTGTACCATTCTATAGTCTCTAGGCCAATCATTTTAAAACATCTAAGCCCACACTTCATGAACCAATCAGTTTCCTATAGTCTTGGAGGTTTGCATTTGCGCGGGCTCCTGAGTGGAGGTGACAAATTGCAGTTTAGATAGGATCAGAGGTTTCAGCGTGTTATCTTCCCTTTATGGCGCCAGCAGTTTACAGAAGCAGATAAGCAGTTAGTCAGCTCATTTCCTGTTATCTTACTAGGCCAGGATCACATATTCAAAGGCCTGTCTTAACCCCTTTCACCTAGTTCTATACAGAAAGCAGTCTCTGGAATAGCAAGAAGTGTGACCTTTTACCCATTTCACTGGCAGAGAGCAGGGTCTGGAATTTGAGGTATTTATGGCTACTTAGGAGTGAGATGGTATTTCTAAACTTCTGACTCATTGGGGCCATTGGAGGGTTAGGCTGCATTTTCCATCCCTTCACCTTCACACAAACGCACAATGGTGAAGCCTCCAATACCTCAAAGAGATATTGCCCTAAAGCCTAGTCTAATTTCTAGGATAAGAATTACATAAAATATTATCCCAATTTAGAAGTATCTTTAGAGGGTTGGCTCATGCCATGTGTTGTTTAGAATGGCTCCAACCCTGAGTTACCAGTTTTAAGCTAACTTTCTGTTACCAATGTTACAAATATTTAATCATACCCAATAACTGACAAGTCAATACTCTATAACCAAGACATGCAGAACATATTTATACTTTTAAAACCAGTCAGAAACAAAAATGAAGTGGCTGCATACATCTTATATATTTACCAAACAATTTTTTCTTATCCTTTCTAGCTGTAATTTCAAGAGAAAAAGCACCTTGTTACCTTCTGAATCCAATAATCAGTCACAGAGATTTTTCTAGGAGCAGTCATCAGCTTCCTTACCTTAGAACTTGAGAGACTGTGGCCCCTTTAAGAGCAGCTTTTGCAGACAGTCAGCTCCTGGCAGGGCTTCTCCAGCTGTGCTTGACTCCTAGCTACAGGTGCAGGGCTCCAAAGGCCAAGTGAGACTGCTTTTTAAACAAGTTAAACTAAACCAAGGGATGATAGCCAGCAGATAAAGTTTTAACCATTTTTTCTTTTGAACATGAAACATAGAACAGTAATCATTCAAACTAAGAAACAAAAACAGACATAAATTGACACACGTAGACAGATTGGTGCACCAAGGAAAGACAATAGACAGAGAGGGAAGAGAACTTGATGACCCAAAGAGACCTAGATATCCTGACCAGAACTAAGGATATCTCCAGTAGGAGCCAGAAAGGAAGTAGGACATCTGATTTCCTCCCGTCCCTAGAGGAGCTCTGAAATAGCTTATATCCATTTTCCTTCTCTTTTGCTAACCCATACTGGACAGGGGACAACTGCTTTTCTGAGACCTCTCTCTCTCTCTCTCTCTCTCTCTCTCTCTCTCTCTCTCTCTCTCTCTCTCTCTCTTTCTCTCTTTCTTATGTCATTTTTATATTTACCATTCCTACTTGTGGGAACCATGCACAGCATAAATCTACTTGAGTTAAGACTTCTTCTAACATCTGTTTTTTTAAACCCTGCTCCTCTCGCCTGATGCAGCTCTTGACTGTGGACAAATGCCTATATAGAATTCCCATCTGATTGTGCTGTCATCCCTAGGCAAAATCAGTGTCGGGTCAATACCTCTTCGGCTTCAGCCTAACCTGTAATCCCTTATTGCACCTCCTGAAACAATAGCCTCCAAAAAATAAAATTTATACCTAGTGCTAGCATTAGTGCTGTTTGTTGCTTACCATGCAGGATACTGTTACCTTTCTTCTATTTTCTGTGGAGGTCCACCTACAACAGTGTTTCTCAGTGCCTCCACAACTCCGCTGCCTTTTCAGTCCCCTCATTCGGGAACCACCTGTAGCTGTCCAGAGGCCATGGATGAACTGGGTTACCTGAAAGGGGGGCTAGAAATGAAAAGGAACAGGGTGTGAGAGAAGGATGAAGCCAAGACAAAGGTTCTGATCAAGGCTCCAAATTTCATATTCAGGACTGAATTTATATAGGGAAAGCCCACAGACCCATCCTTAGTTTCAGCTGGATTATGTTGCAAAACAAGCTCATCAGGCAGTCTATTCTTCTAAATTCCTGTAGGAAATTGCAGGTGTAGCCAGGGGATGACTCCACCTGGGTTTTAAAATCCATTGTGGCAAGCACTCGAGGTATGTTTAGCTTGCTCAAGGCTGGGGAAAGAGCACATTTCAGCTTTTTAAGTTTTCAATTACATGATCTTAATATTCTAATGGGCCTGCCTGGTATGACTTGGTATTTCTTTCTTCCTGCTTTTAATATATATTCTTTTTACTGTATGTTTTATATTTTAATTGTAATATAATAAAAGGCAACTCCTGGTTGTTTTGTTTTAAGTATCCATTGTATTTGAATCAGCATCTTTTTCCTAATTTTTGAAGTTAGAAATGCTTTCTTATGTTTCTCTGGAAGTGTTTTCTGTAACTTAGAGTGACATTGTTTTCCTTCTCCTGTAATTGGTCCAAACTCTGTGTGCCATGCATGTTTTGAAGTGTCCAATATTACCTTCTAATGTCATCTCCATCCTTGTTGGACTGTTCCAGTCCTCCTACCTGCCCTCAAGCTCACATGCTTTGTCCTCTCCTTCATCCTTCTGGCTGTGAGATTCTTCCCAGACACTATTGAGATCCTTTGTGTTTTATTTCTAGTCTTTCATATTAACCTCCATTAAATCCTCTCATGCCTTGCATGGCCTTTCCTGTTTCATTCCATTTCATTGCCTTTTGACTGAAAAACAAACATTTTTAAAAGAAGATGGAGGAAGGGAAACAAAAGTTGAATGTAGCAACAGCAAAGAAAAGAAAGAGCCTGGGAAACTTTCCTTGAAACTTGACTAGAACAGTAGTGAAGTCACCAACTTTAAAAGACTTGTACACTGGAAATCCACCATTTTTTTTAAATGACTGTGTTTTTGATGGCCTACAAGCTCCAGAGTCCTGCAGAAGAGTGGGAGGAAAGATTGAAGGGATGAAAGGGTATAGAGAACACAAGGATAAAGTGACCCTCTGAATCCACTAAGCAGGGTGTGTATGAGCACACAGAAACTGAAGCAGTAAGCACGTGGGTCTGTACCAGGTCTTCTGAGTGTGTGGTGTGGCTATTAGGTTGAGATTTTCTGAGATTCCTCTGGTTGAATTTCAGATATGAGTAAAAGCCCTGCATTGATTGAGGCATATTTGGATCCAGAGAAATGGCTGGTTAGCCCAGAACCCTGGTACATATCTGAGTCTGAGTAATATTTTAGAAGAAACTTCTGCTGGTCCCAGGGTATATAGTAAGCCAGACACAATAAAATCACTACTCAGAATAGAGGAGAGTTTGACTGGTATTCAGGAGATGCAGTGAGGGCAGGTAATTGTGTCAGCACAGACTGTGCTATTGAAAGATCCCGGGCTCTAGCAGGAGAAATAAAAGACCCCTAGCAAGTAGAGTAGAGCCAAAAATGTAGTTCAGCCAGTTTAGCATTAGGATGACTTTGTTCCAGGAACTAGCTGACCACAAAAGTTAACACAGAATCTTGTTAACAATCATGAGTAACTGGGAGTTTCCCCCTTGTGATTTTCCTTGGTATTTTTGGTATTTTTCCTATGACGCACTCCCTCCTCCCTTGGGTTGTGGGTTTTTCCTTTAAATACCCCTTCTCCCCGCTACTCGGGGTTGAACTCCTCTACCCCTGAGTGGGATATGAGTCTTGACCCCAGTGCACAGGAACTAAACCTCGTGTGATTACAGCAAGAACGATCTCTCATGAGTTCTTGGGGGGGTCGAATTATCCTGAGACTTGAATGAGCGTCTCCCCACTCCGGGGGTCTTTCACCTGTTTTCTTACAATAAGGCAGTAAAGGTGTATATCTGGAGGGGAGGGGAGATGGGAAGGAACTGGGAGGAATAGAAGTAGGAGAAACCATAATCAAAATATAGTGTATGAATAAAAATTTATTCATACAAAAATAAGGAAATGATGATTACAAGAACCAAAAAAAAAAAAAAAAAGAAAAAGAAAAAAGAAAAAAAATCAAATGCTAGAAAGGAAGTAGGAAAAAAAGAAACACTTAAAGCTTGTGCAGTCATTATGCAAATCAGTGTGCACACTCCTCCAAAAACTGAAAATTAGAATGCCAAATAAACCAGCTGTAGCAATCTTGGTGATGCAGCAGAAACCCAAAGTCAACTACAGAGATACTTGCACACACAAATTTCTGGTTGTACTATGCACAATAACCAGGAAATTAACTAGCATAGGTTCATCAATACATGAATGGATAAAGAAAATGTGGCATGAATACACGATGGACGGCCCCAGGAAACTGTAAAAATGAAATCATGACAGTTGCAGGAAAAAAATGGATTGAATGAAGCATGGTTGTTAGCCATAGAGTCAGAAAGACAAATACCATAGTCAGAGTCAGAAAGACAAATATCATAGTCTTTCTCACACACAAAACCTGGATTTAAATTATATATGTGTACATACACATGTGTATCTGATTGTAAGTGATGTGTTTATAGAAAGATAGGGGAGGGTTATGTTCTGGTGGATGTGTGGTGAGGTATGGGGAAGGGGAAAAGGCAGGGTTAACTGTGTGACAGGAAGCCAGCCAGAGGGGACACAGGAAGCAGGGGGCAGGGCAGTCACAGACATGGAGAGTAGAATATGTAATAACAAAGTATTGAGAAGGCTAGGCCAATTCCATGACAGACTTCAAATTGCAGTTAAGGAAACTAGGCCTAAAAATTGGGCAAGTCCAGGCAAGCCCAGGCAAGTCAATTACTAATAGAAAAAAACCCCAGGCTCCAGCCTTCATACCCAGGTAATGGAATGTCCCAGCCACCTGGCCTGAGACAAGGAAAGCAGCAGTTTCCAGACTCCCTCAGCTACTTCCTCAGAAACAGTTCCCAGACATTCTCCAGCAAGTTTCCAGCCCCCACACCCCAGTAATGGAATGGCCATAAAGATAAACCCAACAGATTAACATATAGGTCACCCACCCTGGAATTCCCTGGTGTACTTTAAATCACTTGGATGTGTCTCTATTCTGGTAATGGGAGACTCCAGCATGCTGGACTTCTGCAGAATAAACACTCTTTGTGTTTACATACTATTTGAGTCTGGGGCATCATTCTTTGACGAGTCATGGACCCTTACACAAATGAATAAAACTATTACACAAATGAATAAAAATGCCAAAATGAAACCCATTACATCATATGCTACCCTGAAGCATAATTTTTTTTTTCCTTCAAGACAGGGTTTCTCTGTGTAGCCCTGGCTGTCCTGGAACTCACTCTGTAGACCAGGCTGGCCTCGAACTCAGAAATCTTCCTGCCTCTGCCTCCCAAGTGCTGGGATTAAAGGTGTGCGCCATCACCGCCTGGCTCATAATTTTTAAAGATGGAAAAAAGTGAGACTCAGTGATCATGAGCACTTGTTACCAGAGGACCCAAGTGTGGTTCTTAGCACACATCAGGCAGGTGTAAGCTCCAGAGCCCACGCCCTCTTCTGGCCTCCACAAGCACCAGCATTCACACACACACACACACACACACACACACACACACACACACGAATAAGAAATAATTTCAAAAAAATCATTTCTTAAATGAAAAATAAATTACAAACCGGGAAAAAGATTTGTTCTTTGGTATCCATGGTACACAGCTCCAGGAACCTCAAATACCAAAGATGTGTCCCTTGTAAAGAATGTAATACTTGCTTATAGCCACCTTTATTAATTACTGATTTATGATGAGAAATGGGCAGTTCTTACCAATCTCACACCAGTTGTCCTAACTCAGGTATTTTGAGGTTAGACTCCTGTTCTCCAGTATAGACTATAACAGGTGTCTCACCAGAGTACATTCATTCTGCAGTTTTCAGAAGACACTTTGTAAGACTCTAGCAAGCCTTAACTTACCGGAGAGCCCTGAGTGAACAACATGTAGATGGGAATCGATGCAAAAGCAAGAGGAATTTTATTTAATCCAGCATGCTGGGGTCACCCTGCACATGGGGAGAGAACAACCACATGTAGCCCATCCAGCGGGGCCTTTATACAGTCCTCAGGGCACAATGTGATTGGCAGAACAGTGTTATCTTTAAACTAATTGGTTGTTAGGGAATGAGGTAGGTGTCCTATGGAATATGGCCCCACCTGCAGGTCAGTTCCTGTCCCCCTGTGGTCTGAGGAATGTTAATTAGTCTCTCCCTTCCAGAGGGCCAAGGATTCCATGACCTATCCAAAGTTCCTAAGCTGACCTCTTCAATAGGGCCTTGGGTCTTTCTAGACACGGGATCTTCTGATATCAGGAACTAGGTGTGTGAGTGGCCTTCATGAGCCAGGATTGAAGCCTAGTTGAGAATTGAACCCAGACAGACTTAGTTGAAGTTTGGTCAAAGACCTTTGTTAGTTTGGACCAGCTACAACCTACTTCTAACAGCCCAGAAAATGTGGAGAACACACCCCAGTGGGATTACAGGCTAGGTAAGAAAGCTGGGAAGTGCAGGGAGAACAAAGAATAAAGCAAAATGAAGATAATGGTTTGACCTGAGATTGAATGGTAAAAATCTAAGGGCCACCCTGTAAGACCCCGGGAGCTCCTGAGATCCCCTTCCCCCTACCGGGTCTCAGGATCTTTCTCAGGTAGGAATGTTTGAGTCGCTGGCAACATGTCCGAGGTCACAGTTCTTAGACCCCCACAGCCTGCTTTTCACAACTGCCAGGAGTCCTCTTGGTTCCTGAGTCTGTGCAGGACCGGATAGTGAGTGGGACCCGCCCTCTCCACCAGCTCTCCTGCTCAGAAGGCTCCCCACTTGCCTCCCATGTCGTCTTCTCCTTCAAGCCCTCCTTCTCCAGGCCCTTCTTGGTCACAGCCCACAGTCACTTGTTTCAACTGTCAGACGACAGAGGATAATAATGTGACAGAGGAGAACAATGGACAAACACAACAATGAGGAGACAGATGTACAGAGACAGAGAGCGTGGCCAGTCACAGATGTGAAAGAACATCCGAGCAGCTTCTCCCAGTCTCAGGGAATCAGTGACCCCAGCATCTAATGAGAACTAATGAGTAGCCAAGGATTCATTGGCTGGCATTCATCGCTCAGTCCCTCGCTCACCTGCCGCTCAACTGCCTCTTGTCTCCTAGAGTGTTTATCACACAGAGGATCCAGCCAGCTGGGAATTTGTAAGAGTCTTGCTAAATAAAACAAGATAAAATAAAATAAATAGAGCTGCAAGGCCGGTGCTAACTGTAATTAGGAAAACAGCCTGTCTGCCCACTGGAGGGAAGGTAACAACCGCGGAGTGGCCTGGAAACGGATGCCCAACGAGGGGGAGGGGAGATGGCTGTGGAGCCCAGCACCAGTGCAGACAGAGGGAGGACCAACTCCAGGAACAGGAAGTCCTCCCAGTATAAACAGCTTGAGTGAAGGCTTGGAGGCCACCAGGCAAACCAGGCACCTGATCAATGGCAGTTAGCTGAATACGGCAGAGATGGACCATCCAGGCGAAAGGGACAAGAAACAGAACTTTCCGACCAGGATCTGGCCAGTGTCCAAAGGCTAGATAGTGGGGAACCTGACTTGTGTCCCTTCAGTCTGTGTTCTTTTCATACACCATATGCAGTTGTGTGGGTCTCAGTGGAGATAAGCCACAGCTGTAAAATACAGATTGAATTTCAAAGGCAGAGTAGCAAACATATCCTAAATATAGTAATTTTAATAAGCAATTCAACTGGCACATGTTCTGTTAAGTAAAACATATTAGAAATCATTTCACCTGTTTTTTCTTATTTTTTATGCTCAAAGACAATTTTATTAGCATTTAAAAGAAAAACAACAGGACTAAAGAGATAGCTCAGTGGTTAAGAGCACTGTCTGCTCTTCCAGAGGTTATGAGTTCAATTCCCAATAACTACATAGTAGCTCACAATGCCCTATACTGGGTTCTGATGCACTCTTCTGGCATGTATGCATACATGCAAATAGGGCACTCATGCATTAAATAAATAAAATCTTTTTTAAAAAAAAATTCTAAAAGAAAAACAATAGGATAGGCAGACTGTAAATATCAGCAACTGTCCAAAGGAGAAACAGAGTTAGAGAACAAAGAAAATTGCTCTGATGGAGAGTCAGCAAAAGCCACCTAGAAGAAAGGATGTAGATTCAGAGAAAGAGTTAAAAAAAAAAAAAAAGGACAAAGAAAGTATGTTTGCATTCCGGCCCACCTCCCAAAGAAAGAGAAGGAAAAGAAGAAAAAGAAGTTCCGCTTCCTGAGGCAGGACTCAGCTGTGGGACCTCACTGTATTGCCTAGGCTAACCTCAAGGAAGTTTGTCCGCCCACTGAGAAAACAAGGTCTCTTGCCAGAGGGGGCTGGTTTCAAACATGTGAAACCTGTACCTGGTACATGCCAGAAAATTAGGAGGACGACCAAGGACCAGCCATGGCTGACCGGTTCCCTTTAGGTCCAGAGCTGGAGTGAGGTGCTCCTGAGTTCATATTTTCTCCTTTATACTACAGGAGAGGAAGCACATGCAAATGTTACCTCCATCTACAAGGTCTGCAGTAAAGGAAGACTGAAAGGTAAAAAATTTGTGCCTAGTGGATCTGGACAGTGGTATGACCTGGGGCACATGAAGTGAATAATGCTCTCTAGTCCACACTATTGACACAGAGCACATAGTGTTCTTTAACTTTGTTTCCTTGTGACAGGGGTCTTGGCCTCTCTATAGCTCTGCCTGGCCTGGAACTCACCATGTAGACTAGACTAGCTTCAAGCTCAAAGAGATTCACTTGCCTCTGCCTCCCGAATGCTGGGTTTAAAGACAGGTACTACTACAACTGGCAAGAGTGTTCCATTTTCTTTCTTTGTGTGTGTGTGTGTGTGTTCCATTTTTAAAGAGAGTTTATAATCTCACAAAAATCTTCCATATGTCTACATCACAATCTATTTTCCATCTGGTTTTAAAGATCTTATTATGATTTCAGGTATTTGGAGTGAGATCTTTGTGCACCCCTGCATTTAAGTTCTGTGTCATTGGTATTAGCAATATCTGTGTTTTCTGAGAGGCTATGATTTAAAAGGAATCACTCATAAGGAATCAATAACACAGTGAATATAAATATTATCATCAAACAGATGGCTTTGTCTAGGCATGTTCACTACCTTGGATATTTAGGGGAATCTTCTGAGAAAATGATTGTTTTGTTCAGATGATACCAAAATATCCTATGACTGGCACACAGTGGGTCTGTTATTGCTATAAATATCCTGTGACTGGCACACAGTTAGTCTGTTATTACTATGCCCCTGTTCTCTTTTCAGTATACTAAATAAGTTATTTTCTTTCTTTACTCAGGTTAAAACAGGCTGAGCTCCTGCCTTGGCCATTTGAACTGCTGTAACACGATGCCCTCTACTGGATATATTTCTCCTGTTCTGGAATCTGAGAACACTGAAACATCTTTTCTGTCCAGCAAGGGTTTCCTTCATAGATAGTCATTCTCATGCTGTGTCCCTTCATGCAGAACTGGTGAAGATTTATCCTGCAGGGAGGGGCTTTCTTCACAGGGGGCCACCACTTCCATAATGTTTCTTCTCTTCTGCCCAGTCTTTTCCCCAAGGCTTTACTTCCTCATCATGGAAATCTATTGCACAAATCACAAATCACATCTTATATCTTGAGTTTGTTCTGTAATATACTGACAACAGGAAGAATTTGGCTTATGATTCCATAGAGACCCCTTGGAGCATCAGGAAAGAGTCTATCTGGAAGATGACATCCTGGGATTGGAGCTGAGAGAACACCCATGAACCTAAGATTACCAACACCTGCAGGAGTTCCTCCATTTTAGAGAGAAAATGCCCAGAGCCTTCAAGAGAAATCTGCCTTCCCCACAGCCTGCCCAAGTACCTCCCACTGTAAGAACTTGACTCAGAGCCAGTATCTCAGTTGTACTCACAATCATACAACTCTGTCCTAAGTTCAAAGCTGGATCAGATCGACATGAAAATCTCCAGAATGAAATTCCGTCTAATTATTTAATGGTTAGGATGAAGCATGTAAAACGCCTACTGTCTTAGTTAGAGTTTTATTGCTGTGAAGAGATGCCATGACAACAGCAACTTCTATACAGGAAAACATTTAATTGGGACTGGTTTACAGTTCAGAGGTTTAGTCCAATATTGTCATAGGGGCAAGACTTAGTGCTGGAGACATATCAGAGAGTTCTCCATCTAGTTTTGCAGGTAGCAGGAAGAGACACTGAGCCACTCAGCCTGGCTTGAGCTTCTGAAGCCTCAAAGCCCACACAGTGACACACTTTCTCTGACAAGGTCACGCCTACTCCAACAAGGCTACATCTTCAATAATGCTACTCTCTGAGTCTATGGGGGCCATTCTCATTTAAACCATCACACCTACCATACAAAAGTATGGTTCTGCATGTCACTGGGGGAGGATGGCCTTCTCTACAGCAAGGGCCATGTTTATTTTCCTAACAGTTTTATTGACATATTTTTATGGCAACAGTGCATAGACAGTACAGAGATATGAACAGGAAAGCAATTCACATGTACAATAAAATGTAAAAAGTGAAGGTCAATCTTGATAAATTTTCCTCTCACTCTCACTCATCTTTTAGAATTCCATTATGAATAAGCCTCAACTAATGTAGCATTAAAAAATACAAAAACTTTATTGTTACATACACTGAGTCCGTTTAGTGTCTCACACCCATAGAAGGTTTATGGATGACATCTTGGGGTTGGATAACCTATCATGGTAGGGGGAGTGAGAGTTCATTTTCTCTATGTGTATTTTTCATCTAGAAATGTTTCAAGATGCCTAAGGTCTCCTGAACATTACTTTGGTTCCAACTACTATAGTACTAAGGTTCTGCACTCAGAATTGCCGGAGAGTTGCCCATCTCACTCTTAACTTATGTCAAACTCAAATGTTTGAGTCTGTCCTTTCCAGGGGACACTGGACAAAGATAGCATGGTACTGGGAGGCTGGCTGTAGCTTGTGACTACCTCCTCAGGTTGGTGAATCTATTGGTCTATAACTCACTGAAATCTTTGTAACTGCAAAATCATTTTCTACCTCATATGTCTCCCTGGACATAGTGACTGGCTGCATAAAGACACAGACTTCATCTTCCTGAATATAACATTGTTGATGAGGTGAGTAAAGGCTTGGTACACAGTGGAGTCCCCATCGTTCTTCACTGTAACATTCTCTGTTACTCATAAACTTTACTTTCTCCATATTGACATCCAATGAGAAAACACTGAAACCTAAATCACAATGCACCTTAGCTTGATTCAAATAATAGGCCACAGGACCATACCAGATGTGAGAAGGAGTATGTGGTAGCCACACTAGGGATCAATATAGCTTAGAACAGAATGGTGACTCCACCCACAGCAGTGGGCCCATCCTTCTCCCTTCACTATGAGGGAAGATGTAGTCTTCATCATGGTATTGCATATTGGATCCTCTGTGGTGCTTTCCTAGGATATGAGAAGGAAAGGATGGGTAGGTGAGAATTTGTGCTACAGACTGCTTGTAGATTTGTATAAACCATGGAAGTCCTCATAGGAAGACTCCTTGACTTCAATATATGCTACAGAATCATCTTACAGGAACTGGTGCTTCCGCTGGCATTTGCTGGAATTATTGTCAATATCACCTTGCCTGCTGAGGTTAGGGTTTCTGTAGTCCTAAGTATCGTGATTATTCTTTTTTTTTTTTTTCCTATAGATAAAATTGCCTTATTTTATTTTTGGAAGACCATATTCTGTTTTTTCATTCTAGAATTTTCTCTTCTCTTATTATGCAATCTGATCCTATGTAACTCAGATCAGTTTTTTTTTTAATTTAATTTTATTTTATTTTTTTAATTTACATTCCAAATCACTTCCCCTTTCCCGTTTCCTCCCTCCCCGAAAGTCCCATAAGCCCCCTTCCCTCCCTCTTTTCTCCGTTCAACCCCCTCTCATTACTCTGTCCTGGCGTTCCCCTACATCCAGTCTTTCCAGGACCAGGGGTCTCTCCTTCCATCTTTTTAGAAATCTATTGATATGCTGATTGTGTCTAGGGTATTCTGAGATTCTGGGTCAATATCCCCTTATCAGTGACTTCATACCATGTGTGATCTTTTGTGATTGGGTTACCTCACTAAGGATGATATTTTCAAGTTCTGACCATTTGCCTAGGAATTTCGTGAATTCATTGTTTTTAATTGCAGAGTAGTATTCCATTGTGTAAATATACCACATCTTCTGAATCCATTCCTCCGTTGAGGGACATCTGGGTTCTTTCCAGCTTCTGGCTATTATAAATAAGGCTGCTATGAATATAGTGGAGCATGTGTCCTTATTGCATGCAGGTAAAGTCTCTGGGTATATGCCCAGGAGTGGTATAGCCGGATCCTCCGGAAGTGTCATGCCCAGTTTTCTGAGGAGCCGCCAGACTGCTTTCCAGAGTGGTTGTACCAGCCTGCAATTCCACCAGCAGTGGAGGAGTGTTCCTCTTTCTCCACATCCTCGCCAACAACTGCTGTCTCCTGTGTTTTTGATCTTAGCCATCCTGACTGGTGTGAGATGGAATCTCAGGGTTGTTTTGATTTGCATTTCCCTAATGACTAAGGATGATGAACATCTCTTTAGGTGCTTCTCAGCCATTAGATATTCTTCAGGTGAGAACTCTTTGTGGAGCTCTGTACCCCATTTTTTAATAGGGTTACTTGCCTCTCTGGAGTTTAACTTCTTGAGTTCTTTGTATATCTTGGATATTAGCCCTCTGTCGGATGTAAGGTTGGTAAAGATCATTTCCCAGTTAGTTGGTTGCCGCTTTGTCTTTTTGACGGTGTCTTTTGCCTTGCAAAAACTTTGTAATTTAATGAGGTCCCATTTGTCTATTCTTGATCTTAGAGTATAAGCTATTGGAGTTCTGTTCAGGAAATTCTCCCCTGTGCCCATATGTTCAAGGTTCTTCCCTAGTTTCCCTTCTATTAGTTTCAGTGTGTCTGGTTTTATGTGGAGATCTTTGATCCACTTAGAATTGAGCTTAGTGCAAGGAGATAAGGATGGGTCAATTTGCATTCTTCTGCATGTTGACCTCCAGCTGAGCCAGCACCATTTGTTGAAAAGGCTATCTTTTTTCCACTGGATGGTTTTAGCTCCTTTGTCAAAGATCAAGTGACCATAGGAGTGTGGATTCATTTCTGGGTCTTCAATTCTGTTCCATTGATCTACATGTCTGTTACTGTACCAATACCATGCAGTTTTTAACACTATTGCTCTGTAGTACAGCTTGAGGTCCGGGATACTGATTCCCCCAGAGGTTCTTTTACTCTTGAGAATAGTTTTAGCTATTCTGGGTTTTCTGTTATTCCAGATGAATTTTTGAATTGCTCTTTCTAACTCTATGAAGAATTGAGTTGGGATTTTGATGGGGATTGCATTGAATCTGTGTATTACTTTTGGTAAGATGCTCATTTTTACTATATTAATCCTGCCAATCCATGAGCATGGCAGATTTTTCCATCTTCCGAGGTCTTCTTCAATTTCTTTCTTCAGAGACTTGAAGTTCTTGTCATACAGATCTTTCACTTGTTTGGTTAGCGTCACGCCAAGATACTTAATATGGTTTGTGGCTATCGTAAAGGGTATTATTTCTCTTACTTCTTTCTCAGCCTGCTTATCCTTTGAGTATAGGAAGGCTTCTGACTTGCTTGAGTTGATTTTATATCTGGCCACTTTGCTGAAGTCATTTATCAGCTGTAGGAGTTCTCTGGTGGAGTTCTTTGGGTCGCTTATGTATACTATCATATCGTCTGCAAATAGTGATAGTTTGACTTCTTCCTTTCCAATTTGTATCCCTTTGACCTCTTTTTCTTGTCTAATTGCTCTAGCTAGAACTTCAAGTACTATATTGAAAAGATATGGAGAGAGAGGGCAGCCTTGTCTAGTCCCTGATTTTAGTGGGATTGCTTCAAGTTTCTCTCCGTTTAGATTGATGCTGGCTACTGGTTTGCTGTAAATTGCTTTTACTATGTTTAGATATGGGCCTTGAATTCCTGATCTTTCCAAGACCTTTAGCATGAAAGGATGCTGAATTTTGTCAAATGCTTTCTCAGCATCTAATGAGATGACCATGTGGTTTTTTTCTTTGAGATTGTTTATGTAGTGGATTACATTGATGGATTTCCTTATATTGAACCATCCCTGCATCCCTGGGATGAAGCCTACTTGATCGTGGTGAATGATCGTTTTGATGTGTTCTTGGATTCGGTTGGCAAGAATTTTATTGAGTATTTTTGCATCGATATTCATAAGAGAGATTGGCCTGAGATTCTCTTTCTTTGTCGGATCTTTGTGTGCTTTTGGTATTAGTGTAATTGTGGCTTCATAGAACGAGTTGGGTACTGTTCCTTCTGTTTCTATTTTGTGGAACAGTTTGAAGAGTATTGGTGTTAGGTCTTCTTTGAAGGTCTGATAGAATTCTGCACTAAAACCATCTGGACCTGTGCTTTTTTTGGTTGGAAGACTTCCAATGACAACTTCTATTTCTTCAGGGGTTATAGGACGGTTTAGATGGTCTATTTGATCCTGATTTAATTTTGGTACTTGGTATCTGTCAAGGAAATTGTCCATTTCCTCAAGATTTTCTAGTTGTGTTGAATACAGGTTTTTGTAGTAGGATCTGATGATTTTTTGAATTTCCTCAGTTTCTGTTGTTATCTCTCCCTTTTCGTTTCTGATTTTATTAATTTGGATACTATCTCTGTGCCCTCTGGTTAGTCTGGCTAAGGGCTTATCTATCTTGTTGATTTTCTCAAAGAACCAACTCCTCGTTTTGTTGATTCTTTGTATGGTTTTATTTGTTTCTACTTGATTGATTTCAGCCCTGAGTTTGATGATTTCCTGCCTTCTACTCCTCTTTGGTGTATTTGCTTCTTTTTGTTCCAGGGCTTTCAGGTGTGCCATTAAGCTGTTAGTGTATGCTGTCTCCCGTTTCTTTTTGGCGGCACTCAGGGCTATGAATTTTCCTCTTAGCACTGCTTTCATTGTGTCCCATAAGTTAGGGTATGTTGTGCCTTCATTTTCATTAACTTTCAAAAAGTCTTTGATTTCTTTCTTTATTTCCACCTTGACCAAGTTATCATTGAGTAGAGCATTGTTCAGCCTCCATGTGTACGTGGGTTTTCTTTTGTTTTTGTTGCCATTGAAGACCACCCTTATTCCATAGTGATCTGATAGGAGGCATGGGATTATTTCTATCTTCTTGTATCTGTTGAGGTCTGATTTGTGACCAATTATATGGTCAATTTTGGAGAAGGTACCATGAGGAGCTGAGAAGAAGGTGTATTATTTAGCTCTAGGATGAAATGTTCTATATATATCAGTTAGTTCCATTTGGTCCAAGGCTTCAATTAGATTCACTGTGTCCCTGTTTAGTTTCTGCTTTCCTGAACGATCCATTTCAGAGAGCGGGGTGTTGAAGTCACCCACTATTATTGTGTGCGGTGCGATGTGTGCTTTGAGTTTTAGTAAAGTTTCTTTTACGAATGAGGGTGCCCTTGCATTTGGAGCATAGATATTCAGGATTGAGAGTTCTTGATGGTGGATTTTTCCCTTGATCAGTATGTAGTGTCCTTCTGTGTCTTTTTTGATGACTTTGGGTTGAAAATCAATTTTATCCGATATTAGGATGGCTACTCCACCTCGTTTCTTGGGGCCATTTGCTTGTAAAATTGTTTTCCAGCCTTTTACTCTGAGGTAGTGTTTGTCTTTGACACTGAGGTGCGTTTCCTGCATGCAGCAAAATGCTGGGTCCTGTTTACGTATCCAGTCTGCTAGTCTATGTCTTTTAATTGGGGAATTGAGACCATTGATATTAAGAGAGATTAAGGCATAGTGATTATTGCCATCTGCCATTCTTGACGCTATCTTTATGTTTGAGTGGTTATCTACTTTTGGGTTTGATTCAAGAAGGTTATTATCTCATTTTTTCCAGGGTGTTGTTTCTCTCCCTGTATTGGAGGTTTCCACCTATTATCCGTTGCAGGGCTGGATTTGTGGAAAGATATTGTGAAAATTTGGTTTTATCATGGAATATCTTGGTCTCTCCATCTATGGTGATTGAGAGTTTTGCTGGGTATAGTAGTCTAGGCTGGCATTTGTGCTGTCTTAGTGTCTGCATGAGATCTGCCCAGGATCTTCTGGCTTTCATAGTCTCTGGTGAGAAGTCTGATGTGATTCGGATAGGTCTTCCTTTGTATGTTACTTGGCCCTTTTCTCTTACTGCATTTAGTATTCTTTCTTTGTTTAGAACATTCGGTGTTTTGATTATTATGTGACGGGAGGTATTTCTGTTCTGGTCCAGTCTGTTTGGAGTTCTGTAGGCTTCTTGTATGTTCATCGGCATCTCTCTCTTTAAGTTAGGGAAGTTTTCCTCCATAATTTTGTTGAAGATGTTTACTGGCCCTTTAAGTTGCAAATCTTCACTCTCATCTATACCTATAATCCTTAGGTTTGGTCTTCTCATTGTGTCCTGGATTTCCTGGATGTTTTGGGTTACGCGTTTTTTGCATTTTGCATTTTCTTTGACTGTTGAGTCGATGCTTTCTATGGAATCTTCAGCACCTGAGATTCTTTCTTCCATCTCTTGTATTCTATTGTTGATGTTTGCATCTATGACTCCTGATTTCTTCCCAAGGTTTTCTATCTCCAAAGTTGTCTCCCTTTGTGATTTCTTAGTTGTTTCTACTTCCTTTTTTAGTTCCTGGATGGATTTGCTGAGATCCTTCACTTGTTTGTTTGTATTTTCCTGTATTTCTTTAAGGTATTTTTGCATTACCTCTTTCAGGATTTCTTCCTGATGACCCACGTTCTCCTGCATTTCTCTGAGCGATTTTTGTGTTTCCTCCTCATGGGATTCCATCTGTTGATCCATCGTCTCCTGCATTTCTTTAAGCAGTTCTCGTGTTTCCTTTGTAAGGGCATCTAACCGTTGATTCATTTCTTTAAGCAATTTTTGTGTTGCCTCCTTATGGGCATCCGTCTGTTGACCCATATTCTTCTGCATTTCTTTATGCAAATTTTGTGATTCCTTTGTGAGTGCATCTACCCGTTGATTCATCTCGTTAAGCGATTTTTGTGTTGTCTCCTTGTGCGCCTCCATCTTTTGATCCATGTTCTCCCGCATTTCTCTAAGCGATTTTTGTGTTTCCTTTGTAAGGGCTTCTAACCGTTGATTCATGGTCTCCTGTAACTCTTTATGAGATTTATTTGTGTCCTTCTTGTGATCCTCTAATAGCATCATGAGAAGTGATTTTAAATCCAGATCTTGTCTTTCGGGTGTGGTGGGGTATCCAGGACTTGCTGCTGTTGGAGAGTTGGGTTCGGATGGTCCCACATTACTTTGATTACTGTTAGTAACATTCCTACGTTTGCCTTTTGCCATCTGGATACCTCTGGTGTTAGTTGGTCCTGCTGCCACTGGCTGTTGGTTGGACCTCCTGTGAGCCTGCAAAGCTATTTCTGCCCCCCCTGGATTACCAGGATTCCCCTGGCACCGATTTCTGGGGCCTGCCTGCTCCTGAGTGACTTTGGAGCCCTAATGTGCTTTGCCCCAAGTGATCTTATATTGGGGAGGCCTTGCACATCTAAAGGCTCAGCCTAGTGGATTCCTGGAGCAGAGGTCGCCAAAGGGAGGCTGGCAGGCTCCTGCCCTGTGCAGGGGTGTGTGATCTCTCCTGGGGGGGGGAGGGGGCGTCCCTCTGCCAGGCAGAAGTCCCACAGCAGATCTGGCGCGCTGGTCACTGCAGATCAGCCCAGCACCTGGGAGCAGGTTACACACAAGCTGCCTGAACCCGAAGCGATATTATGCCTGTCTGTCTCTGAGCCTGGTGGTCCCAACTACCTGGTCACTGGAGCAAAGATGGCGGAGGGCACTCTCCGTGGCACTGCTCACCCTGTGGTCACGATGGCCTGCCGATCTGGCACCCAGACGACCACAGCGCCAACCCGCCCTCGGGCACAGAAGGAAGCCCCAACAGGCCGTGTCCCAAGTGATGTTATATCGGGGGGAGAGCCTGGGTACCGGTCTCTCCAGCGCTGTCCGCGGGAACAGAGGTCGCGGAAGGGAAGCTGGCAGGCTCCCTCCCTGCGCGGGGTCCCTCCACCAGGCAGAAGGTCCCACCGCGGAACTGGCGCGCTGGTTACTGCAGATCAGCCCAGCACCTGGGAGCAGGTTACACACAAGCTGCCTGAAACCGAAGCGATATTATGCCTGTCTGTCTCTGAGCCTGGCGGTCCCAACTACCTGGTCACTGGAGCAAAGATGGCGGAGGGCAGTCTCCGTGGCGCCGCTCACCCTGTGGTCACGATGGCCCGCCGATCTGGCACCCAGACGACCACAGCGCCAACCCGCCCTCGGGCACAGAAGGAAGCCCCAACAGGCCGTGTCCCAAGTGATGTTATATCGGGGGGAGAGCCTGGGTACCGGTCTCTCCAGCGCAGTCCGCGGGAACAGAGGTCGCGGAAGGGAAGCTGGCAGGCTCCCTCCCTGCGCGGGGTCCCTCCACCAGGCAGAAGGTCCCACCGCGGAACTGGCGCGCTGGTTACTGCAGATCAGCCCAGCACCTGGGAGCAGGTTACACACAAGCTGCCTGAAACCGAAGCGATATTATGCCTGTTTGTCTCTGAGCCTGGCGGTCCCAACTACCTGGTCACTGGAGCAAAGATGGCGGAGGGCAGTCTCCGTGGCGCCGCTCACCCTGTGGTCATCGTGATTATTCTTGAGAGCATTCAAACGTGTATGTGTTGCATGGTTGATCTTTAGAGTACAGCAGTGGGAATAGATGCCATCATAAGTATGTCAGGTCTTGGGACCCTGGGCACCTGAACAGTGCACTTATTACTGTCTTATCACACAAGGACCAGAAGCAGATCATGGAATAATATATATATATATATATATATATATATATATGTATATATATATATATATATTTGGAAAGTACTTTAATTTTGAAATCTTAAATTATGACATTTCACTCTCAGGTAAGAAAGTTCTGCCACAAGGGGCTGCTGATTGCAAACCACCTAATTAACTATTTGTGAAACATGAAACATGGGAGAGTAGAGTAGAAAACCAGAATTAAAAAGAGACTGGAGACAACCGACTAGAAATTAGAGCAGAAAACTGTTGTATTTGGACAGAGTCAGCTAACAAGACAGACGAAGCATCCATCAATGAAGAATTTTGAGGTTGTTCTTTCCTGTGGGGCAACTGAACTCCTTCCTGTACCCAGTCTTTGCAGGATAGAGAAACAACTGTCACATCTGCCATGCAAGTGATAAAGGAAAGGTATTTTATCACCCCAAATCCATATTCACACAGATGTTTCTATCAACTAAGCCTCATCCCAACTCTGAAGAGGCAAAGAGAAGCGAGACCATGTTGTGTAATCACAGTTCTGGGAAAGGGGCTGGAATATTGATTACCAAGCATATTTCCATCCTGCAAGTGTCACAGTGGTGACTTAATGTCAGCCTCCATTCAAACATCTCATAACACATCTTATGTCATCCCAGAATACATGTCACTATCATACTTAACCATTAATGGTAGTTTGGAAATGATCAGGGAGGCAGAATTAAAGATAGAAATCATATTCAGTCTGGGAATGATCAGACTAAGCAGCAGATCTTTACACTATCATAAAAATGTTAACTAATTTGTGTGTGTGGTCAGAGTGGTATGTGTGAATGTATGATGTGTATATATGCAGACATGTATGTCCATGTGTGCATGCCAGAGCTTCATCACTCTCTGCCCTTTTCCCTTGAGATGCATTCAGTCTCTCATTAATCTTGGAACTCACCATTTCAGCTATAGTGGCTGACCAGAAAGTCCAGGAAATTCTCTTACACACACACACACACACACACACACACTCTCTCACACACAAAACTTTGAGATTACAGATGTCCATTTTGCCATCCTGCCTTTTATGTGGGCACCAGGGATCAAACAGATCCTCATGTTTGTGTAGAAAGCAATCTTACCTACTGAACATATCTCTAGTGCCCTATAGCAAGTTTTTGGTCTCTATGATGACAGGAGTCACTTTTACTCAATATCCTTGTGTTTCCTGCAGTTGAGTGTAATAACAAATGTGACTTGCTGGAATCTTACTAGGGGCAGTGAGAAAAGCCTCATACCAACACAGCATGAGAGTCAGTGATACCTGATGGTCTTTGACTTTTTAGAAAACAGGCTGATTTTCTATAAGACAGTCCAGGCTCTGGATGGCTCAATGTCTTAAATGCCAGGATATATTAAAAAAATTGTTTTAGGAAAAAAGGAAGTTGTTGGAGCATTTTAGGAAAACACTAAGAGTGAACTTGTTAGAATAAGGCTGATGAATGGGAAATACTTGTCTATTATCCTTCATACGGATTCTGATATAGGCAAAAACACTCAGCCATGTGCCCTCACATCTCAGATGCTTATTGTTTGGGGTGGCCACACAGACTCCATCTTCCTTTCCCACTCTCTTCAGTCAGAATCCCCTGTGTCTCTTGGGTCCTCAGATATCTGTCAATATGTGACCAGGAGAGATACAGGTTTTATGTAGTGCTAGGACTCAAACCCAAGACCTCTAGTAAGAAAAGAAAGCACTTCACCAACTGTTAATCCCAACCCAGTTATTTTACTTTTGTGCTGGAAAATGAATAATGACTGGGACCTTAGAGACCTGAACAACATTTGTTGTGGTGAAGATCCTATTCTAGCCATTCTCAGCAAACAGAGCTTCTGGGAGTGTTGAAAACAAAAGCAATGGCATTTATGAGACATGCGGCCATTCTTTCTCTGTTGGTCATTTCAATACATGTATTGAGGATCTCAGTGAACTCTGGGAGGTGGTGCAGGAAAAACAATAAATAAGAAGAAAAAGTAATGGGAGAAAAGAATCAATGTTCTCCATATGCAAAGTCTCAAAGCTCGTGACTACACTGCTTTAAGAAGGCAGAATGAAGAACAGGAAAAAAGATGGACTCTTCTGTTGTAGTAAAGACACCCAGGATGGGCACAGGGAACTGAGACCTAGGGATGGAGATGAGGACAGCAATAAGCTTAGGAAGGTCTGATTCCTGGTGTTCAAGCTCCTTAAACATAGGGCATGTGGGGTAAGAGCTGCAGGAAGAGTATCTTCACATTTGTATGAAACATGCACTAACATGCAAATTCTAATGCCTTCAAGGACCATCAGGAAGCCTAGGAAGCAGGAAAGGCAGAGCTGAGGAAGTTAGGATCTAATGAACTCAGCCAGAATCTGTAAGTCTGGACATGCAGATGAACAGAGACAGGGAAGGAAGTCTGTGATTAAAGTGAGAGTGGCTCCATCCATTATGGTAATGACACTAGTAACACCATGTTCACATTTCATAGAATGTGATGAATAAACTGCTTTGTAGATGGTGATTGTTGGCATTGGAGTCAGTGTTTTCCTTGGTTGACAGTGGTATCAGTTTGTGCTGATTTATTCCAGATACTATGATATTCCTGGAGCTCCCTATTTCATATCAGTTTGCAAGGATAACCAGTATGTTGCCACAGAAGTTTTATGATAATGTTCTCAGATCCAAAATGTGTGTATTTTTACTTGACTTCCCTTAGACACTCTCAGAAACTAAAGCTACTCCTATGACCATGGAATAGAGCACAGTAATAGATCATTGTCTATACAAAATTCAGATATGAACAAAATCTCAGTCCTGGTTGATAATGTCTTTGAATCCAGAGAAGCCACTTCAGACCCTGGAGCTCTGCAAACTTTAGCTCAGGAGATAAAGGAGAGGCATCCTTAGGTTTGGTTGCTTCCCGTATACCTGAGTCACCAGCACTGACACAGCTGCTCACTATGTCCTTTGTGTTCCCAGCATAGACTGGGAGAATGAACCTAAAGATATCAACACAGGCAGGGCAAGTCAGAGTTGAGGTTCTTAGTGATCTGAGCCAGGATATTGACACAGGCCTGGGTTTGTCTTTTTTCTCTCGACTTTATCTTTTTTCAAAATAAACACACATGAGCTTGAGACAATTTGATAAATAGATGGATATTAGGTCTCATCTCTGCTACCCTCGTGTAGATATTTGAATATTTTGCATTTGAAAATTGTTAATAAATAAATACAAAAATTGTGGTATGGAGCCAGTAAGATGGTTCAGTAGGTGAGGGTGCTTGTCTCTCATCCTGACCATCTGAGTTCTATCCAAAGAACCTGAATATTGGAAGGAGAGGTCTGAGTCCTGCCACTTGTTTCTGATCTTCACACATATGCCATGTATACACATAAACTCACATATATATGTAGGGAAACACAAAATATCACATGTGAAAAAGAATTGTGTTATAATGGATGAGTTTTTGCAAGCATGGTTATAATTATAATTTGGAGGCTATTCCCCTAAATAGGTGCCATGGTGATTTGATCTTAAGCATGATTTCATATAGTTTACATGACACCACAAGGAAAGTGCTATGGCCCTGTGGAGGAAGTCCCTCAGAGACAGGATTTCCATAGAAGATCCCAGAATTATTTGGAAAGAACAGAAATAAAAATGAAAACTTCAGTTCTGGATGTATTGCCATCTAGAGCAACTGGTCTCAAATCCTGGGCCCCTCTAAAATGCTACTTGTTGAATACAGAGAGTCTACCAAGACTCAGCTCAGCTGAATGGAAGGTGCTCATGGGCAGTTATTCCAGCATAAAGAGAGGATGTATCCTAAGCACACAAAGGAACACTTGTGTCTTTCCATAATATCAGAATCTACTGAGTAAAAAATTCACAAGCTGTACAAGTTTCAAAGGCAGGAATTTGTCCGACTCTCCCACTTTAATTGGTGACTTCTGCTGGGGTGAACAGCTTCCGTTATTTCAACTTTAGTTACAAATAATAGTGGTCAGCCATATATTACACGGTAAATACCACTCTCTGCTCTCTCAATCTTTATATTTCTTTTCTTCTCTTCCTTTTGTTTTCATACATATATAATTTCTCTGTGGTTGGTAGAGAGCTATCCACAGGTCATATAGTGACATTAAACATTAAAGGTTTCAGAGGCAACAGTATACTTCAGCTTCATTCAAAAGGAAGGGAGTAAAAATAGAAACAGAGTATGTGCTGATGAAAGAAGAATGGAAAGCAGAATGCAAAAGAGTTGGCAAAGCAGCTTAGGTGTGAGATCAGAAGTACAGAATTGGGTCCAGTTGCAGAAGCAAGAGGAAAGGACAAAGTCCAGATGAAGGACTAGGCTGACACATGGACATCAGGTTCAATAAGGAGAAATATAGGCAGACGGCAGTGGATGTGGCCATGTCAATGGCAGGGACTAAACCAAGCTGAAGCTCTAGGGACAGTCAGGAGTTTATCCATCTGCCAATCTTCAAAATATACAGTAGAAGACAAGGTGAAAGCTTTGCAAGAAATCTCCTAGATGATACTTTTCTGACAGTTTATGATAGTTTAGACTGTTTTGTGTCTATGCAGAGCAGAGATGAAGGTGAGGTCTTAGAGTGTAAGATAAATGAATAATGTAGTGAGTGTAGTCCTTCCATTTGAACATGCAGGGACAGAAACAGTAATGGAGAGAAAAAGAAGCCCTCCTTCTACCCTCCAGCTTGTGGTAGGTTTGCTTTAATTTCAGTATTTCCAATAACATAAACTCAATATCCACAGTTTAGTAATGATGCAAACCAGGACATTTTGTTGGAGGGCAAAGGATGGCATGACTCCATCTCCCATGGCCATAGAAATAAAAGCTTTTTGTGGATAGTACTCTGAAATGACAAGTCTTTCTCAACAATAGTACAAACATTAATTCTTGTCGCAAGATATCTCGGGATTCTGACGGGAAATCAGACAAGGATCCTATGGGATAGTTGTGATGAAGCTTCTTCCTTAGTGGCCTGTAATGCTCCTCACATGCCCTGGAGTACAGTGAACACAGAACATCTCAGTGTCAGTCAGGAACCATACCCTTTAACCCTATCAGTCTAAGTTCAAAACTAAAGGCATTGAACACCCTGGATGAGTCTGTAAAAGCCAAGTGTTGATATAGAATTTTAGGGTCTAAGTCTCAAGTCCATTAATGAACCCTACACACTTCCTAACTAGTTGAAGCCATTGTCCATTCCCCAGAGAACCACGTCATCCTTAGTATCATTTTCTTCGTCATTATTGATGATTACTGTTAAGAGTAAAAGGTCTTTGTCATGGGTTGAATGTGATATGTCCTGTGCTGTCTCATGTGTTTAGACATTCAGTCCCCTTGGGCAGCAAGAGTTAGGGAACCCCTGGATGTGTGGCCTGCTGGAAGGCAGTGGGTCCTTAGGAGACCTGGGAGATTGCTAATGCACTGAAACCAGTTGCCTCACGCTCTGCTGCCAGTACCAGCAGCTGAGCCCTCCATCATGCTGTGCCTGAACCTCTGAAAGCCTGAGACAAACCAACCTCTGCCTCTCAGAAGTTGTTTTAAGTCATGAATTTGGGAGGAGCCATGAAAAGGAGAATCTGGCAAAGAGTTTTGGCATTAGATGTGTTTAGGTCACTGGTCCCATGAACTCACAAGGAGATATTGTGAGAAATGCTAGTCCCATGTACGGCAGCAGCTGGGCCTGAATCTGGTTCTTATACTGCTCTAAGCTAGTAGCTCATTGGCTAAGAGCAGTTGGACTCTAATTGTGTTCCAGATATTTCTTTTTTACTGTCCATATTTGGAATTGAACATCTGTGATCCCCACGGACCTGAACATAGTGAGTTTGCTTCCTGGTGGGTTGGTGTTAGAGTAGGGATTTGGATTTACTGTTCAAAGTTTTGGATTTAGTTTGTGCATTTGCTTCAGGTGTTTTTTTTTTCTATTATCCATTTTTCTATTATCCTCTTTTCATTTGTCTTTGACATTTTTATTTCTGTACCTTAAGTCCCTTGTTATTATGTATATAGTAGCTCTAAAAAAATAAGGAGTTTGACTGTCATGCACTTGGATCCTACCCATCAGCTTTGTTACTTCCCATGGTATTTCCCTTTGTTTTTATATTTCCCATCCTAGTAGTAATCTTCTGCTGCCACTATGCAACTCAGGAAATAAAACATGCCCTGGGGGATCATGAGGGACACCATATTTCCTCATGGCATCACAGTGTTAAGGACAGGCCTCCATCCCATTAATATGGGTTTAAGAAAAAGGGTCGGGTATGTTGCCTGTGGAGATGGGGAGGTTTGAAGTAGGCAGAGTCATTTAGAATTTGAGAGTCTGAGGAAAAAGGACATTGAAGGAGCCTGTGTGTTCACTCTCTAACTAGTGAATAACCATGTCTCTCACCAATGTCAGCACAAAACTCTCTGAGTCCATTCAAGCTTGATGTTATTGCTGCTCTCATTATTGTCAAAATGTTCTCCTTAAAGTCTGAATGACAGAGGACTTACACAATCTTCTGTTTCTGAATTTGTGGTTAATAGAGAGGGTGGTATTTGTGGAGGTTATGAAACATCAGGGCAGTGGAAGTCAGAAGGAGAAATTGTGCTATTCAAGGCAATGAGACATACAAAAGCCACAGAAGCAGCTGTTTCAGACCTATTCTCTTAAGTCTCCATCCACATGTCGCATCCACAAAAGACAACCCAATAACATTGAAGTGTCAAACGAAGGGTACCATCTTTTATTAGTCCATTCATAGGTTTTTAAGATAAAGGTCTTGAGTTTCAGTGTAGAGGTAATGATATGTATAGTAGTGAGCGTTAGAGAACTCATGGTCATATAAAAAAAAAGCCATTAAAACAGCCTGTAGGTTCACTCTCAAAATAGTCCAGGCCATATCCCTAATCCAGGTCTGCAAAGAGTTCCTGAGTCTGTCCCATCTTACTGTGGTGCTTCCTATTATTAAAGTCAAAATGTCCTCCTCAAGGGACAATGGGAAACACCTCATCATACCTTCTCTTGTGTCTGAAAGCTTGGTCTCTAGAAGGTTGTGCTGATTAGTTGGGAAGATCATGAAACCCCAGTATTTTAGAAAGCAGGAAAAGTTGGGTGACTAGATGCACCAAGGCTAGTGCAAGCCATATAACCAGCTGCCTCAGATCCATCTTGCCAACTCACCAGCTACTCCAACTGCCATGCCTTCCCCCTCCTTTGAGAGCCTGGGAGAAGGGATATCTTTTGTTCCTTAGGTTGCAAATTGTTGAGGATTTGTTCACTGTCATGATAAAAAATAATGCAGTTCCGAGGATTGTATAGAGAAACTTCTTTAGGTATTCTCTTCCATTACTGATCCATCCCTTGCAGTGACATCATGAAGAACTTTGAGAGAAAGGATGGAAATTTGTTCATAGAAGACATTTCAGTGTGCTGGAATTTGTCCTGATGTTGTAGAGAAACTCTTATTGAATGAACAGCAGATGGACTCCACCATGGGTCCTGATACACTTGAGAATTACTAGGCTCTTAGTCCTTGCTATTGAGAGTTTTACTCTGCTACTGTGGGTTTCATGATCTGTTTCCTTTTGATTTGTGTATTCATTGCTCTTGTTTAAGTAATTGATTTTGGCTATATGTTAATTTTTTTAATGGTCCTCTTTTGTCTCTGCTCCTCCCTGTTCTATAGACAGCTGCATCTTCTCATTCAGTGCCTGTCTTGTCCTATAGACATGGTGGTGAAGGTTGGAGTGAACGGATTTACCTATATTGGGCGCCTGGTTACCAGGGCTGCCTTCCCCCGCCTGCCCCAGCAAGTATACTGTGAGCAAGAGAGAGGCCCTCAGTTGCTGAGGAGTCCCTGTCCCAACACTGAGCATCTCCCTCACAGTTTACTGTTTCCATCCTAGACCCCATAAAAATGGGAGGGTCCTAGGGAGCCCTAATTTCTTTAGTAGCATCAGTAAAGTTCACTGCGCCTACAAAAAAAGGTCCTCTTTCAATAATTTTGCTTTGCCATATTATCCTCTGCATTTATGCTATTTTATTTTATTGTATTGCATTTGGATCAAGGACCTCCACATAAAACCAGACACACTGAAACTAATAGAAAGGAAACTAGGGAAGAACCTTGAACATATGGGCACAGGGGAGAATTTCCTGAACAGAACTCCAATAGCTTATGCTCTAAGATCAAGAATTGACAAATGGGACCTCATAAAATTACAAAGTTTCTGTAAGGCAAAAGACACTGTCAAAAGTACAAAGTGGCAACCAACTAACTGGGAAATGATCTTTACTAATCCTACATCCAACAGAGAGCTAATATCCAATATATACAAAGAACTCAAGAAGTTAGACTCCAGAGAGCCAAAGAACCCTATTTAAAAATGGGGTACCGAGCTAAACAAAGAGTTCTCACCTGAAGAATATCTAATGGATGGGAAGCACCTAAAGAGATGTTCATCATCCTTAGTCATTAGGGAAATGCAAATCAAAACAACCCTGAGATTCCATCTCACACCAGTCAGAATAGCTAAGATCAAAAACACAGGAGACAGCAGTTGTTGGCGAGGATGTGGAGAAAGAGGAACACTCCTCCACTGCTGGTAGGATTGCAAGCTAGTACAACCACTCTGGAAAGCAGTCTGGCGGTTCCTCACAAAACTGGGCATGACACTCCCGGAGGATCTGGCTATACCACTCCTGGGCATATACCTAGAGGCTTTACCTGCATGCAATAAGGACACAAGCTCCACTATGTTCATAGCAGCCTTATTTATAATAGCCAGAAGCTGGAAAGAACCCAGATGTCCCTCAACAGAAGAATGGATTCAGAAGATGTGGTATATTTACACAATGGAATACTACTCTGCAATTAAAAACAATGAATTCACGAAATTCCTAGGCAAATGGTCAGAACTTGAAAATATCATCCTTAGTGAGGTAACCCAATCACAAAAGAACACACATGGTATGCAGTCACTGATAAGGGGATATTAACCCAGAATCTCGGAATACCCTAGACACAATTCGCATATCAATAGATTTCCAAGAAGATGGAAGGAGAGATCCCTGGTCCTGGAAAGACTGGATGTAGGGTAATGCCAGGACAGAGAAGCGAGATGGGGTTGAATGGGGAAAAGAGGAAGGGAAGGGGGCTTATGGGACTTTTGGGGAGGGAGGAAACAGGAAAGGGGAAATGATTTGGAATGTAAATAAAAAAAACTTAGAAAATGAATAAAAATAAAAATAAAAAATAAAAAAAGACTTCTCATAGAAAATAATGCAGTGGGATAGAAATTATAAATAAATTTTATTTAAATGTAAAAAAAAATAAAATCTTAACCGTGTAGAGTAAGGAATTTCCCTCTCCGCTGGGAAAATTTTCATCTGCTCTGTTACATTGCCAAAGCCCCTGTAATGTACCTACAATTCTCCTCTTTTGATTAAGATTCCACCTACACAACCATGGCTTTAGGTAGGCTCAGCATATCTCTGGAACTGGCATGCTACAGACAACCAACCTTATGTACATGTATATTTCAGAAAATAACAGAATTTTATTCTCCATGGCTGAGCATGGCTTCTTCCCTTGACCTACTTACCTGCTTGTTGTTGTGTGATCTAACAAAGAATCTATTTTGGATGTACATGTAGATTTTCATCAAGGATATTAAAATACATTGTGCATGTATGTGCGTGTACATGCATTTGTGCTTCTCTCTCTCTCTCTCTCTCTCTCTCTGTGTGTGTGTGTGTGTGTGTGTGTGTGTGTGTGTGTGGTGATATTTTTGGTATTAGGTTAATACTAGTTTGTGGACTAAGAGTAGAATGATCTTCCCTTGTCTCTCCGGTGAAACACCTTGAGGATTATTGACCTCCAATGTACTTTACGGCCAGTAGGTAAGATCCACTGTGCAAGCTCTTGGGCCTGTGCTGTCTTTGTTGAAAAAGACTGTATTACTCTTCCAGTCTTGTACTCATATTAATCTCTTTACATTACTCATTATATATGTACTCTTAAGATCATGAATGTATCATCACACCTAGGATGTGGCAACAGGAAGGCAAGAGTTGGTGCATGTTTGATCACATCTTATATCAGTGTTGGGGTCTGTTTGGTGGAATGAGCGACCTCTTTCTTTGAGGATATTCAACCCTCTACAGTTGCCTAGAATTCCCATGGATCCTACTTGTCTCTACCATACGTTACATTTCAATAATTTCTGTCCTTTCTAGGTGATTCAATCAAAGGTTTGTCAATTTGTTCATCATTTCAATCAACCAGTTCTTTGTTTCTTTGCCCTTTGTTTCAACCTCTAAGAGTGAAGTTGAGTCCAAGTCTCATCTTTCTTAGCTTTCTCATAACTGCGTTGTAGTTGGGCTGGTTTTTTGTTTGTTCTATTTTATTTTGTTTTTTTTTATCTCTGATCACATGATGCATCATTACAATTCTAGAGATTGTTTTGATTTTCATTATATACAAACTGATATTTGTATATATTTGTATAAGATGCCCATGCCTGCTCTTTTTGTTCTTCTTCTTCTAGGATATTGTGGTGGTTCTATCCTTCACCTTTTGAAGTGAAGGACATGGTAGACAAATTTCCATACACAGATCTGAGTGATGCAAATTTACCATCAGCATCTAGTCAAACAGGGTGGTCCATCTCCAGTCTGGTGAACATTTTGTATTTCCTGAGCCACATGATAGAGGAAAACTTGGACACAGCAAGGACAACATGCTTTAATGATTCCCTAGCAAGAAATGATATACTTTACTAGAATAAACACCAATATATCCCTGGGCAAACAATACCCACTCAATCAAGTCACCAGCATGTCATATAATCCTCCCTCCATTTTCCTTAAAGAGGAGATGGAGTGAATTGGCTCTGCCCACATTCATGGTGGCCTTAACATTGCGCAGCAGGTAAATGACAGAAGTAGCAAGGGTTTCTGTAGGTCTGACTCACCCGATTTATATATACCAGCTTACCTGTGAATTCTGCCCCACAGGATGACTGTGTGAATGTAATAAGTACTAATGCTGCAGAGACAGAAGATAAGGACTTCAGTGCTGACACATCCAAGGGGACCCATGTAGAGGCTGAGACTGAGAACACGGGAATTACCATCTCATTTAGTAACACATCTCTGGATGTTTTGTCCTTCTTGGAGGATTCTGACAACAAACAGAACCCTGGACAAACTAAGGTTATTGATGTTATTGAGGAAATCTACCAAAATGCATATGTGAATCACACTATAAGGGAACAGATAATATAATATTCTGCATGGAAGGTCCCCAACAATGGAACTATGGATACGAAATTGGCAAGGACCATTGACATCTACCAAGGACCA
This sequence comes from Tokudaia tokunoshimensis, assembly GCA_036184795.1. Classification (NCBI taxonomy): domain Eukaryota; kingdom Metazoa; phylum Chordata; class Mammalia; order Rodentia; family Muridae; genus Tokudaia; species Tokudaia tokunoshimensis. The sequence continues at coordinate 2,042,642 of BTHU01000015.1, read as the reverse complement.
GGCCCAGGAGGCACCCATAGCCTCAAACAAGAATAGCAGAAAGCAATGGAAAAGGGTGAGGAGGCAGATTAGTCACCTATTTAGCAGGATGTGTTTCTGCCTCCCACACCAAGAAGAGACACAACATGCAAGTAAGGGATAACAAACCATAGAAAATGGAATTCCAAGGAAACTGAATAGGTATGGCCACCAACATTCACATGAGTATTTAATCTTTTCTTTTCAAAGTCACATTGCCCCAATTATAGGACATGAACCTTAAGATGTCTGTGAGCCTAGAAGGAACTTTCCCACCGAATCCTGCTTATGTGGATTCTGAAGAAGTTGAGTGAGAAGCAGAATGTATAGGATGTGACGAAAGCCTAGGGATGGTGGGAAGGAGAAAGGAGGAATGCTTGCTTGGTTAAGAGGAGCACATGTTAAGAAGGGAGGAGTCCTGTGGAGAACTCCAGCACCACACAGCAGCTCTATGCTAAGTCCTTCAGTGTCAATGTCACTAATAGAGTCTTTTGTGTCTTCTTTCAAGGGTTGATCATCAGGCCCAGGCCTATGGTTCCTAAACAATGTGTTACCCTGATTTAGTATAACAGCTGCAGGTGGGAGCCAGGCCAGAAGAGGCAGTGTGCACAACCTGTTGTTTCCTGTCAGACACATCCGGTAACCAGGGCACAAACTCTCTACCCTCATCTCCTCCAGGGTGTGAGGTATTAGCTCTCCACTTGTCACAATCGTTCCCGATGCACCAGTGCATGGACAGAGAAGTCCATTCTGCTATGAAGAGATAGCCATCCTGAGTCCACATGAGAGAACATTTCCATACAGTCATATCCACTGGAAATGGTGTGAGTTTTGAAGCTAGCACAGCAGCTTCACACAGATCCAGCAAGGCTGAGTGGAGGGCTACAATGGCTCTCCTCCTATCTCTCACTTCTGGGTTTTGGTCTCTGTGTGTTTCATTCTTAGGGACTTTCTGCATTCATATTTATTTTATGTCTTTTCCTGAGAAAAATTATGTCTGAGTCTTTTTAGGAAAATCCTAAAATTAACTTTATCTGGTCCTATTTGGAAGTCTTCCTTATGGAGATCATCAAGCACAGATAAGCACACAACTAGATGAGGCCATTACTTCAGGAATCTTCTTGGTATCTTCCCCCTTGCAAACTCACATAATATAACTGGTACAGGGTAAACACAGATAATTGACAAACTGAATGGCCAGGAGGTTACAGATTCAAGGCATCTTTATTATATGTTTAGAGCCCTCTGAAAATGCAGTTTAAAGATAGAGAATCATACAGGATACACCTGGAGGAATAGAATTCAGTAAATAAGATAGATGGACTAAATTAAATCTTTCCTACTTTGTAGCATAGATAATGAAACATACAGTAAAAGAAGCTAGGTTTTAGTATTTGTTGTTTATAAAAAGACAGGTTCAGATATTTTCTGTTTGTGTAGACTGTTTTCAAAGTACAAAAACACTGCCAGCCTAAAAACAGGTTGTCATATAATGTGTTTGGTTTGTAGGAGACATTCTTTAAATTCTTTAAATTGGAGTTATAGGGATGATAATAAAAATAAAATCTGCTCTATTTGTATTTTCTAATTGAAAGTGACTGAAATTGTAAGCCCAGGCATGTAATGAAAAGTCAAACATATGTCCGGAGATAAAAATATATAATCTGTACTTCTTAGATAATCATGAGTCTATATGTGTTCTGTGAAACCTGTATAAATAAAGAAGTGACCAGAGTACTAGTCAATCGGAGCTGCAAGATTCCCCAGACCACCCTGCCTGATTCACTCCTCCCTCTTTAACTCTCTGCCTCCTCTCAGGCCACCCTGTCAAATAGCCAGAGGTCTCCTGGCAGGTTAATATCTAAAGAGTTAAAAAACATCAAGACATCAAGAAAACAATCCAATTAAAAATAAGGTCTACTCAGAAAATTCTCAAAAGAAGAGACTCAAATGGCTGAGAAGCAGGTAAAGTAATGTTCAACATCCTTATCATTGGAAAATGCAAATCAAAACTAAGGATATATGAAAAATCGTATGGAAACCCACAAGTGAGAAAACTAATTTCAAAATATCAATTTAAACAACAGGGAGTTGAACAGAAGCACCATGCATATATAGACAGTGCTACTCCCAGACAACATGGGCTACTCAATAAAAATCATAGTGTATTAGATAACTTCCTAGAAATTATTGGTCGAGGAGCTCCCAGAAGTGTCCACAACAATATAGGCTACTGCCATTATTCTTGGTTACTCATGGTGCTGTGGCAGAAACACCAGACACTTTGACTGCAAGAAAAAAATCAATCCTAAACTGTCCAGGAAATTCCATGGTGTCCAGATTTTATATTTCTTGGAGGTCCTGTGTAGGCCTTTTGGGCAAGAAAACACATTAATGATCTTAACCAGTCCTCAACCCTGCATGCTACAAAACTAACCTGCCAGGCAAGGTGTACCAGGTCATACAATAGTTGCACAACTATCAGGATATAATCAATGTCTTTCTGATTATTCTACAGGAAGAAATTTTATGCCTTATACTCTAATCCTAGTAAAAAAAATCCATGGCTTAGGAAGTCATAGTTGTTTTACTAAATGATCATATTGTCAAATTTCCTTCTACATACTAAACACACATAAATGTGGACTGCTTTCAATTTTGACCAGAGAAACTTTTTGCAGCAGGCAGCAGCCAATGCAAAGACTAAAACTGGCCAGAGTTTTGGGAATAAAAACCTAAGCTTGAGTTCCAAAGGAAGCACTTTACCACCCCCACCATCTTGGACACAAATACACACTCACACATACATACGCACATATGCATACATGCACACATATACTCACACACAAACTCACACCCCTCACTAAGGCTCAGAAAACATCGCTGAAGAAGAAACTCCATTGGAGAAACCTAATTTTTCTTTTGTGAGAAGTTATCAATTGGAGATACTACCTGCACCTAAGTTAGGAATGGGGACCTGTATCTACTTTCAGATTATCTTTTCTTTGTGTGTGTGTGTGTGTGTGTGTGTGTGTGTGTGTGTGTGTGTGTGTGTGTGTGTATGTGTGGTATGATAATATGTAGGCCTCATCCCTTCCTGTTGAGTTTCTTTTGTGTCTGATTGCTCTGGGCAATCCTGGCAGTAATGTATTGGTAGACTTTCCTAAGCACTGCCTGTGGAACCATTCTTTCTCTTACAAAAAGCTATATGATAATATATAAGGCTATATGTGTTCCACTACCAAAGAAAAGACAATTTAAATAGGAGTATATACCATACCAATTTATGACATGTTGGCTTTGGTAATATGTTTGTACACCAATTTTTCCAATTTAGCTCTTAGCACACAGGAAAAGACAAAGGAAAATCAAGTATAGATGCATCATTTTGCTCAGGGTACTTTGATCTTTTTGAGCATTAGTATGAGCCTATTCTCTCCCTGTCTGTTTTCTTTGTTGGAAAGATTAGGGACTTCTCTAATTTCTGTCTTTCTTAAAGAAACACCATCTTATTAGAGAGCTCTGAGATCACATGGGTAGTTGTTTTATTTATTGATATGTAATATTATAAAGTAACTTGCAATTAAAACATCTGTTTTTTTTTTTATCTTGGAGATAAACTGTAGCTCTGGCTAGACTGGTGCTCACTATGGAGAAAATAGAGCTAACTCTTGCCTCTGCCTTCTCAGTCTGAGGTTACATATACGCTGCTGCACTTGGCTTTGGATTCTGAAATCTTTGTTTTTAAAAGACAAAAGGGAAGGTCACAACATTTGCCAAGATGTCCAAAAACCACTTCTGGATCTTCAGATTCTTTCATTTATGTGTTTTTCAAAACTTGTTAATCAGCTACCATGTCTGCTGAACAGTAAAGCCTGTCTCCTATGGCATATGTTACAGGTGAATGGTAACCACCCCCCCCCCCCGTTATACAATCCACAATTTCATGACTATGAGTGCTCATGGCTATCACGGATGGATAGCAGCAAGTTTTGCTTGACTTTTCATTCCTCTCAGACTGGGGACTTTGTGGCTCTGAGTTACTGTTTTCTTTATGTTTCACAGTCTTATAATCTAGTATACTGTGATTATTTTGATGCCCTCATTATCCTCTGATATTTCCCCTTCCTTTCTGGGACCCCTTCTTCTTCCGACCTATTAGCCCTAGTGGGTATACTAATAAAAAAAAAAAACTAACTCCCAACTCCAGCAAACATGAACAGTTACTGCTCCTTTAGAAAGAATGGAGCTTCATGGGCACCTCCTGTTTCTATGATAGATAACTGGAGTGCCCAATCTTGTGCAGGTATATGGTGCTATGTATTCATGGCTACAACTGAAGCTTCGTGAGTAGATGACAGCTTCCCAATCCTTGGTTCCTTAAATTCTTTCTGCCTTCATTTCTGCACTGTACCTTAAGTTGTGGTTGGTGTGTATGATATGGATGTCTTATTTAAGACTCAGGGCTCATCATTCACTCTCGGAACTTTGACCTGATAAACTCTCTTGGAGGGTAGGCTGGGGTGGTAGAAATGTCTTGCGACATTCTTTAAATTTTCCTAAAGTTTCCTTGATTGCTCTTCATAAAGTATTACTTCTCATAAGGAAGTAATTCTTCCTTATAAGGAAATGACATTAGTTAATTAATAGATTCTATTCCTTTCTTTTAAACACAGGATTTCACTATGTAGTGTAGATCTTGTTATCCTCTTGTCAGTCTCCCATGGTTGTTTATAGGTGTGTCCCAACTCCCGGAGGCATTTTCATACGTTACACTTTAACAATCATTATTCATCTAGCTGTTCCCTAACGTTTTGACTATAGTAGACTCAGATTCACGGACCCAGCTTCATTACCCGCCCAATTCAGGTCGATACCTGAAACCTTCTGAAATAGGCCTTCGCGTTCCACTCAGACTGAACTACATCTCCCGGCAGCCTTTGCGCGCCCACCTCCGTCGTGGCGCGTGGCCTGCCGGGAGCGGGCTGGGAGGTGGCGGCCCGGCCCAATGGGTGCGGGCTCCCGAGGAGAGGGCGGAGGAGAAGAGGAAGCGAGCCGCCTGCGGCCCCGTCCCCATTCATTGCAGTGGCCTGCTGGGTTGTGGTCCAGTGTTTCGGGAGTCATGGAGGCGCTGATCCCGGTCATCAATAAGCTGCAGGACGTCTTCAACACAGTGGGTGCCGACATCATCCAGCTGCCTCAGATCGTCGTAGTGGGAACGCAGGTAAAATGAGGCCGCAATTGCGAGGACTGGCTGGGCCGCAGGCCTGCAGGTGTCGCCAAGAGAAGGCCGGCCGCCCGGCGCTCCGCTCTGGTCCCGGGCGCTCCGCTGTGGCCCTGCAGCCTACAGCCGGGCGCGGCTTGGCCCAAGGGCACTCGGGGGACGCGCGGGCAGGCGGGTGTGTGGGAGGCTGTCGCTTCCTTCCGGCGGCTGAGGTCGCGACGGACTCTGGAATTGTGGGCAGAGGGGCAGCAAGCTAGTGGTGAGTCGGCGGTCCACAGAGCATTGCAAAGTAAAAGTAAGATTAAAAGAAAATCTCGGCTGTATTTGGAGATCTAAAGTTAGGAAGGAGCACTAGGTTTTTCTTGTTCTACTCCATGACTTTGGTGTTTGTAGTTTTGTGACTGTGACCCAAATTTGGTATAAGGTTCTCAGGCCTTATGTGGGATATTGGAGATAAGTCCAAATTTTGTATGAAAAGAATGTTGAAATAAATTTCTAGAGTGGCAGAGATATGTGAGTTTCATTTTTTTAAAAAATGCCTGCTTTGAACTGAAGAAGAGCAACAGAACTTTAGGGGAGGAGGGCGTTTTTTGTTTTTGTTTTGTTTTGTTTTAATGTTTGTGAGTACACCGTCGCTGTCTTCAGACACACCAGAAGAGGGCATCAGATCCCATTACAGATGGGTGTGAGCCACCATGTGGTTGCTGGGAATTGACTTCTGGAAGACCAGTCAGTGCTCTTAACCGGTGAGCCATCTCTCTCTAGCCTCCTGGGGAGAATTGTTTTTGAGACAGGCCCTACTCTGTATTTCAAACTGCCTAAGAATTCACCGTGTTACCTGAATTGGCTGAAACTCATAGCACTCCCCCTCCTTCAGCTCCCATGACTGATAAACCACCATGCACAGATATATTTTTTTTTTTAATTTTTATGATGTGTTTTACCTGGTGCTGGTCAGAAGAGAGTATCTGATCCCCTGAAACTGGAGTTATAGATGATTGTGAGATGCCCGTGTGGATGCTGGAAACCAGATCCTCTAAAAGAGCAGCAGCCTTTGCTCTTAACCTCTGAGCCATTTCTCCAGCCCCTTTATAAACATACTTTTAGGTGCTCCCATTTGTTAATATTCTTTTCTTCTGAGGTGATGGATGATTTCTCTGTTTTCCATGGTTTGTATGGCTACATCTTACTACAGAAAGCATATAAATATTATAAGAATGAATAGATTAGAGAATATTAGAGGATATCTATATACTTCAAACCCTCCTGTAGTTTATTATTATTTTGGACCTTTAAATATTTAAAGCAGTAGGAATTATTTGGAGGCCATTTGCTGGGTTAGCATAGAATTGGTTCAGACAGTCATGTCTGCATAATCCAGCATTAGCACTTGATGTTGGCAGTACCTGGAGACTAAATTATCAAGTGTACTATTTGGTTTTTTGTTTGTTTTAGCATTTTGTTCCTGCAATCTTGTCTCTATAAAGATTTTCAGTGATGCATATTGTTCATTGTAATGAGACATTTAGTTTTTAAGCTAATTTTTACTTTATGAATATTTGTCTGTGTGTATGTATATGTTATTTAATGCCTTTGGAAGTCAGAAGAGGGCAACTGATCTTCTGGAACTTGCCATACAAATGGTTGTGAACTGCCATGTGCATACTGGGAACTGAACTTAGTTGCTTTGCAAGAGCAACAAGTTCTCTTAACTGCTGAAGTATCTCTTCAGCCCCTGTGTTTTATAACACTGGGACTTGTTGTAATAAAAACTAGTGTTTGTAAATAAAATGAGAAAATATGACTTAGTTAAATTTCTTAAATAACAATCAAGAATTGTGATCTAGCTTTGAGCAGAAACTTTACATATACTCTTAAGAGATTTCCAAGTACATTTGAACTATGATACAATAAGAGAATCAGGGATATAGTGAATTAGAGTAAAGAGTTTAAAATTAAGATGGGCTTTCTTACACACAATAGTGTTAGCCAGTAGGGGGCAATGGAGGGAAGAAGGAAGGCCTTTGAAACTCAGCCCAGTGATGATACTTGCATGCCACTTCTGCTTGTTAACGTTTTGTTTTGTTTTTTCAGCCCAACAGGTTTTATCTCTGTCCAGTTCTTACTATCTGAAATTTAGTTCTTTTTTGTTCAGGTACAAAGAAGAAGAGTCTGGAAACATTTCTTAGCCATTTTGACTTATTCTTTTGAGAACTGTCTGTTCAGATTTATTGTCCATTATTTGAATGAGTCTCTCTTTGACCCCTGATTGTTTTAGTTCTTTATATATTGTGGATATTAAGCCTCCTTCAGCTGTGTAGCTGGCAAGATTCCCTCTCATCCTATGGTTTTTCTCTTCATTCAGTTAGTTTTATGAGGTCTCACTTGTCAATTGCTAGTTTTAATTCTTAGACAAATGGAGTCCTATTTAGAAACTCATTTTCTCTACCTATATCCTGTAGGGAACTGCCCGTGTTTTCTTCTAGCAGTTTCAGTGTTTCAGATTTTACAGTTTGGTCTTTAAGCCATTTGCAGTTAGTTTTTGTGCAAAGTGATAGTCAGATATGGTCCTCATTTTGTTTTTCTACATGTGGACTTGCAGTTTCTCAGCACTGTTTCTTGAAGATGCTACCTTTTCTTCACTGTATGTTTTTAGCATCGTCTCTCAAATATCAGAAGGTGACTGTAGTCATATATCCTGTCTCTGTTTTCTTTGTTCTGTTGGTCTATGTGTCTCTTTTTGTGCTGTTACCTTACTCGGGTTCTATAATATATCTTGTAATCTGGAACGATAATTCCTCTAGAAATTTTGCAATCGCTTTGGCTGTCTGGGGTATGGTATGATTCTGTATAGATTTTAGAAGTTTTTTTTTTTTTTTCTATTTCTGTGAAGAATAAGATGGGATTTTGATTGTGATTGCATTGAACCTATAAACTTTTTTTGTATAATGGTCATTTTACAATATTAACTATGTAAACTATAGCATGAACATGAGACACTTTCTATTTTTAGTGTCTTCAGTCTCTTTCTTAAAAGTTTAAAGTTTTTGTTGTATAGGTCTTTTTTACCTCCCTGGTTATTATTTCTTAGGTCTTTTTTTCTTCTAGGCTATTGTGAAGGAATGTGTCTGTGTTTTCATATTGTATTTATTCTTCCTATATAGAATAAATATTCCTTATAGAATAAAAAAAATTTAGTAAGTTGATTCTATATCCTGTCACTTTTTTTTTTGTAAGTTTGTTGTAAGTTGATTCTATATCCTGTCACTTTGCTAAAAGTTCTGGAGTAATTTTTGTCTGTTACGTATGGTGTATCATCTGCAGATAGGGATAATTTCTAATTTCTTTCCCTTGTCTTATTGCTCCAACCGGTGTTTTAAGGAATATATTGAAAGGGAGTGGGGATGGTGGGCAGCACTGTATAGTTACTGATTTCAGTATGATTCCTTTGATTCCCCCCCCCCATTTAGAATAAATGTTGGCTGTGGGTTTGTCATCTATAGTTTTTATTATGTTATGTTCCTTCCCTCTGGTCTTACTCTAGCATTTTGATCATGAAGGCATGTTGGATTTTGTCAAAGCCCTTTCTATAGCTACCAAGATGATCATGTGATTTTTGTCTTTAGGTTCATTTATTTTACTTATTAAATTATTGTCTTGAATGTGTTAAACTATCCCTATATCTCCTGGATAAAGCCAATGTGGTCATGTTGAATGATTTTTTTTGTTGTTGTTTGTTTGTTTGTATGCTTGTCTTTGGTTTGGCAGTATTTTATTCAAGATTTCTGAATTGATGTTTATTGGGGATATTGGCCTGTAGTTTTCTTTCTTTGGTATTAGAGTGATACTGGTTTTATTATTGATTTAGAAGTACTTCTCTTTCTTTTTTTCTTCCTTTATTTACTTGTTTGTTTGTTTTTAATAATTTAAGAAGTATTTGCTATAGATCTTTAAAAGTCTGGTAGAGTTCATCTAGACTTAGTGTTTGGCTTTTTTTGTAGTTTGCTAGCTTGCTTGTTTTACCATTTTGCCTCATTTGTTCAAGGTTGGTTTAAGTAGTTGATCTCTTGGCTTAACTTTGGTGGTTTGGATCAATTTAGAAATCCTTTCTTTTCTTTTATGTTTTCCAGACTAAAGGAATACAGGTTTTAAAAGTAATTCCTTCTAATACTCTGGATTTCTTTTGTGTCTGTTACAATGTTTCTTTGTTCATTTCTGATTCTGTTGATTTTAGTTAGTGTTGATATGATTTATCTTTTCATAGAACCAGCTCTTTGATTCATTCTTTGTATTGTATTATTTGTTTCTGTTTCACTAATTTCTACTTTGGTTTTATTTATTACTTGCTGAATTTTTCCAGATTCTTGAGTTTCATCATTAAGTCCCTTATTTGTACTCTTTCTGATCTTTTAATGCAAGTGGTAGAGGCATAAATTTCCCTATTAGGGCTGCATTTAATGTATCCCAGAGGTTTGGGGCCTCTTGTTTTCAAATTTTCTTTCTTAAGCTCTTCTTTGACACATTCATCATTTATTAATGAGTTGCTTAATCTCTTTGTGTACTTATTAGAGATGTTTCCTGTTCTTATTTTTATTGTGTTATAGTCTCTGTTAGGATTCTGTCTAAGCTCCACCCCACAGTTACCTGGCAACAGCCAGGTAGGCCTGGCCCACTATAGAAGGCCCCTCCTCTCTCTCTTCCTCTTGCTCTCCTGTTCTCTCTTGCCCTCTTGGGCTCTTCCCTTACCCCCTCTCTCCACGTGCTAATGACCAGCTAATGAGGCATTCTTTTGCTGGTATTAGAACATACTTCAGAATTCCAATATAGACTTACGATCCAACTGCTTTCCAGGAATCCTTCCAAGACTTCAGTGCCAGAGGTTAGGACTGCTGAATCATCCAGGCCTGTGATTTTAACAACTATAGGGTTCTTGTCCTTTCCATTTCTAGACAGTCATTGTTGGACTACCCAGGGTATAGCATGTAAGCCAGTCTAATAAACTCAATACATACATATATATATATATATATATATATATATATGTGTGTGTGTGTGTGTGTATACATATATATGTGTGTATATATAATATATATTTTATTAGTTCTGTTAACCCTGACCAATATAGTTAGGTAGGATACATGAAATGCTTCATTTTTTCTAGGTTTCTTAAGATTTGTTTTGTTTTGTTTTGTCTCAGAATATGGTCTATTTTGAGAAAAGATTCCATAGGTTGCTGAGTAGAATGGACTTCAGCATTTGGATGGAATAGCCTGTAGTAGTCCATTTGATGTATGATTTCATTTTATTATGATGTTTTTAGTTTTTTTTTTAGTTTTGTTTGCTCTTTGGTTTTGTCCAGATGACCTGCTTTTGGAGAAAGGAAGTGCAGTATTGAAGTCATTTACTATTAGAGGACTGATTTTAATCTTGTCTCTAATTCCAGTAGTCTGCTCTATGAAGATGGATGCACCAGGTCTGGTACATAAATGTTTAGAATTGCAAGTCTTGGGTAGTTGTTCTCTTGATCAGAATGAAATGCCTTTCATCTTTTCTGACTAATTTTTGTTTAAAGTCTATTTTGTCCATTATTAGTATAGCAATGCCTGTTTCCTTCTTGGTGTCATTGATTGGAGTAACCTCTTTCATCCTTTCACTTTAAGGTGTTGACTCCCTACTTTGAGACAAAACTCATAACACCTGTGCTGGCTTGAATGAGAATGACTCTCATAGGCTCATATATTTGATTGCTTGGACTTCAGTTAGTGGAACTGTTTGGGAAGGGTTAGAAACCCTGACTTTGAATACAGTCAGTCACATTCTGAGGGCTTCCAATTTCAAATTTTAGGATGGTCATTTAATTTCATGGACTTAATTTCACTACCGTGAAGAGATACCATGACCACAGCAAATCTTGAAAAGGAAAACATTTAACTTAAGCTGGCTTTCAATTCACAGATGTAGTTCATTAAACCTCTGCCATTCTGGGAACCATGGCAACATTCAGGCAGTCATGGTACTGGAGAGGTAGGTAGCTAAGAGTTCTTCATCTCAATAGACAGGCAGCAGGAAGAGATAGTACCACTGGACTTGGTTTGAGCTTCTGACCACAAAGCCCATCCCCCATGACACGCTTCTTCTAACAAGGCCACACCTTCCAACAGTGCCACTCCCTATGAGTCTATGGAGGTCATTTTCTTCCAAACCAACTGACACACACACACACACACACACACACACACACACACACACACGAAGGATACAAAAGCAAAGAAAGTGATAATGAATTTATATCAGATTTAATAGAGATTAAAGTGTAGTCTCTGTAAAATATCTCATTTAAAAGCAAAACCCAAAATGTTTTCAAAACAATAGTTGCTAAAATTTATGAAAATGTAACTTATGAAATAGGAAAGTGTGCTGGTTTGAATATGCTTGGCCTAGGGAGTGGCACTATTAGGAGGTGTGGCCTTGTTGCAGTAGGTGTGACCTTGTTGGAGGAAGTGTGTCACTATGGGTGTGGGCTTAAGACCCTCATCCTAGCTGTCTGTAAGTCAGTCTTCCATTAGCAGCCTTCAAATGAAGTTGTAGAACTCTCAGTTCCTCCTGCTCTATGTTAGATGCTGCCATACTCCTACCTTGATGATAATGGACTGAACCTCTGAGCTTGTAAGTGAACCCCAATTAAATGTCGTTTGTAAGACTTGTCTTGGTCATGGTATCTGTTCACAGTAGTAAAACCCTAACTAAGACAGAAAGTAGTTTGGAATTCTTCTAAAAGATCAAAAGTATAAGTTATGGACTTGATAAGAAACTTGAAATTAAGCTCTTTGGTTGAGAAAGAGCATTTATAGTGATGACAAAAGAAACTAATCATGAATAGATGATCCCTAGTAGAAATTAAGAATTTCACATCGCAATTGCTGCACATAAATGTTGGACTAACCTTGATGTCAAGACCACCATTGTTTTATGACATCCATGGCTCTGTGCAATACCATGGCTCTGGGCCTTAATAGGTCCCAAAAGGTGACAAAGATCATCAGCAAATCCAGCATAGCCAGTGCCATGAAAGCTATACCAAATACTCCACCTTTGTGGGAGAAACCATCAGAGAGGTGTGTCTTTGCACCTAGTTGGAGCTCAAGATCTCCAAGAATAAACAGGCACTCAAGTTTATCAAGAAGAGAGTGGGGTACACATTCATGGCACCAGAGGAAACACAAGAAGATTATTTGGCCACATCAAGGAATATAGCTGCTAAGAACTGATCATACCCTACTTGTCTCCTCCCTCAATTAATACAATTTTTAAAAACTATATAGACAAGTTTATGAAATAAAACAAAAACTAATACAAAATTTTGAATAGAAGGTTGAAGAGGTATAGGTTTCTTAAAAAGGAAAGACTCTAACTAGCATTAGATTATCAGTATACAACAACAAATGTTGACTGTATGGAACAGTATTGAACATGTGGAGCGCTTGGGAAATGTTGATGGAAAATGCCTATTTTCCTCCATGTCATATTTCTTTAAGTAGGAAGTGTTATGGTTTGAATTTGGTCCCCAGTATGATTTTTTTCCACCTCACACCAGTCAGAATGGCTAAGATCAAAAACTCAGGGGACAGCAGATGCTGGCAAGGATGTGGAGAAAGAGGAACACTCCTCCATTGTTGATGGGATTGCAAGCTGGTAAAACCACTCTGGAAATCAGTCTGGTAGCTCCTCAGAAAACTGGACATAGTATTACCTGAGGACCCAGCTATACCACTCCTGGAATATACCTAAAAGATGCTCCAACATATAACAAGGACACATGCTCCATTATGTTCATAGCAGCCTAATTTATAATAGCCAGAAGCTGGAAAGAACCTAGATGTCTCTCAACAGAGAAATGGATACAGAAAATGGGGTACATGGACACAATGGAGTATTACTCAGTTATTAAAAACGATGAATTCATGAAATTTTTAGGCAAATGGATAGACCTAGGATATATCATCCTGAGTGAGGTAACCCATTCACAAAAGAGCACACATGGTATGGACTTGCTGATAAGTGGATATTAGCCCAAAAGCTGGGAATACCCAAGACACAATTCACAGATCACATGAAGCTCAAGAAGGAAGACCAAAGTGTGGATACTTTGGTCCTTCTTCGAAGGGGGATCAAAATACCCATGGCTTACAGCCAACCAATGAACTGAGTATAGGGTCCCCAATGGAGGAGCTAGAGAAAGAACCCAAGGAACTGAAGAGGTTTGCAGCCCCATAGGAAGAACAATAATATGTACCAACCAGTACCCCTAGAGCTCCCAGGGACTAAACAACCAACCAAAAAGTACACATGGAGGGACCCATGGCTCCAGCTACATATGTAGCAGAGGATGGCCTTTTCAGACATCAATGAGAGGAGAGGCCATTGGTCCTGCGAAGGCTCAATGCCCCAGTGTAGGGGAATGTCAGGTCAGGAAAGTGGAGGGGGTGGGGTGGGGGGTGAGCAGGAGTAGAGGAGAAGGGATAGGGGGTTTTTGGAGGGGAAACAAGGAAAGTGGATAACACTTGAAATGTAAATAAAGCAAATATCTAATTTTAAAAAAGGGCCAGGGCTGAATGAATTCACAGTAGAATTCTACCAGACTTTCAAATATTGTCTACAGCCACAAGGAACACTCCTGGATTTCTTCTATGAAGCTCATATCACTTTAATACCCAAATACTAATACCCAAACCACATAAAGATTCAATAGAAAGAAAAAACTGCAGACCAGTATTCCTAAGGAACATAGACTAAAATTACATAATAAAATAATTGCAAATAGGAGGTAGAGATACATCACAAAGAGTATATTCCATAACTGTGATAGTCTGTATATACTTGGCCCAGGGAATGGCACTATTGGGAGGTGTGGCCTTGTTGTAATAGGTGTGGCCTTGTGTGTATGGACTTTAATATCCTTGTCCTAGCTGCCTGGGAGCCAGTTTGCTGCTAGCAGCCTTCAGATGGAGATGTAAAATTCTCAGCTTCTCCTGCACCATTTGTGCCTGGATGCTGCTGTGTCCCTGCTTTGATGATAATGGACTGAACCTCTGAACCTGTAAGCCAACCCCAATTAAATATTGTCCTTATAAGCCTTGCCTTGGTTATGGTGTCTGTTCACAGCAGTAAAATCCTAACTAAGACAGTGACCAAGTTAGCTTTATCTCTGAAATGTAGAAATACTGCAGCACTTGCAAGTTATAGTAATAAGTCACATAAATGGACTAAAAGACAAAAAAAAATGATCATTTTCCAAAGATTGACAAAATCCAACATGCCTTCATGATAAGTCTTAGAGAATATAGGGCTAGAGGAAACACAATAAAAGTTATATGTGAAAAAACTATAGCCAACATCTTCCTCAATGAAGAAAAGCTTGAAGCAATTCCACAGTGTCAGTAACAAGACAGGGGTGGCCTCTGTGTCCACCCCTTTTCAGTATTGTCCCCAAAATACTAGGTGAGCAATAAGGCAAGAGAAGGAAATTAAAGGAATACAAGTAGGGAAAGAAGTCAAAGTATTTCGATTTGCAGATGACACATACTGTAAATTAGAGGTCCCAAAAATTGTACCAGAAAACTTGTAGAAACCATAAACTCAGCAACATGGCAGGATACAGAATCAACCTTCATAGCTTTTCTATCTGTACACCAATAACAAACATATTAAGAAGGAGATCATGAGCACAATAGCCTCAAGGAAAATAAAATATCTAGGGGTAAACCCAAGCAAGGAAGTAAAGGAACCCTACAATGAAAACTTTTAAGCCACTGAAGACACAGATACTAGAAGATGGAAAGGCATCCTATGGCATGCTAGAATTAACATTGTAAAAATAACCATTCTACCAAAAGCTATTTACAGATTGTATTGCGGGAAATATTAAATAAATACACCTCCCCACACTAGGCTGGCTACTCTTTGGCCCTGGTGGTCTCAGTCTTCTGGCCCCATGGCTAGCCCCAGGGTGCAGTCTTCTCAACTCCAGTTTGCCTGTCTCAGAGCTGCTTATATCTTCCCAGCCATCTACCCCCCTGTGGCTAGCTGTCACAAATCCCTTTAACCCAGTAAATCAAAACTCTAGAAGCTTATAATTATCAGCCAGTTTTTTGTATCAATAAATTCTCAATTCACAAGATACCCACACAATAAATTCAGAGCCAATTGATGATACACGCTGCCCACCTAGATTAGACAAGTTATCCCAATTATTTTATCCTTTTATGATATTCATATCTAACTGTGGCTATTTAAAGCCACATGAATAAGGTTTGTCCTCTTCTTCATCCATCTTCTCTTGTACTCATCCTCCTTCTCCTTCCTTCCTGTCCCTGTCTCTGTCTCTGAAACTCTTAGCTCCACCTTCCTTTTTCCTGTCCAATCACAGGCTTCTTATTGTATTAATATTTAAATTAATTGGGGGAAAATTCTGCTACAAGATTCAGTGTAATCTCAATCAAAATCCTCATCTCATTCTTAGCAGAAATATATAAAATTACCTTAAAATTCATAGGAACCACCAAAGACCCAAGATAAATAAAACAGCTTTGAACAACCAAATTAAAATCTAAACAAAAACACCCCTCTACAATGTTAGAGAGATTTTACCATTTTAGGTTTTAAGATGTATTACAGAGCCATAGAAGTGAAAACAATGTAGTACATGTACACTAATGGAACAAAATCAAAAGCATAGCTTTATACCTTAACTTCATAACTTAACAAAAGTCCATAACTTCAGCCACATAATATCTGACAGAGATGCTAACAATATATTACAGAAAAATGAAAACATCTTCAAAATATGGTGCTGGGAAAACTGGATGTGCACATGTAGAAGAATGAAATTAGACCCGTATCTATCACCTTGCATAAAAATTAACTCCAAATGAACCACTAAACCTGAAACACTGAAACTGCTAGAAGAAAAAATATTCAGTTTGTTCTATCTATTTCTGCATAATATAGATAGATATAGGAAAGCACTTCTTGTGTAAGTCTCTATCTGCCCAAGAAGTAAGGCCAACAATTAACAAGTGAGACTTTGTGAAACTAAAAAGCTTCTGCACAGCTAAAGAAACAATAAAGTGGGTGAAGAAAAAGTGCACAGAATGGAATAGAATCTTTGCTAGCTATACAGAGAATTAATATCTAGAATATATAAAGAACTTTAAAAAAAAAAGAGAACAAAAAAAAACCAAAACAAATTACTCATTTAAAAAGGTGTGGGACCTGAATAACAAGTTCTCCAAAGGGGGTGGGGGGAGGGAAGAATAGCTAAGAAATATCTCAAAAAATGTTCATTGTCCCTAGTAATTAGAGGAATGCAAACCAAAACAACTTAGAGATTTCTTCTTACTCCAGTCAGGATGGCAACAATCACAACTGAAAACAAATACTGAAGGGGATGCAGGGCTGTAGGGACCTCATACGCTGTTGGTAGGACTGCGAACTGGTGTAGCCACTGTGGAAATGAATTCCCAAAGTCCACAGTCTTCCAAACAAAAGCATGGTCAGACCTATCACAGCAATTCCCAACTCCCTGGTACCAACTTCTGTATTAGTTAGGGTTTTATTGCTATGAACAGACACCATGACCAATGCAAGTTTTATAAAAGACAACATTTACTTGGGGCTGGTTTACAGGTTCAGAGGTTCAGTCCATTGTCATCAAGACAGAAGCATGGCAGCATCCAGGCAGGCATGGTGCAGGAGGAACTGAGGGTTCTGTATCTTTATCCAAAGGAAGCCAGGAAGCCAGGTTCCCCTGAAGAAGGATCTTGATAAGACACCTAAAAGTTTTGCTGTTAGTCTTTCTCCAATTCTTCCTCAGAGGGACCTACAGCCTTTTACAAGGGTAACTGTACACTGGGGGAAAGGAAATAATCAGACTTTCCGGGGTCTATTGGATACTGGTTCTGAATTGACACTGATCCCAGGAGATCCCAAGAAACATTGTGGTCCTCCAGTTAGAGTAGGGGCTTATGGAGGACAGGTGATTAATGGAGTTTTGACTGATGTCCGATTCACAGTAGGTCCAGTAGGTCCCCGAACACATCCTGTGGTCATTTCCCCAGTTCCAGAATGTATAATTGGGATAGATATACTCAGAAATTGGCAGAATTCTCATATTGGTTCCCTGACCTGTGGAGTGAGGGCTACTATGGTTGGAAAGGCTAAATAGAAGACTTTAGAGTTATTTCTGCCAAAGAAAATAGTAAATCAAAAACAGTATCATATTCCTGGATGAATTGCAGAAATTACTGCCACTATCAAGGACTTGAAAGATGCAGTGGTGGTGGTTACCACCACATCTCCCTTTAACTCTCCTATATGGCCAATGCAGAAGACAGATGGATAATGGAGAATGACAGTTGACTATCGAAAATTAAATCAGATAGTAACTCCAATGGCAACTGCTGTACCGTATGTAGTATCGTTACTTGAGCAAATTGACACATCTCCTGGTACCTGGTATGCAGCTATTGATCTAGCAAATGCCTTCTTCTCAGTACCTGTCTATAAGAACCACCAGAAGCAATTTGCTTTCAGTTGGCAAGGCCAGCAGTATACATTTACAGTTTTGCCTTAAGGATATATTAACTCTCCTACCCTGTGTCATAACTTAGTTAAAAGGGATCTTGATCGTTTGTCTCTTCCACAAAATATCACATTGGTGATGCTTATTGGACCAAGTGAGCAGGAAGTAGCAACCACTTTGAATTCATTGGTAACACATATGCCTATCAGAGGATGGGAAGTAAATCCAACCAAAATTCAAGGACCTCAGTGAAATTCTTAGTACAGTGGTGTGGGGCATGCAGGGATATTCCTTTTAAGGTGAAAGATAAGTTATTGCACCTGGCCCCTCCCACCACCAAGAAAGAAGCACATTTGTGGGTCAATCCTCCAGGAAAAGAGCCAAGACCTGCTGAGATGCTTGCCCAGGGTGAAGGAAATACAGAATGGGTAGTAGAGGAAGGTAGTTATAAATACCAGCTAAGGCCACATAACCAGTTGCAGAAACGAGGATTATAAAGTAATGTGAGTGCTTCTGTCTTATTTTGTTAAGAATACATTTGTCTTCTTCAAATTTCTTTAACATCAATTGGTACTTGAGACACTAAAAGAATGTTCCCAAGGAACATTGCCCCATTGTAAATTTACAAATGCATTTGCGATTGTACGAGGAATAGTTATGTTAAGTGTATTCATGACCTTGTTATTGTTTCATGTGGACATGAGATATTGTTTGTGTCAAGTTGACAAGGGATGGATTGTAGTGGCTGTTCCTGGTTGTCCACTTGACTATATGTGGAATGAACTACAATCCAGAATTGGAAGGCTCACCTGTGATCCTAATCTGGAGGCTGAGAGATACAGGTTTCTGACCTGGATCTTGGCATGGAGTTCTTGAAGCATAATGGCTATGAATTACAGAAGATTAAGACAGGGAGATCTCTGAGTTCAAGGTCATCTGGGATTAAAGGCGTGGTAGCACATGCCTTTAATCTGGGCCACACCCTCTGCTGGAGACCTACATAAGAACATTGGAAGAAGGAAGACTCTCTCACTTTTCTTTGCCCGCTTGCCTTGTGGGACTGAGCAGCTGCTAGATCCGTGGACTTCCATTCACAGCTGCTGCTGACCATTGTTGGGGAATTGGACTACAGACTGTAATTCATCAACAAATTCCCTAACTATATAGAGACTACCTGTATGTTCTGTGACTCTAGAACCCTGACTAATACAAACCTTAAGGGAATGGAAGGGGGCTTTTTGTGAAGGGGGGAGAGGTAAATACAAAAGAAGGTAGAGGACGGTAAAGGGGAATAATGTAATACAAGTGATTTGACAGTGGAAATGGGAAATAGAGGTGCCTTAGGGAGTTGAAGGGAGGGCAATACAGAAGAAAGATGGAGGTAAAATGACAATATGGATGTCTGAAAAAGCCACAAGGAATCATGTTATTCAATATTTATCTGAGAATGAAAAAAAAGCATGCAATTCAGTATAAACTGAATGTATAGTTTTAATGAACTATATCTTTATCTGTGATGATGGCACTCCCTCTAGGAATCACAGGCCATCTAACAACACTCCCCCACACATACATGCACACAATAACTCTAATACCAGTCACGAGAAATCCTCTTTTCAGTTGTTTTCTAACATTTTCTAAAACTCTGAAAACAAACAGCCTGTTGCCATTGCCATTGGTTACCCCCAAAGATGGAAAGTAAATCCTTATTGCCGAAGATACCATGCACTTCAATAACAGGATCCAGAAAATCCTGAGCTGAAGGAAGGTTATTTTTGCAACAAATGGAAACCACAACAGAAAACTACAACCAACTGATAAACAGTTGTGGAGCCCATTGCCAATGAATATATCTACAAAACACTCCCACACCTAAGACCTTGGGAGTAGGAACAGAAAGAAGAGACAGGATCAGGGACTTCTGTGACATGTGTCTCCTAGTAATGTCAGAAACTACATAAAGTCTCACCAACATGACCACCCAGTTGTGAGAGCTGAACAAGGACATGAGTGAACATGCTAATGAGGCCCCAACCCTACAGAAAGAACTACAGACTGGCTACTAAGTAAATCTGGAAGTAGAAGCAGAATCGGGAGCCTTCCCCAGAGAAAAACATTCAGCCTTGAAAACATATACACAGAGATTCAATGGGTGTGTGTGTGTGTGTGTACACTCACGTAAGCATGCAATAACAATTGATGAAAATACAGGCCATAAATTTGAAAGAGAGTGGAGGTAAGGGTTTATTGGAGGGAGAAAAAGGAAAGGAGAACTGTTACAATTAAAATACATCTTTAACAATAAAACTCCCCAAGTTGCTTTTGATTATGGTTGCTGGCTAGTTTTATGTCAAGTTGACACAAGCTGTAGTCATTTGGGAAGAAGGAACCTCAGTTGGCAATGTGACCCCAGTAGATTCATTGGTGGACAAGTCTATAGTGCATTTTCTTGATTGATGATTGACGTGAGTAGACCCAGCTCATTGTGGGTTATGGTCATGCCCACTCTGGGATGGTGGTCTTGGGGTTTTTAAGAATGCAGGCTAAACAAGCCATAGGGAGCAGACCAGGAGGCAAGCCTCCATGGCTTCTGCTTTAGTTCCTGCATCTATGTTCTTGCCCTGACATCTCTGAATGGTGGACTTCCAGCTTTAAGATGAAATAAACTTTCCAAGTTGATTTTGGTCATAGTGGGTATTGTATCACAGCAAGAGAAAAAGTAACTAAGATAAATAATAAAGGTTTAAGTCTCCATGTACTGATGTTTAGTTTTACACAGAATGCTGTTTAATGCACATATAGATGCTGTTTTATATTGTCATAGTTAGGGTTTCTATTGCTGTGAAAAACAATGACGAAAAGCAACTTAGGGAAAAGAGTTTATTTAATCTTATAACTCAGGTTACACCCCATCACTGAAGGAAGTCAGAGCAGGAACCTAGAGCACAAAATTGAAACAAAAATGATGGAGGAACACTGCCTTCTGGATTGCTCCTTGTAGCTTGCTCAACTGTTTTTAGGCTGGCAATGTTTGTAGTTTGAAAGCACTCCAGACAAACAGAAAATATCTAAACTCTTTTTTATTATTATTAGATATTTGCTTGATTTGCATTTCAAATGGTATCCCCTTTCCTCCTTACCCCTCCAAAAACCTCATATCACCCGCCCCCCCTTTCCTGACTTGCAATCCCCTATTCTGGGGCATCAAGCCTTCACAGGACCAATGACCTCTCCTCTCATTGATGTCTGAAATGGCCATTTTCTGCTACATATGTAGCTGGAGCCATGGGTCCCTCCAAGTGTACTCTTTGGTAGGTGGTTTAGTCCCTGGAATCTCTGGGGTACTGGTTGGTACATATCATTGTTCCTCCTGCAGGGCTACAAACCTCTTCAGTTCCTTGGGTCCTTTCTCTAGCTGCTCCATGTTTGATCATTTCCTGCCATCTACTCCTCTTGGGTGTATTTGCTTCTTTTTATTCTAGAGCCTTCAGCTGTGCTGTCAAGCTGTTAGTGTATGCTCTTTCCACTTTCTTTTTTGGAGGCACTCAGGAGCTATGAGTTTTCCTTTTAGCATTGCTTTCATTATGTCCCATAAGTTTGGGTATGTTGTCCCTTCGTTTTCATTAAATTCTAAAAAGTCTTTAATTTCTTTCCTTATTTCTTCCTTTACCAAGTTATTGTTGAGTAGAATGTTGTTTGGTTTCCATGTGTATGTGGGCTTTCTGTTGTTTTTGTTTTTATTGAATACCAGCCTTAGTCCATGGTGATCTGATAGGGTGCACGGAATTTTTTCAGTCTTCTTATATTTGCTGAGGTCTGTTTTGTAACCGAGTATATGGTCAATTTTGGAGAAGGTATATTCTTTTGTATTAAAATGTTCTATAGATATCTGTCAAAGCCATTTGGTTCATAACTTCTGTTAGTTTCACTGTTTCTCTGTTTAGTTTGTGTTTCCCTGATCTGTCCATCGATGAGAGTAGGGTGTTGAAGTCTCCAACTATTATTGTGTGAGGTGCAACATGTGCTTTGAGCTTTAGTAAAGTTTCTTTTATGAATGTTGGTGCCCTTGTATTTGGAGCATATATTTTCAGAATTGAGAGTTCATCTTGATAGATTTTTCCTTTGAGTATGAAGTGTACTCCCTTTTCTTTTTTGATTACTTTAGGCTGAAAGTCAATTTTATTCAATATTAGAATTGCTACACCAGCTTGTTTCTTGGGACCATTTGCTTGTAAAATTGCTTTCCAGCCTTTTACTCTGAGGTAGTGTCTGTCCTTGTGCCTGAGGTGAGTTTCCTGTATGCAGCAAAATGTTGGTTCCTGTTTAACTGGTTCCTGTTAGTGTATGTCTTTTTATTTGAGAATTGATTCCATTGATATTAAGAGATATTAAGGATAAATGATTGTTGCTTCCTGTTACTTTTGTTATTAGAGGTCGAGTTATTTTTGTGTGGCTGTCTTTTTGTTTTGTTAAAAGACAATCAATTTCTTGCTCTTTCTAGTGTGTAGATTCCCTCCTTTTCTTGGTGATTTAATTCATTATCCTTTGAAGGGCTAGATTTGTGGAAAGATATTGTGTAAATTTGATTTTGTTATCGAATACCTTGGTTTCTCCATCTATGGTAATTGAGAGTTTTGCTGGGTATAGTAACCTGGGTTGGCATTTGTGTTTCCTTAGGGTCTGTGTGACATCTGCCCAGGATCTTCTCTGGCTTTCATCGTCTTTGGCGAGAAGTCTGGTGTAATTCTGATAGGTCTGCCTTTAAATGTCTTTTGATAGTTTTCCCTTACTGCTTTTAATATTCTTTCTTAGTTTAATTATCATGAGATGGGAGGAATTTCTTTTCTGGTCCAGTCTATTTGGAGTTCTGTAGGCTTCTTGAACGTTCATGGGCATCTCTTTCTTTAGGTTAGGGAAGTTCTCTTCTATAATTTTGTTGAAGACATTTACTGGCCCTTTAAGCTGGAAATATTTACTCTCTTCTATACCTTAGGTTTGGTCTTCTCATTGTGTCCTGGATTTCCTGGATGTTTTGGTTAGGCACTTTCCGCATTTTGCATTTTCTTTGACTGTTGTGTCAATGCTTTCTATGGTGTCTTCTGCATCTGAGATTCTCTTTTCTATCTTTTGTATTCAATTGTTGATGTTTGCATCTATGACTCCTGTAACTGCCTGCATTTACTTCGAAAGGGTTACCTGGTTACCTGGAAGGAAAGCTGGGGATACAACAGGATAGTGAGAGAAACATGAAGCCAAGACTAATTTCCTGTTCAAGGCTTGAAGTTTAATGGGGGTCAAGTTCCTGCCAGGTGACATGGTACCCCAATATGGCTCTCTACATCTCCTCCCTTTTTATTATTTTTAAGATGAGGAGGTAACAACCAAGTGGACAGTCATCCATCAAGGAATAGTAGACATTAACCAGGGAGTGGAAGATTGACCTGATCTTCCTAAATACTTTATGGTGTCTTTTTATGGAGGAGAGGATCTAGGCTTCCTTGCTGTTATTCTAAAGAATGCCTTTAAACACCAGCCTCTATGCAATCAGGTTTGCTTCACAGGGGACTCAGAGGCAGAAAACATGGTCCTCCCCCTTGCAGTACTTTACCTTGCACCTCCCACTGGTGCCCATGTTGGCTCGTAAGCAGACACACATAGATCTGAGTTTTATGTGGCTCTGGAAAGGAGATCCACTTGTATAGGTTTCGATGCCAGAGAGTTGATTTGTTGCCAAACTCTATGCAAGTGTCTTTAACAGACATGCCAGTTTTCAATCCAGGTGAGCCTGGATGGAGACAACCAGTCTGCTCAAAATACAAGGTCAAGAGTTAGAAGCAAAACAAAACTAACTTGTCTGAGGAAGTCCCGAAGCATCCAATTCAGTTGCAAATTAGCAACTTTCAAACACAAAAGCTAGCCTCTGGGGTGGGGGAGGTAACATTGACAAAGATTGTTACTTCTCAGAAAGAGTGGAGACTATGTTCTAAGTTAATTTAGCTGGCTGATAAAGAGTAGTAGCCATCTTTATAATTGGAATCTCCAATATTGGATTTATTTCTAGACCAGTCCATGATTGAGTAAACTGATCATATTAAAGGAAAGAGAAGAGTCATTATAACTCCTCCTTTACATTAATTTTTCTAAGTCAGTTTTAACAGTCTCCATGTTCTCTGGCCCACAGTCTAAAAGCTTGAAGCAAGGCAGTTTATCTAATCTGGGACATAGGCAAATAAAGGTGTGTCAAGAACATACACCCAATACCACTTTCCTGTCACCATTGTCAGGGCACTCAGCAAGTTCGCAGGCTGGCATTATCTTCAGCATGCCACACCAATCACTCTGGCAGCTAGCTTGCTTCTGCAGCATTCTGTGGAAAAAACCACAAACATGCCTTCTTTCCCATATCAGGATCATGCCATATGCCAATAAGTGGATCCTTCCATCTCACCTAGGCATCAGTATGCTTAGTTGTAGGATGCTATAGACACTCAGCAAGGAGTTCCTTGGCATCCAGATTTTAAAATTTTCTTAAAAATATAAAAGCATGATTGAAATAATATGCACAGGGATATAATTTCTCCTTTTTTTTATTTAGAAGATATTGTTTTAAAGTTCCACATTATCTTGTCCTTGAGAATTATAAAGAATTGAATTGATGTTAAATTGATGTCAAAGACATCTCAAATGAGAACCATTCATTTGTAATAATTGATTAAGTCCTCTAGAATCAACACCATTATGTGGTACAGGTAGAAACTGAGGACACTGAGAACAAGTCTTTACAATTTGACATGTACATTTTCTAAAAATATAAAATTATTCTCAAGCCATTACTATTCTGATGATGTAAAGAATATGATTATATGGCCAATTGTTCCTATGTAAGGCCTATAGTCTGCCTGGGACACAAATCTCTTGTGCCCTTGCCTTAAGGGGTCTTGTCCAGGCAATCTAGGATGAGCTCTTTTTTTTAAAGATTTATTAATTTTTTATATATAAGTATACTGTAGCTATCTTCAGAAGAGGGTGTCAGATCTCATTATAGATGGTTGTAAACCACCATGTGGTTGCTGGGACTTGAACTCATATATTTTTGGTTGTGAGCCTAGCCTTTAATGGCTGAGCTATCTCTCCAGCCCTTGGATAAGCTCTTAAATGTCCAGAGAACAGTCATTTAAAGGAACATATCTTTTCTTAACTTGAATTGTATTTGCATAAATAATTGTAAAATTTAAGAATTAGCAGTATCTAAAAACAATTTCAAGCAATTATAAACCATGATATATATATATATGCTATCAGTATACAAATTAAAAGCTTGATTTTTAATATTTTAAAAATAGCACCTACAGCACCCAATTCAATTATCTGTGCTGAATCAGGGTGAAACTCAAAATAATAAACTTGTGATCTAATTATATGAAAGCTTCACTCTCATAGTAGATGCATTCTTTATCGGATGCATGTATAAATCTATAGGAAATACAAAAGCATGTATGGAAGGAAATTTTAACAACTTAGCTTTTGGATAACAATTATCAATTTTGTCTGAAAGCCTTGCCATATAATAGACCAACTATCAGTACTCTGCAATGACCAATTTGATTGCCGTTTGAAACAAGGAACAAATGTTTGATTAGGTTCTTAAGACATTCTTTCAAAATACTTTCATGATTCTGTCTTACAACAGTTTATTGACACACCAATATCTTTATCGGAGGATGTTAAAACTTTACATGGAGATGAAAAAAAAGGTGATTCTATATTAATGTTCCCTTTGCCAAGGAATGGCAGTGAACACATAACATAAACTGTTGGCAAATGATTACTGTAGCTTTCTCCAAGTTATTTGTCTCCCACCAGTTAATTTGCATCCACCTTGAGAACAGAGGTTTAAGTCCTCCTGTGACAAGCTCAAGGTGAAGTTAATATATAAGATAAGGCCAATTAATATATCCTAACAACTTTTGAAAATCATTTAGAATAAGCAATTTTTCTTTTATTTGTATTTTCAGTGCCAATTTGCTTAGGATATAATTGATACATTACCTTTGAATCTTTTTTGGAGCAACAAATACTTAAAAAATTTAAAACCCATTGTTAAGAGCAAAGACCTGTAATTAAATTCTATGAATAATATACACTGAAAGATTTAAAATCTTAGATCTTGTATTGAAGCAGAGACATAACATTTTCTCTCACGTAAGGTAAGGCTATCAGCCATTTTTTGAGGAAAAACTTTCTAATGAAATTGCTTCATTGGTTCTTTTAAGTTACCTCATTAGAAGCAAATGCTTTTACAATTATCAGGATCCGCAAAGCAAAAAACAACCTTTTAAATCCATAATAATTTTGTGTGGAGTAGGCAAGCCAGATTTTAATGCCTTCATAAGTTCTACATACCCTTATTAGTCTTTCATAGATCTTAACTTTGAACTGTATTTTGAACTACACCTGGATAAATCTGTCAAGAATGTTGTTTTGGCCAGAAACTCCCTAGGTGGGGTTTGCAGGACAAAAGCAGTACCTCACAAGCCTCCATGGAGGCAGCTCTGAGCTTTGCATTGGCTCAAATATAAATATTTTCGAATCTGAGCCTATTGCCCAAGGCCAGGCCCAACAACCATCTGCCCAGCAGGGCAGCAGCCTACAACTAGACCCCATTGTATGAGGGTTGAATAACAAAAGGAACCTGTTTTTGAGGGTTCCAGGAAAAATTCTACTAGCAGTCTTGTTTATAAATTTTTGAAACAGTTCAAAAGGATCCTGTTTGATATCAAATAAATTCCCACTGAGATTTCCTTTTCAATCTTAGGGGGGTTAAATTTTGCTTCTACCACTGTATCCAATAAACTTGTTAAAAGTGGCAACAGGCCTATACTGGCCACAGCTGTTTTTAACCTTTATCACTCTTGAAATTATCTTAATTACAAAATATGTTAAGAATTGTGAGCCTTCAATCAGACTGCAGACTGCAGTCAATGGTACACTGGCAGTTGTTAACCGTAATTCTTAACTTTCTCTTGCAATATTAGAGCATAACTACAATTTTGGAAAGCAAAACCCAATTTTAAGAAAACGTTGTTTTAAATCTTATCCCTTATATGTCTAATTTCTAGGATATAAGAATTACATAGAATATTCTGCCAATCTAGAAATGTCTTTAGTGGCCTGTTTTTCCTGGATTGGGTCATGCCCTGTGTTGCTTAAGATGACTCCAACCCTGAGTTACCAGTTTTAAACTAACTTTTTGTTACCAACATTACACCTTTTAAATCATGCCCAATAACTTATAAGCCAATACTCTATAGTCAAGACATGCAAAACATATTTATACCTTTAAGACCAATCAGAAACAAAAATGAAGCGACTACACGGATCTTATAAATTTAAACCAAACAATTTTTTTTTTCTTTTTCTAGCTGTAGTTTCAAGAGAAAAAGCACTTTGGACCCAATAATCACAATTGCAGAGATTTTTCTAGGAGAAATAGCCATCAGCCCACTTGCCCTAGAACTTGAGAAGCTGCTGGCCCTTTTAAAAGCAGCTTTTTCTCCAGCTCTGCTTGACTCCTAGCCACATGCAGGGCATCTTAAATCAGCCTCCACTGTGTAAATTGGGACTAGATTAAGAGATGGGCTGCTAGCAGATAGTTTTTACCATCTTTTCTTTTTGACATGAAACATAGAACAACAGTCATTCAAACAACGAAACAAAGACAGACACAAATTGACATGTGGACAAATTGTTGCACCACGGACAAACAGTACACAGAGAGGGAAGCACACTTGTACAGTACTAAGAATATCGCTAGTAGGGTCCATAGAGGAAACAGGATGTCTCCATATTTCCACTTGTCCCTAGGAGAGTTTTAAAATCCATTTTCCTTCTCTCTTTCTCTCTGATGTTTCTAAAATCTGTTTTTGTTGTTTTTTTGTTTCTTACTCTTTTTATTTTATGCCCTATTCCTCTCGCCTGATGGAGTTCTAGACTGCGGACAATTTGCCTAACAGAATTCCCCGTCCCAATTAGCTTTCACACCCTAGCTGATTTCAGTGTCGGGCCTACGCTGATTCAATCTAGCCTGCATCCCTTTTGCACCCCTGCAACAACAACCTTCAAAAATCTATAGCGCTGAAATTAATACTCTATGTTGCTTACTATGCCGGATACATAACCTTTCTTTGTTTCCATGGAGCTCCACCCAAGACAGCGTCCCTCAGTTGGTCTCTCCGTTTCCAAGTCCCTGTTCGGGCGCTAATCTATAACTGCCCACAGTTACTTCAAATGGGTTACCGGGTTACCTGGAAGAAAAACTGGGGATAGAACAGGATGGCGAGAGAAGCATGAAGCCAAGACTATTTTCCTGTTCAAGGCTCGAAGTTTAATGGGGGTCTCTAAATATATATAGGTGGGGGGGGGATTCTTCCCCCAAAGACTGGAGACTCTTGCAGAACCGGTTCACTTGCTCCGCAGGTGGCTGGCGTCAGGTGACTAGTGATCTCAGGAAACTACAGGTCCTTGGAGAATAATGTTCTTCGCCTTGGTCTGTGTCAAGTTCCTGCCAGGTGACATGGTACCCCAATACGGCTCTCTACAGACTCCTGACTTCTTTCCTAGGTTTTCTATGTCTTGAGTTGTTCCTCTTTGTGATTTCTTTATTGTTTTTACCTCCACTTTTAGATCCTGGGTGATATTGTTCAATTCCTTCACCTGTTTGGTTATGCTTTCTTGTAATTCTTTAAAGGTTTCTACTTGTTTACCTGTGTTCTCCTGTATTTCTATAAGGGAGTTATTTATGTCCTTCTTGAAGCCCTCTATCGGCATCATGAGCTGTGATTTTTAAATCCAAATCTTGCTTTTCCAATGTGTTGGGGTATGTAGGACTTGCTGTTTTCAGAGAATTGGGTCCCATGTTGCCTTGATTTCTGTTGGTAACGTTCCTATGTTTCCCTTTCACCATCTGGTTATCTCTGGTGTTAGTTGGTCCTGCTGTCTCTGGCTGGCGTTTGTCCCTCCTGTGGGCCTACAAGCCTATCTCAGCACCCCTGGGTGAGCAACTCTCCCCTGGCACGGAGTGCTGTGGCTCAGCCCAGCTCCTGGGTGCCTGGAAGAACCCTGTCCCAACTGCTCTGCCACTCCTGTGTTCCCTGCCCTCCTGGCTGTACGTACCTGCTCAGTCACAGGAGAGAAGATCTGAACTGTCTTTTTCTGAATAACAAACACTTAACACCTAACTCCTTTACTATATTGTTTCATCATCTACACTGTAAAGTAGGAGAAGTTATTTTAGTCAGTCCATCTTATTTACTGAGTTCTATTCCTCCGGGGCTATACCCTGTATGATCCAGTCTTTAAACTACATTTTCAGAGTGCTCTACCCATATTGTAAAAGGAGGCCATGAATCTGTAACCTGTTCTCCTGGCCAGCTGGGCTCTGTCAACTATCTCTACGCTTATCCTGTTCCAGTTATTCTATTCGAGTATTGCTTGAGGGTGGATACTCCACGACTTCTAGAGTCATGGCCTCAGAAAGACATTTCAAGCATTTTAGTGCTTATCATGATCTCCAAGGCATAAGGAAGACTTCCAAATAGGGCTGGATCAAGTTAATTTCCCTAAAAGCAGAAGGGATGGTAAGTTTAGGACTTTCCTAAAAAGACTCGGACATAACTTTCTTGGAAAAAGACCTAAAATGAATCATAACGCAGAAAGTCCCCAAGAATGCAGAGACCAAAACCCCAAAGTGAGAGACAGAGTGACAGTGATGGCAGCATTCGGCTCAGTGCTGCTGGAAACAGTCACAGCTGTACTGGCTTCATGACTTGGCTGTTTCTGGTGGATATGGCTGTGCCACTTGGCCTAACCTTCTTAAACAAGCTAATTGAACTTGGCCCTCCCCATCAATAATTAATCTAGAAAATGGCCAACAGAGTTGCCTACACGCAACAGATTAAAGTATTTTCTCCTTTAAGTTTCCTCTTCCCAGACAACTCTGGTTTATGGCAAGTTGACAAAAACTAACCAGGAGATTTATTATTAGAGAATGTAATTCCTGTTGACTACTTTAAAAATAAAGTTACTATGGCCCATTTAAGTGAAATAACTATGTACCTGTATGATCCAAGGTTTTAAGACTCAAGAAAGTATCAAAAATGTAAACCAATTTGGGGAAAAGACTGCTTTTTATGTATTTTTCTGATTTGAGTTCTTTAGCTTGTTTGTATGCTGCTTTGTTAATGTAGTCTGTTTTGAGAAGTCATTTATTTTGCTCTTGTATGATCTCTTTTCAGAGCAGTGGGAAGAGCTCAGTGCTGGAAAGCCTTGTGGGGAGGGACCTTCTTCCCAGAGGGACTGGTGTGGTCACCAGGAGACCTCTCATTCTGCAGCTGGTCCATGTTTCACCAGAAGATAAAAGAAAAACAACAGGAGAAGAAAATGGTAAATTTCAGAGCTGGAGTAGTAAGAATTATTTTAAAATGTTACTCCTTTTTTTTCTCTTTTCAAGATATGAATATCAAAGTAAAAATTTGATTAGTGAATTGGGAAGTATATAGCAGAATCAGAAATCTTGAGGAGTGGTATCGATATTTAATATGAACACTTGGGAAGCAGAGACGGATATTTGAGTTTAAGGCCAGGCTGGTCTACAGAGTAAGTTCTAGAACAGCTAAGGCTACACAGAGAAACCTTGTCTCGACAAAACCAAGACACACAAAATAACTTTTATTGATTTGAAATGCTGAGTAAAGTTGAAGCTTCTTATTGTACTTGCCCTGTCCTGGTATTATCTTGTGCTCACTAATTTGGATTACACATTGCTTTAAGAGAAAAGCTATTACTTATAGAAAGATCTCTTGGTTTTGTGAGATAAGGTAGTCCAAACTGGCTTCAGAACAATCAGAATGACTTCAAACTTGAGATCCTCCTGCCTCTTCCTCCCAATTACCTGATTACAAAACATATGCTACTAATGTCCAGTAATAGGAAGAAATTTAATTTTAAAAGTATAACTAATTTTATTCTTTCTTATAGCTCATCTCTCTATCATATATTATTTGTACTTTTAAAGGTTCTCCCTTTGCCATAGTCTGTTTATACTACCTAAACTGAGAGTTTGTTTTTTTTTAAATTGATGATATGAATAGTAAGACCAGAGGATGAGTATATTCATGGACTTATATAGCTGAATCTTTTAAAACTAAAAATATTTTAAGAAATGTTGTTTATTCAGAAATTTTAAGTTGTTTATGATACAGATTTTATCCTATATTAGTCATATTAGTGAGTTTTGGAGTATTTGAGAGTAATCCATTCAGTATCCTGTTCAGTTCAATATCTGACTTAGACTCTGTCTCCTAACATTATGTAAAACTACTCTGACTTTCAGAGAGTGTCTGTAGCAATCGCTAAAGCTATTCTTACCTGCCTGGATTTGTTTTCAGTGTAGTTTTGTCTTGTTTCTCTTCTGACCTGAGGTGGGGTGATAGTATCACATCTAATTTTTTTCCCTGTTCATCATGGAAGATATTGGTGGTATTGGTGGTGGTGGTGGTGGTGGTGGTGACTCTGATTTCATTTAAATGTAGGCGGAGAAACTTGTTATGAGCTTCTACTATGACTTTAAAACAGGGACTCCAAAATAACTGAAGAAAGTTAATGAGCTTGTAGATATTAGTAAGTAATATTTTATAACAGATGATCAGCTATATAGGAACACTTTAATTACTAGTTATTTTCTTGATATTCTAGTTATTTATATTTTAACATTTATTACTGACGTTCTTTTTGCTTTATTATTTTGTGACAAAGTAGGTTACACAGCCTTATTGGCTTATAAAAGTTTGAACCTTGAATTTAACCATTCCTGTTTGACCTGTTGCTTAGCCTCAAATATCTAGAATAAAATTTTCAGAATTTTTCCTTACTAGTTACATCAAACACATTACCTACCTAATACCTTAAACCAAAGCCTTGGGAAACTTAAGGCTTTAGGTTTTTTTGGTTTTTGTTTTTTTTTTTTTTTTTAGCTCAGCCATTTTGAAAGGGCAGTATCTCTATCAGAGATGTGATGTTTCCTTAAATAAACTGTTGCTTGTTAAGAGAGTGTAGACATATTGGTTCCTTGGTATCACCTTGCTTATATGCCCAGCATGTTTTGTTGATGTGGCGGCAGATCAGTAAAACTGCACATTTTTATCAGCACATATGTTATTTCCGAGCTTAGGCCTTGCTCCATGTGTGTGTTTACATACATTTATGCATACATATATGTGTCTTTGCATATAAAGAAAAATATCTATTGTGCTCCCACTTACTTACAGCGATACCTACTTTTGAGTACAAAATAGATGCAAATTTGAGTATTAAATTTCATTCTTATTCTACCATAATTCTTTGGCTTCCTTTTTCTAAAGTTTTTTTTTTTTTTTAACATTTCTATTTTATGTGTGGATATGTGTGTGGATATGGTATGTGTGTGCTATGGTAAATGTGCTCCAGTCAGAGGACAACTTTGGAGTATTGGTTATCTCCTATCATGTGGGTCCTGGGGCTGGAACTCAGGAAATCAGACTAGGCAGCAGGCCTCATCTCTTGAGCCACTTTGCTGGCTATCCTCACCTTCTCATCAAAGCCACTTGCTTCTCTACATAAGCAGTTTAGGCTTATCAAATCATTCTGACGTTGTGGAAATCAAGAACTAATAAAACAGATTATTATTCAGTATGGATTTAAAAAACATGAACAGTGAGAGAAAATAGTTTTGAAAAAAGCTTAACAAATAAAAGCCATTAAAAAGTTAACAAACCCAAAACCTTTTTGTATATGGGTCTTTTTATCTTTTACAGTTCCACTTTTATTTATTTACTTTCTATTAGCTTAAATCCATGAGGGGTACAGCCTCTCAGATTCTGTCCAGTGGCCTTTGCAGGAACTTCACTTTGGAATTAAGAACAAACTATTCCACTGTTTCTATGGGCCTGAGTTTCCAAGATTACTCTTTATTTTGTTCAGGTTGCCTCTAGGAGTCAGTATTGTTTTTTGCTTTAAACATGTAAGTTCATCTCTTATAAAAAGAATTCAGTTTCATCTTGGGTATAAAACCTTACTATAAAAGCTCCTTGAGGATTTTTACATAAGAGAGGCCCAGTTACTAATAATGAGTTAAGAGCAGCACATTGTAAGATGAAACAAAGTGTAATTTTAAACTGGGGTCTTGAAAGCTGGCTGAGGTATTTTGTGTTTAATGTATGTAATAATAGGAAATACAAGAATTGTGACAGTAGATTCCTGTTGCATTGAGTTCATGCATTTGAAGTTTTGTGGGGTTTAGGTAAATGCAAGTTATATTTCAAAGAAAATATCCTTATGAACAGTCATTTTTAGCAAATAGGAATTTGCTTACTAATTGCATTTCGCAAATAGCATTTACTTACTTCTGAAAGTTTCAAAGGATGTGCTTATCTATTTCCTAGGTGCTTTTAAAACAGGCAGTTTCTTTTCCCATATTAGGCTTTCAAATATCTGAGGCAAACTTTTTGAGAGTAAAACGAAAATTCATTTACTAAAATTCTTAAAAAGTTGAAGCATCACACACAATGTGCAGATTATTAGAACATAAAATATATTTGTTCTTACAATTCTAATAAGTTTTGAATAATTAAATGCTTAACACATTTGAAATGTAATCGTGTTTATACACATTTGAATGTTTTAAAAGTTTAAAATTTTAGGGATAAGCACTAAAATTACTTTGTGCTATTTCTCTTTAACTACAGACCCTGCTACATGGAAAAACTCAAGACACCTTTCTAAAGGTTTCCTTTATCCATTTGTTTTTAGCCTTCCCTTTTTTTATTATGCCTGCATGTGTGCCTATGTACCCTTACAGGCTGTGTGCACCTTTTTTCTTCCGTTTTTATTTGCCTGTTTACATTGACTGCAGGTTTGGTGGTTCTTGTTAGTGTTTCGGCATTGCATTAATATGCAAGCCTTTTCGGTGGTAGAATTTAATTTTTACAAAAACATAACTGAAGATATTAAAACTTTTATATGGCCAATTAAGTTAAAATACCCCCTTTGTATGTAGTAGTGCCTCTGTGAATTTTGTCACCTAGATTAATCTGGTCTTTCAAAGGTCCTTTTTGGAAGAAGGTTCTAAACTCCAAGTAGGATCTGGTTTTATATACCTTTGTTCTAACAAAGAACAATATACCTTTTACTAAATAAATATTTATGTGAAATTCTTACTTTTATGTCAGGTGACTTTTATGCATTAAATACTTGAAATCATTAAGATATTTAAGCTTCCAAATTTGTTGAAGGCAGAATAGCAGTGCTTGGGTAAGATGTCAGGAACAGACTGTGACTGGAAACTAGCTGTCAGTTCCTTACATACATATATATTTCTATTTTTCTTCATTTTGCATTTATTTCTGTTCTATAATTCCATGAGAAAATAAAGACTTGACCTGGGAGAAATCACATTGGCAGTCTGCATTCCAAGACACTACCTGTCACTGAGAGCTTTATATGTAGCCAACACAAGACCAAATAAAAGATAATGATTTTAAAAAATGGAAAAATTAGCTATTTCATTCATATGTTGCATGTATTTTTTAACTTTAATGTTATATACACATTTGCTATATGATTTTTTTTGCATTATCCAATGGGGTTTTTAATTTTTCTTTCTAGTTCTTTAAAATTTTTCATTGGATAAATTTCTTTCATATATAAGGTATATAGAAATTGTTATAATCTTAAATAGAAAATGAACAATTTATTTGTAAAAAATAGATTTCAGATTCTGGGAGGACTTGCAGGCAACTCTACTTGAAATTACTTCTGCCTTTGTAGTCTGTGTCATGCTTTAAAAATGTGAGTATGTATTTAGCAGATCCTAAAATTAAAACATTTGTTAACTTGAAGTTAAAAAAAAAAGTTTACTGCATTATCTTTTAAGTTCCTAATTATAAAACCTAATTTCCAGTCTTTAAGAAATGAGTCTTTCTTTCTCTAGGAGTTGAAGCAGAAGAATGGGGTAAATTTCTTCACACCAAAAACAAGGTAACCACTGAAGAATATAATGAAATAACATAGAAAGTAACATTTTGCAAAGATAGTAGAGAATAGCTTCTTTCTGGAAGTGTGTTTCTTATTTCCTGTAAAATAGAACTTTTTCTTAGTAATGCATCTAACCTCGGTAATTTGACTTGACTTGATCCTGCCTAATTTGGAGATTTTTAAATATGGTGATATCAGGCAACTTTGAAACAAATCTTAGAAAAATGTATGTGTATATGAGAAATGTGGACTAATTTCCTGCAGTAAATCTCTATATATTCTTTAAATGTGGCCTCCACCCCCTTAAGAATGTCTGATCGTATTTAGAATATGGTTCTTTTTTGTTTCAATAATTTTTAGCTTTACACAGATTTTGATGAAATTCGACAAGAAATTGAAAATGAAACCGAAAGAATTTCAGGAAATAATAAGGTAGGCATTATTTCAAACCTGGAAGACTTTTTAAAAAGTAAATATATTGCTGAACATTTCCTGTATATAATAATATATAAGTGTATGGCAAAATCATACTCTCCCCACTCCTTCTAGTACTGATGGTGAATGTGGGGCCTGGTACATGCTAGGTAAGTGTTCCTCCACTGAGCTGTATTCTAAAGCTTTAATAATATTATTTTGAGACAGTGTCTCATGAAATTACCCAGGCTAGTCTTGAACTTGGGATACTTCCTGAGTAGCTGGAAATTACAGTCTTGTGTTGCCAAGGTTGACTTATGATTTCATAATCTTAATCTTTTTTTTTTAAATAAAATACTCATGCTAGGCAGTGGTGGCCACACCTTTAATGTCAGCACTTGGGAGGCTGAGGCAGGTGGATTTCTGAGTTTGCGGCCAGCCTGGTCCACAGAGTGAGTTCCAGGACAGCCAGGGCTACACAGAGAAACCCTGTTTCAGACAACAAAACAACTACAAATAGAGTATTCCACAAACATAAAAACTTGGGTGATTAATTATCTCTCTTGGTATAAGTTGTGGTAGTTTATATCTGAATTCCCAGGATTGGAGTAGTAGAGGCAGACGGATGTGAGTTTAAGGGCAGCTTCAGCTACACACTGAAATAGTTTTGTAGACACCAAAGGCTAGGGACATAGCTCAGTGGGTAGACTGTTTAGTGGAAAGCCATGAACTAGATCTCTAGCAACACACAGTTTCTTTTCTATTGCTGTGATAAATACCCTAACAGAAGCAAGGCGGAAGGGAGGTTTTTTCCGATTTACAATGGTAGGGAAGTCACAGCAACACGCAGCTGCTCACATGTTCAAAATCAGAAGAGAATAGAGTGCATACTAACTTTTAACTGTCTTTTTCTACATATATAGCAGGGGTACCACTCACAATTCATTTGAGTCTAAGTCAAGAGTGATAAAGACCATCTCCTACAGGCATGCCCTTTTCCCAGGTGATTCTATTTTCTGCCAAGTCAACAGTTAACACTGATTATCTGACACAAACGTGTGTGTGCGCGCACACACACACACACTCTAAAACTTTTATACATATAAAATATTTCATTTATATTTTGTGAACTTAATTATAAAGTATTTGTTTACAGTCAAATATTTTCTAAGAATGTAAGAATTTAAATCAAGTGTCTAGAATACTTTTAATTTCAAAATCAGCCTCATTTAAATCCTTTTTCTGCCCTTTATTTGTAATACTGTTTTCTTTTTATATTTATTGCTATTCTGTGTTATCTGGAGGAACATTGACTCTCACAAGTGACCTTGAG
Organism: Tokudaia tokunoshimensis; assembly: GCA_036184795.1. Classification (NCBI taxonomy): domain Eukaryota; kingdom Metazoa; phylum Chordata; class Mammalia; order Rodentia; family Muridae; genus Tokudaia; species Tokudaia tokunoshimensis. The sequence continues at coordinate 2,006,006 of BTHU01000015.1, read as the reverse complement.
CCTATATTCAATATATATTTGTTGCCAGATAGCATGATGAAGTAGTTACTTCCTGACACGCATGTTGCAGCAGTGTGCTTTGCTGATTGTCAAACTCTCAGCTGGCACCCTGGAGTTAACTGCTGTTGCCACCACACTTCCCTAAATGTCTTATACCAGCTGTGCCTGGAATATGACAGGAATATAACTAGATTATGTCAGGGATGACTTTTTGTCTTGGGGATTTGAAAATTGAGATATACTGCCTGAGCAAACTCATTATGTATGTACAGTTTTGCCACTTAATGTTCAAATATCTGTGACTAAATGGGAATAAGCTTCTTATCTATTACTCTCAATAATTTAACACCATTAGTTCAGGAACATCATAATTTTGGATAAATGAAAAATGCATTATTTTTAAGTACTTAATCTGTTAAACTCTCCCCCCCCCCCCCAACAGGGTTTCTCTGTGTAGCCCTGGCTGTCCTGGAACTCACTCTGTAGACCAGGTTGGCTTCGAACTCAGAAATCTGCCTGCCTCTGCCTCCCAAGTGCTGGGATTAAAGGCGTGCACCACCACTGCCTAGCTGTTAAACTCTTTTTTAAGATTGGCATATACATATAAAAAAGTGAAATGGTATAGGGAGAAGAAATTTTATATATTAGTGGTATGAGGTTGTATAGGATGATAATCCTACTTGTTATTTGATTTGCTGTCTTCTCATTCATGTGATTCATTAAACTTTTATTATTGAAAGATTTTAGGACCATAGTTTAATAAATATTTTAAGGCATCTAAAGTCTATGTACTTGAATGTAGTTTACTCTAGCATTTCATAATTCATTGAAATTCAAAATGATTGTAATATATTTGAAACTTGTTTTTAGGGAGTAAGCCCTGAGCCAATCCATCTCAAGGTTTTCTCGCCCAATGTTGTCAACCTGACACTTGTAGATTTACCGGGAATGACCAAGGTAAGGAATAATTGTTGCTCATGTTTCTGTTTAAAGGAATGTGTTTTGTTTTCTATTCAACCTTGACCTAATGAGAATAATGAGTTGATTTCATAGTTATTGTTATTATCAGATCATTTTATATAGTTGATCCCTTTCTTTACCATGGCTCCCAGGATATCTTATCTACAATTTCATCTGTAGTCTTGCTGGCCACCCCTTTTCAGTGTCTTTTGCTTGTTTTTTCTCAGCTCATCAAAGTCTACAATCAGGAGTTCTTTTTTTTTGGGGGGGGGGGAACCTCTTGTCCTCTTTCAGTACTCAAAACACAATCTGATTAGGTTGATAGTATTATCAGATCTTTAAGTGCATGAATTTGAATATGTGAACATTCAGATTATTTCCAGATACATGTAGAGATACACTTGGCATACATATTTAAATGTTTTAGTAAGCATCACAGCTTTACTATGTCTAATACCAAATTCCTGGTCTATCCTTTATGTTTGGTCCTTCTCTTCCCTTCCTTATCCGAGTAAGTGGCAATGCTACTGTTGTAGTGAATCAGCCAAAACCTTCACAGTCATCATTGAAATTTCTTTACCTTCTATCTCCCTTCCTTTCAGCAAATCCTCTGGGTTTTCCTTATTTTTATAATATATATCCAAGTATATATATATAATATATATCTAAGTATATTCATGGCAGAGGTAGAAGCTCTTGTTATTTGACTTGGATTGTGTAATTAAAGTTACAAGATAAATAATAGGTCTCTCTTGTTTTGTACTTTTAGTAACCATACTATTCTATCAAAATGAAAATTAGATTGTCATTTCTTGGCTTAAAGTCTCTTCACTGACTTCCCAGTTACCTCTTTACTCCGAGTACAAATTTAAGTTCTTATAAAATATCTACTTCTGTCTTGTTCTCTCACTTCGTTAGTTTGTGTATTTAAACATCTCAGAATGGCCTTTAACCATCTGTAGTGTGAATGACTTTGAACTCCCTGTTGTCTACTCTCCTAGATCCTGGGATGACAGCCCACCACACTCAGTTTATGTATTATTCATCTTTTTTTTTAAAGATTTATTTATTTATTATCTGTAAGTACACTGTAGCTGTCTTCAGACACACCAGAAGAGGTCATCAGATCTCATTTCAGATGGTTGTGAGCCACCATGTGGTTGCTGGGAATTGAACTCAGGACCTTTGGAAGAACAGTTAGTGCTCTTAACCGCTGAGCCACCTCTCCAACCCCCGCCCCCCCCACCCACACACACACACTGTATTATTCATCTTTAATTTCTTCTGTTCTGGGTGTCCACCCTTGTTATTCACTCAGTATGGAATGTTCTTTCCCCAGATATCTATGTCTGTTTCTTTTGTCTTTGATTTCTGCTCAGTCACTTAAACATCATTATCTAATTGAGGTAAATCCTGATTATTGTTTTTAAACATCATTTAAAGCAAGAATTTAAAAGCACCGTTCCCCAGCCTCTGTTCTGTTCTGCTCTACTCTGTGTTGTTAGGCTTGTCTGCCACTTGGATGATGAGTTTGTGTGTGCTTATTTTTACTTATTTATTATTTGTGTGTGTTTATTATCAGTAAGACAGCTCATCTGAATGCAATTGGTACTTAGCAGTTTTTAACACGATTTTTGCTATAGTGAATTTTTGATGTTTGGAAGTGACATTTTGAGGCTTTGCCCAGACACCTCTAATAGTACATTATTCATTTATTTTAGCTATTTGTAAATACAGAAATGCCCATATTCTATGAATTAAATGCATGGAAAAAACTGATTTGACTTTGATTATAGTTCATCTTTGTTTGATCTAGGTACCTGTAGGTGATCAACCCAAGGATATTGAGCTTCAAATCAGAGAACTTATTCTTCGGTTCATCAGTAATCCCAATTCCATTATCCTTGCTGTCACTGCTGCAAATACAGATATGGCAACATCAGAAGCACTCAAGATTTCCAGAGAGGTAGATCCAGATGGTAAGGACAGATGTTTATATGTAATGGATGTTGATTTACAGTGGTAAATCTTTCCTCAAGAAAAGAATTTTATTGAATGGAGTGTATCCAGTTAATAGAGATCTTAAAATGCTTTCCTACTTTTCTAATAGATTTAAATAGCAATTAAGATGGAAAACAGCTACTTGATTGCTATAAAGGATAGGCAAAACAGTTCCCCATAAAGTATATATTTTCAGTAGCTACCCAATTATAATTTTAACATCAAATTACTATCTAAATGAAATTTTAATTTTTGAATAGCCAACATTTAAGAATAAATAACTCATAATTGTATACATTATTGTGATACAGGAAATAATTATAGAATCTACTTTCTGCAGATTTAAAAAACAAACAAAGAAACACTAGACAAGCTCAGTACAGAGGAAAGTCTTTTAAGGCATCTCTTTTTATAAATCATTCTTTATCCAGATTGTGATTCGGGTGATACTTAGGATATTAGAGGCGTCTCAGAGCCTGTATGAAATGCTAACTTTATAAGTAATTTACCCATAAGAAAACTATTTTGTTACCTAGATTCTTGAAGACCAGCATCTGTGTTACAAGTTCTTTTCTGCTTTGAAAAATAATTTCAAATAAAATTTTGATAGAAATTCTACAAGTATAATTAAACCTTCCATAATTAGTCAGGTATGGTAGTGCACACCTGTAATCCTAGGACTTGGGAGGCAAGAACAGGAAAAGGTCATCTTCAGCTACAGTGAGTTTGGGGCCATATCTGAAACCCTGTCTCTATATAAATACATACATACAGACATACATAAAATAATTACACAATAAGATAGAGAAACATTTGATCTAGTAATCATTTTTGGGGGGAGGGGGTGGGAGGTGGTTGGTTTTTTGTTTTGTGTTGTTTTAAGACAGTAACCCATTATGTACCCTGGTTGGCCTGGAACTTGTTGTATAGATGATCTAAAAACCAAAATGGCAATATATTATAGGGAAATAATTTCAACCATTATTAATATATAATATCAAAAATATAGAAGTGGGGCTGGAGAGATGTCAGTTACAAATGTGTTTCCAGTGCAAGAGTAAGCACCCAGGTTCACATCCCTAGAAAGAAGGCAGGGAGAACGGAACACCTTAGCAGCCCCAGTGTCCAAGGCAGAAGGAGGGCAGACCCCTGGAACTTACTGTTCAGCTAGTTTAGCCAATAGGTGAGTTCCAACTTCAGTGAGAGACCCCGTCTCAAAAAATAGGATAGAAGGTAATTGAGGAAGACATCCCATGAATGGGCTCCACATAAATACACATGCATAACACATACACACAAAAGCAACTAAGTGCAATTTAGAAGTAACTTTTTAATTGGGATAATAAGTGGTGATTTGTAGATCGGAAACAAAAGAAAAATGTCCATAAGGGGGAAAATGCCTATTTGAGGTTATACCTGCAGAGCAACTGGAATTGTTACATGTATTGATGTGGAGTGCTGCATTTACTTTGGGAAAGAACAACTCCATTCAGCAATTGCATGTTACATTTTCATATGAGAACCTCTCTGGAGCCTGACGAGTTAGCACATATAATACCAGCAATCCAGGAGGCTGAGGCAAAAGGATTACAAGCTGAGGGTAGCTCAGGCTGTTGTTCACTCAGAGAGATACTGTTTAAAAAATCTGGGACTTAGCAGATTTTGGGGTTAGCAGGTTGATTGTTTAGCAAGTGAAGGTTCTTGCTGCTAAGTCTGATGATTTGAAAGGAGAGAACAAACTCCCTCCTGAAAGTTGTCCTCTGAAATCATATATATGCTGTTCTATTTAGATGCCCCTTTGACTCCTTCTACCCCAAAAATAAATGGATAAATGAATTTTTAAAAATACCCTTTTGTATACCAGCATCTATGTTGAGTTTATTCATGGTTCCCCCAAACTAAAAACAACTCAAATATTTCTCAAATCAGGAATGAATATACAAATTAGTATACACATGTAATAAAGAGCACTGTTCAACAGTGATTGATTGCTAATGTCTACTACAGTGTGGACAGCACTCAGATGAGTCATGGTGAATGAAAGACATTAGTGACATCCTCCTTTCACATAACATTCTAAGACATACAAAAGTAGGACTGGAAGACGGGTTTGGTTGCTTAGCAAAAGGACATTGCCAGGTGGTAGTGCTGCTATGTATTAAAGTGGTATGTACTTGTCAGAAAGAACCAAATTAGAATCTGGGGGTATAATTCATTAATACAGTAGTTATTTAGCTTGCCCAAGGCCCTAGGTTTCTTCCCCAGCACTGCCAAAGGAGTTGGGCAAGGGCAAGATTCTACATAGTCAATAGCTACAGCTCCAAGAGATTCCACACCCTCTTATGTCCTCCAAGGATATCGCCAGCACATGGATGCATATTCAGACATGTAGATCCACATATATACACATATATAAAAATATTTTTAAAAAAAATAGTAAATTTTAAAATGTAAAATGGGTAGAAATGTTGACCTAAGAAATAATAAGAAATTACTTACGGAGCTAGAGAGTTGATTCTGTGGTTAAGAGCATTTGCTAATCTTCCATCGGTCCAGAGTTTGGTTCCCAGCACCTATATCAGTCAACTCAAAACTGTCTATATATAACTCTAACTCCAGAGGATCCACCACCCTCTTTTGGCCCCCCTTGCATGCACAAACATAGACACACTCATATACACATAATTTGTAAAAGTTACTTTAAAAAACTACTCATGAAAACAAATTTTAAAAGTGTATGCCATATTTAAATTTATTTTAGATAAAGTACAGGAAGCAAAGGGTAGAAAATTTTTAACAAAATGATAAAAGAGGCAATGTGTTAAGTAGAATTATAGATGAAAATTTTCCTTTACTAAACTAAATGTTTTTTTAATGGATGTCTCCTCCCCTTCCTTTTTATATTTACCAGGGCGCAGAACTCTAGCTGTAATCACTAAACTTGATCTCATGGATGCGGGTACTGATGCCATGGATGTATTGATGGGAAGGGTTATTCCAGTCAAGCTTGGAATAATTGGAGTAGTTAACAGGTTAGCAATTTAAATGGAATGAAGGGGCTGCAGAATTGGTTCTGTGGTTAAGAACACTTGTTACTCTTACAGAGGACCAGAGTTTGTTTCCCAGCACACCCACATTGAGCAACTCATAACCACTTAAAACCACAGCTCCAAGGGATCCATCACCCTCTTCTGTCCTCCAAAGATACCACCAGCATACATGTGCTCATATAAACATGCAGATGCACACATATACACATAAATAAAAATAAAAAAAATTTTTTTAAAGAATAGGATAAGAATCTTCGCATTCTCATTTTAAAGCAAGTCTGAATTTTTGAAAATCAGTCTGAAATGTGATACTATCCTGTTTTTTCCTCCTGTTCTAATGCTTATATTGCTGCAGAGGTCAATGCACTATAAAGAGATAAGGTTCATAATATCTCTCTTGAGTATCTTTGTGGGTTTTGGTGGTGCTGGTGGTAGTTTTGGTTTTTAAGTATTAACCTGTATGTGGAGGTTAGAGAACAATTAGCAGGACCCAATTTTCTTTTTCTCCCGTTTGAGTTTTGGGGTTTAAACTTGGCTATCAGGCTCAGCTGCAAGTGCTTTTACCCAGAGTCATTTCCAAGGCCCTTTTTAAAAATTATTCTTCCTCTATGAGTTTTCTAATGAAAAATGAAGCAGTGATGGTTTCTCTTAGGTCAGAGATTCTTCTATGGTAAGAAAACTAGTTGTCAAGAGACTGAGTTCTAATTCTAGTTTCTACATGGTCTGGATATAATAGACTTTAAATCACTTATAACATCTTTGGCCCTTAGGTCATTTAAAAACTAAAACATTTTATTAAGTGATATATAAGGTCCATTCCAATTGTCTCTGTATGTTCCTCCATACATTCCTTTCCACATTTAAAGAAAACACATCTATTTTCTTTTCAGGCAAGCACGTGCTATATATACTACTGCATACTATATTTGTAGATAATTACACTTCAAGTTAACTTTTTAATTTTTGGTAGAAATTAGTCATCTGTCCATAGATAAACTAAAGCAGATTCAAATATACTTATATTTCTATATCAATCTAAAGCTTAATTAAGGATACTATTTTTGCTTACGGTTAATAGTAACAATGAGGCTGATACTATTCATCTTTTAAGTTCTGTCATACAGTTCAAATCTTAGCTGTCTGTGCCTTCCTTGGGTGAGTTCACTGAGACATCAATGCCTGGTATAAAGTGTAATGATGATGCCTGCTGTGGAGCATCACTCAAGGAGTAAGGAAACAGCCACATTAGAAGTCAGGAGACAGCATCTGATGCAGCCGCTCATGCAGGGCAGTGCTCTAGTTGAACAAGTTTGTTATTTTTCAACCATAGGAGCCAACTCGATATTAACAATAAGAAGAGTGTAACTGATTCAATCCGTGATGAGTATGCTTTTCTTCAAAAGAAGTACCCATCTCTGGCCAACAGAAATGGAACAAAGTATCTTGCTAGGACCCTGAATAGGTAATATTTTCACTTTTTGAAGATGAAGTGTTTTTGTTTTGCCAACAGTTGTCCTACAATGTTCCTGTTTCATTTCATATCTTTTCATACTGTTCCTTACAGCTTCACTTCTGGGTTCCTGTGAAGCAACTGTCTGTTTTTATTGGGATGTTTGATATTAAGTCATGTAGTTTGTAGTGAGTATTCAGATAATTTTCTTAATTGGGAAGTGGGTTTTTTTTTTCAACTCAAATTCATTTCCTTTAGATTTCATGATTCAGATTCATTTCACTTTAGATTTCATGAATTTAATTAAATTTTTCAGCTATCATATGGTGTGCTTCAGATATCACATTTATTCATAATAGAAATAACATGAGTTCCATACATACTGTTCTGAATATCAACTAATGCTGTAGGAACTAAAAAGCCTTCCTTTTATATAAGGACTATAGTGAAAACCATTATCTCTTAACCTATAAATTGAAGGGAAATGAATTTGGGTATTAATAAGATGAATTTATTTATACTATACTAAGTACCTGCTGTAAAAGATAAGTTATTAAACTTATAAATATAGGTAGAATTGAACTGAGCGGCTTACTTTAGATTACTGTGACATAAAAACAGCGTACATTGTTTTATTTGTAGTTTTCTAGCAACCACCAGTTTCCTGGTGGGCTAGAAGTATATGTCAAAAGAATTAACCAAAACAGCTTTTGAGTAAGTTGTTTTAGACTAAGGTCCTCTAATTTAAGATTGCTGTACTTCTTGTTCTTTTGCTATGGTAGAGGAGCTAAAAATTTGTTTACATATTCTTATAGTTACTCATATGAACAGAGTACTTCTGAGTTTTCCCCATATACCATACAATGTAGTTCTTTAGTAGATTGTAACTAGATGTCCTCTGACTCACTTCTGACACTATTTACATAGAGTCATCATCATGTCCTATAGGTTAAGGCCTCAGTTTTTTAGTAATTTCTTTCTACTTCAGATGTCAAGTAACAGCAAAAGCTATGGATGTGCTTCTTAGTAGCTACTTCCTGGACTAGGTGGTAGGCTTCAAGGGACATTTATTTACGTTTGCTCACGTATAATAAAAGATTATTATAAAGGACACAGGTAAGCCAGTTAGGAGAGATAAGGTAAGGTGTATGGAATATTGAAAAGTGAGCCAAGGCTTTATACTTCTCTGGGCATGCCGTGCTGCACAATCTTTTTAGTTTCATGAACTCTCTGCTTGAGTTATGGCAGCTTCCTTATACAGATATGATCAATTACTTCACTAGCCATTGGTGATCAAGTCATTTTGGATTGAACATCCCAATCCTTTATTCTTTCACTTTTAAGATCTGAGAACTAGAAGATTTTTCCCTTTTTTAGACATTTTTAATTGACTTGTTTAAAGTATCAGAAGGACCTAATTTTATGTTAAAACCCTGCTTTTATAATCTTTCAGGTTACTTATGCATCATATCAGAGATTGTTTACCAGAGCTGAAAACAAGAATAAATGTCTTAGCTGCTCAGTATCAGTCTCTTCTGAATAGCTACGGTGAACCCGTGGATGATAAAAGTGCTACTTTACTCCAGCTTATTACCAAATTTGCCACAGAATATTGTAACACAATTGAAGGAACCGCAAAGTACATTGAAACTTCAGAGCTGTAAGTAAGAAGTTTTTGCAAAGTTTAGTTGCTTGGAGTATAAGGATCTTTGAAGTGACTTAGGTGATGTGTGATTTATTATCCATAAAACAGGAATATAAATTTGTAGAAATGACAGGAGTAGTACTGTGTCATATGTCTGTAAATTGTGTAAAAACATGGTAAAGTTACAGGGTTTTTAAAAAGCAACTGTTTTTTAAAGGATAATCTCTACTGTTTCTCAGGCTGTCCTCAAACTCATGATCCTCCTGTCTCAGCTTCCTACATAGCTAGAATTGTAAGGCCATGCCATAGTATCAGGTTTTGAAGCGGGTCTGTTTTTTTGTTTTTGTTTTTCCCCTTCTCTAGTTTTTAAAGTTAAATTCATTCCCTTCTTCTTCCCCCTTTTCTGCCCTCCTCCTCTCTCTCTGGCACAGCAGACATGTGGAGGTCAAAAGACAACTATCAGAAATTGACTCTCTCCTGCCACCTTATGAGATTGAGGAATTGAGCTTGGGTTGTCAGGCCTATTCAAACCTAGGGAAGGGCAAATGAACATCTAAACACCCCAGATGACTGATGTTACCAGAGTCCAACTTGATGAGACTAATGAGTGTATTGAGCTTGTTTACAGAGCACATGTAAAGTTAGCTACAGAAGTGTGGGTAACCTCAAAATGGCAGCCATCTTGATGCTTTGTCCCACCCCATGCTGGATGGCAGTCTCATGGATTCTGCATTACATGCCCCACCTTCAAACCACTGTTTCACTTCCTTTACTAGTCTCTCATCTCCCAAGATAACTTGCAACTGGGGGGAGGGAATAATTTCTGGAATCCCTGGTGAAAATCTCCCAATTTCTCTACAGCTTGTTTCTTAACCTATGAGTCATGACCCCTTTGGGGGTTGACTGACTTTCATTAGGGCCACCTAAGACCATCAGAAAACACATTTTTATTTTGATTCATAACACTAACAAAATTACATTTACAAAGTAGCAACAAAAATAACTATAGTTGTGCGTGAACACAACATAAAGGATTATATTAAAGAGTCATAGCATTAGGAAGGTTGAGAGTCACTGCTCTATAGGGAATGTCAGTAGCTCCAATAATATTGCCATAGACCTAGCTACTACTGTTATTGTTCTGCTCTAGTTTCCAAGTCTACTGGGGCAAGTCCAAGATAGTTGTTACTATGTAACTAATGTTAATGTTAATGTTAATAGTTATGGTTAATAGTTACTATGTAACTATGTACTAAGCTATCTCATCAACTTTTAACCTTTAAAACTGTATTAGTGATTTTTCTATTGCCATGATAGAACACCCAGACCAAGGCAACTTGCAACTTACATTAGGAAGTTGTTTTGTTTGACCTGATGGTTCCCGAGGGACTAGGAGTCCATCACCATCACAGTGGGGAGATGTAGTAGCAAGCAGGCATGGTGCTAGAGCAGCAAGCTGGGAGTAAACTACAGTGGAGTGTAGCTTTGAAACCTCACCGTCTGCCCCCAGGGACAGCCTTCCTCAGCAAGCCCAAATCTAAACCTACCCAAACAGTGCCATCAACTGGAGAGAAGGACTCAAATGTCTGACAGTCATATCCAAACCAGCAAAAGAATAATCATGCTTAAGCTAATTGGGGTATGGATTGCCTAGACAAGTACTCTGTGACTGAGCTGCATACCCAGCCTAGTTATCTCCTTAATACACATTAAAAAGTTTTGAGTTTAAGGCTAATGAGGACACTGAAATAAATTATTTAGGGCAGACTGCTACATGGGGAACAAGGGCTCCAAGGAGAGCTCAGGTCCACATGGCAGAGTGGGTCCATTCTTACAGATTTTACAGGAAGGCAGGTGGGAAGATTGAAGTTTTCCTCTTTTGTCCTAAAGTTGACCATTGTTAGGTATAGACAGTGAGAGCTCAGTTTGAAGAACAGCCCTGTGATTGACAGGCATCTCTCTTGGTTGGCCATAGCTGGGATTTGGTAAGGCAAGTATGTTGGTTAGTTTTATATCTACCTGACACAAGGTAGAGTCATTTGAGAAGAGGAAATCTTCATTTGAGAAGATGTACCCATAGGGTTGGCTATACACAAGTTTGTCAGGCATTTTCTTGATTGATTGATTGATTGACTGGTTGATTGATTGATTGATTGATTGATTGACTGATTGATTGTAGGAATGCCTAGCCCATTTTGGATGGTGGTTCTGAGTTCTGTAAAAACACCAGCTAAGCAAACCAATAAAGTATACTCCTCTATAACCTCTTGCCCCCAGATTTCTATCTTGAGTCCCTACCCTGACCCCCTTTATAAGGGACTAGAAGCTGTAAAGGAAAATAACCCTTTCCTCCCCAAAATGCTTGTGGTCATGGTGTTTATCACAACCATAGAGACCTAAGACAGAGGGGAGAATATGACTCTTTCTAGTCATTTTAGTTCTAGAAATCAAGTTAGTGTCTACATTTATCATTGTTGAACTGGTATAGAAGAGCTTTACATGGTGGTCTGGGCATGACCAGCACACATAGTATAATTGGTAATGAAAATGCAGATAAATAAAAACAAAATTACCATTAATTTTACCAACCAGAGATTATTCCTGTTTTCCTTTAACTTACACATTACACATCTGCTGTAAGGCAGATAAATGCCTATATTTTATCAGGTACTATATATACTATCTTGGCATCATTTCTTCAAATCGGTATGTCACAAACAACTTACTGCCAGCAGTATATAAAAATACATGATCCTAAACATACTATTTCCCCTACCCTCCCTTTCTCTTCTGTCCATATACTCAGTAAAAAAGAAAAAAACACTTTAGATTTAAGGATAGAGACATACAAGAAGTTGTCAGCAAATATACAGAGAAGTCCCTCGATTCTCCCAGTGTATATGCATCAGAATGAAAACATGTGTCATCTATGTGGTACTGGTTTATAGGTATAATGGATGTAAGGATGAGCAGGGTAGGAGGGGCTTATGCTAATGTTGGAAAATCTCTGAGGCCAAACTGACAGGACTGGTTCTCTACAAGAATATACTGAAGGTAATAAGTTAGTGAGGCTGCAAAGGTGAAGCTCAAGCTTCAGTAGAACTCTGAATATTTGAAATGCCAAGACTGTTGGCCACCTAAGAGTTTGTATCCTGTGGGTAGCAGAGCTGGAAGGTGGGGCCGCCCAAGACCCTTGGAACCCACATAATTCCGACAGGAGCCCAGATGCTGGACATGGAGCCACGGGGTTTGGTGCTTACCTTCCTAGGTGTCAGTTTTGCTTTGATCTCATCCTGCTGTTTTTTTCTTCCTCCCTCTATAACTAGGCAGACTAAGAATGATATTTACATATATAAATATAAAATTTTTAAAGAAAAATTTATATTTCATGACATTTGAAAATTATATAAAATTTAAATGTCAAGCTATATATTTTATTGCAGCATACCTATATTCAAGTCATTTTTTACAGATTGTTCTTGTACTTACTGGCAGATTTCCCAATAAACACCATAAAGGTACACAGTACAAGGTCAACATAAAAAATCCTTAATATATATCAGCAATGTACTCTCAAATAAAGAAATTAGGAAAAATACCCTATTCAGATAATTCAAAAAATTAAATTTTTGTCAAAAAAGACATGTAAAAGGGGAAATCTTGCTTCTAGATTGACAAAATTAATGTTTTGAAAATGGCCATGAAACCAAAATTAATTTACAGATTTAATGGAATATCTGTCAAAATTTGATGTCATATTTGATGGATTTGTAAATTCAAGAATTTTTATGGACCCACAAAAGGTCACATGCCAACTTCAAATTATACTGTAGAGCTATAGTGATAAATTATACTGTAAAGCTATAGTGATAAAGACAATCTGGTACTCACATAAAAACTGGCAGATATACCAATAGAATAGACTAGAGGACCCAGAATTAAAATGAGAACATTATGCCTGGTTAATTTTTGACAGTGGCAAAAACATTTGAAAAAAGCCTGTTCAACAAGTAGTGCTGGCAAACTGGATGTCCACAAGCAGAATGAGTTTAGATTCTCTCCCCTTATACAAAGAATAAATCCAAAATGGATCAAAGACCACCGAAACTTATAGAGGAAAACATAAAGAGTCCCCTTTAAGACATTGGGGTGGTAAGAACTTTTCTGAATAAGAACACCAAAAAACACAGGACCTAGTCCCAATTATCAACATATGGGGACTACATGAAAATAAAAGTTTCTGTACAGCAAAAGAAACAATTAGCAGAGCAAACAGCCCATAGAATAAGGAAAACAAAGCAAAACAAACAAACAAACAAAATGTTACTAGCTATACTTCAGAAAAGATGTTAAGCCGGGCAGTGGTGGCGCGTGCCTTTAATCCCTGCACTTGGGAGGCATAGGCAGGCGGATTTCTGAGTTCGAAGTCAGCCTGGTACCAAAGAAATAGAATCATAATCAACAAGTGGGTAAATAAATGGAATAGTTTTAACAAAACCACACAGATGGCCAATAATTATTTTAAAAAGTATTCATAATTTTGAGATACTACCTCACCCCAGTTTGAGTGGTTTTCATCAGCAAATTTGACAGAATGTTAGAAAGAGGATTCCTGATTCACTGTTCATGGGAGGTACAAACTAATACATCCATCGTGAAAATGAGCTTGTATATATTTCAAAAAATTAAAAGTAGTACTACCCTGCTTCTTCACTCTGCGGCATATACCCAGAGAACTTCATGACTTACCAGAAAGATAATTGTATTCCATGTTTATTGTTGCTTTTATTCACTAAAGAGTTGGAATCAACCTATTTATCTATCAACAGATAAACGTATAATTTATAAACATATATATGTGGAATAAATACTACTTAGCTCTAAATGAAAAAAAATCACAAAATTTGAAAGAAATTTAACAGATTTATAACATTCTTCAAGTGTATATATTAAGAGAGAAACCCTTATTCATTGTTGGTAGGGATGTAAATTAATACAACCATTGAATTTTTGATAAGGCTTTGTCAGAAAATGAAACAGTCTTAAAGCTTAAAGAAAGATGTAACTCACAGTTTTGTTTTCTTTATAGTAATGCATACTCAAATAATTCATTGCTTTTCAGATGCGGTGGTGCTAGGATTTGTTATATTTTCCATGAGACTTTTGGACGAACCTTAGAATCTGTTGATCCACTAGGTGGCCTTAACACTATTGATATCTTGACTGCCATTAGAAATGCTACTGTGAGTATACCTAACAACAGGAGGTTAAAGCTGCATTTTCTTAAGCAAATTTTAAGTTGATGTACAGTTTATTTTGTTCTCATACTTGAAATGTTTTTTAGGAAAAAGAAAATAGGATTCTTTTTTGAATCCTTTGGAAGACGTGAAATTGTACATAGCTATAATAAGCAGCTAAGTTTTGTGTTTTCAGGGCCCCCGTCCTGCTTTATTTGTGCCTGAAGTTTCATTTGAGTTACTGGTCAAACGTCAGATTAAGCGTCTAGAAGAGCCCAGCCTCCGTTGTGTGGAACTGGTCCATGAGGAGATGCAGAGGATCATTCAGCACTGTAGCAATTACAGCACACAGGTACTGTGAGTGGACAGCGCTTTACCAGATAGTCCTGTTTTTGCAGAATGGGAGGAAATGAGCCAAAAGTAAAATCATTAGCTTCCTTACCTAAGAACAGTTTGAAATGCTGTTCTTAAATGTAAGTTCCAAATCTACTTCAGCACTTCAGTGATTATTTCCAGTTAGACAAACATATTTACTTCTTTATTACATACAGGAGTTGTTACGGTTCCCTAAACTTCATGATGCCATAGTTGAAGTAGTGACTTGTCTTCTTCGTAAAAGGTTGCCTGTGACAAATGAAATGGTAAGCTATTGTCTTGTTTGAATGGCCATTAGTTTTCATGAGGACAGAATATTACTGAGTAGCTGCTTCTGTTCTGTGCTGCCATTGATTTCTGTGGGAAATCCTTTCTGTCTCTGGACTCAGTAACCAGACCTTTACAACCAGCTTTTATTCTGAAGCACATCAGGTTAAATTTGACCTCTTCCCATATTTCGTTCTATATCCTAATGATAGCAGTTAGTTGCTTCTATAGTGAGCTGAAGCTGTCCACTCCCATCCCCATAAAAATGCTGAAATTGAAATTACACTTATGCCCCTAAGTGGGTAGAAATTTTTTTGTTTTCCTTCTGGCCGCTAAAAATGCATTTGAGCCTCACTTGAAGTTCATTAATAGTATCCTTGGAAGTCTTGGTGAGTGGTTACTTTTGTAGCAGGGATTACTGTATCTCACCCTCTACCCACCAGCATCATAGAATCACTGAAACTTCATGTCACCAGCTCATGTCTCTCATTAAGTGGTATTCTGAAACTTGAGACAGTTCAGGGCAGTTATGGGAGCCTTGGTTCCTCTTGTATGACCTACATATTTTTATGTTTACCTTGTTATTTAGCTTGGCCAACAAACAGCTACTGGGCTAACAAGTAGCTCATACTGTGTTCATTTGGTACTTGATAAGTAATACTTTGATAACTTTTCTTTTGTTCAGAGTTGGCAGTAGGAGAGTCAGTTTTGGAGAAAAGCTGTGACAAGAAACATTTAGAGACTAGAAGATAAAAACACATTAAGGGTGACCATGGTCCTGTAAACAATTCCTTACCCTCACCTGTATGTCTGTAAGCAACCCTAATGAAACTCAGGGGGTCAGGTCACTAAAGACACAGGAGAGAAGTGGGACTGCTAGGTGGAAGAGAACTGGGTCAGCAGGTGGGAGGTGGACGACAAAAAGGGCAATGGTGAGTATGCTTAAAACATGTATAAAAACATTACAAGTGAAACCACTTATGGATAACAAATATGCATTAATTTTTTAAAGATAAAGATGTAAGTTCATTCTCTGTAAACCTTAGGAATTGTGTAGAAGACTAAAAACATAAGTTCATGTTTCCTTTTGAATGCTGTTTCATTAGACCTTTAGCCTCATTAATTTTATCCGTCTGTTTCATGGTTAAGGCTGAGTTATTCCTAACTACCTCAGGCTTAAATATGTTTATTATTTGAATAAAATTAGCATTTTTACTTATGCCTACTTATGAACTATTTTAAAATTGAACATAAACTTTGAAACTATAATGTATGATCTGAAGTTTGAATAACAAAATTGCTTATTGAAGGCTTGGACCATAAAATTGCATCAGATACATAATTTTTCCCAGTAATAAGAAATTACTTTAAAAAAGCTATCTTAATGTCATGTTTTCTTTCTTAGGAGTGCAATTTTAAATCTGGAAGGTAAATAATTTAGAGTTAATTATCATTGGGCATAAAATACTATTTGGAGTATAGTTATCAAGTGTGTGAAAATGTTTCTTATATTTTTACAATATTGTCTGTATGATAAGTTTTTCATATTTATACTTGTCAGGATTAGATTAGACTGGCATATTTTTTATATTAGCATAATTTTGGTTTTTTCTAGGTACATAACTTAGTGGCAATTGAGCTAGCGTATATCAACACAAAACACCCTGACTTTGCTGATGCCTGTGGGCTAATGAACAACAACATAGAGGTGAGGATTTTCAGAGGGTTGGATCAGGAGCAAGTAAATTCGTACAAGAGATGTGGCATACTGCTGGTGGTATACCTAGGAAATATGCTAAATTCATTACATTGTTCTGTTAATTTTAGTTCTGAAAATCACCTTGGACAATTATTTTACTTTCTACTTACTAATCAAAAAGAACTTATTTTAATGTTAAAGATGTTCTTGCTCCTTTTCAGTAACTATTATAGTTCTTTGAAGTGCATACAACCAAGTGAATGCTTTTAATTGAGGATTTTTGTTTTATTTTGTTTTGTTTTTTTGGCTCTGCAAATGATGAAGGAAACATTCAAAGAATAGTGTAGGTTCTTCACAGTAAAGTGCCCCACCCTTGTTTAACACTCAAAAAGCAAATTAGACAAGTTATATTAAATATAGGTTCATGTAGGCTACACTAGAGAGATAGCTCAGGGGTTGAGAGCACTAGCTGTTCTTTCAGAAGACCTGGATTCAATTCCCAGCACCCATGGGGCAGCTCACAACTATCTGTAACTCCAGGTTCGGGGGATCTGACACCTTTTTCTGGCCTCCATAGTCACCAACATGCATGTGGTATGCAGATAGACATGCAGGCAAAATACTCATACACATAAGGTAAAATAAAAATATTCTGAAAAGTAGACATATACTTCCTTGGTTTAAGGTTCCTGTAACATTAGAACTAACTTCAATGGAATATTTTGCTTGGAGCAGTTTTGTTTTAACTAACAGGGTTATGTATGACAAGTGTGTTAGGGTTTTATAGAACCTCTGTAGAACTTATAGAATGAATATAGTATTAAAATCTATATGCCCTATTATGTTAATTTTTTCTATCTTAAATTTTTTACCTAAAAGCTTTACTTTATGATTTTTTTTTAATTCTCTCATATATTACATCTCAACCGCAGTTTCTCATCCCCTCCTCCCAGTTTCTTCCCCCACCTTCCCTGTCTCCCCTTTACCTTCAAGGGACATAAACCAAAAATGGTATAACAAGCTACTAGGCACATACCATCACATCAAGGCTATGAGGCAACCCAGCAAGATGAAAAGGCTCCTATAAGTAGACAAAAGGAGGACCCTGTAGGAGTCTGATGGAGGTCCTCTGCATATTCCTTAGGGCTGAGTAGCTCAGTGTTCTTGTGGGACTCCTAACAGTGGGAGTGGGGGCTGTCTCTGTCTATCATTTTATCACCTGATAACCCAGGAAAATAGAAATAATTGACATTTTGCTTTAAAAGTTCTATAACTAAGAAATCATTTTTGAAGTTTTGTTAACTTAATAGATCTTTGTAAGCTTGAGAGTGTTCATGAAATGTTTTCATTTGAGGAGCAGTTTTGATATATCCTGTTCTACCACCTCAGGTTTAAATTTTCCAAATGCCTGTAAGAGGCTTCATACCCTTATCTCTGTTTGTCTGTCTACTTACTATGGTGCTCAGTTCATGATGACTTCAACTAAATCTTATAGTTTTATAACCATTTGATAATATAACAATGAGTCTGTTTAATAGGTTACAGAACAGTGTCTCAGTTATCAATACCATCACCAGAAGACAATATTCTTTAAAAGGATAAATTTTTTTTCAAATGGACATTTAAGTTATGGGGGTTTTGATTTTTGTAGTCCGAGTGACATTAAGGGTTTAGATTCTCTGTGAGGTGTATACTTAAGATTCTTCATGGAATGCTGAAAGCCTGTGTTCCATGTTGATGTAGAAACAGTTTAAGTCCATGTTTCTTAACTTTATGAGGAAGAGATGTTTTTCTACCACCCTTCATTTGGGAGTCCCTGGTAAAGGGAACCATTGTTACTGATGCTGTTTTATATCCCATAGTAGATGTGTTTGGCAGAAAACAAACATAGGGAGGCATTAGGTTTCAGATTTGTTTCAAAATACAATCAATTATGGCATAAGTCCCAACAGTAATATGATAAATGCGTAAGTCACTCCATACTTTCAACTAAGATGAACATCTCAATATTCTGATAATCAGAAAAGCTTGGTAACATTTTATAGGAACAAAGAAGAAACAGGCTAGCAAGAGAACTACCTTCAGCTGTATCAAGAGACAAGGTAAATAAATAAAAATGTTTTTATAGTATATTTACACACCCAAAGGTCAGTCTCAGCTGGGTTTATTTCTCTGTGAGAAAGTATTTTCCTTCCTGTCTCTAATACTTTAAGGATTGTACAAAAGTTTTAAAAAGCTTTGAATAATTTTAAAAGGTGGCTTGTAAATGTCAAGGTTTCTTTTTTTAAGATTCTATTTGGTCAGCAATGACTTTGTCATAAAGGCATTTGAAAGACAAAGGAAAGACAACTATATATGTCATAGATTTTAATTTTTGGCAGTAACTTTTAACAGTTGTTATACCTCTTACGTTGGGTTCCTTATTAGAAAAGATATGAAGTGACCTTCCACCTACATCCCCCCCGCAAAAAAAAAGCAGCAGAGTCACTGTGGGATTTGGGTTTTCTTGTTCATCTGCAGAAAAGCTACCAAAGACAGTGGTGTAAGAGATAAAGCAGAGCACTCGCACAGCTCCATGGTTACTTCTGGTCTATGTTATTTTACTACTTCATTATAGAGAGGAAATTTTGTCTATGTTTCCAAATGCATTTTTGGCATCCTTGATTTTTTTCCCCCTACATTTTTACCTTCAGTCTTCTAAAGTTCCAAGTGCTTTGGCACCTGCCTCCCAGGAGCCCTCCCCTGCTGCTTCTGCTGAGGCTGATGGCAAGGTCTGTTCTGATTCCTAATCTAAGCCTGCATGCCTAGTTTGAGACGGTATACTGAATAAAACAACTTAGATATGGGATACTGTGTTAGACTATTAGCCTAATCCAGATTTTTAAACTGTATAACCAAGTGTAATCAAAGTGTTGTTGGCGTGCTTCCCTTCGCTTGCTGTATAGAAGCTATGTGGGGAAAAATAATTCTAAAAGAGAGTTATCTATTTTAAATTTTCAAGCCATTGCTATTTAAATCTTGCTTGTTAAATTGCATGTTTTAACATATCTTTTAACAGTTAATTCAGGACAACAGAAGAGAAACTAAAAATGTGAGTCTCTTGCCTCAGATGTTGGTACCTTTGGTTCTTATAAAACACTCAAATTCATCAAGAACCTGTTTGTACAGTGGCTTCCATTTTTTGTTGTCTGTGTTATGGTCTTAATGTTCCTTTTATCTAACCCTTGTAAGGGGGCATTAGTCTAGCTTTACCACTGTCTTAACTACTAACAGTAGCCTCTCCTACTGCTGTGATTTTCAAGATTAGCTTTCAGTGTGTCCTCTTGTCATAAAGACTTAAGAGATAGAGCTGGCCATGTGGCATCTGAGAGGAAGAGGCAGGTGGAGTTCTGAGTCTGAGGCCAGCCTAGTCTACAGAGTGAGTTCCAGGACAGCCAGGGCTACATAGAAAAGCCTGCCTCAAAAAAACAAAAACCAAGATTTCAGGAATGGAAATGGTGCTTTGGAACATTTCCTCTGTAAAGGTCTCACCTCTCCAGTGCTTTCTGTATTTCCATCCGTGTCTGTAGTAACTTAAATGTAGAGTTTCACACGTGCTTTCAAAGCTTAAGCAAATTCAACACATGGAAATTGAGAGTTTAAAGCTTGTCAATTCTTGGTAACAGTTTTCACAGAAAACCATGTGTAGGATATGTAGACCTATTTCTTCCATTACTTACTTTCTAGGTTTAAGTTTCTCACACTCCGATCTTTACAGACATCTCCAATCTTTCAGCTGTGGTCACCAGACAACCATACAAATCACTGCTTACATTTTATTTCACTCATGACTCACTTTCCTGTGACTTCATTTATCAAATGCATGTATATTTAACAAACACTAAAAATGTGATGATCAGTAACATCTATATACAGACATAGCTTATTTTTTTTGACATTTTGACAGATTTTTTTTCAAATTTGAATGATTTAATGATTTCCCAAACAGTTGTTTTTCTTACAAGTACCATAGCACACTCTTCCATTATATTTATATGATTCGGTCTTCTATTACATTTACAAGATCTTAACGAGGATCTAAAAACATCTCTTAAACGTTAATGTGTTTTGTTTTCCCCACTATAGTAAGTAGGTAGTTTTTTTCTCTTAAAATCAAGACCTCATAAAATAAGATGGTAAGGGTAGCAGTGGATTCTCTCGCGGGATCTTATTCTCAGGAGTACAGACTATAAGGGAGATTATGTTGTGCTTATGTTACATTTCACATTTTAGGTAGCTTGGTAATATGACCGTTAGGTCTATGGATGTAGTTTTTCTTTTATTAAAGAGGTCTACTTTTACTTTTTACTTTTTGATAATCAGAACTATAGTAAACTAGTCAGAAATATATAGAGCCATAAGCTCACAGCACTGTAAGATCAAAGTTCAGTGGTTAAGTGTTTAAGATTATTTTGATGAGATGAAAGCAAGGGCAAGTTCTGTTTCTTGTGTGTGCATTTAATTTAGTGTTTGAGGAATGGTGAAAGATACAAAGTTTTGGAAAGTAATAATAAAAAGTATTTAAATAGGACCTAAATTGGCTATTGGCTTTTCAGACAGAATCCCTCAGGTTTCTAGTGACAAATGCCACCATTATTTCTGATTTCATTATCTGTTTGAATAAATTCCAGATAGGTACTACCTGTATGTTCTAGATTGCCATCAAAGAAAATGAACTTCATTTGTTAAATACACAGAGTATAGGTTTGGAACATGTGTTTTCAGGTCGCATCTGCAGGTGGTGGGATTGGAGATGGTGGTCAAGAACCAACAACAGGCAACTGGAGAGGAATGCTGAAAACTTCAAAAGCTGAGGAATTACTTGCTGAAGAAAAATCAAAACCAATTCCAATTATGCCAGCAAGTCCACAAAAAGGCCATGCTGTCAATTTGCTAGATGTGGTAAGCCACCACAATTCTGTTTAAATCTACAAGTGAACCAAGTTAATAGCAGACATTCTCTAAACAGAAGAAATTGAAGTCACCAAAATGTTTAACTTTTAAATATTAAATGTTGCCATTTCAAAATAGCATAGAAGTAATATTTTTCCCTCTTTTAGCCAGTTCCAGTTGCACGAAAACTGTCTGCCCGAGAACAGCGAGATTGTGAGGTTATTGAAAGACTCATCAAATCATATTTTCTAATTGTCAGAAAGAATATTCAAGACAGGTTAGTATTATTAAATATATAAATGCTGTTGGATGAGTTCATGATGTTTTTAAAAAAATCATACATTAAAATTTTTAAGATTACCTTTTTTTCTAAATATTAATGTTAACTGATAGCAAGACTGAGTCTGTTGACATGGAATGATTAGAATATAATGCATCAGCTGAAATATATTAAAAATAAAAGGATATAGGAGTAGTGATATGTCTATAATCATAAGTTAGGAAGATTTAGCCTCAAGCAGAATGATCACAAATATACATTCTGCCCTTCTCAAAACAAAATCAAAAATCAGAAAAGGGTAGCAGTATGGTTCCATGGAATACTATAGAATGGTATAGTTTAGTATTTATGAAATCCTGGACTCAATTCCCACTTTGCTCTGAAAAACATGTTCTAATAGTCTACATGGTTACATTTTACTACCTTACTCAAAGTAAAACACACCCTTTGTCAGGTGTGTAACTTCCTATTTACCTTGCCTCTATGGTGCCATGCCTATGAGACATTTCATGTTAGTGGGAACACAATAATATGTGACCTTTTGTCTGGGTTTCTTCACTTGTAACCCTCCCTTTTAAGAAACATTTGAGAATTCTTTGTGTTTTGATCAATTTCATGCTCAGATACCCAGAACTCTTCCTAGATTTTTGCCCCTTGTCACCCAAATCTGTGTTTGTTTTTTCCTTCCCCAAGGCCAATTTGTGTTGCTTGATACTCCTGGGTGTACAGCCATCTATTTGGGCTTGGCTGAGCTCTCAGCAGCTATGCTCTGGCCCTCTTCCAGCAGCTGTGACTTGCTACTAGCTCCTCTGCTGGGAATGAGACTTTGTATCCCACACCCCTCTCGACTTGTGCATGCTGTCACAACTGCAGAGTTCATATTTGCAGCTGTGCTCCTGTGTCCAAAATTGTTTCCTTGTCATCCACCACCTCTTCTGCAATGAATGGACCTTGATCCTTGGGAGGAGATATAGGTGCTCCACTTAGGGCGGAACGTACAATGTCTTACTCTTGGCCACTGTGGATCTCTTTGTTAATCACCATCTATAACCAACAATTTCTCAGATGAGGGTTAAGAGATGTATAATCTATGGGTATAATAATAGGTCATTAGGAACTGGTTTAATGCTATGTCCATTAAGTATAATAATAGTGGTAGGTTCTCTTCTGTGGTCTCTTTGATCTGTCTAGCCATAGCTTCTTGGCCCAGTAATGGTGCCAGGTATGGGATTTATCTTGTAGATCAGTAGTCTTGGTTTTGGTTAGTTTTTTGTTTTGGTTGGGATTTGGTTTTTTTTTTTTTTTTTTTTTTGGTTTTTCAAGACAGGGTTTCTCTGTATAGCACTGGCTGTCCTGGAACTTAATCTGTAGACCAGACTGGCCTCAATCTCAGAAATCTGCCTGCTTCTGCCTCTCAAGGATTAAAGGCATATGCCACCACTGCCCAGCTAGTATGTTTTAAAGCTTGTTCATACTACAGCATGGATCCTTTTTACAACTGACTACAATACTGTATTATCTACCTTACTTTGTATATCTACTCATCACTATGAATATTTTATTATTTCAGTTTGGGCTATTAAGAATAATGGTCATTGTTATGTTTATATATGGGATAAGTGAGATGAATGAAGCTAAAATATCAATTATGACTTTGCTTAATGCTTCATTAAATGAACACTTGAAGAGTATTTTACTAAGTACATTAAATATTCAGTGTTCTTATTTAACTTCATTACTTTACAAAGGCATACTTGAGCTAGTCTAAATCAATGGTTAACTTTCTTGTGACCCATTAATAGTTCTTTATGTTGTGGTGACAGGAACCATAAAAATTATACTTATTAACTGTAATGTTGCTAGTTATGAATAATAATGTAAATATCTAATATACAGAATATCTAGTGAAAGGGTCATTTGATTTCCAAAGGCGTCGCAACCCACAGGTTGAGAATCACTGATCTAAATCTTTGAAAGTATAATTGGTTCATGATTTGACCTTGCTTTGCAGCGTCCCAAAGGCAGTAATGCATTTTTTGGTTAATCATGTGAAAGATACTCTTCAGAGTGAATTAGTAGGACAGCTGTATAAGTCATCCTTATTAGATGACCTTCTGACTGAATCTGAGGACATGGCACAGCGAAGAAAAGAAGCAGCTGATATGCTGAAGGTAACTGTGAAATTATTCTCAATTTTTCTCCCTGGGATATACACATACACATGCAAGATATTAAAGTCACATTCTGATCTAGTCTCCCTCACACACTGGTATTTGATTAGATTAAAATTTCAGAAGAGATACTGCTTTTTTTTAAGCATTGAAAAATGGAGAACTTTCTTTACAAAATTCAGAGTAATATTCTAACTTGAGTTTTTATTTTTTTTAATGCAGGCATTACAAGGAGCCAGTCAAATTATTGCTGAAATTCGAGAGACTCATCTTTGGTGAACAGAACTGTTTGATATCCACACTTTGCTGACTTGAACCTGCTAGCTACTGCCTACCTGAGTAGAAGTTTATTTATGAACTTTTGTGTATTACAGTGTATGAATTTGCTCATGTGAAGGCTGGCTATAAGCTGAAAAGTATATTATTTGTTACAAAACAAATCACATGTTTAATTCACATTTTTCAAGTTTCCTATGGTGTATATCAAGTCTGTCAGTTTCAGTCGAACTTATAAGAAAAATTGATATTCTAGTTGTACAAAGCAGTTTGCCTGTGCATATGATGACCCACGTAACCTTTTCTTTTTTTAGTCTCAAAGCTGCAGCCGTAGTCCTCAAAAAGGAAGTTCCAGGATATTTCATGACATGACTATAACGCATGCTCTATTTATATAGACTGACCTGGCTTTAAAAGATGGAGCCTGGCAAGTTCCTCACATAACCCATGTATCTACCTATCCTTCATTTTTATAGTCTTAAAAAGCAAAACTCTATAACTTTTTGCAGTTTTAAGAAATATAAGATCTGAAAGATTCATCAAGAGGTAGGAACAGACTGTGTAATTAATGGCTCCTGAGTCTACACTGCCCTGGTATGCTAGAAATTAAAATATACTTTGATTCAAAATAAGCCTGAAAATATGAATTGACTTCCTGCATTGAAAACTATTGGGAACTTTCTTAGTAACAATGGCTAGTCCTGTTAGTCTCTAAACGATCCAATGATAACCTAAATTTCTCCTATTCACAAATAAAGCAATTGCAATTCAGATACACCTTTAAAGTGGGTCACTTACATTGGGCTCCAAGTCTTACAGTTAAGTGGGACCTAAAATTCCATTCTGTATCCACTGGTAATATCTACTTCAGTTCCATACCAACAGAATACATTAGACTAATGGTAAGAAAACACTAGTGGACCTTTGTTAAAGAAAAATACCAGGACCTAAAAGCTTATGGACTGTATTCAGGGGTTGAGGGTGATGTTTACAACCTATTTTGTAAAAACTGCCTGTGCCATTCATCTTGTAAAATAAGCATTAAAAAGTTTTCTGACCTAGTTGGGCGGTGGTGGCGCACGCCTTTAATCCCAGCACTTGGGAGGCAGAAGCAGGCGGATCTCTTTTGAGTTCAAGGCCAGCCTGGTTCCAAGACAACCAGAACTACACAGAAATCCTGTTTTGAAAAACCCAAAAAAGGGGAGGAAAACATTCGTGTTATAAATACTAAAATTCTTTTCAGGTTATGGTCTGGCATCTTATGAAATACTATTAGGAGGGAAAACAAGAGTATTTCATCTTTAGTTTATAATGCCCACTAGCAATCTCCAACACATAATGGCAGTCTGAGGCAGTGCCAGCTTGGCAGTGAGCCCAGCCTAAACTTGCTAGCATGCTTTAAAAACAGCCTGCTATCCAACTATTAGGGATCCGTGACTCAGAGAGATGACTACCACTGTAGCCTTTTTGAATTTGTAAGAAGAAAGAAATGCACCTTTATCCAACATTTCAAATAGATTTTAAATGAACATGTTAGCTTTAAAAATGTGCTATGATAATGTACATGTTAGCACTACACACCTTGTACAAAGAAAAACAAGCAAGAAACAGAGAAAGGGGAAGCTTCCTTTGTATGCTTTTACACTGAGTTGTGTTCTGATACATGGAGATAATTCCTGGCATATTTATAAGACCACTGTATGTTCTATGTAAATAAAAATGCTGGTGTGAAATGGCATTAAAGTTTGCCAGTAAGTGAATTCTGACTTGCTTCAAAAAAAGGTTATTTTAGCTGCATCTCTGAAATATCTGAATCTACTTCATAATGTACTGCACCAAAAGTTTTATGCCATTTTTTCCTATTAGATAATCTTTACCAAGGCCTTGTTACATCTCCATGTCTACATATGAAGACAGAAATTTCTTCCAAGTAATACAAGGATGAATGGTCAGAATGTGAACATTACACTTTTATGTAAGACGTCCAGAAGCCGATCAACAGTTTGTTTTACCCCTATGTATGTACACTGGAGTGGTGCTATCCTGATTTTTACAGAAACCGTTTTGGAGAATTAACTTGCCTCTTGTATACAAACCTGA
The DNA here is from genome assembly GCA_036184795.1 of Tokudaia tokunoshimensis. Lineage (NCBI taxonomy): Eukaryota > Metazoa > Chordata > Mammalia > Rodentia > Muridae > Tokudaia > Tokudaia tokunoshimensis. Next base: position 1,979,563 of record BTHU01000015.1, on the reverse strand, counting down.
ACTAGTTTGACTTCAAAATTTCCTATATCTTTTCTGTTCTTAATGACTGCATACTTGGTGAGATACTTTCAGTGCCCCAGTATAGGGGAATGCTAGGGTGGGAGTGGTAGGGAGTGGGAGAGCACCCTCATAGAGGCAGGGGGAGGGGGAATAGGATAGGGGATTTCCAGAGGAGATACCTGGAAATGTAAATAAAGACTATATCCAATAAAAGTAAAAAAATATCTGCTGTAGGAACCCATTGACAAAATAGACAATTATGAGTAAATGCATTGTTGGAACACAGGCAAGGAAGTGGAAAACTAAACTATAAATGAAGTCTGGTACTGACTGGTGTTTTGTTTGAAAAAACTACTTTGTACTACAGTTTCTATTGGGAACCACTGCCACATCTAACTCCTGTTTAAGAATTGTTTGCTTCTTAGCATCAATCAGAAGTTTAATTTTGCAACAGATTCCTCATGTCTAAATAGACATTAGAAGCTTGGCTAGTTTGTAGAGCTATGTTACACTACTGCATTCAGTAAGTGCTCTGCACCTTACCTACTGTGTAACTTTATACAGTCATTTCCACTGCACCACTTCTACCCAAGGAGCAAGAAGGATCGTTCTTGCATAAAGAAATGACACTTTATTTTGAAATGCACAGAAGTATTTACATTGTGAGGGGGCCTTATATACATTCCACTCTTGGGTTTCTGAAGACCTCTACATTTTGAAAATGGATGATGGACAAATTTGGACGAAACCTTTCACAACTGAAGCCATTTTATAATGTAGAAATTCCTTTTTCCTATTTTAAGTAAGGAAAGTCCATTCTTGAGAATATGTTGTCCAATCACTAAAACACTTTCAGGATTTGTTACCTGTCTGTGATTTATACTGACTCCACCTTCTGTTATCATCCGATACCTGAAAATAGAAAGGTTTTATAACTAGGAGCACTCAGTCACCCTCACCTCACCTGACCTCTACCTTTACCCCGAGGTAAGGTGGCAGGAAGCCACCTGTGCTCATCTGAACTTACACTGCAGCTCAGGCAGCTCTTACAGTTGTGATCTTCCTGCCTCAGCTTCCCAAGTATCTGAGAGTACAGGCCTGTACCACCAGGCTTTAAAATACATCAACTTTGACACATTCACTTCATTATGGTTTTTAAAGGAGATTAACTTTCAGAATTTATCTATTCTTGTGGAGAAAAAACTCCCAGACAAATTCCTAAAAACAAAAAAGAACAAGTTTGCTTTTAAAATATGCTACCCGTAGATACAGGTAATAAATACCCCAACTTAACTCTTTAGAAATGATAGGAAACTGGAAAATACTGAGACTATGAACTAGTATTGTTTAAAATAAAAACAAAATTCTTAATCAGCTGATTTCATAAATGGGAAATCAATAGCTGGTTTAATAAGTATATGATAAAAAGTATGCTTAACTGAGTTTTACATACAATTCATTCAATAAAGTGCTTAGTGTGTGCTAAACAAACAGTATTAAAGAGAGAAGGACAATGCAGACATACCAGTTTCTCTAGCACGGTGCTGTGCTGTGAGGACTAAGTGAAAGACTGAGGCACACTGACTGGGTTGTAAGCTCTGGGAACTTCCTTGATAGATAAGACAAGGCAAGGAAACAAAAGGGACCCTTGAAAGTAGCATGTGTTACTAAACAAAGTTAAACAGCTCAGTGAACACAGCTTTATAAAATCAAGCCAACAACAAAATTCTTTGCAAGGGTCTTTGTTTTAGGCAGGCTGTTTCCAGGCTGAATATTATACAGGCCAACCCTATTTATGGTATGAAAAATGAAGCATTGCTTCTGACTCTGGCAAATTTGGGTGATTTAAGTAGAGGTAAAACTTAGTTATCAGTGAAGTTCATAAGAAAATGCATAAAACTAGACTTGATGTACAGAGAATTTGAATCCAGGGTTAAATCTGGTATATTAATTTGGGAATAAATAAATAAGGTTGAGTGGCAGGTCATGAACAGGGAGACATAATACTTGTCTACACAGAGTCCAACAGATGAGGGCCTTGAGTTTACTGGTTATTGCTTTTCGTTCTACCTGTTGCTGTTATAAATGAACATTGCATTCCATATCACTTCTTGTAGAGCAAAAGTATTCCCTAATATGGTAGAATGAAGCAATTGTAATATGCCATTTCCTTCTACAAAAGAAAAATATAATTCTCCAGAATACTCTCTAGTTGATAAGTTTTATGAAGTTCTACTTCTAGTCTCATTTCTTTTCAGTAATTAAATTTTAAAATAGATCCTATCCTCCAAAACCCTGAGGCTACAGGCTGAGTATGAGGGAGGTCATACGAATCTTTTCACTTCTCTGTGAACAAAACACTTCCGAGAGATCACAGTGTTTTCTACTATATGAACTCCCGGCTTTATTTTATTGTTCGGCTTAACCTAACTTCTGCAAGAGATGAGTTACATTAAAGCACTGCCAGGAAAACACCCAGTAAACATTCCGTGAAGCACAACATTTCACAGTGAATTAAGAATCACAAAGTGGCCAGGCAGTGGTGGCGCACGCCTTTAATCCCAGCACTTGGGAGGCAGAGGCAGGCGGATTTCTGAGTTCGAGGCCAGCCTGGTCTACAAAGTGAGTTCCAGGACAGCCAGGGCTATACAGAGAAACCCTGTCTCGAAAAACCAAAAAAAAAAAAATCACAAAATAAAACCTTACCCTCGAGGACCATCAGGAATGGCATTTGCTTTACGGCACGTGTCTATGACACTCGTTCCAGGGTCAAGAACTAATTCAGAAAATGAAGCTTCTTTAAACAATTCTTTTAACTCTTGGTCAGACATGACTTCCAGTGCCTCTATGCTGCTATGGTAAAGGGCTTGTGTACACCTGAAAATCATAAAGCTATATTAGGGACTGTTTCACCCCCAACCCCACAAACACCACCAAGTAACTACAGAGTGCCCACTGTGTTCCATAGTATAACATTTCAACAGCAATATCTATTTTGTGATTCACTAACTTAAAGACTTATCCAGTAAAGACAACATAAAAATACTTAAATACAGTACAGGTTAGTAATCCATAAGAAACTCTTAAAACATCATCTCCAACTTTTCTTGTCTATCCACTAACTCTCATTAAGTATTAACTTCTCTCAGCACTCCTCAGTTGCCTGTAGTTCTTTGTTGAGGGGTGGGGCCTCATGAGATTTCTTCCATGTTGATGTACATACATACATGCATGCATACATACATACACACACACATACATACACACATGTTTAGACAGTCATACTGTGGTATTATGAGTAAAGCTTCCTTGTCATTTCAACACACAATCTCACAGAGCAAGTCCTCTGGCTCTTACACCCTTTCCTCCCCTTCTTCCCAGATGTTCTGTGAGCCAAGCCGTATGTGTAGGAGTTGTGTTGTAGGACTATTAACCTATTAACTGCTCTAAAGCCGACCTTTTGGCAGAATCCAAACCGTCTTGCCCGTGAACAAGCTTTGTGACTTCTGCAGCAAGCCGTTTCTGAGCAATTCGCTTTTCTGGTTCTTTGACATGTAGCTGCATAATGTGATCAATCTCTGGGAGGGGAAGGAAAGTGAAGAGCTTCAGGTACCTGCATGTTAAGAGATAAAACATTCCATGTGTATTTACTAGCTTATCTTGGGAAGAAAAATCCTAAATTCACTTTTGAATTTATTAATGAAAAACTGTAGACGGTACTTAAACGGTACACTAAGACAACCACAATGGGCAATATTTTTCAATACTTATTTTCCATTTTCCTTAAGTAACAAAATGGTGCAAAAATGGTGATCCTTCCTAAGCAAACTTTAACATTTTTGTTTTATGTATATCTTTATAAACTTGACATGAGGGAGCTGGAGAGATGGCTCAGCAGTAAAGAGCACTAACTGCTCTTCCAGAGATCCTGAGTTCAATTCCGTTCAATTCCCAGAAACCACATGGTGACTCACACACCATCTGCAATGGGATCTAATGCTGCCTTCTGGTGTGTCTAAAAACAGATACAGTGTATTCATATAAATAAAATAAATCTTAAAAAAAAAACAAAAATGAAGAGTATCCCATAGGTTAACTTTTGCAAAATGCTATGAAGAAGACGCACATATCACAAAACTTAGTGAACCATTATGAAGGAAACACCTATGAAATCATCCTCTTAAGAAATACAAGATTATGAGTAAAATCATGCAAAATGCATTTTTATTTCTAGCTTACTTTGGCATATTCAGACTTCTGTCACAAGCACAGCTTTCAAAGCCTTTTTTTTTTTTTTTTTTTTTGGTTTTTCGAGACAGGGTTTCTCTGTGTAGCCCTGGCTGTCCTTTGTAGACCAGGCTGGCCTCGAACTCAGAAATCCTCCTGCCTCTGCCTCCCAAGTGCTGGGATTAAAGGCGTGCGCCACCACCGCCCGGCTCAAAGCTTTTAATATTCTTTGATTTACTCTATTGTGGCCATTGTGTCTACTTCTGAACATATGCTAATCATGCCACAAATACTTTCATATTTTTCTTAGTACACACATGCATGGATTTGTTAGGCATGTATCCAGTAGAGGTTATGTTAGACCATAGTTTATGTACAAATTTATTTTAGTAAGGATTGGCAACTATTATTTCAAAGATCTCTATGTTTACTCTCACATCACTCTGGAATAGTTGGTACTGTTATTGGTGGAGACACAAACCAACACACCTGACTGAGAAGTTTTCTTCCCCTTTTGAAATTTGCATTTGGGTAAAGCTGGATCCTTGTTTATACAGCAGAGGATTTAACGACCAGCAAAAATAAAACAAAAAATTAGTTTATTAAGATTAAGGTACAGTACACAATTTAGACTCACATGAGTAGGTGTCTTCACAACAGCTACCTATATATAGGATTTTATGGCTAAGTTACAAGCCTCAAAGGATGTTAAGAGATAAGACTGAAGTCAGAGGCTGTCTTGAGCAACTTAGAACATCAAATTCTTTTTTTCTCCAGACCTAGGATGTAGCTCAATGGTTAAGCACCTACCTAATAGCCATTCAGCCCTAGGTTCAACTCTAGTATTGTAAAAATAAAATTATGACAATTAATGACAATATCCTGTAACAATAATTTACACCTTACATAGAATCAATGAAACCTACAAAGAAAAAGATTCACTAGCTAAAACTGAACCATAACTACATATTAATTTTTCTCAGCTGCCTATTAAAAGCTTACCTTTCTACAGAATCATCTTGCTTTCTGACAAAGAACTGGTAAAGTTCAAACGGTGATGTTTTATCTCTGTTTAGCCAAACCGCGTTGCCAGCAGACTTTCCCAGCTTTGCTCCAGTTGTACTTGTAATTAAAGGTACAGTGATTCCAAACACATCTTCTCCAGTCAACCTACACATACATCCATGGATTCTGTTAAGCACAATTAGTTCCACCAAGCACAGTACAGATTTAAGTCTGGTTACTTACTCTATGTTTTTAAAACCCTTTCTCAGTCTGGACTCTGGTCCTCAAGAACTACAAAAACACGCACTTTATATTTACATGTGTCATGCTTAAGTGCAATTGTAGGAATGCTTCTGAGCAAGTCAACAGGAAGTGATTTTTGAAGGAGCAGGTTAAAAAAAAAAAGGACAAAATTGGGCGAAGGGGCTCCAGGAGGTACATTTAGGAGGTGGCTTTTAATATTTTTAAATGAGTTTTGTCGTGTAGCACAGGAGCCAGCCGTGTACTCTATGTTCCTCAAGAAAACTCTGTGAGGGTTGGAGAGGTGGCTCCGTGGTTAAGAGTAGCCTCTGTTCTTCCAGAGATTCTGAGTTCAATTCCCAGCAACCATTTGGTGCCTCACAACCATCTACACTGTTGGTGCCCCCTTCTGGTATGCAGGTGTACATGGAGATAGAGTACTCATAATAAATAAATCTTAAATCTTTAAAAAGAAAAAAACGCTGTGAAAATCTTAATGGGGACGAAAAGCTAAATTAATGCACACAGTTTTAAACTGTCCAATTATTTTCAGGATAAATAACAATTTCTCAAGTTAGAAACTGAAGGCGACTTAGGGAAAACAGACACAATCCAAATCCTGAATATTGGTCTACTTCCAGCAGCTCTACACTATGTTCATAACTGAGGCTTTCTAACTCGCAAGGGCAGTATCTTACACGAATAACACATTACTACTGTGTATTCGTCCCTGGGTTTCCGTAGGCTCTAATAGTTCCAGCTTACTTGTGGATGAACTCGTAGCCAGACATGATGTTGCCCAACTGATCTGATCCGCCCAGCTGGACCCGGCATCCATAGTGCTGGAAAAGGTAGTAGAAGTCATAAGCCTGGAGCACCTGGTAAATGAACTCCGCCAAGCTCATGCCCTCGGGGCTCTTGAGACGAGACTGCACGCTCAGCCGGCTCAGCAAAGTGCCCATGCGGAAGTGGCCGCCCACCGTGGCCAAAAACTCCACTAGGTGCTGCTTCTGGAACCAGGTCGCGTTGTCGAGCACCGTGAAAGTGCCCCAGGGCCGGCCGTCCGCGAAGAGGCGCGCATGGTTGGCAGCCAGGGTCTCGAGCCCTTCCTGGAGGGCGTGCGTATTGGCCCGCACGCGCTCCGCGCTTAGCGCCTCGCGCTCCTTGGTGCGGCCGCTGGGGTCTCCCAGGAGAGCCGTGGAGCCTCCCACGAGCGCGATCACGTTGTGGCCGGCTCTCTGGAAGTGGAACAGACCCAACAAAGTTAACAGGTGCCCCACGTGGAGCGAATCGCCCGTGGGGTCGAAACCGCAGTACACCGTCTGTGGCGACGAGCCCGCCCTGCGGAGGTCAAAGAGTTCGGGGAGCTCTGTCTTGGTGCCGCTCTCGGGGAAGAACTCCTTGAACAGGCCGCGGACCCTTGGTGCCACCAGCATTCCCCGCGCGCCCGGGCGCACCGCACGCGACCCACGTAGCCAGACCCCAGACTGTGGAACGCGGTACAGAGATCTCAGCATGGGTGCCGCCATCTTGCGGCACGCGCAAGGCATGCTGGACCTCAATCGCCCTGCGACCACGGGCGCCTCTGTGTCTCTCTACGCATGCTCGGGCGGAGTGGGAACCCTGAGTCAGCTTTGGTGCTATAGGCAGTCCTGGAATGTGGATCGACTGAGTTCCCCATTGTTCCTCTGTAATTTCATTCCTCATTTCTCAGTGAGGATGTCATGATAATACTTCCTATCCCACACCTGTGGTGAAAGCACTTGGCGGTGTAGTAAGCGCTCTACAAATGTTTACTATCATTTAAATGATTATGCAAAAAGCTTGTGATGCTCAAGTCCCATAAGTCTTGAAACTGTAGAAAGAACTCCGAGTGGTGTGGAGACGAAATTTCTTTTTTTTTTTTTTTAAATCTTATCAATATTTTTTAACGTTTGAGGAGGGGAGTTAAGGGGTTAGTAGAGGCAGAGCAAGGCAGAGAGAGGGAGAGTAGAGAAGCAGAGGCCGGCCATGACCACATGGAGAGAGGGGGGAGGGGAGCTCTGTCTTGGTGCCGCTCTCGCGGAAGAACTCCTTGAACAGGCCGCGGACCCTTGGTGCCACCACATGGAGAGAGGGGGGAGGGGAGGAGACCCCAAGAGGGGCAAAAGAGTAGTTGAGAGTGAGAGAGGAGGAGAGAGATGGGGGGGGGGGGTGTGAGCCAAGTCTACCTGGCTATTGCCAGGTAACTGTAGGAGGGGCATACCTGGCTGTTGCCAAGTAACTGTGGGGTGGAGCTTAGACAGAACCCTAACACTGATACTAAGGTATTTGAAGAAGATATTTTTTTTAGTGGTTTATTAATTTGTTATTTTGATTAATAAATGTATTTGCTCATCTAATTATCAGTGAGTTTAATTTCTCATTGCTAGTAATAGATAGGATTCTCTAATATTGGTAGAAATAGCCAGAGTAGTCTTTCATATATCAAATATCTTTAAAAATCTAGTCAGAATCTGTTGATCTGCTCTTTGATCAAAGACAGACTGTAAGATGCATAGCAGGAAGTTCTGAGCACCTAATAGATACTGTACTTAATACCCAGCCTGGGAAAAATCTTTCACTTGCAAGTTTGGGTTAATATAACAAATACCTACAAATCTGTGGCTTTAAAGAGCATGTTAACATTTGGGTATTAGACAGTATGACTTCATATTTGCACTAGCTTTAGTACTGCTTTTCTTTAAACATATGCTGTCATGACAGCATTACATGATGGCCCCATACTTGATGGAAAAGTTTTTCAGATGATGAAAAATTAAAAACTATTGTTTAGTGTAATGGGACTGACAGCTCCTGAATAAATGTCTAGGCCTTATAGCTAGGCTTGTTCACAACTAGGATATAACTTATTAACCCATTTACTCTAGTTCTGCCATGTGGCTAGTTAGTTACCTTTCCTTCTTAGTTTGGCCTGTATCTTCCTCAGAGTCTCCCTAGCAGACTGACTCTTTCTCTCTCTCTCTCTCTCTCTCTCTCTCTCTCTCTCTCTCTCTCTCTCTCTCTCTCTCTTTCTCTCTCCCCAGAAGTCCCACAGTCCCACCTTCCTTTTCCACCTTTGCTATAGGTCATCAACTTTTAAATAAACTAATCAGAAGGTAAGAGAGAGAGTGTTTACAAAGCACTGAGACAGGTGACACTCAACGGCATTGAGGTCCAGCCTGTAATCACATCTCTGCCAGTTCACAAGTCAGCATGTGTAGAATACAGAGACAGTCTTTACAAAGTGCATAAAAACATCACTCCAACAGTTTAGTGTTGAGTGAAATATTAAAAAAAAAAATAGAACCATCTCATTCCCTTGCATGTGCCTCTGCCCCAGCACCCTGGACAGCCATGCCGGTCAATGGCCGACCTGTTTTTATTTATCTCGTGGAGATTCTGACTCTGAACTCCACAATCTCCCCACACAACTCTCTAGGTTCTCACTGGCGGGTTGCTACCACGCCAACCATATGCTTTAAATCCCCTGCAGCCTTTGTGGTGCACATCTGAAAAACCCACACCTGCCACTATACCTTTCTCTCTTGAACCCAGACAAGCCACTGCCACATGAAAAAAAAACGCAAAACAAACTTAGTTCAGAAACAATATTAACTCAATCTCTGGGCCCGACAACTAGAACCTAATCTTGTAAGCCTTATTAAAATTTGATTCCTCAGTCCATTCCTTCTACTGTGGTAGACCCGTACCACTTCTGTCTTGGGGAGGAGCCCACTTCCTGATACTTTGTAGAGAACTGGCAGCAGCAGGGCATTAGAGATCCGGCAGCAGTAAGGCATTTGCAGCAGCAGGGCATTTTAGAATCAGCACTGTGCAAGGCATTCCACACTTGCTAAGTCTGCCACAGGAAAGACCACATCTCCTCATACTTCCTGGAGAACCAGTTGTATGCAGGTCATTTGAGAGAAAGGGAATCCCAGGAGTACAGATACACAGGCCTGCAGGATAGAGAAGTTAGTCAGAGTAAGCAAGACCAGCCGACACCAGAGATAACTAGATGGCCAAAGGCAAGAGCAAGAACATTACCAACAGAAACCAATGTAACATGGCACCAATAGAACCCAGTTCTCCCATTTCTCCCATAACAGCAAATCCTGGATACTCCATCACATCGGAAAAGCAAGAGCTGGATTTAAAACCACATCTCATGATGCTGAGGGAGGACTTCAAGAAGGACATAAATAACTCCCTTAAAGGAATACAGGAGAACATGGATCAACAGGTAGAAGCCCTTAAAGAGAAAACACAAAAATCACTTAAAGAAATACGGGAGAACATGGGTCAACAGGTAGAACCCCTTAAAGAGGCAACAAAAAAATCCCATAGGGAATTATGAGAGAACATGGGACAACATGCAGAAGCCCTTAAAGGGCAATCACAAAAATCCCTAAAAGACACACAGGAGAACATGGGTCAAAAGGTAGAAGCCGTTAAAGAGGAAACACAAAAATTCCTTAAAGAATTTCAGGAAAAAACAAACAAACAAGTGAAGGAACTGAACAAAACTATCCAGGATCTACAAATGGAAGTAGAAACAATAAAGAAATCACAAAGTGAGATGTCTCTGGATAGAAAACCTTGGGAAAAATTCAGTAGTCATAGATGCAAGCATCAACAATGGAATTCAAGAGATAGAAGAAAGAATCTCGGATGCTGAAGATTCCATAGAAAACATTGACACAACAGTCAAAGAAAATGCAAAATTCAAAAAGCTTGTAACCCAAAACATCCAGGAAATCCAGGACACAATGAGAAGACCAAACCTAAGGATTGTAGGTATACAAGAGAACAAGGATTTACAACTTAAAGGGACAGTAAATATCTTCAACAAAATTATAGAAGAAAATGTCCCTAACCTAAAGAAAGAGATGCCCATGAACATACAAGAAGCCTACAGAACTCCAAACAGACTGGACCAGACCAGAAAGTCCTCCTGGCACATAATAATGAAAAAACCAAATGCACTAAACAAAGAAAGAATATTTAAAGCAGTAAGGGAAAAAGGTCAAGTAACATATAAAGGCAGACCTAACAGAATTACACCAAACTTCTCACCAGAGACTATGAAAGCCAGAAGATCCTGGGCAGATGTCATACAGTGTAGAGAGTCATACTGAAGTCCCTTATAGTCTGACAGCTATCATTCAGCTGCCTGCATTTTTCTTCCACTCCATGTTCTGAGCAGAGGATCTCCAGACCCCAGTGAGCTACAACTCCCCCCCCCCAACCTGGCAGAGCTGGCAGAGCTCAGGAAGCAAGCCTTTTGTCACACCTCAGCCTCCTGCAGAGCAACAGACCCTATGGGATCAACATCCTCTGAGGAACAGTGGAGCAGAGGCCCCGCAGAGAAGAACTGAGAAGACTCTGCAACCCTGGGAGGGAGGGTCACACCCACAAAACATATATTGTTGCTCTTTATTCCCAAGTAAAGAGAGATTTTGTACAGCCGTGCATTGTCTCTGTGTGTTTTCTTTCTCTCAACCCTCGTTGTTTCACTTCCCAGCTCTCGAAAATCCACTCATGTGCAACTCCTGGGAGGTTTCAATACAGACCCTAAGAGAGCATAAATGTCAGCCCAGACTCCTATACCCAGCAAAACTTTCAATTACCATAGACGGAGAAAACAAGACATTCCATGACAAAAGCAAATTTACACAATATCTTTCCAGAAATCCAGCTCTACAAAGGATAATGGATGGAAAATACCAACACAAGATGGGAAACCAATAGAAGATAGCTACACAAACAGGACTTCACCTTTAACCAAGAAGATAACAGTAAGCAACAATCACTATTCCTTAATATCCCTTAATATCAATGGTCTCAATTCCCCTATAAAAAAAGACATAGAATAACAGACCGGATATGTTAAAAAGGACCCAACATTTTGCTGCATACAAGAAACCCACCTCAGCAACAAAGGCAGTCACTATTTCAGAGTCAAAATTTGGAAAACAATTTTTCAAGCAAATAGTTCTAAGAAACAAGTGAAAGTGGCCATTCTTGTACTGAATAAAATTGACTTTCAACCAAAAGTTGTCAAAAAAGATAAGGAGGGATACTTCATACTGGTCAAAGAAAAAGTCTACCATGATGAACTCTCAATTCTGAACATCTATGCTCTGAACACAATGGCACCTACATTCATAAAAGAAACTTTACTAAAGCTCAAAGCACACATTTCAGCCACACAATAATAATGGGAGACTTCAACACCCCAATCTCAACAATGGACAAATCATGGAAACAGAAACTAAACAGAGACACAGGGAAACTAACTGAAGTTATGGACCAAATGGATCTAACAGATATTTATAGAACATTCCACCCTAAAGCAAAAGAATATACCTTCTTCTCAATACCTTATGGTACCTTCTCCAAAACTGACCATATAACTGGTCACAAAATGGGCCTCAACAGATACAGAAATATTAAAATTATTCCATGTACATTTTCAGATCACCATGGCCTAAGGTTGGTCTTAAGCTCAAACAAAAACAATGGAAAACACACATACACGTGGGCTTGGAACAATGTTCTTCTCAATGATAGCTTGGTCAAGGAAGAAATAAAGATATTAAAGACTTTTTAGAATTTAATGAAAATGAAGACACATCATACCAAAACTTATGGGACACAATGAAAGCAGTGCTAAGAGGAAAACTCGTAACTCTGAGTGCCTCCAAAAAGAAAATGGAGAGAGCTTACACTAACAGCTTGACACTGCACTTGAAAGCTCTAGAACTAAAAGAAGCAATTACACCCAAGAGGAGTAGACAGCAGGAAATAATCAAACTCAGGGCTGAAATCAACCAAATAGAAACAAAAAGAACTACACAAAGAATCAACAAAACCAGGAGCTGGTTCTTTGAGAAAAATCAACAAGATAGATAAACCCTTAGCCAGACTAACCAGAGGGCACAGAGGCACTACCCAAATTAATAAAATCAGAAATGAAAAGGGAGACATAACAACAGAAACTGTGGAAATTCAAAAATCATCAGATCCTACAACAAGAGTTTATACTCAACAAAGTTTGAAAATCTGGGAGAAATGGACAACTTTCTAGATACATACCAGGTGCCAAAGTTAAAACAGAACCAGATAAACCATCTAAATAGTCCCATAAGTCCTGAGGAAATAGAAGCAGTCATTAATAGTCTCCCAAGCAAAAAAAAAAAAAAAAAAGTCCAGGATCTGATGGGTTTAGTGGGGAATTCTATCAGATCTTCAAAGGAGAGCTAACACCAATACTCTTCAAACTATTCCATGAAATAGAAACTCAAGGAACACTACCCAACTCATTCTATGTAGCCACAATAACGCTTTTACCTAAACCAAACAAAGACCAAACAAGGAAGAAGAACTTCAGACCAATCTCTCTCATAAATATTGATGCAAAAATACTGAACAAAATTCTTGTCAACCGAATCCAAGAATGCATCAAAACTATAATTCACCATGGTCAGGTAGGCTTCATCCCAGGGAGGCAGGGATGGTTCAATATATGGAAATCCATCAATGTAATCCACTACATAAACAAACTCAGAGAAAAAAAACCACATGGTCATTTCATTAGATGCTGAAAAGACTTTTGACAAAATCCAGTATCCCTTCATGACAAAAGTCTTGGAGAGATCGGGATTCCAAGGCCCATACCTAAACATAGTGAAAGCAATATACTACAAACCGGTAGCCAACATCAAATTAGACGGAGAGAAACTTGAAACAACCCCACTAAAATCAGGGACCAGACAAGGCTGTCCACTCTCTCCCTATCTATTCAATATAGTACTTGAAGTCCTAGCCAGAGCAATCAGACAACAAAAGGAGGTCAAAGGTATTCAAATTGGAAAAGAAGAAGTCAAAATATCACTATTTGCAGATGATATGATCGTATACTTAAGCCACCCCAAAACTTCCACCAGAGAACTCCTAAAGCTGACAAAACAACTTCAGCAAAGTGGCTGGATATAAAATTAACTCAAGCAAATCAGTAGTCTTCCTCTACTCAAAAGATAAACAAGCTGAGAAAGAAATTAGGGAAATGACACCCTTCAAAGTAGTCCCATATAATATTTCATACCTTGGTGTGACCCTAACAAAGCAAGTGAAAGATCTGTATGACAAGAATTTCAAGCCTCTGAAGAAAGTAATCGAAGAAGATCTTAGTAAATGGAAAGATCTCATATGTTCCTGGATTGGCAGGATCAATATAGTAAAAATGGCCATCTTGCCGAAAGCAATCTACAGATTCAATGCAATCCCCATCAAAATCCCAACTCAATTCTTCATAGACATAGAAGGAGCAATTTCCAAATTCATCTGGAATAACAAAAGGCCCAGGATAGCAAATACTATTCTCCACAACAAAAGATCTTCTGGGTGGAATCACCATTCCTGACCTCAAGCTCTACTACAGAGCAATAGTGATAAAAACTGGTATTGGTATGGAGACAGGCAGGAAGATCAATGGAATAGAATTGAAGACCCAGAAAAGAACCCACACTCCTATGGTCACTTGATCTTTGACAAAGGAGCTAAAAACATCCAGTGGAAAAAAGACAGCATTTTTTAACAAATGGTGCTGGATCAACTGGAGGTCAGCAGGCAGAAAAATGCAAATTGACCCATTCTTATCTACTTGTACAAAACTCAAGTCCAAGTGGATCAAGGACCTACATATAAAACCAAACACACTGAAGCTTATAGAGGAGAAAGTGGGGAAGAATCTTGAACACATGGGCACAGGGGAAAAGTTCCTGAACAGAACACCAATGGCTTATGCTCTAAGAACAAGAATAGACAAATGAGACCTCATAAAATTGCAAAGCTTCTGTAAGGTAAAGGATATGGTCAATAAGACAAAACAGTAACCAACAAATTGGGAGAAGATCTTTACCAGTCCTACATCTGATAGAGGGCTAATATCCAATGTATACAAAGAACTCAAGAAGTTAGTCTCCAGAAAGTCAAATAACCCTATTAAACAGAGCTAAACAGGGAATTCTCAACTGAGGAAACTCGAATGGCTCTAAAGCACCTAAAGAAATGTTCAACATCTTTAGTTATCAAGGAAATGCAAATCAAAATAACACTGAGATTCAACCTCACACTGGTCAGAATGGCTAAGATGAAAAACTCATGGGACAGCAGATGCTGGAGAGGATGTGGGGAAAGAGGAACACTCCTCCATTGTTGGTGGGATTGCAAACTGGTAAAACCACTCTGGAAATCAGTTTGGTGATTCCTTAGAAAATTAGACATTGTACTACCTGAGGACCCAGCTATACAACTTCTGGGCATATAACCAGAAGATGCTCCTACATATAATAAGGACACATGCTCCACTATGTTCATAGCAGCCTTATTTATAATAGCCAGAACCTGGAAAGAACCCAGATGTCCTTCAACAGAGGAATGGATACAGAAACTCTGGTATATATACACAATGGAGTACTATTCAGCTATTAAAAGTGAAAGTTTCATCCTGAGCGAGGTAACCCAATCACAAAAGAACACACATGGTATGCACTCACTGATAAGTGGATGTTAGTCAAAACCTCAAAATAAACAAGTTACAATTCACCCAGCACAGGAAGCTAATGAAGAAGGAGGACTTAAGTGAGAGTGCTTTAGTTTCTCTGAGAAAGGGAACAAAATACACACAGGAGCAATTATGGAGACAAAGTGTGGAACAGACCCTGAAGGAAAGGCCACCCAGAGACTGCCCTTCCTGGGGATTCATCCTATAAACAGTCGCCAAACCCCAACACTACTATGGCCAACAAAAGTGCATACCAAAAGGAGCACGCCATGGTTGTCTCCGGAGGGGCCCTGTCAGAGCTTTACACATACAGAGGCAGACGCTAGCAGCCAACCATTGGACTGGGCATGGGATCCCCCAACGGAGGAGTTGGAGGGTGGTCTGGAGGAGCTGAGGGGGTTTTACAGCCCCATGGGAAGAACAATGATGTCGGCCACCCAGACGCCCCAGGACTCCCAGGGACTAAACCATCAACCAAGGGGTGCACATGGTTCCAGCCAAAAATGTGGCAGAGGAATGCCTTGTTGGGCATCAGTGGGAGGAGTGGTCCTTGTGGTCCTGGTCCTGTGAAGGCTCAATAGATGCCCCAACAAAGGGAAATCAAGGGGGTGGGGGGAGGTGGGAGTGGCTCAGGTGGAGGGGCATGTACCCGGAGGCTGGTGGGAGGACGGGTTGGGGGTTTCGGGGAGGGGGAAACCAGGTAAGGTTTTACCATTTGAAATGTAAATGAAGAATATATTCAATAACATATATATATGTATGTACACACACACACACACACACACACACACACATATGTACACACACATAACATCTGATTCCTCCGGTGGTGGATCTAGCATGATACCAGGAAACTCTAGCAGCTGCATCTTACCCCTCTGCTGTCCCGGTTCCAAAAGGAACTCTCTCCTGTTTCCTCTCTTCCTCTGTCCAACCCAGAAGTCCTGCATACTCACCCAGTGATTGATTCCTTTATTCATTAGGAGATTGGTTCATAAGAACAGCACCAGGTCCATCCACAACAGTTTAGTATTAAAGTATATTTAAATTTTTTTAAAAAAATAGATTTGACTCTTTTTTTTTTTAATTTAATTTTATTTTATTTTTTTAATTTACATTCCAAATCACTTCCCCTTTCCTGTTTCCTCCCTCCCCGAAGGTCCCATAAGCCCCCTTCCCTCCCTCTTTTCTCCGTTCAACCCCCTCTCATTACTCTGTCCTGGCGTTCCCCTACATCCAGTCTTTCCAGGACCAGGGGTCTCTCCTTCCATCTTTTTAGAAATCTATTGATATGCTGATTGTGTCTAGGGTATTCTGAGATTCTGGGTCAATATCCCCTTATCAGTGACTTCATACCATGTGTGATCTTTTGTGATTGGGTTACCTCACTAAGGATGATATTTTCAAGTTCTGACCATTTGCCTAGGAATTTCGTGAATTCATTGTTTTTAATTGCAGAGTAGTATTCCATTGTGTAAATATACCACATCTTCTGAATCCATTCCTCCGTTGAGGGACATCTGGGTTCTTTCCAGCTTCTGGCTATTATAAATAAGGCTGCTATGAATATAGTGGAGCATGTGTCCTTATTGCATGCAGGTAAAGTCTCTGGGTATATGCCCAGGAGTGGTATAGCCGGATCCTCCGGAAGTGTCATGCCCAGTTTTCTGAGGAGCCGCCAGACTGCTTTCCAGAGTGGTTGTACCAGCCTGCAATTCCACCAGCAGTGGAGGAGTGTTCCTCTTTCTCCACATCCTCGCCAACAACTGCTGTCTCCTGTGTTTTTGATCTTAGCCATCCTGACTGGTGTGAGATGGAATCTCAGGGTTGTTTTGATTTGCATTTCCCTAATGACTAAGGATGATGAACATCTCTTTAGGTGCTTCTCAGCCATTAGATATTCTTCAGGTGAGAACTCTTTGTGGAGCTCTGTACCCCATTTTTTAATAGGGTTACTTGCCTCTCTGGAGTTTAACTTCTTGAGTTCTTTGTATATCTTGGATATTAGCCCTCTGTCGGATGTAAGGTTGGTAAAGATCATTTCCCAGTTAGTTGGTTGCCGCTTTGTCTTTTTGACGGTGTCTTTTGCCTTGCAAAAACTTTGTAATTTAATGAGGTCCCATTTGTCTATTCTTGATCTTAGAGTATAAGCTATTGGAGTTCTGTTCAGGAAATTCTCCCCTGTGCCCATATGTTCAAGGTTCTTCCCTAGTTTCCCTTCTATTAGTTTCAGTGTGTCTGGTTTTATGTGGAGATCTTTGATCCACTTAGAATTGAGCTTAGTGCAAGGAGATAAGGATGGGTCAATTTGCATTCTTCTGCATGTTGACCTCCAGCTGAGCCAGCACCATTTGTTGAAAAGGCTATCTTTTTTCCACTGGATGGTTTTAGCTCCTTTGTCAAAGATCAAGTGACCATAGGAGTGTGGATTCATTTCTGGGTCTTCAATTCTGTTCCATTGATCTACATGTCTGTTACTGTACCAATACCATGCAGTTTTTAACACTATTGCTCTGTAGTACAGCTTGAGGTCCGGGATACTGATTCCCCCAGAGGTTCTTTTACTCTTGAGAATAGTTTTAGCTATTCTGGGTTTTCTGTTATTCCAGATGAATTTTTGAATTGCTCTTTCTAACTCTATGAAGAATTGAGTTGGGATTTTGATGGGGATTGCATTGAATCTGTGTATTACTTTTGGTAAGATGCTCATTTTTACTATATTAATCCTGCCAATCCATGAGCATGGCAGATTTTTCCATCTTCCGAGGTCTTCTTCAATTTCTTTCTTCAGAGACTTGAAGTTCTTGTCATACAGATCTTTCACTTGTTTGGCTAGCGTCACGCCAAGATACTTAATATGGTTTGTGGCTATCGTAAAGGGTATTATTTCTCTTACTTCTTTCTCAGCCTGCTTATCCTTTGAGTATAGGAAGGCTTCTGACTTGCTTGAGTTGATTTTATATCCGGCCACTTTGCTGAAGTCGTTTATCAGCTGTAGGAGTTCTCTGGTGGAGTTCTTTGGGTCGCTTATGTATACTATCATATCGTCTGCAAATAGTGATAGTTTGACTTCTTCCTTTCCAATTTGTATCCCTTTGACCTCTTTTTCTTGTCTAATTGCTCTAGCTAGAACTTCAAGTACTATATTGAAAAGATATGGAGAGAGAGGGCAGCCTTGTCTAGTCCCTGATTTTAGTGGGATTGCTTCAAGTTTCTCTCCGTTTAGATTGATGCTGGCTACTGGTTTGCTGTAAATTGCTTTTACTATGTTTAGATATGGGCCTTGAATTCCTGATCTTTCCAAGACCTTTAGCATGAAAGGATGCTGAATTTTGTCAAATGCTTTCTCAGCATCTAATGAGATGACCATGTGGTTTTTTTTTCTTTGAGATTGTTTATGTAGTGGATTACATTGATGGATTTCCTTATATTGAACCATCCCTGCATCCCTGGGATGAAGCCTACTTGATCGTGGTGAATGATCGTTTTGATGTGTTCTTGGATTCGGTTGGCAAGAATTTTATTGAGTATTTTTGCATCGATATTCATAAGAGAGATTGGCCTGAGATTCTCTTTCTTTGTCGGATCTTTGTGTGCTTTTGGTATTAGTGTAATTGTGGCTTCATAGAACGAGTTGGGTAGTGTTCCTTCTGTTTCTATTTTGTGGAACAGTTTGAAGAGTATTGGTGTTAGGTCTTCTTTGAAGGTCTGATAGAATTCTGCACTAAAACCATCTGGACCTGTGCTTTTTTTGGTTGGAAGACTTCCAATGACAACTTCTATTTCTTCAGGGGTTATAGGACGGTTTAGATGGTCTATTTGATCCTGATTTAATTTTGGTACTTGGTATTTGTCAAGGAAATTGTCCATTTCCTCAAGATTTTCTAGTTGTGTTGAATACAGGTTTTTGTAGTAGGATCTGATGATTTTTTGAATTTCCTCAGTTTCTGTTGTTATCTCTCCCTTTTCGTTTCTGATTTTATTAATTTGGATACTATCTCTGTGCCCTCTGGTTAGTCTGGCTAAGGGCTTATCTATCTTGTTGATTTTCTCAAAGAACCAACTCCTCGTTTTGTTGATTCTTTGTATGGTTTTATTTGTTTCTACTTGATTGATTTCAGCCCTGAGTTTGATGATTTCCTGCCTTCTACTCCTCTTTGGTGTATTTGCTTCTTTTTGTTCCAGGGCTTTCAGGTGTGCCATTAAGCTGTTAGTGTATGCTGTCTCCCGTTTCTTTTTGGCGGCACTCAGGGCTATGAATTTTCCTCTTAGCACTGCTTTCATTGTGTCCCATAAGTTAGGGTATGTTGTGCCTTCATTTTCATTAACTTTCAAAAAGTCTTTGATTTCTTTCTTTATTTCCACCTTGACCAAGTTATCATTGAGTAGAGCATTGTTCAGCCTCCATGTGTACGTGGGTTTTCTTTTGTTTTTGTTGCCATTGAAGACCACCCTTATTCCATAGTGATCTGATAGGAGGCATGGGATTATTTCTATCTTCTTGTATCTGTTGAGGTCTGATTTGTGACCAATTATATGGTCAATTTTGGAGAAGGTACCATGAGGAGCTGAGAAGAAGGTGTATTCTTTAGCTCTAGGATGAAATGTTCTATATATATCAGTTAGTTCCATTTGGTCCAAGGCTTCAATTAGATTCACTGTGTCCCTGTTTAGTTTCTGCTTTCCTGAACGATCCATTTCAGAGAGCGGGGTGTTGAAGTCACCCACTATTATTGTGTGCGGTGCGATGTGTGCTTTGAGTTTTAGTAAAGTTTCTTTTACGAATGAGGGTGCCCTTGCATTTGGAGCATAGATATTCAGGATTGAGAGTTCTTGATGGTGGATTTTTCCCTTGATCAGTATGTAGTGTCCTTCTGTGTCTTTTTTGATGACTTTGGGTTGAAAATCAATTTTATCCGATATTAGGATGGCTACTCCACCTCGTTTCTTGGGGCCATTTGCTTGTAAAATTGTTTTCCAGCCTTTTACTCTGAGGTAGTGTTTGTCTTTGACACTGAGGTGCGTTTCCTGCATGCAGCAAAATGCTGGGTCCTGTTTACGTATCCAGTCTGCTAGTCTATGTCTTTTAATTGGGGAATTGAGACCATTGATATTAAGAGAGATTAAGGCATAGTGATTATTGCCATCTGCCATTCTTGACGCTATCTTTATGTTTGAGTGGTTATCTACTTTTGGGTTTGATTCAAGAAGGTTATTATCTCATTTTTTCCAGGGTGTTGTTTCTCTCCCTGTATTGGAGGTTTCCACCTATTATCCGTTGCAGGGCTGGATTTGTGGAAAGATATTGTGAAAATTTGGTTTTATCATGGAATATCTTGGTCTCTCCATCTATGGTGATTGAGAGTTTTGCTGGGTATAGTAGTCTAGGCTGGCATTTGTGCTGTCTTAGTGTCTGCATGAGATCTGCCCAGGATCTTCTGGCTTTCATAGTCTCTGGTGAGAAGTCTGATGTGATTCGGATAGGTCTTCCTTTGTATGTTACTTGGCCCTTTTCTCTTACTGCATTTAGTATTCTTTCTTTGTTTAGAACATTCGGTGTTTTGATTATTATGTGACGGGAGGTATTTCTGTTCTGGTCCAGTCTGTTTGGAGTTCTGTAGGCTTCTTGTATGTTCATCGGCATCTCTCTCTTTAAGTTAGGGAAGTTTTCCTCCATAATTTTGTTGAAGATGTTTACTGGCCCTTTAAGTTGCAAATCTTCACTCTCATCTATACCTATAATCCTTAGGTTTGGTCTTCTCATTGTGTCCTGGATTTCCTGGATGTTTTGGGTTACGCGTTTTTTGCATTTTGCATTTTCTTTGACTGTTGAGTCGATGCTTTCTATGGAATCTTCAGCACCTGAGATTCTTTCTTCCATCTCTTGTATTCTATTGTTGATGTTTGCATCTATGACTCCTGATTTCTTCCCAAGGTTTTCTATCTCCAAAGTTGTCTCCCTTTGTGATTTCTTAGTTGTTTCTACTTCCTTTTTTAGTTCCTGGATGGATTTGCTGAGATCCTTCACTTGTTTGTTTGTATTTTCCTGTATTTCTTTAAGGTATTTTTGCATTACCTCTTTCAGGATTTCTTCCTGATGACCCACGTTCTCCTGCATTTCTCTGAGCGATTTTTGTGTTTCCTCCTCATGGGATTCCATCTGTTGATCCATCGTCTCCTGCATTTCTTTAAGCAGTTCTCGTGTTTCCTTTGTAAGGGCATCTAACCGTTGATTCATTTCTTTAAGCAATTTTTGTGTTGCCTCCTTATGGGCATCCGTCTGTTGACCCATATTCTTCTGCATTTCTTTATGCAAATTTTGTGATTCCTTTGTGAGTGCATCTACCCGTTGATTCATCTCGTTAAGCGATTTTTGTGTTGTCTCCTTGTGCGCCTCCATCTTTTGATCCATGTTCTCCCGCATTTCTCTAAGCGATTTTTGTGTTTCCTTTGTAAGGGCTTCTAACCGTTGATTCATGGTCTCCTGTAACTCTTTATGAGATTTATTTGTGTCCTTCTTGTGATCCTCTAATAGCATCATGAGAAGTGATTTTAAATCCAGATCTTGTCTTTCGGGTGTGGTGGGGTATCCAGGACTTGCTGCTGTTGGAGAGTTGGGTTCGGATGGTCCCACATTACTTTGATTACTGTTAGTAACATTCCTACGTTTGCCTTTTGCCATCTGGATACCTCTGGTGTTAGTTGGTCCTGCTGCCACTGGCTGTTGGTTGGACCTCCTGTGAGCCTGCAAAGCTATTTCTGCCCCCCCTGGATTACCAGGATTCCCCTGGCACCGATTTCTGGGGCCTGCCTGCTCCTGAGTGACTTTGGAGCCCTAATGTGCTTTGCCCCAAGTGATCTTATATTGGGGAGGCCTTGCACATCTAAAGGCTCAGCCTAGTGGATTCCTGGAGCAGAGGTCGCCAAAGGGAGGCTGGCAGGCTCCTGCCCTGTGCAGGGGTGTGTGATCTCTCCTGGGGGGGGGGAGGGGGCGTCCCTCTGCCAGGCAGAAGTCCCACAGCAGATCTGGCGCGCTGGTCACTGCAGATCAGCCCAGCACCTGGGAGCAGGTTACACACAAGCTGCCTGAACCCGAAGCGATATTATGCCTGTCTGTCTCTGAGCCTGGCGGTCCCAACTACCTGGTCACTGGAGCAAAGATGGCGGAGGGCAGTCTCCGTGGCGCTGCTCACCCTGTGGTCACGATGGCCCGCCGATCTGGCACCCAGACGACCACAGCGCCAACCCGCCCTCGGGCACAGACGGAAGCCCCAACAGGCCGTGTCCCAAGTGATGTTATATCGGGGGGAGAGCCTGGGTACCGGTCTCTCCAGCGCAGTCCGAGGGAACAGAGGTCGCGGAAGGGAAGCTGGCAGGCTCCCTCCCTGCGCGGGGTCCCTCCACCAGGCAGAAGGTCCCACCGCGGAACTGGCGCGCTGGTTACTGCAGATCAGCCCAGCACCTGGGAGCAGGTTACACACAAGCTGCCCTGTGGTCACGATGGCCCGCCGATCTGGCACCCAGACGACCACAGCGCCAACCCCTAGATTTGACTCTTATAGCAGCAGTTGGCTTCACCACTTTGGCTTTTGGTGGGTTGCCTGTGGGCACCCACCCAGGAGCAATCTAGATTCACAAATGAAAGATACACACACACACACACACACACACACACACACTCACACCAGTTAATTTTGACATGCCATGACTAACTCAAAGGTTGTCCACTCCTAAACCTTCCCCTGCTAAACTCCTGAGACTCCTAAACTTTTCCCCAGGCCCCATCAAGGAAGTGACCAGTGGCCACTTCCCTGAATTTTTACATGGCTGCTTGACTTTTTTTCCTACAGCTCTTACAGCCTTTTCCCCCAAGTCAAGAAGATTCTCCTCTCTCTCTTCCAGTCCCTAGCCCAAGCAAATCTCCAGGTCCCACCTCAGTCTACTGGGGCCAGCCATTGGTTATACAGCAATTCTTTATTGCCAATCAAATCCAGCTAGGGGCAGAGACTCTCAGCTTCTGGGAACGCAGCCTTTTGGGAGCCAAATTGAATTAAGACAGCATTAGAACCAATCCTTAACAGATTCTGGTCATGGTGGTTTATACCTGCAATCCTAGCATTTGAGAGGGTGAGGAAGGAGGGTTGATATAAGTTTGAGGCTAGAGTGTCCGACATAACAAGTCATCACCCTCCCTCACCATTTTGTCTCTTAGATATTGTATTTCATAAAGGGACAACAAAGCAGGTGGGACATGAGACTTGACAGGGATAGCAACAGTCTTGGCAAACATATTAATATAAGAATCTCCTTTTTATAACCTGGTGTGATAGAGAAGCTGAGGTTTTGACCAAGAGACAGGAACAGTTGAAGGCTGAGCTTGCAAGCTTTAGGGTTCCATCTGTACATGTTGCAGCTCTGAAGGGAAAGGCTTCCCTACAGAAGGTCTGTTCCAGCTGCTGGGAACGTTTTCGAAAGTTTCCCCAATGCAACTCTGATCTGGTGGTGGTGGTGGGAGTTTCCCCAGCAGAAGTGTTACAGCTCTGCTCCCAGAGGTATCCTGGGAGCCAAGGAATGCAACAAAATCACACCAAACAACAAACCTCACGCAGAAGCTTTATTGGCAAGGAAAAAATCAGGAGAGTGGCTGCCTCTGCTGAGGCAGCAGAGAACTGGGCAAAATGCATGGTTAGAGGTTGAGGGACTTTCCCACCACTTGAGTTGGCATCAATACTCAACAACATCCATAACTAATAGTATTTTATAGGACTTTACTTGGATGTGGATTAAGAAAAGATGCCGATTTCAAAATAGTCAAAGTAGAGAATTTTGAATATAATCTACACAAAATAATGATGAACATATGGAGAGCCAGTGAGTTTTCTTGGGATTACTTACAGGAATGTGGGTGAGAGGTTATTGACAGGAGCAGAAATGACTCAAAGACAAATCACCAACATGAATGACAGCTCACAAAGCTGCTAACCTGGAGCACAATGAACAGCCTGTGAACAGCTCAACAGGTTGGAGAGTATCCTTTCCAAGAGATTCAGTTGATCTAAACCTCCTTAAGAGGCTGGTCTGATCTCAGAGTCTTCTTTGCAGCTTGTCTTTTCTAAGAGTTGTTCTCAGCAGTTTTTATTGCTTATTCTTGGAGGGAGGAGCCTAGAGAATCTAATCACTTTGAGAGACTTCCTGAAGCTGTTTTGAGTTGTTAACTTTTTGGCTTACATTTTCCCTGCAGGATGGAATTTTTCAAGCCAAAGGAAACTGCTATAGAACAATTTGTCCTCCTTCACCTCTCCCTAATTAAACACCCTCTCATTTTTTCCACTTTTCCCTTCATAGCATCTGTATTCTACCATCTCCTTCTCTAAAGACCTTTCTGAACTCCTTCTTAGTGGTCTCTTGACTTTTCTGTTTGTGATTGTTTGTTTTTGCTGTTACTCTACATTGTATACTCCCATCTAAAGGTTTAGAGCTGGAAATCACAGATGATAGAGAATACAAGTCATTTGTCTTTCTGAATCTGGGTTATCTTGTTCAACTTAATATTTTCTAGATCCATAAATTTACCTGCAAATTTCATGATTTTCTTTTCTCTATAGCTGAGTAGTATTCTATTGTGTATATGTGCCAACATTTTTGTTACCCATTCATCACTATAAGAACATTTAGGTTGTTTTCATTTCCTAGCTATTGTTAATGTAATGGCAATGAATGCAGTCAAGCAAAGTCTCTATAGAGTAGTATGTTGAGTCTTTTGAGCATATGGCAAAAAGTGATATACCCAGGTCTTATGGTAGATCTACATCCTGTGTAGTTTTATGTTAACTTGACACAACTAAAGTCATCAGGAAAGAGAGATCCTCAATTGAGAAAATGCCTCCATAAAATTGGGCTGTAGGCAAGCCTTAATTAGTGATTAATTAGCCTTAATTAGAGATTTATAGAAAGAGACCAGCCCATGGTGTGTGATTCCATCTCTGAGCTAGTACCCTGGTCCTGGGTACTGTAAGAAAGCAGGGTGAACAAGGAATGAGAAGCAAGCCAGTCAGCAGCATTCCTCCATGGCCTCTGTGTCAGCTCCTGCTTCCAGTCCCTGCCCTGCCTGAGTTCCTGTCCTGCCTTCCTTTGATAATAAACAAGGATATGGAAGCATCAGTCCAATAAAACATTTGTTCCTTAGTTGCTTTTTGGTCATGGGGTGTATCACAGCAATAGAAACTCTAGCCGAGTCCAATGATTTTTACCTTGTTAGTGATTTTCCACACTAATTTCCATGGTGGATGCATATGTTTGCAAATCGATCAAAAGTAAATAAAGGTACTTTCCCCTAATCCTTGCTGGCATTTATTGTCAGTTATTTTCATGTTCTTGGCTATTCTGACTGGGATAAGAAAAATCTCAAAGTAAAAATCTGTATTTCCAAAATTGTTACAGATGTTGAACACTTTTTGAGATATTTATAATCTGTTAGTATTTCTTCTTTTGAGCACCCTTTTGAAGTGGAAATTTATGGTTTCTTTGGAGACTCAGTTGTGTCATGTGATGTTTCTCTGGAAACTGTCTTATGAGAGGATGTTTTTGCTGAGGACAGACAAGTGCTATTTTTCAGGAAACAGCCTGGAAAAAAGGAATGTGAAGTTTTGCTAGAGGGAACACTTGATCTTTCACATAATGTTTGAAAAGGGTATAAATATAACCCAACAGATGGTGGATGACACTGTTTATTATTGGTTTGCCTTGTCACACTTTGCTGGTCTTTGTTGGGCTTTGCTGATGCTGCTCTTTTGCTGAAGATTCTGTGACATTGGTTTGCCTTGCCTTGCCAGTGAAGACACTGATAACCATTTGTCATGAGTTTGTGACATCTTAGAAATGTAACAAAGAACTTCTGGTGGTTGCTTCCTTGGGCACAGGCCAATTGGTAGAACTTCCTGGTTTCTTCTGGATAGAACTGCTGTTGCTGATTTGCAAACGGTATTTGTGAGTAGATCAGGCTACTGCTGCTGAATCCTGTGAACTGAACTGCTGATATCCTGACAATATGGATTGGAGGTCTATATTGGTCTACATCCTCTTTTGCTCTATTCAGGTCTACATCCTCCTTTGCCCTATTAACCCTTCCTTTCCACTACCTGTGAGGGATGGTGGGTTGAAGGGAGGTTAAAGAATTTAAGTACACTTATTAAGCTAGGTTTTGAAAAATTTAAGCATACACTCTTTGTTCAGAACCTTTGTTTCTTTGTTCAAGAATGTACTACATTTTTGAAACAGAGTCATACCTTTTCTTGACTCTTTGTTTTATAAGTTCTTTATATATTTTATATATTATATATTAATATTTTATATATTAATATTCTATCACTTGTATAGTTAACAAAGATTCTCTCTCACTCTGTGGCCATTCTCTCACTTGATTGACTCTTTCTTTTGCTTTTTTGTTTTTATGAGGTTCCAGTTCTCAAGGGTTGACCTTGTTTCCTAGGCAAATGGATTCCTATTCAGAAAAATATCTCCCTAAACTTATATTGTGTAGGGTACTGCCTATGTTTCCTTCTAACTATTTCAGTGCTTCAGGATTTACATTGAGATCTTTGATCAATTCAGAGCTGATTTTTGTGTAGGGTCATAGATATGGGTCTAATTTCATTCTTCTATATGTGGGCATCCAGTTTTCCCAGCACCATTTGTTGAAGATGCTGCCTTTTTTCCAGTATGTATTTTTGGCATTTTTGTCTGATATTAGTTGTAACTGTGTTGAGGGCTTTTATTTGGTTCTTAACCAGGGAAGTGAAACACTTCTCTTATGAAATCTTTACATCCTTGAAGAAAAAGATTGAGGAAGACATCAGAAGATGAAAAGACTAGAAAATGGAAAGACTGTCCATGCTGATGGATTGGTAGAATTCATATTGCAAAGATGAACAATGCAATCCCAATAAAATTCCCCACAACTACTTCAGAAAAATAGGAAAATAATCTAAGATTCATATTGAACCAGAAACAAACAAACAAACAAACTGGATAGCCAAAGCAATCTTGAAGAAAAATAGGACAGTGCTGGAGAGATTACCCACACAGGAGTTCAAGCTATACTCCAGGGCTGTAGTAACAAAAACAACATTGTACTGGCACAAAACAGACATGTGGATCAATGGAACAAAATAGTGTGTTTTAAAAGTTTATCCTTA
This sequence comes from Tokudaia tokunoshimensis, assembly GCA_036184795.1. Classification (NCBI taxonomy): domain Eukaryota; kingdom Metazoa; phylum Chordata; class Mammalia; order Rodentia; family Muridae; genus Tokudaia; species Tokudaia tokunoshimensis. Next base: position 1,952,308 of record BTHU01000015.1, on the reverse strand, counting down.
CCATTCTCCGAATTTTATTGGTATCTGTTGTATTATCTCCTTTTTCATCTCTAATTTCTTTTTAAATTTTTTCTCCTTTTATTGTAAAATTGGCTAAGGGTTTGTCAATCTTGCTTAACTTTTTAAAAATCTTTGGTTGTTTGTATCTATTGACTTGCTTTGTTCTTGTTTTTCCAATACATTAAGGTGCACCATAAGGCTATTTATGGTGTTATTTATCTGATCCTTTTCTATAGGTACTTAGAACTATGAAATTTCCTCTGAGGGTTCCCTTCACTGTATCTCATAGATTTTGGTATATTATATTTTTATTTTTATTCTATTATAGTATTTCTTTCATTTCTTTTGAAACTTTTCCATCAATCATTGTCTCCACACATTTGTCTGTTTTCTGAAGTTTCATTTTGTTTTATTGATTTCTAGTTTTATTTAACTATGATCATATAGTATATAAGAAATTATTTCTACTTTCTTAATATTTGTTGAGAGTTGGTATTACTAGATGTGGTCAATTTTAGAGAATGCTCTATGGTCTGCTAAAAAGAATATGTGTTTTGTAGTGTTTGGGTAGAATATTTGTAGATGTTTATTAGGTTCTTTTCATCTATGATGTCATTTAACTCAAATGTTTCTGCTTATTTTTTGTTTGGATGATCTATTTTTGAAAGAGTATTGAAGTCACCTACTATTACTGTGCTGGGCTTAATATATGGATTAATCTGGGAAGTGATGGTGCACACCTTTTAGTCCCAGCACTTAGAAGGCAGAGGCAAGCAGATCTCTGAGTTCAAGGCCATGTTGGTCTACATAGTGAGTTCTAGGACAGCCACAGCTATATAGAGAAACCCTGTCTTGAAAAAAATATATATGTGTGGAGGGGTGGGAGACCTTATGTCTAGTTGTATTTTTTAAAGAAGTTGAGTGCAAGTGTGTTTGGCACACACATGTTTAATAATTGAAAAGATTTACTTTGTGCATGTGAGTGTTTTGTCTACATGTATGTCCATGCATGGCGAGTGTGCCTGATGCCAATAGAGACCAGAAAAAGACATTGGATCCTCTGAAACTGGAACTACAAACAGTTGTGAATTGCCTTGTGGGTGCTGGGTACTAAACCCTGATCCACTGGAGGAACAGCCAGTGCTCTTAACCATTGAGACATCTCTACAGTCTATAATATCTTCTTGGTTGCTTAGTCCTTTATCAGTATGAAGTGAACTTTAAAACATCTCTTCTTTTTAGTGTTGCTTTAAAGCATATTTTACAGATATTAAAATGGCAATTCCTACCTATTTCTTGGCTCTACCTGCTTCAATTACTCTTCTCTATCCTCTCACCCTAGGATAGTGTCTCTTTTTGATGAGGAGGCATGTTTCTTGTACATAGCAAAAGGATAAATCCTGTTTTCTAATCTAATACAAAAAAGTCTATGCCTTTTCATTTGGGAATTAAGAGTACTATTTTTGAGAGCTATTATTGAAATCTGTGCCTTAATTTCATCATCTTGTTGATTATAGTGTAGTGTGCCTTGTTAGTCCTCTTTTGGCGAACAACTGTCCTATTACGAGCTTTTCCATCTGTAGCCTCTTGGATATGTTCATTTTTATCCTCAATCAGTATTCCTTCTAGAATTCTCTGTAGGGCTGACTTGGTGGCAATAAATTCTTGCAGCCACTCTTCTCTTCCTCCTCCTCTTTACTCTCCTCCTTCTTATTCTCCTCTTCCTCTTCCTCCTCTTCATTCTCCTCCTCCTCTTTCTCTTCCTCCTCCTCTTCCTCTTCTCCTCTTCCTCCTCTCATTCTCCTTATTTTCTTCCTCATCCTTTTCAAATATGGAAAGGTTTTCTTTCTCCTTTGGTTGTTATCTTAGTGTTTCATTTCTGTGAAGAGACACCATGGCCAAAGGCAACTCTTAGGAAAACATTTAATTGGGGATGACTTACAGTTTCAGAGGTTTAGTCCATTACCCTCATGGTGGGAAGCTTGGCAGCGTGCAGGACGTATGGTGCTGAAGACGGAGCTGAGAGCTCTACATCTTGATCTGAAGGAGAACGTCCACAGGCAGCCAAGAGGAGGATGTCTTCCACACTGGGCAGAGCTTGAGTGTAGGACCTCAAAACTCACCCCCACAGTGATATACGTCCTCCAACAAGGCCACACCTACTCCAACAAGACCTCTTTTTTTTTTTTTAATTTAATTTTATTTTATTTTTTTAATTTACATTCCAAATCACTTCCCCTTTCCCATTTCCTCCCTCCCCGAAGGTCTCATAAGCCCCCTTCCCTCCCTCTTTTCTCCGTTCAACCCCCTCTCATTACTCTGTCCTGGCGTTCCCCTACATCCAGTCTTTCCAGGACCAGGGGTCTCTCCTTCCATCTTTTTAGAAATCTATTGATATGCTGATTGTGTCTAGGGTATTCTGAGATTCTGGGTCAATATCCCCTTATCAGTGACTTCATACCATGTGTGATCTTTTGTGATTGGGTTACCTCACTAAGGATGATATTTTCAAGTTCTGACCATTTGCCTAGGAATTTCGTGAATTCATTGTTTTTAATTGCAGAGTAGTATTCCATTGTGTAAATATACCACATCTTCTGAATCCATTCCTCCGTTGAGGGACATCTGGGTTCTTTCCAGCTTCTGGCTATTATAAATAAGGCTGCTATGAATATAGTGGAGCATGTGTCCTTATTGCATGCAGGTAAAGTCTCTGGGTATATGCCCAGGAGTGGTATAGCCGGATCCTCCGGAAGTGTCATGCCCAGTTTTCTGAGGAGCCGCCAGACTGCTTTCCAGAGTGGTTGTACCAGCCTGCAATTCCACCAGCAGTGGAGGAGTGTTCCTCTTTCTCCACATCCTCGCCAACAACTGCTGTCTCCTGTGTTTTTGATCTTAGCCATCCTGACTGGTGTGAGATGGAATCTCAGGGTTGTTTTGATTTGCATTTCCCTAATGACTAAGGATGATGAACATCTCTTTAGGTGCTTCTCAGCCATTAGATATTCTTCAGGTGAGAACTCTTTGTGGAGCTCTGTACCCCCATTTTTTAATAGGGTTACTTGCCTCTCTGGAGTTTAACTTCTTGAGTTCTTTGTATATCTTGGATATTAGCCCTCTGTCGGATGTAAGGTTGGTAAAGATCATTTCCCAGTTAGTTGGTTGCCGCTTTGTCTTTTTGACGGTGTCTTTTGCCTTGCAAAAACTTTGTAATTTAATGAGGTCCCATTTGTCTATTCTTGATCTTAGAGTATAAGCTATTGGAGTTCTGTTCAGGAAATTCTCCCCTGTGCCCATATGTTCAAGGTTCTTCCCTAGTTTCCCTTCTATTAGTTTCAGTGTGTCTGGTTTTATGTGGAGATCTTTGATCCACTTAGAATTGAGCTTAGTGCAAGGAGATAAGGATGGGTCAATTTGCATTCTTCTGCATGTTGACCTCCAGCTGAGCCAGCACCATTTGTTGAAAAGGCTATCTTTTTTCCACTGGATGGTTTTAGCTCCTTTGTCAAAGATCAAGTGACCATAGGAGTGTGGATTCATTTCTGGGTCTTCAATTCTGTTCCATTGATCTACAGTGCCACTTCCCACGGACTAAGCATAATCAAACCACCACAGTTGACATTGATAATTCTGCAGTGTATGTAGCCAGGGTTGGCATATGCTCAGAAGTTGAACTACATGACTCTAATAAAGTTTACATTGAAAAGTCAGCTAATATTCTGATGGACTTTCCCTTTCAATTAAAGTTTGAATTCATTATTATCTCAAGTGATTTTTTTACCTTTTATTTTTGAAAACTGCATACATTTGTTATGTAATTTGATCTTGTCTAACTACCATTATCTTCCTCCAACTCTCCTCGAGTCTCCAACCCTATTTCTCTCCCATATTCATGACTCCACTTCTTTTTTTCAATAATCTCCCGAGTCCAGTTATGGGCATGGACACACAACAAGATTGTCTTTCTCTGATTCAACAACCATCTGCTAGAAAATATTTCTTCTACTAATGAGGCTTAATCTTTCTTTCTTTTTTCTCTTTCTTTCCTTCTTTTTTTCCTGAATGATCCAGTTCTTCTGCTTTGTCATTGATGCCCAATCTTCTGTCTTCCACGTGATCCAATCTGTTAGAAAAAATTTCCATTTAGTTTTTTACTTACTGACATTTTCTTTTTAATCTTCATTTAATTTTACATTTTCTTCAGTGTTTCTCTTTATTGAATTTTATCTTCACAGTTTGTTTGTTTACTTGCTTGTTTTGAGACAGGGTCTTTCTATATAGCCAAGTTAGCCTTGAATTTACTATGTAGACTAGGCTAGCCTTGAACTCATGGAAATCTTCCTGTCTCTGCCTTTATGTGCTGAGATTAAAGAATTATGCCACCACACCTACATATTTTCCCATTCTGAACTGTCTTCCTTATCTCATTAATCTGTTACTATTCCTTGGAATTCATTCAGGAGCTCATTGCTGTCTTCTTTGATTTTATGAGAGTGTTTATGCCCTCTTTTGTTAGGGTTCAAGAATTGACAAAGAAAGACCCCAGAGTCAAATAGTATGTAAAAGCAAAGAGTTTATTCAGCTGAATTTCCTGCATGCAGGGATTTCCCCATTCTGGAGTGGAGACCCCTAGTGAATTTACAGGCCCAGTTTTTATTGTCAGAGGAATTCCAGAGAGGGGAATGTGCCTGTTTACTTTGATTGGTTAGCACTATCTCTTGGGGGGTCTGACTGATTCTAAATTGCTTAGGCTCTGGAGACTTCCCAGGGGGTACTTACTCATTCAAGCTACCTATTCTTACTTTAGGCCAGATGACAGATGTCTTCGGATTGGCTGCCTGTGGCTGTGGTTGGTTGACCTAAGGTTCCTGGATCAAGGTTCTCATCTCTGGGAAATAGAAACTTAGGCCTAGTTTCCCAAACAACCAGTTTGCAGTTTGGGGTCAGCTTGGCTCTGGCTAACTCAGTCCTCTCACTTTGAATCCTATCAATATATTAATAATTTTTTTTTAATTCTTCTCTGAAATTTCATCTAAATTATTCTTATTGAATTCCACTATTCTATACCCATTGTTGCATTAGGTGAACTTTAGAAATGACACATTGTCTTGGTTTTTAATATCGACTGTATTTTTATGATAGTCATAGCGTTTGGTATGAGTTTCTGGTTCAGCCGTGTTCTGTGGACATTTGAGCCTTGTGTTTGACAGCTTACTGGGTTAGGCAGGTCTGTTATTCTTTAAGTTCAGTCTTTGAGTTGATCAAAGTAGTGAAGTAGCTAAGGTGGTCCCAGCTTGAAGAGAGGATTGTATTGCCTCTGACCTCATAAGTGGGTACTCTGTGTAAGCTGGCAGAGGTATGTTTCCAGGGGTATCAGGGGTGTGATCTCTGACCTGAGGCATGAACAGGTGTTCCAAGCAGGTATTGAGACAACAGACATGTCATTCCAGACTTGAGAAGTAAAAAGCCGTGCCATGCTATTGGAGTGAGAGGGCGTTCTGTATGGGTCATGTGATATGAAAGTTAGAGTACCAAAGAGAGGTATAGGTGTACCCTTTACTATGGGCACTAATATCACATGAGTCCTGAGATGTGGAGATTTGGGGCCAGAGGAAGGGAGACCTCTAATCTAGGGAACAAGCTCCACTTGGGTTCTGAAACATTTTGTGATGACTTCACATAAGTTCTGGGATACCAAGAATTGAGGTGCCAAATTTGGACGAGTGTATGATATCTGGAAGGTGGTGAAGGGTATTTGTAGGACTGACAATGTGACCTGTAACCTGAAAGTGAGCTCCACTCAAGCCCTGAGGCTCTGGGAAAAAATGATCAATGTGGATCCTGAGACACTTTTGGTTAGGGGCTGGCAGAGAGAGATATGGCTTTAAACCTAGGGAATAAACTTCACTTGGGTCCTATGGCACTGAGGGACTAGTTCCACTTGGACCCTGAAGTGCTAGGGTTAGGGTACTGGAGAGGGAGATGGCCATCTAACTTTGTAGATAATCAGCACTGGAAACAGGCTCCATGCTGGCCCTGAGAGGCTGGAGCTAGGGTACTGGAGGGGATATATGACCTTGGATAAGGAAAGCAAGGTTTGCTCAGGTCCTAAGGCTCTAGGGAAAGAGTCCCAGGCAAGACATTTGATACCTTGGGTGAAGGTACTAGGGGAGAAAGATATAATTCCTGGTAAGGGAGCTCTGCTCAGGTTCTAAGGACTGGAAGCAAGATGTGGCCTCCAACCTGGTGAGTGGGTTCATTTTTGCTTCTAAGGTGCTGGAGAATGAACTTCAAAGGTTCCTGATTGTGCTGAGGAGATGGAGAATTGAACTCCTGCCTACAAGATTTTATGTATCTCTATTTTATGTATCTCCACAAATTACAGAAAAAAGTACCTTATTGTAGGACCTTGTAGGGCAGTCTGTAGTCCGGTTGAGCAAGGCTTACTCAGGAGACCCAGTAAAATATTCTACAAGGGACGGAACCCGTGAACTATGCTCTCAGACTGCTGATTCCTCAACTCCATAATCCTGTGGCCATCAGTCACGTATGGCCATGCCTCAGGCCCCTAGTGTTCTGGCTGGACTTCACCCCTATAGTCACCTGGCTACAACCAGGCTTTCCCTGCCCCAAGATTACCTGGCTGTTAAAAGGTTTCTTACCCCTCCTTGCTCTCTCTCACCTCTCTCTCCTCTTCTCTCATCTTTGCTCTTGTCTCCCGGTTTCCCCTCTTTCCATGTAGTCATGGCCAGTTCTCATCTCTCTAGCTTCTCTTTCTCTCTTTACTTCTCTATCTCCTTTTCTTTTTCTCTTCTTCTATAATAAAGTATTGAAACTCTGAACTGTCTCTTCTTATCAAAACCCACCACATAGAAGCTTGGAGCAGGCCTCAGTGTTTCCAGCCACCAGGGAAGGACCCAGACTCTTCTCAGCCAAGCTTCTTCTACAGGTACCTGGGGCCGTGCCTTCTGGGCAAAGACCTCCCTGCTAGCCAGGCAGTCTCTTGCTCTACAGGTGTTCGGGTGCCCGCCGCCCACTGTCTACCCCGGTGAAGTGTGCGGGCCTAGTCAGTGTTCTCCTATGCCCCTAGGCGGGCTCCACTTGACAGTGTTCTCCTATGTGGGCGCTGCCTGCCAGTGTTCCCCCTATGTGGGACCAGCCACTGCCCCCACTTTTTTCCCATACCTTATTTATCTTTCCAGGGATAATTTAATTCACTAATATGAAACCACTTAACATTTCCAATTACATCTATTTCCCTGAAAATGGCATTCCTTCATTCTACTTTATAGCTGAAAAACATTCCATCCTGTGTGTGTGTGTGTACCACATTTTCGTTATCCAGAAATTGTCTTTATGATATGCAGACTTGAAGTCCACTGTGTAAATATTCACAAGTGTATACAATATGGTAGATTTTGTAGTTTTAAATAAACCTTGTTGGGGGCTGGCAAGATGGCTCAGCAGGTAAGAGCACTGACTGCTCTCCCAGAGGTCCTGAGTTCGATTCTCAGCAACCACATGCTAGCTCACAACCATCTGTAATGGGATCTGATGCCTTCTTCTGGGTTGTCCGAAGACAGCTACAGTGTACTCATATACATAAAGTAAATAAATAAAATTAAAAAAAAGACAAACCTTGTTAACTTCCATAATATCTGGAATAGTTTGTGTTCCCATCAAAAGTATATGAGTTGCCCTTTGTCCATGTTTTTGTCAGCACTTTCTTTTCTTTTTTGGTTTTTCTTTTCTTGATTTGTTGTTGTTGTTTGTTTGTTTATCTTTTGTTTTTTGAGACTGGGTTTCTCTGTGTAGCTCTGCCTGTCCTGCAACTCACTCTGACATCGAACTCAGAGAGATTTGCTTGCCTCTGCCTCTGCTTCCAAGTTCTGGGATTAAAGATGTGTAATACCATGCCCAGGTCCTGTTGGTTTTCTTTTTATTTTTTTATTTTCTAAGTTTTTTTATTTACATTCCAAATGATTTCCCCTTTCCTGTTTCCTCCCTCCCCGAAAGTCCCATAAGCCCCCTTCCCTCCCTCTGTTCCCCATTCAACCCCCTCTCGCTTCTCTGTCCTGGCATTCCCCTACATCCAGTCTTTCCAGGACCAGGGAGGGGGTCTCTCCTTCCATCTTCTTGGAAATCTATTGATATGCGAATTGTGTCTAGGGTATTCCGAGATTCTGGGTTAATATCCCCTTATCAGTGACTGCATACCATGTGTGTTCCTGTTGGTTTTCTTAATGACTGCCCCTCAGTTCTTTTTATGTCTTAGATATTACCCCTTTCAGGTATACAGCTTACAAAGATTCCCACATCCCATTCTGTAGCCATTTCTGTATGTGATTAGCTGTTTGCTTAGTTGCACAGAGAGTATTTTACTTTTCTGAGGACCTATTTGTCAATTACTGGCCTTATTTCCTGTGACCCATTCAGAAAGTCTTGCCTGTGCCTGTATTCTTAAAAGAAAGTGTTTTCCATTAAGAGTTATAGAGTTTTAGACTTTATAGTTTAAGAACTTGATTGATTTGGAATTGATCCTAGCACCATGATTTTAAAACATCTCAAGCTAAGATTGATCCCCAGTACATCTTAGACCCATCATGACAGCACACTTTTGTGTGACCTCAGATCTGAGGAGGTAAAAGCAGGAGGATCAAGTCAAGAGCAACTTTATTTACAAGAGACCCTGTCTCAAAAATCAAGAAAAGTATCTGATGTCAAATGAGTTAAATCTCTATACAAAGGTTTCGTTGCGCCATTTAACAGTTGAACTAATAAGTTTGACATATTAAATATATGGTACATCTGTTATGTTATGTATCTTGAAATGCAGAGACTTTGTTCTTATTAATAAAGGTAATTTTAATCAATTTATTATTTGTTGTAAAGCATTTTGTAAAATGTATCACTTATGGTGCCTGTGAGATGGCTCAGTGGGTGACCTGATTTTGATTTCCTGATCTTGTGGTGAAAGGTAAGAGCAAACTTCTGCAAGTTGTCTTCTGGTCTTATATCCAGGTCCCATTCCCAGACCATACACACGGTAACAAAAATAAAACACTACAGTAATAAAAGTAAAATGAGACATTTACTACTTGCTAAGATATCAATAAAAGAAAAAATAAAAGTTGTAGAGGGGACAGCAGGATGCCTCAGTGAGTAAGAGTGCCTCTTAGGGCTGACTCCCTCTGTAACTCCCATGCAAACATGTCTAGAACAATAATAATACATTTAAATTTTAGAAAACTTGATTGAAGAAAATCACTGGGTTTTAGTACAAAAAACAAGCAGATTTTTGATTGAACTGAATATTTTAAAAACCCTCATATTCATGCTATACTAAAAATCCTTTTATGGCATCAAAAAAAAATCATTTTAGAGCTGGTGAGGTGGTTCAGAGGTAAAGAAAGGCACTTGCCACCAAGCCTGACAACCTGATTTTTCAACTCCCAAGACCCAAATGATGGAAGGAGAGAGTAGACGCCCACCAATCATCATCTGACCTCCATAGGCCTACTTTAGTGTGTGTGTGTGTGTGTGTGTGTGTGTGTGTGAACTCCTGTGTGAGTGTGTGTATATGAGCTCCTGTGTGTGTGAGTGTGAGTATATGAGCTCCTATGTAAGTGTGTGTGAATGTGTATGAGTGTGAGTGTGTATGAGCTCCTGTGTGAGTGTGTGTGTGTGTGTGTGTGTGTATGTGTAAGTGTGTGAGTGGAATGTGTGTAAGTGTGTGAGTGGAATGTGTGAATGTGTGGGTGTGTGTGTGACTATGTGTGTGTGAGAACATGCGTATATGAGTGTATGAGTGTTTGTGAGGGTGTGAGTGTATGTGTCAGTGTGTGAGTGTATTGTGAGTGCATGTGTATGTGAGTGTGTGAGTGTGTGTGTGTGTGTGTATGAACTCCTGTGTCAGTGTTTGGGTATGTGTGAGTATGTGTGTAAATGTGTGAGTCTGTGAGTGTATGTGAGTGTGTATGAGTTCCTGTGTGTGTATGTGTGTAGAATGTATGTTTGTGTGTATGTATGTGTTTAGCCTAATTTGTTTTTACAGTTGTCCATTGACAAATATTTAGATGGCCTCCATGTCTTTGTAATATCTAGTTACATTATATTACAGATTATGTTTAAGGAAAGCTATATTTTAATTTTATTGTTTTTCTCCAATACACATTTCTTAGGGAAAATCTGGCAGTATTAGGCCAAATCTATGCTGTTCATCTCTGCCTTGGGTTTGCATGTGTCCATGTATTAGAATTAGTTTCTGAACATGAGTAAAGACTACTTTGTAAAGAGCATTGCAACGAGATAAGGAGAGGTAGCTTGATGAACCTGGTTCTTTTTCTGTGTGTTCTTGCCAGCAGCTTTCCCTGGTAGTTGCTGTTCTAACCTAAGCCATTCCTGGGCCTTCTGGGTCTAGAGTCCTTGTTTGTTTTTTTGTTTTGTTTTGTGTTTTCTGTAGTGCAAGAGATCAAATTTCAGGGTTTCACTTGCAAATAACTTCTCTACCTTTGAGCCACACTGCTCCTGCTTTGTTTTAAATCACTATTTTAAATTTGAGTGTGAATCATAAAAATAAAATAATGGCCTGTTGGCCAAGCATCACATTTTGTGCATATTATTAATTACACATTAGCAAGTCCCACACAGCTAGGAAGTTCATTTGCGGGATGAAATGAAGCACAGGATAGACACCTTCAGGGGAGCAGAAAAGAAGCCAAAAGCCATTAAGAAAGACCCTCCTGGATCAAATCAAAATTATTAACCATCACCATTTGGAATTGAATTTTTTACAGCATCTGCATCTGACATAACATTTACATAGGAAAAAGATTACTATATCTAAAATTAAGTAATCAAGAACATGGCTTATCTTAATGTACTGAATATCACAGATGGAACAAACCTCTAAAATAACAAAAATTTATATACTTTTGATGAGATTGAAATTTATATATTTTTGTTATTATTGTCTTCAAGACAGGTTTCTCTGTGTAGTTCATTCTGTCCTGGAATTCACTCTGAGGAGCAGGCTGGCCTCTATCTCAGAGATCCTCCTGCTTCTGTCTCCCAGGTGCTGGGATTAAAGGCGTGCACCACCACTGTTGCCTGTCAAAATGTACATACTTTTGCCTTTTATTGAAAATATATTTTCTTCACATATACCCTGATTAGAGTTTCCGCTCCTTCCACTCCTTCCAGGTCTTCCCCACTTCCCCTCCCATTCAGACTTGCTCCCTTCTTGTCTCTCATTAGAAAATAAGCAAGCTTCTAAGGGATAATCATAAAATAAGATAAAGACAAAAACTAATCTGAAAGAGAGAAGCAAACAGATGCAAAAGATGGCACAAGAATATGAGATCCACTCATTCACACACTCTGGAATCCCATAAAAATACTAAAGTGGAAGCCATGGTGTAGACCTGTGTAGGCCCAGAGCATGCTGTCCCAGTCATACAAGCTTTGATTGTGTTGATTTAGAGAGCCTCGGGGTTTTTATTTGTTTGTTTTGTTGTTTTAGTGACCTCCTTCTCCTCTTACACTCTTTCTGCCTCCTCATCCACTGGTTTTCCTGAGCTATAGGGGAGGAATTTGATGGAAACATTCTGTATAGAGTTGAATGTTCAATGGTCTCTCATTATCTACATACCATCTGGCTGTGGAACTCTGTATTTGTTCACATCTGCTGTAGGAGGAAGCCTCTCTGATAATGGCTGAACAAGGCACTGATCAATGAGTATAGAAAATGATCATTAAGCTCTTGCTCTCTTATTCCTCTCTTCCTCTCTTCCCTCTCTTCCCTCTCTGTCCCTTCTCTCCCTATTCACTCCACCTCCCCTCTCCATATGTTCATGGCTGGCCTCTTCTCTCCCTCTGTCCCTTTCTCCCTCTCTCCCTCTGTCCCTCTCTCCCTCTCTCCCTCTGTCCCTCTCTCTCCCTCTCTCACTCTGTGCCTCTGTACCTCTGTCCCTCTGTCCCTCTCTCCTTCTCTCCCTCTCCCCCTCTCTCCTTCTCTCCCTCTCTCTGCCTCTCTCTCCCTGTCTTCCTCTCTCCCTCTCTCTCCTTTTCTCCCTCTCCCCCCTCTCTCCTTCTCTTCCCCTCTCCCCCCTTCCTTTCTCTGTCTCTTCTCCCTCAACTCCCTCATGCCCTAAATAAACTATATTCTAAAGGAAAGAAAATGGTCAGTAGGAGGCATTGTATTTCTACATTGTTTTGAAGAACATTAGTATTTAGTTTTCCCATAGGTCTCTGGGCTATCTAATCTCAACTTCTTCATCACCCATTCTATCTTTTAAAGTGAGCCTTAAGACAAATCAGTTCATTGGTTGGTTACTCCCACAAGTTTTGTGCCCTTGCATGTCCTGCTGGTAGGACAGCACTGAAGAAGGAAGGTTTCTGGCTGGCTTAGTGGTGTTTGTTTCTCTATGGTAGTGTACAGAATACCTTCTTTAAACCAAAGATTCCATAACACAGGAGTGAAGGCTCTGTGTAAACAGCAGGTCCACAGACATCGTTTTTAGCAATGGGACCTTGCTGACAGTGGTGGAGAGTAACCTATTATGCTGTTTGAATCCACTGGAGAAGACCAAAGACTTAGACTCAGTTCAAATTTGGATGAAATAAATTTATTCTTACTACTAGCAGAAGGACAGCAACATTAGATCCAAAAAGCATCCTGCACCAAAGGGGGTAAAGAAAGGGTTTGTAAAGGTGGATGTTAGAGAAGGACACTGCTCATACTCTGTGGAATCCATAGCTGGGTGAGAAATACCTTTACTCCCCTCTGGTATTTCTTGTTCCCTTTATACAGTGATAGAGAGACTTTCTCATCTCAGTCTCACAGTGATAAGTGGGTTTAAAAAGGAGGGCAAGCAGTTAGTTACCTCACAGCAGTAACACCTGCAGGCAGCTAGGACCTCACAGGCATTTCAGGGCAAAGTCAATGGAATTTAAGGGGTGACTAGTAACTTATTAAGTTTCTTAGCCACCACAGGGGAGTCAGGTATAAATTATCACAGAAGCCTGACCATTCTAGAAAAGTGTTACTAATAACTGGGAGCACCCCTTCCTGGACTGTCAGGTTAGAGCTGGCTGTCACATTCCCACAAACAGCAGCAGTCTGTCAATAGTCTAGATTGGGAGTTCCCAGAGGACCCACGAGGTCAAAAACTCAATTAGATGTAACTCAATCCCAGTATTGAAAGCTTCAGTTGGTGATAAGAGATGGCCAGTTGGGTTTCTGACTTGCGCATTACTTGATGATATCATTTAGATTGCCTTGATACATGTCTATGCTATAGGAAGCTTCTGCTGCATTAGGTTTCCAGTCTGCCCCTCAAATGGACTTAATTCAGCTGTCTCTCCCCATATTTCCTTAGTCATTCCTCTTTCTTTTCCCCTCCCACCTGATCCTCTTATTCTAGACTCCCCATCCATCCATCCATCCATCCATCCATCCATCCATCCATCCATCCATCCAAACTATCCTTTTTCTCTTTCCTAATGAGATCAATCTACTCCCCCTAGTCCCATACTCTACACCTAACCTCTTTTTTTAACGTTTCATAATTAACTTTATTTTCGTAGTTGAAAGTCAAAATACATTTGCATTAAATGTTTCACTATTAACACAAATTAAGAAATGATTCTTAATCAATATAATAGAAACAAAATCAATTTGATATCTGCAGGGCAAACACAATATCTATCACATAGTTGAGGAATAGATTTTTGTCCTTTAGAGACATTATACTTTGGTCAATATATAACATAATATTGATATTAATCATAATCCAGAAATATTTCTGAAAAAGGAACTTTTTTGACATTTACTTTTTGAAAACCATGTACTTTTATTGAAAAAGGAAGTAAAAATATTTTATGATAAAATTGAAGATTTACGTGGAAAAGATTTCTGGTAAAATAGAAGAGATATATAGAAAAATAGTCCACCATCTTTGCTCTGGCAACAGAGCAGACAGTGCCTCCAGGTGCAGAGATAACTGAGCATAACATCGCTTGGACACAGCCAGCTAGGGTGCCACCTGCATCCAAGAGCAGAGTAGCTCTGCGGTTTTCCGGGTGCCAGCTCTGCTGTGGGACATCTGTCCTGCAGAGTGACCCACGCCTGGAGGGAACACAGCGGCCTCCGCCACCTTTGCTCAGGTGATAGAACAGACACAGACTCCAGATACACAGAGATATCTCAAGTATAACATAACTTGAGGCAAAGCACACCAGGGCTCCAAAGACACTCAGAAGCAGGGCAGCCCCTCAGCAATCTGACCAGGGGAAACCCGATCATCCAAGAGTATGGAAATAGCCTTGCAGGCTCAAAGGAGGTCCAAGCAACAGCCAGGGACAGCAGGACCAACTAACACCAGACATAACCAAATGGCAAAAGACAAATGTAGGAACATTACTAACAGAAATCAAGGCAATATGGCACCATCCGAACCCAACTCTCTGACAGCAGCAAGTCCTGGATACCCCATCACACCCGAAAGGCAAGATCTGGATTTAAAATCACTTCTCATGATGCTATTAGAGGATTTCAAGAAAGACGTAAATAAATCTCTTAAAGAAATATAGGAGAACATGAATCAATGGGTAGAAGCCATAACAAAGGAAACACAAAAATCACTTAAAGAAATGCAGGAGAATATGGGACAACAGATGGAAACCCATAAAGAGGAAACACAAAAATTGCTTAAAAAAAAATACAGGAGAACTTGGGTCAACAGGCAGAAGTCCTGAACGAGGAAACACAAAAATATCTTAAAGAAATACAGGAAAACAAAAACAAACAAGTGAAGGAACTGAGCAAATCCATCCAGGATCGAAAAAAGGAAGTAGAAACAACTAAGAAATCACAAAGGGAGACCACTTGAAGATAGAAAACCTTGGGAAGAAATCAGGGGTCATAGATGCAAACATCAACAATAGAGTACAAGAGATGGAAGAAAGAATCTTAGATGCCAAAGATACGATAGAAAGCATCGACTCAGCAGTCAAAGAAAATGCAAAAAACTTGTAACCCAAAACTTCCAGAAAATCCAGGACACAATGAGAAGACCAAACCTAGGGATTATAGGTATAGATGAGAGTGAAGATTTGGAACTTAAAGGGCCAGTAAATATCTTCAACAAAATTATGGAAGAAAACTTCCCTAGCCTAAAGAGAAAGATGCCCATTAACATACAAAAAGCATACAGAACTCCATATGGACTGGACCAGAACAGAAAAACCTCCCGTCACATAATAATCAAAACACCAAATGTACTAAACAAAAAAAGAATATTAAAAGTAGTAAAAGAAAAAGGCCGAGTAACATAGAAAGGAAGACCTATCAGAATTACATCAGACTTCTCACCAGAGACAATGAAAGCTAGAAGATCCTGGGAAGATCTCATACAGACTCTAAGAGAATAAAAATGCCAGCCCAGACTACTATACCCAGAAAATTTCTCAATCACCATAGATGGAGACACCAAGATATTCCATGATAAAACCAAATTTACACAATATCTTTCCACAAACCCAGTCCTGCAAAGGATAATAGGTGGAAATCGCCAATGCAACAAGGGAAACTACACCCTGGAAAAAATGAGATAGTAACCTTTCATCAAACCCAAAAGTAGATAACCACTCAAACATAAAGATAGTGACAAGAACAGCAGGTGGCAATAATCACTATTCCTTAATCTCTCTTAATATCAATGGTCTCAATTCCCCAATAAAAAGACATAGACTAACAGAGTGGATACGTAAACAGGACCCAGCATTTTGCTGCAAGCAGGAAACACACCTCAGTGTCAAAGACAAACACTACCTCAGAGTAAAAGGCTGGAAAACAATTTTACAAGCAAATGGTCCAGGAAACGAGCCAAGTAGTCATCCTAATATCAGATAAAATTGACTTTCAACCTAAAGTCATCCAAAAAGACACAGAAGGACACTACATACTGATCAAAGGAAAAATCCACCAAGAAGAACTCTCAATTCTGAATATCTATGCTCCAAATGTAAGGGCACCCTCATTTGTAAAAGAAACTTTACTAAAGCTCAATGCACACATCGAACCTCACACAATAATAGTGGGTGACTTTAATACTCCGCTTTCTGAAATGGATCATTCAGGAAAGCAGAAACTAAACAGGGACACAGTGATTCTAATTGAAGCCTTGGACCAAATGGAACTAACAGATATATATAGAACATTTCATCCTAGAGCAAAAGAATACACCTTCTTCTCAGCACCTCATGGTACCTTCTCCGAAATCGACCATATAATTGGTCACAAATCAGACCTCAACAGATATAAGAAGATAGAACTAATCCCATGCCTCCTATCAGATCACTATGGAATAAGGGTGGTCATCAATAGCAACAAAAACAACAGAAAACCCACATACACATGGAGGCTGAACAATGCTCTACTCAATGATACCTTGGTCAAGGAGGAAATAAAGAAAGAAATCAAAGACTTTTTGAAATTTAATGAAAATGAAGGCACAACAAACCCTAATTTATGGGACAAAATGAAAGCGGTGCTAAGAGGAAAATTCATAGCCCTGAGTGCCTCCAAAAAGAAACGGGAGACAGCATACTCTAGCAGCTTAATGGCACACCTGAAAGCCCTGGAACAAATACACCCAAGAGGAGTAGAAGGCAGGAAATTACCAAACTCAGGGCTGAAATCAATCAAGTAGAAACAAATAAAACCATACAAAGAATCAACAAAACGAGGAGTTGGTTCTTTGAGAAAATCAACAAGATAGATAAGCCCTTAGCCAGACTAACCAGAGGGCACAGAGACAGTATCCAAATTAACAAATTCTGAAATGAAAAGGGAGAGATAACAACAGAAACTGAGGAAATTCAAAAAATCATCAGATCCTACTACAAAAGACTGTATTCAACACAACTAGAAAATCTCGAGGAAATGGACAATTTCTTTGACAGATACCAAATACCAAAATTAAATCAGGATCAAATAGACCATCTAAACGGTCCTATAACCACTGAAGAAATAGAAGTGGTCATTGGAAGTCTTCCAACCAAAAAAAGCACAGGTCCAGATGGTTTTAGTGCAGAATTCTATCAGACCTTTAAAGAAGACCTAACACCAATACTCTTCAAACTATTCCACAAAATAGAAACAGAAGGAACACTACCCAACTCGTTCTATGAAGCCACAATTATACTAATAACAAAAGCACAAAAAGATCCGACAAAGAAAGAGAATCTCAGGCCAATCTCTCTTATGAATATTGATGCAAAAATACTCAATAAAATTCTTGCCAACCGAATCCAAGAACACATCAAAATGATCATTTACCACGATCAAGTAGGCTTCATCCCAGGGATGCAGGGATGGTTCAATAAGGAAGTCCATCAATGTAATCCACTCCATAAACAATCTCAAAGAAAAAAAACCACATGGTCATTTCATTAGATGCTGAGAAATCATTTGACAAAATTCAGCATCCTTTCATGCTAAAGGTCTTGGAAAGATCAGGAATTCGAGGCCCATATCTAAACATAGTAAAAGCAATTTACAGCACACCGGTAGCCAACATCAATCTAAATTGAGAGAAACTTGAAGCAATCCCACTAAAATCAGGGACTAGCCAAGGCTGCCCTCTCTCTCTCCATACCTTTTCAATATAGTACTTGAAGTTCTAGCTAGAGCAATTACACAACAAAAGGAGCTCAAAGGGATACAAATTGGAAAGGAAGAAGTCAAACTATAACTATTTGCAGACAATATGATAGTATACTTAAGCGACCCAAAGAACTCCACCAGAGAACTCCTACAACTGATAAACAACTTCAGCAAAGTGGCCGGATATAAAAATCACCTCAAGCAAGTCAGTAGCCTTCCTATACTCAAAGGATAAGCAGGCTGAAAAAGAAGTAAGAGAAATGATACCCTTCACGATAGCCACAAACAATATAAAGTCTCTTGGTGTGACTCTAACTAAACAAGTGAAAGATCTGTATGACAAGGACTTCAAGTCTCTGAAGAAAGAAATTGAAGAAGATCTCAGAAGATGGAAGAATCTGCCATGCTCATGGATTGGCAGGATTAATATAGTAAAAATGACCATCTTGCCAAAAGCAACATATAGATTCAATGCAATCCCCATCAAAATCCCAACTCAATTCTTCATAGAGTTAGAAAGAGCAATTCAAAACTTCATCTGGAATAGCAGAAAACCCAGGATAGCTAAAACTATTCTCAACAGTAAAAGAACTTCTGGGGGTAATCAATATCCCGGACCTCAAGCTGTACCACAGAGCAATAGTGTTAAAAACTGCATGGTATTGGTACAGTGACAGGCATGTAGATCAACGGAACAGAATTGAAGATCCAGAAATGAATCCACACTCCTATGGTCACTTGATCTTTGACAAAGGAGCTAAAACCATCCAGTGGAAAAAAGATAGCCTTTTCAACAAATGGTGCTGGTTCAACTGGAGGTCAACATGCAGAAAAATGCACATCAGACTTCTCTCCAGAGACTATGAAAGCCAGAAGATCCTGGGCAGATCTCATGCAGACACTAAGAGAGCACAAATGCCAGTCTAGACTACTATACCCAGCAAAACTCTCAATCACCATAGATGGAGAGGCCAAGATATTCCATGATAAAACCAAATTTTCACAATATCTTTCCACAAACCCAGCCCTGCAAAGGATAATAGGTGGAAACCGCCAATACAAGGAGAGAAACAACACCCTGGAAAAAATGAGATAGTAACCTTCTTGCATCAAACCAGAAAGTAGATAACCACTCAAACATAAACATAGCGTCAAGGATGCCAGGTGGCAATAATCACTATGCCTTAATCTCTCTTAATATCAATGGTCTCAATTCCCCAATAAAAAGACATAGACTAACAGACTGGATATGTAAACAGGACCCAGCATTTTGCTGCATGCAGGAAACACACCTCAGTGTCAAAGACAAACACTACCTCAGAGTAAAAGGCTGGAAAACAATTTTACAAGCAAATGCTCCCAAGAAACGAGCTGGAGTAGCCATCCTAATATCAGATAAAATTAACTTCCAACCTAAAGTCATCAAAAAAGACACAGAAGGACACTACATACTGATCAAGGGAAAAATCCACCAAGAAGAACTCTCAATTCTGAATATCTATGCTCCAAATGCAAGGGCACCCTCATTCATAAAAGAAACTTTACTAAAGAAAAATGCAAATTGACCCATTCTTATCTTCTTGCAATAAGCTCAATTCCGAGTGGATCAAGAACCTCTACATAAAACCAGACACACTGAAACTAATAGAAAGGAAACTAGGGAAGAACCTTGAACATATGGGCACAGGGGAGAATTTCCTGAATAGAACTCCAATAGCTTATGCTCTAAGAACAAGAATTGATAAATGGGACCTCATTAAATCACAAAGATTTTGCAAGGCAAAAGACACTGTCAAAAAGACTAAGAGGCAACCAACTAACTGGGAAATGATCTTTACCAACCCTACATCCGACAGAGGGCTAATATCCAATATATACAAAGAACTCAAGAAGTTAAACTCCAGAGAGGCAAATAACCCAATTAAAAAATGGGGTATGGAGCTAAACAATGAGTTCTCACCTGAAGAATATCTAATGGCTGAGAAGCACCTCAAGAGATGTTCATCATCCTTAGTCATTAGGGAAATGCAAATCAAAACAACCCTGAGATTACATCTCACACCAGTCAGAATAGCTAAGATCAAAAACACAGGAGATAGCAGTTGTTGGTGAGGATGTGGAGAAAGAGGAACACTCCTCCACTGCTGGTGGGATTGCAAGCTGGTACAACCACTCTGGAAAGCAGTCTGGCGGTTCCTCAGAAAACTGGGCATAACACTCCCGGAGGATCCGGCTATACCACTCCTGGGCATATACCCAGAGGCTTTACCTGCATGCAATAAGGACACATGCTCCACTATGTTCATAGCAGCCTTATTTATAATAGCCAGAAGCTGGAAAGAACCCAGATGTCCCTCAACGGAGGAATGGATTCAGAAGATGTGGTATATCTACACAATGGAATACTACTCTGCAATTAAAAACAATGAATTTATGAAATTCCTAGGCAAATGGTCAGAACTTGAAAATATCATCCTTAGTGAGGTAACCCAATCCCAAAAGAACACACATGGTATGCAGTCACTGATAAGGGGATATTAACACAGAATCTTGGAATACCCTAGACACAATTCGAATATCAATAGATTTCCATGAAGATGGAAGGAGAGACCTCTGGTCCTGGAAAGACTGGATATAGGGGAATGCCAGGACAGAGAAGCGAGAGGGGGTTGAATGGGGAAAAGAGGGATAGGGGCTTATGGGACTTTCAGGGAGGGAATGGGAAAGGGGAAATGATTTTGAATGTAAATAAAAAAACTAAGAAAATAAAATTAAATTAAAAAATATTACTTTGTTTAAAAAAAAAGAATAGCAGGTGGCAATAATCACTATTGCTTAATATCTCTTAATATCAATGGTCTCAATTCCTCAATAAAAAAGACATAGAATAACAGACTGGATTCATAAACAGGACCCAGCATTTTGCTGCATGCAGACAATGCACCTCAGTGTCAAAGAGAAACACTACCTCAGAGTACCAGGCTGGAAAACAATCTTGAAAGCAAATGGTCCCAGGAAACAAGCCGGAGTAGCCATCCTAATATCAGATAAAATTGACTTTCAACCTGAAGTCATCAAAAAAGACATGGAAGGACACTACATACTGTTCAAAGGAAAAATCCACAAAGAAGACCTCTCAATTCTGAACATCTATGCTCCAAATGCACGGGCACCCTCATTCATAAAAGAAACTTTACTAAAGCTCAAACACACATTGCACCTCACACAATAATTGTGGGTGGCTTCAACACCCCACTCTCTGAAATGAACCGATCAAGACAGCAGAAACTAAATAGGGACACAATAAAACTAATTGAAGCTTTATGCTAAATGGATATAACATATATATATATATATATATATATATATATATATATATATATATATATATATATATATATCATTTCATCCTAAAGCAAAAGAATATACCTTCGTCTCAGCACCTCATTGTACCTTCTCCAAAATTGAGCATATCTGGTCATAAAACAGACCTCAACAGATATAAGAAGATCAAACTAATCCCATGCCTCCTATCAGATCACTATGGAATAAGGGTAGTCTTCAATAACAACAAAAACAACAGAAAGCCCACATACATGTGGAAGCTGAACAATGCTCTACTCAATGATACCTTGGTCAAGGAAGAAATAAAGAAAGAAATCAAAGACTTTTTAAAATTTAATGAAAATGAAGGCACAACATACCCTAATTTATGGGACACAATGAAAGCGGTGCTAAGAGGAAAATTCATAGCCCTGAGTGCCTCCAAAAAGAAACGGGAGACAGCATACTCTAGCAGCTTAATGGCACACCTGAAAGCCCTGGAACAAAAAGAAGCAAATACACCAAAGAGGAGTAGAAGGCAGGAAATCATGAAACTCGGGGCTGAAATCAATCAAATAGAAACAAATAAAACTAAACAAAGAATCAACAAAACTAGGAGTTGGTTCTTTGAGAAAATCAACAAGATAGATAAGCCCTTATTCAGACTAGCCAGAGGGCACTGAGACAGTATTCAATTAACAAAATCAGAAACGAAAAGGGAGATATAACAACAGAAACTGAGGAAATTCAAAAAATCATCAGATCCTACTACAAAAGCCTGTATTCAACACAACTAGAAAATCTTGAGGAAATGGACAATTTCCTAGACAGATGCCAAATACCAAAATTAAATCAGGATCAAATAGACCATCCAAACCATCCTATAACCCCTGAAGAAATAGAAGAAATCGTTAATAGTCTTCCAACCAAAAAAAGCACAGGACCAGATGGTTTTAGTGAAGAATTCTATCAGACCTTCAAAGAAGACCTAACACCAATACTCTTCAAACCATTCCACAAAATCAAACAGAAGGAAAACTACTCAAATCCTTCTGTGAAGCCACAATTACGCTGATACCACAATCACACAAAGATCCAACAACGAAAGAAAACTTCAGACCAATTTCTCTTATGAGTATTGATGCAAAAATACTCAATAAAATTCTTGCCAACCGAATCGAAGAACACATCAAAATGATCATTTACCACGATCAAGTAGGCTTCATTCCAGGAATGCAGGGAAGGTTCAATATAAGAAAGTCCATCAATGTAATACACTACATAAACAATCTCAAAGAAAAAAAACCACATGGTCATTTCATTAGATGCTGGAAAAGCACTTGACAAAATTCAGCATCCTTACATACTAAAAGTCTTGGAAAGATCAGGAATTCGAGGCCCGTATTTAAACATAGTAAAAGCAATTTACAGTCAACCAGTAGCCAACATCAAACTAAATGGAGAGAAACTTGAAGCAATTCCACTAAAATCAGGGACTAGACAAGGCTGCCCTTTCTCGCCATATCTATTCAATATAGTACTTGAAGTTCTAGCTAGAGCAATTAGACAACAAAAGGAGGTCAAAGGGATACAAATTGGAAAGGAAGAAGTCAAATTATCACTATTTGCCGATAGTATATTTCAGCAATCCACAAACCTCCACGAGAGAGCTCCTACAACTGACAAACAACTTCAGCAAAGTGGTCGGATACAAAAATCAACTCAAGCAAATCAGTAGCCTTCCTATACTCAAAGAACAAGCAGGCTGAGAATGAAATTAGGGAAATGACACCCTTCACGATAGCCACAAACAATATAAAGGATCTTGGTGTGACTCTAACCAAACTAGTGAAAGATCTGTATGACAAGAAATTCAAGTCTCTGATGAAGGGAATTGAAGAAGACCTCAGAAGATGGAAAAATTTTCTGTTGGCAGGATTAATATAGTAAAATTGATCATCTTGCCAAAAGCAATATACAGATTCAATGCCATCTCCATCAAAATCCCAACTCATTTATTCCTAGAGTTAGAAAGAGCAATTCTCAAATTCGTCTGGAATAACAGAAAACCCAGGATAGCGAAAACTATTCTCAACAGTAAAAGAACTTCTGGGAGAATCAGTATCCCGAACCTCAAGCAGTACTACAGAGCAATAGTTTTAAAAACTACATGGTATTGGTACAGTAACAGGCATGTAGATCAATGGAACGGAATTGAAGACCCAGAAATGAACCCACACTCCTATGGTCACTTGTTCTTTGACAAAGGAGCTAAAACCATCCAGTGGAAAAAAGATAGCCTTGTCAACAAATGATGCTGGTTCAACTGGAGGTCAGCATGCAGAAGAATGCAAATCGATCCATTCTTATATCCTTGTACTATGCTCAAGTCCAAGTGGATCAAGGACCTCCACATAAAACCAGAAACACTGAAACTAATAGAAAAGAAACTAGGGAAGAGCCTTGAACACATGGGCACAGGGGAAAATTTCCTGAACAGAACACCAATACCTTATGCTCTAAGGTCAAGAATTGACAAATGGGACCTCATAAAACTGCAAAGATTCTGCAAGGCAAAGGATACTGTCAAAAGGACAAAACGGCAGCCAACAAATTGGGAAAAGATCTTTTTCAACCCTACATTCGACAGAGGGCTAATATCCACTCTATACAAAGAACTCAAGAAGTTAAACTCCAGAGAGCCAAATAACCCTATTAAAAAATTGGGTACAGAGCTAAACAAAGAATTTTCACCTGAAGATTATCGAATGGCTGTGAAGCACCTAAAGAAATGTTCAACATCCTTAGTATTAGGGAAATGCAAATCAAACCAATCCTGGGATTTCAACTCACAACAGTCAGAATGGCTAAGATCAAAAATTCAGGAGAAAGCAGGTGGTGGTGAGGATGTGGAGAAAGAGGAACACTCCTCCACTGCTGGTGGGATTGCAAGCTGGTACAACCACTCTGGAAAGCAGTCTGGCGGTTCCTCAGACACTGGGCATGACACTCCCGGAGGACTCTGTTATACCACTCCTGGGCATATACCCGGAGTCCTCCCCGGCATGCAATAAGGACACATGCTCCACTATGTTCATAGCAGCCTTATTTATAATAGCCAGAAGCTGGAAAGAACCCAGATGTCCCTCAATGGAGGAATGGATTCAGAAGATGTGGTATATTTACACAATGGAATACTACTGTGCAATTAAAAACAATGAATTCACGAAATTCCTAGGCAAATGGTCAAAACTTGAAAATATCATCCTTAGTGAGGTAACCCAATCACAAAAGAACACACATGGTATGCAGTCACTGATAAGGGGATATTGACCCAGAATCTCGGAATACCCTAGACACAATCCGCATATCAATAGATTTCTAAAAAGATGGAAGGAGAGACCCCTGGTCTTGGAAAGACTGGATGTAGGGGAACGCCAGGACAGAGTAACGAGAGGGGGTTGAATGGAGAAAAGAGGGAGGGAAGGGGGCTTATGGGACTTTCGGGGAGGGAGGAAACGGGAAAGGGGAAGTGATTTCGAATGTAAATTAAAAAAATAATAAAAAAAAGAATATAGAAAATAAAAATAATAATAATAAAAATAGAAAAAAAAAGAAATGGGGTACAGATCTAAACAGAGAATTCTCAATAGAGGCATCTCAAATGGCCAAGAAGCACTTAAAGAGATGTTCAACACCATTAGCCACCAAGAAAATGTAAATCAAAATGACTCTGAGATCCCACCTTACACCAATCAAAATGGCTGAGATCAAAAACACAAGTGAAACTTCATGCTGACAAGGATGTGTGCTGGTGGGAGTACAAATTTTATAGTCACTTTGAAAATCAATTTGGCAGTTTCTCAGAAAATTGGGAATAGCTCTACCTCAAGACCCAGTTATACCACACCTGGGCATATACCCAAAGGACACTCCATTCTACCACAAGGACAATTGCTCAACTATGTTGATAGCAACTTTATTCATAATAGCCCAAAATTGGAAACAATCCAGATGTCTCTCAACTGAAGAATGGATAAAAAAAATGTGGTACATCTACACAATGGAGTATTTCTCGGCTGCTAAAAAAAATGACATCCTGAAATTTGCAGCCAAGTGGATAGAACTAGAAAAAAACAATCCTGAGTGAGGTAACCCAGACTCAGAAAGATAAACATGATATATACTCATTTATAAGTAGATGTTAGATGTAAACTAAAGGATAATCATGCTACAATACACAGACACAGAGAAGTTAAGTAACAAGGAAGGAACAGGGGAACACATGGATCTCACTGGGAAAAGGAAATAGAATAGATTTTATGGGTAGGGCTGGGGTGGATGGGTATGGAAAGAAGAGGGATCAGACAGGAGAGAGTACTGGGAGAAACCACTGGAATTGGGGTGGGCCATTCGGGGGTGAGATAGAAACCTAGTGTAATGAAAACTTCCTGTTATCTACAATGATGACAGTAGTAAAAACTCCTAATAATAGAGGGTATGGAACCTGACCTGACCATCTTCTCTATCCAAGCAAGACTTTTAGTGGAGGGACTGGTACACCAACCCAGTCACAAAAACTAGGTGGGATAGGGGAGGGGGAGGAAAATAGGGGGTGAGATCGGGTATAGGGAAAAAAGGAGAGAAGCCCAGAGGGCCAGGAGAATGAATAGAAATATGCAGCAGTGTGGGGTGGGGCATTGGGGGAACCTGTAGAAATCCACAAAAGCTTCAACCTACAATTTGTCTTGCCTGAAAGACGTGCTGTGGAAAGTGGCACAGACATTGTGGGGGTGGTTAACCAATGGCTGGTCCAGCTTAAGATCCATGCCACAAGAGGGACTCACCCCTGACACTGCCTATAGAACCAGAAACCAGAGGGTGAATAGCCCAGAGATATAAGGTAGAACCAAACATGACTGGCAAAAAAAAAAAAAATCAATGAAATGATTGCTAATGATACTCTACTATACTTGTAGACCTGAACCAATCATAATTCTCACCAGAGTGATTTCATCCAACAGCTGAAGGAAGCAGATGCAGAGTCCCGCATCCAAACATTAGGCAGCTCTGGGAACCCTTAGGAAGAGGGGGAGGAAAGGATTGTGGGAGCCAGAGGGGTCAAAGACACCATGAGAAAATATCTTACAGAATCAACTAGAGACTACAGTGATAATCAGGGAGGCTGTATGTGTCTGACGGAGGTCCTCTGTGTATATGTTCTGGTTGTTTAGTTGGTCTTTTTATGGGACTTCTAAAAATGGGATGGAAGCTGTCTCTGACTCTCTCACCTGCTCTTTGGACACTTTCCTCCTATCAGCTTTGCCTTGTTCAGCTGTGATATGGGGGTTTGTACCTAGTATTAAAGTGAATTCTTATGCCGTATTTGATTGATACCCATGGAAGGCCTATTCTTATCTATAGGGAAATAGAGGAGGACTGCATCTGGTGGGGGGGGGGAGTAGAGGGAAGGTATTGAAAAAATAGGAGAGAGAGGAAGCTATGTTAGGATGTGATATATGAAAGAAGAATAAATTAATGAAGGAACAAACGAAAAAAAAAAAGAAGTTGTGGTTATTTTACACAACGGAATACTACTCTGCAATTAAAAACAATGAATTCATGAAATTCTTAGGCAATTGGTCAGAACTGGAAAATATCATCCTTAGTGAGGTAACCCAATCACAAAAGAACACACATGGTATGCAGTCACTGATAAGTGGATATTAACCCAGAAGCTCAGAATACCCAAGACACAATTCACATTTCAATAGATTTCTAAGATGGAAGGAGAGACCCCTAGTCCTGGAAAGACTGGATGTAGCAGTGTAGGGGAATACCAGGACAGAGAAACAGGAGGGGATTGACTGGGAGACAGGGGGAGGAAAGAAGGCTTATGGGACATTTGGGGGGTGGGGGAACTGGGACAGAGGAAATCATTGGGAATGTAAATAAAAAAATATAGAAAATT
Organism: Tokudaia tokunoshimensis; assembly: GCA_036184795.1. Classification (NCBI taxonomy): domain Eukaryota; kingdom Metazoa; phylum Chordata; class Mammalia; order Rodentia; family Muridae; genus Tokudaia; species Tokudaia tokunoshimensis. The sequence goes on along the minus strand of BTHU01000015.1, from coordinate 1,925,345 downwards.
AAATAAGAAAAAGAAAGACATGTTCAAATTGACAATTTTCATGGAAAATTAAAGAGTAAAGTGGTAGACATAAAAAACATTGCTAACTTAATTGAAAAATGAAATAGAAACATTTTATGATAGAATTGGAGATTTACTTGGAAAATATTTCTGATAAAATTGCAGAAAAATGTAGGAAAACATGCTAGAATTGAAGATTATCATGGAAAATTTTATATAGATATGATAATGGTAGGCATAAAATTATTCCTAAGTTGATTGAAAGTGGAATTATAAACATCTTCTGATAAAGTTGAAGATTTATATGCAAAATATTTCTGATAAAATTGAAGAAATATATAGAAAAACATGTAAAATTGACTATTTCATGGAAAATTATACAAATAAAATTTTAGATATAAAAAACCTTTCTAAATTAATTGAATGTGGAATTAAAACATTTTGTGACAAAATCAGAGATACATGGAAAACATTTCTGATAAAATAGAAGAAATATATAGAAAAACATGTTAAAATTGCAGATTGTTATGAAAAATAATGCAGATAAAATCATAGACATAAAAAATTACTAAATTAATTGAAAGAGGAATTACAGACATTTTCTGATAAAATTGAAGATTTACATGAAAAATATTTTTGTTAGTCTATGTCTTTTTATTGGAGAATTGAATCCATTGATGTTAAGAGATATTAAGGAATAGTGATTGTTGCTTCCCGTTATTTTTCATGTTATTTTTATGTTTGTGTGGGTATCTTCTTTTGGGTTTGTGGGAAGAAGTTTACTTTCTTGCTTTTTCTAAGGTGTATTTTTCCTCCTTGTGTTGGTGTTTTACTTCTATTATCCTTTGTAGGGATGGATTTATGGACAGATATTGTGTAAATTTGGTTTTATCATGGAATATCTTGGTTTCCCCATCTATGGTGATTGAAAATCTTGCTGGATATAGTGGTTTCGACTGGCATTTGTGCTCATTTAGTGTCTGCATGGGATCTGCCTAGGATCCTCTTCCTTTCATTGTCTCTGGTGATGTCTGGTGTAATTCTGATAGGTCTGCATTTATAAGTAACTTGCCCTTTTCCCTTACTGCTTTTAATATTCTTTCTTTGTTTAGTGCATTTGGTGTTTTGATTATTACATGTTGGGAGGACTTTCTGGTCTGGTTCAGTCTGTTTAGAGTTCGGAAGGCTTCTTGTATGTTCATGGGCATCTCTTTCTTTAGGTTAGGGAAGTTTTCTTCCATAATTTTGTTGAAGGTATTTACTGGCCCTTTAAGTTGGAAATCTTAGTTCTCTTCTATTCCTACAATCCTTAGGTTTGGTCTTCTCATTGTGTCCTGGATTTCCTGGATGTTTTGGGTTACAAGCTTTATGCATTTGGCATTTTCTTTAACTGTTGAAACAATGTTTTCTGTGGTATCTTCAGCACCTGAGATTCTTTCTTCTATCTCTTGTATTCCTTTGTTGATGCTTGCATCTATGACTCCTGAATACTTTCCAAGGTTTTTTATCTCCAGAGATGTCTCACTTTGTGATTTCTTTATTGTTTCTACTTCCACTTTTAGATCCTGGATGGTTTTGTTCAGTCCCTTCACTTGATTGTTTGTGTTTTCCTGTAATTCTTTAAGGGATTTTTGTGGTTCCTCTTTAAGGGCTTCTGCTTGTTGACACATGTTCTCCTGTATTTCCTTAAGAGATCTTTTTTTCCCTCTTTATGGGCTTCTGCCTGTTTACCCATGATCTCCTGTATTTCTTTATAGGATTTTTGTGTTTTCTCTTTAAGGGCTTTTACCTGTTGACCCATGTTCTTCTGTATTTCTTTAAGGGAGTTATTTAAGTCTGTCTTGAAGCTCTCTATCAGCATCATGCAATATGATTTTAAATCCAACTCTTGCATTTCCTGTGTGTTGGCGTATCCGGGACTTGCTGTGGTGAGAGAACTGGGTTCTGATGTTGCCTTGGTTTGTTGGTAGTGTTCTTGTACTTGCCTTTCGCCATCTTGTTTTCTCTCGTGCTAGTTGGTCTTGCTGTCTCTGACTGGAGGTTGTTCTTCCTGTGGCCTGTCAGCCTGCATCTGTACTCATGGGAGACCAACTCTTCTGTCAGTGTCTATGCACAGAGATTGTGGGGCTGCTTGGCTCCCTGGTGCAAATGGCAATCTGAAGACCTCTGTCCCAGCTGCTCCATTGATCATATGCCCTGTGAGCTCCTAGCTGTTCCCCTCCAGAGAGGAGGTGGAGATCTCACCTCAGAGCTCAGAAGTGAAAGTGCTGCTGAGAGATTACTCTCTCCTGGTGGGCTGTGCACAAAAAGCTGCGGAGTTGCCCGGCTCCCTGGTGGAAATGGTGGTGGGAAGACTTTTGTCCCAGCTGCTCCACTGATCATATGCCCAGTGTGCTCCTAGCTGTTACACCTAACCTCTGTGATTATACAGATTGTGGCTTTGTTATCATTGACTTAAGAGCTAATATCAATATATAAGTGAATATATACCATATTTGTCTCTCTGTGTCTAGAATACCTCAGGATGATTTTTTTTTCTGGTTCCATCCAATTTGTCTTCAAATTTCATGATATCATGGTTTTTTAGCAGCCGGATAATACTCCATTGCATCAATATATCACATTTTTAACCATTCTTCTGTTGAGGGATGTCTAGACTATTTCTAATTTTTGACTATTATGAATAGAGCAGCAATGAACATGGTTGAACGGCTACTTCCATAGTGGCTATACAAGTTTGTACTCCCACCAGGAATAGAGGAGTGTTCCCCGTGTACCACATCCTCACCAGCATAAGCTGCCACATGATTTATCTCAGTCATTCTGAGGAGTGTAAGATGAAATCTCAAAGTAGTTTTGATTTGCAATTTCCTGGTGACTAAGAATGTTGAACATTTCTTAAAGTGTTTCTTAGCCATTTGAATTTTTTCTTTTGATAATCCTCTATTTAGTTATGAATCCCATTTTTAATTGGGTTGTTTTCCTGATGTCTAGTTTTTTTGAGTTCTTTATATATTTTGTAAATTAACCTTTGGTCAGATGTGTAGTTGGTAACAATCTTTTTCCATTCTGTAGGCTGTGTGGCTCTGTCCAAATGATGGTGTTCTTTGTCATACAGAAGTTTTTCAGTTTTGTCAGATTCCATCTATTAATTGATCTTAGTTCTCATGCTAACAGTGTTCTCTGTTCAGAAAGCCTTCTCCTATGCCAATTAGTTCATCGTTATTCCCACTTTCTCTTCTATCATATTCAGTATATCTGCTTTTATGTTGAGGTCTTTGATCCATTGTTTTGTGAAGTGTGATAAGGTTAATCTACTTGGACTCTTCTACATGGAGACATCTAGTTGACCTGCACTATATCTTGATGCTATCGTTTTCCCAGGGTGTAATTCTGGATTTGTTATGAAAAATCAGCTGTCCATGTTGTGTTTTATAAAAAAGAAAGAATCAGGAATATGTTTGGTAGAGGCACAGTATGGTACAGGGAAGGGGAGTGGCTCTGCAAGGCCATGCTGAGGCATCCCTCCCCACTGGAGGTACCAGTCTTATGATGGATATAGTTTGGAATAGAGTTTATTTAGGGCATGAGGAGAGGAGTTGAGGGAGGAGAGACAGAGAAAGGCAGAGAGAGAGAAAGAGAGAGGGAGAGAGAGAGAGAGAGAGAGAGAGAGAGAGAGAGAGAGAGAGAGAGAGAGAGAGCAACCTTGTCTAGTCCCTGATTTTAGTGGGATTGGTTCAAGTTTCTCTCCATTTAGACTGATGTTGGCTGCCAGTTTGCTGTAAATTGCTTTTACTGTGTTTAGATATGGGCCTCGAATTCCTGATCTTTCCAAGACCTTTAACATGAAAGGATGCTGAATTTTGTCAAATGCTTTTTCAGCATCTAATGAAATGACCATGTGGTTTTTTTCTTTGAGTTTGTTTATGTAGTGGATTACATTGATGGATTTCCTTATATTGAACCAGCCATGCATCTTTGTGATGAAGCCTTCTTGATCATGGTGAATGATCGTTTTGATGTGTTCTTGTATTCGGTTAGTCAGAATTTTATTGAGTATTTTTGCATTGATATTTATAAGGGAAATTGACCTGACATTCTCTTTCTTTGTTGGATCTTTGTGTGGTTTTGGTATCAGCGTAATAGTGGCTTCATAGAACAGGTTGGATAGTGTTCCTTCCCTTTCTATTCTGTGGAATAGTTTGAAGAGTATTGGTGTTAGGTCTTCTTTGAAGGTCTGGTAGAATTCTTCACTATAACAATCTGGTCCTGAGCTTTTTTAGGTTGGGAGACTTTCAATGACTGTTTCTATTTCTTTAGGGGTTATGGAACTGTTTATATCATCTATCTGATCTGGATTTAACTTTAGTATTTGGTATCTGACTAGAAAATTGTCCATTTCACCCAGATTTTCCAGTTGTGTAGAGTATAGCCTTTTGTAGTAGAATCTGATGATTTTTGAATTTCCTCATTTTCTGCCTTTATATGTTACTTTGCCTTTTTCTCTTACTGCTTTTAATAGTTTTTCTTTGTTTAGTGCATTTGGTGTTTTGATTACCATGTGATGGGAGGAATTTCTGTTCTGGTCCAGTCTATTTGGAGTTTTGTAGGCTTCTTGTATGTTCATGGGCATCTCTCTCTTTTGGTTAAAAGTTTTCTTCTATAATTTTGTTGAAGATATTTACTGGCCCTTTAAGTTGGAAATCTTCGCTCTTGTCTATACCTATAATCCTTAGGTTTCATCTTGTCATTGTGTCCCGGACTTCCTGGATGTTTTGGGTTGCAAGCTTTTTGCAGTTTGCATTTTCTTTGACTGTTTATTCAATGCTTTCTATGGTATCTTCAGCACTTGAGATTCTTTCTTCTATCTCTTGTATTCTGTTTTTGATGTTTCCATCTATAACTTCTGATTTCTCTCCAAGGTTTTCTATCTCCACCGTTGTCTCCTTTTGTGATTTCTTTATTGTTTCTACTTCCATTTTCAGATTCTGGATGGTTTCAGTCAGTTCCTTCACTTTTTTGTTTGTGTTCCTATAGTTCTTCAAGGAATTTTTATGTTTCCTCTTCAAGGGCTTCTAGCTGTTGACACATATTCTCTTGTATTTCTTTAAGGTATTTTTGTGTTTCTTTTTTAAGGGCTTCTACCTGTTGACTCATGTTCTTCTGTAGTTCTTTAAGGGAGTTATTTATGTCCTTCTTGCAGTCCTCTATCAGTGTCATGAGATGTGATTTTAAATTCAGATCTTGCTATTCTGGTATGTTGGGGTATCCAGGACTTGCTGTTGTGGGAGAATGTGGTTCAGATGATGCCATGTTGTCTTGGTTTCTTTTGGCAATGGTCTTGCATTTGTCTTTTGCCATGTGGTTATCTCTGGTGTTAGCTGATGTTGCTCTTTCTGTGGCTTATCTGTCCAGCAAGCCTCTGTATCTGTGTTAATGTGAGACCTGTTCTCTCTGTGTACACAGATATGTAGGTACTCCCTGCTCTCTTGTGGTTGTATTTGGGTATGTAGCTCTGTGACCCCGATCAGCTCTGGGTGTGGATGGAAATTGGAAGTCTCCTGTCCCAGGCTGCTCCTAGGCTCTTGTGTCCTCAGGGTTTCCAGCTGCTTCCTCTGAGCAGCAGGGGTGGTCCTACCTCTCCTGTCTGGCCTCTCTGCACTCCTGAATGGTTAGCTACCTCCCTTTGCCTCTTGGATATGGTGCACTGTGGCAGAGGATGGTTCCAAGCTGGAGACAGAAACCTGAAGGCTCCTGCCTGAGGGTTTGGGGCGTGGTCCTGAGTGGCAAGGTAGGTCCTACCTGTGCTGTCTGGCCTCTCTGCACACCTGGGTGGTTAGCTATCTCCCTGCCCCACTTGGGTATGGTGTGCTGTGTCTTCTTTAGTTTTTCAAGACAAGGTCTCTCCATGTAGTATTGGCTGTCATGGGGAAGTTACTCCGTAGACCAGGCTCACCTTGAACTCAGAGATCTAGCTGCCTCTTTAGTGTTGGGATTAAAAGTGTGTGCTACCACTGGCTAGAAAGATATTTTATATTATTTGAAGCTATTGTAAAAGGTATTATTTTCCTGATTTCTTTCTTAGTCCATTTGGCATTTATATATAGGAGGGTTGTTGATTTTTGTGAGCTTATTTTGTATCCAGCTACTTTGCTGAAAGTGTTTATCAAATGTAGGAGTGTTGTGGTAGAATTTTTAGGGTAGTTTATGTATGCTATTATATCATCTGCAATAAAGACACTTTGACTTCTTCCTTTACAATCAGTCTCCTTTGATTGACATATTGCTCTTGGTATGGTTTCAAATACTATATTGAGCAAATATGGAAATGAACAACCTTGCTCTATTCCTGATTTTAGTGGAAATGCTTTAAGTTTCACTTCATTTAAATTTATGTTGGCTATGGGCTTCGTGTAAACTGCCTTTATGATATTGAGGATTACCCCTTGTATCCTTAATCTTTCCAAGATTTTTATCATGAAGGGTTGTTGGATATATTTCAAAGGTTTTTTTCTGCATCAAATGAGAGGATCCATTTTGAATTTCAGTATGTTAACAAAGTAAGTTACATTTATTGACTTAGGTGTGTTGTACTCTGCATCTCTGGGATGAAGCTTACTTGATCATAATGGATGACTTTTGAATGTGCTCTTAGATTCAATTTTCAAGTACTTTACTGAGAAGCTTTGCACCTATGTTCATAAGGATAATTGGCCTGTAATTCATTTTCTTTGCTGGGTCTTTATGTGGTTAAGGTATCATAGTAACTGTGACCTTGTACAATGAATTGGGCAATGTTCCTTCTGATTCTATTTTGTGGAATAATTTAAGGAGTTATAGCATCAACTGTTTCTTGGAGAGTCTGCTAGAATTTTGCAGTAGAACCATCTGGACCTGGCCATTTGTCATTGTTGGCAGACTTTTAATATTGGCTTATATTTTAATAAGGGCTATAGGTCTGTTTAAATTTCTTACCTGATGTTGATTTAACTTTGGAAAGTAGTATATATTGAGAAAATTAGATATTTCTTTTAGATTTTCCAATTTGTTGGAGTATAGTTTTTTAAAGTATGTCCTTATATCTTCTAGATTTCCTCAGTGTCTGTTGTCATGCCCCCTTTTGCATCTCTGATTTTGTTAATTTGGATATTCTCTTTCTGTAAGTGGAGGTTCCCTAATTTGCTCTTGATTGGGTAAACAAAGATGGAAGAAGGCAATCAATGAGCAAAGATATAGAGGCAAGTTTTCTGGGTCTCAGGAGAAAAAGGAGGAGACAACAAGCAGGAAGGGCTTTTCAGGGAGGCTGTGAAGTGGAGAACAGGGACACCATGTAGGCCTGGGGGCTATTAGCTCCAGTGATGACCTCTGCCACTGGATGAATTCTAATATAAAATCACTGATGAGTTTCGGACAATTGATTTCAAACCCAACAGTTGTGTCATCTGACTGGTTTTAAAATATTAAAATTGTCTGGTGTTTTCTGTTCGAAACAATTCAAGTGGGCAACAGAGAGGGTATGACTGTGTGTGGTCACTGGCTATCAGCTGAGCAAGCCGCTGGGGTAGATGGCTGGCATAGAGAAACCACTGCTCCCAGCATTTATGGGAAAAGTGTAAGCTAGACATGGGAGTTGAGAGACGCCGGGGCAGTGGTTAGAGGCTGGTGGAGCTAGTCACAAGATGTTGAGAGAGAGAGGCTGAGCTCCTGAGAAAGAGCAAGCATGAATTACAAAATTGCATGCAAGATCTCTTTGCATTTTAGTTAAGTTGGATAAGGGTTTATTAATCTTACTGATTCTTCTCAAAGATTGTTCTGTTGATTCTTTGCATTGTTTTGTTTCTGTTTTCTTAATTTCAGGCCTGACTATGATTATTTCTTGTAGTCTATTCGTTTTGGGTATGATTTCTTTTTTTTCTTCTAGAACTTTCAGATGTGCTATTTGAGTGAAAAAAAAGAAAAGAAATAAAAAAGGAAGGACATGATTGCTCTTAGGTGTGGTGTAGGAGAAGGTTTGTTGTTAGTAAATAGAAGAGCATAGCCAGAGGCAGGGACATTGGGAGAGTCCAGAATGAACATGACCCTGAGACAGGCCAGGGTATGGGGGATGGAAGAAGGGAGAGCCAGAGCAAGAGGTCAGGAAGGTAAAGGGTCAGGCAAACAAAATGATTGGATTATATACAAAAGGGCAACTGAGGGGCTGGAGTTTAGGGTAGTGGGTGAGGTATGCTAACCATACCCAGTAACAGGTAGGTACTGAGGGATTGAGGAAGAACCTGGCAGCCAGGTCCACTTTGATATGTTAAATAGGCACCTCAGTTAGCCATTTGTTCTGAGTTTGAGACTTTTTGTTTTGTTTTGTTTTATTATTTATTTTATTTTATTTTTTTAATTTACATTCCAAATCATTTCCCCTTTCCCGTTTCCTCCCTCCCCGAAAGTCCCATAAGCGCCCTTCCCTCCCTCTTTTCTCCATTCAACCCCTTCTCGTTTCTCTGTCCTGGCGTTCCCCTACATCCAGTCTTTCCAGGACCAGGGGTCTCTCCTTCCATCTTCTTAGAAATCTATTGATATGCGGATTGTGTCTAGGGTATTCCAAGATTCTGGGTCAATATCCCCTTATCAGTGACTGCATACCATGTGTGTTCTTTTGTGATTGGGTTACCTCACTAAGGATGATATTTTCAAGTTCTGACCATTTGCCTAGGAATTTCGTGAATTCATTGTTTTTAATTGCAGAGTAGTATTCCATTGTATAGATATACCACATCTGTTAATTTACTACTATGAGACCACTCCATTTATTTATTTATTTATTTATTTATTTATTTATTTATTTATTTATTTATTTCTCATAGGAAGTTAGTTCCTCTTAGAAGTTAATCAGGCTCTGCAGATACAACTTCTTTTCAAGAGTTTGTTCAGAGACTTACAGCAGAAGGTGTGCTGTGCACACACAAAGTCCTGCATTCAATTCCCACAATGATATACACCCAATGGCAATAGTTTAAGCCCAATAAAACTTTACTCCTTAGTCATATATACAATGCCTGAAGAAGAAAAGTCCAAGATTAGTATGACAGGTCATTAGCACCATGTGATTATGTGATAATATGGACTTCATCTTGTGGTCCAGGATGGCAGCATCAGCATTCCTGGTAGGATATTAAAAGAAAAGAGAGAAGGGCAAGAGCTACCATATCTTAAGACAGGTTGTGGGGGAGCCAGTTAACTTTATACTTGCCTATATCTGAACTCAGGGCAGATCATGTGACTCTACACTGTTGCAAATCTATTCTTTCAAAACATCAGACATTTTTTTTTAACAAAAGGAAATTAATTTTTACTGCTGGGCAGAACAAACCCATTATTTGCCTTGGGTTCTATAATTTTTTTTGCATTTATATTATGTGTATTGGTGTTTTCCCTACATGTGTGTCTGTGTACCATGAGCATGCAGTGCCCATGGAAGCCAAAAAAGGGCTGAGAGTTATAGACTGTTCTGAGCCACTATGTAGGTGCTGAGAACTGAGCCTAGATCCTCTTCGAGAGCAGTAAAAACTCTTTTTTTTTTATTTTCTATATTTTTTTATTTACATTCCGAATGATTTTCCCTTTCCGGTTTCCTCCTTCCCCAAGAGTCTCATAAGCCCTCTTCCCTACCCCTGTTCCCCATTCAACTCCCTCTAGCTTCTATGTCCTGGTATTCCCCTACATCCAGTCTTTCCAGGACCAGGGGTCTCTCCTTCCATTTTCTTGGAAATCTATTGATATGTGAATTATGTCTTGGGTATTCCAAGCTTCTGGGTTAATATTCCCTTATCAGTGACTGCATACCATATGTGTTCTATTGTGATTGGGTTACCTCACTAAGGATGATATTTTCCAGTTCTGTCAATTTACCTAAGAATTTCATAAATTCATTTTTTTTAAATTTTATTTTATTTTCTAAGTTTTTTTTATTTGCATTCAAAATCATTTCCCCTTTCCCGTTTCCTCCCTCCCCGAAAGTCCTATAAGCCCCCTTCCCTCCCTCTTTTCCCCATTCAACCCCCTCTCGCTTCTCTGTCCTGGCATTCCCCTACATCCAGTCTTTCCAGGACCAGGGGTCTCTCCTTCCATCTTCTTGGAAATCTATTGATATGCGAATTGTGTCTAGGGTATTCCGAGACTTTGGGTTAATATCCCCTTATCAGTGACTGCATAGCATGTGTGTTCATTTGTGATTGGGTTACCTCACTAAGGATGATATTTTCAAGTTCTGACCATTTGCCTAGGAATTTCGAGAGTTCATTGTTTTTAATTGCAGAGTAGTGTTCCATTGTGTAAATACACCACATCTTCTGAATCCATTCCTCCATTGAGGGACATCTGGGTTCTTTCCAGCTTCTGGCTATTATAAATAAGGCTGCTATGAACATAGTGGAGCATGTGTCCTTATTGCATGCAGGTAAAGCCTCTGGGTATATGCCCAGGAGTGGTATAGCTGGATCCTCCAGGAGTGTCATGCCCAGTTTTCTGAGGAACCGCCAGACTGCTTTCCAGAGTGGTTGTACCAGCTTGCAATTCCACCAACAGTGGAGGAGTGTTCCTCTTTCTCCACATCCTCGACGAGAACTGCTGTCTCCTGTGTTTTTGATCTTAGCCATTCTGACTGGTGTGAGATGGAATCTCAGGGTTGTTTTGATTTGCATTTCCCTAATGACTAAGGATGATGAACATCTCTTTAGGTGCTTCTCAGCCATTAGATATTCTTCAGGTGAGAACTCTTTGTTTAGCTCTGTACCCCATTTTTTAATAGGGTTATCTGGCTCTCTGGAGTTTAACTTCTTGAGTTCTTTATATATATTGGATATTAGCCCTCTTTCGGATGTAGGGTTGGTAAAGATCTTTTCCCAGTTAGTTGGTTGCCGCTTTGTCCTTTTGACAGTGTCCTTTGCCTTACAGAAACTTTGTAATTTTATGAGGTCCCATTTGTCAATACTTGACCTTAGAGTATAAGGTATTGGTGTTCTGTTCAGGAAATTCTCCCCTGTGCCCATATGTTCAAGGTTCTTCCCTAGTTTCCCTTCTATTAGTTTCAGTGTGTCTGGTTTTATGTGGAGATCTTTGATCCACTTAGAATTGAGCTTAGTGCAAGGAGATAAGGATGGGTCAATTTGCATTCTTCTGCATGTTGACCTCCAGCTGAGCCAGCACCATTTGTTGAAAAGGCTATCTTTTTTCCACTGGATGGTTTTAGCTCCTTTGACAAAGATCAAGTGACCATAGGAGTGTGGATTCATTTCTGGGTCTTCAATTCTGTTCCATTGATCTACATGCCTGTCACTGTACCAATACCATGCAGTTTTTAACACTATTGCTCTGTAGTACAGCTTGAGGTCCGGGATACTGATTCCCCCAGAGGTTCTTTTACTCTTGAGAATAGTTTTAGCTATCCTGGGTTTTCTGTTATTCCAGATGAATTTTTGAATTGCTCTTTCTAACTCTATGAAGAATTGAGTTGGGATTTTGATGGGGATTGCATTGAATCTGTATATTACTTTTGGTAAGATGGTCATTTTTACTATATTAATCCTGCCAATCCATGAGCATGGCAGATTTTTCCATCTTCAGAGGTCTTCTTCAATTTCTTTCTTCAGAGACTTGAAGATCTTGTCATACAGATCTTTCACTTCTTTGGTTAGAGTCACGCCAAGATACTTTATATTGTTTGTGGCTATCGTGAAGGATATCAATTCTCTTACTTCTTTCTCAGCCTGCTTATCCTTTGTGTATAGGAAGGCTACTGACTTGCTTGAGTTGATTTTATATCCTGCCACTTTGCTGAAGTCGTTTATCAGCTGTAGGAGTTCTCTGGTGGAGTTCTTTGGGTCGCTTAAGTATACTATCATATCGTCTGCAAATACTGATAGTTTGACTTCTTCCTTTCCAATTTGTATCCCTTTGACCTCTTTTTGTTGTCTAATTGCTCTAGCTAGAACTTCAAGTACTATATTGAAAAGCTATGGAGAGAGAGGGCAGCCTTGTCTAGTCCCTGATTTTAGTGGGATTGCTTCAAGTTTCTCTCCATTTAGATTGATGCTGGCTACCAGTTTGCTGTAAATTGCTTTTACTATGTTTAGATATGGGCCTCTAATTCCTGATCTTTCCAAGACCTTTAGCATGAAAGGATGCTGAATTTTGTCAAATGATTTCTCAGCATCTAATGAGATGACCATGTGGTTTTTTTCTTTGAGATTTTTTATATAGTGGATTTTGTTAATTGGATACTGTCTCTGTGCCCTCTGGCTAGTCTGGCTAAGGGCTTATCTATCTTCTTGATTTTCTCAAAGAACCAACTCCTTGTTTTGTTGATTCTTTGTTTAGTTTTATTTGTTTCTACTTGATTGATTTCAGCCCTGAGTTTGATGATTTCCTGCCTTCTACTCCTCTTTGGTGTATTTGTTTCTTTTTGTTCCAGGGCTTTCAGGTGTGCCATTCAGCTGCTAGAGTATGCTCTCTCCTGTTTCTCTTTGGAGGCACTCAGGGCTATGAATTTACCTCTTAGCACCACTTTCATTGTGTCCCATAAATTAGGGTATGTTGTGCCTTCATTTTCATTAAATTTAAAAAAGTCTGATTTCTTTCTTTATTTCTTCCTTGACCAAGTTATCATTGAGTAGAGCATTGTTCAGCTTCCACGTGTATGTGGGCTTTTTGTTGTTTTTGATGTTATTGAAGCCCACCCTTATTCCATAGTGATCTGATAGGAGGCATGGGATTAGTTCGATCTTCATATATCTGTTGAGGACTGTTTTGTGACCAATTATATGGTCGATTTTGGAGAAGGTATCATGAGGTGTTGAGAAGAAGATATATTCTTTTGCTCTAGGATGAAATGTTTTATATATATATATCTGTTAGTTCCATTTGATCCAAAGCTTCAATTAGTTTTATTGTGTCCCTGTTTAGTTTCTGCTGTCCTGATTGGTCCATTTCAGAGAGTGGGATGTTGAATTCACCCACAATTATTGTGTGAGGTGCAATGTGTGTTTGAGCTTTAGTAAAGTTTCTTTTACGAATGAGGGTGCCCTTGCATTTGGAGCATAGATGTTCAGAATTGAAAGGTCATCTTTGTGGATTTTTCCTTTGAACAATATGTAGTGTCCTTCCATGTCTTTTTTGATGACTTTAGGTTGAAAGCCAATTTTATCTGATATTAGGATGGCTACTCTGGCTCGTTTCCTGGGACCATTTGCTTTCAAGATTGTTTTCCAGTCTTTTACTCTGAGGTAGTGTTTGTCTTTGACACTGAGGTGCATTTCCTGCACGCAGCAAATGCTGGGTCCTGTTTACGTATCCAGTCTGTTAGTCTATGTCTTTTTATTGGGGAATTGAGACCATTGATGTTAAGAGATATTAAGGAATAGTGATTATTGCCACCTGCTATTCTTGATGCTATCTTTATGTTTGAGTGGTTATCTACTTTTGGGTTTGATGAAAGAATGTTACTATCTCATTTTTTCCAGGGTATAGTTTCTCTCTTTGTATTGGCAATTTCCACTTATTATCCTTTGCAGACTGGGTTTGTGGAAAGATATTGTGTAAATTTGGTTTTATCATGGAATATCTTGGTCTCTCCATCTATGGTGATTGAGAGTTTTGCTGGGTATAGTAGTCTAGGCTGGCATTTGTGCTCTCTTAGTGTTTGCATGAGATCTGCCCAGGATCTTCTGGCTTTCATAGTCTCTGGTGAGAAATTTGATGTGATTCGGATAGGTCTTCCTTTGTATGCTACTTGGCCCTTTTCTCTTATTGCTTTTAATATTCTTTCTTTGTTTAGTACATTTGGTGTTTTGATTATTATGTGACGGGAAGTATTTCTGTTCTGGACCAGTCTGTTTGGAGTTCTGTAGGCTTCTTGTACGTTCATTGGCATCTCTCTCTCTAGGTTAGGGAAGTTTTTGTCCATAATTTTGTTGAAGATGTTTACTGGCCCTTTAAGTTGCAAATCTTCACTCTCAACTATACCTATAATCCTTAGGTTTGGTCTTCTCATTGGGTCCTGGATTTCCTGGATGTTTTGGGTTACACGTTTTTTGCATTTTGCATTTTCTTTGACTGTTGAGTCGATGCTTTCTATGGTATTTTTAGCACCTGAGATTCTTTCTTCCATCTCTTGTATTCTATTGCTGATGTTTGCATCTATGACTCCTGATTTCTTCCCAAGGTTTTCTATCTCCAAAGTTGTCTCCCTTTGTGATTTCTTAGTTGTTTCTACTTCGTTTTTTAGATCTTGGATGGATTTGCTGAGATCCTTCACTTGTTTGTTTTTATTTTCCTGTATTTCTTTAAGATATTTTTGCATTTCCTCTTTCAGGATTTCTGCCTGTTGACCCAAGTTCTCCTGCATTTCTCTGAGCGATTTTTGTATTTCCTTCTCATGGGATTCCATCTGTTGATCCATTGTCTCCTGCATTTCTTTAAGCAGTTCTCGTGTTTCCTTTGTAAGGGCATCTAACCGTTGATTCATTTCTTTAAGCACTTTTTGTGTTGCCTCCCTATGGGCATCCGTCTGTTGACCCATATTCTTTTGCATTTCTTTTTTTTTATTTTTATTTTTTAATTTACATTCCAAATCACTTCCCCTTTCCCGTTTCCTCCCTCCCCGAAAGTCCCATAAGCCCCCTTCCCTCCCTCTTTTCTCCATTCAACCCCCTCTCGTTACTCTGTCCTGGCGTTCCCCTACATCCAGTCTTTCCAGGACCAGGGGTCTCTCCTTCCATCTTTTTAGAAATCTATTGATATGCGGATTGTGTCTAGGGTATTCCGAGATTCTGGGTCAATATCCCCTTATCAGTGACTGCATACCGTGTGTGTTCTTTTGTGATTGGGTTACCTCACTAAGGATGATATTTTCAAGTTCTGACCATTTGCCTAGGAATTTTATGAATTCATTGTTTTTTTTTATTTTTTTTATTTTTTTTTTGAATTCATTGTTTTTAATTGCACAGTAGTATTCCATTTTGTAGATATACCACATCTTCTGAATCCATTCCTCCGTTGAGGGACATCTGGGTTCTTTCCAGCTTCTGGCTATTATAAATAAGGCTGCTATGAACATAGTGGAGCATGTGTCCTTATTGCATGCAGGTAAAGTCTCTGGGTATATGCCCAGGAGTGGTATAGCCAGATCCTCCGGGAGTGTCATGCCCAGTTTTCTGAGGAACCGCCAGACTGCTTTCCAGAGTGGTTGTACCAGCTTGCAATTCCACCAGCAGTGGAGGAGTGTTCCTCTTTCTCCACATCCTCGCCAAAACTGCTGTCTCCTGTGTTTTTGATCTTAGCCATCCTGACTGGTGTGAGATCGAATCTCAGGGTTGTTTTGATTTGCATTTCCCTAATGACTAAGGATGATGAACATCTCTTTAGGTGCTTCTCAGCCATTATTCTTCAGGTGAGAACTCTTTGTGTAGCTCTGTACCCCATTTTTTAATAGGGTTACTTGCCTCTCTGGAGTTTAACTTCTTGAGTTCTTTGTATATCTTGGATATTAGCCCTCTGTCGGATGTAAGGTTGGTAAAGGTGAGTGCATCTACCCGTTGATTCATTTCTTTAAGCGATTTTTGTGTTGTCTCCTTGTGGGCCTCCATCTTTTGATCCATGTTCTTCTGCATTTCTCTAAGCGATTTTTGTGTTTCCTTTGTAAGGGCTTCTAACCGTTGATTCATGGTCTCCTGTAATTCTTTATTAGATTTATTTGTGTCCTTCTTGTGATCCTCTAATAGCATCATGAGAAGTGATTTTAAATCCAGATCTTGTCTTTCGGGTGTGGTGGGGTATCCAGGACTTGCTGCTGTTGGAGAGTTGGGTTCAGATGGTGCCATATTACTTTGATTTCTGTTAGTAACATTCCTACATTTGCCATTTGCCATCTGGTTACCTCTGATGTTAGTTGGTCCTGCTGTCACTGGCTGCTGGTTGGACCTCCTGTGAGCCTGCAAAGCTATTTCTGTCCCCCCTGGATTACCAGGATTCCCCTGGCACCGATTTCTGGGGCCTGACCTACTCCTGAGTGACTTTGGAGCCCTGATGTACCTTGCCCCAAGTGCAGCTTCTTTTTATTATCACTGGCTGTCTGGTCTTTGAAGGCAACAGTAATAGTAGCCTTCTGCTCCTCTGCGGTGGGTTTGTAGGGTGTAAACTGATGAAACGCCTCCATCAAGCATTCTAAAAATGCTGAGGGCGACTCAGTTGGCCCTTGGACTGTTTCTCTTACCTTAGCCAAATTAGTGGGATGTCTTGCTGCCCCTTGGAGACCTGCCATTAGAGTCTGGTGACAGACCTTAGTGAACTCCCTACCTTCAGGAGAATTATAATCCCACGAAGTTCTCAAAAGGGGGAAATGCAGCATCTATCTCTTTGGACAAAAGGGAAGGACTCCTATCTGGTCTTGGCACATTTTTCCTAGCTGCCCTGATTATCGGGGGTGGGGGCATAGGCTCAGAGGGGCAAAATAATGGGATGGGGCTGGCATCAGGAGTCCGTGCTTGCTTACTCCGTGTCCCAGCTGCAGGGCCCTGCTCTCTAACTGTGCCTGATTCCAGCCCCTGGGGAGACTGTGTAGGCGGGGCCAGAGGAGTCCTGAGCTCTGCAGCAACTGCTCTAGCTACTCCTTCCGCTGCCCTGCCAGGAGCGGAGGGTAAGGATAGGGAGGGGGAGAGTCCAAGAGGAGGAGGTCTATATCTCCAGGAGGCAGGACAGTCCTCCTCTCTGTCTCCATTTTCATGGCACAAACTCTTGACAGGTCTGGATCTGAAAGTGAAACAGAAAGGTGACCCCACGGAGGGGGAGAGCAGACTAGATCCTCCCAGACTTCAATATAGGGGACCTGGTCAGGGTGTGAGCTCAGGAAAATCTTGTCTTTAATCTCCTTTATCTTGTCCAGACAGAAGGAATCCTTAGGTGGCCATCTGGTCTGAAAGGACGGCCACTCTGAGGCACACAGAGTCTGTCTTTCTCTTTTTGATTTCAACAGACAAATTATGTGCCCTAGCCTTGATGTCTAGGTTGCTTACAGCGACCACCCAGACGAGTCTCTCCTGAGACTCCTAGACAGGTTACAGAGAACAAACAAAACTATACAGTTATAAGTCCCTCATGGTGCTTACAGCGACCACCCCGACGCGTCTCTCCTGAGACTCCCAGACAGGTTACAGAGAACAAACAAAACTATACAGTTATAAGCCCCTCATGGTGCTTACAGCGACCACCCAGACGAGTCTCTCCTGAGACTCCCAGACAGAATCACAACAATACTACAGAGAACAAACAAGCCAAACAGAACTAAAACAGAGCGTCCTATACGTGACTTCCACAGAAGTCTGATACTCCCAGTACCAGGCTCAGACAGCAGCTGAACCCCGGCTGCCCCCAGGTGGAAAAGGATTGTTTCCATCTGATCCCACTTCCCAGCAGGATTTTGGAGCATCCTCCAGCTTCCCATGGCCTGTGACATTCCGGGCACATCTGCCCATCACAACTATAAGCCACTCATGGAGCCCACAGCGACCACTCAGACGGGTCTTTCTGGGGGAGTGCAATTCCTGGCTAATGCACCAAATGTTGTAACTCAGGAGACCCCCCACCCCCACCCCAGGGTCTCTGCTCAGGCGAGCAACCTTTCAGAACACAGCTTGATGAGATAGATTGCTGCAAATGCATGAGGTTTGTTTATTATTTCATGTATATGAGGTTGCTCATCCTTATAGGGAGAGTCAACCCCGAACAAAGAAAGCATACAACTTTTATACCCTTTTTGCAATGGGGGTGATGCATTATGGAATGGAGGTGACACACTATAGGCAATATGTTTTTAAATTTATAGGTCAAGAGGGATTTTTGCAATAAGAATATTGACAGTTTGTGGCCTTCCCTGGAACCCAGTAGCAGGAGGGGCGGGAGTGTGTGTGTGATTCAGGGAACTGTTACGTTTTATTTTGTCCTGGTTTGGTCAGCACAGCCTCAACTTGGTCACTTTGTCTGCTCAAAACTTTGTTTTTACATTCTTAGAGTTTCGTTTATGTTCTTAGAAAACTCTGTTCTCTAGCCACAGTGAAGGTCAGTTCAGGGGTTGCTGTAGTTGTCAGCTCCCCAGCCAGGCTGGGTGCTACTCTGCCTCCCTTAAAGGGGAAATAACCTTGCTTTCCACAAGTCTGGGTGATCTCCTTTTGTTATGGGAATTGAGTTTAACTTAAGGTCAGTTAGTGAACAAACACTAACAGAAACATTTATTCAACAACACTAAAATTCAGTTATTCTACACAAATGTTCTTTTTGCAGTTCCTAATGAGTGTGGTGAGTGTACTGCTTAACTTCCGGTCATGATACAGCTGCAAACTTCTGGTTCTCGGGTGAAACAAGACACTGTAGAAACTAACATTCCATATGGTGAAGCCTGTCTCAGTAAGATCTATGGGCATGTCCTCAGAGTGATAGTTCACCAGTCCTCAGCGGTAGGATGAGGAATTTGGAGTAATCCATGATGCTGAAAGATAGAATTAAAAGGTTGCCTCCTAGCAGCCCCTGGACTGCTGGTTACTGTGAAGAGCATGTGTGTGTGGCCAACAAAGCAGCTCTCTATGGGCATGATCTTTATTTCTTGCCAGATATATTGTGTGCTAACAGCTTACAGGCAGAATTCAAGCTTCTAAAACTTGAACAGCTCATTAATGTTAGGTTTATGAGGAAGCCTGATTAGCCAGTGGGAATATCTGCTGCTGCTTCAACATATTCCTCTGGGTAATAGCTACTTTCTAACTTACTTACCTGCTATCTGTTTGCAGTACTTCATGTGAGTAAAATTCTTAGAGACTGGTTTTCAATCTACTAAAATATACTAGTCTTCATATTTTTTGTTTAAAATAACTCCAAGGATGGTTCACTACTGAGGCTGATGAACCAGAGTATACAATAAACCCTTTGTCTTCTTATCCATGGCTTAGATCTGTTGCAGTGTGTGGAATATATAGCAGATTCAGGAGTTATGAAGATCACACACTCATTTTGAGCACAGGTCTGTCATGTGCAAACCACTCTGCTCCAGTGGGGTATCATGACGCCTTCTGCTAGGGCTCAGAGAGGCTTCAAACAAGAAGTGGTTTTTTTGAGGTAGAGTATGTAGGCCTGGTTGAAATGAAAGTCACTATGTAGAGCAGGCCAGGCTTGAATTTGCAGAAATCCACCTGCTTGTCTCCAGAATGCTGGGATAAAAGGTGTTCTTCACCACATTAGACCCAAGAACCGTTTGATCTCTGTATAGCCTCTTCCTTTCCCAAACCTAAGTATAGGCTATTTATTTTTCACAGACATATACAGGATTCATGTTCTGAGAAACAATATTCGGAACTACATGCCCACTTGTATTTGTTCTCTCCATTCATACCTGGTCTCCAAATGATATGTGTGAGCTTGCAGGGGGACAAGACATGTGCTGGATAAATATGTAAGTGAGCTTAGTACATGAGTACATACATGCATTGTTAGTATATGAGTGGGTGAGAGAGTGTGAGCGCATGAGTGTTCAAGTGTGTAAGTGCAGAAACATTTCTGTAAATGTGTGAGTGTGACCGTACAGATGTAAAGGAGTGTGTTGCATGTATGTGTGAGGAAGTGCAGCATTCCAAGTGTGCAGCAGTGCTTGAGAGTATAGGAGTGTGTGACAAGGAGGTTGGACTTTTAGGAGAAGCAGTCATATTTGCAAAAAGAAATTAAAGATATGAATTAGAAAGAAAAGCGATCCACAGCAGGAACTCTGCATATCTTTACACTTGAGTATATACTGTGGGGGATGACTTTGTATTTATTCAAATACTTAACCCTCAGAACAACCCATTTTATAGATAAGGAAATCTGAACCTCAGTGAGGATAAGAAACTTACCACAGAGAAATACCACAGTGTGAGGCCAGGTGGAATGGTTAGGTGAGTCCTCTGTCAGGTCACAGAGATTATGAGCTTTGTTTTGGGGGGCAGGGCAGCCCTTTGCTTCTATTAGACCTCTATACCTCTGCATTGTGACTCTAGGAATATGATTATCTCTTCTTCAAATTTTCCCATGTATACATTTATAAAAAACAAAAAGAAGCATGAGGAGGGTAGGATGCTACTGAGTGTCTGCTGGTCTCTAGCTGACACAACCTACTGACTGGGTAGCAACATCTGTACTACATAGTAAGACTGTCAGGCTCCACAGGGTAACACAACACTGCTCAGTTTCCATGAGTCTCCTGTCCATGGCTATAGAATATTCTCCTTTTTGCTTAGATTTAATCCACCTTCACACCAACAGATAGCATTCTCTATCCTTTCTGAACACACTCACAAAGAGATAGTTTGTCATATGCACCTTAAAAGACTGGCATTTATTTCCTAAGAGTCTGTCAGTACCATTGCAATCAAGCAGATTGTATTTTGAAAAGTTAGTTCCTTTTTTTTCTGTTTTTTTCTCCCCCAACAAATATTTTTGTTTTGTTCCCCCAACAAATACCATACTACTAACTCTCAAAATGTGCCTATTTGACTAGGCATGAGCTGAATGACTGTTTTGTGTTGTCATCAGGACTGAGTCTTTTGGGGCATAAGAAGATTCTCCAAAAAGGTGACTATGTGTCTTCTAAATTCCTTCCTAACCCTGAGATTTGATTTGAAGCTTCTTCTGCAAGTGTATTTAAAATACACATGTACTAGAGTCATCCTCACTTCTGTATGAAAGTCTGTTATGTCTTTGTTAAGTAGAAATCTCACAACATATTACACACACCACACACTTTTTTCTTTTCTTCTAAGGACTTATTTCTATAGAGGGTGACTTATTTGGTATTAAAGCAGTTTGTCTAACCTGGCAACCTACTCTCCCTTTGGCATGTTAATCTCCTATTTATTTTATGGATAACCTTTTGCAGGTAAATAGGGGATAGTCAGGTGGAAACAAATGCTCCCACAATGTAATCCCAAGCCTGAAACCTCCCAGATTCTAGAAATCTACCTAAAATTCTTGGATATGGGAATAGCCCTCATGCTTCACAGCACAGACAAGAAGGGGCACCCATGCTTTGCAGAATGGGTACAGTCAGGAAACAACATTTGTGTACCGCCCATTGGTCCGAACTGATGCTCATCTGTGCACAGTCCTCCCTGGAGGTGCTGAAAGAGTAAAGCAGGGACTGTTTGTTAGCAGGACAAAGCAAGAGAACCAAGTTAGCTGATTTCCCATAGATTCAGGCTCAACAATAGTGACAGCAGTTGTGTGTCTTTCCATTTTAATATACTTTGGTCTTGACAGAAACATTTTCTTGGAAAGAATGTAGTACTTAGATTTGGAAATAAATGTAAATAACCTTAGGTGACTCAACTTTCACTCTTTTTGTATTTCATATAGCTGATGCTCTATTAACACCTTAAATATAAAGATACTAAAAGAAACAGAGAAATCCCCATGGAGAAGTAAATATAACCTAAATGATTATCATTAGAACTTTGGTGAAAATTTCTTTCTTCAGTATTTAAGAAAATAAATTTCTCAATCTGGGCTAATTATTTAGGCTGAAGCTTTTAAAGTTAAAAGCATTTTAAGGTACAACACAATACAGAACTAATGCACATTTAAATAGAAATGGGAATTTATTTTTTGTTCCTTTTTTCCCCACCAAAGTAGCTGAAGAAGTTTTTTCTTCTCTTACTTTCTTATGCAAATGAAGTCAGACTTCAAAGAAGCAATAAAGAGCAGAATTGTAGTTAAAGACTCATGGGAATGGCTGTCATTACTATCTAGTTAAAACTGCATTTCCCATAGATGCACTTCCCTAGTCAATCTGTCAGCTGCTGTAGGCTGGCACTTCTCAGTTTGGAGTCATAAGAGCTTCCTGCCTTGCCTCAAGCTCCCTTGCCTGAGACCAGGGATGAAAGTATGAGCTGCAGCAGCACTGTGCTTTAGAAGTTGGACAAAGTTGACACTACACTTCATTAAAACAAACTGCTCTCAGTGCCCATCTGGCCTCACTCTTCTGTGGCCCTTAGATCCTCTTGGAACCTTGCTGAATGACAGTGTTCTTACCAATTCCACTGGGTACAAAAGCCTAGATTATATTGTAACTAGAGAGATTCAAACCTACTGCTGACATTACAGGTGAATAATTTCTTGGAGCAAAAATCCCATTTATACAATGCTGAGGTAGAACATGGAATTTCAGAACCAGCACTTGTCTTTATGTGTAGCCAGGTGTCTTTATGTTTT
This sequence comes from Tokudaia tokunoshimensis, assembly GCA_036184795.1. NCBI lineage: Eukaryota > Metazoa > Chordata > Mammalia > Rodentia > Muridae > Tokudaia > Tokudaia tokunoshimensis. Next base: position 1,903,073 of record BTHU01000015.1, on the reverse strand, counting down.
CTATGACCTTTGTTTTTCTCAGCCTTATTGCCACACAGCTCTATAATCTACATACAAGCCATACATTCATTAATGTTAGAGAGAGAAAAGGCAGAACAAAGAATAACAACCCCAACAGGGTCAAGAGCAATCACAGACAATTGATTTGCCATCAATGCTTTATTCCTTCATTTCTGTCCTGTTCAACACTAGTGAACACATACCTCTGGCTCATTAAGGAAGTGACATGCAGATGAGTGACTAGGATAGATACATCATTCCCACACTCTTCCTCAGGTATTTCTCTGATGCACATTCACATGAGTTTGCATATACTATAAACCTGGATAATGATGCCCATTATCTGCACAGGGTAAAACAGATTCCATACTGGTGCAACCTGGTCATCTTCAGGTCACCTAACAAAATTATATTCTGATTATTCATTTTCTAGGTTTGGGAACGAAAATACAAAAGAATATAACAAAGCATGCTTTTTGAGGTTTCTTGGGTCAGTTAGTAGAAAAATAGGTGTTGTCTTTGGAGAGTTTTTTTTAATTGTTTATTTTATTTTATTTTAAAGTGGAGAACTATGAAGCTGGAATTCCTGAGTCTGTTTTCCCCTTCATCAGTCTTTAATGGAGTGGTAGGCTTTGGCAGTCCGACTGTTGACAAAGTCTGTCTTCTTAAACTGAGCCTTTGGAAGAAGCAGACAAAAATATAAAAATTTTCACATAAGAAAATGCCTCATCCCTTGTCAACTGAAGGTTATTTAAGTTGGGTCCATGTTCTGGCTGTTGTGAATAGAGCAACAATGAACATGGCTGAGCATGTGTCTGTGTCCCACAATGTCTTTAGGACATATGTCAAAGAGTTATATAGCTGGTCACACAGCTGATTTACTTTTTGCTCTCTGAGAATTTCCCACACTGATTTCCAGAATGACTGCAATCCCCAGTCAAGGAGGGTACTGCTGTCCCCATAATCCTTACCAGCATTTTTACCCTTGATCTTAGCATTCTGATGGGGTAAGAGGAACTCTCGAAATAGTTCTGATTTCCATTTCTCTAATTGCTAATGCTATTGAAATACTTTCTTGAAACAACCTAAATACCCTTCAGTTGATGACTAGATAATAAAAAAATGCAGTACATGTACACATTGAAATTCTATTCAACTGTAAAGGAAAATGAAGGCATAAAATTTTCAGGTACGTGGATGAAACTAAAACATATTTTACTGAGTGAGGTAATCCAGACCCACAAAAATAAGTCTCATGTTCTTTCTTGTTTTGTGGCTTCTAGCTCTTAATCTTCATATGGAAGTGTATAACCTGGAGTATTTGCAGAAGCAGGAAAGCAAAAAGGGGGATCAAGGTGGGGCCAGAGTGAGGCAAAGGTTGGGCTGGGGGGTGATAAGGAAAAGATGCAGTCTAGTGGAGTGAGGGAAAGTTCTTGAATGACAAGACACAGGTGACATGAAGGTGGAAATGGAAAATATGGGGACATTTTAATTGGAGATGTGGAGGGCAATACAGACAAAAAGGGAAGGAGGAAGGTTAAATAACACTAAGGATGTTTGAAAAGGCATAGCAGATTATTTTATGTTTACCTAAAATTACATATATGTGTATACAAGGATATAGAGCTTAATGAAGTTATATCACTTGGGGTGATAATGTTCCCCCCAAAAGCCATGAACTATCTGGTACCACACATGAGAAACCTTCTTTGTTGGTCAAGGGAGAACATGAGATTCCTAAAGCAAATAAGTCATTACTATTTCCTGTGTTACCTCCTAGAACTTGAAGATAGATCCCTATTGCTGCAGAAACCACATGTTGTACACACAGGACTTGGAGGAATCCTGTTGGAACAACCTGGAAGCCTCTTTCCTAAAGAGTGGCTCTCACATATCAGATATTGCCAAAGGAGAGGCTCACTCAGCATTAGTGGTACCCAGCTGAAAAGCCTGTGTACCACACAAAGACTGGACTGGCAAGATATGCACAGTGCTGTAATAGTGGCACTTCTGTCTGGGAGATGATTAATAACTGTCTACTTGAATTTAACGGTTCGCTCAACAGTAGGGAAATCATGTTTGGTATTGTAAACCCTCCAATACCATTACCTATTTGGTACTGGAGGTCATATCCCCAAGAGGAGAATCAACTACTGTCAGATCCTAAATCAATATAATTTATAATTATATTCTAAATACGTTTCCTCATAGCCACAAATAAATGTAGCTCTCATTCATCATCAAAGAAGTTTCCTTTTACAACATACAGAAACTATTAAGGATATCTACAACTGAACAAAATGCAGAAAATATAGGACTGTGGAGTGCCTAGCTACAAGTGGTGCATCTGCAATGCAATCCTATACCGAAGGCTCAGGGAAAATCATGGAAGAAAGGATAGAAAGATCTTATGAGCCAGAGGTCTATGACTTATGTTGCTAGATTGTATTGTGTCCCCTAAATATGGCAGGGGAAATGGATCCATGAACTTTTAATAATATGATCATTTGAATGAGATCAGCAAAATGGCACTACCAGTTGACATACCAATGTGGACAAGGGAAATTTCCCATCACCCTTCTCCTAGAAGAAGAGCTATAGGGATCAAGGGCCACTGAGAATGGGAGAACTAATTGTTCCCAGGGTTGAACTCCTACACTGGTTGTCAACCATGGACATAAGCAAAACTAAGGAGACTCAGTAGGTTCCATATACAGGTGTGCATGCACACACATATATGTGTGTGTATTCATGCATATATGTTCATACATGTAACAATAATACTTAAAGAAGAGAAACTGAATTTGGGAGAGAGGAACCAGAGGGAAAAGGAGGGGTAGACTTGTCACAGATACAGTGCTCATCTATGAAATTCTTAAAAAAATAAAACAACAACAACAACAAAAAAAACTATTCTAGCTGGGCAGTGGTGGTGTACTACTTTAATCCCAGCACTTGGGAGGCAGAGGCAGGCGGATTTCTGAGTTCGAGGCCAGCCTGGTCTACAGAGTGAGTTCCAGGACAGCCAGGGCTACACAGAGAAACCCTGTCTCAAAAAACAAAACAAAAACGAAAACAAAAAACACCAAAACCCAATGACAACTAAAAAAAATCCAAAAAACTATTCAAAAAACAAAAGGAGTAAGAGGAAGAAGAGGATGAGGGTGAGAAGGAAGAGGAAGATGATGATGAGAAAGAGAAAGAGGTGGAAGAGGGAAAAGAAGGGAAGCTATTTGGTGATTTCTCATGAGGGTCATGTCAAGTGTCAGGTTTCAGCTGGTCAGTGTTCTTACCTTTTTATATGCATTATGGAGCTCTGTATGTGCCCACAGAGAGTATAGGAGGACAGAAGCAGCTTTGCTGGCCTTGTTGGGGGCATAGCTGAAAAGACAGAGATGTTTCTGGGTCAGTGAGAATGTGCAGCTTTTGCCATTCCCTTCATGTTCCATCAATGTGGCTTCCACAGTTGCCACACAAAGAGAATTTAAAGGCCAGAGTTCACATTTTAAGAAGCTTTAAAAAATATATATGTATGTATATATATATATATATATATATATATATATATATATATATATATATCACAAAGGTAGTACTAATAAACAAATGATTTACAAAGGAAAAATCCATGATATTTATATATACTTTAAAGCCTTTAATTACTTATAGACCCTTTACATTTATGTAGTTATAATATATATTTACAGATTTCAACACAGAAAAACAACTGAAAATGAGACTAAAGGCCCTATCAATGCAGGAGCAAAGCAAGTTTTCAAGTTGATATACACACTCTTGTGATAATACTTGTTAAAATAGTTTTAAAATCATTTGTGTCTTTAGCATAGAGCTGACAGAAGTTTACTTGGTCACAAATCCAATTTCCCACCACATTTGACAGTGGCACTAGTTTTTTATGTTCCTTTTCTAAATGTGTCTTAAAATTTCCATTTCTAACTACTATTCCCCATTTCATTACTTTCTATTACCTACTAAACCATGGCTGAACTTTCTTTTTCAAAGACTGTGGTTTGTTTCCTGTGGCACAAAATTCTATTGGCATGCAATCAAGATCACAGAAAGCAAAACTACAATGAATAAAAATGTGAACTTCTTCCTGAGTTTCTTCTCTTCCAGAATGGAAACTCCATAGGAAGGGAGATTCAACTTAGCATCTTACAGTGTTTTCGTGCCTAGGGACAGAGTCACTCAGAGTAAGCAAATTCCCTTACATTACAGCTCTCTTATATTTAAAGTTCTATAAAGTTCTTTAATGTCAAGGGTTTTGATATTCATAACATTTATCTGTGCATTAGTTGTTGGGCACTTGAGTTTTTTTTTTTAAAGATTTAATGTGGGACTCAGTTCTTTCCTTGCCCAATTACCAAGAACTAGAGGAGATACAGCCCTGGTCTGTTATACTGCTATGGCTACGTTGCCCATAAGACTCAGGAAAGAGTAGCTACAGCTAGAGTATTTATATAGTACTGGTGGCAGGAAAAATAGAGACAATGATGGGCAGGTACTAAGAGACTTACCCTTCCCCTGTGCTGATGGTCATAATTTTCTGCAGACCTCCAGTGTTCAGAAGGTCTCGTGCATTCTGGTAACTATTTTGCATTAAATTGTTCAGTGTATAGCAAGCAGAGGCTGTAGTTTCAATGAGAAAGTCAGTACTTGGGACTGTGTCAGGAATTATAGAAACCAAATCTGGTAGAGTTTCTTTAGCTACAAATTGAAAGAAAAACAATGCTTGATTAGAAAGATTTTTTTTTCCTTTGGGAGAATATGTGCTTCTGGTTCAGTTCAAAAAAGGAGGACTTAACCCTTTCCTTAAGCCCAGGACTTAAGGAATTTCTTTAGATTCCCTGGCTCTGCAGGGCACATCTCTAACAAATTTCTTTAATGTATAATATTGGAAATAACACTCTCTTTCTCCACAAGTTATTCTGAGAGAGTTCAGAAGTTAATGCACATTACTTTGGCCACACATACTAAGCTCTCAAGAGATATAAGTTATCATCAGAAGATTAAACCACAGACTGAAGACCTTGAGAACATGAGTATTCTTTTTATAACTTAAGTGAACAACATGAAAATAATTCTGAGTCACATAACAGAAAGGCCTGACCTCCTCACTGAGAGCTGTGCCACCTCCTCTCATCACCACACCAGGAGATCCCTTCCATAGATCAAGGCTGAGGAGCAGCAGCAATTAAAGAAGTTTCTTATCATCTTTACTTGTCTTGGGACAATACATGTATCAATAAAATACATTCTATAATATACTATGGGATATTGATGACATATTCATTCCCCCTGCCCCATCTCAATAAACCAATAATTAATCAAATTAATTAATTAATTAATTGTGCCCTTCCCCCAGTTAAACAAACCCCTGATGGTTTTACAACCTAGTTAGAGTCACCTGAACTAACCACATTTGCAATTTCCTACAGGAGCTTTGAGGAGTTGACTGCCCGCTGAGCTTGCTTTACAACTCAATCTAGCTGAAACAAAGAATGGGTCTGTTGGGGTTTTCCCTATATAAACACAGTGCTGAAAATTAAACTTTGAGCCTTGATCAGAAAAATTTGTCTTGGCTTCATCCTTCTCTTGCCCCACCCCCTCTCCTCCCACCCTGTCCTTTTTCATTTCCAGCATCCCTTTCAGGTAACCAGTTCATCCATAGTTGCTGGACAATAAATGAAACCTACCTTGCTAGAAATCTCATTAAAAACACATGTTTTGATATGCATTTCCCTAATGACTAAGGATGTTGAACATTTCTTTAGGTGCTTCTCAGTGATTCAATTTTCCTCAGGTGAAAATTCTTTGTTTAGCTCTGTACCCCATTTTTTAATAGGGTATAAAAAATAAATTTTAATAAAATTTTTAAATAAATTTGGCTCTCTGGAGTCTAACTTCATGAGTTCTTTGTATATCTTGGATATTAGCCCACTGTTGGATGTAGGGTTGGTAAAGATCTTTTCCCGATTTGTTGGTTGCCGTTTTGTCCTATTGACAGTGTCCTTTGCCTTACAGAAACTTTTTAATTTTATGAGGTCCCATCTGTCAACTCTTGATCTTAGCGCATAAGCTATTGGTGTTCTGTTCAGGAAATTTTCCCCTGTGCCCATGTGCTCAAGGCTCTTCCCCACTTTCTTTTCTATTAGTTTCAGTGTTTCTGGTTTTATGTGGAGGTCCTTGATTGACTTGGACTTGAGCTTAGTACAAGGGGATAAGAATGGCTCTATTTGCATTCTTCTGCATGCTGACCTCCAGTTGAACCAGCACCATTTGTTGAAAAGGCTATCTTTTTTCCACTGGATGGTTTTAGCTCCTTTGTCAAAGATCAAGTGACCATAGGTATGTGGGTTCAACTCTGAGATTTCACCTCACACCAGTCAGAATGGCTAAGATCAAAAACTCAGGAGACAGCAGGTGTTGGCGAGGATGTGGAGAAAGAGGAATACTCCTCCACTGCTGGTGGGACTGCAAGCTGGTACAACCACTCTGGAGAGCAGTCTGGCGGTTCCTCAGAAAACTGGGCATGACACTTCCGGAGGACCCTGTTATACCACTCCTGGGCATATACCCAGAGGACTCCCTGGCATGCAATAAGGATGCATGCTCCACTATGTTCATAGCAGCCTTATTTATAATAGCCAGAAGCTGGAAAGAACCCAGATGTTCCTCAACAGAGGAATGGATACAGAAAATGTGGTATATTTACACAATGGAATACTACCTAGCTATTAAAAACAATGAATTCATGAAATCCTTAGGCAAATGGTTGGAACTGGAAAATATTATCCTGAGTGAGGTAACCCAATCACAAAGAACACACATGGTATGCAGTCACTGATAAGTGTATATTAGCCCAGAAGCTTGTAATACCCAAAACACAATTCACATATCAATTGACTCCCAAGAAGGAAGGAGAGGCCCCTGGTCCTGGAAAGACTCCTTGCAGCAGTGTAGTGGAATACCAGGACAGAGAATCGGGAGGGGGTTGACTGGGGAACAGGGGGAGGGAAGAGGGTTTATGGAACTTTCAGGGAGGGGGGAACTGGGAAAGGGGAAATCATTTGGAATGTAAATAAAGAATATAGAAAATTAAAAAAAAAACAAAACAAAAACCCCAAAAAAACCACAACATGTATTGAAATGGAGTTTTACTTATTCTTGGCTACTAAAACTCAGAATCAAGATAGGTCTATTGTTTAAATTACATATTGAATAGTAAGAAAATTTACAATTTTAAAACTAAATGTATGTTGTTGACAAACATGTAGATGAGACACACCCACTGAATGGAACAGCTGATGGGTGAGAGGTGTCATGCGGATTGCCCGTCTTGCTAATTATTAGTGTTGTATGCAATTTTTCTTCTGCAAGTAATCAAAGTAAATTAACAAAAAGGCTGGATATTAGGACAATCAAATAAATGTCAGTGAATGAGGGTGCTGGCCCCAACATGCGGTGTAGCAAAGTCAGGCTACTTATCACCTACTTTCTTGCACTGTATACTCAGAATGCACCTATGGCATGTAGACCTCAACTCACCAATTTCATTCTGCAGAGAAAGATTCCGTGACAAATTCCTCAACAGGGAGACTGCAGTCTTTTTCACACTGGGATCACCCACATGCAGCATCTTTCGGGTGTACTGAAGACCATTTTCCTTCTGGACAACCATGCAAGCTACTGATGTGGGTATCTGTTGTAAGACACATCCTATAAATGCTATCACACTTGCTATCAGAGAAGTTCTCTGTAGATTCCAAAGGTTGAGGGAGGATAAAAGCTAGAACAGTACTGAAAGCAGTTTACAGACATTTTACTTAAAATCTTTTTGAATTTCAATATAGTTGATAAAAATATTTTTCCAGTATTTGTAAACAACTAAAAATTGGTTACTTTTTACTATTTTACATCTGTGTATAGGTAAAATAAGTCTGATATTACTTTATGCCTCACATAAAATTTTAATGTTTGCATGTGTATGTGTGTGTGTGTGTGTGTGTGTGTGTGTGTGTGTGTGTGTGTGTGTGTGTGTGTGTATACATTCCTGTAAATGCTTGTAGAAGACAGAGGAGGATATCAGGTGTATTCTATCATCTTCTACTTTATTTCCTTGAGTTAGGGTTTCAGTGAACCTGAATTTTGGTGTTTCTGCTGGGCTGACCAGCAAGCTCTTGGGATCCACATTTTTCTATTACCTCAAGTTGACCATATTGGCTTTTTATGTGCATGAAGGGCAGTCAAATTAATGTTATGCTTGCAAGTATGTATATGTGACCACTGAGCATCTCCCAAGATTTGAATAATATAAACTTAATTGGACAGTATGTTTTATATCATCTTGAACTATTCAGTTAATATAGCTCTTCTTTGTGGTCTTGGTAGATTTGGCCACACAGATGCTGGCCACTTAGCTCTACAGTGAACCGGAGTCTTTGCTTTCCTGGATTGCCAATGGATCAAGGTGAGAAAACATAAGCTCCTTTCTTACCAATTTGCTTCATTTACTGGCTGATGCTTAGTTATTGTTCCTGTTACTTCCGGTTCAAGTTTTGGTGATTAGCATATTTCAATAAATTTATTTATTTCTAAATTACAAACCCAATTCATTCTAAAAAGAGAATTGGGATTTTAAAGAAATGCTTTTACTAATCTTTGAGAATTTCATACAATGTATTTTGGTCATATTTATCCTTCCCTCCTAACTCCTTCCTGATCTACCCTCATATCCTCCCTACCCAGCCAACTTTGAGTTTTCTTCTTTTAAAAACACTTCATATACCTGCCACTCTAGTGTACCCACCAAGATATTTTAAACTTGCTTTGATTTAGGCCTTTCTTGTTCTGTAAAACTTTGAAAACTTCATGTTACTGTTTTCACATTGTAATATGGAATTTGGGGTAACCTAAAGCTGTGTTCCCTGACTATGGTCATTCATAATTGCTCCAGGACAAGCTATCTTATTCACCTTTTAAAAAAAAAAGAAAAGAAAGAAGCTCATCATTTGAAATTGGTGCTGTTCAATTACTATTAGATATGGGTCTGCCCTGGAGTATGGTTGACTTATCAGGGAGAGTAGCACTAAAGAAACTTAACTTTCTTTTTCTTGGTGGCTGTCAATACCAATGGCTCCTCAGTTGGAGGTGGGACTCTATGTGTGTTTCCCCCCGACCCCAATCACTAGGATTTTGCCTGGGTTGAGTTTGTGTACATCTTATACACACCCTCACATTCCCTGTGAGTTCATATGGATATGCAACTGCCAGGTAGATAGATATTAGGCTTTTGAAAAAAGATAATCCATATTGCTAGTTGGTTTATCTTTTCTTACCATGTAACTTGCTTTCACTGAACTTGCTATGTAGAACAGGCTGCCCTTGAATTTACTGAGATCTATCTGCCTCTACGTCCTGAGCACGGGGATTAAAGCATGTGCCACTATACTAGCATGGATTTTTATAATCTCTGTATGAGACTACTGCTGGCCCAGGTCTAGGAAAAATCTTATTGAGGATCTAAATATTGATCTGGCCCTTTTTAGCATCAAGAGATCAGAACTGTGCCTTACCTTGTGTCTGTGGCTTTATATTAACCTTCTACTTGAGGCTACTGTGACAAAATTCTTGTGATTCTTAACCATTCTTCAGGATGTTTGTCATTTATTGTCTCATTTAAACAGTTGGCCTCCTACCACCTGTATTCTTCATTTTCTCAACTCTACTTTCTAGACTTGAGCCTTTTAATATAGAGCCAAGGTCGGTGGTAGAATATTGATCTCTAAAACTGTTTTTGTGCTTGAACCAATATTCCTAGGAAAGTAGTATGTCACTTTACTAGAGTGTCAAACTTTCAATGGTTCAAGAAGTTTAATTGTCTTTCACCAACTGTTCTCTATGAAGATTCTTTCCCTCAGAGCTATCCAGAGAGGAAGGTATTTATTATGAATAATCCCAGACCTTGATCAAGAGGAAGGATAGGTACTGTATTCCTCTTTTTCCAATATGCCTTCTAGACATATACTTCTTCTGAAGGCTATGAAGACTGGTTGTTAGCCTTCTCTACTTTTCTATCCATGGAGCTAAGCAGATTAACCACTTCACACTTCCCAGGACTAACCACTCACACTTTCTGGGACTAACCACTTCACACTTCCCGGGACTAACCATTTCACACTTCCCAGGACTAACCACTCACACTTCCCAGGACTAACCACTTCACACTTTCCAAGACTATCACATAAATGCCATCATTCTACCATTAACAATGCTGGCATCCCAGTTTAATTTCACCTACCCACCATCACTATACTGTTGTTTCATTTAGCTTTTTGCCTTTCCTGATTTTTAGATTTGTTCCAGTGCTAGAATAAATAGTACATTTCTGGATTAGAATTTCTGTAAACTTATTCACTCAACCACCTCCATGATCTCAAATGGTGATAATAAACTTGAGGGTTTCTTTTAGGCCAGGCATGGTGGTGAATACCATTAATCATAGCACCTGGGAGGCAGATGTAGGTGAATCTCTGAGTTCAAGGCCAGCCTGAGTTACAGAGTGAGTTCCAGGACAGCCAGAGCTGTGTAAGAGATTCTGTCTCAGAAAAAAAATCTTTATAAGTAAGGGACTGGAGAGATGGCTCAGATATTAAGAGCACTGGCTTTTCTTCCAGAGGATCTGGGTTCAATTCCCAGCACCCATATGGCAGCTCACAGCTGTCTGTAACTCCTGTTCCAGGGGATCGGACACCCCCACACAGACTTACATGTAGGCAAAACACCAATGCACATGAAATTAAAACCAAAAACAAAACTTGCTGATTTCAAATACCAATGGAGGATCTGTTAACCATTATCTATCTGTTACCTTCAGAATAATGTTTAAACATCTTAGTGTGGCTTGCACTGTCCTTCCTCACCCTACTTCCCTCCTCTGCCACTAGTACCTAATCATCTAGGTAAAAATTACTTTATTCCATATTTTCTCATTTTAGTTTCTTGAAACAATGGAGTTCTTCCTTTCTCTTTGTTCACAAGCAACCTTATGACAAATCAAAGAAACAATTGTTTGTATTCTCAACCACAATGCAATAGTAAGGTGACCTTATCATTTCACAGTGTTACTTAAAATAAGCTTCTATGTGATGACACTTATATAGGAAGTGAATACATGGGTTAATAAGATGTATGCCTGTGGTCATTCCTAACTATCCTCATTTCCTGTGAAATGAATCCAGGAAACAGAATCCAGAGACGGAGTGAGGTAATCAAGACTAATCATGAAGGAAAAGAGACCCACCCCAAATCTCTGAGTTCCACAATATGAGAAATTCCTTCCTTTTCCTCTCGATACTTTTCTCAACTAGCTTGAGGCAGTGATCTGGGCCTGTAATGGAAGAAGAACTAAGCAATATAAAAGCCACTATGTAGTTTACTTGTAAGTGTCATCTGACAGAGCTGTATAGACACTGAGGTTGAAGGTGGTAGAAGGCTAAAGCCCTTGTGGTGTCTGAGACCTGCCTTGGCTGGAATAAGGAAACCTTTGCTTCTGCCTGGTTGCTTCATCTCTGCACCTGAGCTAGACATGTCTACAGTGATTTCATCTTAAGAAATAGAAAAACTGAACCGAGACTTACCGGGCCACCTCCTGCTGTGAGGTTCTGGAGAGCCCCCAGTGATGCCTCTTGGGTGTAGTTTCTGGCACTCTTGGCAATTAAGGACAAATACATCCTTATCACAATGGAGTGCCACAGCCACTCAATGCCTCGGGGACTGCTCCTTTCCTCTGGCATCGGCATGTCTTGGTATTGCTAAGTACACACAGAGTAAAAGCACTTCAAGTGATGCCTACAACTCTGCATCTACACTGGCAGACCAGAAACACTGTCTAAAAAAACTAACAAATCACAAAAACACTATATTCAATCACTTAACTTTAGCTCACAATAATTGTTGCTTTCTAAGAAACTCATATTCTCTAACTTTATGCATCACAATAAGGGAATTAAATATAGGTCCTTCTAAAATGGTTTCCAGTGCATTTAGCCTAAATTCTAAATGGTTGCCATCACTTTGGAGACAAGAAAAACAAGTCTGTTTCCTCAGATGCTTATAGAACAGTATCAGGGTCTAAATGTACCAACCATTTTCCAAATTCAAGAATACCACAACACTAAGAACACGGACGTTCCCATTTTTTCATTATTATATTAGTTTTGAAAGAGATATATATCTTCCTAGGAAATTTGCTTTTAATGTGTTCATGGTTTATTTTTAGGCTTCAGGTAATGTTCAAACAGAGGCTGAAGCACAGCCCACAAAGGACACAGGGCAACATGGCTTAACAGCTAAGAGCACAAATCCGGAGCCAAATGAGTGGGGACTAAAATTTATCCTCGTCACCCAAACACTGAATTAATGTAGGAAAACTAATGAGCTTTGCTGTTCCTGTTTCCTTCCTGGTGAAGCCTCATGGGAGGACTGATGTGAGAACTAAAATAATCTGAAACAGTAGCCAACATGAAAACAGAAATCAAAGCCTCTAACTTCATTGCCCCTTTGTCCCCATCTACAACCCACAGCCTCTCAAAGATCTCCCATCATACCTCTTTTAGTTTCCTACTTCGGCTGCCAAAACACCCAATACTTTTGTTACTGTTAGTCTGGATATTCCGGTTTTGCATGTAGATACTCTGGGAATATTTCTCTGGGAGCTCTGCCTCCAGCTGGTAGGAGAGGTTATGAAGAATGCACACACAGTTCTCTGTGGCCTGAGGAAACAGAACATGAATACTGCTCATATATATACCTGACGTCCCTTTTAGATGACAAGGTTGTTTAGGCTTCAGCTCTTAAAACTAGTATGCCTGGACCTAAGGTATGTGAGAATAACTGAGGCTAAATGGAATGGCTAATCTTAGAACATGAATGAATGGTCAGGAGTACTATGCTAAAATGATGGTAGCCTCCCCAACTCCCTTTAAAAACATATCTGGAGACTGAACCCAGGGCTTTTTGCACAATGCACAAATGTTCTACCACTGAGCCATAGTTTTAGCCCCTTAGCATATTTCTAAAAATCATGTATGTCTAGAACAACTTCAAACATTACATACGCAAATTGACATCTACACTAAGATGAAAATAAGATATGACACTGCTTATAGTGACCAATCAGGAGGCTGTTATAGCAACTAGTGTAAAGACCACACAAATGTAAGCGGCAGATATGATATTGGAGAAGTGGCTTATGATGTACCGCCTGTGCATGCAGGGCCTGAGGGAAGAGGACAGCACAAGTCATTCAGATCCAATCTTCTTTTGACAAACAGTGATAACTCACTTGGTCATCTATTCTTTTTTTTTTTTTGTTTTTTGTTTTTAGAGACAGGGTTTCTCTGTGTAGCCTTGGCTATCCTGGAACTCACTCTATAGACCAGGCTGGCCTCGAACTCAGAAATCCACCTGCCTCTGCCTCCCAAGTGCTGGGATTAAAGGCATGCGCCACCACCGCCCGGCGCCATCTATTCTTCAGTCTGTTCTATACACGGTGCTAGAGAAGGAACCTAAGTAAGATGTTACACATGTCAGGTCATCTATTCTTCAGTCCGTTCTATACATGGCGCTAGAGAAGGAACCTAAGTAAGATGTTACACATGTCAGGCCAGTGTATTACCACTGACCTATAATCTCCAGCCATGGATGAGCTGGTATTAGAAAGATTAGAAAGAAGATTGTGGCCATGAAAGAGATGAACTTAAGCTTATTTTTGAACATGTATTTGTGTTCCTGAAGAACATCCACACTGAGTTGTTAAAAAGTTTGTTGGAAATTTGGCTCTGGAAGAACTTCTAGCCTAAGGCTAGATAAAAAATTTAAGTGTCAGCTGGGTGCTGGTGACTTACACCTTTAATCCCAGAACTTGGGAGGCAGAAGCAGGTGGATCTCTGTGAGTTTGAGGCCAGTGTGGTCTATAGAACTAGTTTTAGGACAACCAGATCTACATGAAAGAAACTCTCTTTTGGAAAAAAAGAAAAGAAAATTTAAGTGCATAAGCATGTAATGAAAACTCTGGCTTGAGCAAGTAAGTCAAGGAACAAAACTACATCCAAGCAATTATTTTAATATTTGAACCATCTTAGTAAGTCGTAGTGGGTAACTTTGCATGAGGAAGGTTAACTGTGGCATTACCTTATCATCTGGCTGGTAGTCTGCAATTGTTCCTCTGACATAATGGACCAAGGAGTCAATGAGACCATCACACCTTCTCATCATCTTCCTCCCATCAGGGCCAGCAGAGCTCATGTTTCTTTCAAGAACAACAAGAAATGGTAAGACGTATTCTATGTATCCTAAAGGCCTGAGTAAGTCATGTGCTACACATCCCAAAGGCCTATGCAAGATGTCTGCTATGAACCCAATAGACCTAAGTCTTAAAGGTTCATTTAAGGTTTCCTCCAGTTTGAGAGCTTATTATCCGTCCAGGGAACCATCCTAAGGTCAAACCTGAGACCATAAGGACAGGATCCCATCCCTACCTGCTGCATTCCATGGTAGCAAGACCCAGACAGGGTTTACATGATCTTGTCCATAGTTTTGAGAGGCAGATATGAGGCAAATGTTTGTAAGTAAAGAAATACATCACACTAGATATAGCAATATACTGTGTGTCCAAGTCCCAGTTTGCTCCATGTTTTAACTTTAAACAACTTAATGTTGTTCTGGAGCTCACTTTTCTCATTAGTAAAAGTGTGCTGGACTCTGTTACTTGAGTCTTGAAGGTTTTTATACAAACTGTTATTGACAAACATTAAGCCTGGTTCTCTAAAACATGATGGTCCTCCCCTTCAAATGGCAAACAGCTGAGCTATCAGAGAAAACAGACTTTCCAGGGTCTGTGATGCCAGAACCCTGATCTATAAATGTCTTTGTGCTTAGTCTTTTTCTAATTTTGCTAGGCCGTAACCACAAGCAGAGGCCACTTCCTTATAGAGGAATGCAGCTTATCAAATATGGTAAAGTATGTTGTGATCACTGTAGAGAGCCATTGTAATGCCATGTAGCCTCTAGGCAGAATTCATCTGCCTGCATTTCACCTACACGGAGCTGAGGAATTCCAGCCACACCTCCTGCCACCTGACAGAGATGTCAGAGCCCCTCTGGCACTTCAAAGGAGCTGCAGTTTCCTGCGAAAGGGGGTCAGTAGCCATCTCCTGCATAGTAGCAGACCCTGTGAAAGTAACATCTGTTTGAGATCTGTTATGGCAACATCGCTCAGCCTGTCGGAGACCTACTGAGAAGACTGGCAGCTTTGGGAGGGAGGGTCATGCCCACAGCACATATATTGTCACTCTTATCCCCAAAGAAAGATAGAAAGATTTTGTACAGCCATGAACTAATGTCTCTGTGTCTTCTTTTCTCTCGACCCCCGTAGTTTCATTCTTCAGCTCTCCCTCCACGTAGAACCCGCTCGTGAGCAATTCCCGGGAAGCTTCAGATCACACTGTGGACTCAGGCCATATTTGTATTCTGGTATTATTGTTTCTATATTCCCTTGCATTAAGCTTTTCTTTTAATCATTTACTACTCAAAATATTTATCCCTGGAGAATGTTAACACTTCGGTCAATAGAACATTGAAAGAGACTGTGGAGACAACATCGGTTAGGATCTCTTACCGTGCTCATTAAGGACCGAGGTTCAGTTCCCTACACCCACATCTGGTGGCTCACAAAGGCCTCTTAACTCCAGTTCCAGAGGATCTAATGCCATCTGGTTTATGTGAGCTCTCACATGCACATGATACACAAAAACTCAGTCAGGCATATACATAGAATAAAAACAACACTAAAAAAATAGGTTTGGAATTTGAGAACTACCTCCTATTCCCTTTTCCAGCTTTAACTAAAGAAAATTGTCATGCCCATTTATAAGCAAGTAGATCACCACAAAGCTCTTCTCTATAATGTCTCAGGTAGTGTTACTAGAAGACTAATAGTTTGAGAACTTCTGGCAACTTATTTTCTTAATTTAAAAACGTAGTTGCATTAAGTGATTTCAAAATATTTCCTGTCCTCAAATACTGCCTTCAAAAGAACAAATGTGCCCGGCATCACATCAGAAGTAAAGGGAGCAGAAGCAGGTAAACTGAAGCTACAGAGGTCCCATCTATAGGCTGATCTCTGCAAAAGCAACCATGATTGGCTACTTTTAGCACCAAAATGGTAGTCTTACAGTTCAACTTAAGAGCAAAAGACAAAAGACGGTGCTATTTGATACTAACAAAATTCCTTTAGTGACTTTATTTAAAATAATCAAAAAAGTGATTCATTTGCTGTACGAAACTATAATTTTGTTAATTATAAGACAGGACAATGAAGGTTGGTGGGAAGGTTTAGAATTAAAGGTGCTTTCTGCCAAGTCCGAGAATATGCGTTTGATAACTGATACACACATGCTGGACAGAACAGACTCTGGCCAAGTTGTCCTCTGAACTTTCACATGCATATCCCTCCCAGTAGCAAACACATTTTTAAAACATAATGAAGCCAACCATTGGACTGAGGTTGGGGACCCCTATGGAAGAGTTAGGTGAAGGATTGAAGAAGCTGAAGGGGACTGCAACCCCATAGGAAGAACAACAGTCTCAACTAGCCTGGACCTCTAGGAACTCCCAGAGACTAAGCCACCAATCAAAGAGCACACGTGGGCTGGTATATAGCAGAGGACTGCCTTGTCTGGCCTCAGTGGGAGAGGATATGCCTAATCCTGTAAAGACTTAATGCCCCAGGGAAAGGGGATGCTGGGTTCAGGGAGAAGATTCAGAGGCAAAGGGGAAGGAGGATGGGGCGAAGAACTCTAGGAGAGGGAACTGGGAAGGGGGGGGTAACATTTGGAATGTAAATAAATAAAACAATTTTAAAAATAAAAAGAAATAATGAATGGGTTTATTAAGTGGAAACAAAATCAGGTGACTACAGCTTTTTCTTACGAAATGGTCATTTAAACTGACACCATTGCTATTTAACTTCTGAGCCCATTAAGAGTTGCTAGTCCTGCTGATCATTTTAATCTTTGGTGATACATTTTTGTTGTTTAAGACATGGTCATGTGTTTAAGACCATGAAGGTAGCCCAAATTAACTACTTTTCTTTTCCACTGTCAAAGACAGATGACAATCTGGTCATGGGTCTAGAAGGAGCCCTTTTAAAAAAAATTCACTGTTCATCTATTGAGAACGAGTCAAAGGCCTTACTTACGTTAAAGATCTTCTGCACCGACTCTTGTGTGCAGAGTGGGTCACTACCTAGAGTCCACCTAGGAGAAGTCATAGTAAGCTTCACAGGAATTGAAAACACATTGGTTTTTTGGTCTCCTAATTCCTCACATGAAGAAAGAAACTGTCAAAGAGCATAGTTACTTTTCCTACTGAAAATAAATTAGTAGGAATATCAGGACGGGAGGACTATTTTTTTTTCCATTTTATTTTATGAGTATGGGTCTGTGTGTCATGTCCTTGCAGTGTCTGTGGGAGACAGAAGAGGGGATCAGATCCCCTGAAACTGAAGTTACAAGTGCTTGTGAGATGCTATGCGAAGGCTGGGAATTCAACCTGGGTCTTCTGTAAGAACATCTAATGCTCTTAGCTGCTGAGCCATCTCTCCAGTCCTATAGGAGAACTACGTTCTCTATCTTATGAAGAGGGGTACAGGAGAGAAAAAGCCTTATCCAACATTTATTCTTCTTGCTCTTTGTGTAGCAAATATGTGTTCTCAACCACAAGAAAATGCTTTTTATGTATGAAATCTGACTTTTTTCTAACCTCTGGATTAGAGAAATGACCCCTTAAAATTGTTTTGACAAGTCAAAAGGTCTGTCTTGTTCACTAGCTAAACCTTCTGCACAGTCTGAAAAGGGGACTTGGCTTTGTCTAACTCCAAAGTGTCTATTCTGGAGAGGGAGGGGGAGGGGAGGGGGAGAGGGAGACAGGAAGGGGGAGAGGGAAAAGGGAGAGCAGGAGGGAGAGGGGAGAGGGAGAAGGGGAAGGGAGAGGGAGAGGGGAAGAGGGAGAAGGAGAGGAACAGGGGAAGGGGGTGGGGGAGAGGGAGAGGAAGAGGGGAAGGAGGTGGGGAAGAAGGAGAGGGAGAGGGGGGAGAGGGAGAGGAGGGAGTTAGGATGGTAGTGCAGCTGGCTCTCCTGCCAGTTTCACAGCAGTAAACTGTGTCTTGTCATCTATTATCTTGACACTGCTCAAAATAGGACTTATCAGGGGTTCCTGGCAGTTGATACCTTTGCTGAAAGGAAGTGCATGGAATCCTGATGACTCGCTACTGCCCCTGAATATCAAAAATATTTCCCATCTTATTCAGACAACCAAAAATATAAACAGGGGCAGATTCACCTGGAACAGAAGTTATTAGACAAAAAGTGATTTACTATTATGCTACTCTGTAAAATGGTATTTTTACAGACTAAAAATTTATGTAAAATGGTATTTTTCAATAGCTAATCTTTAAAGTTTGTAGGAAATGGAATTAACATAGACAGAATGTATCCTTTTACAACATGCCTCCTGAATGCTGAGAAAAACTTACTCATTTCTCTTTCCTGTATGTAACTCAATGGAGACTTAACAAGGAAAGTACATCAGAAGTATAAATTAAATAGACCAGAATAACCACCTTATTGCAAAGTGAAAATGAGTCTCTAACTAGTCCTCAGTAACGAGCGAGCTATGAGGGGAGATGGTGCTCATTGAAGGCAATATCAACTTCCACTAGGCTTAAAAGCAGTATCTGCAGCCAGTGACTGACATTAGAACCCTGCCTCCCCCAATGTAGCTTTTAATGGAGTCAGGGAACTGATTCTGACCCCAGTGTATCTCTGAAGTGTCTCATACTTGGCAGTTTTAAATGTTTCAGATTTTTTGTTTGGAGCAGATCTGTGATTCTGGATTATTTCCAAGACTGTTTCCCTCTCACATTCCTGAGTCACAATGAAGATAGCAAAAGCCACCTTGGCCCTTGCTAGAATTAAAAGGAAGACTGCTATGTCTCTGTGAAGATGAATGGTGTCACAATGGAATCATCATTCATATAGTAACCTAAGGCATGGAGTAGAATTTCCATAGCACAGGGAACAGCCTCAAGAACTGACAAATCAGACTACCTGAAATTAGTTTCTGAACAGAAAAAGAAACAGAATAAACAGACAGATAACTGAATGAATAAGAGAAAAAAAGTCCATTTATACCTCAAACACAGGATTAATAGAACATATAAAGGATGTCAGACATTAAACCTAAGAAGCAAAGTTGCCAATCAACAAACAAGTCAATGATCTGAACAGTTTTCAAAAGAAGAAATGCAAATGGATTAAGGGGTTGGGGATTAAGTTAGAACACTTCTCTAGCACACATGAAGTCTGTAGATTTGAAAACAAATGAAAAAAAACCTCTATAAAACAAAAACAAATAAAAAACTGTTCAGTATTTCTAGCTATGAGAGAAATGTAAATTGAAACTACTTTGAGATAATATTTCATCCTTGTCAGAACAACCATAAAGAAATCAAATGGCAACAAATGCTGAAGAGGATGTGAGGAAAGAGGAATCTTAGATACTATTAATAGGAATGGGAGCTTATGTAATCACTGGAAATACTAAAAGAAAGTCACCATCTCACCCAGCTGTACCTGGGCATACATACAAAGGGCTCTAATCTTACCATAGAGATATGTGTACTTCCATGTTTATGGCTGCTGTACTCACAATAGTGAACAAATACAACCAGCCTGAAGGCCATCAAAAGATGAATGGACAATGACAATTTTAGACATATATAAAATAGATTTTGTTCAACTATAAGAAAATAAGTTTCAGGAAAATGGATTGGGTTAGGAAACATACCAAGCAAGGGAAGCCTGTCTTATATACTAATTCCTGCCTCTAACTGTTAATGTGCATCTCCACTGTAGGAAATGGAGAGTCAGGACACTAAGGGAGTGAGTAGTGAGAACTGGGGTGACCCAAGGCTTTCCCTGAGAACATGATGTATTTAGAGTGGGGACATGCTGGACATAAGTCACAGCTGGTGTAAGACCTCCTGACTCCAGTTTTTGTCTTCTTCTCTATCTTCCTCATCCCTGACACCTCCCTTATAACCTTGTCACCTGCTGGTCCAGGTCAAACTACTGCCTGAACAGGAACAACTAAGTATGGTAGAAAGAGAAAGTGCAGCCATATCGTATAGACAAACACAGCATCATACTGTCACACCACAGGGACCACCTAAAGGAAGAGGGGCACACTTCAGGGTGTACAGGGTGCAGGGAAGTCTTGTTTTCCTTTAGATGCTTGTATAGTTTTCATTTTAGTTCTTGTAGTGTATTGCTAAAGTCCTAAAAAAAAGTTCTTTATAAGGCAGGCCTGGTGGCATACACCTTTAGTCCTAGCACTCAGGAGGCAGAGGCAGGCAGATCTCTGAGTTTAAGGCTAGCCTGGTCTATAGAGTAAGTTCTGGGAGGCTCTCAAAGAAACCCTGTCTCTAAAATAAACAAACAAAAACACCAACAAACCAACCAGTCCAAAAAGTTCCTTATTTAAAAAAATAAATCTATTTTATTTAAAAAAATCTGTCCTTGGTTCCCTAAAATGGTTCTATAAATTTAAATATATGGGAATATGTAGGTAAATGTTTAAGGACAAAATATCACCTACAAGGACCAGTGGGTTTCCAATTGATGAGTTTGCATTGGAATTTGATTAAAGATTATTTACTATAGCATAAAGTTGAGCAAATTATAATTTAATACTCTGTATAGTTCTCGTCAATCTCCTCCAAACAGAAGGATTAAAGATAAAAATAAAGAATGGAAAACAGGGATAAAATTGTCCTAAAGACAGGGAAGTGACATCAACTTTAAAATTACTTTTGCTTCAGAGTATGAGAAAAAAAATTATTACAAAATCACCAAAAATGGCTCCTGCTCATTTGTCTGAGCCAAATACGTCTACTACAACAGGTCCTTTACAGACAGATGGAGTAAGAGAAAGAACACAGTTGAGTGTTGCAGCAGTGGCCACATGGAGTCCAACAGAGAAGGGCAGTGCTAACTAGTGGCTGTGCCAGCTCCAGAAGACTGCAGTGCCAGCAAATGTGTGCATGTGGTCTTTAAAGGCTGCTGGAACATTGGTGGTGGTGGTGGGGGGGGTTGGCAGCCAGCTGACCAGTCTATGCTCCTAAGAGCACAGTGATACCCTTAAAAGGGAGAGAGCCAGGCCAGATTTATACAGGCAGTAACACAGCAGAGGGAGTGAAGGTGTCTCCTAGGGGTGGCCAGGCATTGATAACTTCATAATGGTAGAAGCTCTGAAATATCCTCTTAGGTCTCCCCCACCTCCACCCCTCCTTCTCTAAAGTATTTCTGCACACCAGGTTTTGCTAGCTCAAACTTCTAAACTAAGTCCTAAATTCCTATCTGAGACGCTATCAGAAACAAAAGAGCTGCTGTGGCCACATTGTCCTGTGCTGTTCAAGCCAAGGCACTGACTCTACAGTACTGGACTCAGCCTCCCATTCCCGACTGAAGCAAGTTTTCTCTCAGTATGCCTTTTAGACACGTCTCCTAGGTCAGAGAGGTCCTCTGGCTCTGTGACAGGGAGGAGAATAGAATCACCAAACAGATAAATTCAAAGAGTGAAAGCTGAGGCTTAGCTGGCAGTTTCCTTCTGTCCACTCTCTGACAGCCACCCTATTACTACCCTGGCTCAACATCCTGGAGCTTAAAAGATGTTTATTTGATAATTTTAACGTTTTGTTTTAATTTTGATATGATTTTTACACAATATACAAAACTAACAAAAAGGTAATATTTTAGACTGATAGACTAAAAAATAAATCAAAACATAATTACAGTAGCTCCCATTAAATATCTGCTAGGGTAGGATCTACTGGGTCTTCATGACTAAAGTATAATTGTCCCAAACAAGCCATCCCAGCCAAGTTTTTATTTTAAAAGTAAAAAGGGGGAGATTGATCTACATACTGGCTGGTTTTGTGTGTCCACTTGACACAGGCTGGAGTTATCACAGAGAAAGGAGCTTCAGTTGGGGAAGTGCCTCCATGAGATCCAACTGTGGGGCATTTTCTCAATTAGTGATCAAGGGGAGAGGGCCCCTTGTGGGTGGTACCGTCCCTGGGCTGGTAGTCTTGGTTTCTATAAGAAAGCAAGCTCGGCAAGCCAGGGGAAGCAAGTCAGTAAGGAACATCCTTCCATGGCCTCTGCATCAGGTTCTGCTTCCTGACCTGCTTGAGTTCCAGTCCTGACTTCCTTTGGTAATGAACAGCAGTGTGAAAGTGTAAGCTCAATAAACCCTTTCCTCCCCAACTTGCTTTTTGGTCATGATGTTTGTGCAGGAATAGAAACCCTGACTAAGACAATCTATATGACTATATTATCTCATGGTATTAAATGATAAAAATGTTATAAAATTAAAAGATAAAATGTTTTAATAAATATATATATATGTTTTGTTTACAGAACAAAACAAACTATGGATTTTTTTGTTTACAGAAAAAAATAAAAGGTTTCTGTAAATTATAAAAGGTTTGGATAACTTATTTGGGGTACAAAGGTAATACAGGCTATATTAAAATTTGTAAGATCTAATACAAATGATAAAAAACTAGATATATTTCAAAATATTTGGCTATTCTAGTATTACAATGTCAGACTGGTGTAACTGACGTTCCTCATGTGGTGCCTGTAGTGCTCCCTTCAACTGTACTGCATACCACCTACCGTTCCTATGTGTGTGTTATTGTGGGTGTGTGTGTGTGTGTGTGTGTGTGTGTGTGTACATGTTCCTTTCATTGGAATGGCCCACAAGTGTTATGTCTCAGGAGCCTGGCAGGGTTGAATGTACAGTTTTCAAACATTACCAATTCATTCCCTTGACACTTTCCAGTTTCTCATCACCCATAGGTCACCCTGTCATTGGATGGTCATTTTTTTCTTTCCCTTTTCCCTTTTCTTTTTCTCGTTCTTTTCTTTTTTTTTTTTTAAGATTTATTTATTTTATGTATATGACACACCAGAAGAGGGCATCAGATCCCATTACAGATGGTTGTGAGCCACCATGTGGTTGCTGGGATTTGAACTCAGGACCTCTGGAAGAAGAGCCAGTGCTCTTAACCACTGAGCCATCTCTCTAGCCCCCCGAATGGTCATTACTAGTATTCAACAACAATCCAGAACCCTGATTTTGAAATGGAATTCCCTCTTGGGTAGCATGTTCCATGGGTCTAAAGAACTCTGTGCCTCTGAATGAGGTACTGATTGACTTGTTCTGGAGGTGCTCTGTAGCTTTTTGAATGAAAATGGCCCCTATAGGCTCATAGGGAATGGCATTATTTGAAAAGATTAGGACATATGGCTTTGTTGAAGTAGGTGTGGCCTTACTGAAGGAAGTGTGTCATTGGAGATAGGTTGTGAGGTTTCAGATGCTCAAGCCAGGCCTTTAGATCCAGATGTAGATCTCTCAACTACCTCCCCAGTAATGTGTCTGGCTGCCTGCATGCTGCCATGCTTCCTGTAACAACAATGGAGTAAACCTCTGAACTGTAAGCCAGCCCTAATGAAATGTTTTCCTTTTTAAGAGTTGCCCAGGTCATGATGTTTCTTCACAGCAATAAAGCCCTAAGACACTTGGTCTTAGGTTTTATTAAGACATTAAGCCTACTTGGTAAGGATGAAGACAGCTTCCTAATGTCCCACTTATTTATTACATTGTCTCCAAAGAAAAGGCTCAATTGGACTTCTGGCTGTTAGCCACAACAATGGACCATCATAAAGACATTCTTTTTGTTTGAAACCAATGCTTCTGTTAACCCCCCATAAATATTGCTGATTGGGAGTCTCTCTATTCCAAAAGGTGGGGGGCACTTCAAAATTACCTGTATCAATTGTTCTTTCTCTAATTATGTGGAATGCCCCTCCACACTGACCAAGGATTCGTTGTACCAGTTGCAGGGTCTTAACCTCCTTTATTCCTTCAGCTTTCATTCACTATTGTTGACTGAGGGAACATACTTCCTTGTCTAAAGCCAGGAACATGCTTGGCATAAGACATAGCTTGTGCAAAACCTCCTGATCCCAGCTTTTATCTTCTTGTTGTCTGTTTTCTCTATCATCCTCATCCCTGGCACCTCCCTCATGACCCTGCCACTGAGGAATAACCTGCTGGTCCAGGTCAAGGGGCAAAGAAAGGGAAGATAGCAGAGTAAAGTAGAAGTGGGGAGGACTGGGGAAGGGAATAACAAGAAATGGGAGTCAGGGAGACAAAGGGAGTGGGGAGAACTGGGAATCCAAGAAAATGAGATATGGTTATGAAAATTCCATATGGAAACTTCATAATTATATATATTTATAATTATATAATCAATTAAATAGTATCAAACTAATAGCTACAATTTAGTGTATATGCTAAACATGATGGTAAACAATTCATCTGTAATTTTTATAACATTTCTGAAGCTATGGTACCCTAGAATATCACTCATAATCATGACATAATATTAGCATCTAAAGTCAGAATGAACTGCTGCCCTTCCATATAATGTCTCTGGTAATGCTCTGGTATGCTCTCACATGTCCAGTAGATAGGACTGAAAGGAAATCTGTTAACAATACTAGTGTGCAGTCAAGGAGTCTGGGGAAGCGATGAGCTGACATGCAATGTTTTAAGGCAAAAGGTTGGAGGCCCTATCACTAGTTATCAGAATGTGAGAATGGCAGGTACATGGGCTGGTTAAGTCACTTCCCCCACAAAAGAAATATGTGAAGAATCAGAAATAAGTAGGGCCATTTGTACTTAACGATGTAGTTTCTCACACACTGTCTGGTGGCTCTGGGTTCAGGCTCCTTAATTCTACTCACCATTAGTTCCAAGGAGGCCTAGTCTATTAAGTACTTGGTAAGCATTTGGCAAAGTCTACTCCAGACTGTAAGATGCTGGCCTATCTTCCCTTGTTTGAGACGTTGGCCCAGTCTTTCATTTAACTTTCTTCTGATCTATATCCAACAGTTGAGGCTTCTCTATGACGAACAAGGAGAAAGAAAGCAACAGAGACAGCTGTGGTTGCTCAGGAGAAAAAGTAAATCTCCTTAGAACAAGCAGAGCAAAAAAATGTCTATGCGAAAAGAGGGGCTTGACAGTTACTGTAGCATCAACACCGGCTCCTGAAGGTATCAGCAAGCATCAGCCTCAGGCAGCCTCCATTTACAAGTGGGAGCAACAGTGACAGGTTACAAGAATTCATAGCTACACTTCAAAGAAACATCCATACTTCTATTATGGGAAGAGAAAGAGTGTGTGTGTATGGGATACTTAGCTCTGCTTTTCCTGATTTTTTTTGAATATTTCAAAACCATCTGAATATTGAGATAAGTCATCAAGCATGTGGCTAGGTGGCAATGCTCATTTTGCACGGTTTGGGGTAGAACACCAAGTTCCATTTAAAGTTGATTATAAATAGTAAACTGTAATTTAAACAATATACACTGAAGCTACTGAAACTTGAATAACCTTATTTAACACCTAAAGGAGATGTATGGATTGTCAGTGGATGATTAAGGAATTTATTCACAAGGCAGAGAGACCCAACATGTAGATATTTTCTACCTCGATGTCTGTGGACAGAGGTGCCAGTTGTTTTCTGTAAACCTACTCATTTGTTGTTTTTAAAGACAAAAGGTTTCATGCATCTTTAGAGCTTGTCTCATAATATTGAGTCAAGGCATTATTACTAGTTTTCAATCCTATAGGTCCTTTGTGTATATCATAGCTTCCAGTTTTGTTTTTTCATGGGATTTCTGTGTGAGAATGTGTCTCTCAGTGCCTATATATGCTATTTCTTTGTTTTTTTCCTTTGTTTTATTCCAATTTTTTTGTTTTCATCCTATTTTGTTATCATTTCTTAAATGCCTGATATAGAAAGGGTATAGATCCAGATGGGAGGAGAGGCATGAAGGAATGAGTGGGAATTCAGCAAAGGGAAAAATAGTAATAAAAATATATTGATTGAAAAAATATTTTCAATGAAAAAAAAAGTTTTGAGGATGGAGGGGTGTTTCCTAACAACCTTCTGCTTTGAATTAATCTCTCTCTGTCTCTCTCTCTCGCTCACTCTCTCTCATATATATGTATGGGTGCCCTTGTACCACAGATTGCATGTGGGGTCAAAGGACAACTGAATTCTGGAAATAGAACTCAGGTTGTCAGCCTCAGCAGAGCATTTACCTGTTGGGTAATGTCATCAGTCAAACCTACAAATTCAAAAAAAATCATGAAATTTAAAATGTTTTTTAATATATAATTCTGACTATGATCAGCCACACATTTTCTATAAAGACATATTTGCTGTCATAAAACACAGTTCACAGGACATTACCTATAACTTAAGTAATATTTGCACAGCCATTTTTCCTTAACTGTCTTTTAAAAAAAAGTTGACAATAACATTCTAGGAAATTATTTTTCTGCCCAAGAATCAACTTGTACTTCTTCCTTTCCAATTTGTATCCCTTTGACCTTTTTGTTGTCTAATCTCTAGCTAGAACTTCAAGTACTATATTCAAAAGATATGGAGAGAGAGGGCAGCCTTGTCTAGTCCCTGGTTTTAGTGGGATTGCTTCAAGTTTCTCTCCATTTAGTTTGATGTTGGCTACCGGTTTGCTGTAAATTGCTTTTACTATGTTTAGATATGGGCCTTGAATTCCTGATCTTTCCAGAACTTTTAGCATGAAAGGGTCCTGAATTTTGTCAAATGCTTTTTCAGCATCTAAGGAAATGACCATGTGGGTTTTTTTCTCTGAGTTTGTTTATGTAGTGGATTTCATTGATGGACTCAATATAGTACTTGAAGTTGTAGCTAGAGCAATTAGAAAACAAAAGGAGGTCAAAGGGATACAAATTGGAAAGGAAGAAGTCAAACTATCACTATTTGCAGATGATATGATAGTATACTTAAGCGACCCAAAGAACTCCACCAGAGAACTCCAACAGCTGATAAACAACTTCAGCAAAGTGGCCAGATATAAAATCAACTCAAGCAAATCGGTAGCCTTCCTATACTCAAAGGAGAAGCAGGCTGAGAAAGAAATGAGAGAAATGATACCCTTCACGATAGCCACAAATAATATAAAGTATCTTGGTGTGACTCTAACCAAACAAGTGAAAGATCTGTATGACAAGAACTTCAAGTCTCTGAAGAAAGAAAGAAGACCTCAGAAGATGGGCCCAGGTGAGTGGCGCCATCCTGGGTTCTATATGAGACTTGGAGTTGTAGAAAGGCATCAAACCTGAAAACACAGTCTGAGGATGGGTTGCAGCGTTGCTGGGAGTGATAGTGAGGAGTTACTTTTTCTTTTCTTCTGTCAGCAGAATTAGCTACCATCCCATGTTACACTGTTGAGCAAGTCATGAGGGGCAAGCCAGGAAATGAGGCTCCACCACTTCTGCATCAGTGCCTGGCTCTAGGTTCCTGTCCTGTTAGAGCTCCTGTCCTGACAGCCTGCTTTGATAAACAGTGATGTGGAAGTGGAAACCAAACCATTTCCTCCCCAATTTGCCTTTGGTTGTGTTTTTTCATCACAGTAATGGTAACTTTGACTAAGTCAGGTATGACTAAGTCTGACTAGGCAGTTAGTTGAGACAGTGCAATTAACTAAACAAATATTTTAGTATAAAAAATTCCATCAGTTTCTACCCAAGCAGAGTCCAACAAAACTAAATTGTGTAATTACAGAAAAGATCCAAAATAGAGCATATTTCAACTTCCCTTTGGGTGCCCTATTTGATTACACCTTCTATCTGAAGGGGTGGGGACACAAGGAGGCATTACCTTAGGCATCCAGTGACATTGTAGAATATATCAAAATCAAGCAAGTCATTGGCTTTGGGGTAGTCTCCTTCAGGCCACCCTGAGAAGGGGATGATGACACTCTCTGTCAAGGTGAGCAAGGCTTCTGTTATCATGAGATGCTTGAGTTTATCACTAGAGGACAAGTTCCAAAGCAAACCTAGAAAAACAGGCTCAGTGAGAACAGTGCTCAAACTCAAGGCAATGCAGTCAACTTCAGGAATGTGAACAGGTATTTAAAAAGGATGTGGGGCAGAAACCTGTTTGGTGCTTATTAATGCTAAAGTTCCTAAGAACAATGATCTATTACTTAATATGCAAAATCATGCAGGTTCAAATTAACCAGGAGTGTGAATAAAACAGTTTGAGTCTGAAATATCCCCCACAGGATCATGTTCTGAAGCTCACCTCCCATTTTGGGAGGCTGGCTGGAGGAAGGTCACTGGAGCAGGTTATTAGTGAATTACTGCCTTTTGTTCCTCCCCTTTCTGTGTTTTCCACCATGTGAAGAAGCAGCTCCATGACTCCAGTCCCACCACGATGGCTAGATTTCTTGATGCTCTGAGCCCAAATAAACTTCCCTTATGTCACTGTTGCTTGGTATTTTATCTTAGCGGTAAGAAAAGTAATGACACACACTTAAGCTTTATCAATGTTTCTTTCATGGACTCTAACTACAAGCTGACCTCATCCATACTCCAGCTAGAGGTGAGAAATAGCCTTCCTGTGACCACCGTGTCAGTGTAAGGAATTTTGTCCTTTTGTTTTTCTCTACCAGAAACACAGGGAGGCAGCAATGTTCCTAAGTGCTGCTCCTCACTACCTGTAACCTGGTGCTTTCTATCCACTTACAGCAGGAGTAGCTCTTTTCTCTGTCTACTGCAGCAGCTGGTCAGCACTCCTAGTTTGTTAACTGCTGCCCCATGATAGGTTCTGCCCTCAGGATCTGTCAACCTTCTTTTATACTTCTTTTAGAGTTTGACAGTGAAAGACAAAGAGTGCTGCCTTTTATGTCTCCACAGTGTTACAGTGAAAGATCAGAGTCACATCTACTCACACAATGCTCATTTCCCCCCTGATGCCATTATTAAAGGGAAAGGTGGTGTAGCCAACTAACCAGGAAAAAATTAAGAAAATAAAATACCAAGTTGGCCAGTGTTGTAGCACACACCTTTAATCCCAGCACTTTGGAGGCAGAGGCAGAAGGAGCTCTGTGAGTTCAAGGCCAGGCTGGTCTACAGAACAAGTTCTAGGACAGCCAAACTACACACAAAGAAACACTGTCTCAAAAAAAGAGAAAAAGAAGAAAGAAAGAGAGAGAGAAAGAGGGGGAGAGAGAGAGGAAGGAAGGAAGGAAGGAAGAAAGAGAAGAAAGAAAGAAAGAAAGAAAGAAAGAAAGAAAGAAAGAAAGAAAGAAAGAAAGAAAGAAAGAAAGAAAGAAAGAAAGAAAGAAAACAAACCCAGGTTTTACAGGGCATTTATACATAGAAACTAGAACTGGGTGCTGAAAGATAACAGAAAATCATATACACGTGTAGGATTTTTTAAAATGTGGCTTTGGTACCCAAATATTTCTTAGTGGAGGAACTACAGACCTACACATTGCTGTGACAATGTTGTGTGTAACATTGTCTTGCTATCTTTTGTCTCTAATAGGCTGCTCCAACTAACTGCCATCCAGGAAAGGGCAAAGAGGCCAGAAGAGAGAAGGGATGATTG
Source organism: Tokudaia tokunoshimensis (assembly GCA_036184795.1). Lineage (NCBI taxonomy): Eukaryota > Metazoa > Chordata > Mammalia > Rodentia > Muridae > Tokudaia > Tokudaia tokunoshimensis. The sequence goes on along the minus strand of BTHU01000015.1, from coordinate 1,873,411 downwards.
TGCCTTCCCCATCTCATGCTCTTCTGCCCTCCCAGTCAGTAATCTCTACTTCTTAAATGTACTGCAATGAAAGCGTAGATATATAGGATATCTACTTTATGATAGGTAATATCATCTCCCTTGATTTTAATGACTAAAATAATGGCCTACACAGCTCTATGTACATTTGACTTAATCAATTAAAACACATGAGGTCTAATGTTTCAGGCTTAAACAATTTGCTTTGGCTGTATAATTTTTGAAACAGCAACCAGATTTTCATGCAGTCTACACATAGCTTCCATTAGATATGTCACAGTAGGACTGATGTCTGCTGGGAACAGGATTTCTGGACTTCAGGAAGTCTTTTCCTGATCAAACTAGCATTTGGGGTTAGTCAGGAGCAGTGTCTCAGCCGTGGGTTCTGCAATACAATGGCTTCATCCCTCTCACTTCATCTTAAGAGGCCCTGGAAAGGGACAGAGAGAATAAAACTCAGAAGGTAGTTGGAGACAATGTAAAGGCAGGCCTGAGGTTGAGTTTTGATTAATAAGCTACAAAAGAATAGAGAAAAACAGAAGAGAAAGCCAGAGAGAATGTGGAGGAGAGGCAGGGCTGTGTGGGTAGGGACTTCCTTGAGTTCAAAATAAGCAAGCAAATCAAGTTTCTCTTCTTGTCAGTGGCATAAAAAAATCTGATGCAGGTGAGGTTTCCTTTTTACAAAGAACCATATAAAGTACTCAGTATATCTTACACAAAAACCAAAGAGGATTATCTTGAACAAAGGGAATGGAATTTTCCGTTAAAAGTCAATATATACCTTTCTTAGATTGGCATGCTACTCTATATCTAAACAAGTATATAATTTAGGAAGTTTTGTATAATTTGTAAAAAAATTAATGTAGGCTAATGTATACCTAGGTCATGGCCACCAAATTTCTGGATGGCATAACATCAGAAGAAAAGTATTCTTTGGAGGTATACATATACCTTTCTGCATATATACACACAACTTAGTAGTAATCAGCTAGAAATAGGGTAATTCCTTAGCACATAGCTGAAAGATGTTAGGGTCACTATATGTGGAGTACTCAATATCCAGTCATTAAAGAAAGGGTGGGTTAAACAGTTGAAGACCAACCTCTGTGGTTACAGAAAGCAAAGCCAGAGTCACCAGCTGAAAATCTTAAGGAGGGAGATTTTTGGGGAACCAGTAGACCTTGTAGTAACCTTGTAGAAACCAGAAGACTTTGCAGAAACCAGAAAGACCTACTTAAAAGATCCAGCTTGGGTGGGTAAAAAATGATCTCCCTTCTTGTCAGTATGTTAACTAGGGTTTTTATCCTTAAGTTAGTGTTCAATTGAAAGTCTGCAAAGGAACCCAGTGACAGATCAGAATCTGGGCCACAGTCCAGGTTTACTGCACCAGAATCTCAAAACGGATTATAAGAATTTATATTTCTGAGTGTAAGTTCTGGGGGCAGTTATATTAAATATTCTATTAAGACAGGTTAAAATTTCAATGATGGTGGTGAGTTGGGCATCAAATCATCTTGAGAGATCTTTAATCCCTTTAATAGCATGTTATTAATTACCTCTGTGTAGGACCTAAAATCCCTGTGGCTCGGTTAAAAATCCATCTGTAATATACAAATAGACCTTAGCTTCTACCAATTCAAAGACTAAGAGTGTCATCAGGAAGTATCTAAAATTTCAGAGACTTCTTCACTTAGCCTTAATCTTCCTACCTGATGTTTCCACCAATGTATTTAGCAATACTTTACTAGCAACACCTTACTTTGTTCTATTATTATCAAAGTTTCATGAAGTCATTACCACACTAGAATATTTAGAGTAACCAACTCTGGGTCCTAGGACCTAGCAGTATTATCCAGCTCAGAGGAAAGTCCTCACACCCTTTGGGATGAGAGCTGTGCTTTTGTGTGGACAATTAAAGTTTCTTTCTGGACACAGTGGTACTTGCTTACAATCCTAATACTCAAGAGAATGGAACATGTTTAAGGCTAGTCAAGGCTATATGACATATCTAGGGAAACAACATGCATCCCTAAAATCCCAAAATTTTTGGTACGAGGCATAGCGGCGAATTAGTTAAACTGCTTTGGCTCCCGGTGGGTCATACATGTGCTGCACCCATCCAAGAGCTCTCTGGATTCGTGAATGAAACACAGACACAGACACACACACACACACACACACACACACACACACACACACACACACACCAGCTAATTTTGATATGCCTTGATTAGCTCAATGGCTGGGCATTTCTAATCCTCCTGGTGGCAGCTAGCATATATATCCCTCCAGTATTCCTGGCTTAACAACTTCTAAAGGGTCTTACAGCTATTAAAACAGTTATTTTACTACTATTGCCCACTACAAGAAGAAATACAGTTATTTAAGTAAATCTCCTTACCTTTATATAGCAAAATATAGATTTTTACAGTGAAGAAATATTGACATTTTCACTGAAGTAAAAAGATCAGAAATGACACAGACAAATAAAAGCAGGCCCAATAAAGGGAAGACTCACATTCAGGCTTCTCACAAAGTACATGTGGCTATTTAAGGCTAAATAGTCTCTGAGACTTAGGAAGACCTATATGTAGGTTTCTACTGTGTACAAGTGTCTATGTTATGAGGATCTCTTTATGAGGCACAGAAAGCATGTTCCAGAGCTAAAGGAAATCATTTAGGACAATTTGCATCAAATGCCAAAGAGTCAGTTAACACAATTAAATGTCCTCATGTAGGGAGATCTGGCTTACACTCTGCTCCTCAGCTGTGTGCATGCCCTCTGATGCCTGGATATTTGCTATGGCATCAGTATGATAGAACGCTCTTTGACTTTAGCCTTCTATCATCTGTACAAGAAAAGTGTAGATTAATGGATTATTTTCTCGAAATTATCCCCCTCACCCAAGTTTCCCTGCTACTATGTATCCTAACCCAATTACTAACTTCCATGTTTTCTTAGTGTGACCAGCAGCTTGGTTCCACCTCCCTCCCTTCTAGTCATGTTCATTTTGCCAAGACCAATTGTCACTTTCCTTTAACATGCTAAGGCCCTTACATCCCTTTAAATACCCACAATGAGATGATCTCCGAGAGTGTTTTCTGACTATGGAAAGGAGAATATGCTTGATTTTCTTATGGTTCATTGCTGCAGGAAGAAAATGCTGAGTTATAATGCAAGGTTTGGTCTTTTATCACACTAAGTCCTTCATGCTTTCGTTGAGTAGATGGAAAATCAAAACAATTTCCCCAGCCTGGGGCTCAGTCCCTAACATCTCTAAGGTGTGCTCTGAAACAAAGGCATCATTTCTGCAGATGTTTTCATGTAAAAATGTATAACTACATTTCAAAATCATTTGAGCTATGAAGGTTCTAGTAAGAAGAGCCCAGATGGCAGAAAGTTTAAAAAATGGCTCTTTGAATTTTTTTCAAGATTTATTTATTTATTATATGTAAGTACACTGTAGCTGTCTTCAGACATCCTAGAAGAGGGCATCAGATCTCATTACAGATGGTTGTGAGCCACTATGTGGTTGTTGGGATTTGAACTCAGAACCTTCGGAAGAGAAGTTAGTGCTCTTAACCACCAAGCCATCTCTCCAGCCCCTGGCTCTTTGCATTTTGAACAATTTGAACAAAGACTCAAATTTATGGACCTCTTCATCCCCCCCCCCCACGCACACACACAGATCCAAAATGTTGACTGTTGAATAAACATTTTGACATGCTTCTCATTTTTCTCTAGAATGTTGGGAATACCTGGGATAGCATCAAATCCCCACATATGCTCAAACCAAAAGGTACTATTAGGGAAGGTAAGGAAAATGTTCACGTCATCAAAAGATGTTTTAAAAACATTTAGTCATAGGTTTATAGAGTTTTTCATTTAAAAAATTAAGGAAAATTTTCAAAATATTTTCTCCTCCAGAAGAAAGGAGTTCAAGTTCTGGATATAAACCACCCTGACAGCTTGTATCAATGAGTCTATTCACCATCCACTCCAGGAACTTAAGGAAAACACATGGCTGGCTCTGACTGTTCGGTTCTTCATGGTTAGTAGGAAATACCTGTTATTTGCTTTTTTGTCTCCAAGTCTCTGGTTTGCTTCAGCACCTGCAGTAACCGAGACACTCCATTCAGTTCAGCTACCTCCAACTTGTTATCACTGTCTTCAAATACCAAGTTTCTCAAGGCCCCACAAGCAGCACGCTGAACATCTTCGTTCTGAAGTTTGAGCAACTGCAGGAGCTTAGGGATGCCTCGAAGTTGATTGACCTAGGGAAGAAAAAAACGTAATGGCTATTCTTGGTTGTCAGCTTGACTATATCTGAAATGAATTACAATCCAGAATTGAAGAGCACACCTGTGGTCCAGATCTTGAAGCTGGAAGGCACGAGTTTCTGAACTGGATCTTGGCATGGAGATCTTGAGGCACAGTAGCCATGAAAAGCTTAGGCCCAGGCAAGACAGTACATGTCTTTGATCCCAAGAGACTAAGGCAAGGAGATCTCTAAGTTTAAGGTCAGCCTGGGACAAAGCAAGTCCCAGATCCAGGTGTGGTGGTACACATCTTTAATCTGGGCCATAGTTCTGCTGGACACCTACATAGGGACATTGGGAGAAGGAAGATTCGCTCGTTTTCTGACTGCTTGCCAGCACATCTGTTGGAATCTACGTCTACAGACAACCAGCTCAAACAACCTCATAGGACTGAGACACTACTAGATTCTTGGACTTCCCATCCACAGCTACCCACTGTTGGGTTAGTTGGACTACAGACTGACTGTATGTCATCACAACAAATTCCCTTTATATAGTGAAACATTCCATAATTTCTGTGACTCTAGAGAACTCTGACTAATACAGTAACCCTACTTATTAGCTTTGATGTGGCACTAAGACATTCAATATCTTAGGAGATAGCAGCAGAATCTGGAACTCAGGTTGTACAGGCTGTACAACTCAGGTTGTACAGAATAGCTATTCTGGAGGCAAAATCTGTCAGTAAGCTTTCAGAAGAAAGGCTAAGTAACAAAGGATGGGTGAAGAGTGTTCAAGAAGAGAAAAAGAACTTGGTAATAAAAGCCTGGAAAAAAATAAAATGTAAGATAACCTTAAATCTGGGGGTCAGGAAAGTTTGATGAAAGAACACAGAATTACACATGTACTTTTTCCAGAATAAAATTATATAGTTAATGAAATTAATAGAAATTACCATCAATAGTAGGAAAAAATACATTTATCATGACAATGTTGGAAGCCTTGAAATCTACCTCCAAATCTAAGTTACCACCAACTACCTAGAGTATTTAAAAGGATGACATAAGCTATGTGGGAATTTTAAGTAAAAAATGTATACCTTTGAATGTGTCATTTAAAACATTTCATCTACCCATATATGCAAGGGAGAACATGTCTATTAAGAGAAAGAGCTACACCTAGGAAGGGAAGAGAAAAACAGATTTCTTTTTTTTTAAAGATTTATTTTATATATATATATATATATATATATATATATATATATATATATATATAGTTGCTGTCTTCAGAACACCAGAAGAGGGAATTGAACTCAGGACCTCTGGAAGAGCAGTCAGTGCTCTTAACCACTGAGCCATCTCTCTAGCCCCAAAATACAGATTTCTTAGCTGAATATGCTAGTATGTATCTATAATCCTACCACTTGTAAAGTTGAAGGAGAAGGTTAGCAAGTTACAAAGTGAGACCCAGTCTCCAAACACAGCAAAATAAAACAAAATCAAAGAACAAAAAACAAAAAGCAAGGATCAAGGACCTCCACATAAAACCAGACACACTGAAACTAATAGAAAGGAAACTAGGGAAGAACCTTGAACATATGGGCACAGGGGAAATTTTCCTGAACAGAACACCAATAATTATGCTCTAAGGTCAAGAATTGACAAATGGGACCTCATAAAATTACAAAGTTTCTGTAAGGCAAAGGACACTGTCAAAGGACAAAGTGGCAACCAACAAACTGGGAAAAGGTCTTTACCAACCCTACATCTGACAGAGGGCTAATATCCAATATATACAAAGAACTCAAGAAATTAGACTCCAGAGAGCCAAATAACCCTATTAAAAAATGAGGTACAGAGCTAAACAAAGAGTTCTCACCTGAAGAATATCGAATGGCTGAGAAGCACCTAAAGAGATGTTCAACATCCTTAGTCATTAGGGAAATGCAAATCAAAACAATCCTGAGATTCCACCCCACACCATTCAGAATGGCTAACATCAAAAACACAGGAGACAGCAGTTGTTGGCGAGGATGTGGAGAAAGAGGAACACTCCTCCACTGCTGGTGGGATTGCAAGCTGGTACAACCACTCTGGAAAGCAGTCTGGCGGTTCCTCAGAAAACTGGGCATGACACTCCCGGAGGATCCAGCTATACCACTCCTGGGCATATACCCAGAGGCTTCCCCAGCATGCAATAAGGACACATGCTCCACTATGTTCATAGCAGCCTTATTTATAATAGCCAGAAGCTGGAAAAAACCCAGATGTCCCTCAACGGAGGAATGGATTCAGAAGATGTGGTATATTTACACAATGGAATACTATTCTGTAATTAAAAACAATGAATTTATGAAATCCTTAGGCAATTGGTCAGAACTGGAAAATATCATCCTTAGTGAGGTAACCCAATCACAAAAGAACACACATGGTATGCAGTCACTGATAAGGGGATATTAACCCAGAATCTCGGAATAACCAAGACCGCAATTCACAAATCTATAGATTTCCAAGAAGATGGAAGGAGAGACCCCTGGTCCTGGAAAGACTGGATATAGGGGAATACCAGGACAGAGAAGCGAGAAGGGGTTGAATGGGGAACAGAGGGAGGGAAAGGGGTTTATGGGACTTTTGGGGAGGGAGGAAATGGGAAAGGGGAAATCATTTGGAATGTAAATAAAAAATATAGAAAATAATAGTAAAAAAAACCAAAAAGCAAGATAAAATAAAATAAATGTATTAGATTCACAGATTATGGTAAATTAAAAAAAGTTAAACATGAACAGTTAAATCTGACCAGTGATTTAGTGTTTTAGGCTGCAAACACCATAAAAGAAATCAGGATGTGAACATGTCATCTGATGTTAACTTGCCATCTATGGTTGCCCACATCATTGCCTCCATCTACATCTGCCTGGAAAATTTTCAAGTTGCCAGGGCTTTTGGTACAGACCTCATTCATTCATTTGCATCATCATAATGCAGATGTTGTTAAGTATTCTTTTTTTTAATGACTAACCATGGGCTTTGTTGTCAAATGAGGCATACAGGTGCCTGAACATTGTGCAGCTGGTGCCAATAGCGCATTTGCATATTGCACAGTGTATCAAACCCTAGCTTTCCTCTCTAATACAGAAAGTATGACAAGGACTGGCAAGATGGCTCAGTGGGTAATAGTGCTTGCTTCCAGGCCTGATGGCCTAAGTTTAACCTCTGGAACCCCAGAAATCAAGTGATGTGTGATGTGCACATTCCTGCAGAATCTTGCTAGGAATGAGAGGCAAAGACAGGAGAATTCCTGAAAGCTTGTGGACAGCCAGTCTGCAGACACAGGAAGACAAAGGAAGAGAATCAACTCCCATGAGTTGTTCTCTGATCTCCACTTGTGTGCCATGATACATGTGTGTAGGCACACACATAATAAATGAATATGAAAAAAATAGCAAAAGTAGAATTTATGGCAAGAGTTTTCCAACCTTATATTTTCTTTTGAGTTGATCAGGGAAAATACTAGCAAGACAGGAAAAAATGGCATTATAAAATGAATCTAAATAGTAAATTAAAATCAAAATAATAACCACAAGTTTCTCCTTTCCATTCTGTCTGAGGTGTCAGCATAGTGTTGAGTTTCATATATATTATCTACTTCATAGCTTGTGGTAACTTTAAGGGGATCACTTTTTATGAAAAACAGTTACATAAAAAGCAAAAGTGGGGCAAGCATTGTTTGAAAGCTTGGTTGGAGGTTAGGCCAAATCTGGCATCTCAAGAGAGAACTTCTGTGGGTGGTATTGTCTAATATGCCTCTGCCTGAAACACAAAGTAGACTAAGAAATCAGGGCATTAAAAAAAATCTAAGCTAGTGCTCATGGTCCTGAAAGCTATTCTATATGCTACCAAAGGAAAAAAGAAAAAATTGACCCTTGATCAGACATTACTAGAGAAGTTTCTTCTTGCATTAGATGGAACTTAACAAATAGACCCACAAATGAACAATGTGCAAGAGAGTGAGAGATTTTAGAACACTCAATCCTAATGGGATGTTTTCATCAAACCCCTCCACTCAGAACTCAGGGACCTATGTGGAAGAGAAGGCAGAAAGATTTTAAGAGCCAGACATGATAAATGACTTCAAGGAAAGTGTAATCCAGACACAACAGGAATGATGTACATGTAAACTAACAGAGACTACAGCAGCATGCACAAGGACTGAATGTGTTCAAGCCAAACAGGGTTCCAGCATTGAGGGAGACATGGACCCTACAGGATTATACCCTAATGAAAAAGCTATCTGCAACTGATACCCACTGACAAAGAGTAAATCAACACAATATTTAATAATGAATTAGTCATTAAAGAAATCAAGAAGGAAACAACAACAAAATCCTAGAACTGAATAAAAACTCAAAACACTTAAAATGTATGCTGGTTTGAATGAGTGGTTCCAAAGGGTCATATATTGTAATGTTTGCTCTCCTATTGGTGGAACTGTTAGGAGGTTTGGCTTTGTTGGAGAAGGTGTGTCATGGAGGAGGGGAGCTTTGCAGATAAGGGTGTAAGCTCTCAGCTACTGCTCCAGAAATCATGCCCGCTGGCTGCCATGGTCCCTGCCATGATGGTCAACAACTTACTCTCTGAAAATGTTAGTTTCCAATAAACTCTTCCTCTGTAAGTTGCTTTGGTCATGGTGTTTTGTCACAATAATATAACAACAACTAAGATAAAACTTGGTACCAAGAAACAGGCTACTGCTGTGACAAGCCTGACCATGCTGTTCTTTAGAGGAATGTGAAAGATTTGGCAATTCTGGACTAAGAAAGAAATGGCTGAACTATAAGGGGGATGAGTGGGCCTCCCTAGTGGGAGCTTAGAAGCCATGCAGACTCTGAAGGCCAAGCTGAGTCAGAGGAGAGATATTAGCAACTGGACTAGAGACCTCTCTTGTCATGTTTCCAAAAATACTGTGGCTGCTTTTGCCCCTTCTAAAAATCTACCTGACACTACATTGAAAGGCTTTAGACTAATTTTATTGGTTGAGGAAGTTTCAAGACAGGCTAATATTGACCTTGTTGCTATTAGCAGCCACTTTTATGTGGGGCTACAATGAAAGGAGCAAGAGGGATTCACTTTCTTTTCCCCCTCCAAATGCAATCTCTCAACTTTACTCCCAGCTCTGTAGCAGACCACATTCTGTGATCTCATCTTCTTCTCTGACCCCATCTCATGAAGATCACACAGTCTTCTCACATCCTTCTTCACTACCCCATCCCATTGTTTTTGACACCAACTCCCTCAGCCATTCCCTTGACCCACTGACCACACTAGCCAGGGAAACAGGTAGGCAACTTTCACTTCGCCTTCTTCCCTCCAAATCCAATCCCCTAGCCTCGTCCCTACCTACTGTGGCCAGTCTTCCCTCTATGCCCCCTTTCCAGGGGACTATTCAGATCCTGGAGGCACACACTACTTTCTTCCCTCCTGAGGACCACCTCATCCCAAATCACCTCTAGCACACCCACATTCCTAGGTGTCAGCTCCGAAAACCTAGAAACAATTTCTTACATGAAATCCCCAGTGGCTAAACCTACCAGGGTCCCAGAAACATTCCCTACCAGGCACCCCATAGCCATCACCCTCTCCTAAGAACAAGAGAGGGCAACAAAAACCAAAGAACAAAACACCCAGCCAACAGGGATAAGAACAGGTATTACCACCTAGAATTATAATCTCCCCAAACAAAAATGCCTAGACTCTTCCTGATAAATGGAAATTCAAGCAGTATCTGTCTGCAAACCAAGCCCTACAGTAGGTGCTGGAAAGAAAACATCAACCAGAAGAGTTAACTACATTGAAGAAAACACAAGGAATAAATAATATCAGACCAGCAAATCAAAAGACAGGAGGGGAAGCCCAGCACCAGAGCAAGAAAATAATGGGTATCAACACATTGCTCAGTGACATCTTTCAATATCAATAGACTCAATTATCCTCAAGAAAATATAAACTAACAAAATGGATTTAAAAAAAAAATTTATCCTTCTGTTTCATCCAAGAAACAAACCAAAGATAGACATCATATCACAGTACAAGGATGGAAAAAGATATTCCAAGCATAGGGGCAGCAAGCTGGTGCAGCCATTTTAATATCTAACAAAATAAACTTCAAACCAAAACTAATCAGAAGAAATAGAGAAGGACACTTCATAGTCATCAAAGGAAAAAAAAAATCTATCAACAGGACATTGCCATTCTTAACACCTATGCACCAAACACAAGGGTACCCAAGTTCACAAAAGAAACATTACCAAAGCTTAAATCACATATTGACCATCACCTGTTGATAGTGGGTGTATTAGTCAATGTTCTCTAGAGTCACAGAACGTATGGGTAGTCTCTATATAGTTAGGGAATTTGTTGATGACTTACAGCTTGTAGTCCAACTCCCCAACAATAGTCAACAGTACTTGTGGATGGAAGTCCAAGGATCTAGCAGTTGCTCAGTCCCATGAGGCAGGCCAGGAAAAGCCAGAGTGAGTCTTCCTTCTTCCAATGTCCTTATATAGGTCTCCAGCAGAGGGTGTAGCCCAGATTAAAGGCGTGTGCCACTGAGCCTTCCAATTCTTGATTAGTTCATTCCAGATTTAGTCAAGTTGACAACCAGGAATAGCCACTACAATCCACCCCTTGTCAATTTGACACAAATAATATCTCATGTCCACATGAAACAATAACAAGGTCATGAATACGCCTAACATGATATAACTATTCCTCGTACAATCACAAACGCATTTGTAAATTTACAACGGGGTAATGTCCCTTGGAATCATTCTTTAAGTGTATCAATACCAATTGTGCTTAAAGAAATTGGAAGAAAGACAAATGTATCCTTAACAAAATAAGACAGAAGAAATCATATTACTTATAATCCTTGTTTCTGCAGCCTGGTTATGTGGTCATAGCTGATATTTATAACTACCTTCCTCTGCTACCCATTCTGTATTTCCTTCACCTTTGGCAAGCACCTCAGCAGGTCTTGGCTCTTTTCCTGGAGGATTGACCCATACCTTCATTCCTGATGGGTCTGTGTCCTTTGTCATCCTGCTTGGATTAGCCTGTTGTAGTTTGCCATTGACTTTAATCACAGGACATGGTAGTACCAAGAGACACCCTAAGGGATCTCCTGCACTCCAGACATAATCCTGCTTACCTCCATTGTGGAGCAGCAATCCAATTTCCCCATGGTAATCTGGATCTATCACCCCTCCTAATACTGTTATTCCTTTCTTAGCCTGTTGGTTTAAGGGCATTAGAAGCCCAAAATGTCCAGGGGGAAGTCTGAGATTCCAGTTCAATGGAATGTTTGTTGTGGCTCCTGGTAGGAGCACTCCCCACTCTGGAACCAAAACTTCTAGGCAAGCAGAACCTAAAGTTGTGGACACAGGAAGCAAAAATTTTCCTAGAGGGTCACTAGGAGTGATAGTGGGTGGAACTATTCCCTTTTCCACCCCTTGATTCCTAGACCCATGGATCCTGGCTATGGGAGAAACTGTACCATATATTGAACGCTGATTCAAAGCATATATATATTGCCTTCTGAAGAACTCTGCCCCAGCGCCTCATACTGTTGCCACCTAATTGGCACTGTAACTGTGTCTTCAAAAGGCCATTCCATCTTTCTATCAGACCAGCTGCTTCAAGATGATGGGGAACAATGCAAGACCAGTGAATTCCGTGATCATGGGCCCATTGTCGCACTTCTCTGGCTGTGAAATGAGTTCCTTGGTCAGATGCAATACTGTGTGGAATACCATGACAATAGATAAGGCATTCTGTGAGTCCACAGATGGTGGTTTTGGCAGAAGCATTACATGTAGGAAGGCAAATCCATATCCAGAATAAGTATCTACTCCAGTAAGAACAAAACATTGTCTTTTCCACGGAGGAAGTGGTCCAATGTAGTCAACCCCGCCACCAGGTTGCTGGCTGATCACCGCGAGGAATGGTGCCATATCTGGGGCTCAGTGTTGGTTTCTGCTGTTGGCAGATCTGGCATTCAGCAGCTGCTGTAGCCAGGTCAGCCTTGGTGAGTGGAAGTCCGTGTTGCTGAGCCCAAGCTTAACCTCCATCTCGGCCACCATGGCCATTTTGTTCATGTGCCCATTGGGCAATGACTGGGATGACCGGGGAAAGAGGCTGATGCTCCACAGAACGGGTCATCTTATCTACTTTATTGTTGAACTCCTCAGCTGAAGTCACCTTTTGGTGAGCATTTACATGGGACACAAATATCTTCACATCCTTCGCCCATTTGAAGAGACATATCCACATACTTCTTCCCCAGATGTCTTTCTCAGCGTTTTTCCAATTGTGATCTTTCCACATCCCTGACCATCCAGCCAATCCATTGGCTACAGCTCATGAGTCATTGAACAATCGTATGTCTGGCCATTTCTTCTTCCAAACAAACTGCAATACTGTGTGTACTGCCCAAAATCTGCCCACTGTGAAGATTTTCCTTCACCTGTATCTTTCAGGGTTGTCCCAGAAAGGGGTTGAAATGCTGAGGCTGTCCACTTCTGGGTGGTGCCTACATAATGTGCAGAGCCATCAGTAAACCAGGTCCTAGTCTTCTCTTCTTCAGTCACTCACATAGGGAACACCCCATGAGGCCATAGGTACATGCTTGGCAGCAGATGACATTGTAACAGGAGTAGAAACCATAGGTATCTGAGCAACTACTTCATGTAACTTGCTTGTTCCTTCAGGACCTGCTCGGGCCCGATCACGTGTATACCACTTCCATTTCATAATAGACTGCTGTTGTGCATATCCTACTTTATGACTTGGAGGTTCTGATAACACCAAGCTCATAATGGGCAGTTCAGGTCGCATAGTAACTTGGTGTCCTATTGTCAACCGTTCAGTTTCCACTAAGGCCCAATAGCAGACAAAGAACTGTTTTTCAAAGGGAGAGTAGATGTTTGCAGATCATGGTAGAGCTTTGCTCCAAAATCCCAAAGGTCTCTTCTGTGATTGTGATTCACCTACAGGGGACTGACAGAGGCTCCAAACAGCATCTATACCTGCCACTGACACCTCAAGTACCATTGGGTCTGCTGGATCATATGGTCCAAGTGGTAGTACAGCCTGCACAGCAGCCTAGACCTGTTGAAGAGCCTTCTCTTGTTCCAGGCCCCACACAAAGCTAGCAGTTTTTCGAGTTACTTGGTAAATAGGCCTGAGTAACACACCTAGGTGAGGAATGTGCTGTCTCCAGAATCCAAATAGACCCACTAAACGTTGTGCTTCTTTCTTGGTGGTGGGAGGGGCCAGGTGCAATAACTAATCTTTTACCTTAGAAGGAATATCTCTGCATGCCCTACACCACTGTACCCCCAAGAATTTCACTGAGGTAGATGGTCCTTGAATTTTGATTGGATTTATTTCCCATCCTCTGATACACATATGTGTTACCAATGAATCCAAAGTGGTTGCTACTTCCTGCTCACTTGATCCAATCAGCATAATGCTATCAATATAGTGAACCAATGTGATATTTTGTGGAAGAGACAAACGATCAAGATCCCTTCTAACTAAGTTATGACACAGGGTAGGAGAGTTAATATATCCTTGAGGCAAAACTGTAAAGGTATACTGCTGGCCTTGCCAACTGAAAGCAAAATGCTTCTGGTGGTCCTTATGGACAAGTACTGAGAAGAAGGTATTTGCCAGATCTATAGCTGCATACCAGGTTCCAGGCGATGTGTTAATTTGCTCAAGTAATGAAACTACATCTGGTAAAGCAGCTGCAATTGGAGTTACTACCTGATTTAGTTTCCGATAGTCAACTGTCATTCTCCATGATCCATCTGTCTTCTGCACTGGCCAGATAGGAGAGTTAAAGGGAGACGTGATGGGAACCACCACTCCTTTCGTTGTTTTGTTTTTGTTTTTTTTTTTTTTGTTTTTTTTGTTTTTCGAGACAGGGTGTCTCTGTGTAGCTCTGGCTGTCCTGGAACTCACTTTGTAGACCAGGCTGGCCTCGAACTCAGAAATCCTCCTGCCTCTGCCTCCCAAGTGCTGGGATTAAAGGCGTGCGCCACCACCGCCCCTCACCACTCCTTTCAAGTCCTTGATAGTGGCAGTAATTTCTGCAATTCCTCCAGGAATATGATACTGTTTTTGATTCACTATTTTCCTTGGCAGAGGCAACTCTAAAGGCTTCCAATTTGCCTTTCCAACCATAATAGCCCTCACTCCACAGGTCAGGGAACCAATGTGAGAATTCTGCCAATTTCTGAGTATATCTATCCCAATTATACTTCCTGTTCACTTGGTCCAATCAGCATAATGCTATCAATATAATGCACCAATGTGATATTTTGTGGAAGAGACAAACGATCAAGATCCCTTCTAACTAAGTTATGACCCTGGACAGGAGAGTTAATATATCCTTGAGGCAAAACTGTAAAGGTATACTGCTGGTCTTGCCAACTGAAAGCAAAATGCTTCTGGTGGTCCTTATGAACAGGTACTGAGAAGAAAGGATTTGCTAAATCAATAGCTGCATACCAGGTTCCAGGCGATGTGTTAATTTGCTCAAGTAACGAAACTACATATGGTACAGCAGCTGCAATTGGAGTTACTACCTGATTTAGTTTCTGATAGTCAACTGTAATTCTCCATGATCCATCTGTCTTCTGCACTGGTCAGATAGGAGGGTTAAAAGTGATGTGGTAGGAACCACCACCCCTGCAAATTTCAAGTCCTTGACAGTGGTAGTAATTTCTGCAGTTCCTCCAGGAATAGGATACTGTTTTTGATTCACTATTTTCATTGGCAGAGGCAACTCTACAGGCTTCCATTTTGCCTTTCCAACCATAATAGCCCTCACTCCACAGGTCAGGGAACCAATGTGAGAATTCTGCCAATTTCTATCCCAATTATACATTCTGGAACTGGGGAAATGACCACTGGATGTGTTCGGGAAACTACTGGACCTACTGTGAATCGGACATCAGTCAAAACTCCATTAATCACCTGTCCTCCATAAGCCCCTGCTCTAACTGGAGGGCCACAATGTTTCTTGGGATCTCCTCGGATCAGTGTCAATTCAGAACCAGTATCCAATAGACCACGGAAAGTCTGATTATTTCCTTTCCCCCAGTGTGCAGTTACCCTTGTAAAAGGCCATAGGTCCTTCTGGGGAAGAATTGTAGAAAGACTAACAGCAAAACTTTTAGGTGTCTTAACAAGATTCTTCCTCAGAGGAAGCTGGCCACCCTGTCATTCAAGGGGTTCTGGCTCTGCAAACTGACTCAAGTCTGGAAATTGATTCACTGGCCAAGATTGCCTTTTGCCATGATCCAATGTAGCCTTTCTTTCATTTGTTTGAGAATTTTTCTGCTTATACAGATGAAACAGATCTGCAGTAGGTTTCCTATCTATTTCATGGCTGGAAACACCATGATTGATTAGCCAGTACCAAAGGTCCAAACGAGTCATGCCATTATAAATTCCACCTCTCTTGTACTGACCATTACAGAGTATGTCATTATAAACACTGTTTTGTCTACCCTGTCCATTATAATAACTACAATCACCTTGTCTCTGGTGATTCAGTGCTGCCACCTGGCCCTTGTTACCTTGAGGCCCTGTTAAACCCATTGAATTTAATTCATCTAATTGAGCAGCAGCATCTCCAACCCTAAGGTCTGGCACAAGGAAAAGGGCAAGAACAAAACTCTTTAAATGTGCTGGTGCCCCTCTCACCAGTTTGCATCTTATAGGACTGGTGAAGGGCATATCTTCTGGACCTTCCCATTGTGGATCCTTAGGTTTTACACAACGTATCCACTCTAGCATTGTAATTTCCCTAAGCCTTAGAACCCCATCATCAACACTAAGCCAAGGGATATCAGGCATCTCCAACTCCTTTTCAGCAGGCCATCTTTTGATAAACACTTCAGCCAACCACTCAAACAAACTCCTCACACCTTTTTTTTAACTGTGCGAACTTCCATATTAAACCTAGAATCTCCACTTAGAGGGCCCATGCCAATAAACTCAGCCTGCTCTAGTTTCATGTTGCTTCCACTGTTATCCCACACCCTTAAAATCCATTCCCACGCATATTCCCCAAACTTCTGCTTGAATGAATTAGCAAACTCATTAAGCTCCTTAGTAGTATAGTGTATTTTCTCATGGACTACACTTTCTACTTCCCCTCTAGGGGCTGTTCGATTTTATCACACAACTTCTTCCTTTCCTTCATTGTTTTTTCCCGAGATGCTAAGAGCAACCAGTCAGCAAAATCATTTTCTGATTTTTTTCCCCAACTTGTAGAAAGTATTGTACACCACTGAATCATCTAATTCATCAAGATACTCAAAGAAATTAGTTTCTTTAAGCTTGAAATATAGTTTCAACCACGGGTCTTCAGTATTCTCCGAACTCCCAGGAGGAAGAGAATCTGGAGAGGTTTCAGTAGTTGAAGGTGCTGATGAATTACCAAACCAACTCCAGATTTTTAAAATATTCATCCTTATACTTCTGTTCCTCTAGAACCACTCCTGGTATCAACTTCTGTATTAGTCAGGGTTCTCAAGAGTCACAGAACGTGTGGGTAGTCTCTATATAGTTAGGGAATTTGTCTATGACTTACAGCTTGTAGTCCAACTACCAACAATAGTCAGCAGTACTTGTGGATGGAAGTCCGAGGATCTAGCTGTTGCTCAGTCCCACGAGGCAGGCCAGGAAAAACCAGAGTGAATCTTCCTTCTTCCAATGTCCTTATATAGGTCTCCAGCAGAGGGTGTGGCCCAGATTAAAGGCGTGTGCCACTGAGCCTTCCAATTCTTGATTAGTTCATTCTAGATTTAGTCAAGTTGACAACCAGGAATAGCCACTACAGTGGGAGAATTCAATACCCAACTACCATTTGTAGACAAGCCATGCAGACAAAACATAAACAGAAATGCTGGAGTTGACTGATATTAAATCAAATGGACCTAATGTATTTTTACAGAACAATTCCCCAAGCACAAAAGAATATACCTTCTTCTCAGTACCTCACAGAACTTTCTCCAAAATAGACCGCATACTCTGACACAAAAACAAATACAAACAACAATAAGAAAATTGAAATAACACCCTGCATCAAATCTGACCTGTATAGATTAAAGGCAGACAACAACATCCACAATAACAACAGAAAGATTACAAACTTAGAAATTAAGAAAGAAATAAGAAACTATTTAGAATTAAATTAAAATAAATACATAACATACCCAAGCTTATGGGACACAACGAGAGTGGTAGTAAGTGTAATAGCACTAAATGCCTATATTAAAAAAAATTGGAGAGAACTCACATTGGTAACGTAACAGCATAGCTGAAAGTTCCAGAACAACAACAAAGAAATAACACACAAAAGTAGAAGACAAGAAACAGTGGAGCTCAGAAGGGATGACATCAGTTAAACAGAAACAAACCAACAAAATACAAAAGATCAGCACAGCGACTAATTCATAAACCCTTAGCCAAACTAAGTACGAGGCAAAGAGAGAAGACCCAAATTAACAAAATTAGAGACAAAAATAAAAAATCGTGGCATAGCAACAGACAGGGAGGAAATTCAGAGATTCAAAAGGACACACTTTAAAAACCCATACTGCTAATAAGAAAATAAAAAAGAAACAGATAATTTTCTTGATATATAATCACTTGCCAAAGTTAAATCAAGACCAGACAAGCAATTTAAACACATCTATACATTCTAGTGAAATAGAAGCCATAATTAAAAGTCTCTTAACTAAAATCAAAACCAAAACAAACAAATCAAAAACCTAAAACAAAACAAAACAAAAAAAAACCCCAAATCCCAGCCCCAAATGGTATTAGAGAAGAATTCTATCAGACTTTCAAAGAAGAATTAAAATCCAATACTACTCAAATTATTCTACAAAATTCAAAGAATGTACAAAGAATTCTACAAAATCTAACCCCCTTTATTTTACAAGTCCACAGTTACCCTGATTCCTTAACCACATAAAGATTCAAAATAGAAAATTATAGACCAAGTTCCTTTATGAATATAGGTTAAAAAAATTCTCAATAAAATGCCTGTAAACTGAATCCAAGACAACATAAAAAAGATAATAAATTGGTAAACATAATCCACAATATAAATGAATTGAAAAAGAAAAACACATGATAATCTTTGAGATCATTAGGTGCAAAAGAGGTCTAAGACAAAATTGAACACTCCTTCATGATAAAAGTCCTGAAGAGATTACAGATATAAGGGACATAGTTAAACCTAATAAAGTCGGCCATCTCTGCTCCAGTGACTGGGAAGTTGGGACAGCCAGGTTCTGAGACAGACAGGCTGAATATCGCTTGGGTCTCGGGCGGCTTGTGTGTATGCGGCTCCCAAGTGCTGGGATGATCTGCAGTAACCAGCGTGCCAGCTCTGCTGTGGGACTTCTGCCTGACAGAGGGACGCCACCTCCCCCCCCCCCCCCCGGAGAGATCACACACCCCTGCACAGGGCAGGAGCCTACCAGCCTCCCTTTGGCGACCTCTGCTCCAGGAATCCACTAGGCTGAGCCTTTGGATGTGCAAGGCCTCCCCAATATAAGATCACTTTGGGCAAGGCACATTAGGGCTCCAAAGTCACTCAGGAGCAGGCAGGCCCCAGAAATCGGTGCCAGGGGAATCCTGGTAATCCAGGGGGGGCAGAAATAGCTTTGCAGGCTCACAGGAGGTCCAACCAACAGCCAGTGGCAGCAGGACCAACTAACACCAGAGGTATCCAGATGGCAAAAGGCAAACGTAGGAATGTTACTAACAGAAATCAAAGTAATGTGGGACCATCCGAACCCAACTCTCCAACAGCAGCAAGTCCTGGATACCCCACCACACCCGAAAGACAAGATCTGGATTTAAAATCACTTCTCATGATCCTATTAGAGGATCACAAGAAGGACACAAATAAATCTCATAAAGAGTTACAGGAGACCATGAATCAATGGTTAGAAGCCCTTACAAAGGAAACACAAAAATCGCTTAGAGAAATGCGGGAGAACATGGATCAAAAGATGGAGGCGCACAAGGAGACAACACGAAAATCACTTAACGAGATGAATCAACGGGTAGATGCACTCACAAAGGAATCACAAAATTTGCATAAAGAAATGCAGAAGAATATGGGTCAACAGATGGATGCCCATAAGGAGGCAACACAAAAATTGCTTAAAGAAATGAATCAATGGTTAGATGCCCTTACAAAGGAAACACGAGAACTGCTTAAAGAAATGCAGGAGACGATGGATCAACAGATGGAATCCCATGAGGAGGAAACATAAAAATCGCTCAGAGAAATGCAGGAGAACGTGGGTCATCAGGAAGAAATCCTGAAAGAGGTAATGCAAAAATACCTTAAAGAAATACAGGAAAATACAAACAAACAAGTGAAGGATCTCAGCAAATCCATCCAGGAACTAAAAAAGGAAGTAGAAACAACTAAGAAATCACAAAGGGAGACAACTTTGGAGATAGAAAACCTTGGGAAGAAATCAGGAGTCATAGATGCAAACATCAACAATAGAATACAAGAGATGGAAGAAAGAATCTCAGGTGCTGAAGATTCCATAGAAAGCATCGACTCAACAGTCAAAGAAAATGCAAAATGCAAAAAATGTGTAACCCAAAACATCCAGGAAATCCAGGACACAATGAGAAGACCAAACCTAAGGATTATAGGTATAGATGAGAGTGAAGATTTGCAACTTAAAGGGCCAGTAAACATCTTCAACAAAATTATGGAGGAAAACTTCCCTAACCTAAAGAGAGAGATGCCGATGAACGTACAAGAAGCCTACAGAACTCCAAACAGACTGGACCAGAACAGAAATACCTCCCGTCACATAATAATCAAAACACCGAATGTTCTAAACAAAGAAAGAATACTAAAAGCAGTAAGAGAAAAGGGCCAAGTAACATACAAAGGAAGACCTATCCGTATCACATCAAACTTCTCACCAGAGACTATGAAAGCCAGAAGATCCTGGGCAGATCTCATGCAGACACTAAGACAGCACAAATGCCAGCCTAGACTACTATACCCAGCAAAACTCTCAATCACCATAGATGGAGAGACCAAGATATTCCATGATAAAACCAAATTTTCACAATATCTTTCCACAAATCCAGCCCTGCAACGGATAATAGGTGGAAACCTCCAATATAGGGAGAGAAACAACACCCAGGAAAAAATGAGATAATAACCTTCTTGAATCAAACCCAAAAGTAGATAACCACTCAAACATAAAGATAGCGTCAAGAATGGCAGATGGCAATAATCACTATGCCTTAATCTCTCTTAATATCAATGGTCTCAATTCCCCAATTAAAAGACATAGACTAGCAGACTGGATACGTAAACAGGACCCAGCATTTTGCTGCATGCAGGAAACGCACCTCCGTGTCAAAGACAAACACTACCTCAGAGTAAAAGGCTGGAAAACAATTTTACAAGCAAATGGCCCCAAGAAACGAGCCGGAGTAGCCATCCTAATATCAGATAAAATTGATTTTCAACCTAAAGTCATCAAAAAAGACACAGAAGGACACTACATACTGATCAAGGGAAAAATCCACCATCAAGAACTCTCAATTCTGAATATCTATGTTCCAAATGCAAGGGCACCCTCATTCGTAAAAGAAACTTTACTAAAACTCAAAGCACACATCGCACCTCACACAATAATAGTGGGTGACTTCAACACCCCGCTCTCTGAAATGGATCGTTCAGGAAAGCAGAAACTAAACAGGGACACAGTGAATCTAATTCAAGCCTTGGACCAACTGGAACTAACAGATATATATAGAACATTTCATCCTAGAGCTAAAGAATACACCTTCTTCTCAGCTCCTCATGGTACCTTCTCCAAAATTGACCATATAATTGGTCACAAATCAGACCTCAACAGATATAAGAAGATAGAAATAATCCCATGCCTCCTATCAGATCACTATGGAATAAGGGTGGTCTTCAATGGCAACAAAAACAAAAGAAAACCCACGTACACATGGAGGCTGAACAATGCTCTACTCAATGATAGCTTGGTCAAGGTGGAAATAAAGAAAGAAATCAAAGACTTTTTGAAAGTTAATGAAAATGAAGGCACAACATACCCTAATTTATGGGACACAATGAAAGCAGTGCTAAGAGGAAAATCCATAGCCCTGAGTGCCGCCAAAAAGAAACGGGAGACAGCATACACTAACAGCTTAATGGCACACCTGAAAGCCCTGGAACAAAAAGAAGCAAATACACCAAAGAGGAGTAGAAGGCAGGAAATCATCAAACTCAGGGCTGAAATCAATCAAGTAGAAACAAATAAAACCATACAAAGAATCAACAAAACGAGGAGTTGGTTCTTTGAGAAAATCAACAAGATAGATAAGCCCTTAGCCAGACTAACCAGAGGGCACAGAGATAGTATCCAAATTAATAAAATCAGAAACGAAAAGGGAGAGATAACAACAGAAACTGAGGAAATTCAAAAAATCATCAGATCCTACTACAAAAACCTGTATTCAACACAACTAGAAAATCTTGAGGAAATGGACAATTTCCTTGACAGATACCAAGTCCCAAAATTACATCAGGATCAAATAGACGATCTAAACCGTCCTATAAGCCCTGAAGAAATAGAAGTTGTCATTGGAAGTCTTCCAACCAAAAAAAGCACAGGTCCAGATGGTTTTAGTGCAGAATTCTATCAGACCTTCAAAGAAGACCTAACACCAATACTCTTCAAACTGTTCCACAAAATAGAAACAGAAGGAACACTACCCAACTCGTTCTATGAAGCCACAATTACATTAATACCAAAATCACACAAAGATCCGACAAAGAAAGAGAATCTCAGGCCAATCTCTCTTATGAATATCGATGCAAAAATACTCAATAAAATTCTTGCCAACCGAATCCAAGAACACATCAAAACGATCATTCACCACGATCAAGTAGGCTTCATCCCAGGGATGCAGGGATGGTTCAATATAAGGAAATCCATCAATGTAATCCACTACATAAACAATCTCAAAGAAAAAAACCACATGGTCATCTCATTAGATGCTGAGAAAGCATTTGACAAAATTCAGCATCCTTTCATGCTAAAGGTCTTGGAAAGATCAGGAATTCAAGGCCCATATCTAAACATAGTAAAAGCAATTTACAGCAAACCAGTAGCCAGCATCAATTTAAATGGAGAGAAACTTGAAGCAATCCCACTAAAATCAGGGACTAGACAAGGCTGCCCTCTCTCTCCATATCTTTTCAATATAGTACTTGAAGTTCTAGCTAGAGCAATTAGACAACAAAAAGAGGTCAAAGGGATACAAATTGGAAAGGAAGAAGTCAAACTATCACTATTTGCAGACGATATGATAGTATACTTAAGCGACCCAAAGAACTCCACCAGAGAACTCCTACAGCTGATAAACGACTTCAGCAAAGTGGCTGGATATAAAATCAACTCAAGCAAGTCAGAAGCCTTCCTATACTCAAAGGATAAGCAGGCTGAGAAAGAAGTAAGAGAAATAATACCCTTCACAATAGCCACAAACCATATTAAGTATCTTGGCGTGACTCTAACCAAACAAGTGAAAGATCTGTATGACAAGAACTTCAAGTCTCTGAAGAAAGAAATTGAAGAAGACCTCAGAAGATGGAAAAATCTGCCATGCTCATGGATTGGCAGGATTAATATAGTAAAAATGAGCATCTTACCAAAAGTAATACACAGATTCAATGCAATCCCCATCAAAATCCCAACTCAATTCTTCATAGAGTTAGAAAGAGCAATTCAAAAATTCATCTGGAATAACAGAAAACCCAGAATAGCTAAAACTATTCTCAAGAGTAAAAGATCCTCTGGGGGAATCAGTATCCCCGACCTCAAGCTGTACTACAGAGCAATAGTGTTAAAAACCGCATGGTATTGGTACAGTAACAGACATGTAGATCAATGGAACAGAATTAAAGACCCAGAAATGAATCCACACTCCTATGGTCACTTGATCTTTGACAAAGGAGCTAAAACCATCCAGTGGAAAAAAGATAGCCTTTTCAACAAATGGTGCTGGCTCAGCTGGAGGTCAACATGCAGAAGAATGCAAATTGACCCATCCTTATCTCCTTGCACTAAGCTCAATTCTAAGTGGATCAAAGATCTCCACATAAAACCAGACACACTGAAACTAATAGAAGGGAAACTAGGGAGGAACCTTGAACATATGGGCACAGGGGAGAATTTCCTGAACAGAACTCCAATAGCTTATGCTCTAAGATCAAGAATAGACAAATGGGACCTCATTAAATTACAAAGTTTTTGCAAGGCAAAAGACACTGTCAAAAAGACAAAGCAGCAACCAACTAACTGGGAAATGATCTTTACCAACCTTACATCCGACAGAGGGCTAATATCCAATATATACAAAGAACTCAAGAAGTTAAACTCCAGAGAGGCAAGTAACCCTATTAAAAAATGGGGTACAGAGTTAAACAAAGAGTTCTCACCTGAAGAATATCTAATGACTGAGAAGCACCTAAAGAGATGTTCATCATCCTTAGTCATTAGGGAAATGCAAATCAAAACAACCCTGAGATTCCATCTCACACCAGTCAGGATGGCTAAGATCAAAAACACAGGAGACAGCAGTTGTTGGCGAGGATGTGGAGAAAGAAGAACACTCCTCCACTGCTGGTGGAATTGCAGGCTGGTACAACCACTCTGGAAAGCAGTCTGGCGGTTCCTCAGAAAACTGGGCATGACACTCCCGGAGGATCCGGCTATACCACTCCTGGGCATATTCCCAGAGACTTTACCTGCATGCAATAAGGACACATGCTCCACTATGTTCATAGCAGCCTTATTTATAATAGCCAGAAGCTGGAAAGAACCCAGATGTCCCTCAACAGAGGAATGGATTCAGAAGATGTGGTATATCTACACAATGGAATACTACTCTGCAATTAAAAACAATGAATTCACGAAATTCCTAGGCAAATGGTCAGATCTTGAAAATATCATCCTTAGTGAGGTAACCCAATCACAAAAGAACACACCTGGTATGCAGTCACTGATAAGGGGATATTGACCCAGAATCTCGGAATACCCTAGACACAATCCGCATATCAATAGATTTCTAAGAAGATGGAAGGAGAGACCCCTGGTCCTGGAAAGACTGGATGTAGGGGAACGCCAGGACAGAGTAAGGAGAGGGGGTTGAATGGAGAAAAGAGGGAGGGAAGGGGGCTTATGGGACTTTCGGGGAGGGAGGAAACGGGAAAGGGGAAGTGATTTGGAATGTAAATTAAAAAAATAAAATAAAATAAATAATAAAAAAAAGAAAACAAATAAACTAATTAAAATTGTGGCACAGATCTAAATAGAGAATTTTCTGAAGAAGAAACTCAAATGGCTGGGAAGCATTTGAAGAAATGGTCAACATCCTTAATAAACAGGAAAACCAAAATCAAAGCATTGTTGAGATTTCATCTTATGCCTCTCAGTACTATTCATACTGGTGAGGGTATGGAGTAAAGGAACAAACAGCCATGGCTGGAGGGAGTACAAATTTAAACAGCCACTATGGAAATCAATGTGTCAATTCCTCAGAAAGGTGAGAAAACATGTACCTCAAGATCCAGCAATATCACTCTTGGGTATACAGAGACATTTGTTCAAAATGTTCATTGCTGCTGGATTCATAATAGCTAGAAATTAGAAACCATCTAGATGTCCATGGACTTTTTTAAAAATTTAGTGTAGTTATACAATGAACTACTACTCATTTATTTTAAAAATGACACCTGAAATTTGCAGATAAATGTCTGGAGCTTTAGAAAAAAAAGACCTAGTTGAGGTACCGCAGACTTGGAGAGATAAATATGGTATATATTCATTTATATGTGGGTGCTGCCGCTGATTCTTTGGTAAGAAGGCTACAATCCCTGCAAGTACAGAGGTTAGGTATAGAGTAGGAGACTACAGGGGAGGGATGTATCGCTCTAGGAGAAATAGGATAGATATGGATGGATGGATGGATGGATGGATGGATGGATGGATGGATGGATGGGTGGATGGAGGTGGATAGTGGTGGTACTAGAACAGGAGGATCAAATGGGAAGCAGGAGAGAAGAGGAGGGGGAGGGAGGGAACATGGGGAGGGATAGCTAAAGCTAAGGGCCATTTGAGGGGTCACAGGGAAACCTAAATACAGTAGAAGCATCCTAAAATACATACATAGATAAAGTTAGTCTAAATAAAATTGCCAAATAACAGGCAGATGGAGCAGAGCTGTAACTAGACATCTCTCATCACCACATGATGATGCCATGCCATGGCACCCAGAGCCAGGAATGGGTTACATATAATTGCATTTATCTTAGTTAGGGTTTCTATTGCTGTGGTGAAACACTCTGAGCAAAAGCAAGTTTGGGAGGAAAGGGTTTATTTCATTCACAGTTTCATGTCACAGTTCATTATCAAACACACTGAAAGCAGGAACTCAAGCAGGACAGGAACCTGGAGGCAGGAGCTGATGCAGAAGCCTTGGAGGGGTGCTGCTTACTGACTTGCTCTGTATAGTTTGCTCAGCCTGCTTTCTTACAGAACCCAGGATCACCAGCTCAGGAATGGTACCAGCCACATTAGGCAGTGTTCTCCCCCATCAATCACTAATAAAGAAAATGACTTACAGGCTTGCCTACAACCTTGTCATATAAAGGCATTTTGTCATTTGAGGTTCCCTGCTCTCAACGACTTTAGTTTGTACCAAGTTGACATAAAACTAGCCAGCACAGCGTTTTTGGACAAAGGGATTCCATGGGACTCCTCAAACGACTCAGGTTATTGCATATTTGTTGCCCTCCAAAATTAACAGAAAGGCCCCATTGCTCAAGACAACCTATATAACTCACTAAATACAGAGAAGTCGAGCTGGTGCCCACCTAGAACTTTCACCCCTAAAGACTAGTCTTTATGATACTGGAGGGTACTGTACACAGTACCAGTGGAGAAAG
Organism: Tokudaia tokunoshimensis; assembly: GCA_036184795.1. Classification (NCBI taxonomy): domain Eukaryota; kingdom Metazoa; phylum Chordata; class Mammalia; order Rodentia; family Muridae; genus Tokudaia; species Tokudaia tokunoshimensis. The sequence continues at coordinate 1,847,035 of BTHU01000015.1, read as the reverse complement.
GGAAACACCAACCTAGCTACGAATCCCAAGACTTACAATATATGCTGATACAATAGTAGCACAAAGCTTATGAAAGTAACCAACCAAGATTTTTATTTGATTTAAGGCCCATTCCATGAGATGGAACCCACACCTAACACTGCTTGGGTGACCAAAAACCTGAGAATAGATAGTCCAGGAACCTAGTGGAAAATCAAATACTACTGACCTGCTAGAGGAATGTAGCAATAAAATGAGTCCTAATGATATTCCACTATACCCATAAATCAGTGCAGCCCAAGCTCTCATTAAATCCACAGTGTAAGCAAGGATGAAGTTGAATTTCTGACCCATTTGCTTTCACCCTGAGTGCTAGGATTACAGACCTGAGTCTGCACTCCTGTTTTCTGCAATGTTGGGCTTTGTGTATACGGGGAGGCACTGTTTCAGCCTTAAGTGAAAGGTTTTACATTTACATTAATTAAGGACTGGTTTTGGTGTGCAAGGTCAACATACCACTGACACTTTGCTGGATTTAACATGGGCATAGAAGATACTCACCCGTTTCCGTGCTTCAGATTTTTGGAAACTCTCATGCTGTATGAAGGTAGCTGCGGCAGAGATCTTGGATGCTGGTACATGGTCTGCATCCAGCATATTCACAGCTCGCTCCAAGGTCATTTCTATGTCTGCATTCCTAGACAAACAGTCAGACAACATGGTGAAAATGCAAGCCATGCCCTCCTGATTGCCCAGGAGTGACCTAGCTGGTATTAGGAAGTACCTATAACATCTGTACTCTAGATTTTCTTTAGCCTAAGAAACATCAGCCTTGGAAATCAGAAGGTATCAGGCTAGTGGCAAAGTATCTCTAGTTCTCCTTAACTTGGTCTCTGAGGATGTTGTAAAAGAGAGTAACAATGTGTACTAAAAAGAGAAATGCAACTCTCCAAGATAAATAGGTACAGTATTGTAATCATACAAAAAACAATTACACAAACCCCCCAATACAACCATTTAAACATAATTTAAAGAAAATTTGTTCATAGAAATAAAAAATTATTACTGCTCTGCGAATTTTACAGCTACAGTAGAAACATCTTCCTAAAAACAAAAACAAAATAATCATTATATTTTTCTCAAAGTTGCTCAGAATCTGCTATTTTACTTGAAAATACAACAGCAGTCAGAAAACCTTCTTGTTTTGGTAAAAGAAGTCATGCTGGTGTGACAGATGCATCAGGCAAAGCAATGCGTAATTGTCTTTCTAGAAATGCCTTTCCTAACACTTCAACCCCACTCTGCTACCCTTCGCTTGGTCACTGTAACAAAGTTTGCCTGGGGTTTAATGGGCAGCTTGTCCTTCAGTAGTCGCAGGTGATGATGAAGTAATATGTAGTTGAATACAGAGAGTCGCCTTTACGGAGGGTATTGCCTGTGAAACATAACCCCAACTAAATCACAGAGCAACTTCCCTTTTTGATTTCTGATGGGAGGTGACTGGGTTAGATAGTCTAATATGGACATTGTTACATCTAATTCATTCCAAGTAATACAAACACAAAAGACATTTGGTGAGATTGTTTTCTAACATATGCTAGCAAGTTCAGTGTGGATAGTCTCTCTTCGCCAATTATTATATATAAGTGAGAAGTGAGTACCTGTAGCACTGTGACTGGAGTCCCTGTGTGATGGTAAGCGTACAGCAGGGATTGACATAAGAAGCAATGTAAAGTATTTGCTGTAATACATTTCAACAAAGATTTCAGAATATGCCACCTCAAAATATGAAGTTTTGGCTACTGTTTATGTTGAGCTGAAAGGCACTTCATGAGTATAAAGGTATTTAAAGAAAAGCAGAGCACTGGTGTTCTCTATACTAAGAACTATATAATGTTTCCATATTTGAAAATTTAATTCAGGAGACAATTATTATTGGTTAAAAAGAGATGGCAGGCCAGACCTAAGTTCAAGCTGACATGCACAATGTTCAGCTCTGTGTTCAATCCCCAGTACCAAGGTGGTAGCACAAACCTATAATCCCAGTACTTGGGAGGTAGAGGCAGAAGGATCAGAAGTTCAAGGCCATCTTTGGTTGTATACTAAGTTCAAGACCAGTGTGGGCTACAAGATAAGACTCCTTGTGGCCCACAGAAATATGACTTGATAAATGAGGTTGTGGAAATAGGTGAGAGATCAGAAAGAACAGTTGTTCCCAGGCTCCTGTCTTCTAAACTAGTAACTTAAAAGTGAGCCTTCAAAATAAAAAAATTAAAAAAAATTAAAGGAAGTAAACCTTCAACAATTTTAGTTATGATTCTCAGTGGAGATCAGCTGAGGTGAGAACTTGGTAGTAGTGTGCTTCCATGGTTTCCATAGCAATACATACACACGTATATACCACACACACACATATCATACACAGACACACTACACAGACACACACACACCACATACACATACATGTACCACACACATACAAACTCACAAACACAAACACACACTAAGACCATACACATACACACAGACATATACACACATATGTACACACACATACACACCACACATTTATACACATACACCACACACATAAACACATGCATACACATACCATACACACAGTAACACAGATGTACACACACACACACACACACACACACATACATACCCCACACACACACACTAAACATACACACCACACACATACATACAAAATAAAAATTTAAACATAAATAACAAATACAACAAGAAGAACACAAAATGCTATTGCTCAGAATAAGAGCCTTTATAGAAAGAACGACGCCCCCCCCCAAAAAAAAATCCTAGTAATTTTCTGTGTGTGGAATGCCCAACTTACATTCCTGCTACACAGTTTGCCCCAGGCTTTATCTCCTGATAGAGCATCCGTTTACATCTCTGAAGCCATCAGGTTCCTGTTAAGTGTTGTCGAAAGACATGAAAATTGCCCGACTGTCCAAGATATGGAAAGAATGCTGCTGTGGACATGACTCTCTCCTGTTAGTGGAAAGCTTAGAGACACTTCTAAGAACATTGCAGGAGTCTAAGCTGAGTCAGTAAAGCAAGCCTTCAACTTGGAAGAGGCGATAGCAAGAAGACTCAGTTGAAAGCAGGCATGTGCCTAGGAATTTCATGAATTCATTGTTTTTAATTGCAGAGTAGTATTCCATTGTGTAAATATACCACATCTTCTGAATCCATTCCTCCATTGAGGGACATCTGGGTTCTTTCCAGCTTCTGGCTATTATAAATAAGGCTGCTATGAACATAGTATGAACATAGTATGAACACGGTCAGATCTTGAAAATATCATCCTTAGTGAGGTAACCCAATCACAAAGAACACACATGGTATGCAGTCACTGATAAGGGGATATTAACCCAGAATCTCGGAATACCCTAGACACAATTCGAGTATCAATAGATTTCCAAAAAAGATGGAAGGAGAGACCCCTGGTCCTGGAAAGACTGGATGTAGGGGAACGCCAGGACAGAGAAGCGAGAGGGGGTTGAATGGGGAAAAGAGGGAAGGAAGGGGGCTTATGGGACTTTCGGGGAGGGAGGAAACGGGAAAGGGGAAATAATTTGGAATGTAAATAAGAAAACTTAGAAAATAAAAAAAAACAAAACAAGAATAGAATTCTATAAAAAATAAAATAAAAAGGAGCTCTTGCCTCTCTTAAAAAAAAAGAAAAAAAAAAAAAAGAAAGCAGGCATGTGTAAGAGATTGGAAAATGCTATGTCCTAACTGATGTCTGCATGACATGCTCAGTGTGAATAAAATCAGTGACAGCCAGTGTGGTCAGCATTCCATTGCAAAAGGACAACTGATTATTCTTCATAAATTATTAATTAAAAATAGGAGACAAAAGTATAACTGCAAGTTTTTCCAACAGAAAAATTAGAGAATCCAAAATAAAAAACAAAGAAAAAGAAAAAAAGCAAAAAAACAATACAAAAAACAAAAAAAAAAATCCCAAAAAAACCAAACCTCTTTGAGGTTTCAGAATATATCACCTCATAATATGTAGTTTCTATCATTTACTATGTCAGACTGAAAGGTACTTGGACACCCAGATAGGAAAGCAGTCTTGGACCTCCCTGTGCTACTAAAAGCAGGCCACAAAACTTCCTGGAAGAAAGATACCCTCCTTGCACAAGAGAGGATATTCTTATCATCAGAGACTATCAATTAGGCTGAAAGAGACACTAACACTTATCTTCTGTTAACAAACAAACACTTATCTTCTGTTAGTTTTCTGTTCCATGGCTCCTGCACCTGTTCAAAGGGTCTTCCTCTTGCTATATATACCCAGTTACCATTGTTCAAACACCATGGTTCAAACACTGAGTGCTTTGGGGCTTACTTTCCTTTGTAAAGAATTCTCCTTTATATGTTAAAAAATAAGGATATATGATTTCCTACATTAAAGTAATAATTAGAGTAAATGTGCCATGTAGGACAGTCAGTGTGGCCAGTTGTTTGCGTCAACCTGCTGTAGGTCGCAAGTTACCTGAAGGTCCTCTCTTTACCTGATCCCAGAGTGCACTGCTTTCCACGCTCTGATCATTCCACACAGAGCTGTTGCTTACAACACACCCTGCTTATCTTCTCTACTCCTCTTCCAGACCCTCACCCCAAGTTTTTCTTTCTATGGGGCTTTATAGAAGTACAGGGCACTCTGGAGACATCTTAGATTCATTTGTTGAATTATTCAACTCCAAGAAGTACAGAAATCTCATTTATAGAAAAATCCATGTAGAATATTTCACTTAGTGATTTCTTTTATTATTTATTTTTATTTTATGTGCATTGGTGTTTTGCCTGCATGTATATCTGTGTGAAGGTGTCAGAATGCCTGGAATTGAACAAATGACAAGCTGTTATGCCAGTGCTGGAAATTGAACCTGGGTCCTTTGGAAGAGCAGCTAGTGCACTTAACCACTGAGCCATCTCTCCAGCCCCTCACTTGGTAATTTTTTAAAAAGCCTTTCTTGTTAGTCTGTTTTGGACAAGTGCTGAGTATCTCCTCTATCCTCAAAACTGTTTCCAACTGCATTAGCCACTGCCTGACTGAACCATTTCCAATGTTCTGGAAAAATAAATCCATAATTTAGTACTTTGCATCATAATGTAAGTTTACAGTTGTATTTAGCTATTCCATAGGAAAGACCCACATATATGAAAATATACTCAGAGGGCATAAAACGGTAGAGTCTGGAAACAGGGTCTGGCCAAAGGGACATGTTGAAACAGCAGAGTAAGGTGAGGACGCAGTGTGCAATTGCGTGGCAGCAGCCAAGGCTCTGAGTGGTACAAGACATCAGCGGGAAGGCAACTGCCATTGCTTGTTGCCTCTTTAGAAGAATGCCTACTTGCCTCTCTCTCCCAGAGGAAGCAAAACTTTCCCTTCAGAAACAAGAGTTAGCTCCTAGTTTCTTTATTATTATTGAGATTATTTGAAATATAATTAGTTATATTTCAAATAATTAATTACTTGAAAGAGATTATTATTTGAAATATAATGAAATATTCTATTAAAATTACACTGTCCTTTAAAACAATATTCTGACACAACTATGGCTAGTGATTGTAGAATTTAAGTAACAAAAGGATCCAGATAGCAAAAAGTCATTATTTCTTCTTGGTCTTCATTCCTCTTTCAGGATACATTTTTACAGTGTCTTTTGTGAACCTGCCTCCCTCCTAGGGCACCAAGAATATAGGGATGAGTCGGACATTAGCGAAAAGATAGAAGACTGGGGCAAAAGGTAAGTTAATGCATAAACACAATATAAAACTGTGAGGCAGGTTTGGAGGCTCACCCCAGCTGGGCGTCAGCGAAGGCGCTCCTGTCCCTGCGCGCATCCCCGCTGCCCACCGCAGCCTGGCCTGCAGTGGGCAGCATTCTTCCTGGCTCCCGCAGGGTACTGTGGGCTGAGCTCCGAGGCCAGGAGGAGCGGATGGTTCTGCCCTGCGTGCCCTGAAGCCGAGCCTGGCTCACGCGCACAGTGCTCTCTTCCAGCAGGCTGCCCGCACTGTGGCTGGTGCCAGGAGGGTGGGTAGGCATCGCAGGGTTGAGTGGGCCACTGTCGAAGACAGCATCGCTGAGTGACCCACACCCGGGTGGCCTGCGGACTGTGCCAACCTGGCGCAGGCCCAGGATCTCTGAGCGAGCATAGCGTGGCAGGGTGAGGCGCCCACCAGGCATCACGTGGCTCCGCCAGGCATACTGGTATTCGCTGTGCCCATAGTGGGCCCTCTCCGGGCTGCTATCTGGGGAAATCTCAAGTCTCCTCAGAGGCTGCCTCCAGGATTTCTCCTCCACTGACTTCTGGGAACTGTACTGTGCTGTCCCTCTCCCCCAACGACTTCCATAAGTGGCAGTCACTCCAGCCTGTATGAGAGAAATAAAACTTAAATGAAGCATAATGACCGACTTTGGGATTACAATCTAACATGTCCATTTCCTTTAATAAAATGGAAGTAAGTATCTTTGGGTTACCCTGTGTCATATTTATTTGTACTAGAATTTAATATTGTTCAAACTTTAAAGTCCCAGTTTTCCATAATGTTTACACAAATTTTCTCAAAAACTGGGAAAGGAGACCACTTGAGACAGATTATACCTTCCCCCAGAAGTCTGAAATTGTTTTCCTGATAATCTGATCCTAGGCTATGTTCTCTGATGTCCCACCTTAAGCATGTCATAGTCCCTAGTGACAGGTGACTGCCATCCAACAAAGTCATCCTCAACTGCATGCAGCTTGTAGACATACTCAGGAACACTGCTGGTTCGGTGAAGGTTCCCTGAAATTAAGAAAACATTAAAGTAATTTAGAATACAAATGTACCAATCAACAGTGATCAGATACACGACAAGCATTTAAGTTTATATCTGTTTTAAAACGCTGGCTGAAAGCTGTCATGTGGAAAAGACAAATGATCAGAGGTTATCAAAACATTTACTGGGTGTTTCCAAGTGCCAGGAGGTGTATGCCAGTAATCCTGAAATCTCTCTTTCTGAGTTGCAGACCTGAATGAAATCAAGCAAGTTACAAAAACCAAACAAACAAACAAAAAAAAAAAACCCAAACAAAACAAAACAAGAAAACAATGGAAAGTAGAAAATCAACATAGGCGAGAAGGCCAACATGCTGACCAGTGCTGGGGATGCTGACCAGTGCTAGGGGTCACCAGCTTGGTTCCATCCCAGGAAGTTTGGTTTCTCAGGTCGTAAGTTGTGCTCCCAGGGTAGGAGCTCTGGAATTTTTTTGCTGTTCAGAAGTTGAAGGCAATGAAAACATTCAAACACTACTAGATAAGGGAACTCGTGTAAACAAGGTGGTGGGGCCAGTGTAGTCACAGACACCACCCTGAGCAATCTAAAGCTAGGCTAAGGTGTTGGCATTGTGAGTTGGTAGCTAAGAAATTAACTGCTCTTCTATGATGATTGTGCCTGTGAAATCAGGACACTAGCCGACTATTTCACAAACACTTCAGGGGAAAAGCCAGGCCTTGAGCTCAGTAATGCATGTCTCATACACTTGATTACTCATCTCTGAGGAATGTGGGGTGGAAGACAGTACTGGCCCTCTCCTGTCTCTTTAGCCTTCTCTTGGGATCTGTTTTGTAATCTCTTAAATGGAAAAAAAAAAGACTTCTAAAGCCTAGGTAATGTCTCTTCCTATTTTTTATTTTTATCCTGTAGCGTTTCTTTTACACTTGTGAGGAAGAAAGGCACTCAACTATCCTAAGAGCCTCAAGAGAGATGCTGAGAACAACAGAACACAGTCCCTCTCAATATAAAGGAATACTTTCTAATAAAGTGTTTAAATGTTTACATTTCAAGAGACTAATAATTATTCACAAATTACTTGGAGGGAGAATGAAGATTGCTGTTACCAGAAAGCTAAACCGTTCGAATCCATTGAATTATGTTTGCACATATGTCCCTATTTCCTGATGCCAATCAAGCATTTTTGTCTGGTTTCTGAGGAGAGGCACCTGCAGGCTTGTACCTGTCGCTTTCAAGGCACTGATATATTGGTTAGCCAGAAAGTCCTGATTCTAGAATTCATGAGGCCTGGAAAAGGAGAAGAGCTTCTGACTTAGGAATTCATTGAAACTGCTTGCCATTGAAGAAGGAAGAACCCAATTGTGCAATTGTACAATTAGCAACTCAATGAGAAACTCTTTCTTCCCAGCTATCACCTTGCAGTTCCCTGGAAGTCTCCACAGAAACTCCCCTGGCAGGAGACAGACACCATGCCCATGCATTAAATGCCATGTGCAGCCCTGCTGGCTTCTGGTTTTACATTATCAGATCATAATTCTATCGAAAGAATCTTCGAAGCCACTTACATCAGTTAGTTATAAAAGGGGGGAGGGGAGGGTTCTCTGCAACTTTGTGAGACTATGCTTTCAGAGAGCCACTAGGATAGCACAGTGGCTAATGCTAAAACAACCATGACTTTCCTTTGAGGGGCCTGTACCCACATGGGTGTATCTCACTTCCCATCTCTGTGCTCTTAGGCATGTTACTTCCATGTGATAACCTTGCTTTCTCTCTTAACCTTGATTCTCAGGCTAATATTAAAATATTTTTAAAAATAAAATCTCTAACTTTATTTCACATCTGCTATGTCAAAATTTTAGTGATCAAGGGGGGAGGGTCCATTGTGGATGGTGTTATCCCTGGGCTGGTAGTCTTGGGTTCTATAAGAAAGCAAGCTGAGCAAGGCAGGGGAAGCAAGTCAGTAAGTAACATCCCTCCATGGCTTCTGCATCAGCTCCTGCTTCCTGACCTGCTTGAGTTCCAGTCCTGACTTCTTTTGGTGATGAACAGCAAAGTGGAACTGTAAGCTGAATAAACCCTTTCCTCCCCAACTTGCTTCTTGGTTGTGATGTTTGTGCAGAAATAGAAACCCTGACTAAGACAGACATCATGTCCAAGACAGCTTATAGGAAAAAAAAGTATTTAATTGGAGGTTTTCTTACAGTGTCAGAGGGTGAGTCCATGATCATCATGGCAGGAAGCATGGTGACAGGCAGGCAGGCAGGCATGGCACTGGAGAAGCAGCTGTGACTTATATCTTATCCATATGATAGAAGCAGAAAGAAAGGAGAAACTGGCCTTGTGTGGGAGTCTGATACGTTATAGCCCACCTCTAATGACACACCTCCTCCAACAGGCCACACCTCCTAATTCTTTCTACAAACACTTCCAAAAACTAGGGACTAAGCATTCAGTTATGAGCCCATGGGGGCCATTCTCATTCAAACAACCACATCAGATTTACTGTTTGTTTTGTTTCATTTCATTTTTGCTTTCCAAAGCAGTTTAGAGGTTAGTATGGTGAATAGGCTACTGGGGAGGTTGAGGTAGGAGGAAAATTTGAATTAATGACTTCAAGATAGACAGAATAGATAGATAGACTGCCTTAAAACAACAACATCCTAATAAAAATGACAAAAACTACAGTGTATTCATTTTACCTTCAAGCAATAGTCTAAAATCTGACTGCTGCCCAATAAACATCACTGTTTCTATCTGCTACTCCCACCACCTGAAGTAGTTTTGTTGTGCTTTTTGTAACCATGCTATGAAGATTCACTTGAAATCTTAGCTGTCTGATTATTGTGGCTGTATTTTTCTTAAGACTCCAGAGAGTTAGATGGTGTGGTGGCATGTGTCTATAGGTTGGACTAGGAGGATTACTAGAGTCCAGAATTTATAGTTCATCCTGGTTCATCAAGAAAATCTCACCTCACAAGAAAAAAAAATAATCATTGTATAGATATTAGTTTGAAAATGGAAGTAGCCATCCCTAAACAGTTCCTGAATTGCCCTTAGGAAAGAGAGACAAGAGTGCTGGGTATGGTGGCATGCCAGTAATCCAAAGCATTTCTCAGGTTAATGCAAAGACAGGCAGCTGTGTGAGTTTGAAGCCAACCTGTCTACATAGACTGAGTTCCTAGCCAGCTATCACAAAAGGCTGAAAACAAAAACCAGAATCAATTCTGTTTTTATTACTGAGCTGGTTGCATTCCTGTGGTGATGTGTCCCAAAAACCCCAGCTGCTCAGCATGTGGAACAAGGGCACGTCCTCCAGCTTAGGGGCAGGAGGCCACCCTGTGCGAAATGCCGAGTCCACTGAAAATTTCAGGTCAAAAACAATTACAATTCTTCAATATGCTTTTTTTTTTTAATGAGGAATCTTAACCCACTATATCTTTCAGCTTTTCATTGGCTGGGGCTGACCTTCTCACTTTCCTGAGCAAAACTGCTCTTTCTTTTTTAAGTATTCCTTATAAGCCAAATGGATTTCAGCAGGAAATTTGCAATTTTATGTTTCTCTCTTTCTGAAACCTTCTATGATTTACAATTATCAAATTCTTTAACTAGCACTTAAAATCCCCATCTCCAATTTGTGGTAGAAGAGAGGAATGGAGAAGGCCACCTACAAAGTGACATAACTGAACTGAGTTAGCCAGGCAGAGAGAAAGGGGAGGAAGGAGGATGGGAGGCGTGGAAATAACAAGATAAACTGTGTGTGTGTGCTGAGGATGTGGTGGTGACAGGAAAGAATGAGCCTGACAAGCTGCAGGCATCACATCACAGAGAACTTGGAATGCGAGGAGGAAAACAGATTCTACTCCTGTAGATAGCCACCAAAACCAAAGGCATCTCAGAAACAATCACGGAGAATTTAGAATCTTCACTTAGTAGCTTTATGGAAAATAGAGTGGGGCCAGATCAGAAGAGCAAGAGGTTCTTATCAGAAAGTGAACTTTCCCTCCTCGACATAAAGAATCGTATCTCATACTACATTTCTCAGAGAGTCCTACAGCAGCACCTGGCAAGTTAAATGTTCATTAGCAGTGTCACTCAGACATCCAAAATAGCCTCCCTACACAGATTAGGTCAGCACAATCTCACAGGTTGTGGGCTGGTCTATGCATCATTGCACTGAGGTCAACAGTCATGTATGTCCTGGTCCTAGGTGGATGGCAGGTACTCAAACATCATCCCTCCTCTGTGTTTCTGGGTACATGGTGAAGAAGGGAAACTGCTTTCTACAAAATGTAGAGAACTCTCACTGAGGAATCAGAAAAACGGACATTTTTGTTGGGGTTGATTCTATATTTGGATATATGTATTTATTAATTTCTTATCTGTATGACTTGTACATACACATGTGGTCTTTTGTTGCTCTATAATGAATTTGTTTTAGCAATCAAGAAAAATGTTCATTTGTTTCTATCCTTCAATTTAAAAAAAATGGCAGTCTGAGGCTGAAGACAGCTTAATGGGTAGAAAGAGCACAGGCTGTTCTTGAGGAAAACACAAGTCTGATTACCAATATCCACAGAGTAATTCACAAGTTTCTTAGAGAATCAGATGCCCCTTTTGGCCTCTGTGGGCACTACATGCATGTGATACAAAACTTTCATTCATGAAAAACACCCAGAGCATAAACAAATAAATAAAAATGTAAAGAGTTTTACAGTCTTACAAGATTCAGTAAATTGATGTGATATTAACTCTAGGGTAATCAGGAAGCTTCTAACATGCAATGTTTTTTCTTTGAAATTCTGGAAATGATAAAATTATAGAATTTGGATATTATTGCTTAGGTCAACTAACATTATTATAGTTAAAGCTATACTTCAGTAGATATGTGCATGCCTTCGATGTAATGGTGCACTATGTTTTTAAATGCTGCAGACTACTTTTAAATAGTTATATTAGGCCTACATACTAAGCTGCCAATCAGATCTTTAAACACTTAAATGTATTCTTTCAAGCCCCATATCCAATGGATAAAAGACGTACAATAGTTTTTTTTTTTAACTTTCTCTTATAGTCATCACTGCCTTCCCAATGCTATGACTCTTTAATACAGTTCCTCATGTGTGATGACCACCAACTACAAAATTATTTCATTGCTACTTCATGACTGTGATTTTGCTACTGTTATGAATCGTAATATAAATTATCTGGTATGCAGAATGATCTGCTATGTACCCTCTGAGGTGGTTGCAACCCACAGGTTGAGAACTGCTGTTCTATTATAAAGGAAACCTTATACACTGTTTATTCTTAATTTAGTGAACTGAAAGGAAGGGGTTATTTTGGCACAAAGATTGAAAAAAATCTTAATTCATGGTCTATATTCAGTCTTGCTGATGATACTGTTTCCTTCCCAAAGAAGAGCATGGACTTTTGAGTAAATACATTTGGATATATGCACAAAATATAGGTCTACATTTATCTCAGAATTAAATAATTTGAGTATCTTGAAGATCATCTGAGCAGAAACCAAACACTCTCATTGTAGATCACATTAATCAAATCTGGTGTTTGAGTCATATTTCTTATTAAGTTCTAATCAATATCAATGTTGAACAATATGAAGATAAAATAAAACAAGTCTTATTTTAATACATGAGAAAAAAGTTTTAAAGTTGGTATACAAAAGGATACTCTAAGAGAAGGCACCAACCCAACAAGCCACAGATAGCTAGAATAATCAGTTCTAAAGAGTGGCCTTCTGTTCCCATGACAACAGCACACTAGCACAGGGTGACTGACAGCAGCCAGGTCTTTTCCTTAGGGCAATTCCTGCTCTAAGGAAAAGTGTTTTAATCAAATCCTGTAACGGTCCTTACTTACGACTCTCCCACTCAGCCCTTTACCTATAAAAAGATATGTACTTCCCACTTGAGAAGTTTGTTCTTTCTAACCTTTATTTTGTTGGTATTCTATTGTGACAGAATGTAATCAGAAATTTGTAAAAACAGAAAACCCTCACATAGAAAAAATTTACCAAATCTGAATGAAAGTGTGCTATGGGATAAAATGGAAGTCACTGCACCCTGAGGTCTGGGCTACACTCACATTCAGGACAGCATGAGCATAATCCCACCACTGGCTTCTCCCCTCCGGTCTCCTGCCTCCCAAATGACTAATCCTCTCCCCTTGAGAGTGACTCATTTATGCAATACCCTTTAGCAAAGGAGTCTTACAGTGCAAAGCTTTATGCTATTTTATCTTCAGTTAGTTTAGCATTGGTTTTACATTAAAATTGAATTTCTAGCCTAGTTAAAAATCATTAAAGCTTTTATTTTAGTTCTCTGAAAGGGCAAGTCTTTTATTGGCAACTATAAATGACAATTATGAAATAATTTCTCTTTGCAGCAGTACCTGCTAATTGGCTTTGTTTTACGAACAGGTTTTTATGCTACAGACTAGGCTTATCCTTAACTCACAGCCATCCTCCTGCCCCAGCCACCTCAGTGCTGGAATTATGGGCATGAGGCACTACACTTGGCTTTTGCTAACTGCACCATTTGAAGCCCAGAATAAATGTGTAGTCCTCTCTGCAGAATCCACTCTAATCTCCAATACCGATAGTAGCTTTATCAGGAAATCATTTAAGTAACAAGCATGGCTGAAGTTTTTATGGTAGATCTTCAAAGACCTTGTAAAATGAATTGGAATATAGTTCACTGTGTGTTATAAGCATTACATACTACAATTTCTTCCTATTTAAGCACTAGAGAGAGAGAAAGACAATGTAATAAGTAAAACAGTGTTTTACAGTATAATAATTTTTGCTATCTTTCTTTGCCACTTTTAAATGTTTCATTCTGACTTATAAGATTTTAAAATTTGATAAACATATGCATATTTTATAATGCAGCCACACACACCTTAGAACCTAAGAGATAAAACAGACTTTAAAATATTCACCAGTTTAAAATGATACCAAAAGTCAATGAGTGGCTTACAGTGAAACCATACACCATAAGGAAGACATGAGGGTGAAGAGCCTTATAAGGCATTAACCACAAATCTTCCTGAAGACTATCTGCTGCCTCATCCTTTCTGGTATGCCAACAATCTAGAATTCTCCAGGGCACTGGGGCTAAGGGCAGTAACATCAGGGTCACTCTTTCCAGATCAGTACTGTTTCAGTATTGCTGTGTTTCTGCACTACAGACAGGACACAGATATAAGGAAAACATAAAAATCATACAGCCACCCCGAATTCCAAACACTTTCTAAGTACTTCAATTAAACAGGTGGGAGTCACTTCATGCCTCTGCTCCAGGGTACATGGAAGCCTGTTCCCTGTAGCTGACCTCCTTTCAGAATAGGGGTCTGAGGCCTTACCCTCGCCTAAGCCACACTTCTGCATAGCCTGCCAAAGAGCTCTGTTGTAATCAAAAATAGCTCAGGGCTTTATCCCTTAGTTGGAAGAACCACTCATCTGAACAGAAGCACCAAGGCTGTGCCTTTGTTCTCCCAGGCCAACTCAGCTCTATTAAATACTTGTGTACACTTCTACAATAACACATCTCCAACTATGTTCCGTGTACAATCTAACAAATTTCTGAGATTTAGAGCTCCTAGTGTCAGAGTGTGGGGGTGGAAGTGGGGGGCTAATATCACAGTTCTCCAAACAGATTTTCAAAATTCTCTTTGGCTGGGAGAACTTAGCATTTGAACACTCTGAGACACTCTTGCTGTTCTCTAGATACTTATGGTTTTTGATTTGCAACTGCATTTCCTTGGGTTTAAACTTCTTGTTATAAAGCACACCAATGTGTGTTTAATTCAGCACATGAATGATGCCCTTGAAAACAAACACACTCAGTGGCAGTGGTTGAATTCACCAAACAGCTACTGTATTATTTTGTAGAGAGGTGACATCAATTTTGTGGGGCTCGGACCATCATCCTACAACTGTTGATAGACATATGCCTCCCACTTGAAACGGATCACCTTATCTAGCTCATCTACCTTTCCAATTCCATTTAAGGACATAACAAAATGGAAATATATGGGATTGGAGATGACAGTTTGCCATATGATAGGTGCTTAGCAAAGCTAAACCTACACTGGACCCCCACCTCCACCCCCACCCCTGCTCCATTTGTTTACCAATTGATACCTGCTTGTTCTTCTGGGCTGGCCACCCTTACAGGATAAGGAAGAAGGCTCTTCAGTTCCACATTAGCACTGGACATGAGGCTGTTCACACTGCAGGATGCAATGGCAGGACTAGCCAGACACTGGCCTCAGTCATCCTGGAGTCTGTCTTTTGCCATATTCCTAACCCTAAATTTTGGTTTTTCTTCTCACCAGGGACTAAGGCCCTAAGTTCTTTCTTGTGTAAACTTTCCCATCCTCTTAGAACTTCCTTAGCTTTATTTAGAGGAAAAGGAGTCATTGCAGGGAGGCTTAGTTTCCGAGAAATCTCGTTTTGTGTTAGTAATCACTTAATGCCATACCTCACGGTTGGTTTGAAACTTCACATTTTGGCTTTTTATACCACTTCTGCTACTTTCTATCTGGAATCTTGATTGTTCTTTATTTGCTCAGTTTCCTAGTCTTTAAACTTAGATCCACAGAAAATCCAGGTGGCTCATGTCTATAATCCTAGCACGTGGGAGGCAGAGACAGGAAGTTTGAGGCCGTATCTTAAAAATCATATCTATAGCTACATATATGGAAGGAGAAAGGAAAAAAAATACAGTTCATTTTAAAAAGATAATATAAAGTTCGAACGACATAGCCTAATTAGAGACATTATAGGCACTCAGTTACGTGACCTTACAATCATTAAACACCTCTTCACTTTTCAAGTATGCAAACATCAACTGCCTTAACCTTTAGACAAACTGAAAAGAGTAAAGCCTCCCAGACTCTGCTATTTGAAATCCACATGCTGGCACGGAAGCATTATTATTCTTAATGGTAACCACATTTGCCAGAGCTTCTGATCTTTCTGATCAACCACACTGCTGTCAACTAGTCTGTGAGGTTGGGGGGGGTGGGGGGTGGATGATTTTTTTTAAAAAAGAGGGCGGTTCTACACCGCTGCATCTGTTGGTTCTGGTGTGTGGGTGTGAGGTGGGCAGGCGGGGCACCTTCAGCCTGGCCAAAGTCTCCTTCCTCCTTCTTATCCTCCACAGGCTATTGAGGTTGCTCCCAGGCCCAAAGCCAACTTGCTTAATTTGTTCAGCCGCAGAGACTGAGTGGAGCACTCCTAAGTACTTGGAGGAGGTAACTTCAATTTAGAGGATGGAGGAGCCGCAGGACTTTCAAGGTTTCTTTCTAAAAATACTTATGGAGAGTCGTAAACTCTAAAACATCTAAATAAGAGCCAAAAGCACCTTTTCCCAGAAAAATCTCGCATACTAAAGTCTGCATAAAATTTCAGTGTTTTTTAGAATCTCAGGGCGTGAACCCGGAGCGAGCAGTGAAGGGTGAAACGGATCGAATTAATCAATACAGACAATTGTGTAATTAACAAACGAATAAGGTAGACCAGAACCAAAGGTTAGGGAGGTAGCATGTTCGAAAGCGACCGACCACGAGTCCGAAAAGGGAAGGTGAGCAACAGGTAGGCAGGCGGACATGCGGGTGGGGCTCGACTCACCGCGGTCCGCAGAGCTCCGGCCCCGGCGGGCCAGGGTCTGCTGCACCTGCTCCTGGATCCGCTGGCTCCGGGCCGCCGGGTCGCCGCGGCCGCTGCTGCCCGCCAGCTTCAGCCTGGCCTCGGAGGGCAGGGCCAGGCTGGAGCTGTCTAGGTGACCCAGGATCTGCTGGCCCAGCACAGTCCGGATGTAGCCACACTCGGCCAGTGAGCCTGGAACGGCCATCGCGTCGGCGGGATGACCAGGGAGGGACAGCCAAGACCGGCCCGCAGAGGCGTGGAGACCGCAGCAAACCCCGCCCCGCCCCGCCTCCTGCAAGCCCCGCCCCGCCTACTGCAAGCCCCGCCCCGCCCCGCAGGGACCCAGGCCCGCAGAGGACATGGCGTAGCTCCTGCAAAGCGGGCGCACTTGGCCCAGGGCTAGCTTGCCCTCCGAGGCGCCCCGCGTACTCCCGCTCGCGAAGGATTGTGGGAGGAGCTGCCCTTAGGACAGGTGCAGCTGGGAACTTCTCGCGCTGTGAGTAGCACATCTAGTTAATTAGGGTCAGTTACACTGTTCCAAATGTTCACAGATGATGAAAGACGTATGAAATAGAAATATTCTAAAAGTCTTTTTTTAATCCTTAGTACTCCCGGACGCCGAGCTTTTTGCACAGATGGAGCCCCAGAAACATATGTTCTCCCTCAGTGAAAGCCTCTGCTTGCTCTTGCAAACACACAAATTGTACCCAGTGCGCTCTTGTCCACCCACTTCCTTTTTAAGGAACATGCCCACACAGAGAAACTCCAATAAGAGGTCCAGAGAAAAGATGATTTTTAATACTCATTTTAATAGCTCTTCTAACGTTGACTAAACCCTCTTTATGACAAGCTCTTTGTAGGGGAACTCATGGAAGAGGCCTCTCACTTAAATCTCCCGAAACCGAGTTTATCATGCTATTAACTATGCTTCAAATGCAGTTGGGTACTGAGAACAAAAGCTAAGCTCAACAGAAGGGTCCTTGAATTTAAAGTTAACAACCGATGCTACTCTCCACATACTGGTATTTCGACTTGGGAGAAGAAAAGAAAAACATCTATGTTTGTATCAAGTGAGGTCTTTTCCTTTGATTGCTAGGGTTTGTTCCTTTGTTGGAATGGTGAGGGAATACAGCTTCTCTTTCTCCGGTTCCTTACCATACAATTAATGTACAGCTATGTGGGTTCCTGTTTTGTCTGAGCATCAAGGGAGTGAGGAGGAAATCAGAGACTAGTCACACTTTCTCAACAGGCCACTTGGTCAAAGGTCATAAGGAAAGCTCTGGAGGTGGGAGCTATGAGGTCAGCAGAAGAAACAGGGCCAGTGTTTAGGCAAATTGTTCCCAAAAGCTTGGCTTGCCAAGTCAGGTGTGAATGTACAATTATGATGCCTAGAGTTTACTGAAAACAAGAATGTTATGACGGTTAAATTACAGCAAATCCCATCACCGGCCCCATTTAAGCAAACCTGTTTCCCTTCATCCATCTCCTAGCTCCTTCTGAACGACTCAGTCCTGTTGCTTTAAAAGATAAATGCAGCACCTACCTCTGCAGGGCTACTCATTCTGGCTTTTTTGCCTGGAGAGCTGTGACTAACAAGGTCCCATTCTGCCTTAGTCAGCAGGAGACTAGCAAGTAATTTCTCTTATTTATCTTAGGAAGTATAACTTCACTTTCCTGTTTCCTGTCAATTCACTTTTTAAAAGTGTTGTTGTAATTGATTATCCTATTATGTAGACTCCAATAAATGAGGACATTTTGTTATCGGTAGTTGAATAGTTTGATAAAAGAAAGGCAATTAGAAATTAGCTTACCAGTGAAGGAGGATATACATCTAATTTAGCTTATCCTTTGGTATGGCTAAAGAACATAGCCTCTGTCCTCCCTCGGTTCATAACCATACAATTAATATACAGCTATGTGACTTCCTGTTTTACCTGAGGATCAAGGAAGTGAAAAGGAAATCAGGGACTAGTCATCCTTTCTCTACAGGCCACATGGTCAAAGGTCATAAGGAATGCTCTGGAAGTAGGAACTATGAGAACAGCAGGCCTTGGAAACGCCAAGTGGTGGGCCATAAGCAGTGCTCTGTATATTTTTACACTGCAATTTCCTGTCTGTAAATGGGAATAATAAATGTACCTACATATAGTGTTGCCATGATCACTAAACAAAGAGTTGTACATAAGTGTTCAATAGCCCTTAAAAGTCCATTCTGGAGTCTTTGACTTTCTTCCAGTCTTTATCATAGATCACCATCTTACCTAAATGTTACTCTTTCACAATCACTCATGCATGCGCATTGGCATACACACACACACACACATTCACTGTTTCTCTGCACATTTTTTTCCCATAGCTTTTATTTTAATCACTTATTCTGGTGATTTGAAACAAAACGACTCTCACAGAATCATATATTTGACATTTGGTCTATAGTTAAGTGGAAGGAGTAGGAGATGTAGCCTTGTTGAAGGAGGTACACCCCTGGGAGATAGGCTTTGAGATTTCAAAAACCCACACCTGACCCAGTTTCTCTCCCCCCTCCTCCTCTTGCACCCCCACCTCTCTCCTCTCCCACCCCACTCTCCTCCTCTCCCACCCCCCTCTCTCCTCTCCCACCCCCCTCTCTCCTCTCCTCCCACCCCCTCTCTCCTCTCCTCCCATCCCCTCTCTCCTCTCCCACCCCCCTCTCTGCTTGCAACTTGTGGATCATTTGCGAGCCCTTAGCTGGTTCTACCTTGCCATGCCTGCCCTGGTAATTATGGACAAGCTCTCTGAAACTGTAAGCAAACCCCCAATTGAATGCTTTCTTTTTACAGTTGCCTTGCATGAAGGGTTTTCTCACAGTAATTGAGTAGTAACTAGGACAGAAGTACCTCATGTTTTACTTGTTAGTGACTTCTTTACTGGAATATAAGTTCCCAAACAGGTACTTTCTATCCATGGCTGTTCTCCAGGACCAAGAATGGAGCAAGCACAAGAACATGCAGTATTTTACAGTGCATATACTGAGTACAAAAAACTGTTAGTGTATTTGTTTATGTTTCTTGTAGTAACTTGCTATATAAAATCCAATGAACATCAGTGCAACTCATTAGCTCTTTAATCTTCGGTAGAAGTAAAAAAAATTAAAATAAATCAATTTAATGCTTTTAAATTTGAATACTCACAAAGATTCAGTAAAACAGGTTTTTTTGAACTAAGATAAACATGCAAGTTTCTAAGAAGCACCTTTGAAAGCGAGAATCTGCTGCAGGAGCAAGGGCTTAAAGACAGGGAGAGGAGGTATTCTGGCACCATGTGCTGAACTGTACTACAGATATTTTATCCTAACACTGTGCAGGCCCTGTCCTGTTCTCTTTTCTAAGAGCATGCTCTTGTTTCTTAAATTATGAGCACATTCTGAGGTAACTGTTGTAGGTAGCATCTTCCCAACACACTGAAGCATAGAGACAGAATGCTGTGACCCCTTTATGGTATCTGGCTGTTCTGTGAACTGCTATCTTTTATTGTTTCAGCTCAGTTTTGAAAACTTGTCTTTTTCTCTTGACTTTCAATAAAATATGATTTTTTATGCTAACTAAATGTTTTAATTTAGAAAGCATATTACATGAGCCAACAATAATTCAATAGGAATAACTCAATATTTATTTATTTATATGTCACATCTTCCCCTCCCCCTTCTCTTCCTAATCCCTCCCTCTCATCTGCCCACCCACCCCATTTTCCTGTGGAGGCCTCTCACGGATATCAACCACCTTGGCTTATCAAGTTGCAGTAATACTAGGCCTATCCTCTGTTGTAGCTAGGCAAGGCAGCCCAGTTAGGGGAAATGGATCAAAGGCAGGCAACAGAGTCAGAGACAACACCTGCTCCTACTGTTAGGAGTCTCATATGATGACTGAGCTGCACAACTGTTAGATATGTACAGAGAGCCTAGGTCCATTCCGTGCATGCTGTCTGTTTGATGGTTCAGTTTCTGTGAGCCACTATGGGCCCAGATTAGTTGGTTCTGTACATTTTCTTGAGGTGTCCATGGCATCAATGGCTGCTTTAATCCCCCTCTCTTCCACATGATTCCCTAGACTCTGACTAATGTTTGACTGTGGGTCTCTGCATCTGTCTCCATTAGTTGTTGAGTGAAGCCTTTCAGATGACAGTTATGCTAGCCTCCTATCTCCAAGAACAGCAAAATATCATTAATAATGTCAGGGGTGGGCCCTCTTTCATGGCATGGGTCTCAATCTAGACCAGTCATTGGTTGGCCTTTCCCTCAATTTCTGCTCTATCTTTATCCCTGTGTATCTTGTAGGCAGGACAAATTGTGCATCTTAGGTTTTGTGTCTGGGTTGCTGTCCCAGTTACTTCCATTGGAAGTCTTTTCTGGTTATAAGAAATGGCTGACTCATATCCCATTGAAGTCTTGCTAGGCTCACCCTCATGAATTCCTGAGAGTTTCCATTGTCCGAGGTTTCTAGCTCATCCCAGAGATGCCTCTCCAATGTCACTTTTCTCTCCCCATACCCTCTCCATCTGACCTCCTTCCACTTGATCCCTCCTCCTACCTTTCACACTCCCCCAGTTCCCTCCCTCCATGCCTAGTCTACTTCCCCTTCTCAGTGAGATTCAAGCAACCCCTGTTGTGTCCTCCTTGTTACTTAGCTTCTTTGGGTCTGTGGATTGTAACTCGGTTATCTTGTAGTTTATGACTACTTATAAGTGAGTATGCATACCATGTGTATCTTTCTGGGTCTGGGTACCTCACTCAGGATGATCTTTTCTAGTTCTATCCATTTGCCTGCAAATTTCATGATGTCATGGTTTTTAATAGTTAAATAGTATTCCATTGTGTAGATGTACCATATTTTCTTTATCCATTCTTCTGTTGAGGGACAATTATGTTATTTCCAGTTTCTCTGTCTATTCCAAATAAAGCTGCTATGAATATAGTTGAACAAGTGTCTTTGGGTATAGTGGGATACCTTTTGGGTATATGTCCGGGAGCAGGATGACTGGGTCTTCAGGTAGAAAACTCTTCCCAGTTTTCTGAGAAACCACCAGATTGATTTCCAAAGTTGTTGTGCAAGTTTGCACTCACAGGAGCAATGGAGGAGTGTTCCCTTGCCCCACATCCTCACCAGGATGTGTTGTCAGTTGAGTTTTTTATCTTGACCATTCTGATGTTGTAAGGTGGACTCTCAGATTTATATTTCCCTGTTGACTATCTTTAAGCATGTCTCAGCTATTCCAGAGTCTTCTATTGAGAATCCTCCATTTAGGTCTGTACCCCATTTTTTAATTGGGTTATTTATTTGGTTTGTTGGTGTCTAATTTCTTGAGTTCTTTATGTATTTTGGATATTAGCCCTCTGTTCTCCCTCAACTTGCTTTTGATTAATGGTGTTTCATCACAGCAATAACCCTAACTAAGACAAGGACCAAGTATTTATGACCTAGGGGAGAGCCACATTCCTTTCCAAATGTTTTCTGAGAATCCAAAACAAGACTATTAACTTAGTTTTCAGTAACATTCTCTGACCTTCCTCATATCTCATCTACAATTTCACCTCAGCAGACATGACCTTGAAGGTTTCCTCAGGAAGCACCCTGCCTTGGGAACCCTGTGGAAACAGTAGCTTCAGACTTTACAATGATATAATTGTATTTTAATTATATTGTAATTATATAACAATATAATTATTGTAAAGGCCATGAAGTATGATTAACTCTTAGATAAACCCACATAAGCTGTCTAGTATCTTTTTTCTGAGTACCTTTCTTTCTCTTGGCTCTTATTAAAATATATAGTAAAATATATTTTTAGAACTTTATTTTATTTATTTATTTATTTATTTATTTGGATATGTGCATGAATCCTTGTGGAGGTTTGAATGAAAATAGAACTTATAAACCATTATATTTGAATGTTTGATACCCAATTGGTGGGACTATTTGGGAAGGATTATGAGGTTTAGCTTCATTAGAGGAGATGTGTCCCTGAGGATGGGCTTTGAGATTTAAAACTCCCACACCACTCCCAGTTAGATCTCTTGTGGTTGTTGTCTTGATATGTAAACTCTCAGCCACTGCTGGAGCACCATGCCTGCTACCTGCTGCCATGCTCCCTGCTGTGAAAGTCATGAGCTACCCTCAGAAACGCTTTATTTTATAAGCTTCCTGGTTACGCCATCTCTTTGATAGAAAATAGAAAAGTAAGTAAGACACTCTTAACAACATAAAAGCACCACTATTGTCCTTTACTTTCTGTGATGCTGATGACCTCAGGTCGGGGAATGGCTGGTCTTTTCCTTCGCCCTGTGTTGCCAGTTTGCTTTCTCTCTTTGTAAGGATAAAACCTTTTCAATTCTATAGTTTCACTAGATAAGGAAGAGACTTCTGCAACTTTCAAGGCTGTGCTGGTTAGTTTTTGTCAATTTGATACAGGCTAGAGTCATCTGGGAATCTCTACTGAAAAACAACAACAACAACAGCAAAATGCCCCATCAGATTAGCCTATAGTCAATTTTATACAGCAGTTTCTTGATTAATGAGTGATGTGGGGAAGGACCTTTGGACAGGTCATCCTGGGAGGTGTAAAAGGTTATGAGTCAGAAGAGCAAGCTGTAGAAAACACAAGGTCCTCATAGTCACAGATAAGCACTGGGGAATCCAGGAATGTTAAACATGCAGGGTTGTCTTTTCAATGGAAGAGGCACATAACCTGTTTTCTTCCAAGAAGACGGAAATAGAGGTGGTTAGTAGCCTGGTGACCTGTGCTGTCTGTGGAGTCAGGCCACATGTGACGCCCTCAATTCTTCCTCCCTGGACCTTTATCTTGAACATTGCTTCTCAGTCAGTAGAACCCATCCTTATTTGAGATGTCTCATGTACTTCACAATGGAGCAGAGCCTAGAAGACCTCTGTGTTGTCTGTAACGCCAGGGCACACCCAACTCCCTCAGTTATTCTCCTTAGACCATTATCTTGATCATATTTTCTCAGTCCGTAGTATTTATTTTATGGAAGAGATCATATGTACTTTGCAAAGAGTTTTGATGTAATCATGCCTTGAGCTGATGTTACACACAGACACACACACACACACACACACAGACACACACACACACACACACACACACACACACACACACACACACACACACACACAGAGGTATACCAGTAAGCAGCATTCCTTTGTTGTCTCCAAGTCTCTACCTTGAATTCCTGCCCTGACTTCCACTGATACACTATAATGAGGAAGTATATACCAGATAAATCCTTTCTGTCCCAAGTTTATCACAGTTCTAGAAAAACAAACCATGAAAAAGGCTGAAACGGGTTTAGAATCATGTGTTCTTGTGTCAGAACAATAACCTAGATGTTATTTATATCAATGTCTTTAAACTTTGCACTGTCTTATTCAGGGTGAGGATGTCACTAGAGATGTCTTGGAGGGAAGAATGGGCACTAGAGGTTTAGAAAATGTCCTACACCCCAGGGACTCCATAGGTGGGTTTATGGCATCTGCTCCAGGAAAAGGATTCAGCGTCAGTTATCCCAGATGTGGTAGTGTGAACTTGGATGATCCCATAAGCTCATATATTTAATTACTTGCTTTTTAGTTGGTGCAACTATTTGGGAAGGATTGGGATGTGTGGCCTTATTAGAAGAAGGACTATGTCACTAGGGGCAGGTTTCATGTTTCAAAATACACCATTTCTATGTCTCTTTCTCTGCCTTGTAGTTGTGTCTCAAAATATTACTATTCCTTTGCTGCACCATCATGGAGTCTATCCTATTGAAACAATAAACCCCAATAAGCTATTTCTTCTATAATTTGTCTTGGTCATGGCATTTTATCATAGTGATAGAAAAATAACTAAAACACCATGTTTATACTGGACAGACTGGTGGTGTCTCTCCAGGTTATGAGAATTCCAAGTCATATTCTTTCTTCTTTTAGATATACAATTAAGCACAGAGAATATAACTTGCTCTCATTGCAAATTAGAAAATAAAAAAAATTATGACCTGGGATTGGGCAGCAGGCTCAGTAGACAAGGCTACTCTTGGCTGCTCTTCTACAGGACCAAGGGTCAAGTCCAAGCACATGATGACTTACAAACATCTGTAACTTCAATTGCAGGAGACCTGACACACTCTTCTGAGCAGCCGACACACAGATGGTACACAGACATACATGCAAGCAAAGTGTTCATACACACAAAATAAAAACTTAAAACGTTTAAAGAGCTTTAACTGAGGCAGGTGTTTCCCTCTCTGCTGTTCTGCTCATAAGATAGAAGTCTCAAGTCTACATGATATGTCTTTGCTTTTTCTCTTTATATCACTGAGCTTTCTTAAATTTCAAGTAGATAGAGGTGTAGGCTTTATACTTCATGGGTCTTTATAATCTGTTTGCACCTTGATCTAGCTTAACTGAGTCACCTCTATTCATTGTAATTATTTTCATGTAATTGTGGTTTTTGTGTCAATTTGTTTCCTAAGAAAAAACTGAATAACAAAATGTGTGACCATTTCAGTTTTACACATTTGTCAAAAATGCCACTCCTCCCCATCCCCCTATTTCCTTGCTATATGCAAATGTCTCCACTATATGCAAATTTCCCTGCTATATGCAACTGTCTCTATTGTATGCAAATGTACCTGCTATGTGCTAAGGTCTCTAATTTTCCCCACTTCTACTTTAATCGCTCATGAGTTCTGTTGTCTTCTCCAGTTCCTCCCTTAAATTGTTTTTCTTCTTGTAGGTACTTTTGCAGTATCTTGGCCTCTAATGACATACACTTTTACCTACAAACACATAACTAAAAATTAGCATCTAAGATTTATATAGGACAGAGAATATATGGTATGTATTGTTTTGAGATTAGCCTAATGCCTAATATAATGTTCATACTTCCAATCATTTTTCTGCAAATTTCATTCTTTTAACAAGTAAATAAAGTTCCACTGCACTTACATACATGCACATTCTCATTATCAGTTCATCTATTGATGGGTGAGCCATGTATTAGTTACTTTTCTATTGCTGTGAACAAAACACCAACCAAGACTACTTATATGAGAAAGCATTTAATTCGGCTCATGGTTCTAGAGGGTTAGAGTCCATGGTAGCACAAGGAAAACATGAGTTCACATCTTGAACCACAAGCAGGAAGCAGAGAGCATACCAGGAATGATATGAATCTTTTTTATCTTAGTTCAGGTTTTAGGACTGTGAAGAGACATCATGATCATGGCATTTCTTATAAAGGTAAACATTTAATTAGGGCTAGCTTACAGTTTCAGAGGTTTAGTCCATTATCATCAGGGTGAGAAGCACACAGACAGACATGGGGCTGGACCAGGAGCTGAGAGTTTTATATCTTGCTCTGCAGGCAGCAAGGAGGAGACTATCTACCACATTGATATACCTTGAGCAGATATGATCTCAAAGCCTTGCCTCCATAGTAACATACTTCTTCTAACAAGGCACATCTCCTCCAAAAAGGCCACACCTCCTATAGTGCCACTCCCTAAGGCCAAGCATACAAAGTCATGAATCTGTGAGGGCCATGCCTATTCAAACTATCACATTTTTGAAACACTGAAGGCTGCCTTCAGTGACACACCTCCAACAAGGCCACACCTCTTAAACATTCCCAAATAGTTCTGCCAACTAGGTCCTGTAGGGCCAGTCTTATTTATACTATCACAGCTTATTCCATTTCCTTGCTATTGTGAAAAAAACAGCAATAGACACTGGTGTCCAAGAATCTATGAAGTAGCATGTAGATTCCTTTTGGTATAAACCCAAGAGTGGTATAAGTGGATGTCTTAGTTGGGGGTTCTGTTCCTGTGATAAAGACCATGGCCAAAAGCCATTGGGGGGAGGAAGCTTTATTTCACCGTATACACCTATCACTGAGGGAAGCAAAAGCACGAACTCAATGCAGAAAACTGAAGGTGATACATGCTGCTTACTGGCTTGCTCCTCATGTCTTGTTCCGCCCTTTTTCTTATACCATGAGGACCACCTGCCCAGGGGTTAGACCATTCATTACAGTGTGCTAAGCCTACCCACATCAATCGCTCATCAATCATTAATCAAGAAAATGCCCTAGACTTGCCATGAACAATCTTTGTTAGAAGCATTTTCTCAATTGATGTTTCTCTTCCATGATAATTCTTACTTTCAAGATAATCCCAAATCCTGTCAACCCGAAAGAAAAACCAACCCAGACACTGGATCATATGGTAGTTCTATTGTTAGTTTTTGAGGAAGCACAATAAAAATTTCCACCATGGTTCTACCAGTCTGCACCCCCACCCGCAGTAGTTAAGGCTCTGCTTTCCCTATATCCTCTCCATCATTTGTTGTCATTTCTTTCTTTCTTTTTTTTAAAATTTATTTATTTATTATATGTAAGTACACTGTAGCTGTCTTCAGACACTCCAGAAGAGGACGTCAAATCTTTCTACAGATGGTTGTGAACTACCATGTGGCTGCTGGGATTTAAACTCAGGACTTTCGGAAGAGCTGTTGGTGCTCTTAACCACTGAGCCATCTCTCCAGTCTCTGTCATTTCTTTTTTGATGGTGTGTTAGAAGCATAGCACAAAGGTCCTGTGCCCACAGGTCTTCTTAGAAACCAGGAATATTAAGCACAGAGGATTGTCTTTCCAATATGAAAGATGTAAGAAAGCTGGAACTTAGAAGTGATGAACAGCCTGGTGACCCACATTATCTGTTGAGCCAGACCATATTAAGCTTCTTCAAGCAGAACTGGAGATGGCTTGTAATCTAAATGACATTTATAGCCAGGGCCTCCCCAAGCTCCCCCAACCAGGACCAGAGATACCTAATAGTCTAAATGACCCTTACATGTATAGCCAGAGACTCCCCCAAGCTTCCACAGCCAGTACCAGAGGTGGCTAACAGCTCAATGACCTCTGTGCTATCTGAATGAGGAAGACTAGGCCAGGGCCTTCCCAGGTAGCCTATTTCTAGAATGCTCTTCTTGGAGGAAGTAACATGGACCCTGAGTCAAGTTTTGATATAATTATGCTTGATTGTGTACCAGGGATTGTATTAGACCAGGAAATTTTTTCCCCAAATTGTACTGTGTTTAAATGTGTTGGGAATAAACTCCCTGAGATCAGACTCTTTAAAAGTCTTGATCCAGGTTGATGAAGTCAATCTGAACTGAGTTTCAATCTTATATCTTTGCTGTTTGCTGTCTGAACACTTGTTGAGACTCCCCCCCCCCCAGTGGTGGCCATGTAGGCTAGTTTTGTTTCAATTTGACAATCATTATATCTTAGTTTGTGTTTTATTACTGTGAAGAGACACCATGACCATGAAAACTCTTATAAAGAAAAATGTTTAATTGAGGCTGGCTTACAGTTTCAGAGCTTTAGTCCATTATCACTATGGTGGGAAGCATGGCAGATGCACAAGACATGGTGCTGGAGAAGTAGCTGAGAGTTCTTTATTTTGAGGCAACTAGCAGAAGGAGACTGTGTTCCACACTGGGTATAGCTTAAGCATAGGAGACCTCAAAGACCACTCCCACAGTGAAACACTTCCTCCAACAAAGCCACACCTCCTAATAATGCCATTTACTATGGGCCAAGCATTCACAAAGGAGTCTATAGGGACCATATTTATTCAAACCACCGTAATTTGGAGGGAAAACCTCAGTTAAGAGAGTGCCCCCAACTAACTGGTCTGTTAGTAAGCCTGTGAGGCATTTTCTTGATTGATGTTTGGTATGGGAAGGCTCAGGTGACTGGGCAGTGGCATCCCTCAGCTGGTGGTCCTGGGTGCTACAAGAATATAACAGAGAAAGCCATGAAGATAAAGCAAGCTAGTAAACTACACTCTTCCATGGTCTCTGCCTCATTTCCTACCTCTAAGTTTCTATCCTGGCTTCCCTCAGTAATGGAATTATAAGTTATAAAGCAAAACCAAACAAACACAAGGAAAAAGTATTGTAGTGTTGTTTATGCATCACGTGAAGATGTATCTCTGTCTTTCCTTGCCTGCCTAAGGCACCTGATTGATTAAATAAAGAGCTGAATAACCTAAGCTGAGTAGGAGAGGATAAGGCAGGACTTTGTAGAGATCCATTGTAATGCCATGTAGCCTCTAGGCAAAATTCAACTGCCTGTTTTTCACCTACACGGAGCTGAGGAATTCCAACCACACCTCCTCCCACCTGACAGATGTCAGAGCCCCTCTGGCACTACAGCTTCCTGCAGAAAGTCAAGTCGCCATCTCCTGCTATGTAGCAGACCCTGTGATCTTTGTTATAGCAACATCTCTCAGCCTGCCTGAGACCTGCTGAGAAGACTCTGCAGCTTTGGGAGGGAGGGTCACACCCACAGCACATATATTGTCACTCTTGTCCCCCAAAAAATATAGAAAGATTTTGTACAGCCATGCACTAATGTCTCTGTGTGTTCTTTTCTCTCGACCCCCGTAGTTTCACTCTTCAGCTCTCCCTCCACGTAGAACCCACTCGTGAGCAATTCCCGGGAAGTTCCAGGACTTCATGCCCTGAGAGTGAGAGAGGCACTCAGGTAGAAGGAAAGGAATCACTATCAGGACATGATGAAAGAGGAGTAGCCAGAGCAAGACTAAGAAGGCAGGTAAAGGGCCATGTGGCTAGGAAGTAGACCAGGCCAGCAGAGTTGCATTAAAATACCTCAGAACTGACCCAGCTTAATGCCTGAAGCTTTTAATAAATATACCAAGTCTCTGTATCATAGAGCCTGTACATCTACATTTGGAATTCAATGTCTGGCACTGAATCCAAGCTTTAGGTATTAGAAAAGATTCAGGTATTAGAAAAAGTCCTGGGTAGAAGGTGGAAAAAAAAGTTTCTTAAGCAACCACAGTTTCTCAGAGCTTCCAACTGGTACCTGCAGGCAAAACAGAGCAAGCAGAAGTGAGACCTCATAGCTAGATGGAGCCTGAGGCTAGCATGGACAGCAGAAACTGCTGATGACCACTATCTCCAAATCAGAGGATGGGGCTGTGTGGTCAATGGAGTGCAGGAAGCCAGGATCCTGAAGTTCTGAACACAGAGGAACCTCTGAGCCAGTACAGTAACTAATAATCCTTAAAAGAAAGAGTTTATATAAGCTTATATACAGATAAAAACATTTCTTAAACAGAATACCAATAGCTTATGCTCTAAGATCAAGAATTGACAAGTGGGACCTCATAAAATTGCAAAGTTTCTATAAGGCAAAGAAGGACACTGTCAAAAGGACAAAGCGGCAGCCAACAAACTGGGAAAAGATGTTTACCAAACCTACATCTGACAGAGGGCTAATATCCAATGTATACAAGGAACTCAAGAAGTTAGACTCCAGAGAGCCAAGTAACCCTATTAAAAAATGGGGTACAGAGCTAAACAAAGAGTTCTCACCTGAAGAATATCTAATGGCTGAGAATCACCTAAAGAGATGTTCAACATCCTTAGTCATTAGGGAAATGCAAATCAAAACAACCCTGAGATTCCACCTCACACCAGTCAGAATGGCTAAGATCAAAAACAGGAGATAGCAGTTGTTGGTGAGGATGTGGAGAAAGAGGAACACTCCTCCACTGCTGGTGGGATTGCAAGCTGGTACAACCACTCTGGAAAGCAGTCTGGCGGTTCTTCAGAAAACTGGGCATGACACTCCTGGAGGATCCTGTTATACCACTCTTGGGCATATACCCAGAGGCTTTACCTGCATGCAAAAAGGGCACATGCTCCACTATGTTCATAGCAGCCTTATTTATAATAGCCAGAAGCTGGAAAGAACCCAGATGTCCCTCAACGGAGGAATGGATTCAGAAGATGTGGTATACTTACACAATGGAATACTATTCTGCAATTAAAAACAATGAATTTTTGAAATTCTTAGGCAATTGGTCAGAACTGGAAATTATCATCCTTAGTGAGGTAACCCAATCACAAAAGAACACACGTGGTAAGCAGTCACTGATAAGTGGATATTAACCCAGAATCTCAGAATACCCAAGACACAATTCACATATCAATAGATTTCCAAGAAGATGGAAGGAGAGACCCCTGGTCCTGGAAAGACTGGATGTAGGGGAATACCAGGACAGAGAAGCGAGAGGGGGTTGAATAGGGAACAGGGGGAGGGAAGAAGGCTTATGGGACTTTCGGGGAGGGAGGAAATGGGAAAGGGGAAATCATTTGGAATGTAAATAAAAAATATATAGAAAATAAATTTTTAAAAAAAGGAAAAAAGAAAAAAAAAAGAATACATATTCTGTACCGGAGAGCTGAGAAATACCTAAAGAAATGTTCAACCTCCATAATCATTAGGGAAATGCAAATCAAAACAACTCTGAGATTCCACCAGTCATAATGGCTAAAGTGGAAAACTCAGGTGACAGCCAGTGCTGGTGAGGATGTGGAGAAAGAGGAATACTCCTCCATTGCTGGTGGGATTGCAAGCTGGTAAAATCACTTTGGTAATCAGTTTTGCAGTTCCTCAGAAAACTGGACATAGAACTACCTGAGGACCCAGCTATACAACTCCTGGGCATATACTCAGAAGATTCTTCAACATGTAAGAAGGGCACATGTTCCATTATGTTCATATCAGGCTTATTTATAATAGCCAGAAGCTGGAAAGAACCCAGATGTCCCTCAGCAGAGGAATGGATACAGAAAATGTGGTACATTTACACAATGGAGTACTACTCAGCTATTAAAAACAATGAATAAATGAAATTCTTAGGCAAATGGATAGAACTAGAAAATATCATCCTGAGTAATTAACCCAATCAGAAAAGAATACACATGGTATGCACTCGCTGATAAGTGGATATTAGCCCAAAAGCTCAGAATAACCAAGATACAACTCACAGACCACATGAACTCAAGAAGAAGGAAGACCAAAGTGTGGATACTTTGGTCCTTAGTGGAAGATGGATCAAAATACCCATGGCTCACAGCCAACCAATAGACTGAGCATAGGGTCCCCAATGGAACAGCTAGAGAAATGTCCCAAGGGGCTGAAGAGATTTGCACCCCGCAAGAGGAACAATAATATATACCAACCAGTACCCTTAGAGCTCCAAGGGACTAAACCATCAATCAAAGAGTACACAAGGAGGGACCCATGACTCCAGCTATATATGTAGCAGAAGATGGCCATTTCAGACATCAATGAGAGGAGAGGTCATTGGTCCTGAGAAGGCTCAATGACCCATAATGGGGGAATGCAAGTCAGGAAAGTGGTGGGGGGTGAGAAGGTGGAGAAGGAATAGGATAGGGGCTTTTCAGAGGGGTAGGGAGGAAAGGGCATACCATTTGAAATGTAAATAAAGCAAATATCTAATGAAAAATGGGGGAAAAAAGAATATATACTCATTATTGGATAGCTGAAAAACACCTAAAGAAATTTTCGACATCTTTAATCATCAGGGAAATGCAAATCAAAACAACTCTGAGATTCCACCACATATGACTCAGAATGAATAAGGTGAAAAACTCAGGGGACAACAAATGCTGGCAAGATGTAGAGAAAGAGGAACACTCCTCCATTGCTGGTGGGATTGCAAACCCATAAAACCACTCTGGTAATCAGTTTGGTGGTTCCTCAGAAAATCTGTCATAGTACTACCTGAGGACCCAGCTAAACCACTCCTGGACATATACCCAGAAGATGCTCCAACAAGTAATAAAGACACATGCTCCACTATGTTCATAGCAGCCTTATTTATAATAGCCAGAAGCTGGAAAGAACCCAGATGTCTCTCAGCAGAGGAATGGATACAGAAAATGTGGTACATTTACACAATGGAATACTACTCAGCTATTAAAAACAATGAATAAATGAAATTCTTAGGCAAATGTGTGGAACTAGAAAATATCATCCTGAGTGAAGTAACCCAATCACAAAAGAACACATGGTATGCACTTCCTGATAAGTGGATATTAGCCCAAAATCTCAGAATAACCAAGATATAGCTCACAGACCACATGAAGATCAAGAAAAAGGAAGACCAAAGTGTGGATTCTTTGATCCTTAGTGGAAGGTGCATCAAAACACCCATGGTTCACAGCCAACCAATAGACTGAGCATAGGGTCCCGAATGGAGCAGCAAGAGAAATGTCCCAAGGAGCTGAAGAGGTTTGCAGCCCTGCAGGAGGAACAATAGTATGTACCAACCAGTACCCCCAGAGCTCCTAGGTACTAAATCACCAACCAAAGAGTACACATGGAGGGACATGTGTAGCAGAAGATGGCGATTTCAGACATCAATGAAAGGAGAGACAGTTGGTCCTGTGAAAGCTAGATACCCAAGAATGGGGGAATGAAAGTTAGGAACGTGCGGCGGGCATTAGCAGGAGGAGGGTGGATAGGATAGGGGGTTTTTGCAGAGGTAAGGAGGAAAGGGGATAACATTTAAAATGTAAATAAAGCAAATATTAAATAAAAAATGGAAAAAAAAAGCAATACATATTCTGTACCGAATAGCTGGGAAACACCTAAAGAAATGCTCAACAATCTTAATTATCAGGGAAATGCAAATCAAAACAACCCTGAGATTCCACCTCACACCAGTCAGAATGGCCAAGGTGAAAAACTCAGGTGACACACAATGCTGGCAAGGATATGGAGAAAGAGGAACACTCCTTAATTTCTGATGGCATTGCAAGCTGGTAAAACCACTCTGGTAATCATTTTGGTGGTTCCTCAGAAAACTGAATGTAGTACTACCTGAAGAGATGGGCATACCACTCCTGGGCATATACACAGAAGATGCTGCAACATGCAATAAGAACACATGTTCTACTATGTTCATAGCAGCCTTATTTACTGTAGCCATAAGCTGGATAGAAAGGAGTTGTCCCTCAACAGAGAAATGGATACAGAAAATGTGGTACATTTACACAATGGAGTACTACTCAGCTATTAAAAACAAACAATTCATGAAAATTTTAGACAAATAGATGGAATTAGACAATATCAACCTGAGTGATGTAATCCAATCACAAAAGAACACACATGGGATGCACTTGCTGATAAGTGGATATTAGCCCAAAAGCTCAGAATAACGAAGATACAACTCACAGACAACATGAAGTTCAAGAAGAAGGAAGGCCAAAGTGTGGATTCTTTGAAACTTAGTGGAAGGTGCATCAAAACACCCATGGCTCACAGCCAACCAATGGACTGAGCATAGGGTCCCCAATGGAGCAGCTAGAGAAAGGACCCAAGGAGCTGAAGTGGTTTGCAGCCCTGCTGGAGGAACAATTATAGGTATCAGCCAGTATCCCCAGAGGTCCCAGGGACTAAAAAAAACCATGGAGGGGCCCATGACTCTAGCTACATATGTAGCAGAAGATGATCATTTCAGACATCAATGAGAGGAGAGGCCATTGGTCCTGTGAGGGCTTGATGCCCCAGAATGGGGGAATACAAGTCTGGAAAGTGGGGGGGGGGGTTGAGAGGGGGCAGGGTGATTGGATAGGTGGTTTTAGGAGGGGTAAGACAGAAAGGGGATACCATTTGAAATGTAAGTAAAGTAAATATGTAATAAAAATTGGAGAAAAAAAAGAATACATATTCTGAACCTGATGGCTGAGAAACACCTTAAGAAATGTTCAACATCTTTAATTATCAGGGAAATGCAAATCAAAACAACTTTGAGATTCCACCTCACACCAGTCAGAATGGCTAAAATAAAAAACTCAGGTGACAGCAAATGTTGGCAAGGATACGGAGAAAGAGGAACACTCCTCCACTGGTGGTGGGATTGGAAGCTGGTAATAGCACTCTGGTAATCAGTTTGGAAGTTCCTCAGAAAATTGGTCATAGTACTACCTAAGGACCCAGCTATAATACTCCGGAGCATATACCCAGAAGATGCTCCAACATGTAATAAGGACACATGCTCCACTATGTTCATAGCAGCCTTATTTATAACAGCCAGAAAGCAAACAACACAGATGTCCCTCAATAGGGGAATGGATACAGAAAATGTGGTACATTTACACAATGGAATACTACTCAACTATTAAAAACAATGAATTCATGAAATTCTTAGGCAAATGTGTGGAACTAGAAAATATCATCCTGAGTGAGGTAACCCAATCACAAAAGAACACACATGGTATGCACTCGCTGATAAGTGGATGTTAGCCTAAAAGCTCAGAATAACTAAGACACCACTTACAGACCACATGAACTCAAGAAGAAGGAAGACCAAAGTGTGGATACTTTCATCCTTAGTGGAAGGTGGATCAGAATACCCATGTCTCATAGTCAACCAATAAACTGAGCATAGGGTCCCCAATGGAGCAGCTAGAGAAGGTACACAAGGAGCTGAAGAGGTTTGCAGCCCTCTGGGAGGAACAATTATAGGTATCAGCCAGTACCCACAGATCTCCTAGAGACTAAAGCAAAAACCAAAGTGTAAGTAAGGAAGGACCCATGGTTCCAGCTATATAGCATATGTAGCAGAATATGGTCATTTCAGACATCAATGAGAGGAGAGGCCATTGGTCCTGTGAAGGCTCGATAATCCAAGAATGGGAGAATGCAAGTCTGAAAAGTGTGTGTGGGGTTATCAGGGTGAGGGTGGATAGGATAGGGGTTTTTGGGAAGGACAAGGAGGAAAGGGGATACTATTTGAAATGTAAATAAAGCAAATACCTAATAAAATGGATAAAAAAGAATACATATTCTGTACAGGATGGCTGTGAAACACCTAAAGAAATGATTAACATCCTTAATCATTAGGGAAATGCAAATCAAAACAACTCTGAGATTCCACCTCATACCAGTCATAATGGCTAAGGTGAAAAACTCAGGTGACAGCCAGTGCTGGTAAGGATGTGGAGAATGAGGAACACTCCTCCATTGCTGGTGGGATTGCAAGCTGGTAAAACCACTCTGATAATCAGTTTGGCGGTTCCTCAGAAAACTAGACATAGCACCTCCTGAGGACCCAGCTATACAACTTCTGAGCTTATACTCAGAAGATTCTCCAACAAGTAAGAAGGACACATGTTTCACTATGTTCATATCAGGCTTATTTATAATAGCCAGAAGCTGGAAAGAACCCAGATGTCCCTCAGCAGAGGAATGGATACAGAAAAAGTGGTACATTTACACAATGGAGTACTACTCAGCTATTAAAATCAATGAATCATGGAATTCTTAGGCAAATGGATGGAACAAGAAAATAGCATCCTGAGTGAGGTAACACAATAACAAAAAAACACACACAGTATGCACTCAAGGATAAGTGGATATTAGACCAGAAGAAGCTCAGTATAACCAAGATACAATTCACAGACAACATGAAACTCAAGAAGAAGGAAGTCCAAAGTGTGGATACTTTGATCCTTATCGGGAGGTGGATCAAATTACCCATGGCTCACAGCCAACCAATGGACTGAGCATAGAGTCCCCAATGAAGCAGCTGGAGTAAGGACCCAAGGAGCTGAAGAGATTTGCAGCCCTGCAGAAGGAGCAATAATATGTACCAGCCAGTACCTCCAGAGCTGCCAGGGAGTAAACCACCAACCAAAGAGTACATATGAAGGAACCCATAGATCCAGCTACATATGTAGTAGAAGATGACCCAGCCTGTAATAAGGACACATGCTCCACTATGTTCATAGCAGCCTTATTTATAATAGCCAGAAGCTGGAAAGAACCCAGATGTTCCTCAACAGAGGAATGGATGCAGAAAATGTGGAACATTTGCACAGTGTAGTACTACTCAGCTATTAAAAACAATTAATTCATGAAATTCTTAGTCAAATGGATGGAGCTAGAAAATATTATCCTGAGTGAGGTAACCCAATCACAAAAGAACACACATGG
The DNA here is from genome assembly GCA_036184795.1 of Tokudaia tokunoshimensis. NCBI lineage: Eukaryota > Metazoa > Chordata > Mammalia > Rodentia > Muridae > Tokudaia > Tokudaia tokunoshimensis. The sequence continues at coordinate 1,810,688 of BTHU01000015.1, read as the reverse complement.
TGTGCACTCATTGCTAAGTCGATATTAGTCCAAAAAGATGGGACTAACCAAGATACAACTCACAGACTACATGAAGCTCAAGAAGAAGGACGTCCAAATTATAGATACTTTCATTCTTAGTGGAAGGTGGATCAGAATACCCATGGCTCACAGCCAACCAATAGATTGAACACAGGGTCCCAAATTGAGCAGATAGAGAAAGGACTCGAGGAGCAGAAGAAGTTTGCAGCCCTGCTGGAGAAACAAAATTAAGTATCAACCAGAACACACAGAGCTGCCAGGGCCTAAACCACTAACCAAAGAGTATACATGGAGCAACCCATGGCTCCAGCTACATATGTAGCAGAAGATGACCATTTCAGACATCAATGAGAACAGAGGCCATTGGTCCTGAGAAGGCTCAGTGCCCCATAATGGGAGAATGCATGTCAGGAAAGTGGGGGGGGTACCAGGGGGAGGTGGTATAGGATAGAGTGTTCTCAGAAGAGTAATGAGGACAGAGGATATCATTTGAAATGTAAATAAAGCAAATATTTAATAAGAAAATGGACAAAAAAAAGAATACAGGCTGAAGAGATGGCTCAGTGGTTAAGAGCACTGACTGCTTTTCCAAAGGTCCTAAGTTCAATTCCCAGCAACCACATGGTGGCTCACAGCCATCTGTAATGAGGTCTGATGCCCTTTTCTGGTGTGTCTGAAGACAAGGACAGTGTACTCATACATAAAATAAATAAATCTTAAAAAAATTTAAAAAAAAAACCAGGGCAGTGGTGGCACAAGCCTTTAATCCCAGCACTTGGGAGGCAGAGACAGGCGGATTTCTGAGTTCGAGGCCAGCCTGGTCTACAGAGTGAGTTCCAGGACAGCCAGGACTACACAGAGAAACCCTCTCGAACCCCCCCCCCCAAAAGAATACATATTCTGTATTGGATGGCTGAAAAACACCTAATGTTCAACATCCTTAATCATTAGGGAAATGCAAATCAAAACAACAATGAGATTCTACCTCACACCAGTCAGAATGATTAAGATGAAAAACTCTTGTGACAGCCAGTGCTGGTGAGGATGTGGAGAAAGAGGAACACTCCTCCATTGCTGGTGGGATTGCAAACCCATAAAACCACTCTGGTAATCAGTTTGGCAGTTCCTCAGAAAATTGGTCATAGTACTACCTGAGGACCCAGCTATACTTCTTCTGGGCATATACCCGGAAGATGGTCTAACATGTAGTAAGGACACATGTTCCACTATGTTCATAGCAGCCATATTTATAATATTCAGAAGATGGAAAGAACCCAGATGTCCCTCAGCAGAGGAATGGATACAGAAAATGTGGTACATTTACACAATGGAGTACTACTCAGCTATTAAAAACAATGAATAAATGAAATTCTTAGGCAAATGGATAGAACTAGAAAATATCATCCTGAGTAATTAACCCAATCAGAAAAGAATACACATGGTATGCACTCGCTGATAAGTGGATATTAGCTCTAAAGCTCAGAATAACCAAGATACAACTCACAGACCACATGAAGCTCAAGAAGAAGGAAGTCCAAGTGTGGATACTTCGGTCTTTCTTAGAAGGGGGAACAAAATACTCATGGCTCAGAACCAACCAATAGAGTGAGCATAGGATCCCCAATGGAAGAGCTAGAGAAAAGACCCAAGGAGCTGAAGAGGCTTGAAGCCCCATAGGAGGAACAATAATATGTACCAACCAGTACCCCTAGAGCTCCCAGGGACTAAACCACCAACCAAAGATTACACATGGGACCCATGGCTCCAGCTACATATGTAGCAGAGATGACCTTTTCAGGCATCAATGAGAGAAAAGGCCATTGGTTCTGTGAAGGCTTGATGCCCTAGTGTCGGGGAATGCCAGGTCATGAAAGTAGGATGGGAGTTGGTTAGAAGGGGGACAGGGGATGGGATAGGGTGTTTTTGGAGGGGTAACAAGGAAAGGGTATAACATTTGAAATGTAAATAAAGCCAATTGTGGTGGTTTGTATCCAATCAATTGGCTACAGCCCATGAGTCAGTGAACAATCGTACATCTGGCCATTTCTTCTTCCAAACAAACTGTAGTACCATGTGTACTACCCGGAGTTCTGCCCACTGTGAAGATTTTCCTTCACCTGTATCTTTCAGGGTTGTCCCAGAAAGGGGTTGTAATGCTGCAGCTGTCCACTTCTGGGTGGTGACTACATAACGTGCAGAGCCATCAGTAAGCCAGGTCCTAGTCTTCTCTTCTTCAGTCAACCGGTCACAGGGAGGCTGACTGAAGCCTCCCATGAGGCTATATGTGCATGCTTGTTAGCAGATGGCATTTTAGCAGGAGTAGAAACCATAAGCATCTGAGCAACTTTTCATGTAACTTTCTTGTTCCTTCAGGACCTGCTCGGGCCCGATCACATATATACCACTTCCATTTGATAATAGACTGCTGCTGTGCACATCCTACTTTATGACTTGAAGGGTCTGATAACACCCAGCTCATGATGGGCAGTTCAGGACACATAGTAACTTGGTGTCCTATTGTCAAATGTTCAGTTTCCACTAAGGCCCAATAGCAAGCCAAGAGCTGTTTTTCAAAGGGAGAGTAGTTGTCTGCAGATCATGGTAGAGCTTTGCTCCAAAATCCCAAAGGTCTCTTCTGTGATTCACCTACAGGGGCCTGCCAGAGGCTCCAAACAGCATCTCTATCTGCCACCGATACCTCAAGTACCATTGGGTCTGCTGGATCATATGGTCCAAGTGGTAGTGCAGCCAGCACAGCAGCCTGGACCTGTTGAAGAGCCTTCTCTTGTTCCAGGCCCCACACAAAGCTAGCAGCTTTCTGAGTCACTTGATAAATAGGCCTGAGTAACACACCTAAGTGAGGAATGTGCTGTCTCCAGAATCCAAGTAGACCCACTAAACGTTGTGCTTCTTTCTTGGTGGTGGGAAGGGCCAGGTGCAATAACTTATCTTTCACCTTAGAAGGAATATCTCTGCATGCCCCACACCACTGTACTCCTAAGAATTTCACTGAGGTAGATGGTCCTTGAATTTTGATTGGATTTATTTCCCATCCTCTGATACACATATGTGTTACCAATGAATCCAAAGTGGTTGCTACTTCCTGCTCACTTGGTCCAATCAGCATAATGTCATCAATATAGTGCACCAATGTAATATTTTGTGGAAGAGACAAACGATCAAGATCCCTTCTAACTAAGTTATGACACAGGTTAGGAGAGTTAATATATCCTTGAGGCAAAACTGTAAAGGTATACTGCTGGCCTTGCCAACTGAAAGCAAAATGCTTCTGGTGGTCCTTATGGACAAGTACTGAGAAGAAGGTATTTGCCAGATCTATAGCTGCATACCAGGTTCCAGGCGATGTGTTAATTTGCTCAAGTAATGAAACTACATCTGGTACAGCAGCTGCAATTGGAGTTACTACCTGATTTAGTTTCCGATAGTCAACTGTCATTCTCCATGATCCATCTGTCTTCTGCACTGGCCAGATAGGAGAGTTAAAGGGAGACGTGATGGGAACCACCACTCCTTTCAAGTCCTTGACAGTGGTAGTAATTTCTGCAATTCCTCCAGGAATAGGATACTGTTTTTGATTCACTATTTTCCTTGGCAGAGGCAACTCTACAGGCTTCCATTTTGCCTTTCCAACCATAATAGCCCTCACTCCACAGGTCAGGGAACCAATGTGAGAATTCTGCCAATTTCTGAGTATATCTATCCCAATTATACATTCTGGAACTGGGGAAATATCCACTGGATGTGTTCGGGGACCTACTGGACCTACTGTGAATCGGACATCAGTCAAAACTCCATTAATCACCTGTCCTCCATAAGCTCCTTCTCTAAGTGGAGGGCCACAATGTTTCTTGGGATCTCCTCGGATCAGTGTCAATTCAGAACCAGTATCCAATAGACCCCGGAAAGTCTGATTATTTCCTTTCCCCCAGTGTGCAGTTACCCTTGTAAAAGGCCATAAGTCCCTCTGGTGAAGAATTTCGGAAAGACTAACAGCAAAACTTTAAGGTGTCTTAACAAGATTCTTCCTCAGAGGAAGCTGGCCACCCTGTCATTCAAGGGGTTCTGGCTCTGCAAACTGACTGAAGTCTGGAAATTGATTCACTGGCCGAGATTGCCTTTTGCCATGATCCAATGTAGCCTTTCTTTCATTTGTTTGAGAATTTTTCTGCTTATACAGATGAAACAGATCTGCAGTAGGTTTCCTATTTCATGGCTGGAAACACCATGATTGACTAGCCAGTACCAAAGGTCCAAACGAGTCATGCCATTATAAGTTCCACCTCTCTTGTACTGACCATTATGGGGTATGTCATTATAAACATTGTTTTGTCTACCCTGACCATTATAATAACTACAATCACCTTGTCTCTGGTGATTCAGTGCTGCCACCTGGCCCTTGTTACCTCAAGGCCCAGTTAAACCCATTGAATTTAATTCATCTAATTGAGCAGCAGCATCTCCAACCCTAAGGTCTGGCACAAGGAAAAGGGCAAGAACAAAACTCTTTAAATGTGCTGGTGCCCCTCTCACCAGTTTGCATCTTATAGGACTGGTGAAGGGCATATCTTCTGGATCTTCCCATTGTGAATCCTTAGGTTTTACACAACATATCCACTCTAGCATTGTAATTTCCCTAAGCCTTAGAACCCCTTCATCAACACTAAGCCAAGGGATATCAGGCATCTCCAACTCCTTTTCAACAGGCCATCTTTTGATAAACACTTCAGCCAACCACTCAAACAAACTCCTCACACCTTTTTTTTAACTGTGCGAACTTCCATATTAAACCTAGAATCTCCACTTAGAGGGCCCATGCCAATAAACTCAGCCTGCTCTAGTTTCATGTTGCTTCCACTGTTATCCCACACCCTTAAAATCCATTCCCACGCATATTCCCCAAACTTCTGCTTGAATGAATTAGCAAACTCATTAAGCTTCTTAGTAGTATAGTGTATTTTCTCATGGACTACACTTTCTACCTCCCCTCTAGGGGCCTGTTTTGCCTTGAGTCTGGTTATAGGTCTCGAAGAAACTATTGGTGGGCCTTGAGAAACATCAGTATTGTCTTGTCTGGCATTTTCTTCAGCAAAATTCACTGCTGGTTTATCAGGCTCTGAGGGATTAATTTCATTATATGGAGAAGGCATTATTTCAAGGGGTGTGGCTGAGGGTACTACTTCCTCAGGTGGGGCAAATCCTTGAAAATCTGAAGATTCAAAATTCTCAATTTCAATAGAATCTCCCCACACATCCCCATCACAAGTTATAGGATCCCATTCTTTGCCAATTAATGCCCTTACTTTAACTGCTGACACCCTCTGAGTCTGAGACTGGAATTTTCTCTGTAATTCAGCCAACCTTATAATGAGAGCTTCAGTTTGATTTTCTGCAACTTGAGCTCTATGGCTGCTAGAGAGAAGATTCTCTTCAAGGGCACACTTAGCAAGTTTTAGATTGTTTATTTGTGTCTGGAGCTGTTCGATTTTATCACACAACTTCTTCCTTTCTTTCATTGTTTTTTTTCTGAAATGCTTAGAGCAACCAGCCAGCAAAATCATTTTTTGATTTTTTTCCCCAACTTGTAGAAAGTATTGTACACCACTGAATCATCTAATTCATCAAGATACTCAAAGACATTAGGTTCTTTAAGCTTGAAATATAGTTTCAACCATGGGTCTTCAATATTTTCCGAACTCCCAGGAGGAAGAGAATCTGGAGAGGTTTCAGTAGTTGAAGGTACTTATGAATTACCAAACCAACTCCAGATTTTTAAAATATTCATCCTTATACTTATGCTCCTCTAGAACCACTCCTGGTACCAACTTCTGTATTAGTCAGGGTTCTCTAGAGTCACAGAACGTATGAGTAGTCCCTATATAGTTAGGGAATTTGTGAATGACTTACAGCTTGTAGTTCAACTCCCCAACAATGGTCAGCAGTACTTGTGGATGGAAGTCCAAGAATGTAGCAGTTCCTCAGACTCACAAGGTAGGCCAGGAAAAGCCAGAGTGAGTCTTCCTTCTTCCAATGTCCTTATATAGGTCTCCAGCAGAGGGTGTGGCCCAGATTAAAGTCATGTGCCACCTCGCCTTCAATCCCAGATGACCTTGAACTCAGAGATCCCCTAATCTTAATCTTCTGGAATTCATAGTCACTATGCATCAAGATCTCCAGGTCAGAAATTTGTATCTCTGAGCCTTCAGATTAGGATTATAGGTGAGCCTTCCAATTCTTGTTTAGTTCATTCCAGATTTAGTCAAGTTGACAACCAGGAATAGCCACTATACCAATATCAAATAAAAAAATGGAAAAAAAAGATTTGACCAAGAAAATCTTCCTGGGAGACACAAAGGAAGAGATCCAGAGGGACAACAGAACAGGCGGCCTGAGTGCTGATCCTCCACCCAGGAAGAGCTCTGAGACATGGAAGTGCCTTTGTGCAGCCCATAAATCTCGATGGCTACACAATCCTAAGGACTTGTTATTATATTCCATCTTTTCAAATGGCAAAGGTGATAATTTATATTACAGTTGGGTCATACAGTCCAAACAGACTTAAAGTGAAAGAAAGATGCTTTCACCTGCTCAATCAATGAGCTAATTTGTGTACACTACACATTCTATATATGTGTTAATGCAAAATTTATATTACTTTAAAAGTTTATAGGTTTACAGAGCAAAAGGGTCAGACATCACTGAAGACAAGACAAACAGCTCAGGCAATCCAGCCTCACAGTCTGTCTCAACAGCTGTTTCCTCAAAAATATGCATCCAGAACAACTGCAAAACACCTAGCCTCACAGACTGTTTCAGTTAAGACTTCAGATAAGCCCCATGCTTTCCCATCAAACAGACTGGATAGTAAGTCATACAGCTAGCTTTCCTTAGACTTGGCAATATCCTAATTTTCTTAGGGCCCTCCCCAAAGAGAATGTTGCCCGCCCCCAAACAACAGGAAAGAATTTTAGGAGAGTGATGCCCAAATGATAGTGTGTATGGTTTTTGGTCATTTTGCAGGTGATGAATGTTGGTTCCAAGTTGTTAATGGTCTTGATCATGGTGGAAGCAATTTAAAGGAGGTTAGATCCAGGAATCTCTTTTTCTTGTTTCTTTTCTCTATCCTTCTTTATCTCCTATCTATTATTAGGTGGAAAAGGGGGAGAAGGGATACAAAAAAAGAGGGGATATAGGAATGATAGGGTAAAAGGATTATTGAATATATTTTTAGACTAGAAAGTAACAATAATCAAGAATATTTTTACATTGCTATGGAATTTTATATATTAATACAAATTTAAGGTTATATTTTTGTTACAACATACTGTATATATGTTTCAACTCTTGTTTAAGGTATTGTACCTATTGAACTCATTTAAAAATGCAATATGAAGTTCTAGTCCTTGAAAGCTGTTATTGTAGCCTGTTTATGATAATTAAGAAATGCAAGCTAATAGTCAATTAAACTTATGGTCAAGATAGATACTAAGTTAATTAATTACAGTTAATTGTAGAAATAAGTTTTATTTACCATCCTGTAAATGCTTTTAAGGTTAAGCAGATAGTGGATAGCTAGAAACAAGCAACATTTCCCTATCAGATATACTATAGATAAATGGGCGGTCTTCAAAACATCAGAGATCTTCAGAATATGGCATTTAAATTGTTTTTATTAATAAAAGTCTTTCATAACAGCGAGACACAACTGCTCCTGGCAGCATCCATAATCTATTTCAAAGAGGATGATGGGCATCAAGGAACCTCCATATGGAGTTTACTTCAAATGTAGCAAAGCTAGCCACTGGGCAAAAAAATACTCCTTGATTCACCTGCAGACAGCATGCTGTCCAAACAATGAACAAACAGAACATGAAAGAGTTTACTGCCAGACTTTGCAAGAATGAAGTAAGCAAGTTCTTCATAATTCCTACTTTAGAAAAAAGTTTGTCACATGCTGGGACAGAAGGCCAAAGATGGATGCTCCAACATTGCAGAGGAACCTTGGGGACTATCCAGGCAGCCAGCTGTCTCTGTCATTTTTATAGTTTTGGAAGCTTCGCTCCTCTACTTCCTGTTTACTCAGGTAATGTTTATCTTTTTATGTTTCTAATGGGGTTGCAGACTAGATAGCTATAGTGTCACAATTAAACTTAAGTTGTTCAGGATTTAAGAAAAAGATTTAAGGTCTAAAAGATATTGATAGGTCAATAAATGCAAGTTGTGATAGAAAGTGATTTAAGTACAAAACTTTGCATTCTCCAAGATAGGATAGATAATAGAATACTTTCTCCAAGGTTGTCAAATACAAATGGACTGGATGTTCTGGTCGTAGTTTTACATGACAGTTCTCATAATTGTTTTTACTTGAATATGGTTTATTAATATAAGAGAAAGCCTTTTATCAGATTAAAAGGGAGAGATATTGGACTGATATTTTTGTGCCCTGTGTGAAGATGTGTCTCTGCCCTTCTTTGTCTGCCTAAGGCACCTTCTGATTGATTAAAATAAAGGGAGTATGGCACAAAGCAAAAGATAGAATACTAAGGTAGGGCTTCTGGTCAGAGAGGGGAACTCTGGGAAGGAGACAGTCCAGTACTAGGGGGGATTCGCCACTGAGACCCAGAGGAAGTTGGATGTATGAAACTGAGGAGAGGTAACCAGTCATATGGCAAAACTTAGATTAGTATTTGTGGGATAATTGAGTTATGAGCAAGTTGGGAATAAGCCCAAATACAAGGCCAATATTATCAATAATATAGTCTCCATGTCATTATTTGGGAGCAAGGGCAGGCATAAAGAAGCCCACAGTTACAGAAAAGAAAAAAACTTTCCTCCCTAAGTTGCTTTTGGTCATGGTGTTTTATCACAGCAATGGAAACCCTGAGACAGGGTAGGGATAGACTCTTAAAGTAGTTATTTTATTTTATTGTATGTGTATTAATGTTTTTACCTTAAGTATATCTGTGTAACATATGCATGCCTAGTGTCTGTGGAAGTCATCAGAGTGTGTCAGAGACTCTGGAATTGTAATCACAGATGGTTGTAAGATGTCTTGTGGGTGCTTGGAATCAAACCTACTCCTGTGGAAGAACAGCCAGTACTCTTAACTGCTGAGTTCTCTCTCCAGCCTTTCAAAGTACATCTTTTTTTTCCCTCTATTCTTTTATTGAAAATAGATTTTTATATAATATATTCTGATTGTAGTTTCTCCTTCTCTCAATTTCTCCACACATTTTCCATCTCTCCTTAGAAAGCAAACAAGCATCTAAAGAATAAATAATAAAATAAGGTAAAAACCAAATCAAACTAATTGGTTTCCTCTACATTTTAGTAAGGATTGGGAATGGTGAAGTTTTTTCTTTTCAGTGTTAGGTCATTTGTGACATTTTTCCATTCAGAACTGTCTGTTTAGTTCATTGACCTATTTATTGATTCATATTTCTGCAGTTCCTTTACAGTTATTCTTTTACAGTTTCACAATATGCAGTGCACCTTGATCATGGCATCCCTCACTCCTTCCCCTCCCATTCCCGTCATCCTCACTCTTAGCTTTTTCTTCTGTCAGGTCTATTTTCATATATTCTTGTAGCCCACTGAATTTGATTAGTGTTGTCTGTATGAACATACATGGGACTATTTACTTGTGCAAAGGCAAGTTACCACTGGCTATACTACTGATGAATAGGATGCCCTCTTCTTAGTAACTGCTAACTACTGTATCACTACAGAGAATTATAAGGAATTTTATGATCCTACCTCGCATTCAAGAAAGAATGTTTACAGGCCTAGTCTTGTGCAGGTTGCTACTGATACTGTGACTTAACTGGTACAGTAGTTATGCCATGGATAAAAGACAACATTTTACAGCACCCTTCCCCATATCCCAGCTATTACATTCTTTCTGGATCCTCTTCTACAATGTCCTTGGGGTTTATTGTTGTCCAACTTAGGACTGAGTACCCAATATCACTTACTCTCAGCATTTTGACCTATTTTGATTTTCCACATTCAGGTTTTGCTCACTGTAAAAAGATGTTTCTCTGATGAATATTGACAGTAACATTAATACACACATATAAACATAAATATTTACATTTTGATACCATGTCAACAAGCATAAGTTTCTACTATTATGAGGCATCAATTCCTTCTGTAGAGAGGGCCACAGATCCAATGGAAGTGTGCTTGGTTACCTCCATAATAACAATGACTATTGCACCAATGGGCACATTGTGCTTGGCATGTTGATCTTGTAGTTCAAAGGTTTACATCCAGTTAAGACCATTGGTGCTTTTTCACCTTTGGTACCAACACTTAGGAAGCTTCCCAATTGATTTCTTTATATCACACGACAAAAGTATTTGGGCCTTGAGCAAGAGGGTCTTTTCATTTAGTTCTGGTAGGAAACCCAGAGCCATAGCAATAGCCTGCTTTATTTTGGGGCAGGAAGGTCTAACAAAGTCTCATTTGTCAATTGTTGTCCTAATCCTGAGTGGAGTCCTTACCTATGCTTGTATCTTGAAATGTACCCCTCTTTTTTTCTCTAGCAGGCTCAGACTTTCACTAAAGTCTTTCATTTATTGGAGTTGATTTTTGTACAAGGTATGGCATATGGATCTTTCTAAACGTAGATGTCCAGTTTCCCAGCACTATTTGTTGTGTGGTCTTTGTAAAACCTCAGGTAATTTTTTATGTGTGGTCTTACATCTTGGTTCTCGATGCTTCCTTCCTTTCTCTCTCTCTCTCTCTCTCTCTCTCTCTCTCTCTCTCTCTCTCTCTCTCTCCTCTCTTTCACTCTAGCTATATAATATTACTTGAAATTCGAAATGGATACATCTCAAGAATTCTTTTAATTGTTTTTTTTTTGAGACACAGTTTCTTTGTGTAGACCTATCTGTCCTAGAACTTGCTTTGTAGACCAGACTTATCTCAAACTTAAAGATCTGCCTGCCTTTGGCTCCTGAGTGCTGGGATTAAAGACATGTGCCACCCTGGGCAGCACCTCAAGGATTCTTATTGCTCAGGTGTCCTTTTTTTTTTTTTTTTTTTTTTTGGCAACATGTAGCCTTTCATATACTTCACATACAAATTGTAAAATCGATTTTTCTCTGATTATATGAAGAATGGCCCTAGAATATGGACAAAGATTGTATTAAATCTGTACATTACTTTTGGTTGGGTGGCCACCTTTACAGTACCTATTCTTCTAATCCACAAACATACTTGTATGTTCTAGTGTCTCCCTCGATTTATTTCTTCAGTGTTTTAAAGTTTGCATGGTAGGATTCTTTCACTTTCTTTGTTAGGTTTTTATAAGGTATTTTATTATTTTTGAGGCAATTATAAATGGAATTGTTTATCCCATTCCTTTCTAGGATGTCTATCAAAGTTTCAGGAAAGCAACTGATGTTCATGTGTTAATTTTGTGTCCTCCACTTTGCTGAAAGTATTTATCAACTCTAAGAGTTTTCTGGTGAAGTCTTTTAGGTCTCTTATATTTAGAATGATACTATCTTCAAATAAAGGATATTTCTATTTCTTCCTTTCCTTTATGAAGCTCTTTATTTTCTTTTACTTTTTCTATTGCTCCAGGATCAAGCTCTTTATTAAATAGAGCAGAAAGAATGGACACCTTTGTTTTGTTCCTAATCTTAGTCAATGTACTTCAAGATTTTCTGTGTTAGCATGATGCTGGCTGTGGGACTGTCATATTGGGCTTTTTACTTTTATATCATGGAAAAGGGAGGAACCTATTGTTGTGGGTGGGGTCCTTTTTTGCTGTCTTTGAAATGTAGCCACTTGAGAACTTATTGGGAAGAAATAGAGGGAGAGGAAGTGGAAATAGCAAAGGTTAATTGAGGGTGACAATAATCATAGCACTATATATAAAATTATCAAAAATAAGAAAATAAAGTAGAAATTATATTCAAAACAAAAATTCAGTATATAATACAGAGCATGAAAGCAACAGAACATTAGAGTGTGCAGAAAAGAAGCCAGTCATTCCCAACACAGCATGACAGCCAATATGAGTCTATAAGGAAAGGAAGGAAGAACTACAAATTAACCAACCAGATAGAAAAAGAAACAATGAAACCACATAGAAAAAAAACTGCACCATTTTCAAGCATAACCTTGAACATAAATGGCCTTATCTCACCAATTAGAATACACAAATTTAGGATTAGTTTAGAAAAACAAGATCTAATATTAGCTTTTTCCAAGAAAGACACTGATGTCTTTACATCCGAAGCTAAGAGACTAACCCAGAAACCAAACTACAATGCAAACCATAAAATGCAAATAAACTGCTATAGCAACTCTTGGATCTGATGTAACCTTCAAATCAAAACTAATCAGGAGAGATATAGAGGCCCACTATATTTTGACAGAAAGGAACCAGTTCACCAATAGGACATAATGATTGTAAGTATTCATGGAACAAATACTAGGGCCTTCAAACCTGTAATGTGGACTTGATATGGTATAAAAACATCCATATAGGTCTAGCTACAATGAAAGACTAACATATCCCACCCTCACATCTAGATAGACCCACCCCCTCATGTTCAGAAAAACCAACAAAACACCTCAAAACTAAATTATGTAATATTTAGTAATATGAATTGGGCTCTACAAATGCCTACAGAGTATTCTACCTAATGAATACAGAATACACATTCTTCTCAGCAATGCATGGAACTATCTTGAGAATGAGTGCATTGTAGGGCACAAAGCAAACCTTAATAAAATACAAAATACAAAAGAAAGAAAGATGATAGACAAAGAAAACAATGCCTTATATCCTATCAGATAATTATAGGCTTAATGTTTTTGCAGCCTATTTTAGTAAACATTCAACCTCCCCTCTTGCCCACCACCCACCAGAAGTAGTGAAGGAGAAAAGTTATTAGGATATGGGGGAAGTGTACTTGTTTAGTAATAATTTTTGGGATGAGCTCAGTCTTCTTTATCAGCAATTCAGTTCTGTAGCAAACACCAAATATGAATCAGCAGCTGCAGCCCAGTCCTCTTGGCAGGCAAACACCATGCAGGAAACAGCTCACTCCTGAGGAAACTGCAAGGCTCGACAACTGGACCAAGGCTGCTGAAGCAGCAACATGCCTTGGGAACCTCATGAAGAGTTCTTTGCCAAGTTTCTCTCAATAGTGGTGTTACCACAAGTGGAGATCAAAAATTGGTGAACCAATACAGGTATGTTAACAAAGAATAGTGAGGTGGAGCAAACTAAACCAATGCCCCAGCTCCTACTGCCTGTGGGGGTCACATTTATACTCCATCATGTGTCCTTTCACATGTTTGCTATAGCAAAACTTCCACTCACCTGTGTCTGCTTCAGGAAAACATTCTTTCATGTGTCTGCTTTAGCAAGACATGCTTTTATCTGTGTGCCCCTGCAAAACATCATTTGACATAACTGACTTTCCAAAGAAACTAGAAGTTTCCACTTCAGATCATAGTGGGATAAAACTAGAAATCATAGCAAGATTAAACTGAGAAACACAAATACTTGAAGGCTATCTTAGTTAGGGTTACAATTGCTGTGATGAACCACACCGTGAAACAAAGCCTGTTCAGGAGTAAAGTGTTTAGTGGGCTTACACTTCCACATTGTAGTCCAGTCACTGAAGGAAACTAGGACAGAAACTCAATCAGGGAAGGAACCTGGAGGTAGGAGCTGATGCAGAGGCCATGGGGTTGTGGGGTACTGCTTACTGGCTTGCTTCCCATGGCTTGCTCAACCTGCTCTCTTACAGAACACATGAGCCAAGGGATAGCAACCACCCACAAGGGACCTTGCCATCAATCACTGATTAAGAAAAAGCCCTACTGAATGACTTATGGCCTGAATTTATGGAGGCATTCTCTCAATCAATGTTTCCTTCTCTCAGATGACTATAGTTTGTGTCGACTTAACATAAATCTAGCCAGCACAGAGAGTGAACAATACTTTCTCGAATGAACAATGAGTCACTAAAGAACTCAGAGGAAATTAAACTCCTGGAATAAAATGAACTTCTTGTACACAGCCAAGGAACTCCATAAAGGAAGTTCATAACTCTAAGTGCTCATATTAAAAAGTTGATAGATTTTTCCAAAGAACACAATCTAGCCTGTTTTTGTGTTGTCTCTTTTGGTGGTTTGAATAGGAATAGCTCTATAAACTCATGTGCTTGAATATTTAGCCATAGGGAATGGCACTGCTAGTACATGTGGCCTTGTTAGAGAAAGTGTGTAACTGTGGAGATAGAACTTTGAGGTCAAGCTACACCCAGTGTGAAGGAGACTATGCTGTCTCTTCCTGCCACCTTCAGGTCAAAATGTAGAACTCTCAGATCTTTCTCTACCACCATGTCTTCCTGAACGATGCTTCTCACCATGATGATAATGGACTAAACCTCTAAAACTGTAAGCTAGCCTCAATTAAATGTTTCCCTTTATAACAGTTGCCATGGTTGTTGCATTCCTTTGCATCAATAAAACCCTAACTAAGACATATCTGTGTCTCAGCCTCCTTAAACCAAAAATTCTTTTAGGTTATCTTTTGCACCTTTGTCTCTTCTTCTTCTTCTTCTTCTTCTTCTTCTTCTTCTTCTTCTTCTTCTTCTTCTTCTTCTTCTTCTTCTTCTTCTTCTTCTTCTCCTTCTCCTTCTCCTTCTCCTTCTCCTTCTCCTTCTCCTTCTCCTTCTCCTTCTCCTTCTCCTTCTCCTTCTCCTCCTTCTCCTTCTCCTTCTCCTTCTCCTTCTCCTTCTCCTTCTCCTTCTTCTTCTTCTTCTTCTTCTTCTTCTTCTTCTTCTTCTTCTTCTTCTTCTTCCTCTTCTACATTCTGCCAAAATGCTTCATCTATCTATATCACCCCATTGATTACCTCTTCTATTTACTTTCCCTTCTTTTACTTTTTCTATCTACTTACTAGTTTCACTCTACTTTCCATTGATACTTGGAGTAATTAATAACTCAATGTAGGACATAGCATCAGAGTTCCTTTATGTCACAACAGGATGGGAATTTAAAGAATGTTTGTTTTCATATCTGATTATATCTGTATGTTCATAGTAGACTTACTATAGTGATTATTTTGTAGTTGCTATTCTGTTTTCAGTCGAGTATTGGGAACTGAACATGAATGGTCCCAGAATTTCATTCTACTATAAAAAGTGAAAGCTGAACCATATTACAATCTATTTCCTCTTGAACTGTGCAAACCCTTCCACTGAAAGAGTATGGGTTGTTAAAAAAAAAAACAAAAAACAAACAAAAGCAATCACTTACCAATATGAATAAAGAAAAAAGTCAAGCTATCTCCATTTACAAATGACACTAGAGCTCAAATTCTGTCAGAAAATTAGAAACAGTAAGAAACTTCAGTAATCTGGTAGGCTATGGAATCAAATTGCACAAATCAATAGCAATTCTATACACATACAATAAACATATGAAGAAAGAGATCATGGACACACTCCCATTCACAATATCTTCAAAGAAAATAAAATATCTAGAAATAAACCTAATCAACAAATGAATATCCTCCATAATGAAAAACTTAAACCCTTAAGAAAGAGATAGAGAAAGGCACTAGAAAATGGAAAGACACCCTATAATCATGTATTCATGGAATTAACACTGCAGAAAGCATCATTTTGCAAAAACTATTTACAGATTCAGTATAATTACTACCCATATCCCAATTTCATTTTTCATAGAAATAGAAAAAACTATCCCAAAGGAGGAGGTGCCTGTTAAGGTACAAGAGGCATATAGAATACCAAATAAACAGGACCAGAAAAGAACTTCTCTATGACACATAATATTCAAAACACTAAACGTACAAAAGAAAGAATACTTAAAGCTATAGTGGACTAACACCTGACTTCTCAACAGAAATTTTGAAAGTCAGAAGGGCCAGGACATATGTTTTACAAACTCTGAGAGACCACAGATGACTGTCTAGATTACTATACCCAGCAAAACTTTCAAGCACAATAGACAGAGAAAGTAAAGCATTCCATGTGAGAACTAAACTTAAGGTGTATCTGCCTACCACTCCAGCTCCATGGGAGACACTAGAAAGGAAACTTCAGTCTGGAGAGGTTATATATACCCAATGAAGACAAAAGGAATAAGTAATCTTAGTGTTGTGGCTGTTGCGTGGCTTCTGAAAGACCACACCAGGCCAAACAGTTCCACGTGAGGTGTATTGAGAGAGGAAGGGGCAAGGTAGTGGTGGAAAGAGAAAGAGGGGAAGAGAGAGAGAGAGAGAGAGAGAGAGAGAGAGAGAGAGAGAGAGAGAGAGAGAGAGAGAGAGAGAGAGATCAGAGGGACCTTTCTTTACGTATGAATGGTGACATAGACACAGGTAAAGGTGGGAGGAGAGGCAAGTGGATTCTGGGAATATGGTGGCTGTTGCCTTAGCAACAGGTGTGCAGATCACACTGTCGCCTATGTGATGTCACAGGTTTCAGAGGTCCTGATACCAACATTCCTCCCTTATTATTACTATAAAGAGGAGAATAAAAAAGGAGGGGGAAGCCAATGGTGAAAGGGAATGAGAGCATCATGTCTCTTAAGCTGCTTCCTGCTGTCTAGGGATGTCATCAATTTTGGAGTGTAACTGACTTTCACCATCAAGATCCACTTGGTAAACATTCACATCAGGTTCCTCTGTGGACAGTGGCTCTTCTGTGGGCAGGACCTGGTAATCTTGTAACAGGAAGTGATCAATAGTTTGGCTAGAAATTTTTTGTATTTGTCATTGAAGGAATGTAGAAACAAGATTAATGAGGCAGGGAGCGAATAATAACACCAGGAGGATAACTAGAAAAGGCATTACAAAAGGGAGTATCCATTTCCGTATAGGGTTTTCAAAAATCCCAGAACTGGTAAGGACATTTTCAGTCATTTCTTGAAAACTGCTTTCAAACTGGGAAGTAAATATATTTATATTGGGTCATGGAAGTCGTTATCCCTGCAACTCCAGTACCAATACCTATGGCTCCTCCTGCAGCGGCCAAGGGTGGCATGACCTTAACTGCCTTCTACAACTGAGATTGGCAGAGGCTCATTTGCCTGGATTACTCCCAGTTCAGGGAAAAGGAGTACCAACGTACAAACTCCTGACCAGCTGGCAGATAGGCGATGATATATCTGAGTGCCACAAAGAATTGATGTGTTCTGGACTACAGAGTATTGTAGTGGATATGAAATTTCAAGGGTTATGGTTCTATTGCAGTCTAGGTAACTTAGTGTTCCTACAGAACGTGTCCTGGAGGTCTTAAAACAGTTTACCATGCCAAAGAGAGGGATAGAGGTAAGGTATGGAGTCATGATAACATCAGAATCAAGGCAGCTGACAAAAGGTGAGGTAAGGTTACATAGCAGTATCACCAGAGAGGCTGTAAGTGACAATTGTGAGTTAATTCCTGGGGGTACGCATAACCAGCAATCTTTAAATTGACCAGGCCTAGTGACATTAAGGAGTTGGTATACTAAGGTCAAGCTCTGAAGCAAAAGGTGAATTGACAAGTTAGTGCCATTTAAGAGGGGTGATGCCAAAGAGCTAAGGACCTCGGAGGAGTGTTTGATTATCTCTCCTACTTTTCCAATATCTAGGAGTTTGGCAATTGAGACATATTTTCTCTGACTATGGATAGTACTTACTGGGGGCCTGGGTTGATTCTTATGGTAGAGCTTACCATCAACTCCTGTCTCCCACCTGGAATCCCTCGGGTCTTGTATGTAGAAGAAGAGTGTCTTGAAGTGTTGATAGAAGAAATGATTGGTCTGTGATCCTAGCATATGTATCTGACAAAACCAGTATGGGCAGCCCCTATATTTGTCTGGCCATTTTCTACAATAATCTTTTGTCTGGTCAAAGAGAAAGCAAATATAGAGATCATAATATTTAGATGGGATAACAGATACAGTGATGATAGCGATTTGGATCCATTCCTGGCACCCAGTTATGGAGCAGTTTCCTGACCCTATTTGGAAAGACTGTTATCTGTGGGGTTTCTTGAACCTTGAATCCCAGATATAAGGGCTACTCTGGGTGGAAATGAATAGCAGGGGGAAGACGAAAAACCTGTGTCTAATCCAGTGAGGTCAAGCTTGGCTGATGGAGTGGAGCCTCATTTTCTGGAATTGGGGACAAAGTGGGTGGTCTCAACATCCTCCAGAGCTTAACAGAGCACAGTCCTGTTAGGCTTGATGTATATGAAGAATAGATATTTTTATATGGAGGGATGAAAGGTTTGAGGTGAAACAGGTGGACTCAATGAGAAAGTCCCTCAAGTTTAGCAGCACTAGGGGCCACAAGAATTACCTTAAAAGGGCCCTGCCATTTGGGAGAGAGGGATGAGGGCCAATGATTTGGAGGGGATAGAAGGAATTGGTCTCCAATGTTGACAGGCAGTGGACAGGAGACAGTCTATGGCCATGGTAGATGGTGGTCAGCAAAGTTCCATAGGAGAGAATGGAGGTGGCAAAGTAATGGGGTGAGTAGATGGTCTTGGAGGGGAGAGCATTTAGGTGAAAGACCAGGAGTTAAGACTGGACATCCATACATGAGTTCAAAGGGTGAGATAAAGAGAGGTCACTTGGGGAGAGCTCATAGCCTGAAAAGAACCAGAGGTAGGAGTTTTACCCAGGCAAGGTGAAGTTCCTGTGACAGCTTAGCAAGAGTGGATTTTAAAGAGTGGTTAGTTCTTTCTACCTTACTTGAAGGTTGAAGGTGGTAGGGAATGTGAAAATGCCAGGGGATGTTTAGGGGCTCAGACAGAATTCGAGAAATCTGGTAAGTAATTCAGGACCATTGTCTGACTGGAGGGAGGCAGGACACCAAACCAGGGGATGATCTCTAGGAGGAGATCAGAGACTGTCTGAGCCCTTTTGTTAGTTGTGGGAAATGCTTCCACCGACCCCGAGAGGGTATCCACCAAGATCCAGAGGTACTTGACACATCTACCAGTGGGCATGTGGATAAAGTCAAGTTGCCAGTTAGTTCCAGGAAGGTAACCTCTAGCCTGATGGGTAGGAAAAGGGGTGCTATATACCTCGAGTTGGAGTCTGACATCTGACAGATTTTGCAAGAAGCAAATGATAGGTTTTAAGAAACTTAAGTCCTCAGGAGTAGGCTGTAGGTGCGTCTTGACAAAAGACAGCTTGGCTGATAGGATGAAAAAGTTGAAGATAGAACTGAGTTTGGTGAGTGTCGGGATGAACGTGGGGATGCGGGTTGCAGTGTAAGGATGTCCTGAGGGGGGTGAAATGAGTCTAGGCCCCTAAAGGCCACAGCTCTAGCTGCTTCATCGGCTTGGTTGTTTCCCCTGGAGACAGTAGAGTCATCTGTCTGGCAGGATCTGCAGTGGATAATCCCAATAGCTGTGGGGAGATGGGAAGCCTTTAGCATGGCCAAAATGTGGTTTGCATTAGTTACTGATCCTCCCTTTGTGGTAAGTAACCCTCACTCCTTCCAGATAGTGGTGTAGGACAGGAGGATATGGAAAGCATATTTGGAATCTGTGTAGATGTTGAGGGATTGTCCCGGTACCAGTTGAACTCCAAGCAGTTCTAAAATGAGGGCCAAGAGAAACATGTTTACTCTCCATACCTATCTAATATAGCACTTGGAAATCTGATCAAGAACAATAAGACAACTGAAGAAGATCAAGGGAAGATAAACAGGAAAGGAAGAAGTCAAAGTATCTTTATTTGCAAACCATATGCTTTTATATATCAAAGACCCAAAAAATTCCACCATGAATCAAAAAATTTCTTGGGATAATTCTAACCAAAACTGTGAAAGACTTATATGATTAACAACTTTTTTTCCAATTTTTACTATTTTATTTATATACATTTCTGTTGTTACTCCTCCCTCATCCCTCCCAGTTTCCCAACCCATTCCTCCTCCCCTTATCTCTGACAGGGTGCCCCCCTGGACTCTCCCTTCCCTGGAGCCTCAAGTCTTGAGGAATAGGCATAGCTTCTCCCACTAAGGCCTGACCAGGCAGACCTCTGCTATATTTGTGCTATTTTTGACTGGCCCTTGTATGCTCCTGGTTGGTGGCTCAATCTCAGGGAGCTCCCTGGGATCTGGGTAACTTGAGACTGCTGGTCTTCCTATGTGGTTGCTCTCCCCTTCAGTTTCTTCAGACCTTCCCCTAATTCAACCATAGGGGTCCCTGACTTCAGTTCAATGGTTGGGTGTAAGAATCTGCTTCTGTCTTTGTCAGCTGCTAGTAGGGCCTCTCAGAGGACAGCCATGCCAGACTCCCATCTGTAAGCACATCACAGCATCAGTAACAGTGTCAGGCCTTGGTGCCCTCCAATGAGATGGATCCCAATTTGAGCTGATCATTGGACCACCTTTCCTTCAGTCTCTTCTTATTTTTTATCCTTGCAGTTCTTTTAGACAAGAATAGTCCTGGGTCAGAAATTTTGACTGTGGGTTAGTAACTGTGTCTCTCCACTTGATGCCCTCTCTATCTACTGGAAGTGGGCTCTTTGAGTGCCCTCTCCCAATTATTGGGCATTTTGACTAAGGTCACCCCCATTGAATCCTTAGAGTCTCTCACTTTCCTGGTCTCTGGTACTTTCTAGTGGGTGCCCCCTCCCACCCCATCCCCTATGATGCTTATCTCCATTCATTCTCTTGGCCCCCTGGGCTTCTCTCCTGTCCCTCCCACCCACCCCCAATACCTGAACTTGTTCCCTCTTTCCCCTCCTCCTCCCCTCCCCCACCCACATCCCTCCCTCCCTCTGCCTCCCATTATTATTTCCTTCCCCCTTCTGAGAGGAATTGTGCACTGCACTTGAGTCTTTCTACTTGTTAAACTTATTACAGTCTGTGGGTTGTGTCTTAGGTATTCTGTACTTTTTGGATAATTTCCACTAATCATACCACATACACACCATGTATGTCCTTTTCTGTCTGAGTTACCTCACTCAGGATGATATTTTCTAGTTCCATCCATTTGCTGCAAAATCTTTGATGTCCTTGTTTTTAATAGCTGAATATTTTTCCATTGTGTAACCACATTTTCTGTATCCAATCTTCAGTTGAGGGACATCTGGGTTGTTTCCAGCTTCTGGCTATATTACATATAAGGCTGCTATGAACATAGTGGAAAACGTGTCCTTGTAGTATGATGGAGCATCTTTTGGGTATATGCCCTAGAGTGGTATAGCTGGGTCTTCAGGGAGATGTATTTCCAATTTTCTGAGGAGCCTTCAAATTGATTTCCAAAGTGGTTGTACCAGTTTGCAATCTCACCAGCAATAGAGGAGCATTTCTCTTTCTCCACATCCTTACCAGCATCTGCTGTCACCTGGGTTTTTGATCTTAGTTATTATGACTAGTGTGAGGTGACATCTCAGGGTCATTTTAATTTCCATCTCTAAAGACTAAGGACTTTGAACTTTAAGTGCTTCTCAGCCATTTAAGTTCTGTTATAAATTCTGTTTAGCTCTGTACCCCATTTTGAAATTAGATTATTTGGTTTTTTGGAGGTTAACTTCCAAAGTTCTTTATATATTTTGGATATTAGCCCTCTGTCAGATGTAGGGCTATGTGAAGATTTTTTTCCCCAATCCTTAGGTTGCCAATTTGTCCTGTTGACTATGTCCTTTGCCTTACACAAGCTTTTCAGTTTCATGTGGTCCCATTTATCGACTGTTTATCTTAGTGCCTGAGCCACTGGTGTTCTGTTCAGGAAATCCCCCCACGCCTACTCCCCAAACCCCAATCCCCATGACAATGAGTTCAAGGCTCTTTCCCCACTTTCTCTTCTATTAGAATCAGTGCATTTGGTTTTATGTTGTGATCCTTGACCCACTTGGACTTAAGCTTTGTGCAGGATGATAAATATGGATCTATTTTCATTCTCCTACATACAGACCACCAGTTAGACCAGCACCATATAATGAAGATGCCTTCTTTTTTTCGCTGTATGTTTTTGGCTTCTTTGTCAAAGATCAAGTGTCCATAGGTGCATGGCTTTACTTCTGGCTCTTTAATTCTATTCCATTGATTGACCTGTCTTTAACAATACCATGTGCTTTTAATCACTATTGCTTTGTAGTACAGCTTGAGGTCAGGGATGGTGATTTCCCTGGAAGTTATTTCATTGTTGAAAATTGTTTTGGTTGTTTGTTTTTGTTTTTACATATGAAGTTGAGAATTGTTCTTTACAAGTCTGTGAAGAATGGTGTTGGGATTTTGATGGGTATTCCGCTGACTCTGTATATTGCTTTTAGTAAGATGGCCATTTTCACTATGTTAATCCTGACAATCCATGAGCATGGGAGATCTCTCCATTTTCTGAGGTCTTCTTCAACTTCTTTCTTGAGGGACTTGAAGTTCTTGTCATACAGATCTTTCACTTGCTTGGTAAGAGGTACACCAAAATGTTTTATTCTATTTATGGCTGTTGTGAAAGCTGTTGTTTCCCTAATTTCTTTCTCAGCCTGTTTATAATTTATGTAAAGGAAGGCTAGTGATTTGTTTGAGTTAATTTTATATCCATCCACCTTGCTGAAGATTTTTATCGGCTTTAGGAGTTCTCTGGTGGAGTTTGGTGGGTCACTTATGTATACTATCATATCATCTGCAAATAGTAATACTTTGACTTCTTCCTTTCCAACTTGTATCACCTTGATCTCCTTTTGTTGTCTAATTGCTCTGGCTAGGACTTTGAATCCTGACTGGATAGGGAGAGAGTGGGCAACCTTGTCCAGGATTTTAGGGGGATTGTTTCAAGTATCTTTCCATTTAATTTTATATTGGCTGTTGGTTAGCTATATACTGATTTTATATGTTTAGCTATGTGCCACAAATTTCTGAACTTTCTAAGACTTTTAACATGAAGGGATGTTGAATTTTGTCAAATGTTTTTCAACATCTAATGAAATGATCAAGTGTCTTTTTCCCTTGAGTTTGTTAATATAGTGTATTACATTGGTGGATTTTCATATATTGAACCATCCATGCATCCCTGAGATGAAGCCTATTTGATCGTGGTGAATGATGGTTTTGATATGCTCTTGGATTTGTTTTTGAGAATTTTATTGAGTATTTTTGAATCAATATTCATAAGAGAGATAGATCTGAAGTTCTCTTTCTTTGTTGGGTCTTTGTGTGGTTTAGGTATCAGAGTAACTGTGGCTTCATAAAATGAATTAGGTAATGTTCCTTCTGTTTCTATTTTGTGGAACAGTTTGAGAAGTACTGGTATTAGCTCTTGAAGATTTGGTACAATTCTGCACTAAAATCATCTGGCCCTGGGTGTTTTTGTTTTTTGGTTGGGAGGTTTTTGATGACTATTTCTATTTCCTATGGGACTCTTTAGATAGTTTAAGTGATCTTGATTTAACTTTGATATGTGGTATCTATCTAGAAAATCACCCATTTAATCTAGACTTCACAGTTTTGTAGAGTATAGACATCTGTAGTAAATTCTGATGATTTTTTGAATTGCCTCAGATATGGTTGTTATCACTTCCTTTTCATTACTGATTTTGTTAATTTGAATACTGTCTCTGTGCCCTCTCATTAGTCTGGCTTAGGGTTTATTTATCTTCTTGATTTTCTCAAAAAAACCAGCTCCTGGTTTGGTTGATTCTTAGTGTAGTTCTTTTTGTTTCTACTTGGTTGATTTCAGTCCTGAGTTTGATTATTTCCTGCTGTCTACTCCTCTTAGGTGTATTTGGTTTTTTTTTTTTGTTCTAGAGCTTTCAGATGTGTGGTCATGCTGAGAGTGTATGCTCTCTCCAGTTTCTTTTTGAGCTATGAGTTTTCCTCTTAACACTGCTTTCATTGTGTCCAATAAGTTTAGGTATGATGTATCTTCATTTTCATTAAATTCTAAAAAGTTTTTAATTTCTTTTTTTATTTCTTCCTTGCCTAAGTTATCAGTTAAGTAGAGTGTTCTACAGAGTCCATGTGTATGTGGGGTTTCTATTGGTTTTGTTGTTATTGAAGACCAGCCTTAGACCGTGGTGATCTGATAGGATGCATGGGATTGTTTCAATCTTCTTGTATCTGTTGAGGCTTGTTTTGTGGTCAGTTTTGGAGAAGGTACCGTGAGGTGTTGAGAAGACAGTGTATTCTTTTGTTTTAGGGCGAAATGTTCTATAGATATCTGCTAAATCCATTTGGTTCATAACTTCTGTTAGTTTCACTGTAATTTTGTTTAGTTTTTGTATCTATGATCTGTCCATTGATGAGAGTGGGGTGTTGAAGTCCCCTACTATTATTGTTTGAGGTGCAATGTGTGCTTTGAGTTTTAGTGAAGTTTCTTTTATGAATGTGGGTGCCCTTGCATTTGGAGCATAGATGTTCAGAATTGAGTTCTTCTTTGTAGATTTTTCCTTTGATGAGTCTGAAGTGTCCTTCCTTATCTTTTTGGATAACTTTAGATTGAAAGTTGATTTTATTCGACATTAGAATGGTGACTCTAGCTTTTTTCTTGGGACCATTTGCTTGGAAAATTGTTTTCCAACCTTTTACTTTGAGGTAGTATCTGTCTTTGTCACTGCCATGGGTTTCTTGTATGCAGAAAAATGTTGGGTCCTGTTTACTTATCCAGTCTGTTAGTCTATGTTTTTTTATTGGGGAATTGAGTCCATTGATGTTAAGAGATATTAAGGAATAGTGATTGTTGCTTCCTGTTATTTTTGTTGTTAGAGGTAGAATTATGTTTATGTGGCTATCTTCTTTTTGGTTTTTTAAAAGATTATTTTCTTGCTTTTTCTAAGTTATAGTTTCCCTCCTTTTGTTGGAGTTTTCCATTTATTATCATTTGAAGGCTGGATTTGTAGAAAGATATTGTGTAAATTTGTTTTTGTCATGGAATACCTTGGTTTCTCCATCTATGGTTACTGAGAGTTTTCTGGATATAGTAGCCTGGGCTGGCATTTGTGTTCTCTTAGGGTTTGTATGACATCTGCCCAGGATCTTCTGGCTTGTATAGTCTCTGGCAAGAAGTCTAGTGTAATTCTGATAGGTCTGCCTTTATATGTTACTTGATCTTTTTCCCTTACCTCTTTTAACATTCTTTCTTTGTTTTGTGCATTTGGTGTTTTGATTATTATGTGACAGGAGGAATTTCTGTTCTTGTCAAATCTATTTGGTGTTCTGTAGGCTTCTTGTATGTCTATGGGTATCTTTTTCTTTAGGTTAGGGAAGTTTTCTATAATTTTGTTGAAGATATTTACTGGCCCTTTAAGTTGGAAATCTTTGCTCTCTTCTATATCCTTAGGTTTAGTCTTCTCATTTTGTCCTCGATTTCCTGGATGTTTTGTGTTAGGTCTTTTTTGCATTTTGATTTTTTTGACTGTTGTGTCAATGTTTTCTATGGTATTTTCTGCACCTGAGATTCTCTCTTCTATTTCTTGTATTCTGTTGGTGATGCTTGCATCTATGACTCCTTATCTCTTTCTTAGGCTTTCTATCTCCAGAGTTGTCTCCCTTTGTGATTTCATCCTGGATGGTTTTGTTCAATTCCTTCACCTGTTTAGTTGTTTTCCTGTAATCCTTTAAGGGACTTTTGTGTTTCCTCTTTAAGAGGTTTTATCTGTTTACCTGTGTTCTCCTGTATTTCTTTAAGGGAGTTATTTATGTCCTGCTTAACATCTTCTATCAGCATCATGAAATGTGATTTTAAATCCAAATCTTGCTTTTTCCCGTGTGTTCGGGTATCCAGGACTTGCTGTGGTGGGAGAACTGGGTTCTGATGATTCCAAGTAGCTTTGGTTTCTGTTGGTAAAGTTCTTGCATGTGCCTTTTGCCATCTGGTTATCTCTGGTGTTAGTTGGTCTTGCTGGAGCTTGTCCCTCCTCTGGACCTGTAATCCTGCATCAGCACTCCTGGAAGACCAGCTCTCTTCTGGCGAGACCAGTGGACAGAGGGCTGTGGAATAGCCCCAGCTTCTGGGTGCAGATGGAGATTGAAAGGATCTGTCCCAGTTGTTCCACTGTTCCTGAACCCTGTGCCCTCCTAGCTGGTCCCGCTTGGGACATTTTTTGGAGAGAAAGTGGAGAGTTCTCCTCTGACCTTGGGAGGGAGAGTGCTTCTGGGATACCATCCCTCTTATGGCAGGACCTGTGCACAGAAGGCTGTGGAACAGCCCCAGCTCCTAGGTGCACATGGAAACTGGAAGGCCTCTCCAATCCTTTTAACATGAAGGGGTGTTATATTTTGTCAAATGTTTTTTCACCATCTAATGAGATGATTGTGTGATTTTTTTCTTTGATTTTTTATATAGTGGATAATATTAATGGAGTTTCATATATTGAACCAACCTTGCATCCCTGGAATGAAGCCTACTTGATCATGGTGAATTATGGTTTTGATGTTTTCTTGGATTGGTTTGCTAGAAGTTTATTGAGTATTTTTGCATTGATATTCATAAGGGAAATTACTCTGCAGCTCACTTTTTTGTTGGGTCTTTGTGTGTTTTAGGTATCAGAGTAATTGTGGCTTCATAGACTGAATTAGGTAGTGTTTCTTCTGTTTTTATTTTATGGAATAGTTTGAGGAGTATTGGTATTAGCTCTTCTTTGAAGGTCTGGTAGCATTCTGCACTAAAGCCATCTGGCCCTGGGCTTTTTTTGGCTATGAGGTTTTTAATGACTTCTATTTCTTTACAAGATATGGGACTGTTTAGATAGTTTAACTGACCTTATTTAACTTTGGTACCTGTTATTTGTCTAGAATATGATCCATTTCATTTAGGTTTCTGGTTTTGTCAGGTATAGGCTTATGTAGTAGATCTGATGATTTTTTTAATTTCTTCAGTTTCTGTTGTTATGCCTCCCTTTTCATTTCTGATTTTGTTAATTTGGATACTGTATTTGTACTCTTTAGTTAGTTTGGCTAGGAGTTTATCTATCTTGTTGATTTTTCTCAAAAAACAGCTTTTGGTTGTGGTTTTTTTGTGTACCATTATCTTTGTTTCTATTTGGTTGATTTTGGTCCTGAGTTTGACTATTTCCACTACTCTTCTTGGGTGTGTTTGCTTCTTTTTGTCCTAGGGTTTTTAGGTGTGCTGTTAAGTTGCTAGTGTAGGATTTCTCTAATTTCTTTATAAGGGCACTTACTGCTATGAACTTTCCTCTTAGCACTGCTTTCATTGTGTCTCATAAGTTTGGGTATGCTGTGTCATAATTTTCATTGAATTCCAGGCCGTTTTTCATTTCTTATTTCTTCCCCGAGCAAGTTATCATTGAGTAGAGAGTTGTTCAGTATCCATGGGTAGGTGGGTTTTCTGTTGAAGTCTAGCTTTAGTTTGTGGTAATTTGACAGGATGCATGGAATTATTTCAATCTTCTTGTATCTATTGAGGCTTGGTTTAGGTCAGATTATATGGTCAGTGTTGGAGAAGGTAGCATGAGGTATTGAGAAGAAGGTGTATTCTTTTGTTTTAGGGTGAAATGTTCTGTATATATCTGTTAAGTGCATTTGGTTCATACGCTTTATTAGTTTCAATGCATCTTTGTTTAGTTTCTGTATCAATAACCTGTCCACTGGTGAGAGTGGAATTGTGAAGTCCCCATTATTATTTATAAGATTCAATTTGTGTTTTGAGCTTTAGTAATGTTTCTTTTACAGATGTGGGTTCCCTTGCATTTGGGACATAGATGTTCAGAATTGAGACTTTCTTTTGGTGAATTTTCCTTTGATGAATATGAAATGTTATTCCCCATCTTGTTTGATAACTTTTGGTTGAAAGTCTATTGTGTTGGATATTAGAATGGCAACTCCAGCTTGTTCCTTGGGACCATTTGCTTGGAAAACTTTTTTGTAGCCTTTTACTCTGAAGTAGTGTGTGTCTTTGTCACCGAGGTGTGTATCTTGTATGCAGCAAAATGCTGGGTCTTATTTATGTATCTGGTCTGTTATCCTGTATCAGTTCATTGATGTTGAGAGATATTAAAGACAAATGATTGTTAGTTCATGTTATTTTTTTTGCTGGAAGTTGTATTATGTGTGTATGATTCTCTTCTTTTGGGTTCATTGAGAAAATTTAATTTCTTGTATTTTCTTGGTTGTAGTTTTCCTTCTTGTATTGGACATTTTGTTTCAGTATCTTGTAGTGATTAGTAGAAAGTTATTGTTTAAATTTTGTTTGTCACGGAATATCTTGGTTTCTTCATCTATGATGATTAAAAGCTTTACTGGTTATAGTATTCTGGGCTGGCATTTGTGTTCTCTTCGGGTCTAGATGACACTTGTCCAGAATGTTCTGGCTTGTTTTTGTTGAGAAGTCTGGTGTAACTCTTATATGTCTGCCTTCATAGGTTACTTAGCCTTCTTTCCCTACAGCTTTTAATATTCCTTCTTTGTTCTGTGCATTTAGTGTTTTGATTATTATGTGATGAGAGGATTTTTTTTCTGGTCCAATCTATTTGGTGTGCTGTACGCTTCTTGTACATTTATGGTCATCTTTTTTTTTTTTTGAAAAAGGAAGTAGAAACATTTTATGATAGAACTGAAGATTTACATGGGAAATATTTCTAATAAAATTGTAGAAAATATAAAAATAACATTAAAATTGAAGATTATCGTGGAAAATTACAGATAAAATGATAGGCATAAAAATATTCCTAAGTTGTTTGAAAGTGGAATTATAAACATTTTCTGATAAAATTGAAGATCTACAAGGAAAATATTTCTGATAAACTTCAAGAAATATATAGAAGAAACATGTTAAAACTGACTATTTCATGGAAAATTATACAGATAAAATGGTAGGCATAAAAATATTTCTAAGTTGATTGAAAGTGGAATTATAAACATTTTCTGTTAAAATTGAAGATTTACATGGAAAATATTTCTGATAAAATTGAAGAAAAATATAGAAAAACATTAAAATTGAAGATTATCATGGAAAATACTACAGTTAAAATGGTAGACATAGAAAAATTACTAAATTGAAAGAGGAATCACAAACATTTTCTGATAGAATTGAAGATTTACATGAAAAATATTTCTGTAAGACTACATTTTTTTGTTGGGGATTTGAGTCCATTGTTGTTATAAGATATTAAGGAATAGTATTGTTGCTTCCTGTTATTTTTTGATGTTCTTTTTATGTGTGTGTGGTTACTTTCTTTTGGGTTTGTTGGAAAAAGATTACTTTCTTGCTTTTTCTAAGGTGTAGTTTCCCTCCTCGTGTTGGTGTTTTCCATCTATTATCCTTTGTAGGGCTGGATTTGTGGAAAGATATTGTATAAATTTGGTTTTATCATGGAATATCTTGTTTTCTCCATCTATGGCAATTGAGAGTTTTGCTGGGTATAGTAGTTTGGGCTGGCATTTGTGTTATCTTAGGGTCTGTATGAGATCTGCCCAGGATCTTCTAGCTTTTATTGTTTCAGGTGAGAAGTCTGGTGTAATTCTGAAAGACCTGCCTTTATAGGTTACTTGACCTTTTTCCCTTACTGCTTTTAATATTCTTTTTTTGTGTAGTGTATTTGGTGTTTTGATTATTACGTGACGGGAGGACTTTCTGGTCTGGTCCAGTGTGTTTGGAGTTCTGTAGGCTTCTTGTATGTTCATGGACATCTCTTTCTTTAGGTTAGGGAAGTTTTCTTCTATAATTTTGTTGAAGATATTTATTGGCCCTTTAAGTTGGAAATCTTTGCTCTCTTCTATACCTATAATCCTTAGGTTTGGTCTACTCATTGTGTCCTGGATTTCCTGGATGTTTTGGGTTACAAGCTTTATGCATTTTGCATTTTCTTTGACTGTTGAGTCAATGTTTTCTATGGTGTCTTCAGCCCCTGTGATTCTTCTATCTCTTGTATTCTGTTGTTGATGCTTGCATCTATGACTCCTGAATTCTTTCCAAGATTTTCTATCTCCAGAGATGTCTTACTTTGTGATTTCTTTATTGTTTCTACTTCCATTTTTAGATCTTGGATGGGTTTGTTCAGTTCCTTCACTTGTTTGTTTGTGTTTTCCCGTATTTCTTTAAGGGATTTTTGTGTTTCCTCTTTAAGGGCTTTTACCATTTGACCCATGTTCTCCTGTATTTCTTTAAGAGAGTTATTTATGTCCTTCTTGATGTTCTCTAACAGCATCTTGAAATGAGACTTTAAATCCAACTCTTGCTTTTCCTGTGTGTTGCGGTATCTGTGACTTGCTGTGGTAGGAGAACTGTGCTCTGATGTTGCCAAGTAACCTTCGTTTCTGTTGGTAGGGTTCTTGCGCTTGCCTTTCACCATCTGGTTATCTCTGGTGTTAGTTGGTCTTGCTGTCTCTGGCCTGAGCTTGTCCCTCCTAAGGGCCTGTAAGCCTGTGTCTGCACTCCTGGGAGACCAAATATCTTCTGGCAGTGTCTGTGCACAGAAGGCTGTGGAGCTGCCTAGTTCCCTGCTGCAAATGGTGTCCAGAAGGGAAGACTCCTGTCACAGCAGCTCCACTGATCGTATGCCTTGTGCCCTCCTAGCTGTGCCCCTCCAAAGAGAAGGTGGAGATCTCACCTCTGCACTCAGAAGTGAAATCGCTGTTGGAAGATCACTCTTTCCTGGTGAGCTAAGTACAGAAGGCTTTGGAGCTGCCTGGTTCCCTGCTGCAGATGGCGGCTGGAAGGGAAGACTCCTGACCTGGCAGCTCCACTGATCGTATGTATGGCCATCTTTTTCTTTAGGTTAGGAAAGTTTTCTTCTATGATTTGGTTGAAGGTGTTTTCTGGCCCTTTGAGCTGGGATTCTCCACCCTCTTCTCTTCCTATTTTTCTTAGGTTTGATCTTTTCATTGTGTCTTGAATTTCCAGGATATTTTACATTATGAGCTTTTAAAATTTTGTATTTTCTTTGAGATGTGTTGATATTTTCTATGGTATCTTCTACTCCTGAGATTCTCTCTTTTAACTCTTGTACTCTGTTGGTGATGCTTGCTTCTGTGGCTCCTGATATCTTTCCTAAATTGCCCATCTCCAGTATTGCCTCACCTTTTGTTTTCTTTATATTTCTATTTCCAGTTTTAGTTCTTGGACCATTTTATTCAATTCCTTTACCTGCTTGATTGTATTTTCCTATATTTAAGTGACTAGTTTTTTCCTCTTTATGGCTTCTACCTATTTATCTGTATTTCTTCAGAGGAGTTCTTTATATCCTGCTCAATGGCCTCTATCATCTTCATGAGATGGGGTTTAGGTCACTATCTTGCTTTCCAGACATGTTAGCATTTCCAGGACTTGATAAAGTGGGAGAACTGGGTTCTGGTGATGCTGAATTGCATTGCATTCTGTCATTTATGATTCTGTGCTTGCCTCTGGCCATCTGGTTATTTCTGGTGTTGACTCGCTTGGGTATCTCTGACAAGAGCCAGCCTCATCGGAGGTATGCAGTGCTATCTCTGCTTAGGGTCAGCCGCTTTTGTCTTTGGTTAGAGCAGGCCTCCTGAGTCCTTGGTTACTGTGAACCTCCTAGGAGGCAGGCAGGTTGTGTCCCTAGTTACTTTGGGCCTCCTGGGAGGCAAATAGGCATGGTGTGTGAGAGGGCATCAGGCCCACTTATCTGGCCCAAGTGGAGAAGTGGACCAGTAGGAAGGTGGAGCTCTGCAGGGCAAGTAGGCCCCGTGTTAGCTGGGCTCTGTGGTTTTTCCAACTGACATGGGTATTTGGGTGAAATTCTGACCTGTGTCTTTGACTTTTGTGAACCTTCTGGAAGGCAGGCAGGCTCTTGGTGTGTGCAGGTCGATTCAAAACTTTTAAGACATTGAAGAAAGAAATTGAATAAGATACCAAAAAAAATGAAAAGAAAAAGAAAAAAAAAAGAAAAAGAAGAATATTTCTGACTCATTAATCAGTAAAGTTAGTAGTGTGAAAATGGCCATCCTACCAGAAGCAATCTATGGATCCAGCGCAGTTCCCACAGAAATTTCAGCACAATTCATTCTTAACACAAATTGAAAGACAATTTTCCACTTTATATGAAAATGCAAAAAGCTTTGTATAGCTTAAACAATCTTTAATATCAAATGGCTGGAATGCTACCACCCTAGATTTGAAGTTCTCCTACAGAGCTATAGTGATAAAAACAGCATGGTATCGGCGTGGACACAGTCACATTGACCAAAGGAATTATCTTAGTCAATATTCTATTGTTGTTAAGATACATCATTACATACAACTCTTATAAAATAAAGCATTTAGTTGTGACTTGCTAAAAGTTTCAGCGGTTTAGTTCATTATCATGGTAGGGTGCACGGCAGCATACAATCAGACATGGTGCTAGAGAAAGTGCTGAGAGTTCTATATCAGGATCCACAGGAAGCAGTAAAAAGAGAGTCACTGGACCTGGCTTGGGATTTTGAAACCTCAAAGCCCACCTAGTGATACACTTCCTACAACAAGGCCATTTATTCTAACAGGTCACACCTACTAATTCTTCTAAAGTAGTACCACTTTATGATGACTAAGATTCAAATATATGAACCTATTACAGCTGTGATGGCTATTCTTGTTTGTCAACATGACTACATCTGCAACTAACTAAATCCCAAACTGGAGGGCACACATGTGAGGGAATATTGCTTAATCTGAAGTAGGAAAATCCATTTTTGATGCAGATCTTGTGGAGGGAAGACACATACCTATAATCTGGGCCCCAACTTCTGCTGGAAAACTATATAAGGACGTGGAAGAAGGAAGCTTTTACTTTTTGCCTGCTTGCCTTTACTCTGCTAGCAAATCAATTTCTAGCAAATACTTTTTTCTTGGTACCTGTCTATAAGGACCAACAGAAGGAATTTGGTTTCAGTTGACAAGGCCAACTGTATACATGTACAACTTTACCTCAAGCATGTATTAACTCTCAAGCTCTATTAGAAAGGATCTCAATTGTTTCCACAAATTACTACATAGGTTCACTATATTGACAACATTATGCTGATTGAACCAGGTAAGCAGGAGGTAGCAACTACTTTGGACTCACTGATATCACTTATGTGCATCAAAGGATAGGAAAATAAATCCAACCAAAGTTAAAGGTTATTAACTTATATCTTAGTGAAATTCTTAGGAGTTCAGTGGTGTATGGCATGCAAAAGTATTCCTTCTAAGGAGAAGGATAACTTATTGCACTTGGCCCCTCCTATTACCAAGAAAGAAACGCACAATATTTAGTGGACCCATTTGGATTCTGGAGGCAGCACATTCCTCACTTGAGTGTTTTACTCCAGGCCATTTACAAAGTGACTCAGAAAGCTGCTGGCTTTTAAATCTGGGTCTTACCTTCTTCTGGAAGCTTAAATAAGGACATAAAAGAAGGAAGCTTTTTCTCTTTGTCTGATTGCTTTCACCTTGTTAGCAAGTCCATTGTTTTACTGGGATTAGAGCCTATTTCTTCAGCAGAGACATCCAGTCTCAAGGACTGAACAACTAGCAGATTCTTGGACTTTCCATTAATAGCCAGCCATTTTTGGATTAGTTGGACAATAGCCTGTAAGTCATTCTTATAAATTTCCTTCAAACCAAGGTGTGGATACTTTGATCCTTATTAGAAAGTGGATCAAAACACCCATGGCTCACAGCCAACCAATAGAATGAGATAGGGTCCCCAATGGAGCAGCTAGAGAGAGGACCCAAGGAGCTGAAGAGGTTTGAAGCTCTGCAGGAGGAACAATAATATGTACCAACCAGTACCCCCAGAGCTCCCAAGGACTAAACCACCAACCAATGAGTACACATGGAAGGACCCACGGCTCCAGCTACATATGTAGCAGAAGATGACCATTTCAGACATCAATAAGAGGAGAGGCCATTGGTCCTGTAGGGGAATGTAAGTCAGGAAATTGAGGGGGAGGTCAGCAGGGGGAGGGGGATGGGATAGGGGGTTTTCAGTAGAAAGGGGTTAAAATTTGAAATGTAAGTAAAGCAAATATCTAATAAAAACATTAAAAATAAATAAATCTCCTTCAATATATATCTAGACAGAGATTCATTCTACAAGTTCTTTTTCTCTAGAGAACTCTGACTAATTCAGGGGATATTCCTACTCAAACTACCATATCAGTCTAATGGAAGATCCAGACATATATCCAAACACATATACAAACCTGATTTTCGATAAAGACATGCATTGCATTTATGTGTGTGCACATGTGTATATTTATGTTTGTATATATGCATGTGAATGCTTATGTATTTATATATTTATGGGTACACATGAATATTTATTTATATGTGTGCATGTGTATGTGTATATGTGATTTCATCTGTGTAATTATTTGTGTGTACAGGTATATGTTTAAATGTGTGTATGTATATCTATATATTATGTATTTTGGAACTTGTGCATGTTTCTGTGGGGGTGTACATGTGTGTATTTATGTGTGTGGGTATGGGTATATATTTAGATGTGTATATTTAGTTGTGTGTACTTGTGTATATTTATGTTTGTGTATATGCATGTGAATGCTTATAAGTATGTACATGTTTATTTATTTGTGTGCATGTATATATTTTTGTGTATGTACATGTATATATTCATGTGTGTCTACATGAATATAATTTTGTTTATATATGTGCCCATGTTTCTTAATCAGGGACCCAGTATTTAAATCTATGAGCCTATGGAGGCCATCTTCAAATCACCATATTCCATTCCCTGGCCCCCATAGGCTTACAGTCATATCATGATGCAAAATGCATTTAGTTCAATTCCAAAATCCCCATAGTCTATCACAGTTTCAACTATTTAAAAGTCCAAAGTCCAAAACCTCTTCTGTAACTCAATCAATCCATTAACTGTAACTCTTGTAAAATCAAAATCAAAAAGCAGCTCACATATTTCCAATATACAGTGACACAGAATATACATGACTATTCTGAAAGTGAGGAAAGGGAGCATAGTGAGGAAACACTGGACCAAAGCAAGACCAAAAAACCAGCTGGGCAAACTACAAACTCTACAAACTACATCTCCATGTCTGATCTCAAAATGCTCTTCAGATCTCCAACTCCTTTCAGCTTTGTTGACCGCAACACACTTCTATTTCTTGGGCTGGTTCCAAATTCTATTAGAGGCTTTCCTTGACAGGTAACCTGTGTCTCTGTCCTCTCCAACACTTTAGGGTCTCCAGAGCAATCCAGGCTCCACAGCTTCATACAATGGCCTCTCTGGGACTCCATGCAGGGACACACCTGATACATGCTTGGCCTCAGCAGCTTTTCGTAGTCACCAAGAGATATTAACCTCTTTCTTGTATCCTTGATTCTAAAGCCAGAATAATGTGGATGAAGATGCCCAGTTCTTCTGATTGCTGGAGATGGGACTTGGGTCCTTTGTTCAATTACATCTACATTAGGTTTCTGTTATTGATGGGCTCTTTCACTATTTAAGCTATTCTTTTATTCCTTTCTACAGGTTGGAAGCTTAGCTGGATGGGGTCTTGCCCTGAGGTTACCACTCCCTTTGTTCCATTTAGCATTGACTTTTCTTTAAACGTTTTATGTTTTTGAGCTCTGGACTTAGCTCTACTATACTTCCTGGTGATCCCTTTTTCTTTAAACTGTACATGTTGTATTTTGCTCCTTTAGATTATAGCTCTGCATAAGAGTAACCACTAGCAATCACATGACTCAGTCAATACTATACTGTCTTGAAATCTTTTCTGCCAATTCCATTAATTCCAAAATATTCAGTTTAGCCTCAGAGTTTTTAGACAAGGGCAAAATGTAACCTCATCCTTTGCCAAAATATCATAAGTATGATCTCTAGGCCACTTAATAATATTCTCCTCTGAGACCTCTTTAGCAGGACCATCATAAGCTACACTGTTCTCAGCACCATTATCTTCCATGCTTCTACTAGTATGACCATGAAGCCCCACTTAAAACATTCAACTGTTTTCCTAACCCAATGTCCCAAAGTCTACATTTCAGCAATCAATTTATTAGCTAGTTTATGTCAACTTGATACAAGCTAGAATCATCAGAGGAGGGAACCTCAACTAAGTGAATGTCTCCATAAGAACAGGCTGTAGGCAATCCTGTAGGAAATTTTTTAAAATAGATTGTGTGTAGGGAGGTGTGTTCAAGCAGTCCATCTGTGTTCATGTTGGCAGGAGCCTTTTCTATGAGGCCTTCACAGGGGCCTGGGCACCTTTGGGATCCTGAGTTGGAGCTAAAGCCTGGGCCTTAACTGAAGCTGTGGTCTCTGCCTTGGTTTGAATCTTGGGCTTTGGTTGGCAAAGCCTATGACCCTTGGCCATGTAGCTTTGAATGTGCTTCCCAAGCTTGGGGTGAACAATGACAGCTAGATGGCAGAGTTTGCAGCTGGGGCCCTTGGACATCTTGGGCTTGATAGCCTGAGACTTCATAAGGGTCTTGATGGCCTCTGCACATGCCCTCATTGCCTTTGCTATGTTGGCCTGCATCTTCTTCAGGCCTTTCTTGTTGTGCTTCTTGGCAAAGTGCATGTTCCTCAGAAACTTGGAGTTGACCCACTTAGGAGATTCATATCTTTGTGTCTGGGGTTTCTTGATGCCATTTCTGTGCCATTTACAGAAGAGGTTGTGAGTGGTGTGGTTCTTGGACTTGACCATGTCTGCATAGTGACCTGCAGGTCACCTAGCACCTGGGACTGGAAGAGCAGAATTTTTCTAAATTAGTTATTGATAGGAAAGGACCCAGGCCAATGTGGATGGTGCTCTCCGTGGTCTAGTGGTCCTGGGTTTATAACAAAGTAGGCTGAGCAAGCCATGAGGAGCAAACCAGTAAGCAGAACCCCTTGATGGTATCTACTTCAGCTCCTATCTCCAGGTTTCTAACCCGTGTTGAGTTCCTGTACTCAGTGTTTTTGATGCTGAAATGTTATATGGGACTGTGGGTGAAATAAACTGTTTCATCCCCAAATTGATTTTGTTCAGGGTGTTTTATCATATCAACAGTAACCCTAAGAAAATGTACAAATACTAATATGTGTGGTATATGTGTATATTTATGTGTATATATATTTGCATGCAAGTATATATTTATGTGTATGTACATATGTATTTTATATTTGTGTGGGTTTTTTGTATATTTTTGTTTGTGTGTGTATTTATACATTTATATTATGTATATGTATAAATTCTTGTGTGTGTTCATGCACATGTGCTTATTGTTTGTGTGTGTACACGTATATGTTTATCTATATATGCAATATGGTTTCTGTGACCACCATGGCCAGCAGTGTAACAGTCTGCTGGATAGTAAATAGTAGAATAAAGGTAAAACCAAAGTTGAGAGGTAGAATACTAGGGGGTGGAAATGTTTAAGCAAGGAAGCATTTGGGAAGATAGGGGAAATCTAATGGTAAGACTTGAAGGAGGAACATAATGAAAATTTTGTGTGGAAATTTGTTCTTGAAACACAATAAAACACTATAATTGGAGGGAATAGTAGTATACACTTATATTAAAGATGTTGTGGGGGAATACTGAGGAGTAAACAGTTAGGTGGTGGTGGGGACATAGATGGGGGAAATTAGGGTATGGATTGACCAAAACTAGTGCATGAAAAGTCTTATGGAAATCTAAAGTTAGCAAGCTAATTTCTGAAATATAATTGAAAAAAGTTAAAGGAGCTCAAACAGAAGTATGCTGCATAGGTAGACAATGCTATTTCCAGAAGACATGGATTATTAAACAAAAATTGCATAACAAGGCACTTAGCTCCATATTATTTATCAATAAATAATAATTATATCAATAATAATAACAACAACAACAATAATAATATCAATAATAAATAATTGATTTATCAATGAGGTCCTAGAGGGCTTCAAAGCAAACACAGGCTGTTGCACCTTCTTTTGGTTACATATTGTGGTGGTTTGAATGAGAATGTCCCAGTGAGTTCCATGTATTTGAATATTTGGTTCTCAATTGGGTACTGTATTTGGGATGCTATATGGTCTTATTGGAGAAAATGTGCCATTGAAGGTTATGGAGGTGACATCCAATGCTAGCAGAGAGATGATGACTCATGGGAGGCAAGAAGGCAGTTCATTTCAACACCACTCAGTAGTCAGTGTTGGTTCCATCTTCTAGAGTCTGACTCCAAGTTGTTTATTTTAGGAATGTTTAAGCACACCACAATTTGATGAAAACTTAATTCTGGTAATATTCTGGTTATTGAGTTAATAATCCCATATACACAATAAAGCATATGTAAATCTCTTTGAAGAACAGAGTAAGCCAAATAAATATCAGACATGACTATATTTGTAAAGTATGTGTGATAACAAAGACAGTATCTCAGTTAGAGTTTTATTGCTGTGAACAGATACCATGGCCAAGGCAACTCTTTTTTTTATGATTTTTTTTTATTATTTATTTTATTTTATTTTTTTTAATTTACTTTCCAAATCATTTCCCCTTTCCCGTTTCCTCCCTCCCCAAAAGTCCCATAAGCCCCCTTCCCTCCATCTTTTCTCCATTCAACCCCCTCTCGTTTCTCTGTCCTGGCGTTCCCCTACATCCAGTCTTTCC
This sequence comes from Tokudaia tokunoshimensis, assembly GCA_036184795.1. Lineage (NCBI taxonomy): Eukaryota > Metazoa > Chordata > Mammalia > Rodentia > Muridae > Tokudaia > Tokudaia tokunoshimensis. The sequence goes on along the minus strand of BTHU01000015.1, from coordinate 1,772,143 downwards.
AGGACCAGGGGTCTCTCCTTCCATCTTCTTAGAAATCTATTGATATGCGGATTGTGTCTAGGGTATTCCGAGATTCTGGGTCAATATCCCCTTATCAGTGACTGCATACCATGTGTGTTCTTTTGTGATTGGGTTACCTCACTAAGGATGATATTTTCAAGATCTGACCATTTGCCTAGGAATTTCGTGAATTCATTGTTTTTAATTCCAGAGTAGTATTCCATTGTGTAGATATACCACAGCTTCTGAATCCATTCCTCCGTTGAGGGACATCTGGGTTCTTTCCAGCTTCTGGCTATTATAAATAAGGCTGCTATGAACATAGTGGAGCATGTGTTCTTATTGCATGCAGGTATGGCCTCTGGGTATATGCCCAGGAGTGGTATAGACGGATCCTCCGGGAGTGTCATGCCCAGTTTTCTGAGGAACCGCCAGACTGCTTTCCAGAGTGGTTGTACCAGCTTGCAATTCCACCAGCAGTGGAGGAGTGTTCCTCTTTCTCCACATCCTCGCCAACAACTGTTGTCTTCTGTGTTTTTGATCTTAGCCATCCTGACTGGTGTGAGATGGAATCTCAGGGTTGTTTTGATTTGCATTTCCCTAATGACTAAGGATGATGAACATCTCTTTAGGTGCTTCTCAGCCATTAGATATTCTTCAGGTGAGAACTCTTTGTTTAGCTCTGTACCCCATTTTTAAATAGGGTTACTTGCCTCTCTGGAGTTTAACTTCTTGAGTTCTTTGTATATATTGGATAGTAGCCCTCTGTCGGATGTAAGGTTGGTAAAGATCATTTCCCAGTTAGTTGGTTGCTGCTTTGTCTTTTTGACAGTGTCTTTTGCCTTGCAAAAACTTTGTAATTTAATGAGGTCCCATTTGTCTATTCTTGAACTTAGAGCATAAGGTATTGGAGTTCTGTTCAGGAAATTCTCCCCTGTGCCCATATGTTCAAGGTTCTTCCCTAGTTTCCCTTCTATTAGTTTCAGTGTGTCTGGTTTTATGTGGAGATCTTTGATCCACTTAGAATTGAGCTTAGTGCAAGGAGATAAGAATGGGTCAATTTGCATTCTTCTGCATGTTGACCTCCAGCTGAGCCAGCACCATTTGTTGAAAAGGCTATCTTTTTTCCACTGGATGGTTTTAGCTCCTTTGTCAAAGATCAAGTGACCATAGGAGTGTGGATTCATTTCTGGGTCTTCAATTCTGTTCCATTGATCTACATGTCTGTTACTGTACCAATACCATGCAGTTTTTAACACTATTGCTCTGTAGTACAGCTTGAGGTCCGGGATACTGATTCCCCCAGAGGTTCTTTTACTCTTGAGAATAGTTTTAGCTATTCTGGGTTTTCTGTTATTCCAGATGAATTTTTGAATTGCTCTTTCTAACTCTATGAAGAATTGAGTTGGGATTTTGATGGGGATTGCATTGAATCTGTGTATTACTTTTGGTAAGATGCTCATTTTTACTATATTAATCCTGCCAATCCATGAGCATGGCAGATTTTTCCATCTTCTGAGGTCTTCTTCAATTTCTTTCTTCAGAGAATTGAAGTTCTTGTCATACAGATCTTTCACTTGTTTGGTTAGAGTCACGCCAAGATGCTTAATATGGTTTGTGGCTATCATGAAGGGTATTATTTCTCTTACTTCTTTATCAGCCTGCTTATCCTTTGAGTATAGGAAGGCTTCTGACTTGCTTGAGTTGATTTTATATCTGGCCACTTTGCTGAAGTCGTTTATCAGCTGTAGGAGTTCTCTGGTGGAGTTCTTTGGGTCGCTTAAGTATACTATCATATCGTCTGCAAATAGTGATAGTTTGACTTCTTCCTTTCCAATTTGTATCCCTTTGACCTCTTTTTGTTGTCTAATTGCTCTAGCTAGAACTTCAAGTACTATATTGAAAAGATATGGAGAGAGAGGGCAGCCTTGTCTAGTCCCTGATTTTAGTGGGATTGCTTCAAGTTTCTCTCCATTTAGATTGATGCTGGCTACTGGTTTGCTGTAAATTGCTTTTACTATGTTTAGATATGGGCCTTGAATTCCTGATCTTTCCAAGACTTTTAGCATGAAAGGATGCTGAATTTTGTCAAATGCTTACTCAGCATCTAATGAGATGACCATGTGGTTTTTTTTCTTTGAGATTGTTTATGTAGTGGATTACATTGATGGATTTCCTTATATTGAACCATCCCTGCATCCCTGGGATGAAGCCTACTTGATCGTGGTGAATGATCGTTTTGATGTGTTCTTGGATTCGGTTGGCAAGAATTTTATTGAGTATTTTTGCATCGATATTCATAAGAGAGATTGGCCTGAGATTCTCTTTCTTTGTCGGATCTTTGTGTGCTTTTGGTATTAGTGTAATTGTGGCTTCATAGAACGAGTTGGGTAGTGTTCCTTCTGTTTCTATTTTGTGGAACAGTTTGAAGAGTATTGGTGTTAGGTCTTCTTTGAAGGTCTGATAGAATTCTGCATTAAAACCATCTGGACCTGTGCTTTTTTTGGTTGGAAGACTTCCAATGACAACTTCTATTTCTTCAGGGCTTATAGGACGGTTTAGACGGTCTATTTGATCCTGACTTAATTTTGGTACTTGGTATCTGTCAAGGAAATTGTCCATTTCCTCAAGATTTTCTAATTGCGTTGAATACAGGTTTTTGTAGTAGGATCTGATGATTTTTTGAATTTCCTCAGTTTCTGTTGTTATCTCTCCCTTTTCGTTTCTGATTTTATTAATTTGGATACTATCTCTGTGCCCTCTGGTTAGTCTGGCTAAGGGCTTATCTATCTTGTTGATTTTCTCAAAGAACCAACTCCTCGTTTTGTTGATTCTTTGTATGGTTTTATTTTTTTCTACTTGATTGATTTCAGCCCTGAGTTTGATGATTTCCTGCCTTCTACTCCTCTTTGGTGTATTTGCTTCTTTTTGTTCCAGGGCTTTCAGGTGTGCCATTAAGCTGTTAGTGTATGCTGTCTCCCGTTTCTTTTCGGCGGCACTCAGGGCTATGGATTTTCCTCTTAGCACTGCTTTCATTGTGTCCCATAAATTAGGGTATGTTGTGCCTTCATTTTCATGAACTTTCAAAAAGTTTTTGATTTCTTTCTTTATTTCCACCTTGACCAAGTTATCATTGAGTAGAGCATTGTTCAGCCTCCATGTGTACATGGGTTTTCTTTTGTTTTTGTTGCCATTGAAGACCACCCTTATTCCATAGTGATCTGATAGGAGGCATGGGATTATTTCTATCTTCTTATATCTGTTGAGGTCTGATTTGTGACCAATTATATGGTCAATTTTGGAGAAGGTACCATGAGGTGCTGAGAAGAAGGTGTATTCTTTAGCTCTAGTATGAAATGTTCTATATATATCTGTTAGTTCCAGTTGGTCCAAGGCTTCAATTAGATTCACTGTGTCCCTGTTTAGTTTCTGCTTTCCTGAACGATCCATTTCAGAGAGCGGGGTGTTGAAGTCACCCACTATTATTGTGTGAGGTGCGATGTGTGCTTTGAGTTTTAGTAAAGTTTCTTTTACGAATGAGGGTGCCCTTGCATTTGGAGCATAGATATTCAGAATTGAGAGTTCTTGATGGTGGATTTTTCCCTTGATCAGTATGTAGTGTCCTTCTGTGTCTTTTTTGATGACTTTAGGTTGAAAATCAATTTTATCTGATATTAGGATGGCTACTCCACCTCGTTTCTTGGGGCCATTTGCTTGTAAAATTGTTTTCCAGCCTTTTACTCTGAGGTAGTGTTTGTCTTTGACACTGAGGTGCGTTTCCTGCATGCAGCAAAATGCTGGGTCCTGTTTACGTATCCAGTCTGCTAGTCTATGTCTTTTAATTGGGGAATTGAGACCATTGATATTAAGAGAGATTAAGGCATAGTGATTATTGCCATCTGCCATTCTTGACGCTATCTTTATGTTTGAGTGGTTATCTACTTTTGGGTTTGATTCAAGAAGGTTATTATCCCATTTTTTCCAGGGTGTTGTTTCTCTCCCTGTATTGGAGGTTTCCACCTATTATCTGTTGCAGGGCTGGATTTGTGGAAAGATACTGTGAAAATTTGGTTTTATCATGGAATATCTTGGTCTCTCCATCTATGGTGATTGAGAGTTTTGCTGGGTATAGTAGTCTAGGCTGGCATTTATGCTCTCTTAGTGTCTGCATGGGATCTGCCCAGGATCTTCTCGCTTTCATAGTCTCTGGTGAGAAGTCTGATGTGATTCGGATAGGTCTTCCTTTGTATGTTACTTGGCCCTTTTCTCTTACTGCTTTTAGTATTTTTTCTTTGTTTAGAACATTCGGTGTTTTGATTATTATGTGACGGGAGGTATTTCTGTTCTGGTCCAGTCTGTTTGGAGTTCTGTAGGCTTCTTGTACGTTCATCGGCATCTCTCTCTTTAGGTTAGGGAAGTTTTCCTCCATAATTTTGTTGAAGATGTTTACTGGCCCTTTAAGTTGCAAATCTTCACTCTCATCTATACCTATAATCCTTAGGTTTGATCTTCTCATTGTGTCCTGGATTTCCTGGATGTTTTGGGTTACACGTTTTTTGCATTTTGCATTTTCTTTGACTGTTGAGTCGATGCTTTCTATGGAATCTTCAGCACCTGAGATTCTTTCTTCCATCTCTTGTATTCTATTGTTGATGTTTGCATCTATGACTCCTGATTTCTTCCCATGGTTTTCTATCTCCAAAGTTGTCTCCCTTTGTGATTTCTTAGTTGTTTCTACTTCCTTTTTTAGTTCCTGGATGGATTTGCTGAGATCCTTCACTTGTTTGTTTGTATTTTCCTGTATTTCTTTAAGGTATTTTTGCATTATCTCTTTCAGGATTTCTTCCTGATGACCCACGTTCTCCTGCATTTCTCTGAGCGATTTTTGTGTTTCCTCCTCATGGGAATCCATCTGTTGATCCATTGTCTCCTGCATTTCTTTAAGCAGTTCTCGTGTTTCCTTTGTAAGGGCATCTGACCGTTGATTCATTTCTTTAAGCAATTGTTGTGTTGCCTCCTTATGGGCATCCGTCTGTTGACCCATATTCTTCTGCATTTCTTTATGCAAATTTTGTGATTCCTTTGTGAGTGCATCTACCCGTTGATTCATCTCGTTAAGCGATTTTTGTGTTGTCTCCTTGTGCGCCTCCATCTTTTGATCCATGTTCTCCCGCATTTCTCTAAGCGATTTTTGTGTTTCCTTTGTAAGGGCTTCTAACCGTTGATTCATGGTCTCCTGTAACTCTTTATGAGATTTATTTGTGTCCTTCTAGTGATCCTCTAATAGCATCATGAGAAGTGATTTTAAATCCAGATCTTGTCTTTCGGGTGTGGTGGGGTATCCAGGACTTGCTGCTGTTGGAGAGTTGGGTTCGGATGGTCCCATATTACTTTGATTTCTGTTAGTAACATTTCTACGTTTGCCTTTTGCCATCTGGATACCTCTGATGTTAGTTGGTCCTGCTGCCACTGGCTCTTGGTTGGACCTCCTGTGAGCCTGCAAAGCTATTTCTGCCCCCCCTGGATTACCAGGATTCCCCTGGCACCGATTTCTGGGGCCTGCCTGCTCCTGAGTGACTTTGGAGCCCTGATGTGCCTTGCCCCAAGTGATCTTATATTGGGGAGTCCTTGCACCTCCAAAGGCTCAGCCTAATTGATTCCTGGAGCAGAGGTCGCCAAAGGGAGGCTGGTAGGCTCCTGCCCTGTGCAGGGTTGTGTGATCTCTCCTGGGGGCGAGGGGGCGTCCCTCTGCCAGGCAGAAGTCCCACAGCAGAGCTAGCACGCTGGTTACTGCAGATCCGCCCAGCTCTTGGGAGCCACGTGCACACAATCTGCCCAAGACCCAAGTGATATTATGCCTGTCTGTCTCAGAGCCTGGCTGTCCCAACTTCCTGGCCACTGGAGCAAAGATGGCGGAGTGAACTCTGCACTCTCTCCGTGGTGCTGCTCACCCTGCAGACGCGATGGCCTGCAGATCTGGTACCCAGACGACCACAGTGCTGACCCGTTCTTGGGCGCAGACGGAATCCCCAACAGGCCGTGTCCCAAGTGATGTTATATTGGGGGAGAGCCTGGGTACCTGTCTCTTCAGTGCAGTCTGCGGGAACAGAGGTCGCGGAAGGAAAGCTGGTAGGCTCCCGCCCAGTGCGGGATCCCTCTGCCAGGCAGAAGTCCCACAGCAGAGCTGGCGTGCTGGTTACTGCAGATCAGCCCAGCACTTGGGAGCCGCATACACACAAGCCGCCCGAGACCCAAGCGATATTATGGCTGTCTGTCTCAGAACCTAGCTGTCCCAACTTCCCAGCCACTGGAGCAAAGCCAAGGCAACTTTTATAAAGACATTTAATTTGGGCTGGCTTACAGGTTCAGAGGTTGAGTCCATTATCACCAAGGCAGGAACATGGCAGAATCTAGGCAGGCATGGTATAGGAGGAGCTGAGGGTTCTACATCTTCATCTGAAGGCTGATAGCAGAATACTGATTTCTAGGCAGCTAGGAAGAGTGTCTTAAAGCCCACACCCACAATGACACACTTACTCCAACAAGGCTACACCTACTCCAACAGGGCCACACCTTCTAATAGTGCTGCTCCCTGGGCCAACCATATACAAACCATCACAGATGGGTTCTATAGATTGACTGAGAAAAGGAAACTTATGATAAGGGTTTTAGGGGACAATCTGGTGTGGTCTCTAGCTACACAGATAGCACAAAGATCATCAGGCTTTTAACCACAGTCATTCCCAGTCTTCCAGGTGAATAACAGGTTATATAACCCTTCCTTTGAAGAAACAACACTGTGTTATGAGTTTACCTAGTGATTATTTGTGAGTTCAAGGACCTACATGCCTTGTATTACTCCCCCTTTTTTATTTTCTAAAGAGAAAATTGTGGCTGTAATAGAGTCCACTATGGTTTAGTGCATTGTCTACATGGGTAGTCTATTATAGATGAACATAACAGAATTATAAGAATAGTTAACAGAAAGCCAAGGAAAGGGAAAAGTCATCTTAACAATAATGACTGCTCCAAGGTCACTGGAGACATTTTATCTCCTTTTGCAGATCACTAATTTGACCATCAATAGTATGAGATAAATCTGATACATTAAAGCAACACATGCCAGGAAGTTATTGGTAAACAAGATTATGCTTGAGCAACAAGAAATGTATAGTAAGCTTATTTTGTAAAGCTGTGGTTCTAGATTTGTCCATCTTTTGGTTAATTTCTGCTAGTTTAATTTTTGCTATAAAATTAGTAGCTTTTACAGGAGCAATTCTTTAAACCTCTCTTTGTATTAGAGTAATCATTCCTGGGACTGGTAATGAAGAAGCACAAAAACAATCTTTAGCATGGCAAACAGCATCATACTGTCTCTTATTGTGTTTTTATTCCCACCTCCAAGAAAATTTATTTGCATTATACACTGACAAACTGAGAATTAACACGTAATATAGTTGGTAAATATAACAGCATCATTTGGGGGTCAGTAGTATTATGTTTCCATTGTTTCCCCAAGGTTCCTTGATGTCTGCTTCCTCTTCTTCTTGATAGGTTTGTTTATTTTATTTATTAAATAAACAAACTCTTTATTTGTCTGGGGGTCTCTGGGATGTGTCCTAGTCATATGCATCAGAGTAGGAGCCATCTGGGACTTCATTCATTTTCTGGGAAGACACAAGCATAATTTCTCCTAATGTTAGAATATTGGACCATTTCCATAGTTTAGTTTCTAGATCTTTCCTCTTAAATATATTTTAGGCTGTGTCTCCTTTAGGGAAAAATGCTGTTGGGCAACCAAAAAAGTATTATCTTTTAAAGCAGAAAAAACTACTTAGAATGGCTAAATGTAGCATAATATGTGGGGACTTAGGTGGGGTATATAACCATCTCCTTTTAAAAATTTGCCACTTAAGGAATTCATGGTGTTGTTCCACAGTAGCTTGACCCTGTGGATTATAGAGGATTCCAGTAACATGATTAATTTCTATAAATTGCAAAATTCTGTAAAGGAATTCTGAAAGGAAAAGATGCCAGTGAATTATTAATGGCATCTGATCTTGTTCTACTCCTGTGAGCAGAAGCAACAATCATATTAGAAATTGTTACATGAACATATCTTAAATGTTCAAATTCTGAGATATGAGTAATATCTGTCAAACAGCATTAGCATTTAAAACCTGAGCATTTATCCTGTCAGTAGATGGCAGTGATGTGAGAGAATAGTAAGAAATAATAGTAATAGTAAGAAAGAAAGAAGGAATTGGGAAAGGGGAAATCATTGGGAATGTAAATAAAAAATATAGAAAAAAAAAGAAATAAAGAAGGTCATGAGACTTTTGACAGGTCCAAAAAAGAAAGCATTAGTAAATGTTAATGAACCTGGGAAATGAGAATAAACATGAAAATGAGTTATGAAAAAATATTGAACTCATTGTCATATAGACATCTGAAAGGAGAGAAATAATTGTGAGATAACATGAACAGTGAGTTGGGTTTAAGTCTTGGAGTTTCTAAAAGTGAAACAGTTTGAGCACAATATGCAGTCAGTTAAAATATTCAAAGAATGAGAAACATCTAACAAAAGCTGATTGATTACAGTGAGTTTAGTATTGAGCTGTATAACCAGGGGTGGGTACAAATTACTCTCTGTTTGTGTGTCTGTCTGTGTGTCTGTCTGTCTGTATCTTATGTGGAGGATGTAGAATTTGTATACATAGTATAAGCTCCTTGTCCTTTTGAAGAGCCATTTCTAAAAGCATCAAGAGCAATATCTATAGGATTTTTAGATGTAATTTTAGGTAACATCCATGGGGTATTGTCAAAAAGTATTAAAAGGAGATCTTTAGGGTAATGATTATTTATAGATCTTGAGTACCATGCTAATGCTACTTACCAATTATTATTAGTGTGGAAAAATAATAAATCTGCATTTATTTAATATTAATAGCACAATGATTTCAGCAGACTCTTTACCAGTAAGTTAAAACATTATTATATTATAAATCTATAATATTATAAATCTATAGTTTCTTATAAATAGTTACATATTGCTGCAGAGAATCATGACATGTTGATATATAATTTCAGTAGGTGATGAGGAGGAAGAAAGGATAAGTAATTAATAACAAAATAAGGCATTAATTTTATGAGCTACCACTTCAGCAGCAGCATTATTTAATAAACTAAAACTCTATGCTTTGAGTGTTATGTTTCTTATGGAAGTTGATCAAGAGTCTCCAGAAAGAAAGTAAAGATCAGAGTTAAATCTTTGGTAGTAATAGGCAGATAAAGATGTACATAATTGACATTGTTCAAATACTTTTGGTAGGTAATTGAAGGTACACTGTTTGGGAAATTCTAAGTGGAGATGTTGATGGCAAATTTGTTGTTTAGTAATAGTGTATCCTGAATAATTATAAGTTAAATGCCTTGTACTTCATTCAGAGCTATGTTCAAATTTTCTTTTTTCAGTTTATTTACTATAAAAATTAAGCACTCATTTAAGTCATTAAGATTAGATGAGCTGGAGAGGATAATGTCATCCACATAATGAATAATGAGTACTTTCAGAAATTTATTCAGTACTGGCTAAAATGCTTTATGTACACTATATTGACATATAGAGAAGCTATTTTTCATTCCTTGTGGGAAAATCTTCCATTGATAACGAGTCATTGGCTGTTGATTGTTTAAAGTAGGAACAGCAAATGAGAATTATTTTTTACCATTAGGATGTAAGGGAATAGAGAAAAAACAGTCTTTTAAGTCAAGTATAATAGTGTAATGTCCTTTAGGAATCACTAGGAACAGGGAGCTCTCCTAGGTAACCTTTGCTTTTCCCTTTCTTTTTTTTTTTTTAAAGATTTATTTATTATATTCAAGTACACTATAGTTGTCTTCAGACACTCCAGGCGAGGGTGTCAGATCTCATTATGGATGGTTGTGAGCCACCATGTGGTTGCTGGGATTTGAACTCAGGACCTTCGGAAGAGCAGTCAGTGCTCTTAACCGCTAAGCCATCTCTCCAGCCCTACTTTTCCCTTTCTTAACCAAATATTTTGTATGTGTATGTGTGTAATGTACTTACATGTATATATGGTTAAATGTATGTGGGTATACTTCGTGTGTGTGTGTGTGTGTGTGTGTGTGTGTGTGTGCGCGCATGCGCGTGTGCATGCACTCGCATACGCATGAGGGTCCAAAGCTGACTTTTGAAGACATTCTTAGTCCAACTTATTGATTAAGGCAGGGTCTCTCATCTGTAGCCATACCTTGTGAAATGGCTAATTTAGCTAGCTACACTATGTCAGCTTCCTCTATATCTGCCTTCTGAGTGATGGGATTACAGATGGCCACAAAGCCCACCTGAAATCCACGAGAGCTCCAGGAATCCAAACTCCTTAATCTTGTACTTGTGCAGCAAGCATCTTACCCACAGAATGATATGTTCAAACATGAAAATATTTTTGAAATAAATTGTTATTTTGAAGAGGTTTTGGGAATCCAACAAGGACTGACTCTTTTTGATGAGGACTCAACAACTCCTTTTGCTTTTTCTGTCCAAATGGATTATGTTTCTACCACAGAAAGATATCTGAATAAAATCTCCAAATGGATTATGTTTCTACCACAGAAAGACATCTGAATAAAATCTATTTGCCAATATTCCCCAGGGGATGTGAATCTCCTTTGCGTGAGTTTTAGTAAGGGTAGTTCTTTGAAACTACCTCCTGGGTCACAACAAAGGCAAAGATAACATGTCCTGGTTACTTGTTTGAGGATTTTAGTCCTTTCCTCCCAAAGGCTTGAGTGACTAGAGCAGCTATTGCCTTTCTTCTTGGGAGGCATGAGTCATGACATTCCTTAATAATTTTTCATTTATCTGTTTGGAGTGTACCAGCCCTTTTCCCATCCTTTATATTTTTACCCCTGTAGTGCATTCCTACCATTCTCCACTGGGATTCTGTCTGGTTTTTACTTGTGCAGTGTGACAGTCTCTCTATTCATATGTACATCAGTTCTGTTTCCTTGGAGTCTTCTACTACCTTTGGCTCTTAAAGTCTTTCTGCCTCTTTTACCCATATCCAGGAGCCTTGAGGGGATGGGTTTGATAAAAGCATTCTATATAGGGTTGTGTGCTCCAAAGTTTCTCACTCTCTGAACATTATTTATTTGGAGTCTCTATGTTAATTAACATCTTCTATAAAGACAAACTTCTTTGATGAGAGTTCAAGAACTCACATATTAAATCATAAGCAGAAAGTAGAGAGAGTGGCTCAAAATGGCATGGGTCTTTAAAGTTTTAAAGTCTGTCCCCAGGGGGCATACCTCTACTAACAAAGCTGCATCTCTTAAAACTCTCCAACAGCACCACTGACCAGAGGTCAAGTATTCAAATGCCTTAGACTGTGGAGAATATGTCATTCAGACCACCACAATATGCTGTTAAAAATTAAGATTCTTTTGTGTGTTTTATTATGACAGTTGTTTACTGTTTTTCCTCTGTGTCTGGTTTCTAATTAAAAAATAGTCTTAAAGGACTTATTAAAGGTCTATTTAAAATTTATCTGTCAGTGTATCTAAGTTTTATATAACATCTAGATTTTAAAGGACAATTTATGCTTCAATACTGTTTTAACTGACATTTAAAAACCATAGTCAGAGACTAAAGCCAGTGAGGGTACGACTGCTGAAAGGAGAGCCAATATTTTCACCCGTGTTTCTAGGCTTAGTCCTAGGGAATGATGGGATATCTCTCAAAGCATTCTACAAGTTTGATTAGGTACTTATCTTTTTGGCCATATAGGCCATGGATACCTCAAAGGCTAGACTTTACCCAACCTAGTGATGGAACAATTGGTCAGAAGATTAAAGGAGTCAGTGGGTTTCTCCTAACCCTGAAGAATCTCAACTGACTTCAAAAAGAGAAATAGTTTTTATTACATGATATTCAACACCCAGCAGAAAGTGTAGCTTTAAATTTTATAATAATAATGCAAAGCAAAGAAACAAAATTCTTGAGTCTAAAAAGAGAGAAAAATAATTCGGGTCTCATATCCTTAATATCGCATATCTCAATTCTATGTGTGGGCAATCACAACAACTCCAGCTATGATACAAATCCAAGCTCTGCCACGACCTAGCACTGAACAGTGCAGAGGGATTGAGGTCAGATTCTAGATTCAGCAGAACCAGGGACTCCAGGTGAGGTGTGTTGATCCCTTTACTGGTTTTCCCTGAAAGTTTTATTCCAAAATAACTTATGCAGGGACAAAGAAGCAATGATAAACATTTACTTTCACCAGATGTACTCACAAGTCTCATGGTCAAATGGAAACTGTATGTCCTTAAACGTGCTAAGAAAGGGGAAAAAACCATCTTGTCATGGCATTATTTGGACAAGTGGAGGGAGGCATCACTCCCTGAAGAGTACACAAAAATCTAAGGGAGAAGAATTCACACAGGAGGATAATGTAGGAAAGTCTATATTATTTTCAGGCTCCAAGATCTATGACTGTAAACGCATTCGGATAGATTTATCTAAACTTACCAGTATTGACGATCTTCAGTGATGCTTTGGTTTGTCACATTATTGTTCACTCAATGACTACAGCTTTACACACTCTTCCTTTAACGTATTTCACCATCATGTTTTCTTAAAGTTGTTCTTTTCTGTCTCACCGAATTATATTGAAAAAAGATTTAATTTATTTTTATTTTATATTTATGGTTGTTTTTCCTGCTTGTATGTCTGTGTACCACATGCATTCAGTGCTCACAGAGTCCAGAAGAGAGCAGTGGATCCCATGGAACTGAAATTAAACCTACTGGCAACCAAACCTGGGTCCTCTGCAGGAGCAACAATTGCTCTTAACCTCTAACTCAAGTCATTTCTCTAGTTCCACTTGCCATATTCTTAATAAATAGCTATCAGCATTAAAAAAAAAAAAACAAGCCACAGCCCTGAGAACAAAGCACAAAGAGCAACTGTCCTGAGAACAAACCATGAAGAGCGACTGTCCTGAACTGAATGCAGCTGTATATCTTGTGGATCTCCCACTTTATCAATTGACATGATCATCTTATTCTTGCTTAAACCTTGTATTTTAATCTTGTAAAATTTGTGTCACCTAGGACATGCAACTATTTCAAACTAAACTCTCTGTGGTGCAGTATTCCAACTATTTCCTTCTATAAAAAAATACCAATTCTCTTTCCCAGTCAACAGATAAGGTTGGGAGTTCTGTGGTCATTCTTAGGCAGGTCTGTGCCTCTCAGCCTGGAATTGGCTATAGAGGACAGATTGATCATAATCATGCTCCCCCAAAAGATTTTTTGGGATCCCAGCTCTCAAGAGGGAATTATGGCAGGAGAGTACAGACTAGAGAAAACTATATCAATATTAACATACAAAAGAAATCAATAGGCAGAAAAAGGCAAGAAGCCACCCCAAACCTGGTTTTCATACAACAAATTGAGTGTACTCAAGGAAAGCCCAAACCTGTATAAATATTGTACATGACCCATAAAGAGTGATGGGCCTCTGGCCCAGTGTTTCTGGAACACACTTGTTTGTTTGTAGCTCACTAGCTCACTCTCATTCTTGGGAGTTCTTCGAGTTTTTACATAGACTATATTTGTATTTCTAATCCCAGAGGCATGGTCCCGTTCTTTGCAGTGGGACACAAGAACTTACCTACTTCAGCAGGTGTTCCTGAAACACTCCAGCAGGACTCACACCTAAATCTATAAAGGTTTGGATAGAAACACTCAGGGAAGGTGAGCATTACAAGAGGATGTGACAAGCTAGCATTGTATTAGTGCTACAGAAGGACTACAAACCAATAGCAAAACCAACATTCTAGAAGGACTAAGAAGTACATTCAAAGAGAAAACTAAACTTGGTGTTTCCTTTCATGTAGCCTAGGACAGCCTTGAATTCACTACTGCTGACTTTGAAACCCTGGTCCTTCTAATGTTAGAAATAAATCCTTGTAGTAAGTTTTCAATATGAAGAACACTTAGCTCTCAAAGTGTCAGATACGCAGGTAGTGCTGGACCCCTTCTCCAGCTAGTATGTGGTGCCTATTTGTCTCAGATCTCCAGATTGAGAAACTTGCAGGTAATGTGATTGGCCTCACATCAGAAATGAAGGTATTTCCAAGCTCAGAAGTAGTCATTAGATCTTGAACCAATAGGATTGGGAATTTGGGAAAGTTATCATACTAGAAGAATGCAAAAAATTGTAATTCTCTAAAGTATCAGCCCATTGGAAAAGAAGGGCAAGATTTTTTTTTGCAACTAGGGACTTTAAAAACAAACAAACAAACAAACAACAACAAAGCAAATATTGTTTTGCTTGGTGTGGTAGTGCACAGCAGTAATATCAGCACTTGGAAGGCAGAGACAGGAAAATCTCAGAGTTTGAGGCCAGAGTGGTCTATATTGTGAGTTCTAGGATAGTCAGGGCTATGTAGAGAGACACCCTGTCCCAAAAAACAAACAAACAAACCTAACCAAGGAACAAACAAACAGAAACCCAAAGCAGACAGAAAACCCCACCATCTTGTGCTATGCCAGTAAGCCAGTCATTTTTATCCTTTTCTGCCCTATGCTGGAGTCCCCTTTTGCAGATGATATATTAAAAACTGCTTCACTTTCAGTAGTATCTTTAATTCATTAAGGGTCTTGTTTCCCACTCTGCCTATCTTTTGGTTAGAGAATGCAGGCTCTAAGCTCCTCTTCTGTACACATCAGTGAATACAGCTTTCTGAGAATCCTTCCATTGTCCATCCCAATTTCAACAATATAACTTATTCAATAGTTTCTTTAATATATATACATATATATGTATATATATATGTATATCTTTATAGAGTAGTCCTCTGTTAACCCAATTTCTACTCAAGTCCCATGCTAACACATTCTTAACAAGGAATTATTTAGCATATTTTTGACACTAGAAATCTTTACAGACTGTCCTGTTAATCTAGTTTCCTCTCAAGTAGCAGCTCTCTGTCCTGTTGGTTTGAACATACATAGACAACTATGTTCAAGTGCTTTAAGACACCCAAGGAACAACTTCATCTTCCAAATTAAAGTAATCCCTGTACCAGCATCTAGAAATTTAAGAATGTGAGCTCTCAGGCTTTTCCTCAGATCTACAGTATGTGAAACCTACTTTATAACAAATCCAACTACTGTTCCTATAATCCTTTTAAAAATAGGAAATCTTTGCTCTTGATATTTATGAATTTTATACTTAAAAATTCCTTATTAGGGAAGCACTATTCCTTTTTCTGGCTTACTTATGTTTTATTACTAATTAACAATTATTGAATTCTAGTTTACTTGGAGGTCTTATTTTATGGTCCAGTGTTGCTCTACAAAGCACAATCTGAAATATAACATCTTGATCCTGATTACTGCTCTAAGGCCTTGCTCAGCTAGGAGAAGGGGGGACCTGTAGATCAACTCTCAGTCTTCCCAAAGGATGGAGAGGAACAGCCTGGAACAGCAGCAACTTCAGCTTGAGTCTGTGGAACTTTAGACTGTGGAACTTGAGACGGGCTTCCGTAAGGGGCGGGGCGCGGGAAGGGGCGGCTCCGGAGGGAAGGGGGTGGGGCGCGTAATGGGCGGCTTCCGGAGGGAATGGCTTCCGGAAGGGGCGGCGAGTGAGAGGGGAGGACTGTGCACGTAAGAGATGTCTGGAGCCCGCCGCCCCGGTGCGTCCAAGGTACGGTGGCTGTGCTGTTGCTATGGGAGCAGAGGGCCGGTGCGCAGCCTCCGTGGGCTTCTCGTGCCTGCTCCTGGTCGTGTGAAGGGAGCTGGTGCACCCAGTCTGACCCGCACGAGCCTGTTGGTGGCGGTCGGTCTGGACAGGGTTCCCTCGTTCTGCTTCTGCCCAGGTCTGCGCTCTATGGTCCTGGGAACCAAGCGGGTGGGTGGCCAACAAGGAGGACGGATTGATTCGGAATGAGTCTGTGAGCTGGCGTCTGGCAGTTCATTTGCCTCCGTTTTATTCTGTTGCTTAACACACAGTACTGGGTATTGGAGTATCTCTTCTGACTCGTCCCAGGCATCTTTTGCTACACTTTACTTTCCCGCCCAAACTTTCTGAGAGGAGTGCTTCTCCGGTGTCTCACGTGGTCTGTAGGAACTGTTACATGGATGACATTTAAGTGATCCTCTTCATTTCTCCGTCTTTGTGTTTCTCTTGGATCATATTTTGCCTTTTCAAAGTTCCTCACTTACAGATGTTTATTTCACAATACTCAAAATTTAGAACAGCAAACGGTGCTTCATTTCCTGGCCTGCTCTTCATTTCACTAAATGCCTCCAACTCCCTTAACACTACCATTTGTACTTTTTTCTCAGATAACCCTGAAAGACCACACTGTGAACTTTGTAACTTTTTTTAGGGAGTAAAAGCACGTATAACTTATGACTTAAAAGACTAATTTAATTTCAGAAAGACTAAAATGTGAAAAAAATCAAGGAATTAAAACATTCTAAATCTAACATAAATGAATTATTGCAGCCCTCGATACCCTTGCTACCTGTATACATTTATTTAAGTGACACTAAAAACCTGATTCACTCTCATGGCTGCTCATTTACTTTTCCTAACTGCCCTGTTCCAGATTTTGACCTTGTGCTTTTTCTCAACTTTAAGAGTTTGCCCTGGACTGTCTTTTACATTGATTTTAGCTGCCACTACTGCATAAAGAAATTACAGTGTATTATGAAATCATTTGTTTAGTTTAACAGGCCCTAGCAATTTTTCTAACTTAGAAATATGTTGTTTTTGTTATTTCTTTCTGCCCTCTTCATTTTATTATTTTTCAATAGCTTTTCTTTTCAGTAGTTGTGTTACTTAATTGTTATGTAAAGATTGTCTCAAAAGTGAAGCAGCTTTCCACAGGTATTGCTATCAGGATTCTGAGTGTAGCTTAACCTTATGGTTGTAGCCCAAGTTTCCCATAGTCTTCTCCCAAGATCAGAGGTGGGGGGTGGTGAGTTTCAGTTTCTTATTTCCATAGGGTGGCTCACAACTTTGTCAACAGCAAATGAAACAGGATCTCATATAACACAGGCTGGCTCTGAATTCACTGTTTAGTGACCTTGAATTCATCACCCTGAATGTACATTTCAGTTACTAGGATTACAAGTAGCATATGCCATCACACCTGGCTTTCATTTACTTAATTAACTAATTAGTTAATTAATTTGCTTTTGGTGGAGGGAGCAGGGCTTATGGCAGGTTTGGAACTTACTATGTAGATGAGACTGGCCTAAAACCTGTAATGAACATCCTACCTCTACCTTCCCATTGCTGGGATTATAAATGTGAGTCACCACATCAAGCTTCATTTAATTCTTTTCTCAATCCTTTGAAGAAAGTATTATTTGTCTTATTTTATGGATGATGAAAGTGACTCCTAGCAGGAGGTTAAGTGATTTGCCCAAAATACACAGCAGTCAAGTAAAGAAGCTAGGATTTTATACTCAGGCTGTCTCTCAGATCTCGCTTTGTGTTCATGCTGTCTTTCACATATATGTCCATAATATGTCCAGGTTTAATTCTTAAGTTTATAACCTTTGTTATTTATCCTCAGGTAAGTTGACTTCTTGTTATTGTTCTTTTTGACTCTTGGTATTTGCTCATTCTTGATTTGGAATAATGTCTTTTTTTTCTACTTCTGCTTATTGAAGGTAGCAAAGCTGACCTTCTCCCTATTTACCTCAGGAGCGTTCTTCTGTATTCTTATGGCATTTTGTGTGTTTCATTCTTAAGAGTTTCATGACTAGTACTGGGATTATTTGTGTCTATGCTTTTGATTCCTTAGAATAAATACGATTAGGTACGATGTCTCCAATTTATGCTGCTTAGAGCAACCGCCAAAACAAGTATATGATGAACTTGCAAGTATTCTAGTGTGAAGAAACATGGAGAAATACCTTGATCAGAAATTTTGAATATAAGCTTCAGCTCTTCAACTTCACAGTCATAGAGTTTTGGAGAAGACATTGTTAACTTAAATAACAGATAGAGAGTTATTTTCAAAGATTAATAATGCTTGTTTGAGATGTGCACAAGTTTTTGTCATCTGCATATATACATTTTACCACTTGAAGTAAATTATAGAAAAGTTTCATATACATGTATACATAAAGTCTGCATATACACATTTTACCACTTGAAGTGAATTATAAAAAAGTTTTATTTATGTACATTAGAAAAAGAAAGTCATCATTCTCCCTACTTACTGTCACATTCAACATGGTCATGTCTGTTACCCAGATGTTTAGGAGTTTTACCTTCATACCAATCAGTTTCTCAGCAAGCACTAAAGTGGGTATCCTATATATAATTTTATTACATTCTCAATCTTTCTAATTAGAATAATGTAAGATCACACATGTTAAGGGCTTATTTCTATAGATTGCTTTTGCCTCAAATGTTGGTAGCAAGATGACTTTAAAATATTGCCCTAGTTTGCTTTATATTACTATAATAAAGACCATGACTAAAAAGCAACTTGAAGGGGAAGAAAGGGTTTATTTCATCTTATAGGTCTGTCCATCATGAAGGGAAACCAGGGCAAGAACTCAAGGCAGGAATCCAGAGGAGGTACTGAAGCAAGGCTCATGGAGAAATGTTGCTTACTAGTTTGCTCTTCATGGCTTGCTCAGCTTGCTTGCTTGTTTCCTTCCTTCCTTCCTTCCTTCCTTCCTTCCTTCCTTCCTTCCTTCCTTCCTTCCCTCCTTCCTTCCTTCCTTCCTTCCCTCCTTCCTTCCTTCCTTCCCTCCCTCCCTCCCTCCCTTCCTCCCTCTTTCCCTTCCCTCCCTTCCCTCCTTTCTTTCCCCTTCTCCTTCCCTTTCTTCCTCCTCTCTCTTTCTTATTTTTTTCCAGGATTTCTCATTGTGTAGCCCTGGCTGTCCTGAACTCACTCTGTAGACCAGGCTGGCCTCAAAGTCACAAAGATATGCCTGCCTCTGCTTCTGCCTCCTGAGTGCTGGGATAGGCCACTACTGTTGGATAGCCAGGTCACTTCTCAGTGCTTGCTTTTCTCCAGTGATTGTTTTTTGCATCTCTGTAAAATATTAAGTGGCTAAAGTTATGTGTGCTCATGTTTGGGGCTTCTGTTTTCTATTCATCTCTGTGTCTATTTTTGTGCCAGTACCATATTGTTTTTATTAATATAGCTCTGCAATATATTTGGAGATCTGAAACTGTCATCTTTCCAGCACTGTTCTTTTTGCTCAGGATTGTTTTTGCTCTCAAGAGTCTTCTGTGGTTCCATATGAACTTAAGGGTATCTTTTTTTTATTTCTGGAAATGATAAGATTGGGATTTTTATTGGGATTGCATTGAATCTGTAAATGGATTTTCGTAGAAATGTCATTTTCACAATGTTAATTATAACATTCCATGAAAATGGCATGGCTTTTCATTTTATTGTCTTTGTCAGAGCTGTTCTGTCTTCTTCAGACGTTTAAAAGCTTTTTTTTCTTATTGGATATATTCTTTACATTTTTACATTTCAAATGTTATCCCCTTTCCTGGTCCCCCCCCAACTCCCAAAACCCCCTATCTCTTCCCCTCTCCCCCCTGCTTCTATGAGGGTGTGCCCCTACCCACCCACCCACTTCTGCCTTCCTGTCCTCGTATTCATCAAGCCTTCACAGGACCAAGGGCCTCAACTCCATTGATGCCTGACAAGGCCATCCTCTGCTACATATGCGGCTGGAGCCATGAGTCCCTCCATGTGTACTCCTTGGTTGGTGGCTTAGTCCTTGGGAGGAGTTCCGGGGGGTCTGGTTGGTTGATATTGTTTTTCCAATGGGGTTGCAAACTCCTTCAGCTCCTTCAGTCCTTTCTCCTCCATTGGGGACCCCTGAGCTCAGTCCAATGGTTGGCTGGGAGCATCTGTTTCTGTATTTGTCAGGCTCTGGCAGAGCCTCTCAGTAGACAGCCATATCAGGCTGTTTCAGCAAGCACTTGTTGACATCCACAATAGTGTCGGGATTTGGTGACTTTATCTGGGATGAATCCCCAGGAGGGGCAGTCTCTGGATGACCTTTCCTTCAGTCTCTGCTCTACATGTTGTCTCCATATTTGCTCCTGTGAGTATTTTGTTCCCCTTTCTAAGAAGGACCAAAGTACCCACACTTTGTTCTTCCTTCTTCTTGAGCTTCCATGTGGTCTATGAATTGTTTCTTGGGTATTCTGAGCTTTTGGAGAGGTTCTTCACTTCCTTGGTTAGGTTTATTCCTAGACGTTTTATTTTCTTTGAGTCTGTTGTGAATATCCATGATCTCTCTCTCTCTCTCTCTCTCTCTCTCTCTCTCTCTCTCTCTCTCTCTGTTGTTGCAATACAGAAAAACTATTGATCTTCACAAGTTGATTTTGTACCCTGCTACTTTGCTGAATTTATTTTCATTTCTACAAGTTTACTGGTAGATTTTTTTTTCTTTTTAATCTCTAAAGTATAGTATGTCATCTGCAAGTAGGATTAGTTTGACTTCTTTTCCTATTTGTGTGTCTACTTTCCTTCTCTTCCTTAATGTCCAGTCAGTTCTTTGAGTACAGTATTGAAAAGGAATAAAGATTGTGGTTTTCTGCCCTGTCGTCTTCCTGACTTCAGTGAGATTGCTTTAAGTTTTTCTCCAATTAAGATAATGGGTTTCTCATATGTAGCTTTCATTTTGTTGATCTGTATTCCCTTAGTCCAGATCTCCCCAGGACTTTTATTATGAAGGCATGTTGGAGATTGTTAGGATTTTTCTGCATCTATTGAGATGGCTAAGTAATTTTGGCTTTAACTACATTTATATGATTTATTACATTTATTGACTCACATATGTTGAACAAGTCTTACATTTCAAGGACACCCACTTGGTCATCATGGTTAATCTTTTTGATGTATTTTGTTTGCAAGTATTTTACTGAGCATTTTAAAATCTATACTCATAAAGGTTATTAACTGTAGTTTTTTAATTAAGAAAAATTTAATTTATTATTTTTTTACCTGGTTTTGATATTATACTGCTGATACTCACTTTATAGAAAGTTGTTGGGAATTCTGTTTTTTTTTCTTTCTTTCTTTCTTTCATTCTTTTTCTTTTTCTTTTCTTTTTTCTTTTTTAACAGTTTGAGAAGGATACTGGCTGTAGTTCTTCTTTGAAGTCTGTTGTGAATTCTTTGGTCTTGGACTTTTCCTAGCTGAAAGGCTTTTTAATACCATTTCAGTTCTTGTGTTTGTTAATAGTCCACTTAGGTTGTTGATTTAGTTTTGGTAGTTTTGATGGTTCCTTCCTTCCTTCCTTCCTTCCTTTTTTCCTTTTTACCTTCCTTCCTTTTTTTTTTTTCTAGACAGGATTTTTCTGCATTGTCCCAACTGTCCTAGAACTCTCTTTGTGTACCAGGTTGACTTTGAACTCAGAGATCTGCTCGAGTCTGTCTCCAGAGTGCAGGGACAAAGTCCAGGTTAAGATGGCTTTTATGACTTTTGGCTTCAAAGTTTCCTTTGAGAAATCAGCAGTTATTCTGGTGAGTTTTGGTATATGTGACTTGTGTTTTTCCACTGACAGCTTTTAATACTCTTTCTTTGTTCTGTATACTTAGTGTTTTAACTATGATATGCCTTGGATAAATTCTTCACTGGACTTGTGTTTTGTGCGTTTCTTTTGTCTGAGTGTGTTTTTCCTTAGTTTAGAGAAGATCTTTTTGAAGATCTGGTCTATGACTTTCATCTGGGATTCTTCTTCCTCATCTATTACAATTGTTTGAAAGCTTGATCTTTTCATGGTATCCCAGATTTCTTGGTATATTCATTTCCTGTGAGTTAAAAAAATATTCATATTCTTTGCTTTTTTGGGTTTAGATTTCCTACTTTGTCTTCCAGTCCCAATATTCTGTCCTCAGTTTGATTCATTTCTAGTTGTTAGGCTTTCTTTTGAGTTTTCTAGTTAGGTTATTGAAATTTCAGTTTATCTTCATTTCAGTTTGAGGGACCTACAATGTTTCTGTGTCCTTATTGAATCCAGTTTTCTTTCTGGTTTTGTCATTTAATTATTGAATATTGAGTATTATAACTATGTTTTACTTTGAATTAAAATGCCAGCTATTGGTTTACCTTTTTTTTTTAAAGTTGAACATTCTTCTCTCATACAATACATTCCAACTACAGTTTCCCCTTGCCGAACTCCTTCCAGATACCCCCCACTTATTTGATCTTTCCCAGATCCACCATCCCTTCATTTTCTCTTCAGAAAGGAGACTGAAGAGGTAACAGTCAAACAGGGCAAGACAAGATGCAATAAGACAAGGCTCATACAGAGGCTGGACAAGGAAACCCAATAGGAGGAAAAGAGTTCTAAGCACAGGCAAAAGAGTCAGAGACATACCTGCTCCCATTGTTAGGAGTCCCACAAAACCATGAAGCTAATAGCCATAACATATATGCAGAGAACCTGCTGCAGACCCATGCAGGCCCCATGCTTGCTGCTTCAGTGTCTGTGAGTCCATGTGAATCCTGCTTAGTGGATTTGATGGGTCATGTTCCCCTGGTGTCCTCTGTCCCCTCTGACTCCCACAATCTTTCCTCTCCCTTTTCTACTGGGTTCCCTGATCTCCTATGGGAGGGACCCGATGGAGACCTCCAGTTTAGACTCTGTTTAATGTCTGGTCCTGGGACACCCACTTGCATCTGCTACCAGAGGAAACCTCTCTGATAATGACTGGCAAGGCATTGATCCGTAAGTATAGCAGAATATCATTAATGATCACTTCGTTCTTTGTTTATTTTTTTGTCCAGTTATATTTGGTTCTACCCTAGTCTCTGAGCTAGCCAGTCTCTGGTTCTTGGTCATTCAGGCAGTTTAGGGCATGGACTCCATCTTGTGGCATGGGTCTAAAGTTAAACCAAACATTGGTTGGCTACTTCCACAAATTCTGCACATATTGCAGGGCAGAAGAGGTTTCAGCTTTCTCTTTGGTAGCCTGCAAAGTACATTCCCACACCAAAAAGACTAGAACATAGGGGTGAAGACTCCATGCAGGTACCAGGTAACAGTGGGCCCCACTGTTAGTTTTCAGAGAGCAACCTTCTATCTTAACATCAGCCTGGGTTGTTTAGGAATCTCCAAGGGATCCTCTTGGCCAACAACTCAACTGAATGCAACCCAGTCCCACCACTGGAAGCCTTGTCTAGCTACAAAAAAATGGCTAGTTCAGACTCTATCTTCTATTCCTAGGAGTTCTCACTAGAGTCATCCTCAGAGATTTCAGGAAGTTTGCACTATACAAGGTTTTCATACCACTTTCCCAGTACTCCCCAACTCTGTCTCTTCCTGAACTTTTTATTTCCATTACCTATTCCTTAGTTGAGGCACATTTAGGTTGTTTCTAGTTTCTGACTATTATGAATAAAGCCACAACAAAGATTGTTGAGCATGTGTCCTTTAGGTGTATGCCCAAAAATGGTATAGCAGGGGCTTGAGATAGATCACTTCCCAATTATCTGAGGAACCACCATTTTGAATTCAATTGTGGCTGTACAAGCTTGCACTCTCACTTGCAATGGATGAGTGTTCTCCATGCTTCACATCCTTGTCAGCATGTGCTGTCATACTATGTTATTGGTTGTAGCTATTCTGACAGGTGTAAGACAGAGAATCTCAAAGTAGTTTTGATTTGCATTTCCTTGATGGCTAAGGATATTGAACATTGAACACTTTTTCTCAGCCATTTGAGATTTCCCTGTTGACAATTCTCTGTTTAGATATATCCATTTTTATTTATTTTTTTTTATTTTTTATACTTTTATTTACAGTCAAAATCATTTCCCCTTTCCCGTTTCCTCCCTCCCCGAAAGTCCCATAAGCCCCCTTCCCTCCCTCATTTCCCCATTCAAACCCCTCTCGTTTCTCTGTCCTGGTGTTCCCCTACATCCAGTATTTCCAGGACCAGGGGTCTCTCCTTCCATCTTCTTAGAAATTTATTGATATGCGAATTGTGTCTAGGGTATTCCGAGATTCGGGGTTAATATCCCTTTATCAGTGACTGCATACCATGTGTGTTCTTTTGTGATTGGGTTACCTCACTAAGGATGATATTTTCCAGTTCTGACCATTTGCCTAGGAATTTCGTGAATTCATTGTTTTTAATTGCAGAGTAGTATTCCATTGTGTAAATATACCACATCTTCTGAATCCATTCCTCCAATGAGGGACATCTGGGTTCTTTCCAGCTTCTGGCTATTATAAATAAGGCTGCTATGAACATAGTGGAGCATGTGTCCTTATTGCATGCAGGTAAAGCCTCTGGGTATATGCCCAGGAGTGGTATAGCCGGATCCTCCGGGAGTGTCATGGCCAGTTTTCTGAGGAACCGCCAGACTGCTTTCCAGAGTGGTTGTACCAGCTTGTAATCCCACCAGCAGTGGAGGAATGTTCCTCTTTCTCCACATCCTCGCCAACAACTGCTGTCTCCTGTGTTTTTGATCTTAGCCATTCTGACTGGTGTGAAATGGAATCTCAGGGTTGTTTTGATTTGCATTTCCCTAATGACTAAGGATGATGAACATCTCTTTAGGTGCTTCTCAGCCATTAGATATTCTTCAGGTGAGAACTCTTTGTTTAACTCTGTACCCCATATTTTAATAGGGTTACTTGTCTCTCCGGAATTTAACTTCTTGAGTTCTTTGTATATATTGGATATTAGCCCTCTGTCGGATGTAGGGTTGGTAAAGATCATTTCCCAGTTAGTTGGTTGCCGCTTTGTCTTTTTACAGTTTCTTTTGCCTTGCAAAAACTTTGTAATTTAATGAGGTCCCATTTGTCTATTCTTGATCTTAGAGCATAAGCTATTGGAGTTCTATTCAGGAAATTCTCCCCTGTGCCCATATGTTCAAGCTTCTTCCCTAGTTTCCCTTCTATTAGTTTCAGTGTGTCTGGTTTTATGTGGAGATCTTTGATCCGCTTGGAATTGAGCTTAGTGCAAGGAGATAAGAATGGGTCAATTTGCATTCTTCTGCATGTTGACCTCCAGTTGAGCCAGCACCATTTGTTGAAAAGACTATCTTTTTTCCACTGGATGGTTTTAGCTCCTTTGTCAAAGATCAAGTGACCATAGGAGTGTGGATTCATTTCTGGGTCTTCAATTCTGTTCCATTGATCTACATGCCTGTCA
Source organism: Tokudaia tokunoshimensis (assembly GCA_036184795.1). Taxonomy (NCBI): domain Eukaryota; kingdom Metazoa; phylum Chordata; class Mammalia; order Rodentia; family Muridae; genus Tokudaia; species Tokudaia tokunoshimensis. Next base: position 1,746,942 of record BTHU01000015.1, on the reverse strand, counting down.
CTGTACCAATACCATGCAGTTTTTAACACTATTGCTCTGTAGTACAGCTTGAGGTCCGGGATACTGATTCCCCCAGAGGTTCTTTTACTCTTGAGAATAGTTTTAGCTATCCTGGGTTTTCTGTTATTCCAGATGAATTTTTGAATTGCTCTTTCTAACTCTATGAAGAATTGAGTTGGGATTTTGATGGGGATTGCATTGAATCTGTATATTGCTTTTGGCAAGATGGTCATTTTGACTATATTAATCCTGCCAATCCATGAGCATGGCAGATTTTTCCATCTTCTGAGGTCTTCTTCAATTTCTTTCTTCAGAGACTTGACGTTCTTGTCATACAGATCTTTCACTTGTTTGGTTAGAGTCACGCCAAGATACTTTATATGGTTTGTGGCTATCATGAAGGGTATCATTTCTCTTACTTCTTTCTCAGCCTGCTTATCCTTTGAGTATAGGAAGGCTACTGACTTGCTTGAGTTGATTTTATATCCGGCCACTTTGCTGAAGTTGTTTATCAGCTGTAGGAGTTCTCTGGTGGAGTTCTTTGGGTCGCTTAAGTATACTATCATATCGTCTGCAAATAGTGATAGTTTGACTTCTTTCTTTCCAATTTGTATCCCTTTGACCTCCTTTTGTTGTCTAATTGCTCTAGCTAGAACTTCAAGTACTATATTGAAAAGATATGGAGAGAGAGGGCAGCCTTGTCTAGTGCCTGATTTTAGTTGGATTGCTTCAAGTTTCTCTCCATTTAGATTGATGTTGGCCACTGGTTTGCTGTAAATTGCTTTTACTATGTTTAGATATGGGCCTTGACTTCCTGATCTTTCCAAAACGTTTAGCATGAAAGGATGCTGAATTTTGTCAAATGCTTTCTCAGCATCTAATGAGATGACCATGTGGTTTTTTTCTTTGAGATTCCTTATATTGAACCATCCCTGCATCCCTGGGATGAAGCCTACTTGATCGTGGTGAATGATCATTTTGATGTCTTCTTGGATTCGGTTGGCAAGAATTTTATTGAGTATTTTTGCATCGATATTCATAAGAGAGATTGGCCTGAGATTCTCTTTCTTTGTCGGATCTTTGTGTGCTTTTGGTATTAGCGTAACTGTGGCTTCATAGAACGAGTTGGGTAGTGTTCCTTCTGTTTCTATTTTGTGGAATAGTTTGAAGAGTATTGGTGTTAGGTCTTCTTTGAAGGTCTGATAGAATTCTGCACTAAAACCACCTGGACCTGTGCTTTTTTTGGTTGGTTAGAAGACTTCCAATGACCAGTTCTATTTCTTCAGGGCTTATAGGACGGTTTAGATGGTCTATTTGATCCTGATTTAATTTTGGTATTTGGTATCTGTCTAGGAAATTGTCCATTTCCTCCAGATTTTCTAGTTGTGTTGAATACAGGTTTTTGTAGTAGGATCTGATGATTTTTTGAATTTCCTCAGTTTCTGTTGTTATCTCTCCCTTTTCGTTTCTGATTTTATTAATTTGGATACTGTCTCTGTGCCCTCTGGCTAGTCTGGCTAAGGGCTTATCTATCTTATTGATTTTCTCAAAGAACCAACTCCTCGTTTTGTTGATTCTTTGTATGGTTTTATTTGTTTCTACTTGATTGATTTCAGCCCTGAGTTTGATGATTTCCTGCCTTCTACTCCTCTTTGGTGTATTTGCTTCTTTTTGTTCCAGGGCTTTCAGGTGTGCCATTAAGCTGCCAGTGTATGCTGTCTCCCGTTTCTTTTTGGCAGCACTCAGGGTTATGAATTTTCCTCTTAGCACTGCTTTCATTGTGTCCCATAAATTAGGGTATGTTGTGCCTTCATTTTCATTAAATTTTAAAAAGTCTTTGATTTCTTTCTTTATTTCCTCCTTGAGCAAGTTATCATTGAGTAGAGCATTGTTCAGCCTCCATGTGTACGTGGGTTTTCTGTTGTTTTTTTGCCATTAAAGACCACCCTTATTCCATAGTGATCTGACAGGAGGCATGGGGTTAGTTCGCTCTTCTTATATCTGTTGAGGTCTGATTTGTAACCAATTATATGGTCGAATTTGGAGAAGGTACCATGAGGTGCTGAGAAGAAGGTATATTCTTTTGCTCTAGGATGAAATGTTCTATATATATATCTGTTAGTTCTATTTGGTCCAAGGCTTCAATTAGATTCACTGTGTCCCTGTTTAGTTTCTGCTTTCCTGAACGATCCTTTTCTGAGAGCAGGGTTTTGAAGTCACCCACTATTATTGTGTGAGGTGCGATGTGTGCTTTGAGCTTTAGTAAAGTTTCTTTTACGAATGAGGGTGCCCTTGCATTTGGAGCATAGATATTCAGAATTGAGATTTCTTCTTGGTGGATTTTTTCCCTGGATCAGTATGTAGTGTCCTTCTGTGTCTTTTTTGATGACTTTAGGTTGAAAATCAATTTTATTTGATATTAGGATGGCTACTCCGGCTCGTTTCTTGGGACCATTTGCTTGTAAAATTGTTTTCCAGCCTTTTACTCTGAGGTAGTGTTTGTCTTTGACACTGAGGTGCGTTTTCTGCACGCAACAAAATGCTGGGTCCTGTTTACATATCCAGTCTGTTAGTCTATGTCTTTTTATTGGGGAATTGAGACCATTGATATTAAGAGAGATTAAGGCATAGTGATTATTGCCACCTGCCATTCTTGACGCTATCTTTATGTTTTAGTGGTTATCTACTTTTGGATTTGATGCAAGAAGGTTACTATCTCGTTTTTTCCAGGGTGTTGTTTCTCTCCTTGTATTGACGGTTTCCACCTATTATCCTTTTCAGGGCTGGGTTTGTGGAAATATATTGTGAAAATTTGGTTTTATCATGGAGTATCTTGTTCTCTCCATCTATGGTGATTGAGAGTTTTGCTGGGTATAGTAGTCTAGGCTGGCATTTGTGCTCTGTTAGTGTCTGCAAGAGATCTGCCCAGGATCTTCTGGCTTTCATAGTCTCTGGTGAGAAGTCTGATGTGATTCGGATCGGTCTTCCTTTGTATGTTACTTGGCCCTTTTCTCTTACTGATTTTAATATTCTTTCTTTGTTTAGTACATTTGATGTTTTGATTATTATGTGACGGGAGGTATTTCTGTTCTGGTCCAGTCTGTTTGGAGTTCTGTAGGCTTCTTGTACGTTCATCGGCATCTCTCTCTTTAGGTTAGGGAAGTTTTCCTCCATAATTTTGTTGAAGATGTTTACTGGCCCTTTAAGTTGCAAAACTTCACTCTCATCTATACCTATAATCCTTAGGTTTGATCTTCTCATTGTGTCCTGGATTTCCTGGATGTTTTGGGTTACACGTTTTTTTGCATTTTGCATTTTCTTTGACTGTTGAGTCGATGCTTTCTATGGTATCTTCAGCACCTGAGATTCTTTCTTTCATCTCTTGTATTCTATTGTTGATGTTTGCATCTATGACTCCTGATTTCTTCCCATGGTTTTCTATCTCCAAAGTTGTCTCCCTTTGTGATTTCTTAGTTGGTTCTGCTTCCTTTTTTAGATCCTGGATGGATTTGCTGATATCCTTCACTTGTTTGTTTGTATTTTCCTATATTTCTTCAAGGTATTTTTGCGTTTCCTTTTTCTGGATTTCTGCCTTTTGACCCAAGTTCTCCTGTATTTCTCTAAGCGATTTTTGTGTTTCCTCCTCATGGGCTTCCATCTGTTGATCCATCGTCTCCTACATTTCTTTAAGCAATTCTCGTGTTTCCTTTGTAAGGGCATCTATCCGTTGATTCATTTCTTTAAGCAATTTTTGTGTTGCCTCCCTGTGGGCATCCATCTGTTGACCCATAATCTTCTGCATTTCTTTATGCAATTTTTGTGATTCCTTTGAAAGTGCATCTACCCGTTGATCCATTTCTTTAAGCGATTTTTTTGTTGCCTCCTTGTGGGCCTCCATCTGTTGATCCATGTTCTCCTTCATTTCTCTAAGTGATTTTTGTGTTTCCTTTGTAAGGGCTTCTAACCGTTGATTCATGATCTCCTGTAATTCTTTATTAGATTTATTTGTATCCTTCTTGAAATTCTCTAATAGCATCATAAGAAGTGATTTTAAATCCAGAATTTGTCTTTCGGGTGTGGTGGGGTATCCAGGACTTCCTGCTGTTGGAGAGTTGGGTTCAGATGGTGCCATATTACTTTGATTTCTGTTAGTAACGTTCCTACGTTTGCCTTTTGCCATCTGGTTACCTCTGGTGTTTGTTGGTCCTGCTGTCACTGGCTGTTGGTTGACTTCCTGTGAGCCTGCAAAGCTATTTCTGGCCCCCCTGGGTTACCGGGATTCTCCTGGCACCGATTTCTGGGGCCTGCCCTGCTCCTGAGTGACTTTGGAGCCCTGATGTGCCTTGCCCCAAGTGATGTTATATTGGGGAATCCCTGCACATCCAAAGGCTCAGTGTAGTGGATTCCCGGAGCAGAGGTTGCCAAAGGGAGGCCTGTAGGCTCCCGCCCTGTGCAGGGGTGTGTGATCTCTCCTAGAGGGGGGAGGGGGGTCTCTTTGCAGGGCAGAAGTCCCACAGCAGAGCTGGCGCATCGGTTACTGCAGACCTGCCCAACTCTTGGGAGCAGGGTACACACAAGCTGCCTGGGACCCAAGCGATATTATGCCTGTCTATCTCTGAGCCTGGCGGTCCCAACTCAATATATCCATTTTTAAATTTGATTTTGTTTTATATCTTTTTCTTGAGTTCTTTATATATTTTGGACATTATTTTGCTATTGGATATGAAATTGGTAAAAAAAATTTTTCCATTCTGTAGGCTGCCTCTGTCTGATTCATGGTGTCTTTTGCCTTACAGAAACCTTCCAGTTTTATGAGATCACATTTATTGTTAATATTAGTGCCTGTACTATTAGTGTTATGTTGCTGTTCCCCACTTTCTCTTCTATCAGGTTCATTCAGTGTGTCTGGTTTTATGTTGAGGTCTTTGATCTGCTTGGACTTGAGTTTTGTGCAGAGTGATAAATATGGATTTATTTCCATTCTTTTATAGGCAGACATCCAGTTGTTTGGCACCATTTGTTGGAGATGCTGCCCCCCCCCCCCCGCAGTGTGTAGTTTGCTTCTTTATTAAAAAAATCAGGTGTACATAGGTTTGTGGATTTATTTCTGGGTGTTCAATCCAGTTTCATTTATCTACATATCTTTTTATGCCAATACCATGCAGTTTGTAGTAAGTACAGTCCTGTAGTACAACTTACAAACAGGAATGGAGATACCTCCAGCAGTTATTTTGTTGTACAGAATTATTTTAGCTATCCTGTTTTATTTTTTGTGCTCGCTCTCCCTCTCCCTTCCCCTCCTTCTCCCCCCCTACTTCTTTGAAATGGATCTCAATTTGGGCTGTTCATTGGACCTTTTTTCCCTCAGTTTCTTCTCCTTTTTTGTCCCTGCAGTTCTTTTAGAGAAGGACAGTTCTGGGTCAAAATTTTTGACTATGGGATGGCAACTCCATCCCTCCACTTGATACCCTGTCTTTCTAGTGGAAGTGAACTCTACAAGTTCCCTCTCCCCACTGTTGGGCATTTCATCTAAGGTTCCCCCTCTGAGTCCTGAGTGTCTCTCACCTCCAATGTCTTTGGTACATTGTAGAGGGTCACCCCACCTCCTACCTCCACAGGTTGCCTGTTTCCATTCTTTCTCCTGGCCCTCAGGGTTTCACTCCTGATTCTGCCCACCCTCAATACTTGATCATATTCCCCTTTTCCCCTCCCTTTCTCTTCTCCCACCCAGGTCCCTCTCTCCCCCTCCCCATGTTTCTTTCTTCTCCCTCCCAAGTGGGATTGAGGCCCTTTGGCTTGATAAACCTTCTTGACTTTTGAGGATTGTATCCTAGGTATTCTGTACTTTTTTGGCTGATATCCACATACCATGCATGTATGGGTCTGAGTGCATGGTAAGGGTCTGAGTCACCTTATTGAAGATATTTTCTAGTTCCATTTCCCTGCAAAACTCATGCTGTCCTTGCTCTTAATAGCTGAGTAGTATTCCATCATGTAAATGAACCACATTTTCTGTATCCATTCTTCAGTTGAGGGACATCTGGGTTGTTTCCAGCTTCTGGCAATCAAAAATAAGGCAGCTATGAACATAGTGGAACATGTGCCCCTATGGCATGGTGGTGCATCTTCTGGGTATATGCCCAAGAGTGGTATAGCTGGGTCTTCAGGTAAATGCATTTCTAATTTTCTGAGGAACCTCCAGATTGATTTTCAGAGTGGTTGTACCAGTTTGCAATTTTACCAGCAATGGAGGAGTGTTTCTCTTTCTCTACATTCTCATCAACATGTGTTATCACCTGAGTATCTGATCTTAGCCATTCTGATTGATGTAAGGTGGAATCTCAGGGCCATTTTTATTTTCATTTCCCTGATCGCTAAGAACTTCCAACAAGTGCTTCTCGTCTATTCAAGATTCTTCTGTTGTGAATTCTCTGTTTAGTTCTACACCCCATTTTTTGATTGGGTTGTTTCATTTTTTGGAGGTTAGCTTCTTAAGTTCTGTATATATTTTGGATATTAGCCGTCTATCAGATGTGGGGTTAGTAAAGATTTTTTTTTCCCATTCTGTAGGTTGCCGATTTGTCCTATTGACTATGTCCTTTGCCTTAAACAAGCTTTTCAGTTTCTTAATGTCCCATATATCAATTCTTGATCTTCTTAGGGCCTAAGCCATTGGAGTTCTGTTCAGGACCTCGCCACCCTTCCTTGTGCCAATGAGTTCAAGGCTCTTTCCCACTTTTTCTTCTATTAGATAGATTCAGTGTATCCAGTTTTATGTTGAGGTCCTTGATCCACTTGGATTTGAGCTTTGTGCAAGGTGACAAATATGGATCTATTTTCATTTTTCTGTTTATAGACTGTCAGTTAGACTCGCTCCATTTATTAAAGATACTTTCTTTTTTCCATTGTATATTTTTGGCTTCTTTGTCAAAGATAAATATCCATAAGTGTGTGGTTTTATTTCTGGGTCTTTAGTTCTATTCCATTGATCGACTTGTCTGTCTATGTACTAGTACCATACAGTTTTTATCACTATTGCTTGATGGATGGTGATTCCCCCAGAAGTTCTTTTATTGTTAAGAGTTGTTTTTGCTATCCTGGGTTTTTTGTTTTTTTCTGTGTGAACTTGAGAATTGCTCTTTCCATGTCTTTGAAGAATTGTGTTGGAATTTTGTTTGGGATTGCATTGAATCTGTAGATTGCTTTTGGTAGGATGGCCATTTTTACTATGTTAATTCTACCAATCCCTAAACATGGGAGGTCTCTCCATTTCTGAAGTCTTCTGCAATTTCCTTCTAGAGAGATTTGAAGTTCTTCTCATATAGATCTTTCACTTGCTTGGTTAGAGTTACCCCAAGATATTTTATTTTATTTGTGACTATTGTGAAGGGTGTCATTTCCCTAATTTCTTTCACAGCCCATTTGAGTAGAGGAAGGCTGCTGATTTGTTGGAGTTAATTTTATATCCAGCCACTTTGCTGAAGTTGTTTATTAGCTATAGAAGCTGTTGGGTAGAATTTTTGGGATTGCTTATGTATACTATCATATAATCTGCAAATAATGATACCTTGACTTCTTCTTTGCCAATTTGTATCCCCTTGATCTCCCTTTGTTGTCTTATTCCTCTAGCTAGAACTTCGAGTACTATATTGAATAGATACGGGGAGAGTGGTCATCCTTGTCTTGTCCCTGATTTTAGTGGGATTGCTTCAAGTACCTCTCCATTTAATTTGATATTAGCTGTTAGTTTGCTGTGTATTTTATTATGTTTAAGTATGGGCCTTGAATTCCTGATCTATCTAATACATTTAACATGAAGGGGTGTTGTATTTTGTCATATGCTTTTTCAGCATCTAATGAGATGATTGGTTTTACTATCTCGTTATCTATATCCATGTGAAGGTTCAGAGTCATTCAAACTATGCTTTTACTGCAACCATTTCTGTGTTCTAAATTGATAATTTATTTATTATAACAAAGTTGGTTTTCTTTTTCTTTAAAAATCACTTCTGTAGAGGAAAAGGAATTGGCATATAGAACACCCATCCTTTCTAGAAGAGAGGTCACAGCAGTTGAGACAGGCAAATTTCAAGACAGTGGAAACAGCTGACTCTCTCTCTAAAGCATGGCTCAAATGTGGAGAAGGATTTCAGGACACCTCCGAGACCCTGGTAAGAGAGCTATAAAACTGTTTGTCATGAATGCAGAAGATCCTGAGTATCTAGCCTCTTGTAGCTAGTTTCTTTGGAATTCTCTTATTTTTCAAAGTACTACTTTTCTTTTTCATGCTTTTGAATTCCTTTAATAATTTTGTCTCAAGTTAGTGTTTCCTTCCTTAGTCTCTGTAGAATCTGTGCATACTAAGGATGCTGTTAGGTATGAAATTATTGAGCATACTACTCTTTATAAAGAGTGTACTTATAAAATATGTGTATATTCAGAATCTCTTTCTTGTCAGTCTAGTTCCAGTTAATTTTTATATATGTTGTAAATTATAAAGGAATGGTGTTATAATCTAAAGATAGTATGGTTGAAGGTAGTGATAAGTGGTAGTCATATATATGAGAAGTCACTGACATTGACTATTATGTGAAATGTTTCAACAGTTTACCTTAGAGTCCTGAAAAACATGAAAACAAATTTCAATATCTCTAAGGACTACATGTTTTGGAATATTCATTTGGTGAATATTAAAAAAAATGCAGAGGACTATATCAAGGAGAGTGTAATTTAAGATTGAATATTTTACAAGATAGTATTGGTGATATTTAGCCTTTTCGACATGAGTCTTGTAAGTTCAATTATTTTTATTATTATTTTGCCTGCAGTCATTAGCAAGTGAAAAGACAGGTATTACTGGAAAGCACCTGGAATTATCTCCAAGACCAAAGACAGGTAACAATGTTTTGTTTTAATTCTTTTTTTTTTTTAACCTCATTTTGGAGATCAAAACTTTGGAGTCCTTAGACTTGAATGCAAGTCTTCTACCACCTCACTAAATTCCCAAAACCTAGCATGTTGATTTATTGATGACGAGCTCAAGGCTATTTTTCAGCGATTGTTTTTTAAATCTTTTTAAAATGTCACAGTTTGGATAGTTTGCATATTCAGGGTTAAAAATCAATGAATGTAAAAGGTATTTTTGATTCATCTCCATTACAGTCACCTAGTTCTTCCTGGTCCTGCTGGTGACTACTTACATTTTGGGTATCCTTACTGGGTTTACGTTTTGTTTTTTTTTTTAAATAATGTTTAATTTATTCTTTCATATATTATATCCCAACCACAGTTTCCTTTCTTCTCTTCTTCCTATTTCTCCCCCCAATCCCTATCTGTTCCTCCTCTATTTTCCTTCAGAAAAGGTCAGTCAGGCCTCCCAGGGATATCAACCAAACATGGCATTTCAATTTGCAATAATACTAGCTACTTTCCCTCATATTAAGGCTGGGAGAGGCCATCCAGTAGGAATAAAAGGTTCCCAAAAGCAAGCATCGGAGTCAAGAGACAGCCCCTGCTTTCACTGTTAGGAGTCTTACAAGAAGACAAGCTATACACCATAGCATATATGCCTGGGTCAGACCATGCGGGCTCCCTGATGGTCAGTTCAGGGTCTGTGTGCTACTATGAACCCCGGTTAGTTGATTCTGTGGGTTTTACGGTATCCTTGACCTCTCTGGCTCCTATAATCCTTCCTTCTCATCTTCAAGATTCACTGAGCTCCACCCAATGTGGGCGGGTCTCTGTATCTATTCTGTCAATTGCTGGATAAAGCCTCTCTGATGACTGTCATATGAGGCTCTGGTCTCTGGTTCCTGGCCCTTGAAGCCGTGGGGTCCCCTCTTGTGGCATGGTCTCGAGCTGGACCAGTTCCTGCTTGTTGACTCCCACAGTTTCCCTGCCACCATTGCTTCTTACTGGGTTTATTTTAGTCAGAGAAACTAATTCAGCAGTTCTCAGCCTTTTGGGTGAATGACCCTTCCATGGGGTCACCTAAGACCACTGGAAAAGACAGATATTTACTTTACAACTCATAACTAGCAAAAACACAGTTGTGAAGTAGCAACAAAAATAAATTTATATTTAGGGGTCACCACAACATGAGGAACTGTAGGGTCATAACATTAGGAAGTTTGAGAACTACTGATCTAGTAGGGTAGCTCAGGTTTAGAACATCAGGGAAATAATGAATAAATAAATAGACAAATGCTCTGGCTTGAATTCTAGTACCATAAAACATTTTCATATGTAAAAATAAAAATATGATTTATACTATAGGAACCACTGCTACAAACTGATTTTTGTTTGGTGAATTAGTTATGGATGCTTTCTAATTACAAATACAAGGAAACTCTATTAACAAAAATTAGGGATTGATGTTATCTTTGCAATTACATCCAGAGAATCCAGCTATTTTGAGCTCTGTAATATTAATATGGAATTGGTTCTCCTGGTGAAAGTTGGCAGCTTGGTATCTTAGATTAAATTCTTGAGGCTACTGTTGATGCTGAGGCTTTTTAGCCAATGAACTTTGACTTCTTTGGGAAAATAGATCTTTTTCAGAACCTTGGCTAGAACCTGTCACATAGGGTTATTTCCACTAAAGATGGTATGATGAAGTTAGGGAATTTTTAAAAAATATTTATTTTATGTTTATGAGTAATCTATCTGCATGTACATCTACATGATGCCAGAAGAGGGCATCAGATCACATTATAAGTGGTGTGAGCCACCATGTGGTTGCTAGGAATTGAACTCAGGACTCTGGAAGAGCAGCCAGTGTTCTTAAACACTAAGACATCTTTCCAGCCCAAAGCTAGGGATTTTTATACATATATAATGCTGCCTAGTAAACTTAGTGTGCATGGAGAAGAGTGCGTATATACAGCAGGTACCACTGACTTTGTTGCTCTCATCATCCCATCTCCCTGGGATGGATTAGAAGAGTGAAGTCTTATGGTTTCAGAGATCTTTCTGTCTTCACTGGTCTTGGGAAAGTAAGCTAAATGCTCACCTCTCAGATTCTACATTTGGGAAATAGATATGTGATTGAGGGTTTTCTTGGTTATTGTATTAGATGAGCCAGGAAGATAGAATTCTTGATGCCAACACTTGCTGTTGTGTCTGATGACATAAAGTGTAGTGATCCAGACACTAAACATTCTAAGTCACATTATCATTTCATTTTCTTTTGTAGTTTCTTTTCTTCTCCCCTCTTTTGAGGCAGGGTCTCATGTAACTCAAGCTGATGTTGAATGTATAGCTGAGACTGACCTTGAACTTCTGATCCTCTTGCCTCTACCTCTTAGTGCTAGGATAGCAGGCATGCATTGCTGTGCTCCAACAGAGGGTTCTGAGGATTTAAACTCAGGGCTTCCTGCACTCTAGACAAACTGTCTAAACATTGAGCTACTTTTATATCCAGTGATCTTTTTCTGTGTGAATGAAAAATAAAATACCGAAAATGATCCTTTAAAATTTATAAAACTCTGTCTTGTAGAATAAACTGGCAGACATCTTTTTGCAATACTTTTTGATAGTAGTTCAGAATCATTTATTTCTATTAGTGCCATGCTCTTATATTTATATCAGTTTATGTTTAATTTTTAAGATATAACATATAGAAAAAAGTATGTTTCTTTAAATATGTATGGTTTATGTATTTTTTTTGTAGTTGTATATTCAGCTTTGGGAGAAAATTAAATATTAAATAAGTTGCTACTTGTATTTAATTACAAAATGTTCTTTTGAGATAATTTCCTTAGGCTAGAACATACTTGACTCAAAATATTGTTTTTTTATTATATAGATGATATACAATATATTCTGAAAGACTCAAAGTTTGTACCAATGTATTTTATATACAACACGGTGATAGCTAAGCCAAGATAAAGATATAAAAGGCTTATGAATAGAAATCAATGGGAAAAGGTATATAAAGCACTTCCTAGAATTGGTAGTTTTTAAGATTAGTTTACAGTAACCTATTAGTAAGAATTTCAAGATAAATTTTCAAAAAAATCCAATAATAACACAAATCCTCTTAAATAAAAATCTAGCAAACAAACAAACAAAAAACCACAACAACATTTATTTAGTAAGTTGAAGAACAAATATTTTTATGAGAGCTGGAAAATATAAGGAACATATTTTTATAAATAATGTTTAGGGTCTGAGTCTATCTATGTTCATGGTTGTTTTTGTTTTTTGGTTTTTTAAATCTTTTTGTTCTGTTTTTTATAACTTATTTGAACTCCAGCTTTTGTCCTTGGCTTAAATTCAGAGAATCCTTGTGGACTGTTCATGGAACACTGAGTAAGAAGATCTAACACTACATTGTTTTCATTGTCTTTAGAGTTTTGTGCTTGTGGCATTGTCTAAATAATATGCATAGAATCCAGGCCTTTAATCTCAGCCCTGCACTCAAGGCAGAGGCAGGAAGATCTCTGAATTTGAGGCCAGCCTGATCTACAGAGGGAGTTCCAGGACAGCCAAAGCTGTGCAAAGAAATCCTGTCTCAAAAAAACCAAAAACCAAAACACAAAACAAAAGGAAAATAGTATAAAATCTCATTCTGTTGAATAACAATTACCAGCTGAAGTTGTCTTTTCTTTTTCCGCAACAGAAACTACAAGTAAGAATGCTAGTGAGCTTGCAAATATAACATGGAGTTCGAGTGAAAGTGATTTCTCAGATGAAGATAAGACACTCCCTGAATTACAGAGAGATGGTGGGCATGGCCCTAGAGCTGACAGGCTTTGCGACAGGACTGTCTTATGTCCAGAAGACGGAGACATTGAAGGTAAATTGCTGGCTTTGTAGGAAGTCCAGTTTGTTAAATATCGGGTTCAGTAGTAGTTTTATGTATTTATTATGAATTTGTTTATATATTATGAATGTATTCATTATGAATTATGAGTTCATTTTTATCTAGCTCTTTAGAAACATTTTCTTGCATAATATTTCTCATGGCAAATTTAAGAAATAGTTATTACAGTGACTTCTTATTTTATTTTGCTTTTTTTTTTTTTAATTGGTTCTTTGGGAATTTCACATCATGACCCCAATTCCACTCATCTCTCTGTCCCCTCTTACTCGCTCTTTACCCTTTTGAACTCCCACATCAAAAAAAAAAAAAAAGGCATCGCATTGTGAAAGCTGCAGTGAGTTACAGTGTGTAAAAGTGCACCCTTTTGTCTACCCTTCGTTGCTTGTGATGTTCATTGCAATGACTCATTGGTCTGGTTCAAGGCCGCTGGCTTCCGTAATAGTATCTGGAACTTCACTGGGACTCCTCTTGGATATCTTGTTGTTGCCCTGTGTTGTGGAGATCCTGTAGTTTTGGTTCTATAGAACCAGCCCTTTCACACAGTCCAGCACTTCATTCATGGTGTAGGTATTGGGGTAGGCCAACTCAAAGACCTGAATCTGGGCCTGAGAGGTATATGAGCTGGTCAGTCCAGTCCACCAGCTTTCCTGCACATACAATCACTAGGGTGAGCCCTCTAGCCCTACTTTGGCTAGCTGATCCAAATGCCTAACCCAGCAAGGGGCAGGGCCAGCTTTCCTCATCTCATGCCTTCCTTGCTAGCTTACTCATAACACCTGAAATTAGCTCTACTTTGCTGCTCAGATGAGGTGGAGGGCCCACTCTCTCAAGTGTTGCAGCTGGTGAGGTACAGGGACAGTTCTCTCACTCTAATGACACTTGTAACCCACCACCATGGTCAGCTCTACTGTGCTGCCTGTGAGGGGCAGGGCCAGCTTTCTTGCCCTTATGACCCTAGGGCCACATGTGATGAGGGGCAAGGGACAGGAGAGGGCATCTCTCTCTCTCTTTCTCTTTCTCTCTCTCTCTCTCTCTCTCTCTCTCTCTCTCTCTCTCTCTCTCTCTCTGTCTCTTTCATGCTCTTCTACTCGGCAGGACCAGTTCTCCCAGACTCAGACCCTCTGGGCTGGCCTCACTTTCCTGAGTACTGCAGCTGGCTAGGAATGGGGTCAGCTCTCTCACTCTCATGTCCGCAAGACCAGTTCTCAAGATGCCTTGGTGAGCCAGCTTGGCCTACTTATGGCATCCCAACCCAAACTTGGTTCTATATTGAGATCTTGTTCCATAAAACAAAAACTAGGAGCTGGGGAAATGCCTACATCAGTAAAGTGTTATTGCTGCACAAGTGTGAGGACTTGATCTAGGAGCCATGCTTTTTTTTTTTTAAAGCTGGACACACTGAAATGGAAGAGAAGGGAAGGTCCCTCATGTTTCTGTCCTTAGAAAGGGGAACAAAATACTCACAGGAGCAAATATGGAGACAAAGTGTAGAGCAGAGACTGAAAGAAAGGCTATCCAGAGACTGCCCCACCTGGGGATTCATTCCATATACAGTCACCAAACCCTGGCACTATTGTGGATGCCAAGAAATGCTTGCTGACAGGAGCCTGATATAGCTGTCTCCTGAGAGGCCCTGCCAGAGCCTTACAAATACAGTGACAGATGCTCGCAACCAACCATTGGACTGAGTGCGGGGTCCCCAATGGAGGAGTTAGAGAAAGGACTGAAGGAACTGAAGGGGTTTGCAACCCCATAGGAGGAACAACAATATCAACCAACCAGACCCCCCCAGAGCTCCCAGGGACTAAACGATCAACCAAGGAGTACACATGGCTCCCGCTGCATATGTAGCAGAGGATTGCCTTGTCAGGCATCAATAGGAGGAGAGTCCCTTGGTCCTATGAAGGCTTGATAGATGCCCCAGTGGTTTAGAACCATGTGGGTTCCAGGAATGGAACCTAGGTCCTCTGAAAAAGCAGTCAGTACTCCTAACTACTGAGCCATCTCTCTAGCCCTGAAAGTTAATTTTTAACAATAATCTATATAGATAAATCATGGTTCATTGATAGCCTAGACTACTGAATTATGTAGAATGAGTCAGCTTTCTGTGTATTGATAAGGAGGGATTTCTTCATTATCTTAATTCAGAAAACATCAAGATATGTAAGACAGGAGAAATGATGTTTATCTTATTTTCTTGAGCGTGCTGGAGAAACTACAAGGGTTCAAAAACAATTAAATAAATACTTGTTCACTTATATTTGAGGTTGGGTAAGAGTTGGGAAGAACCATGGCTAGAGAGAGATTTGGAGAACAGTTTTTACTGTTGTATTTGTAGAAATCATCCTGTGCTATGGCCACATCAACCACTGAGAATATGTTTGTAAAATAAATATGAAGGGGATATAAAATTAATAATGGTAAAAATATATTTTTTAGATGAATTACAGGTTATTGACTGGGAGATTAACAGTGACACAGAAGATCCTGGTAAGCCTATTGAGTGTGAAGATGATGAGGGTGCACTGGACATCTCGGATTGTGCTTCTTGTGCAAGTCTGACAAGTGATGACAGGCTTTGTGAGCCCCCTGAGGTAAGAACAGATTGTTTAAAACAACCTGTTATTGTCCTTATAACATTTGGTAATTGTAACTCCATCTTTTCAAGAACAGTAACTTGTAACCACTACTCGATCACTCTTGTCTCTAAAGTGACAGACTTTTCCTGTATTCAGCTTCTCCATTCCTGGTGCTCTCCTTATAATCTCCCAGTATAGATATATCGAAGTTTATGACTAGTATTTGACATTTTTACAATTGTGAATCCATGACATTGATGACTAAGGTGACTTACTTCTTTCATAGTTTTTTTTTCCTTGGACATAGTAATTACTATTTTTTTATTTGTCTAATTTAGCACTAATAATTTGTCTCCGTTGATTGTCTGTGTTAAGATGTTTAGTCACAATAGGGATTTTGTCCATTCTATTTTCTTAGAGAACTCTAGCCTACAACCTCCTAGCTATTCAAATTTGAATATTATATTCTCACTAGTTCTGGATGTTGTCACTTTGGTGACTCCCTTCACTTCATTACCTTCATTAGTATTAGTTATTTTTAGTAGCTGTGACCAAAACTCTAAGATAACACCTTAAGGGTGGAAGGATTTATTTTGATTCACCGTTTCAGAGGTTGCCTGACTTCCTGTATTTGAGCAGAGCATTATGGTGCTGGAGGTATCTGGTGGATGCCACATAGTAACAGAAAGGACTTAGATACCTGTTGCAATCTTAGGAAGCATGGCCCTAGCCATCTGCTTCCTTCAGGTGGGCCTAACCCCAGGTATTTGAGAATGTCACAGAATAACATTGGCACAGGGAACCATTGTGTGCTACAAGAGCCTGCAGAGGATTTTCCTACCCGGACACTATTACCATCATTCCAGGAATTTATTTATGACCCTAATCCCTCATGGGACTCTGTGCTAGCTTTTGCTTAAGTGTTTTCTTAGTTTTCACCTTCAGTTTGGTTAGACATATTTTCCAGTAGCCTCAGAAAAACAATTCAGAGAAGATAGTTGGTTGGCATTTGGCATGTCTGAAAATGTTATCAGCAGTGTCATAATTTACATCTGTACTCTTGGCACTGAGAAGGCTGAGGCAGGAGCATTATGAGTTTGAAGCCAGTTTGAATTGCATAGTTTGAGAGAGAGAAATGGGGAGGAGGAGAGGGAAAGGGAGGACAAAGAAGGGGGATGCTTTTATAATATATCAATGTGACTGAAAATTTGTATAGACCTTTAGGTTGAAAACAGTTTTCTTTGAAAACTTTGAAAGCATGCTTTTATTGTCCTTTATCTTGAGTTATTGTCAATAAGCCTGAAGTATTCTCATTCTTAATCTTCTATGATTTCTTTATTGCTATGTTTAAACAATTTGATTGTGGTATGCCTTGGTATGATGTTCTGTTTGATATTTGCCAAGATTCTGGTGACTGGAATGAACATGTTTTGGGGAGTCCTCAAGACCAATAAGATCAGTATTTGTCATTTTTTGTATTTTGGTTGTAGGAGAGTCATGTATGCTGATAACCTTATGTATGCCAGTATAGTAGTATACCACCGAAGCATATGATCCTTAGTATGTTTTTATAACATCTGTTTTAACAATGTGTTTAACAATATTTCATTGTGTTTTTAAAAAGAGCTATTATTTTTATGTGTATGCATATGCATATATGTGAACATGCTTGTGGGTGCTCAGAGAGGCTAGAAGAGGTTATTAAGGTTTCCTGGAGTTGGATTTATAGTAGATAGTGAGCCACTCAATATGAGTGCTAGAAACCAAACTCTGGTCCTTTGGAAGAGCAACAAATGCTCTTAATCATGGAGCCATTTTGACAGCTCCTCATTGATATTTTAATCTGAATTTCTTTGAAGACGACTGAGGATGTGATTTTTGCTCATTTGTGTGTCTTCATACATTTTTAAAGTTTCTTAAAAACACCACTACCACCACCACCACCACCACCACCACCACTACCACCACTCCCCCCTCAACAACAATAACAACAACAACAACAACAACAAAAACAAAAACTTCACAAAAAACTAGAACTATCCTATAACCTAGAAAACATACATCTTGGTATATATGCAAAGGAATTAAATCAGTGTGATGAAGATTTATCTGTACTTCCTGTTGTTATTGTTTGCTTTTCTTTCTGTTGCTGTGAAAAAGTGACTAAAAGCAACTTGGGAGAGGATCAGGAGTCAGGGCAGGAATTCAAGGAAGGAGCTTGAAGCAAAAACCACTGAGAAATGCTTCCTAATGGGTTGCTCTCCTGGCTTGCCTGGTTATCATCCCAGCTTCCCATGCTTAGAAATAGGTATCACCTAGAGTGGGCTGGATCATCCCCCAGTATCACTTAGCAAATAAGAAAAGGCCCCACAGGCAGACATGTCCAGAATAGTCTGATGAATTCAGTTCTTAAATTGAGATTCTTAAATACCCTTTCCCAGGGATATATCTAGTTTGTGTCAAGTTAACAAAAACTAACTACCATGTCATTGTAGAATTATTCATCCTAGCAAGATGTAGAAGCAACCCTAGATATCCAGACATAAATGAATGGGAAGATAAAATGTGCTATAAATACGTCATTAATATTGTTCATCCTTTAAAAAGAAAGGAATTTTGATGTTTGTAGTAACATTAAGAGACATCTGCTAACTGAAATAAATCAGGTACATATGAAAGCAAAATAGGTTTAGTATTCTTTATCTGAGGTTGTTTTAGATAAAATGTATTTTAGATTTTAGAATTTTGGACTATTTGTATATTGCGGTGGTTTGAATATGCTTGGCTTAGGGAGTGGCACTATTTGGTTGTGTGGCCTTGGTGGAATAGGCATGACCTTGTTGGAGGAAGTATGTTATGTGGACATGGGCATTAAGACCCTAGTCCTAGCTGCCTGAAAGCCAGTCTTCTCCTGTTTGCCTTTGGAACAGGATGTAGAACTCTCAGCTCCTCCTGCACCCTGCCTGCCTGGGTGCTGCCATGCTCCCTGCCTTGATGATAATGGGCTGAACCTGTAAGCCAACCCCAATTAAATATTGTACTTATAAGCGTTACCTTGGTCATGGTGTCTGTTCACAGCATTAAAACCCTAACTAAGACACACATATATAAAGAGTTTTCTTGGATGTGGGAATGAAGTTTAAACATAACTTCAGTATTCTTGGCATGTAATCATGTGCATCAAGACTGAAGGAAATGCTTAAAGTATGCCTGGCTTTTAACTATGATTCAACACAAGTGTGCAGTTTTCCACTTGGGGTATCCTGTCAGTTACTCAGAACATTTCATATTTTGGAATTTGTATTTTTCAATTCAGGATGCTCAGCCTGTTTTACTGTGAGATAATTTGGGAAGGATTGATATTAGGTTTGTTTTTGTTTGTTTGTTTTTTCTTTCTTTTTCTTTTGCTTTATCTTTCTTTCTTTCTTTTTTTTTTTTCCTTTTTGAGACAAGGTCTCACTCTGTAGCTCTGGTTGCTTGAAACTTACTGTGAAGACTAGCTAGCCTCAGACTGACAGAGATCATCTGCCTTTGCCTTCTATGCTCTGGGATTTAAGGCATGCGCTGCCAGATCTGGGTTGATGTTTATTCTCAAAACAATTGGTAGAGTTCATCATGGAAGCCATACTCCTGGAAGCCATACTTCTTGGGCTTTTCTTAAATGGTACTTGTTTCAATCACTGAATCACTTTCCTTTGCTGATCTATATACACTTTCTATTTTCTTTATTTTATTTTATTTTTTTAATTTACATTCCAAATCATTTCCCCTTTCCCGTTTCCTCCCTCCCCGAAAGTCCCATAAGCCCCCTTCTCTCCCTCTTTTCTCCATTGAACCCCCTCTAGTTTCTCTGTCCTGGCATTCCCCTACATCCAGTCTTTCCAGGACCAGGGGTCTCTCCTTCCATCTTCGTGGAAATCTATTGATATGCGGATTGTGTCTAGGGTATTCCGAGATTCTGGGTCAATATCCACTTATCAGTGACTGCATACCATGTGTGTTCTTCTGTGATTGGGTTACCTCACTAAGGATGATATTTTCCAGTTCTGACCATTTGCCTAGGAATTTCGTGAATTCATTGTTTTTAATTGCAGAGTAGTATTCCATTGTGTAAATATACCACATCTTCTGAATCCATTCCTCTGATGAGGGACATCTGGGTTCTTTCCAGCTTCTGGCTATTATAAATAAGGCTGCTATGAACATAGTGGGGCATGTGTCCTTATTGCATGCAGGTAAAGCCTCTGGGTATATGCCCAGGAGTCGTATAGCCGGATCCTCTGGGAGTGTCATGCCCAGTTTTCGGAGGAACCGCCAGACTGCTTTCCAGAGTGGTTGTACCAGCTTGCAATTCCTCCAGCAGTGGAGGAGTGTTCCTCTTTCTCCACATCCTCGCCAACAACTGCTGTCTCCTGTGTTTTTGATCTTAGCCATCCTGACTTGTGTGAGATGGAATCTCAGGGTTGTTTTGATTTGTATTTCCCTAATGACTAAGGATGATGAACATCTCTTTAGGTGCTTCTCAGCCATTAGATATTCTTCTGGTGAGAACTCTTTGTTTAGCTCTGCACCCCATATTTTAATAGGGTTACTTGCCTCTCTGGAGTTTAACTTCTTGAGTTCTTTGTATATATTGGATAGTAGCCCTCTGTCGGATGTAAGGTTGGTAAAGATCATTTCCCAGTTAGTTGGTTGCCGCTTTGTCTTTTTGACAGTGTCTTTTGCCTTGCAAAAACTTTGTAATTTAATGAGGTCCCATTTGTCTATTCTTGATCTTAGAGCATAAGCTATTGGAGTTCTGTTCAGGAAATTCTCCCCTGTGCCCATATGTTCAAGGTTCTTCCCTAGCTTCCCTTCTATTAGTTTCAGTGTGTCTGGTTTTATGTGGAGATCCTTGATCCACTTAGAATTGAGCTTAGTGCAAGGAGATAAGAATGGGTCAATTTGCATTCTTCTGCATGTTGACCTCCAGCTGAGCCAGCACCATTTGTTGAAAAGGCTATCTTTTTTCTACTGGATGGTTTTAGCTCTTTTGTCAAAGATCAAGTGACCATAGGAGTGTGGATTCATTTCTGGGTCTTCGATTCTGTTCCACTGATCTACATGCCTGTCACTGTACCAATACCATGCGGTTTTTAACACTATTGCTCTGTAGTACAGCTTGAGGTCCGGGATACTGATTCCCCCAGAGGTTCTTTTACTCTTGAGAATAGTTTTAGCTATTCTGGGTTTTCTGTTATTCCAGATGAATTTTTGAATTGCTCTTTCTAACTCTATGAAGAATTGAGTTGGGATTTTGATGGGGATGGCATTGAATCTGTATATTACTTTTGGTAAGATGCTCATTTTTACTATATTAATCCTGCCAATCCATGAGCATGGCAGATTTTTCCATCTTCTGATGTCTTCTTCAATTTCTTTCTTCAGAGACTTGAAATTCTTGTCATACAGATCTTTCACTTGTTTGGTTAGAGTCACGCCAAGATACTTAATATGGTTTGTGGCTATCATGAAGGGTATCATTTCTCTTACTTCTTTCTCAGCCTGCTTATCCTTTGAGTATAGGAAGGCTTCTGACTTGCTTGAGTTGATTTTATATCCGGCCACTTTGCTGAAGTCGTTTATCAGCTGTAGGAGTTCTCTGGTGGAGTTCTTTGGGTCGCTTAAGTATACTATCATATCATCTGTAAATAGTGATAGTTTGACTTCTTCCTTTCCAATTTGTATCCCTTTGACCTCTTTTTGTTGTCTAATTGCTCTAGCTAGAACTTCAAGTACTATATTGAAAAGCTATGGAGAGAGAGGGCAGCCTTGTCTAGTCCCTGATTTTAGTGGGATTACTTCAAGTTTCTCTCCATTTAGATTGATGCTGGCTACCGGTTTGCTGTAAATTGCTTTTACTATGTTTAGATATGGGCCTTGAATTCCTGATCTTTCCAAGACCTTTAGCATGAAAGGATGCTGAATTTTGTCAAATGCTTTCTCAGCATCTAATGAGATGACCATGTGGTTTTTTTCTTTGAGATTGTTTATATAGTGAATTACATTGATGGATTTCCTTATATTGAACCATCCCTGCATCCCTGGGATGAAGCCTACTTGATCGTGGTGAATGATCGTTTTGATGTGTTCTTGGATTCGGTTGGCAAGAATTTTATTGAGTATTTTTGCATCAATATTCATAAGAGAGATTGGCCTGAGATTCTCTTTCTTTGTCGGATCTTTGTGTGCTTTTGGTATTAGTGTAATTGTGGCTTCATAGAACGAGTTGGGTAGTGTTCCTTCTGTTTCTATTTTGTGGAACAGTTTGAAGAGTATTGGTGTTAGGTCTTCTTTGAAGGTCTGATAGAATTCTGCACTAAAACCATCTAGACCTGTGCTTTTTTTGGTTGGAAGACTTCCAATGACAACTTCTATTTCTTCAGGGGTTATAGGATGGTTTAGATGGTCTATTTGAACCTGATTTAATTTTGGTACTTGGTATCTGTCAAGGAAATTGTCCATTTCCTCAAGATTTTCTAGTTGTGTTGAATACAGGTTTTTGTAGTAGGATCTGATGATTTTTTGAATTTCCCCAGTTTCTGTTGTTATCTCTCCCTTTTCGTTTCTGATTTTATTAATTTGGATACTATCTCTGTGCCCTCTGGGTAGTCTGGCTAAGGGCTTATCTATCTTGTTGATTTTCTCAAAGAACCAACTCCTCGTTTTGTTGATTCTTTGTATGGTTTTATTTGTTTCTACTTGATTGATTTCAGCCCTGAGTTTGATGATTTCCTGCCTTCTACTCCTCTTTGGTGTATTTGCTTCTTTTTGTTCCAGGGCTTTCAGGTGTGCCATTAAGCTGTTAGTGTATGCTGTCTCCCATTTCTTTTTGGCGGCACTCAGGGCTATGAATTTTCCTCTTTGCACTGCTTTCATTGTGTCCCATAAATTAGGATATGTTGTGCCTTCATTTTCATTAACTTTCTTTTTTTATTTTATTTTTTTAATTTACATTCCAAATCACTTCCCCTTTCCCGTTTCCTCCCTCCCCGAAAGTCCCATAAGCCCCCTTCCCTCCCTCTTTTCTCCATTCAACCCCCTCTCATTACTCTGTCCTGGCGTTCCCCTACATCCAGTCTTTCCAGGACCAGGGGTCTCTCCTTCCATCTTTTTAGAAATCTATTGATATGCTGATTGTGTCTAGGGTATTCTGAGATTCTGGGTCAATATCCCCTTATCAGTGACTGCATACCATGTGTGATCTTTTGTGATTGGGTTACCTCACTAAGGATGATATTTTCAAGTTCTGACCATTTGCCTAGGAATTTCGTGAATTCATTGTTTTTAATTGCAGAGTAGTATTCCATTGTGTAAATATACCACATCTTCTGAATCCATTCCTCCGTTGAGGGACATCTGGGTTCTTTCCAGCTTCTGGCTATTATAAATAAGGCTGCTATGAATATAGTGGAGCATGTGTCCTTATTGCATGCAGGTAAAGTCTCTGGGTATATGCCTAGGAGTGGTATAGCCGGATCCTCCGGAAGTGTCATGCCCAGTTTTCTGAGGAACCGCCAGACTGCTTTCCAGAGTGGTTGTACCAGCCTGCAATTCCACCAGCAGTGGAGGAGTGTTCCTCTTTCTCCACATCCTCGCCAACAACTGCTGTCTCCTGTGTTTTTGATCTTAGCCATCCTGACTGGTGTGAGATGGAATCTCAGGGTTGTTTTGATTTGCATTTCCCTAATGACTAAGGATGATGAACATCTCTTTAGGTGCTTCTCAGCCATTAGATATTCTTCAGGTGAGAACTCTTTGTGTAGCTCTGTACCCCATTTTTTAATAGGGTTACTTGCCTCTCTGGAGTTTAACTTCTTGAGTTCTTTGTATATATTGGATAGTAGCCCTCTGTCAGATGTAAGGTTGGTAAAGATCATTTCCCAGTTAGTTGGTTGCCGCTTTGTCTTTTTGACAGTGTCTTTTGCCTTGCAAAAACTTTGTAATTTAATGAGGTCCCATTTATCTATTCTTGATCTTAGAGCATAAGCTATTGGAGTTCTGTTCAGGAAATTCTCCCCTGTGCCCATATGTTCAAGGTTCTTCCCTAGTTTCCCTTCTATTAGTTTCAGTGTGTCTGGTTTTATGTGGAGATCTTTGATCCACTTAGAATTGAGCTTAGTGCAAGGAGATAAGGATGGGTCAATTTGCATTCTTCTGCATGTTGACCTCCAGCTGAGCCAGCACCATTTGTTGAAAAGGCTATCTTTTTTCCACTGGATGGTTTTAGCTCCTTTGTCAAAGATTAAGTGACCATAGGAGTGTGGATTCATTTCTGGGTCTTCAATTCTGTTCCATTGATCTACATGTCTGTTACTGTACCAATACCATGCAGTTTTTAACACTATTGCTCTGTAGTACAGCTTGAGGTCAGGGATACTGATTCCCCCAGAGGTTCTTTTACTCTTGAGAATAGTTTTAGCTATTCTGGGTTTTCTGTTATTCCAGATGAATTTTTGAATTGCTCTTTCTAACTCTATGAAGAATTGAGTTGGGATTTTGATGGGAATTGCATTGAATCTGTGTATTACTTTTGGTAAGATGCTCATTTTTACTATATTAATCCTGCCAATCCATGAGCATGGCAGATTTTTCCATCTTCTGATGTCTTCTTCAATTTCTTTCTTCAGAGACTTGAAGTTCTTGTCATACAGATCTTTCACTTGTTTGGTTAGCGTCACGCCAAGATACTTAATGTGGTTTGTGGCTATCGTAAAGGGTATTATTTCTCTTTCTTCTTTCTCAGCCTGCTTATCCTTTGAGTATAGGAAGGCTTCTGACTTGCTTGAGTTGATTTTATATCCGGCCACTTTGCTGAAGTCGTTTATCAGCTGTAGGAGTTCTCTGGTGGAGTTCTTTGGGTCGCTTATGTATACTATCATATCGTCTGCAAATAGTGATAGTTTGACTTCTTCCTTTCCAATTTGTATCCCTTTGATCTCTTTTTGTTGTCTAATTGCTCTAGCTAGAACTTCAAGTACTATATTGAAAAGATATGGAGAGAGAGGGCAGCCTTGTCTAGTCCCTGATTTTAGTGGGATTGCTTCAAGTTTCTCTCTGTTTAGATTGATGCTGGCTACTGGTTTGCTGTAAATTGCTTTTACTATGTTTAGATATGGGCCTTGAATTCCTGATCTTTCCAAGACCTTTAGCATGAAAGGATGCTGAATTTTGTCAAATGCTTTCTCAGCATCTAATGAGATGACCATGTGGTTTTTTTCTTTGAGATTGTTTATGTAGTGGATTACATTGATGGATTTCCTTATATTGAACCATCCCTGCATCCCTGGGATGAAGCCTACTTGATCGTGGTGAATGATCGTTTTGATGTGTTCTTGGATTCGGTTGGCAAGAATTTTATTGAGTATTTTTGCATCGATATTCATAAGAGAGATTGGCCTGAGATTCTCTTTCTTTGTCGGATCTTTGTGTGCTTTTGGTATTAGTGTAATTGTGGCTTCATAGAACGAGTTGGGTAGTGTTCCTTCTGTTTCTATTTTGTGGAACAGTTTGAAGAGTATTGGTGTTAGGTCTTCTTTGAAGGTCTGATAGAATTCTGCACTAAAACCATCTAGACCTGTGCTTTTTTTGGTTGGAAGACTTCCAATGACAACTTCTATTTCTTCAGGGCTTATAGGACGGTTTAGATGGTCTATTTGATCCTGATTTAATTTTGGTATTTGGTATCTGTCAAGGAAATTGTCCATTTCCTCAAGATTTTCTAGTTGTGTTGAATACAGGTTTTTGTAGTAGGATCTGATGATTTTTTGAATTTCCTCAGTTTCTGTTGTTATCTCTCCCTTTTCGTTTCTGATTTTATTAATTTGGATACTATCTCTGTGCCCTCTGGGTAGTCTGGCTAAGGGCTTATCTATCTTGTTGATTTTCTCAATGAACCAACTCCTCGTTTTGTTGATTCTTTGTATGGTTTTATTTGTTTCTACTTGATTGATTTCAGCCCTGAGTTTGATGATTTCCTGCCTTCTACTCCTCTTTGGTGTATTTGCTTCTTTTTGTTCCAGGGCTTTCAGGTGTGCCATTAAGCTGTTAGTGTATGCTGTCTCCCGTTTCTTTTTGGCGGCACTCAGGGCTATGGATTTTCCTCTTAGCACTGCTTTCATTGTGTCCCATAAATTAGGGTATGTTGTGCCTTCATTTTCATTAACTTTCAAAAAGTCTTTGATTTCTTTCTTTATTTCCACCTTGACCAAGTTATCATTGAGTAGAGCATTGTTCAGCCTCCATGTGTACGTGGGTTTTCTTTTGTTTTTGTTGCCATTGAAGACCACCCTTATTCCATAGTGATCTGATAGGAGGCATGGGATTAGTTCTATCTTCTTATATCGTTTAGGTCTGATTTGTGACCAATTATATGGTCAATTTTGGAGAAGGTACCATGAGGTGCTGAGAAGAAGGTGTATTCTTTTGCTCTAGGATGGAATGTTCTATATATATCTGTTAGTTCCATTTGGTCCAAGGCTTCAATTAGATTCACTGTGTCCCTGTTTAGTTTCTGCTTTCCTGAATGATCCATTTCAGAGAGCGGGGTGTTGAAGTCACCCTTTATTATTGTGTGTGGTGCGATGTGTGCTTTGAGTTTTAGTAAAGTTTCTTTTACAAATGAGGGTGCCCTTGCATTTGGAGCATAGATATTCACAATTGAGAGTTCTTGATGGTGGATTTTTCCCTTTATCAATATGTAGTGTCCTTCTGTGTCTTTTTTGATGACTTTAGGTTGAAAATCAATTTAATCTGATATTTGGATGGCTACTCCACCTCGTTTCTTGGGGCCATTTGCTTGTAAAATTGTTTTCCAGCCTTTTACTCTGAGGTAACACTTTCTATTTTCATGATTAAGTGTTGGTAGGTTCTTATTGCTTATGAATTTATCCATTTCTTCTGAGTTAAATAATGGACTGGTGTGTACTTCTTCATTGTTTGTTTCTTGTTTGTGTAGTAATTACTGTAATGGTTCCTCGTTCATTCCTTTCCCTTAGAATTTCCTGTTCCTTAGTTCATCTTCTCTCCTGTGGGGGTCAGAGTTGGGGAGAAGCAGCAGCTTGGTTTGGTTGCTCTTTTCTGCTTTTCTATTCTATTTTATTTATTTCATCCTAATCTTCATTATTATTTACTTCTGTTCATTTTGGGCTCAAATTTTTTTTTCTTGTTTTAGTTTCTTCAGGATGTATTAGGTTGTCTGTCTGAAATCTTCCTTTTATTTTTCTCTCTTTTATTGTATAGCATGAAACCCAGGGCTACATATGTGCTAGGTTAGTGTTCTTCCACTGAGTCTCCCTTTTAGCCTGACCTTGATTTTGCTTTTCTTTTTCTTTCTTCTTCTTATTAAGGTTTGTTTACTTTTGTTGAGACAAGGTCTCAGTGCCCTGGGACTTGCTATGTGACACAGTCCAACCTCAAATTTCATTTTCATGTGTGTGCATCCACTGTTTCTCTAGAATTACAGGGTAGTCCTGACTCTTGGCCCGATTTGATCCTCCTTCCCCCTCCCCCCCCTTTTTTTCCTCATGCTCTTTATCCTTATCTTTTTCTTCTTTTTTTGGCCTCCTTCCTCATTATCACAGGTTCTCATTATATCCCAGGCTCGTCTGTTTGGTGCTGGGATTGTTGGCTAGCCAGCTTGGCTGCCTCCTTTCTTTTTCTTCCTTCTTTTATCTCTTTTCCTTTTCCTTCTTTTACTCCTTCCTTCTTTTGTTTCTGTAGTATTTAATTATTTATTTAGTGTGGCTCTGCGTCAGGTGGTAAGTATGTGCATGATATGGTGCTTGTATGGAGGTCAGAGGACAAACTGTGAGAGTTGTCTTTCTTGGTACCACATGAGCCCTGGAATTGACTTTAGGTTGACAGGTTTGGCAGCAAGCACTTTTACATTGTGAGCATCTCACTGATTTTTTTTTTTTTTAATCTCGTATTTCTGTATTTACTGCTGTAAAGTTCCCTGTTAGTGGAAGTTGCATTTGGTCTGTTTGTTTCTGTATCTCATAGATTTTGTTGTTCCCATTTTTGTCCTAAGAGATTTTAATTCCAGGTTTCCTTTGGCCCATTCTGGAGTCTGTTGTTTAATTTTCATATTGCTTTTCTCTGTTACTTCCTGTTACTGATTTTTGCTTTCATCCCAGCATAGTTTAAATATTATTTGTCTTCTTGTGTTTAAGACTTATTTTTTTTTTGCCCTAATGTATGTACTTGATAGAGTGGATTCTACTCTGTCAAGTATTGTTCTGTGTCTCCTAATTCCTTAATTGCCTGTAGTTTTTTTGTCTAGCTGAGGACTCCTGAGCTTTTCCCCTTCCATATTAGTGTTGTCGTTGTTCATTGGTATCATCCTTCAGGTCATTTTTAGGCAGCTGTGTTGTTGAGACCTCATGGGTTTAGCTTCTTGTAATCCCACAGCAAACTCCCTGATTCTCTGGTCCTTATAATCTTTCCATTCCCTTTTCTGCAGTGGCCCTTCAGCCTTAGGTACAGAAGTTGTACTGTAAAATCAGTTGGGATTGGAGTCCACAACTTCATTTTGATTAGTTGTTTTCTGTAATGGTCTCCATCTTTTGCAAACAGAAAGGCTCCTTGATGAAGGGTGAGAAATGCAACTTACCTGTGGATATAAAGATGGATATTTAGAATGTAGATTATTCTGGTTTAGTAAAGTAGCAGTTGTAGATTCTTCTTTAAGATATATGATATCCGGGCGGTGGTGGCGCACGCCTTTAATCCCAGCACTTGGGAGGCAGAGGCAGGAGGATTTCTGAGTTCGAGGCCAGCCTGGTCTACAAAGTGAGTTCCAGGACAGCCAAGGCTACACAGAGAAACCCTGTCTCGAAAAAAACCAAAAAAAAAAAAAAAAAAAAAAAGATATATGATATCACAGAACTCCACGTAGTTGGGTAGGTTTTTAGTAGTACCAGGCAATATTTTCCTTTTGTTGAGTGGGCCTTAAGTATAGAAATTCTGATTATTGCTGAAGTGTGCATACAGCTATTGAGCCCTTACAGTTATCATGTCATGCTGGTTGTTATTGTGGTTGTTAGGTGCTGTAGGTGGCTAGGACTTTTGGGTGCTTCCTTCCTTTGGAAGCATGCAAGGCACCTTCTGTTATTATGAAAGCTACTCCTCAAGGAGGAGGAGGCTTTCAGTTGAGAGCCAACTTGAATCTTCTGAGTCCTATGTCTAAAATAAGTAGTGTCTTCAGCAATAGAGACTCACTTTTAACTTCTGGGAGGCAACCAAGGGCAATGGCAATAGCCTGTAATTAGTCTCTTGGATAACCGTGATCAAAAACTCAAAAGAGGAACTTCTCATGCTTGGTGTTGGGGTTTTTTTGTTAGATATTTTTTAGCACCTGTGGGGAACATTATCAGCCAAGATGGGAAATTTTAATTTAAATTATATATGTGTATATATATCATATATACACACAACATATATCATATATACACACACCATATATCATATATAAATGTGTGTGTGTGTGCGTGCACACACACACACACACACTTATATGTATTTTTGGTATTTTTTTAGGTAGTTATATTCTTTATGACTAAGACATCCTTATGCTCATCACTTCTTATACCCTAATTACATCCCTCCATGTGTTTTCCCCATTTTTTCCTGTCCTTCAGATCATTTGTGCTCTGCTATTCCCTTCTCTACTGCATCCTCATGCAACTTCCCTAAACATGCAGGAAATTGTCTCCTTTTGCTTTCCTGTTATATACTCAGGTCTGAAAATTGGGAGCAAGGACCCTCAGATTAGAGAGAAAAAAGGATATTTGTCTTTCTGGGTTTCTTCATAGTTTATGCTTACATGTGTTTACATAGAAACTCCATAGTTTCATTTTTTTAACAGCTGTACAGTGTTCCATAGTGTGCCTGTACCACATTTTCCTTATCAGTTTGTCAGTTGAAGGACATAGGTTGTTTCCACTGTCTTTTTTTTTTTTTTGATTTTTCGAGACAGGGTTTCTCTGTGTAGCCCTGGCTGTCCTGGAACTCACTCTGTAGACCAGGCTGGCCTCGAACTCAGAAATCTGCCTGCCTCTGCCTCCCAAATGCTAGGATTAAAGGCATGCGCCACCACCGCCCGGCTGTTTCCACTTTCTAGCTATTATGAATACATAACATTGAACATGAACATGCTGAGCAAATTTCTGTGGGGTAGGATGCTGAGGACCAAGCAGTGAGTATATATCTGGATCATACAGTAGAATCATTTGTGGTTTTTTTTGTTGTTGTTTTTTGAAGATTTTACACACTGATTTCCAGGACTAGTTTGTTGTCACAGTAACAGTGAATGAGGGTTCCACTCTTCCCACATCTCTTCCACTGCTTTTTGGTCAGTTGTTTGTTGAAATTTTCCATTCTGGCTGGGATAAGATGAAATCTTGTTTTGATTTGCATTTTCCTAATTTCTAGGAAATGAATCCTTTTTTGGAGATACTTCTTGGCTATTTTTTTTTTTTTTTTTGAGAATTCTCTGTTCAGATCCCTAGCACCCCCCCTCCCCATACACACACTTTTAATTACTTTTATTTTTTTATAGTCTCCACTCCCAGTCCACCCTTCCACAGTTCCTTATCTCATTCTTCCTCCCACTGTCTCCAGGAGGATGTTCCCCCTGCCCCTGCCAGGCCTCCCCACTCCCTAGGGCCTCAAGTCTCTCAAGGATTAGGCACATCTTCTCTCACTGAGGCAGTCCTCTGCTGTATTTGTGGTGGGGGCCTTGGATCAGTTCCTGTATGCTGCCTGGTTGCTGGCTGAGTGTCTGAGAGATCTCAGGGGTCCCAGTTAGTTGAGACTGCTGGTCTTCCTATGGGGTTGGCCTCCTCCCCAGTTTCTTCCAGCCTTTCCCTAATTCAACCACGGGAGTCTCCGACTTGAGTCCATTAGTTGGGTGTAAATATCTACATCTGTCTCTGTCAGCTGCTTGTTGGGCCTCTGGAACCTCATGGAAACTGAAAAGCTTCTGTAAAGCAAAGGGCGTAGTTGATAGGACAAATTGGCAACCTACAGATTGGGAAAAAAATCTACACTAACCCCACATCTGATACAGAGCTAATATCCAAAATATATACAGAACTCAAGAAGTTAACCTCCAAAAAATGAAACAACCCAATCAAAAATGATGTATAGAGCTAAACAGAATTAATTCACAACAGAGGACTCTCAAGTGGATGAGAAGCACTCAAAGAAATGTTCTAAGTCCTTAGTGTTCAGGGAAATGCAAATCAAAACGACCTTGAGATTCCACCTCAATCAGAATGGCTAAGATCAAAACCTCAGCTGACAACACATATTGACAAGGATGTGGAGAAAGAGGAACACTCCTCCACTGCTGGTGGGACTGCAAACTGGTACAACCACTCTGGAAATCAGTCTGGAGGTTCCTCAGAAAATTGGAAATGTATCTACCTGAAGACCTAGCCATACTACTCTTGGGCATATACCCAGAAGAAGCCCCACCGTGCCACAGGGGCATGTGTTCCACTATGTTCATAGCTGCCTTATTTGTGGTAGCCAAAAGCTGGAAACAACCCAGATGTCCCTCAATAGAAGAATAGATACAGAAAATGTGGTTACTTTACACAATGGATTACTACTTAGCTATTGAGAACGAGGACATCATGAGTTTTGCAGGCAAATGGATGGAACTAGAAAATATCGTGAATGAGGTAACTCAGACCCAAAAGGACTTGCATGGTATGTACTTATTAATATGTGAATATTAGTCAAAAAATTACAGAATACCCAGGATACAATCCTCAGAACTCAAGAAGATTAACAAGCCGGAGGGCCCAAGAGAGCATGCTTCAATCCCACTTGCGAGGGAGAAGAAAGCTGTCATGAGGGGCAGAGGGAGCAAGGGATCTGGGTGGGAGAGGGAAGAGAGAGAGGAAAAGGGGAACATGATCAGGTATTGGGAGGGATGAGGGAACAGGAGAGAAGCCCTGAGGGCCAGCAGAATGAATGGAAATATGCAACCTCTGGGGTGGAAGGTTGGGGGACTCTCTAGAATGTACCAGAGACCTTGGAGGTGAGAGACTCTCAGGACTCAAAGGGAGAGACCTTAGATGAAATGTCCAACAGTGGGGAGAGGGAATTCATAGAGTCCACCGCCAGTAGAAAGACAGAGCATCAAGTGGAGGTATGGAGTTGCCAGTCCACAATCAAAAACTATGACTTAGAATTCTTTCAGTCTAAAAGAACTGCAGGGACAAAAGTGGCGACAAGCCTGAGTCTGAGGGAAAGGCAGGCCAGTGACCTATGGGATTTGAGATCTATCTCAAGGGTAGGCTCCAAGGCCTGATGCCATTTTTAAAAAATGGGTGCTTGCTGCAAAACCTAGCAAACAGTTCCCTCCTAATGTATCTCTGTATTAATGTGTTTATGTCAATGTATGTATAGAAGTCTTTTTAAAATTAAAAAAAAATGATTGCTTGCTTTTTTTCTCTTTGTATTTTGATTTCTTTGTATAATATAATATCAAGAATTTGATATTGATCCTCTGTCAGATGTATACCAGGCAAAGATTTTCTCCCATTCTATGGGATTAATTTTCATTCAGTTAATTGTTTCTTTAGTTGTATAGAATCCTTTTGACAAGTCTTACATGCCAATTGTTGGGCTTAATTCTTGGACAAATGGAATCCTATTTAGAAAGTCTTTTCCTGCACCAATATCATGTAGGATACTCCCCATATTTTCTTCTAGCAATTTCAGTGTTTCAGGTTTTACATTTAGGTGTTTGATGCATTTGGAGTTAGTTTTTGTGCAGGGTAATTTTGGTGGGTATGGACCTCATTTCATTCTTTTGCATTTAGACAACCTGTTTTTTCAGCACCATTTGCTGAAGATGCTTTTTTTCCCTTGTGCTTATAGTTTTGGCATCTTTGTAAAATATTAAATGGCTGAAGCTATGTGTACTATTGTTGGGGGTCTTTGATTTTATTCCATTGGTCTACACCCTTGTCTTTTGATTGGAGAATTGAGGTCTTTTGTATTTAAAGATGTTTTTGAAAGTTATATTGATTGTAATCATTGTATTTTTGATTTTTGGTGGTATTGTGTTCTCAGTGGTACTTTGTGTTTGTAATAAGTTACACCTTTCTTTTTCTCCTGTTTCCGGGCTGTGCTCATTCTTCTCTTCAGCCTGATAAATTCCTCCTGTATTTTTGTTAGAGATAAAGATATCGCTTTGTATATACTTTTTTTTTATTATTTATTTTATTTTTTTTAATTTACATTCCAAATCATTTCCCCTTTCCCGTTTCCTCCCTCCCCGAAAGTCCCATAAGCCCCTTCCCTCCCTCTTTTCTCCATTCAACACCCTCTCGTTACTCGGTCCTGGCGTTCCCCTACATCCAGTCTTTCCAGGACCAGGGGTCTCTCCTTCCATCTTCTTAGAAATCTATTGATATGCGGATTGTGTCTAGGGTATTCCGAGATTCTGGGTCAATATCCCCTTATCAGTGACTGCATACCATGTGTGTTCTTTTGTGATTGGGTTACCTCACTAAGGATGATATTTTCAAGATCTGACCATTTGCCTAGGAATTTCGTGAATTCATTGTTTTTAACTGCAGAGTAGTATTCCATTGTGTAGATATACCATATCTTCTGAATCCATTCCTCCGTTAAGGGACATCTGGGTTCTTTCCAGCTTCTGGCTATTATAAATAAGGCTGCTATGAACATAGTGGAGCATGTGTCCTTATTGCATGCAGGTAAAGCCTCTGGGTATATGCCCAGGAGTGGTATAGCCGGATCCTCCAGGAGAGTCATGCCCAGTTTTCTGAGGAACCGCCAGACTGCTTTCCAGAGTGGTTGTACCAGCTTGCAATTCCACCAGGAGTGGAGGAGTGTTCCTCTTTCTCCACATCCTCGCCAACAACTGCTGTCTCCTGTGTTTTTGATCTTAGCCATCCTGACTGGTGTGAGATGGAATCTCAGGGTTGTTTTGATTTGCATTTCCCTAATGACTAAGGATGATGAACATCTCTTTAGGTGCTTCTCAGCCATTAGATATTCTTCAGGTGAGAATACTTTGTTTAGCTCTGTACCCCATTTTTTAATAGGGTTACTTGCCTCTCTGGAGTTTAACTTCTGGAGCTCTTTGTATATATTGGATAGTAGCCCTCTGTCGGATGTAAGGCTGGTAAAGATCATTTCCCAGTTAGTTGGTTGCCGCTTTGTCTTTTTGACAGTGTCTTTTGCCTTGCAAAAACTTTGTAATTTAATGAGGTCCCAGTTGTCTATTCTTGATCTTAGAGCATAAGCTATTGGAGTTCTGTTCAGGAAATTCTCCCCTGTGCCCATATGTTCAAGGTTCTTCCCTAGTTTCCCTTCTATTAGTTTCAGTGTGTCTGGTTTTATGTGGAGATCCTTGATCCACTTAGAATTGAGCTTAGTGCAAGGAGATAAGAATGGGTCAATTTGCATTCTTCTGCATGTTGACCTCCAGCTGAGCCAGCACCATTTGTTGAAAAGGCTATCTTTTTTTCTACTGGATGGTTTTAGCTCTTTTGTCAAAGATCAAGTGACCATAGGAGTGTGGATTCATTTTTGGGTCTTCGATTCTGTTCCATTGATCTACATGCCTGTCACTGTACCAATACCATGCGGTTTTTAACACTATTGCTCTGTAGTACAGCTTGAGGTCCGGGATACTGATTCCCCCAGAGGTTCTTTTACTCTTGAGAATAGTTTTAGCTATTCTGGGTTTTCTGTTATTCCAGATGAATTTTTGAATTGCTCTTTCTAACTCTATGAAGAATTGAGTTGGGATTTTGATGGGGATTGCATTGAATCTGTGTATTACTTTTGGTAAGATGCTCATTTTTACTATATTAATCCTGCCAATCCATGAGCATGGCAGATTTTTCCATCTTCTGAGGTCTTCTTCAATTTCTCTCTTCAGAGACTTGAAGTTCTTGTCATACAGATCTTTCACTTGTTTGGTTAGAGTCACGCCAAGATACTTAATATGGTTTGTGGCTATTGTGAAGGGTATTATTTCTCTTACTTCTTTCTCAGCCTGCTTATCCTTTGAGTATAGGAAGGCTTCTGACTTGCTTGAGTTGATTTTATATCCGGCCACTTTGCTGAAGTCGTTTATCAGCTGTAGGAGTTCTCTGGTGGAGTTCTTTGGGTCGCTTAAGTATACTATCATATCGTCTGCAAATAGTGATAGTTTGACTTCTTCCTTTCCAATTTGTATCCCTTTGACCTCTTTTTGTTGTCTAATTGCTCTAGCTAGAACTTCAAGTACTATATTGAAAAGATATGGAGAGAGAGGGCAGCCTTGTCTAGTCCCTGATTTTAGTGGGATTGCTTCAAGTTTCTCTCCATTTAGATTGATGCTGGCTACCGGTTTGCTGTAAATTGCTTTTACTATGTTTAGATATGGGCCTTGAATTCCTGATCTTTCCAAGACCTTTAGCATGAAAGGATGCTGAATTTTGTCAAATGCTTTTTCAGCATCTAATGAGATGACCATGTGGTTTTTTTCTTTGAGATTGTTTATGTAGTGGATTACATTGATGGATTTCCTTATATTGAACCATCCCTGCATCCCTGGGATGAAGCCTACTTGGTCGTGGTGAATGATCGTTTTGATGTGTTCTTGGATTCGGTTGGCAAGAATTTTATTGAGTATTTTTGCATCGATATTCATAAGAGAGATTGGCCTGAGATTCTCTTTCTTTGTCGGATCTTTGTGTGCTTTTGGTATTAGTGTAATTGTGGCTTCATAGAACGAGTTGGGTAGTGCTCCTTCTGTTTCTATTTTGTGGAACAGTTTGAAGAGTATTGGTGTTAGGTCTTCTTTGAAGGTCTGATAGAATTCTGCACTAAAACCATCTGGACCTGTGCTTTTTTTGGTTGGAAGACTTCCAATGACAACTTCTATTTCTTCAGGGCTTATAGGACGGTTTAGATGGCCTATTTGATCCTGATTTAATTTTGGTATTTGGTATCTGTCAAGGAAATTGTCCATTTCCTCAAGATTTTCTAGTTGTGTTGAATACAGGTTTTTGTAGTAGGATCTGATGATTTTTTGAATTTCCCCAGTTTCTGTTGTTATCTCTCCCTTTTCGTTTCTGATTTTATTAATTTGGATACTATCTCTGTGCCCTCTGGTTAGTCTGGCTAAGGGCTTATCTATCTTGTTGATTTTCTCAATGAACCAACTCCTCGTTTTGTTGATTCTTTGTATGGTTTTATTTGTTTCTACTTGATTGATTTCAGCCCTGAGTTTGATGATTTCCTGCCTTGTACTCCTCTTTGGTGTATTTGCTTCTTTTTGTTCCAGGGCTTTCAGGTGTGCCATTAAGCTGTTAGTGTATGCTGTCTCCCATTTCTTTTTGGCGGCACTCAGGGCTATGAATTTTCTTCTTAGCACTGCTTTCATTGTGTCCCATAAATTAGGGTATGTTGTGCCTTCATTTTCATTAACTTTCAAAAAGTCTTTGATTTCTTTCTTTATTTCCACCTTGACCAAGTTATCATTGAGTAGAGCATTGTTCAGCCTCCATGTGTATGTGGGTTTTCTTTTGTTTTTGTTGCCATTGAAGACCACCCTTATTCCATAGTGATCTGATAGGAGGCATGGGATTATTTCTATCTTCTTATATCTGTTGAGGTCTGATTTGTGACCAATTATATGGTCAATTTTGGA
Source organism: Tokudaia tokunoshimensis (assembly GCA_036184795.1). NCBI lineage: Eukaryota > Metazoa > Chordata > Mammalia > Rodentia > Muridae > Tokudaia > Tokudaia tokunoshimensis. Next base: position 1,710,806 of record BTHU01000015.1, on the reverse strand, counting down.
GAAGGTACCATGAGGAGCTGAGAAGAAGGTGTATTCTTTAGCTCTAGGATGAAATGTTCTATATATATCTGTTAGTTCCATTTGGTCCAAGGCTTCAATTAGATTCACTGTGTCCCTGTTTACTTTCTGCTTTCCTGAACGATCCATTTCAGAGAACGGGGTGTTAAAGTCACCCACTATTATTGTGTGCGGTGCGATGTGTGCTTTGAGTTTTAGTAAAGTTTCTTTCACGAATGAGGGTACCCTTGCATTTGGAGCATAGATATTCAGAATTGAGAGTTCTTGATGGTGGATTTTTCCCTTGATCAGTATGTAGTGTCCTTCTGTGTCTTTTTTGATGACTTTAGGTTGAAAATCAATTTTATCTGATTTTAGGATGGCTACGCCACCTCGTTTCTTGGGGCCATTTGCTTGTAAAATTGTTTTCCAGCCTTTTACTCTGAGGTAGTGTTTGTCTTTGACACTGAGGTGCGTTTCCTGCATGCAGGAAAATGCTGGGTCCTGTTTACGTATCCAGTCTGCTAGTCTATGTCTTTTAATTGGGGAATTGAGACCATTGATATTAAGAGAGATTAAGGCATAGTGATTATTGCCATCTGCCATTCTTGACGCTATCTTTATGTTTGAGTGGTTATCTACTTTTGGGTTTGATTCAAGAAGGTTATTTTTTTTTTTTTTAATTTAATTTAATTTTATTTTTTTAATTTACATTCCAAATCACTTCCCCTTTCCCGTTTCCTCCCTCCCCGAAAGTCCCATAAGCCCCCTTCCCTCCCTCTTTTCTCCGTTCAGCCCCCTCTCATTACTCTGTCCTGGCGTTCCCCTACATCCAGTCTTTCCAGGACCAGGGGTCTCTCCTTCCATCTTTTTAGAAATCTATTGATATGCTGATTGTGTCTAGGGTATTCTGAGATTCTGGGTCAATATCCCCTTATCAGTGACTTCATACCATGTGTGATCTTTTGTGATTGGGTTACCTCACTAAGGATGATATTTTCAAGTTCTGACCATTTGCCTAGGAATTTCGTGAATTCATTGTTTTTAATTGCAGAGTAGTATTCCATTGTGTAAATATACCACATCTTCTGAATCCATTCCTCCGTTGAGGGACATCTGGGTTCTTTCCAGCTTCTGGCTATTATAAATAAGGCTGCTATGAATATAGTGGAGCATGTGTCCTTATTGCATGCAGGTAAAGTCTCTGGGTATATGCCCAGGAGTGGTATAGCCGGATCCTCCGGAAGTGTCATGCCCAGTTTTCTGAGGAGCCGCCAGACTGCTTTCCAGAGTGGTTGTACCAGCCTGCAATTCCACCAGCAGTGGAGGAGTGTTCCTCTTTCTCCACATCCTCGCCAACAACTGCTGTCTCCTGTGTTTTTGATCTTAGCCATCCTGACTGGTGTGAGATGGAATCTCAGGGTTGTTTTGATTTGCATTTCCCTAATGACTAAGGATGATGAACATCTCTTTAGGTGCTTCTCAGCCATTAGATATTCTTCAGGTGAGAACTCTTTGTGGAGCTCTGTACCCCATTTTTTTAATAGGGTTACTTGCCTCTCTGGAGTTTAACTTCTTGAGTTCTTTGTATATCTTGGATATTAGCCCTCTGTCGGATGTAAGGTTGGTAAAGATCATTTCCCAGTTAGTTGGTTGCCGCTTTGTCTTTTTGACGGTGTCTTTTGCCTTGCAAAAACTTTGTAATTTAATGAGGTCCCATTTGTCTATTCTTGATCTTAGAGTATAAGCTATTGGAGTTCTGTTCAGGAAATTCTCCCCTGTGCCCATATGTTCAAGGTTCTTCCCTAGTTTCCCTTCTATTAGTTTCAGTGTGTCTGGTTTTATGTGGAGATCTTTGATCCACTTAGAATTGAGCTTAGTGCAAGGAGATAAGGATGGGTCAATTTGCATTCTTCTGCATGTTGACCTCCAGCTGAGCCAGCACCATTTGTTGAAAAGGCTATCTTTTTTCCACTGGATGGTTTTAGCTCCTTTGTCAAAGATCAAGTGACCATAGGAGTGTGGATTCATTTCTGGGTCTTCAATTCTGTTCCATTGATCTACATGTCTGTTACTGTACCAATACCATGCAGTTTTTAACACTATTGCTCTGTAGTACAGCTTGAGGTCCGGGATACTGATTCCCCCAGAGGTTCTTTTACTCTTGAGAATAGTTTTAGCTATTCTGGGTTTTCTGTTATTCCAGATGAATTTTTGAATTGCTCTTTCTAACTCTATGAAGAATTGAGTTGGGATTTTGATGGGGATTGCATTGAATCTGTGTATTACTTTTGGTAAGATGCTCATTTTTACTATATTAATCCTGCCAATCCATGAGCATGGCAGATTTTTCCATCTTCCGAGGTCTTCTTCAATTTCTTTCTTCAGAGACTTGAAGTTCTTGTCATACAGATCTTTCACTTGTTTGGTTAGCGTCACGCCAAGATACTTAATATGGCTTGTGGCTATCGTAAAGGGTATTATTTCTCTTACTTCTTTATCAGCCTGCTTATCCTTTGAGTATAGGAAGGCTTCTGACTTGCTTGAGTTGATTTTATATCCGGCCACTTTGCTGAAGTCGTTTATCAGCTGTAGGAGTTCTCTGGTGGAGTTCTTTGGGTCGCTTATGTATACTATCATATCGTCTGCAAATAGTGATAGTTTGACTTCTTCCTTTCCAATTTGTATCCCTTTGACCTCTTTTTCTTGTCTAATTGCTCTAGCTAGAACTTCAAGTACTATATTGAAAAGATATGGAGAGAGAGGGCAGCCTTGTCTAGTCCCTGATTTTAGTGGGATTGCTTCAAGTTTCTCTCCGTTTAGATTGATGCTGGCTACTGGTTTGCTGTAAATTGCTTTTACTATGTTTAGATATGGGCCTTGAATTCCTGATCTTTCCAAGACCTTTAGCATGAAAGGATGCTGAATTTTGTCAAATGCTTTCTCAGCATCTAATGAGATGACCATGTGGTTTTTTTCTTTGAGATTGTTTATGTAGTGGATTACATTGATGGATTTCCTTATATTGAACCATCCCTGCATCCCTGGGATGAAGCCTACTTGATCGTGGTGAATGATCGTTTTGATGTGTTCTTGGATTCGGTTGGCAAGAATTTTATTGAGTATTTTTGCATCGATATTCATAAGAGAGATTGGCCTGAGATTCTCTTTCTTTGTCGGATCTTTGTGTGCTTTTGGTATTAGTGTAATTGTGGCTTCATAGAACGAGTTGGGTACTGTTCCTTCTGTTTCTATTTTGTGGAACAGTTTGAAGAGTATTGGTGTTAGGTCTTCTTTGAAGGTCTGATAGAATTCTGCACTAAAACCATCTGGACCTGTGCTTTTTTTGGTTGGAAGACTTCCAATGACAACTTCTATTTCTTCAGGGGTTATAGGACGGTTTAGATGGTCTATTTGATCCTGATTTAATTTTGGTACTTGGTATCTGTCAAGGAAATTGTCCATTTCCTCAAGATTTTCTAGTTGTGTTGAATACAGGTTTTTGTAGTAGGATCTGATGATTTTTTGAATTTCCTCAGTTTCTGTTGTTATCTCTCCCTTTTCTTTTCTGATTTTATTAATTTGGATACTATCTCTGTGCCCTCTGGTTAGTCTGGCTAAGGGCTTATCTATCTTGTTGATTTTCTCAAAGAACCAACTCCTCGTTTTGTTGATTCTTTGTATGGTTTTATTTGTTTCTACTTGATTGATTTCAGCCCTGAGTTTGATGATTTCCTGCCTTCTACTCCTCTTTGGTGTATTTGCTTCTTTTTGTTCCAGGGCTTTCAGGTGTGCCATTAAGCTGTTAGTGTATGCTGTCTCCCGTTTCTTTTTGGCGGCACTCAGGGCTATGAATTTTCCTCTTAGCACTGCTTTCATTGTGTCCCATAAGTTAGGGTATGTTGTGCCTTCATTTTCATTAACTTTCAAAAAGTCTTTGATTTCTTTCTTTATTTCCACCTTGACCAAGTTATCATTGAGTAGAGCATTGTTCAGCCTCCATGTGTACGTGGGTTTTCTTTTGTTTTTGTTGCCATTGAAGACCACCCTTATTCCATAGTGATCTGATAGGAGGCATGGGATTATTTCTATCTTCTTGTATCTGTTGAGGTCTGATTTGTGACCAATTATATGGTCAATTTTGGAGAAGGTACCATGAGGAGCTGAGAAGAAGGTGTATTCTTTAGCTCTAGGATGAAATGTTCTATATATATCAGTTAGTTCCATTTGGTCCAAGGCTTCAATTAGATTCACTGTGTCCCTGTTTAGTTTCTGCTTTCCTGAACGATCCATTTCAGAGAGCGGGGTGTTGAAGTCACCCACTATTATTGTGTGCGGTGCGATGTGTGCTTTGAGTTTTAGTAAAGTTTCTTTTACGAATGAGGGTGCCCTTGCATTTGGAGCATAGATATTCAGGATTGAGAGTTCTTGATGGTGGATTTTTCCCTTGATCAGTATGTAGTGTCCTTCTGTGTCTTTTTTGATGACTTTGGGTTGAAAATCAATTTTATCCGATATTAGGATGGCTACTCCACCTCGTTTCTTGGGGCCATTTGCTTGTAAAATTGTTTTCCAGCCTTTTACTCTGAGGTAGTGTTTGTCTTTGACACTGAGGTGCGTTTCCTGCATGCAGCAAAATGCTGGGTCCTGTTTACGTATCCAGTCTGCTAGTCTATGTCTTTTAATTGGGGAATTGAGACCATTGATATTAAGAGAGATTAAGGCATAGTGATTATTGCCATCTGCCATTCTTGACGCTATCTTTATGTTTGAGTGGTTATCTACTTTTGGGTTTGATTCAAGAAGGTTATTATCTCATTTTTTCCAGGGTGTTGTTTCTCTCCCTGTATTGGAGGTTTCCACCTATTATCCGTTGCAGGGCTGGATTTGTGGAAAGATATTGTGAAAATTTGGTTTTATCATGGAATATCTTGGTCTCTCCATCTATGGTGATTGAGAGTTTTGCTGGGTATAGTAGTCTAGGCTGGCATTTGTGCTGTCTTAGTGTCTGCATGAGATCTGCCCAGGATCTTCTGGCTTTCATAGTCTCTGGTGAGAAGTCTGATGTGATTCGGATAGGTCTTCCTTTGTATGTTACTTGGCCCTTTTCTCTTACTGCATTTAGTATTCTTTCTTTGTTTAGAACATTCGGTGTTTTGATTATTATGTGACGGGAGGTATTTCTGTTCTGGTCCAGTCTGTTTGGAGTTCTGTAGGCTTCTTGTACGTTCATCGGCATCTCTCTCTTTAGGTTAGGGAAGTTTTCCTCCATAATTTTGTTGAAGATGTTTACTGGCCCTTTAAGTTGCAAATCTTCACTCTCATCTATACCTATAATCCTTAGGTTTGATCTTCTCATTGTGTCCTGGATTTCCTGGATGTTTTGGGTTACACGTTTTTTGCATTTTGCATTTTCTTTGACTGTTGAGTCGATGCTTTCTATGGAATCTTCAGCACCTGAGATTCTTTCTTCCATCTCTTGTATTCTATTGTTGATGTTTGCATCTATGACTCCTGATTTCTTCCCAAGGTTTTCTATCTCCAAAGTTGTCTCCCTTTGTGATTTCTTAGTTGTTTCTACTTCCTTTTTTAGTTCCTGGATGGATTTGCTGAGATCCTTCACTTGTTTGTTTGTATTTTCCTGTATTTCTTTAAGGTATTTTTGCATTACCTCTTTCAGGATTTCTTCCTGATGACCCACGTTCTCCTGCATTTCTCGGAGCGATTTTTGTGTTTCCTCCTCATGGGATTCCATCTGTTGATCCATCGTCTCCTGCATTTCTTTAAGCAGTTCTCGTGTTTCCTTTGTAAGGGCATCTAACCGTTGATTCATTTCTTTAAGCAATTTTTGTGTTGCCTCCTTATGGGCATCCATCTGTTGACCCATATTCTTCTGCATTTCTTTATGCAAATTTTGTGATTCCTTTGTGAGTGCATCTACCCGTTGATTCATCTCATTAAGCGATTTTCGTGTTGTCTCCTTGTGCACCTCCATCTTTTGATCCATGTTCTCCCACAGTTCTCTAAGCGATTTTTGTGTTTCCTTTGTAAGGGCTTCTAACCGTTGATTCATGGTCTCCTGTAACTCTTTATGAGATTTATTTGTGTCCTTCTTGTGATCCTCTAATAGAATCATGAGAAGTGATTTTAAATCCAGATCTTGTCTTTCGGGTGTGGTGGGGTATCCAGGACTTGCTGCTGTTGGAGAGTTGGGTTCGGATGGTCCCACATTACTTTGATTTCTGTTAGTAACATTCCTACGTTTGCCTTTTGCCATCTGGATATCTCTGATGTTAGTTGGTCCTGGTGCCACTGGCTGTTGGTTGGACCTCCTGTGAGCCTGCAAAGCTATTTCTGACCCCCTGGATTACCAGGATTCCCCTGGCACCGATTTCTGGGGCCTGCCTGCTTCTGAGTGACTTTGGAGCCCTAATGTGCCTTGCCCCAAGTGATCTTATATTGGGGAGGCCTTGCACATCCAAAGGCTCAGCCTAGTGGATTCCCTGAGCAGAGGTCGCCAAAGGGAGGCTGGTAGGCTCCTGCCCTGTGCAGGGGTGTGTGATCTCTCCTATGGGGGGGAGGGGGCATCCCTCTGCCAGACAGAAGTCCCACAGCAGAGCTGGCGCGCTGGTTACTGCAGATCAGCCCAGCACTTGGGAGCCACATACACACAAACCGCCCGAGACCCAAGCGATATTATGCCTGTCTGTCTCAGAACCTGACTGTCCCAACTTCCCAGTCACTGGAGCAAAGATGGAGGAGGGCACTCTCCGTGGCGCCGCTCACCCTGCAGAGGCGATGGCCTGCCGATCTCTTGTATATACTTTTTAAAAGACTTTATATCATGGAAAGTTCTTTGTGTGTCTGCTCTGACAGTTGCTGGTATAGCAATCTAGGTCATTATTCATGGTATTTTATACTTGGGAGTGCATTGCTTCAGGTTCTGCTGGCTTTAAGAGTTTCTACTGAAAAATTAGCTGTTACTGTAATTGGTTTTCATATATATGGGGCTTATGTTTCTTTTTCTTGAAGCTTTCAATTCTCTTTCTTTGTTTTGTATTTTACTGTTTTGACTATGATATGCTGTGGGGATTTTCTTTTCTGGTTTTGTTTATGTGGTGTTCTGTATGTTCCTTGTAACTATATGGGTGTGTCTTTCCTAAGTTTGTCGATGTTTTCTTCCATGTTTTTGTTAAAGATCTGGTCTAGGCCATTGACTTGATACTTCTACATTTATTTCAATAATTTTAAGTTTTTTTTTTTTGCCTTCATGATGTTCCACATCTTTCCTGCATTTACTTTTTTTTCCATATTCTTTGTTTATTTCATCCAGATCATCTACTTTTAAAATTGATAATCTGCTTTTTGCTTGATGTGTGAACACTGTGTCTTCTTGCCAGCACCAGGACCACTAGGTGACAATGTACAGAGGTTTGATATTATGGCTATGGGGCAGAATGGCTGTGGCACATAGATAGTGGCAGGAAGCTGGGATCCTGGACCTGCTGCAGCGCAGGATGGCAGTGGCTCAGCATGTATACAGCTGAGCATGCTCAGTGTCAGGAAGGGCATTTGTACTCTGCTGTTATACGTCTCTAAGGTATAAAACTAGGTTATGATGGGAGATCTTTATTCTTTCTTTTTTTTTGTACAACTACTACAATACTAATTCTGTCTGAATAGAGCAGTGGTGAATATCATAAGTTTTAGTGTGTTTTGCTACTTTCCTTTGTTTCTTATTTAAAAATTTATTTAATGTTTGTGAAGTTTTCAGTCTTCCTTCTTTTATTTCTAGTTTAATTTTGTGTTCGAAAAAATAGCTTGGCATTCTTTCAATCTAAGAAGTATAGAGCAGTGGTTCTCAACCTGTGGGTTGTGACCCCTTTAAGGATCCCAAATCAAATATCCTGCATATCCGATAGTTACATTATGATTCATAAAAGTAACAGAATTACAATTATGAAGTAACGATGAAAGTAATTTTATGGTTGGGGTCACTATAACATGAGGAACTGTATAAAGTTTGCAGCATTAGGAAGGGTGAAAACCACTCGTATAGAGACTTATGTTGTAGTTTAATGTGTTTTAAGTCAAGGATTCCATGCTTTCTGTGGGGCAGCACAGTGGGTCTGCTTCAGATTTTTCCAGTCTGGTCATTTAGTCATTCCCTGGTGTGCAACAGAACTGACATAACTGATATCTTCCAGTTGGGTTTTTCTCTGAATTTTACTCTTGCTTCTCTCTGTTTTTCCCTCCATTATTTTTATTTAAAAAATTGTTTCAATACAATATATTTTGATCATATCCTTTCCCTAACCTCCATTCATCCCAGAACCTCTGCACCTTCCTGGCCACCCAACTTCATGTTCTCTTTTTCTAAAAAGAAGAAAAACAAAATTTAAATAAGAAAAAATAGTAAGGCAAAAAGTAATAAAAAATATAAAACTGTTTCTCTTTCCCCACCTCTACACACACGTAAACACTGAGTCTGTTTTGTGTTGGCCAAGTATTTCTGGGCATAGGACTCATTAGAGCAGGAGCAGTTACAAGAAAGACTTGCTATTAAAGGTCCTGTTTAGGGTTTGATAAAGCCCTAAATAAAATAGTGTTCCTGGATGTAGTGTGAAAGTTGAGCTGGTTGGTGAGTTTCCTACATAGGTGTGTCTGTGATTCTCTGTCCCAGGGTCTGGTCTCAATTTGCATACATCTTCTAGTATATCTAATCATGTACAGTTTCTCCCCACATTTGCTCATTAAAAGTTTTAAGTGAAAAAGGGAAAATTTAAACAAGAAAACTATATGGAACCAGTTCCCCTAAACATTTTTTTGGCATTTCTGAACTCTGGCCAGAGCAGAATTGCAGATAAATGTAAGGGCATTCTGGCTTCCAACCAGGAAAGAGCTTCTTGTCCAGAGCAAGAAGCAGAATCGCTGGTTTTTGGAATCATGTGCCCAAACTGCCTGATTTCTTTCTCCTGTCTTCATCCTTAGTTTAGGGTGAGTTTAATCCTTAGAAGCAGTACACAAAATATTTTTGTCTTCAGTTTTTTTTTTTTCATTTCAGAGTATTTTATACTTGGGATTTTTCTTTTCTTTTGATCCACTGGCTAATCTTCACTGTGTTGTTCACGTTTTAAAATTCCCCAGTTTTTGCCTGTGTTCTGTGTTGTGATTTTATTCTAATTTTATGGAATAGCATTCTTAGATTTGACTCCTTTTTCATTCAGTTGTATTTTATAGCCTAGTATATAATTTGCCCTGGAGAATGTTCAATATACATTTAAATAGAATCTGTATTCTATTTTTGGGCAGACCATTTTCCAAGCCATCTCCTTGGTCTCATTGTTGCATGATGAAGTTCAAAGTGTTGGGAATATAATGTTGAGCTAGAGAAATCAGCTACCCCTCCCCCACCATGGCCAGTGTGTTAGGCTAAACTCACTGCACCATAGGTAAGTACACATGTATGTAAACAAATAAAGCAGCAATTTCTTAATGCAGTTTAATTCTAAATTTTCTTAATTATTTGCCTCGTGTTCAAGTCTATCATTAAAGTGGGATACCCATCCCATGCCCAGGTCCACAATTCTTTGGACAGTCCATAAATATTATTCAGTCCCAGTGGCCCTTTGGACCCACAATTTTTTGCTGGAGACTAGCCCATCATTTTGGAGGAGGACCGAGTGTTGGGCCCTAGTATCCACCAAGAATTGGGTGGGTTTCCCTTCCACTTTCAAGATTATCCTGGGTTCGGGGACGAGGTCAGAACCCCGTCCTCCCTACTTGCTGTCTTTCCCCAGGGCTAATATCTTTGCCATTTGGGGGCGCTTTTCCAAAGGACTGGGATTTCCTGCCCCTGGCTTCCGTTTGTTGGGGCACTCTTGGACCCAGTGACCCCTCTTCTTGCAATATGCTCACTGGTCCTTTTCAATGGGTTTTCTGTCTCCCTTTGGTTGGAATCTTTCTTTTATGTTTCCCTAATTTTTATGATAGACCTTCTCAGTAACCTTCACTAAATCCCTCAACGTCTTATCCTGCAGTCCCTCTGGCCTCTGAAGCTCTTCCCTGATATCTCTGCTAGCCTGGTCTATAAGGGCCGCAGTCACAGTGGCTTTGTGCTCCTGGCTGCTGGAGTCATAGGGTGTATATTGGTAGAATGTCTCCATGAGCCGCTCTAGAAAGGCAGCCGGAGATTCATCTGATCCCTGTCTAACCTCATATACCTTGGTCAAATTTGTGGGCCGCCAGGCAACTGCCTTGAGACCTGCCAACAGAACCTGGCTGTAGACCTGGCTGTGCTCCTTACCTGCAGCTGAATTAAAGTCCCAATCAGGTCACGTTAAAGGGAATCCTGTGTTAATGACTGCTGGATTTTCCAAGGGAGCTCCTGTGTTCGGAAACACATTCTTTCGGGCCTCATTGAGGATCCTTTCTCTCTCTTCAGTGGTAAAGAGGTAGGCTGATGGGTAAATAGGACAGTTTTGAAGAGATTAATCAAACCCTTGGGATTATTATCTGAGAAAGGGGATGCTGAGACTTCCAATTGTATAGGTCAGCAGATGAGAACGGGCAATATTGCATAGCCTGGTTGCCCTCATCATCCAGAGGTCCATGTGCCCTCAGCAGGAGAGCTACTGTACTATCAGGGGAGGTGGCTCTCCGGGACTGGGAAGTTGGGTTTCTCCTCCTGCTCTTCTCTCCAGTAAATAGGGGTACAACAGCCCTGGTTTCATATGGGCTGAGGATCCTGGGGCCTACGCTAGCGCTGGCGGCCGGTAGGGGGATATGGAGGAGGAGGGTCTAGAAGCAACTGGTTTGCTGTCAAAAGGGTCTTGGAGGATCAACTTCTTCTCAGGTCCGAATCCCTCCTCCCGTGTTTCCTTTGTCCTGATGGCCAGAACCTTTGAGGTGAGTCTTAGGGAAAGAAAGGTTTTCATCCGTGGGGGCAGGGGTCCTCCACTAGATTCTTCCAAGTTATTATTACATACTTGGTCAGGGTGACCATGTAGTCCCTGTCTAAAAATCCTCCCTTCAATTGCCCTGATGACAGACAAGTCAAAGGTCCCTGTGGGGGGCCCAAAGGCATGCCACTCTGAGGAACATAGGGTGACTAATTTGCCCTTTTTACTACAACCTACAGGTTCTCTCCTCTTTCCTTATCTTCCTTCCAATGTATCACTAAGATATTTAAGCGGGGAAGACTCAGTCTGTCCTATGTCCAAAAATATCATCAGTGCAAGTCCACGAACACAGAACAAGATAACCAACAAACACAGAAACTGAACCCTCCAAGACTTCAGGAGGTGACTCAGCTGGAATTGGTTGTCTGCTATACCCGCAGGTTCAGAAAGGGGGAGAGTCCTCCTGACTCCCTCTGGGAGTCTGAATAGTCCTCCAGACCTCCCATGGGTCACAAAGATGTGAAAAGTCTGCCCACCATTGCCTTTAATTGACTGGCCTGTTCAGTAGCCCTCTTGGCTATCTCCCTTGCTCATGAGCCAAAGTGAAAGTAAAAAAAGATAAGAAGTATATGTCTAACATAGTATGTCCATCTTTCAATATTTTATTTATCCTTTTAGTGTAATGAGAGGTTTTCCCTTAGTTCCCCTCCCCACTCTACCATTCTGACTTTTACATTAGAAACACAAGTACAAAGAAAGCTCAAGAATAGACATATAAATCATACATGTTTAAAAAATGTTCCCTAAGAATATTTATTTTGTGTATATGGGGTATTACAAGTAGTGCACTAGATCCTCAGAAAATAACTTTTTATTTTTTTCAATTTAAACCAGTTTTCAACCTAACTAGGAAGTTTCTGATAATGAAAATAAAAAAACAAAAACAAAAACAAAAAGAGAGGCTTACCTTAGAGATTATTGGAATATGTGCTTTTTACATTAGTGTGTGTGTGTATATGTGTGTGTGTGTGTATATGCATGCACATGCATGTGTGCTAATGTGGTTAATATCTATAATTTATCATATTTTATTTATTGATTTCTTTCTGGATGAAATTCATTTCTTCTTAACCAGAATTATCATTGACCATGTCAGTGAATGCAAAGCAGAATCCAGGGCTTTGGAATGGAGGGTTCTCTCTGTGTGCTTTATGATGGAGGGTTCTCTCTGTGTGCTTTATGATGGAGGGTTTTCTCTGTGTGCTTTATGATGGAGGGTTCTCTCTGTTAACATTTTTGTCACATACACAATATATACGCATAGACATGAAACAAATAAATCTTAAATAGTTATTTTTGCATATTAGAATTTGGTAAACACATTAAATATTTAAAAACCAACCTATTGTTTAAAAGTGATGTAGAACTTTTCCTTTGGAACATTTTTTATTTTTTTCTACATGGGTTATATCAACTGGGTATCAAGAGGCCAGTGATATTTGAAGAAACCTATCTTCTCGTTAAATCTTTTACCAAAAGTACTCATTTATATCCTTCCAAGTAAGTTGTAGGTGTAGACCATGATCTGGAGGGCACCTGTTGGGATTTTCAGTTTCTTGAGTTCTTGGATAAGGAATTGGACATGGATACATACATAGTGGTATTAATAGAAATGGAGATGACTATCTGTAACTGTAGCTCTAGGAAATCCAATATCCATTTCTGTCCTCAGTAAGTATATTTACATATATGTGGTATATACACAAAAGACACACTCAACTATAATGTACACATATATAAAAATAAAACTCTTTAAAACTTCTCTACCTTTATCACGGTATTTATGAAATGAGTGTATATGATAAACTTAGTGCATTTGAACTGTCATGGGAACATAATTTTTAATGCAATGAATGCACCCTCAGAGGACTTCATTAGTCTTGAGTTTTGATGTTATAGCTGAGTACTTGGCCAAACATGTATTCTGATACAATCAATATATGTAACCATGTGAAAAACTAAATGAAGAATAATTTTGTACTTTAATAGAAAAGAGAATATGTAATAAACATGAGCTGTTTCAGAACTTCAACATTTGAAAGTCTCTTTCCAACATTTTCTTTAGTAATGTACTTTAACCCATGTTCCATGAACTAAATAAGTGGCTGTGATTTGTAACACTTGTATTTCCAAAAGGAATTTCAATGAAGACTATTATTGAATAGGTAGTATATTTGTAGTGGATAGGAAGGCGACTTTGTATTATTACAGTAAAGTAAGACCAATGTGAATGAAAATGTCTGAAAACTTTGGATAGTAAACTTACAACTTACAATCTTACAACTGCACAGCAGTAACAGCTTTCACTTGTATGTGTATTATACCCAATGTGTTACATACTATGTTGAGTACCTCGGACTCTTGCACAGTGTTCCCTCATTCAGTTTCCAGAGTGACTCTGTTAGTATCACTGGGTTTATTTTGCATGTGAGATTTACCTGGCTGTGTATCAAATAGTAGAAATTTGTCCCAAATAACTTTGCTTGTAAGGGTCATCTTTGGTGGTTATCTAGACAGTTTAACTGTCTAATTCATGTATGATTTTCTTAAAGGAGTAATATTATTTAAGAGAAAGTAATAAAGGGAAGTATGCATTTGCCATTTAGGTTTATAAGGGAACAGTTAACTTACTTTGCTAGCTTGCTTGTCATCATTTACTTGTGTAGGAAAACCTTACATCTAGGTTTTGGCACACTGGTATTTGGATCTCAGAGAGGGAAAATCATTCCACCTTGTCCCAGTCCTCACTTTTAAGGTACCTGTTAGAACTTGCTGTACTTGCCTGGCCTATGTGGGAGACTTGTAGCATTCTGCTCTGATTGATGTCTTTCCTTCAGTTTATTTGAGAGGCCTGCCCGATTCTGCCCATGGAGAGCACTTGTCAGATGACTGGGGGAAATAACAGATTTGCTTTAATCAAATTTCTCACTTGTCTTGTGTTTTTACTTCTATTGTGTTATTGTGGAGGGGGTTACATTATTATATAATGAAGTGAGAATGCCTTTGTTTTCCTTTGTGTATAATATTTAGGTTTTTTGTTTTTGTTTTGTTTTTCAAGACAGGGTTTCTCTCTGTATAGCCTTGGCTGTTCTGGAACTCACTCTGTAGACCAGGCTGGCTTCAAATTCAGAAATTCGCTTGCCTCTGCCTCCGCCTCCCAGATGCTGGGATTAAAGGTGTGTTCCACTGCCTGGCATATTTAGTTTTTTTAATTTAACAAGGAAAATACAATGGATCTTTTAAAAAACTTTTTATTGATTCTTTGTGAGTTTCACTAATCCCACTCATCTCTCCGTTCCTTTGTACCTACCCTCTGCCCTTGTAAACTCCTCCTAAAGAAAAAAAAAAAAGTAAAAATATAAACAAAAGAAAACAAAGTGTAGAAAACATCTCATCATGGATGCTGCTGTAGTGTGTCACAGTGTGTCCCACAGTATAAACTTCGGTCCACATATCTTTTTTTTTTTTAGCTTTGATGTTTTATTACTAAGAAAATAGAAAGAGAAAAGAGATAGAAAGATAAAGAAAGAAGAGAAAATAGATAAGAGAAGCCATGACCACGTGGAAAGGGGATAAGACAGAGAGATAGACTAAGAAGAGGGCCTGGAGAGAACAGGCGGAGAGAGAGCCGGTCCACATATCTTTACTCGCAAATGTTCATTACAATGAGTTGCTGGTCTGGTTGGAGGCCTCTGGCTTCTGTTACAAGGTCAGTAGTGGATCCTCACTGGGACTCCTCTTTGATATCTTGTTATTGCCCTGGTTTGTGGAGATCCTGCAGCTTTGGATCAGTAAGACTGACTCATTTGCACTCTAGCAGTTTATAGATGAGGTAGATGGTGGAGTAGGCCAATTCAAAGCCCTGGATCTGGACCTGGGTGGGAGCTGAGCTGGTCAGCTAGCCAGCTCTCCTGTACCTGTCCCACTAGGGGAAAGCTCTCTAGCATTATTCCAGCCAGTTCACCCAGTGCTGAAGGGGCAGAGTCAGCTCTTCAGCTCTCATGCCTCTGGGGCAGAGCATCTTCAACCATACCACTAGAGACAACTCTACTGTTCTGCTTAGTTCAGAGGTACGGGTGGCTCTCCCAAGAGCTGCAGCTGACTCATCCATGTTCCTGCCACCAGGACCAACTTTACTGTGCTGCCCACTCTCCTAAGTGCTGCATCCAGTGAGAGGTGGGGCCAGCTCTGCACCTCCTTAGACGTCAGTGTGGTAACGTGATCCGAGGTGACAGCCCAGACCAGGGACATCTGTATGATCTTTAATGGTAATATGAGCCATAGACATAGATACAGACCAGACATGGTCACCAGCAGCAGCGTGGGCTGGCATTTCACCATGGCCTCAGATAGCAGGGCAGGATACTCATAACAGGCTGTTGTTCTCTATTCTCTTGTCTCCAGTTCCACCTCTCTACACAATGTTCAGTTTTCACAATTCTTCTCTTTTCACCCATCTGTCTACCACATATTTAGACTTTGTAGTGGTTCCCCCTGCAGGCAGACCATGTTGCTGGTGGGCCTCTGGGTGTCTTCCTCTGCCCATACTGCTGGGGCCCCTCCCTGTTCCTAAGTTAACCTGTGCACAATGAACCATTTCTATAAATAAATGCTGTGGGTTTCACATATAAGAAAAACAGCTTAAAATCTGAAATTTAGAATTCTGAAAATAATTTAGGCAAGGGAATAGAAAGGAAAGACTTTATGTACATTAAGCATGTAATATTTAATGCTTCATGAAAGTCAGTAAGTAGTAAAGACAACTGAAGAAGGTATGTTTATTTGTGATTACAGTAGGTTTGTGGGTGGTCAGGGCCTACAAAAGTAATTTCTATTTATTTGCTATTTATCTTTTCCATTTATGTACATTTTTAGAATCCTAAGTCTAACTTAAATGTTAAATAAATTGACTTGAATTTACTTAGTTACTATTATTTAAGCAATAACTTCATTCTCAACTAGACCAGAGTAGATGGCCTAGTTTATTAACCTTTCTTCTTGTCGGTAAAGAAAGATGAAAGATTATAAGAATAAGTAAAAGATCAGAACTGGAGCATATATTTGATTGTGGGTGTGCTGCTTAGTTTTTTGTCAACCTGACAAAAAATTGAGGGAATCCTAATTGAGAAAAGGCCTCAATCATATTGGCTTTGTAGGCAAGTCTATGGAGTACTTTCATGAATTAATGATTCATGTTGGAAGATCAGGCAGGAGGTCTTGGGTTCTACAAGAAAGGAGGCCAAGAAAACCAGTAAGCAACATTCCTCTTGGCCTTTGCTTTAGTTTCTACCATCAGGTTCCTGCTTAAGTTCGTGCTCTAACTTCCTTTCATGATAGACTATAACTTGGGATATATAGCCCAAATAAGCTCCTTCCTCTCCAAGTTGCTTTTAGTCATGGTGAGGGTTTTTTTGGGGTGGGGATGGGGTGGGATGGGTGGGGCATATTGGGACAGGATTGTTTTGTGTAGCCTTGGCTTTCCAGGAACTTGATCTGCACCTTCCAAGTGCTGGGATTGAAGGTATGTGCCACCACACCCAGCTTTGGTTATGGAGTTGTATCACAGCAATACAATGCAAATTAGGAAAATAGGCAAAAGAAATAGTTTAGCTTTCTGTGTTTGCACCATAAGATACTATGGGATATAGTTAGAGAGAGAGAGAGAGGGAGAGGGAGAGGGAGAGGGAGAAGGAGAGGGAAAGGGAGAAGGAGAGGGAGTCAAAGAGGTACATATCTTTCATGGTAAAGAGGGAGAGGTAGATGCATGTGTTAAGAACAGTAGATACCAGAACAAGTTAGGTAGACTTGTCAGAACAAGAAAAGAAAAGATTGTGGATGAGCTCAGTGAGCAGAATTTTTCTGAATTTTTTAGGTGGAATGTGTCTGCTTAAACTGGGAACTGAGCAGAGTCTTCATGTTGGGTCAGTAAAGTAAAGGATCCCTGATTCTGAGGGTGTGAGACTATTTGGTGGGTATGAGGTGTTGAGTTTAGAGCCCTGGTGGACAGAATACTACTAGCTAAGCCCCGAGAGACAAGGTATTTTATAGTTCTACCTGGAGAGAACATGGAGCACAGTAATGGGAACTTTCTCTCTCTAGGAATGTGTGGGATGGTGCAAATGGGCACACAGACATAAAGAAAGAAAACAGAAAGAGGTCAGATTAGGGGACCAGTTATTTCTAAGGACTACCTGAGAATGAAGAGGAAGATTGAATTCTTTATCATCAGTGAAGGAGTTTAGTTCCATTTGATATAAAAAAAAGACAATAAATTGCAAATAATATGCCCACTTGATGGGTGAAATACTGGAGTACTCTCTACTAGGTAGTATAATAGAGATCTTAGATAACAAAAGTTATTAATTTTTTGATTTTATCATGTGAAATTGAGATAAACAAATGTATCTCATTATGAATGTCTCTGGCACATTTGCAAAGATAAATGGATTAAAAGCTATGCCCATGTGTTCAAGATTCTTCCCCACTTTCTCCTCCATAAGCTTCAGTCTATCTGGTTTTATGTGGAGGTCCTTGATCCACTTGGACTTGAGCTTTGTACAAGGAGATAAGAATGGGTCGATTTGCATTTTTCTGCATGCTGACCACCAGTTTATCCAGCACCATTTGTTAAAAATGCTATCTTTTTTCCACTGGATGTTTTTAGCTCCTTTGTCAAATATCAAGTGACCATATGTATGTGGGTTCATATCTGGATCTTCAATTCTATTCCATTGATTTCCTGCTTGTCCCCATACTAATATCATACAGTTTTTATCACTATTGCTCTGTAGTAGAGTTTGAGGTCAGGGATGGTGATTCCCCCAGGAGATCTTTTGTTGTGGAGAATAGTTTTTGCTATCCTGGGTTTTTTGTTATTTCAGATGAATTTGAAAATTGCTCTTTCTAGCTCTATGAAGAATTGATTCGGAATTTTGATGTGGATTACATTGAATCTTTAGATTGCTTTTGGGAAGATGGCCATTTTTACTATATTAATCCTTCCAATCCATGAGCATGAGAGATCCTTCCATCTTCTGAGATCTTCTATGATTTCATTTTTCAGAGGCTTGAAGTTCTTGTCATACAGATCTTTCGCTTGCTTGGTTAGAGTCACACCAAGGTATGTAATATTATTTGTGACTATTGTAAAGGGTGTCAATTCCCTAATTTCTTTCTCAGCTTATTTATCCTTTGAGGAGAGGAAGGCTACTGATTTGTTTGAGTTAATTTTATATCCAGCCACTTTGACAAAGTTGTTTATCAGCTTTAGGAGTTCCCTGGTGGTATTTTTGGGGTCGCTTGAGTATACGATCATATCATCTGCAAATAGTGACACTTTGACTTCTTCCCTTCCAATTTGTATACCTTTGACATCCCTTTGTTGTCTAATTGCTCTGGCTAGGACTTCGAGTACTATACTGAATAGATAGGGAGATAGTGGGCAGACTTGTCTCATCCCCGATTTTAGTGGGATTGATTCAAGTTTCTCTCCATTTCGTTTGAAGGTAGTTACTGGTTTATAGTATATTGCTTTCACTATGTATAGTTATGAGCCTTGAATTCCTGATCTCTCCAAGACTTTTATTATGAAGGGATGCTGAATTTTGTCAAATGCTTTTTCAGCATCTAATGAAATGACCATGTCGTTGTTTTCTTTGAGTTTGTTAATGTAGTGGATTACATTGATGAATTTCCGTATATTGAACCATCCCTGCATTCCTGGGATGAAGCCTGCTTGATCATGGTGAATTATTGTTTTAATGCATTCTAGGATTCAGTTGGCCAGAATTTTGTTGAGAATTTTTGCATCGATGTTCATAAGAGAAGTTGTTCTGAAGTTCTCTTTCCTTGTTTGGTCTTTGTTTGATTTAGGTATAAGCATTATTGTGGCTTCATAGAATGAATTGGGTAGTGTTCCTTGAGCTTCTATTTTGTGGAATAGTTTGAAGAGTATTGGAATTAGCTCTTCTTTGAAGATCTGATAGAATTCCCCGCTAAACCCATCTGTCCCTTTTTTTTTGTTGGAGACTATTAATGACTGCTTCTATTTCCTCAGGACTTATGGGACTATTTAGATGGTTTATTAGATACTGTTTTAACGTTGGCACTTGGTATTTATCAAGAAAGTTGTCCATTTCGTCCTGATTTTCAAACTTTGTTGAGTATAAGTTCTTGTAGTAGGAGCTGATGATTTTCTGAATTTCCACAGTTTCTGTTGTTATGTCTCCTTTTTCATTAATGATTTTATTTATTTGGGTGGTGCTTCTTTGCCCTCTGGTTAGTCTGGCTAAGGGTTTATCTATCTTGTTGATTATCTC
This sequence comes from Tokudaia tokunoshimensis, assembly GCA_036184795.1. Lineage (NCBI taxonomy): Eukaryota > Metazoa > Chordata > Mammalia > Rodentia > Muridae > Tokudaia > Tokudaia tokunoshimensis. The sequence continues at coordinate 1,691,530 of BTHU01000015.1, read as the reverse complement.
AAAGAACTAGCTCCTGGTTTTGTTGATTCTTTGTATAGCTCTTTTTGTTTCTATTTGGTTGATTTCTGCCCTGAGTTTGATTTTTTTCCTGCCGCCAACTCCTTTTGGATGTAATTGCTTCTTTTTGTTCTAGAGCTTTCAAGTGCACTGTTAAGCTGTTAGTGTAGGCTCTCGCCATTTTCTTTTTGGAGGCACTCAGAGCTATGAGTTTTCCTCTTTAGTACTGTTTTCATTGTGTCCCATAAGTTTTGGTATGATGTGTCTTCATTTTCATTGAATTCTAAAATGTCTTTAATTTCTTTCCTTATTTCTTCTTTGACCAAGCTATTGTTGAGAAGAACATTTTTCAAAGTCCACATGTATGTGTGTTTTCCATTGTTTTTGTTTGCGATTAAGACTAGCCTTAGTCTGTGGTGATCTGATAAGGTGCATGGAATAATTTCAATATTTCTGTTTCTGTTGAGGCCTGTTTTGTGGTCAATTTTGTGGTCAATTTTGGAGAAGGTGCCATGAGGTGCCAAGAAGAAGGTATATTCTTTTGCTTTAGGATGGAATGTTCTATAAATATCTGTTAGATCCATTTGGTCCATAACTTCAGTTAGTTTCACAGTGTCTCTGTTTAGTTTCTGTTTCCATGATTTGTGCATTGTTGAGATTGGGGTGTTGAAGTCTCCCACTATTATTATGTGGGGTGAAATGCATGCTTTGAGCTTTAGTAAAGTTTCTTTTATGAATGTGGGTGCCCTTGAGTTGGGAGCATAGATGTTCAAAATTGAGAGCTCATGTTTGTAGACTTTTCCTTTGTCCAGAATGAAGTGACCCTCCTTATCTTTTTGGACACCTTTTGGTTGAAAGTCCATTTTATCCGATATAAGAATGGCTACTCCAGCTTGTTTCTTGGGACCATTTGCTTGCAAAATTGTTTTCCAACTTTTGACTCTGAAATAGTGACTGCTTTTGTTACTTACGTGGGTTTCTTGTATGCAGCAAAATGTTGGGTCCTGCTTACGTATCCAGTCTGTTATTCTATGTCTTTTTATTGGGGAATTGAGACCACTGATGTCAAGAGATATTAAGGAAAAGTGACTGTTGCTTACTGTTATCTTCTTTGTTAAAGGTGAAATTCTGTTTGTGTAGCTATCTTCTATTGGGTTTGTTGAAAGATTACTTTATTGCTTTTTCTATGGTGTGGTTTTCCACCTTGTGTTGGTATTTTCCACCCATTATCCTTTGAAGTGCTGGGTTTATGGAAAGATATTGTGTAAATTTGCTTTTTTCATTGAATGTCTTGTTTTCTCCATCTATGGTAATTGAAAGTTTTGCTGGGTATAGCAGTTTGGGCTGATATTTATGTTCTCTTAGGGTCTGTATGACGTCTGCCCAGAATCTTCTAGCTTTCATAGTTTCTGGTGAGAAGTCTGGTGTAATTCTGATAGGTCTACCTTTATATGTTACTTGACCTTTTTCCTTTACTGCTTTTAATAGTCTTTCTTTGTTTAGTGCATTTGGTGTTTTGATTATTATGTGACGGGAGGAATTTCTGCCCTGGTCTAGTCTGTTTGGAGTTCTATAGGCTTCTTGTATGTTCATGGGCATCTCTTTCTTTAGGTTAGGGAAATTTTCTTCCATAATTTTGTTGAAGATGTTTACTGGCCCTTTAAGATGTAAATCCTCGCTCTCTTCTATACCTATAATACTAAGGTTGGGTCTTCTCATTGTGTCCTGGATTTCCTGGATGTTTTGGGTTACCAGCTTTTTGCATTTTGTATTTTCTTTGACTGTTGAGTCAATGTGTTCTATGGAATCTTCAGCATCCGAGATTCTTTCTTCTACCTTGTATTCTATTGTTGATGCTTGCATCTATGACTCCTGAATGCTTTCCAAGGTTTTCTATCTCCAGAGACGTCTCACTTTGCAATTTCTTTATAGTTTCTACTTCCATTTTTAGATCTTGGATAGTTTTGTTCAGTTCCTTTTCTTGTTTGTTTGTGTTTTCCTGAAATTCTTTAAGGGATTTTTGTGTTTCCTCTTTAAGGGCTTCAACCTGTTGACCCATGTTCTCCTGTGTATCTTTTAGAGATTTTTGTGATTCCTCTTTAATGGCTTCTGTATGTTGACCCATGTTCTCCCCTAGTTCCCTATGGGATTTTTGTGTTGCCTCTTTAAGGATATCTACCTGTTGACCCATGTTTTCCCTTATTTCTTTAAGGGATTTTTGTGTCTCCTCTTTTAGGGCTTCTACCGGTTGACCCATATTCTTCTGCATTTCTTTAAGGGATTTTTGTGATTCTTCTTTAAGGGCTTCTACCCGGTGACCCATGTTCTCATTTATTTCTTTAAGGGAGTTATTTATGTCCTTCTTGAATTCCTCTAACAGCATCATGAGATGTGATTTTAAATCCAGCTCTTGCTTTTCTGATGTGATAGAGAATCCTGTATTTGCTGTTGTGGGAGAACTGGGTTCTGATGGTGGCTTGTTGCCTTGGTTTCTGTTGGTAATGTTCTTGTGTTTTCCTTTGGCCATCTAGTTATCTACAGTTTTAGCTGGTGTTGCTGTCTCTGACTGTGACTTCTGTGTCCTTCAGGCCTGTGTATCTGTACTCTTGGGATTCCCTTTCTCTCACATGTCCTGCATACAGCTGGTTTTCCAGAAAGTATCAGGAAATGGGGTCTTCCCTGTGGCAGACTTGGCAAGGGTTGAATGTCCTGCAAACTGTTGGTGCTTGAATGCCCTGCTGCTGCTGGATCTCAGGAAATGCGGACATCTCCCATGCAGACCTGGCACAGGCCGAATGCCCCGAGGCTGTTGGATCTCGATTGCCCCGCTGCTGCTGGATCTCTAGAAAGCACCAGGAAATGGGGTCTTCCGCTGTGGCCGACCTAGCACAGGTCTACCACGTTGGAAAGAACAGGACAGGCAGCAAAGGAGGGATGGGTAGAGGGGATGAAAGGGGCATGGTGATCCAGAGGGAAGGCGGGTTTAGATGGTTTCTGGGTAGTGGGTCCCTGCCTGCGGCTCTGGGCCTCCAGAGGTGGGATGGTATCTTTTTTTTTTCTATATTTTTTTATTTACATTCCGAATAATTTTCCCTTTCCTTGTTCCTCCCTCCCCGAAAGTCCTATAAGCCCCCTTCCCTCCCTCTGTTCCCCATTCAACCTCCTCTCGCTTCTCTGTCCTGGTATTCCCCTACATCCAGTCTTACCAGGACCAGGGGTCTCTCCTACCATCTTCTTGGAAATCTATTGATATGTGAATTGTGTCTTGGGTATTCTGAGATTCTGGGTTAATATCTGTGATTGGGTTACCTCACTAAGGATGATATTTTCCAGTTCTGACCATTTGCCTAGGAATTTCGTGAATTCATTGTTTTTAATTGCAGAGTAGTATTCCATTGTGTAGATATACCACATCTTCTGAATCCATTCCTCCATTGAGGGACATCTGGGTTCTTTCCAGCTTCTGGCTATTATAAATAAGGCTGCTATGAACTGCTGTCTCCTGTGTTTTTGATCTTAGCCATTCTGACTGGTGTGAGGTGGAATCTCAGGGTTGTTTTCCGGATGCCCTGCTGCTGCTGGATCTATAGAAAGCACCAGGAAATGGGGTCTTCCCCTGTGGCCAACCTAGCACAGGTCTACCACGTCGGAAAGAACAGGACAGGCAGCAAAGTAGGGAGGGATAGAGGAGCCTCTTGTGTTTCTTTAAGGGATTTTTGTGTTTCCTTTTTAAGGGCTTCTACCTGTTGACCCATGCTCTCCTGTAATTTCCTAAGGGATTTTTGTGTTTCCTCTTTAAGAGCTTCTACCTGTTGACCCCTGTTGTCCAGTGTTTCTTTAAGGGATTTTTGTGATTCCTCTTTAAGGACTTCTACCTTTTGATCCATATTCTCTTGTATTTCTTTAAGAGAGTTATTTATGTCCTTCTTGAAGTCCTCTATCAGCATCATGAGATGTGATTTTAAATCCAGCTCTTGCTTTTCAGGTGTGTTAGGGTATCCAGGATTTGCTCTTGTGGGAGAACTGGGTTCTGATGGTGGCTTGTTGCCTTGGTTTCTGTTGGTAACGATCTTGCGTTTGCCTTTTGCCATCTAGTTTTGTCTGATCTTAGCTGGTCTTTCTTTCTCTGATTTTGGCTTATCTGTCCTATAAGCCTGTGTATATGTACTTCTCGGATTCCAGTTCTCCCAGGCCTCTCCGCACTCCAAATGACCTAAGTGTGGCTAGCTCTCTAGGAAGTATCAGGAGATGGTGTCTTCACTGTGGCAGACCTGGCAAGATTCAGCCACAGCAAAAAGAGCAAATGCCCTGAGTGCAGCTGGTTCTCTAGGAAGTATCAGGATATGGAATCTTCACTGCAGCTGACCTGGCAAAGTTCGACTGCCCTGATTGGCTGGTTCTCAACTGCCCTGAATGGCTGGTTCTTAACTGCCCTGAGTGTTTGGTTCTCTAGGAAGTATCAGGAGATGGAATCTTCACTGTAGCAGAGCTGGCAAGGTTTTGCCCCAGCAGGAAGGGCAGGCAGCAGTGGGATGGGGAGAAGGCTTGGAAGGGGTTGCTGTTAGTGAGGGCAGGGCTTTTGGGGGTTACTGGGTAGTGAGTCCTGCCGGACCCCTGGCAGCAGCTCTGGGCCTCCAGAGGTGGAGTTCTTACCAACTGCCCTGAGTGGCTGATTCTCTAGGAAGTATCATAAGATGGAATCTTCACAGCAGCAGAGCTGGCAAGGTTCTGCCCCAGCAGGAAGGGCAGGCCACAGACGACAAAACCAAATTTAAACATTATCTTTCTACTGATAGAGCCCTGCAGAGGATACGAGAAGGAAAACTCAACACAAGGAGGGTAACACCCAAGAAAACATAAGAAATTAATTATCTCACAACAAACCTGAAAGAAGAGAATCACACCCACATAGTTCCACCATCAACAACAAAATAACAGTAACTAACAGTTATTGCTCATTAATATTTCTCAACATCAATGGATTTAGTTCACCAATAAAACTATACAGGCTAAAAGACTTGGAATGTAAATAGGATCCATCATTCTACTGCCTATAAGAAACATACCTCAGAAACAAAAATAGAATCTCAGAGTAAAGGACTCAAAAAAGGTTTTCCAAGCAAACAATCCCAAGAAACAAGCTGGAGTCTATCTAATAAAATAATCCTTCAATCAAAAGTAATCAAAAGAATTTGGGAAGGATACTTCATACTCAAAGGAAAAATCTACCAAGATGAAGTCTCAATTCTGAACTATATATACCCCAAATGCAAGTGAACCCACATTCATAAAAGAAACTTCAGTAAAGTTCAAAACACACATTGAACCCTACACAATGATAGTGGGAGGCTTCAACACACCACTTTCACCAATAGACAAGTCATCAAAACAGAAACTAAACAGAGACACAGTGAAACTAAGAGAAAGTATGAACCAAATGGATTTAATAGATACCTATAGAACATTTTACCCCAAAACAAAAGAATATACCTTCTTCTCAGCATCCCATGGAACCATCTCCAAAATTGACCATTTAATTAGACATGAAGCAAGCCTCAATGGATACGAGATTGAAATAACCCTTTCATTCTATCAGATCAACATGGCCTAAGGCTGAATTTCAACAACAACAGAAACAACAGAAAGCCATCATGTTGGAAAATGAACATCTCTCTACTCAGTGCTAACTTGGTCATGGAAGAAACAAAGGAAAAAATTAAAGACTTTCTAGAATTTAATGAAAATGAAGGCACAACATACCCAAACTTGTGGGGCACACTGAAAACAGGTTTAAGAGGAAATTCATAGTGCCTTCATAAAGAAACTGGAGAGATCTCATCTTAGCAACTACACAGCACACTTGAGAGCTCTAGAACAAACACAGCCAAGAGCAGTGGAAGACAGGAAGTAGTGAAACTCAGGGCTAAAATCAACCAATTAGAAACAAAGAGAACAATTCAAAGATTCAACAAAACCAAGAGCTGGTTCTTTCAAAAAATGAACAAGACAGATGAACCCTTACCCAAAGTAACTAAAAGGCAAAGAGACAGTATCCAAACTAACAAAATCAGAAATAAAAAGGGAGACATAACAGAACCTAAGGAAATTCAAAATATTATCGGATCTTAATTCAAAATCCTATTGTTGGCAAAACTGGAAAATCTAGCTGAAATGGATGATTTTATAGACAAATACCACATGACAAAGTTAAATCACGATCAGACAAACTGTCCAAACAGTGCCATAACCCCCAAGGAACTAGAAGCAGTCATAAAAACCCTCCCAAATAACAAAAGCCCAGGACCAGATTGTTTTAGTTCAAAATTCTACCAGACTTTCAAAGAAGAGATACTACCAATACTCCTCAAACTATTCTACAAGATAGAATGAGAAGAAACACTATGTGTTTAATTCTATGAGGCCACAGTCACCATGACATATAAACCACACTAAGACCCAACAAAGAAAAAGAACTTCAGATCAATTTCACTTATGAACACTGACACAAAAATACTCAATAAAATTCTCACAAACCCAATCCAAGAACACATCAAAAACATCATTCACCATGATCAAGTAGGCTTCATCCCAGGTATGCACAGATGGTTCAATATATGAAAATCCATCAATACACACACACACACACACACACACACACACACACACACACACACACACACATTACCTGCTGGAGAATCCTCTGGTTATATGCCCAGGAGTGGGTGTAGCAGGTTCGTCCAGTAGTTTTATGTCCAGTTTTCTGAGGAACCGCCAGACTGATTTCCAGAGTGGTTGTACAGCTTGCAATCCCATCAGCAGTGGAGGAATGCTGCTCTTTCTCCACATCCTCGCCAGCACCTGCTGTCTCCTGAGTTTTAGATCTTGGCAATTCTGACTGGTGTGAGGTGAAATCTCAGAGTTGTTTTGATTTGGATTTCCCTGATGACTAAGGATGTTGAACATTTCTTTATGTGCTTCTCAGCCATTCGATATTCCTCAGGTGAAAATTCTTTGTTTAGCTCTGTACTCCATTTTTTAATAGGGTTATTTGGTACTCTGGAGTCTGACTTCTTAAGTTCTTTATATATATTGGATATTAGTCCTCTAATGGATGTAGTGGTGGTAAAGATCTTTTCCCAATCTATAGGTTGCTGTTTTGTCCTATTGATAGTGTCCTTTGCCCTACAGAACCTTTTCAGTTTTATGAAGTCCCATTTGTCTCTTGTTGACAGTTTGTGAGTGCCAGTGGCCCTGTCTCCTGGCCATTTTGTCTTCTTTTTTTTCTTCTGGTTATTCTCTGGAACCTGTTGCTTAATTACTCTAACTGGGTCATGGAAGGTTTTGTCCACGTTAAGAGGCAGGTCCTTGGCACTGATTTCTATATATGGGATATTGTATTTGGTTGCCATTTCTTTTTCTTGGTCCCTGGTTATTTTCCTTAGATGCATTAAATCCAGCTTGTTGGCCACAAAGATCATTGGGCATGACTCCCTGTACTTGAAATGCAGAATGAACTGGTGGATGTGGTCCACGTGCTGGAAGCTGTCCTTTTCAGTGACACAGAGTTGGGATTTTGATGGGGATTGCATTGAATGAGTAGATTGCTTTTGGCAAGATGGCCATTCTTGCTATATTAACTCTGCAAATCCATGAGCATGGGAGATCTTTCCATCTTCTGAGGTCTTCAATTTCTTTCTTCAGAGACTTGAAGTTCTTGTCTTAGAGATCTTCCACTTGTTTGGTTAGTCACACCAAGATACTTTATAATGTTTGTGGCTATTGTGAAGGGTGTTGTTTCCCTAGTTTCTTTCTCAAACTCTTTATCCTTTGAGTATAGGAAGGCTACTGCTTTGTTTGAGTTACTTTTATATCCAGCCACTTTGCTGAGGTTGTTTATCAGGTTAAGAAGTTCCCTGGTGCAGTTTTTGGAGTCACTTTAGTATACGATCATATCATCTGCAAATAGTGATACTTTGGCTTCTTCCTTTCCAATTTGTATACCTTTGACCTCCTTTTCTTGTCTAATTGCTCTGGCTAAGACTTTGAGTACTATGTTGAACAGGTAGGGAGAGAGAGGACAGCCTTGTCTAGTCCCTGATTTCAATGGGATTGCTTCAAGTTTCTCTCCATTTAGTTTGATGTTGGCTACTGGTTTGCTATATGTTGCTTTTACTATGTTTAGATATAGACCTTGAATTCCCGATCTTTCCAAGACTTTTATCACAAAGGGGTGTTGGCTTTTGTCAAATGCTTTCTCAGCATCCAATGAAATGATCATGTGATTTTTTTTTCGTTGAGTTTGTTTATATAGTGGATTATATTGATGGATTTCTATATATTGAACCATCCCTGGGATGAAGCCTACTTGATCGTGGTGAATGATCGTTTTGATGTGTTCTTAGATTCAGTTTGTGAGAATTTTATTGAGTATTTTTACATCAATATTCATTAGGGAAATTGGTCTGAAGTTCTCTTTCTTTGTTGGGTCTTTTGGAATAGCTTGAAGAGTATTGGTGTTAGGTCTTCTTTGAAGGACTGATAGAATTCTGCACTAAATCCATCTGGTCCTGGGCTTTTTTTGGTTGGGAGACTTTTAATGACTGCTTCTATTTTATTAGGGGTTGTGGGACTGTTTAGATTGTTTATCTGATCCTGTTTTAACTTTGGTACCTGGTATCTGTCTAGAAAATTGTTCATTTCATCCATTTTTTTTCCAGTTGTGTTGAGTATAGGCATTTTAGTAATATGTGATGATTTTTTGAATTTCCTCAGTTTATGTTGTTATATCTCCCTTCTCATTTCTGGTTTTGTTAATTTGGATACTGTCTCTGTGCCTTCTGATTAGTCTGGCTAAAGGTTTATCTATCTTGTTGATTTTCTCAAAGAGCCAGCTTCTGGTTTGGTTGATTCTTTGTATAGTTCTTTTTGTTTCTACTTGGTTGATTTCAGCCCTGAGTTTGATTATTTCCTGCCATTTACTCCTCCTGGCTGTAGTCACTTCTTTTTGTTCCAGAGTTTTCAAGTGTGTTGTTAAGCTGTTAGTGTATGATGGCTGCAGTTTTTTTATGGAGGCACTCAGAGCTGTGAGTTTTCCTCGTAACACTGCTTTCATTGTGTCCCATAACTTTGGGTATGTTGTGCCTTCATTTTCATTAAAATCTACAAAGTCTTTGATATCTTTCTTTATTTCTTCCTTGACCAAGGTATCATTGACTAAAGCATTGTTCATGTGTATGTCGGTTTTCTATTGTTTTTGTTTTCATTGAAGACCAGCTTTAATACATAGTGATCTGATAGGAGGTATGGGATTATTTCAATCTTCTTATATCTTTTGAGGTCTGATTTGTGACATGTTTTATGGTCAGTTTTGTACAAGTTACCATGAGGTACTGAAAGAAGGTATATTCTTTTGATTTAGGATGAAATGTTCTGTAGATATCCGTCAAATCCATTTGGTCCACAAGTTCGGTTAGTTTCACTGTCTCTGTTTAGCTTGTGTTTCTATGATCTGTCCATTGTTGAGAGTGGGGTGTTGAAGTCTCCCACTATTATTTTGTGAGGTACAATGTGTGTTTTGAGCTTTAGTAAAGTTTCTTTTATGAATCTGGGTGCCCTTATATTTGGAGCATAGATGTTCAGAATTGAGAGTTATTCTTGTTAGATTTTTCCTTTGTGAGTATAAAGTGTCCTTCCTTATCTTTTTTGATGACTTTTGGTTGAAAGTCTATTTTATTCAATATTAGAATGGCTACTCAACTTCTTAGGATCATTTCCTTGGAAAATTGTTTTCCAGCCCTTTACTCTGAGGTAGTGTTTGTCTTTGACACTGAGGTGCATTTTCTGTATGCAGCAAAATGCTGGGTCCTGTTTACTTCTCCAGTCTGTTAGTCTATGTCTTTATATTGGGGAATTGAGTCCATTGATGTTAAGGCATATTAAGGAAAAGTGATTGTTGCATCCTGTTCTTTCTGATGTTATTTTGATATTTTTGTGGCTTTTTGGTTTTTGTGTTTGTTGCAAGAAGATTACTTTCTTACTCTTTCTAGGGTGTAGTTCCCTTCCTTGTGTTGGCGTTTTCCATCTATTATCCTTTGTAGGGCTGGATTTGTTGAAAGATATTGTGTAAATTTGGTTTGTCATGGAGTATCTTGGTTTTTTTTATCTATGATAATTTATAGTTTTCTTGGGTATAGAAGCCTGGGCTGGCATTTGTGTTCTTTTAGGGTCTGTATGACATCTGCCGAGGATCTTCTAGCTTTTATGGTCTCTGGTGAGAAGTCTAGAGTAATTCTGGGAGGTTTGCCTTTATATGTTACTTGACCTTTTTCCCTTACTGCTTTTAGTATCCTTTCTTTGTTTTGTGCATTTGGTGTTTGATTATCATGCAATGGGATGAATTTCTTTTCTGGTCTAATTTATTTGGAGTTCTGTAGGCTTCTTGTATGTATTTTTGAATATCTGTCTTTAGGTTTGGGAAGTTTTCTTCTATAATTTTGTTGAAGATATTTACTGGCCCCTTGAGTTGGGAATGTTTGCTTTCTTCCATACCTATTACCTTTAGGTTTTGTCTTCTCATTTTGTGCTGGATTTCCTGGATGTTTTGGGTTATAAGCTTTTTGCATTTTGCATTTTCTTTGACTATTGTGTCAATATTTTCTATGGTATCTTCTGTACCTGAGATTCTCTCTTCTAACTGTTGTATTTTGTTGATGATACTTGCATCTATGACTCGTGATCTCTTTCCTATGTTTTCTATCTCCAGGGTTGTCTCCCTTTGTGATTTCTTTTTTGTTTCTATTTCCATTTTTAGATGCTGGATGGTTTTGTTCAATTCTTTAATCTGTTTGTGTTTCCTATAATTCTTTAACAGATTTTTGTGTTTCCTCTTTGAGGTGCTTCTACCTGTTTACCTGTGTTCTCCTGTATTTCCTTAAGGGAGTTACTTATGTCCTTTTAATAGTCCTCTATTAGCATCATAATATGTGATTGTAAATTAGAGCTTAGCTTTTCTGGTATTTTGGGATATCCAGGACTCACTGTAATGGGAGAACTGGGTTCCGATGATGCCAAGTATCCTCGGTTTCTGTTGCTTACATTCTTCCCTTGCTTTTTGTTGTCTGGTTACTTCTGTTGTTAGCTGTTCTTTCTGTCTCTGACTGTGGCTTGTCCCTCCTACAAGCCTCTGCATCAGTACTCCTGGGAGACCAGTTCTTTCCAGGAACAATTTAAGTATGAAGGGCAGGGTCAGCTCTGGGGTATAGACAGAAATCAGAATGATCCTGTCCCCAGCTGTCCCTTGCTTCCTGTGACCTGATGGCTCTGAGAGGGTTATTGTTGGTTCAAGAATTTGAACAAAAGTGGTGGTCTTACCTGTGCTTGCAGGTTAGTTGGCTCCCCTGGGAGACCAGCTCTCTCCTAGTGCTATTTGGGTATGGATCCCTGTGGCAGAGGAGCAGCTCAGCTGTTGCATCTGGGAGCAGGAAGGCTCCTCAGTGGCTGCCATTCTTGGTAGCTAGAATAATAGTTTGTGAGATGGCCCATCTTCTGGTGCTTTCCCCCATGTAAGTAAGCTCTTTTCTAAAGAAGGCATTTTACTTTCATTCTTTAGCTATAAACATAACACAAACAATTCAAGAAATGCCCAGTATTCAGTTTGGCCTTGACAAGCTAGAGTATTAGCCATAATGCTACAACCCAGTTCTGGAACAGACATTTTTGGGATATTTCATTTTTCTAGAACTCTTTTGGCCAATGAGTATCTCAGTAGAATTCTCTTTCTTTCTCTTCTTGGAAGCCCATGGTAGCTGCTACAGAGGCACAGCAACAAACTCCCAACTCTAGCAGGAGTGATCCTTTATTACCAGAGAAACCTGGAGCAGGAGTAATCTTTCAATGACAGAGGAACCTGGATACATTTAACTGCAGAATAAAGAGGATCATGTACCATTCTTAAGAAGACCTGCTTCTAGGTCAAAACCTCAAGAGAAGTAGAGCAACTGTGTCAGGATGGAGAATAAATCTAAGTTAAAGTGGGAGTGAAACTTTTCTAGAAGTCCAGTGGTATGGAACATGCAGAGATAGCCCCTCTAAGATGAAGGATAACTTGTTGCACCTTGTCTCAGATACCATCAGGAAAAAGATTTTAATGATTTGTGGGCACATTTTAATTGTAGACGTAGCATTTTTTGTCATTTGCATGTGTTAATGTGGCCTGTCCACCAGCAGCTCTTAACCTGTGGGTTGTGACACTTTGGGGGTCAAATGCCCCTTTCATATCGGTAGCATATCCAGTATTTATACTAAGATTCAAAACAGTGGCAAAGTTATGAAAATAATATGTAGCTCCAGACTGTAGTAGAATGGGAATGTTTGATGATAGGACACCAAGTTTTCATGTATCCTGCATGGTCCTTTATGAACTGAACATTATCTGAATCACATAACATTGTATATGTAAACCAGTGATCTGTCATCAAGTGTTTGTGATAAATGTCACCAAATACAGGAACACATGGCTTCACATATCTGTTGTTTTCACTGGCTGCACCTTTAAGAAGTCATTGAAGAGAAATCCACTCATGTGGGCCAACTTTGATTCATGATTTTAATGCCACCAAAAGGAACTTTAGGATGAGCCTTGTGGAAGAAAATTTGTAGATTGCATAAGAGAGTTTACTAGTTACCATTCAAGAGTTTTATGCTGTCTTAAAATCTTTACCAAAGAAAGCAGTTGATTACCTTTACATATAGCTTGTACATAATTTCTTAGGACAGGAGAAGAAGAAAGCCACATTCTTTGCCAAAATATTAAAAGAACAGTGTCTAACCCAAAGCTAATGTTGCTTCTTCCCTCTAAAACTGCTTTAGGCGGGCCTCTGTAGTCTGCATTTCTCTAGATCCTGTATTCCAGGTTTCTATTAGGATAGCCTATTAGCTCTGCTTATAGTACTCAATGTTCCATCAGAACCAAGTTCACCACCAACAGCAAGTCCTGGATACCCCAACACACCAGAAAAGCAAGAACTGGATTTAAAATCACAGCTCATGATGCTGGTGGAGGGCTTCAAGAAGGACATAAATAACTCCCTTAAAGAAATACAGGAGAATACAAGGAAACAGGGAGAAGCCCTTGAAGAACAAGGGAAAACACATCAAAACAGGTGAAGGAATTGAATAAAGCCATCCAAGATCTAAAGAGGGAGGTAGAAACAATAAAGTAAACACAAAGGGAAACAACTCTGGACATAGAAAACCTAGGAAAGAAGTCAGGTGTCATGGATCCAAGCATCAACAACAGAATACAAGAGATAGAAGAGAGAATCTCAGATGCCAAAGATACCATAGAAAACATTGATACAACAGTCAAAGAAAATGAAAAATGCTAAAAGCTCCAGACCCAAAACATCCAGGAAATCCAGGACAAAATGAGAATACCAAACCTAAGGATTATAGGTATAGAAGAGAGTGAAGATTTCCAATTTAAAGGGCCAGTAAATATATTCAACAAAATTTTGGAAGAAAACTTCCTTAACCAAAAGAATGAGATGCCCATGAACATAGAAGAAGCCTAGAGAACTCCAAATAGATTTGACCAGAAAAGACATTCCTCCTGTCACATAATAATTAAAACACCAAATGTACTAAACAAAGAAAGAATTTTAAAAGCAGTAAGGGAAAAAGGTCAAGTAACATATAAAGGAAGACCTATCCGAATCACATCAGACTTCTCACCAGAGACTATGAAAGCCAAAAGAGCCTGGACAGATGTCATACAGACCCTAAGGGAACACAAATGCCAACCTAGACTGCTATATCCAGCAAATCTCTCAATTACCATAGATGGAGAAACCAAGGTATTTCATGACAAAAACAAATTTACACAGTATCTTTCCACAAATCTAGCCCTTCAAAGGGTAATGAATAGAAAACATTAACAAAAGGAGGCAAACTACACACTAGAAAAAGCAAGAAATTAATCTTCTTCCAACAAATCCAAAAGAAGATAACCTCAGAAACATAAAAAATACATCAAAAATAGCAGGAAGCAACAATCACTTTTCCTTAATATCCCTTAACTTCAATGGGCTCAATTCCCCAATAAAAATACATAGACTATTGGACTGGATACATAAACAGGATCCAACATTTTGCTGCATACAGGAAATGCATCTTAGTGTCAAAGACAAACACTACCTCAGAGTAAAGGGCTGGAATACAGTTTACCAAGCAAATGGCCCCAGAAAACAAGCTGGAGTAGCCATTCTAATATCCAATAAAATAGACTTTCAACAAAAATTATCAAAAAAGACAGAGAAGGACACTTTATACTCATCAAAGGGGGGAATCCAGGAAACGAGAAATCATTTGAAATGTAAATAAAGAATAAATCTAATAATAATAATAAAAAAGATCAGTGGAGCAGCTGGGACTGAGGTCTTCAGGATTCCATTTGCACCAGGGAGCGAGTCGGTGCACAGATTATGACAGAAGAGAGTTGGACTCCCTGTAGTAAGGACACAGGCTTACAGGCCCCCAGGAGCAACAAGCTCCAGTCAAAGACAGAAAGCCCAACTAGCAACAGAGATAACAAGATGGCGAAATGCAAGCACAAGAACCCCACCAATAGAAACCAAGGCCAATTGGCAGCCTCAGAACCCAGTTCTCCCATCACAGCTAGTCCCGGATACCCCAACACACAGGAAAAGCAAGAGTTGGATTTAAAATAGTATCTCATGATGCTGATAGAATGCTTCAAAAAAGACTTAAATAACTCTCTTAAAGAAATACAGGAGAACATCAGTCAACAGGTAAAAGCCCTTAAAGAGGAAACACAAAAAACCCTTAAAGAAATACAGGAGAGCATGGGTCAATAAGCAGAAGCCCTTAAAGAAGAAACACAAAAATCCATTAAAGAATTATAGGCAAACACAACCAATCAAATGAAGGAACTGAACAAAATCATCCAGGATCTAAAAGTGGAAGTAGAAAGAATAAAGAAATCACAAAATGAGGCATCTCTGGAGTTAGAAAATCTTGGAAAGAATTCAGGAGTGATAGATGCAAGCATCAACAACAGAATACAAGAGAGAAGAAAGAATTACAGGTGCTGAAGATACCATAGGAAACATTGACTCAGTAGTCAAAGAAAATGTAAAATGCATAAAGCTTGTAACCCAAAACATCCAGGAAATCTAGGACACAATGAGAAGACCAAACCTAACAATTATAGGTATAGAAAATAGGAAGATTTCCAACTTAAAGGGCCAGTAAATGTCTCCAACAAAATTATAGAAGAAAACTTCCCTAACCTAAAGAAAGAGATGTCCATGAACATACAAGAAGCCTTCAGAACTCCAAACAGACTAGACCAGAACAGAAAGTCCTCCCAGCACATAATAATCAAAACACCAAATGCACTAAACAAAGAAAAAATATTAAAAGCAATAAGGGAAAACGGGCAAGTAACTTATAAAGGCACACCTATCAGAATTATACCAGACTTCTCACCAGAGACCATGAAAGCTAGAAGATCCTGGGCAAATCTCATGCAGACCCTAAGAGAACCCAAATGTCTGCCCAGGCTACTATACCCAGCAAAACTCTCAATTACCATTGATGGGGAAACCAAGATATTCCACGATAAAACCGAATTTACACAATATCTGTCCACAAATCCATCCCTACAATGGATAATAGATGGAAAACACCAACACAAGGAGGGAAACTACACCTTAGAAAAAGCAAGAAAGTAATGTTCTTCCAACAAACCCAAAAGACGATACCCACACAAACATAAAAATAACATAAAAAATAACAGGAAGCAACAATCACTATTCCTTAATACCTCTTAACATCAATGGACTCAATTTCCCAATTAAAAAGACATAGACTAACAAATATTTTTCATGTATATCTTCAATTTTATCAGAAAATGTTTGTAAATCCTCTTTCAGTTAATTTAGCAATGTTTTTTATGTCTACCATTTTATCTGCATTATTTTTCATTATAATCGTCAATTGTAACATGTTTTTCCATATATTTCTTCTATTTTATCAAAAATGTTTTCAATGTAAATCTCTCATTTTATCACAAAATGTTTTTAATTCCTTATTCAATTAATTATAAAGGTTTATTATATCTACTATTTTATCTGTATAATTTTCTATGAAATAGTCAATTTTAATGAGTTTCTCTATATATTCCTTGAATTTTATCAGCAATATTTTCCATGTAAATCTTCAATTTTACCTGAAAAATTTTATAATTCCACATTCAATTTAGAATTATTTTTGCATCTATCATTTTTTCTGTATAATTTCCATGATAATCTTCATTTTTTTTTAATTTAATTTTATTTTATTTTTTTAATTTACATTCCAAATCACTTCCCCTTTCCCGTTTCCTCCCTCCCCGAAAGTCCCATAAGCCCCCTTCCCTCCCTCTTTTCTCCATTCAACCCCCTCTCATTACTCTGTCCTGGCATTCCCCTACATCCAGTCTTTCCAGGACCAGGGGTCTCTCCTTCCATCTTTTTAGAAATCTATTGATATGCTGATTGTGTCTAGGGTATTCTGAGATTCTGGGTCAATATCCCCTTATCAGTGACTTCATACCATGTGTGATCTTTTGTGATTGGGTTACCTCACTAAGGATGATATTTTCAAGTTCTGACCATTTGCCTAGGAATTTCGTGAATTCATTGTTTTTAATTGCAGAGTAGTATTCCATTGTGTAAATATACCACATCTTCTGAATCCATTCCTCCGTTGAGGGACATCTGGGTTCTTTCCAGCTTCTGGCTATTATAAATAAGGCTGCTATGAATATAGTGGAGCATGTGTCCTTATTGCATGCAGGTAAAGTCTCTGGGTATATGCCCAGGAGTGGTATAGCCGGATCCTCCGGAAGTGTCATGCCCAGTTTTCTGAGGAGCCGCCAGACTGCTTTCCAGAGTGGTTGTACCAGCCTGCAATTCCACCAGCAGTGGAGGAGTGTTCCTCTTTCTCCACATCCTCGCCAACAACTGCTGTCTCCTGTGTTTTTGATCTTAGCCATCCTGACTGGTGTGAGATGGAATCTCAGGGTTGTTTTGATTTGCATTTCCCTAATGACTAAGGATGATGAACATCTCTTTAGGTGCTTCTCAGCCATTAGATATTCTTCAGGTGAGAACTCTTTGTGGAGCTCTGTACCCCATTTTTTAATAGGGTTACTTGCCTCTCTGGAGTTTAACTTCTTGAGTTCTTTGTATATCTTGGATATTAGCCCTCTGTCGGATGTAAGGTTGGTAAAGATCATTTCCCAGTTAGTTGGTTGCCGCTTTGTCTTTTTGACGGTGTCTTTTGCCTTGCAAAAACTTTGTAATTTAATGAGGTCCCATTTGTCTATTCTTGATCTTAGAGTATAAGCTATTGGAGTTCTGTTCAGGAAATTCTCCCCTGTGCCCATATGTTCAAGGTTCTTCCCTAGTTTCCCTTCTATTAGTTTCAGTGTGTCTGGTTTTATGCCAACCGAATCCAAGAACACATCAAAACGATCATTCACCACGATCAAGTAGGCTTCATCCCAGGGATGCAGGGATGGTTCAATATAAGGAAATCCATCAATGTAATCCACTACATAAACAATCTCAAAGAAAAAAACCACATGGTCATCTCATTAGATGCTGAGAAAGCATTTGACAAAATTCAGCATCCTTTCATGCTAAAGGTCTTGGAAAGATCAGGAATTCAAGGCCCATATCTAAACATAGTAAAAGCAATTTACAGCAAACCAGTAGCCAGCATCAATCTAAACGGAGAGAAACTTGAAGCAATCCCACTAAAATCAGGGACTAGACAAGGCTGCCCTCTCTCTCCATATCTTTTCAATATAGTACTTGAAGTTCTAGCTAGAGCAATTAGACAACAAAAAGAGGTCAAAGGGATACAAATTGGAAAGGAAGAAGTCAAACTATCACTATTTGCAGACGATATGATAGTATACTTAAGCGACCCAAAGAACTCCACCAGAGAACTCCTACAGCTGATAAACGACTTCAGCAAAGTGGCCGGATATAAAATCAACTCAAGCAAGTCAGAAGCCTTCCTATACTCAAAGGATAAGCAGGCTGAGAAAGAAGTAAGAGAAATAATACCCTTTACGATAGCCACAAACCATATTAAGTATCTTGGCGTGACACTAACCAAACAAGTGAAAGATCTGTATGACAAGAACTTCAAGTCTCTGAAGAAAGAAATTGAAGAAGACCTCGGAAGATGGAAAAATCTGCCATGCTCATGGATTGGCAGGATTAATATAGTAAAAATGAGCATCTTACCAAAAGTAATACACAGATTCAATGCAATCCCCATCAAAATCCCAACTCAATTCTTCATAGAGTTAGAAAGAGCAATTCAAAAATTCATCTGGAATAACAGAAAACCCAGAATAGCTAAAACTATTCTCAAGAGTAAAAGAACCTCTGGGGGAATCAGTATCCCTGACCTCAAGCTGTACTACAGAGCAATAGTGTTAAAAACTGCATGGTATTGGTACAGTAACAGACATGTAGATCAATGGAACAGAATTGAAGACCCAGAAATGAATCCACACTCCTATGGTCACTTGATCTTTGACAAAGGAGCTAAAACCATCCAGTGGAAAAAAGATAGCCTTTTCAACAAATGGTGCTGGCTCAGCTGGAGGTCAACATGCAGAAGAATGCAAATTGACCCATCCTTATCTCCTTGCACTAAGCTCAATTCTAAGTGGATCAAAGATAATCTTCATTTTTAACATGTTTTTCTATATGTTTCTTGAATTTTTTCAGAAATATTTTCTATGCAAATCTTCAAGTTTATTAGAAAATTTTTATAATTCCACTTTCAATCAACTTTAGAATTTTTTATGCCTATCATTTTATCCGTATAATTGCCATGATAATCTTCAATTTTAACATGTTTTTCTATATATTTCTTCAATTTTATCAGAAATATTTTCCATGTAAATCTTGAAGTTTATCAGAAAATGTTTATAATTCCGCTTTCAATCAATTTAGGAATACTTTTATGCCCACCATTTTTATATCTATATAAAATATTCCATGATAATCTTCAATTTTAACATGTTTTTATATATTTTTCTACAATTTTATCAGAAATGTTTTCCATTTAAATCTTCAGTTCTATCATAAAATGTTTGTATTTCATTTTTCAATTGATTTAGCAATGTTTCTTACGTCTACCACTTTACTCTTTAATTTTCCACGAAAATTGTCAATTTTAACGTTTTCTATATATTTCTTCTATTTTATCAGAAATATTTTCCACATAAATCTTCAATTTTATCATAAAATATTTTTACTTCCTTTTTCATTAAAAATAAAAAACAAAAAACAAAAAAACAAAAGAAAACAAAAAAACAAATGAAATGCTGTCTCAGATAGTCTCCCCCCCCACCTCCCCCCCCCCCCCGCCCTGTGCATGGAAGGCCCATAGACCACAGCCAGTTCAGAATTCAGATGAGAACTAGCAAGTACTCCAGTTTCTGGTAGTGGCTCGGGAGTGTCCTCTGTTGCTCCTGGCCATGTGATAAAATAAAAGTCCAATTAGTCCCTCTTGGCCTCCAGATTAAACAGGAAACCGAATTAAACCTGAAACAATAACAGTGATATGGACAAGACAACTGGGCGCCAGTACTTATGGATCAGAAAGACATTCCACTATTGGGGTCAGGGGTTCTACAGCAAATCTCAGATGAGTCCCCAAATGTAAGAGTACATGATTTGCTGAAGAATGATACCCCAGACTCAAAAAGTGTATAAAAGCAAAGAGTAGAAGTTCTGCAGAAGTTCAGCATGCTTAGGTCTCCTGTTACCAAGATAGAGGGACACCAGATTGAGCTTGAAAACTCGATTTAAATCACATTAGGGTAATTCTGTGTTGACCACATCTTGTTCTATCTTTAGGGACAATCCAAAACCTTTATTGGGGCATGGGGGCCGAGGTGGTTGAGGAATTTTGGCTTAGGTGGCCTTATCTTGCTCTAATTTCTTAAGGACATTCCAGAAATAATACCAGGGTATGAGGACTGGAAACTGTTGCTGTCCCATTGTCCTTGCTTCAGGCCAGGTGGTGGGGGCACTTTCTGACTAGCTGCCTGAAGCCTGGGTTTTTAGGCCTAATCTCGTAAACTGACAATTTAAAACCTGTTATAAAGTCAGCCTGTCTCATCAAGTCATTGTTTTCTTGCTGTGAAGAAACACCATGACTGAGACAACTCTTAAGAAAGAAGGCATGCTTACAGTTTCAGAGATTTAGTGCATTATCATCATGGAGAGGATCATGTCATTTCACAAGCAGACATAATACTGGAGAAGTAGCAGAGAGTTATCCTGATGTGCAGACAGAGACAAACACTGCCTCACAGGCTGTCCCAGAGACACACTTACTCCAACAAGGCTGCACTCCTAAAATAGTTCTACTCCCTGGTGACTAAGCATTCATGTATATGAGCCTGTGAAGTCCATTGTCATTCAAAGTTTTGGCTTTCATATATACTTATTTTTGATTGATTCTCTCAACTGCATTCTCTGATCTAATTCCCTATCTTCCCTGTTTGCTTAAGCCATACCGAATTAATTTCCCCATTACTTTCTTATCATGTGGGTTTTATTACATTCATACTTCTTAGAGCTTCTTTCTTCTCTAATCTTAGGTCCATTTTTAGTTTCTTGCTGTCTGGTAGACACTTGCATAAGAATGTATATAAAGAAGAACTAGCAGGTCAGATATGCATATGATAGAGACCATGTAGTATTTGCCTTTCTGATTCTGGGTTATCCAATTTAACATACCATTTTTTAGCTATATCAATTTTTCTGCAAATTTTATTTTTGTAGCTTATTAAAACTTCATTATATATATGTATATATGTGTATATTTACATATATATATACACACCACATTTTCATTATGCATTCATCAATTGATAGGTATCAAGGCTGATTTTATTTCCTTATTTTAAATAGATTAAGGATAAACTCAGATGTATAAGCAACTTTGTGATTAGATACAGTATTATGTATTTGCTCAGGAATGGTATAGCTGTATCATATGGGAAGTATTTTTTTTTAAATCCTTTGTGCATGTGGGAGGTAGCTCTCTTCTTCCATCATATGGATCCTAAATGTTCTCAGGTCATCCTGATTTATAGCAGGAGCCTTTATCTCCTGACCCATCTTACTGATCCAATTTTATTTTTAGGTTTTTTTTTGAGAAAATTTCGCACTCGTTTCATCAGTTTCCACAGCCCACACTGAGAGTCTTCCTTTCTCTATATCCTCACTAACATTTTAAAAATATGTTCGTATAGAAGTTATTGTGACTTAGTTAATATGGAGTCTCAAACACTTTTATTTTTGTGATAGAATTTCATTAATCTCAGATGCCCTCGAACTTGATGTCTAACAGAGAATGCCCTTGGGCTTTTTATCCTCATGCCTCCAGATTCCAAGTTCTGTAGTTACAGCTCTTCACAGCCGTGATTTACAGTTTTGGGGATCAAACCAAGACTTTGTGACCCAGGAGTCCAGACATCACAGTCATTTGATTCAGATTTCCATGATAGCTTAAGATACTGAACAGTTTTGAAAGTATTTGTGGTAAGCTTCTATTTTCAGAATTCTCTGCTTTGCCTCCTTCCTGTTTTAAAGAATTCAATTAGCACTTTTCTTATTGTTGGGTCTTTTAAAATCTTTCTATATACTGTTATTTCTCTATTCTTCTGTTAGATTTATAATTGGCAAAGATTTCCCCCCTACTCTATATACTTACTGTCTTCTTCACTTAATGAACTATTTCTTTTGCTATGAGAAGCTTTTTATTTCACAAGATCCCATTTGTTAATTGTTGCTCCTATTTCCCACAGCTGGAGTCTTATTCAGAAATCAATCTCTCTCTCTCTCTCTCTCTCTCTCTCTCTCTCTCTCTATCTATCTATCTACCTGTATGTTTTGAAGAATAGTCCACACATTCTGGTTTCTATAAAGGATGACACTGAAAATTTTATTGTAATTAACATTATAAAATTATTGGCACAGTACATTGTGAGTCTATTTGTGCCCACTCTTGCCCCTAATTCCTCCCACATTTACCCCTATTCTCCTACCCTATTCCAAATTGCTTTCTTGTTTTTATAATCGGCTTATGCTAATTTATGCTGCACATATACTCAAGGGCATCCACAAGAAGCATGGTCCGTCTATCATGACCTATTATGGAGACCTACCCTTATAAAAAACCTATTCTCCCTCTCCCAAAGCCATCAAATGTCAGTGTTTCCTCAGAGGTGGGGGCTCAGGAGCCCCTTTCACCACCATGCTTAAATGTTGACTGACTTTGTGTTCTGCAGGCAAACCACTTGCTGTGAGTTTATGAATGTTGTGGCCCTTTCAAGACAGCCTGTTTTAAAAAGGGTTGGAGGGGACACTTTTTTGCTCTAGTGCTCTCTGACCTCTGACCTTTTTGCTCTATATGACTTTGTGTGCGTGTGTGTGTGTGTGTGTGTGTGTGTGTGTGTGTGTGTGTGTGTGTGTGTGAGTGATTGGTACTGTTTGTAGCCTAGACTCTCCAAGAAGAATAAATATAACTAGGAAGGTGAGAGACTTCTTTATGAAAACGTCAAATCTCAAGAAAGATTGAAGAAGACATTAGAACATAAGAAGACATTCATTGCTCATGGATTGGTAGAATTATTATAAAATGATCATCCTACCAAACTTATAAATTCAATGCAGTTCCAAATATCTCAAGGGCATTCCTCACAGAAATAGAAAAAGTTCCTAAAATTCATTGGAAAACTCAGAAAACCCAGAAAACTATTATATTTCTGAACATAAAGAAAAGTGTTGGGGGTATTACCATACTAACTTTGATGCTATATTTTGAAACTATTGTAATATAACAGAATAATGCTAGCAAAAACAGACATGTCAATCACTGGAGCAAAACCAAAGGCCTGTGCATATTGTCTTAGTCAGGGTCACTACTGCTGTGGTGGATCACCATGACTGAAGCAGCCTTGGGAGAGTGGGTTTGTCAGTCGTATGCTTCCTTTTCACTGTTTGTCACTGAAGGAACTCAGGACAAAACTCAAACACAGTAAGAACGGGGAGGCTGGAGCTAATGGAGAGGTCATGCAGGTTGCTACTTACTGGCTTACTTCCCATGACTTGCTCCATCTGCTTTCTTAGAGAACCCAGGACCACCAGCCCAGGATGGTACTACCCATAAAGGCCTGTGCCCTTCCCATCCATCACTAATTAAGAAATATAGAGCAACATATTAAGATTGACAATTTTCATGGAAAATTAAATATTAAACAGTAGACATAAAAACATTGCTAAATTAATTGAAAAAGGAAGTAGAAATATTTTATGATAGAATTGAACTTTTACATGGGAAATATTTCTAATAAAATTTTAGAAAAATATAAAATAACATTAAAATTGAAGATTATCATGGAAAATTACAGACAAAATGGTAGTCATAAAAATATTTCTTTTTTTCAGTCTTTTTTTATTATTTTAATTTTCTATATTCTTTATTTACATTCCAAATGATTTCCCCTTTCCCGGTTCCCCCCTCCCTGAAAGTCCCATAAGCCCTCTTCCCTCCCCCTGTTCCCCATTTACCTAAGAATTTCATGAATTCATTTTTTTAATTGCTGAGTAGTATTCCATTGTGTAAATATACATGGAAAATATCTCTGATAAAATTGAAGAAATTTATTCAGATAAATTGGTAGGAATTAAAATATTCCTAAGTTTTTTGAAAGTGGAATTATAAACATTTTCTGATAAAATTGAAGATTTACGTGAAAAAATATTTCTGATAAAGTTGAAAAAATATATGGAAAAACATTAAAATTGAAGATTATCATGGAAAATTATACAGATAAAATGGTAGGCATAAAAATATTTCTAAGTTGATTGAAAGTGGAATTATAAACATTTTCTGATAAAACTAAAGATTTACATGGAAAATATCCCTGATTAAATTGAAGAAATATATAAAAATGATTGAGTATTTCATGGAAAAATTATACAGATAAAATGATAGGCATAAAAATATTCCTAACTTTTTTGAAAGTGGAATTATAAATACTTTCTGATAAAATTGAAGATCTACAAGGAAAATATTCCTGAAAAATTCAAGAAATATATAGAAAAACATGTTAAACCTATTACATGGAAAATTATACAGATAAAATGGAAGGTATAAAAATGTTCCTAAGTTGATTGAAAGTAAAATTATAGACATTGTCTGATAAAACTGAAGATCCACATGGAAAATACTTCTGACAAAATTGAAGAAAAATACAGAAAAACGTTAAAATTGAAGATTATCATGGACAATTGTACCGACAAAATGGTAGGCACAAAAACCATTCCTAAATTGATTGAAAGTGGATGTGCAAACACGCCCCCCCCCGACGAAACCGAAGATCTATATGAAAAACACCTCTGACAAAATCGAAGAAATACACAGAAAAAATGTTAAAATTAAAGATTATCATGGAAAATAATACAGTCAAAATGGTAGACACAAAAAGCATTACAAAATAGAAAGAGGAGTCACAAACATTTTCTGATAGAATCGAAGATCCACATGAAAAACACCTCTGTTAGACTATGTATTGAAGATTTACATGAAAATATTTCTGATAAAATTGAAGAAATATATAGAAAAACATTAAAATTGAAGATTATCATGGAAAATTATACAGATAAAATGGTAGGCATAAAAATATTTCTAAGTTGATTGAAAGTGAAATTATAAACATTTTCTGATAAAATTGAAGATTTACATGGAAAATATCTCTGATAAAATTGAAGATATATAGAAAAACACAAGATTGAAGATTTACATGAAAAATATTTCTGTTAGACTATGTTTGTTGTTGGGGAATTGAGTCCATTGATGTTATAAGATAGTAAGGAATAGTGATTGTTGATTCCTATTATTTTTGATGTTATTTTTATGTTTGTGTAGGTATCTTCTTTTGGGTTTGTTGGAAGAAGATCATTTTCTTGCTTTTTCTAGGGTGTAGTTTCCCTCCTTGTGTTGGTGTTTTCCATCTATTATCCTTTGTAGGGATGGATTTGTGGATTTGTGTAAATTTGGTTTTATCATGGAATATCTTGTTTTCTCTATCTATGGTAATTGAGTGTTTTGCTGGGTATAGTAGTTTGGGCTGGCATTTGTGTTCTCTTAGGGTTTGTGTGAGGTCTGCCCAGGATCTTCTAGCTTTCATTGTTTCAGGTGAGAAGTGTGATGTAATTCTGATAGGCCTGCCTTTATAGGTTACTTGACCTTTTTCCTTTACTGCTTCATATATGTTGAATACTAGCCTTCACTTGGATGTAGGATTGGTAAAGATCTTTTCCCAATTTTTTGTTTGCCATTTTGTTCTATTGACAGTGTCCTTTGCTTTACAGAAACTTTGTAATTTTATGAGGTCCCATTTGTCAATTCTTGATCTTAGAGCTTAAGTTATTGGTATTCTGTTCAGGAAATTTTTCACTCTGCCCATGTGCTCAAGACTCTTCCCCAGTATCATTTCTATTAGTTTCAGTGTGTCTGGTTTTATGTGGAGGTCCTTAATCCACGTGGACTTGAGCTTAGTACAAGGAGATAAGAATGGATCGATTTGCCTTCTTCTGCATGCTGACCTCCAGTTGAACCAGCACCATTTATTGAAAAGGCTATCTTTTTTTCCACTGGATGGTTTTAGCTCCTTTGTCAAAGATCAATTGACCATAGGTGTGTAGGTTCATTTCTGGGTCTTCAATTCTGTTCCATTGATCTACATGCCTGTCACTGTACCAATACCATGCAGTTTTTAACACTATTGCTCTGTAGTACTGCTTGAGGTCGGGGATACTGATTCCCCGAGAAGTTCTTTTACTGTTGAGAATAGTTTTAGCTATCCTGGGTTTTCTGTTATTCCAGATGAATTTTTGAATTGCTCTTTCTAACTCTATGAAAAATTGAGTTGGGATTTTGATGGGGATTGCATTGAATCTGTATATTGCTTTTGGCAAGATGGTCATTTTTACTATATTAATCCTGCCAATCCATGAGCATGGCAGATTTTTCCATCTTCTAAGGTCTTCTTCAATTTCTTTCTTCAGAGACTTGAAGTTCTTGTCATACAGATCTTTCACTTGTTTGATTAGAGTCACAGGAAGATACTTTATATTGTTTGTGACTATTGTGAAGGGTGTCATTTTCCTAATTTCTTTCTATCCTATTTATCCTTTGAGTATAGGAAGGCTACTAATTTCTTTGAGTTAATATTATATCCAGCCACTTTGCTGAAGTTATTTATGAGCTGTAAGAGTTCTCTGGTGGAGTTCTTTGGGTCACTTAAGTATGATTTCATATCATTTGCAAATAGTGATAATTTGACTTCTTCCTTTCCAATTTGTATTCCTTTGACTTCCTTTTGTTGTCTAAATGTTCTAGCTAGAACTTCAAGTACTATACTGAATAAATATGGAGAGAGAAGTCAGCCTTGTCTAGTCCCTGATTTTAGTGGGATTGCTTCAAGTTTCTCTCCATTTAGTTTAATGTTGGCTGCTGGTTAGCTATATATTGCTTTTACTATGTTTAGGTATGGACCTTGAATTCCTGATCTTTCCAAGACTTGGAAAATGAACGGATGCTGAATTTTGCCAAATGATTTTTCAACATCTAATGAAATAATCATGTGCTTTTTTTCTTTGAGTTTGTTTATATAGTGAATTACATTGATTGATTTCTGTATATTGAACCATCCCTGCATCCCTGGGATGAAGCCTACTTGATCATGGTAAATGATCATTTTGATGTGTTCTTGGATTCGATTGGCAAGAATTTTATTGAGTATTTTTGCATCCATATTCCTAAGGGAAATTGTTCTCAAGTTCTTTTTCTTTGTTGGATCTTTGTGTCATTTGGTATCAGCGTAATTGTGGCTTCATAGTACGAGTTATGTAGTATTCCTTCTATTTCTACTTTGTGGGATAGTTTGAAGATAGTTAGGTCTTTTTTGAAGGTCTGATAGAATTCTGCACTAAAATCGTCTGGTCCTGTGCTGTTTTTGGTTGGGAAACTTTCAGTGACCTCTTCTATTTCTTTAGGGGTTATGGGACTTTTGAGATGGTCTATGTGATCCTCATTTTATTTTGGTATTTGGTATCTGTCTAGGAAATTGTCCATTTCCTCCAGATTTTCCAATTGTGTTGAGTATAGGCTTTTGTTTTAGGATCCGATGATTTTTTTGAGTTTCCTCAGTTTCTATTGTTATTTCTCCCTTTTCTTTTCTGATTTTTTTTAATTTGGATACTGTCTCTGTTCCCTCTGGTTAGTCTGGCTACAGATTTATCTGTCTTGTTGATTTTCTCAGAGATCCAGCTCTTGGTTTTGTTGATTCTTTGTAGAGATCTTTTTGTTTCTACTTGGTTGATTTCCATCCTGAATTTGATGATTTCCTGCTTTCTACTCCTCTTGGGTGTATTAGCTTCTTTCTGTTCTAAAGCTTTCAGGTGTACTGTTAAGCTGCTAGTGTATGCTCTCTCCAGCTTCTTTTTGGAGGCACTCAAAAAGTTTTAAGAGAGTTTTCCTCTTAGCACTGCTTTCATGGTGTCCCATAAATTTGGGTATGTTGTGCCTTTATTTTCATTAAATTCTAAAAATTCTTTGATTTCCTTCCTATTTCTTCCTTGACCAAGGTATCATTGAGTAGATCATTGTTCAGCTTCCATGTGTATGTGGGCTTTCTGTTGTTTTTGTTGCTATTGAAGACCACCCTTACTCCATAGTGATCTGTTAGGAAGCATGGAATTAGTTCGATCTTTTTATATCTGTTGAGGTCTCTTTTGTGACCAATTATATAGTCAATTTTGGAGACGGTACCATGAGGTTCTGAGAAGAAGGTATATTCTTTTAATGTAGGATGAAATGTTATATAGATATCTATTAAATCCATTTGGTCCAAAACTTCTGTTAGTTTCACTGTGTCTCTGTTTAGTTTGTGTTTCCCTGATCTGTCCATTGAGGAGAATGGGGTGTTGAAATCACTCACAGTTACTGTGTGAGGTGCAATGTGTTCTTTAAGCTTTATTAAGGTTTCTTTTATGAATGAGGGTGCCCTTGTATTTGTAGCATAGATGTTCAGAATTGAGAGTTCTTCTTGGTAGATTTTTCCTTTGATCAGTATAAAGTGTCCTTCTGTGTCTTTTTTGATAACTTTTGGTTGAAACTCTATTTTATTGGATATTAGAATGGCTACTACAGCTTGTTTCCTGGGACCATTTGCTCGGAAATTTGTTTTCCAGCCTTTTACTCTGAGATAATGTTTGTATTTGACACTGAGGTGCATTTCCTGTATGAAGCAAAATGTTGGTTCCTGTTTACTTCTCCAGTCTATTAGTCTATGTCTTTTCATTGGGAATTGAGTCTATTGATGTTAAGGAATAGTGATTCTTTTTTCCTGTTATTTTTGATGTAATTTTTATGTGTGTGTGTTTTTTTTTCAGTCTGCTGGGTATAGCCTCTCAGGGAACATTTATGCTCGGCTACTGTCTGCAAGCACAATAGAGTATCATTAATAATGGCAGGGATTTGGTCCTTGCCAACTGGGTGTATCTCAAGTTATGCAAATTATTGGTTGGCCTTTCTTTCAGTCTCTGCTCCATCCCTATATTTCTTCTAGACAGGGCAAATTTTTGGTGGAAAATTTTGTCGCTGGGTTGGTGTCCTTATACCTCCATTGGGAGTCCTGCCTAGTATAGGGGTTGGCCCCTTCAGGTTCTGTGTCCTCACTCTTAAGCATTTTGCCGAAGGTCACCTGGAGGCCTTTTGACTCCTGGGAGGCCTCACCCTTCCCAGCTCTCTGGGTTTGCCTAGAGATTTTCCCCATCCTCCCGACTCCTGGTAATTGTAGATTTCCATTCATTTTCCTGGCCCTGTGGCCCTTTCTCTTGACTTTCCCCATACCTGATTCTTCTCCCATCCCTCTTCCCTCCCTCTTTCACTCAATTCCATCCCTCCTTCCCTCTTCCTTCTATGAGTATTTTATTTCCCCTCTGAGATTCAAACATCCTTTCTTGGACCTTTCTTCTGGTTTAATTTCTTTGGGTCTTTATACAGTACTTTATGACTGATATCCACTTATCAGTGAATACATACCATGCATGTCCTTTTGGGTCTGGGTAACCTCACTCAAGATGGTATTTTCTAGTTTGATCCACTTGCCTTTTAAATTCATGATGTCCTTGTTTTAATAGCTGAATAGTATTCTGTTATGTAAATGAACCACATTTTCTGTATCTATTCTTTGGTTGAGGAACATCTGTGTTGTTTCCAGTTTCTGGCTACTATGAATAAAGCTGCTATGAGCATAGTGGATCATGTGTCCTTGTGGTACATTGGAACATATTTTGGGTATATGCTCAGGAGCAGGATAACTGGGTTTTCAGGTATAACTATTTCCAATTTTCACAGGAACCGTCAGATTTATTTCTAGAGTGGTTGTATAGGTTTACACTCCTATCAGCAATGGATAAGTGTTCCCCTTTTTATACATTCTTGCCAGCATATGGTATCACTTAAGTCTTTAATCTTTTTTTTTTAAAGATTTATTTATTTATTATATGTAAGTACACTGTAGCTGTCTTCAGACACCAGAAGAGGGCATCAGATCTCATTACGGATGGTTGTTAACCACCATGTGGGTGCTGGGATTTGAACTCAGGACCTAGGGAAGAGCAGTCAGTGCTCTTAACCACTGAGCCATCTCTCCAGTCCCAAGTCTTTAATCTTAACCATTCTGATTGATGTATGGTGGACTCTCAGTGCCATTTTGATTTGCATTTCCCTGTTGACTAAAGATTTTGAACATTTTTTAACATGCTTCTCAGCCATTCAAGATTTCTCTGTTGAGAATTCTCTGTTTAGATCTGTACCTCATTTTTTATTAATCATTTTATTTGTTTACATTTCAGATGTTATCCCCTTTCCTGGTCACCCTTCCATAAATCTTTATTTTACACTTTATTTTTCTATACACACACGTACACATACATACACACATACATACATACACACACACACACACACACACACACATATATATATATATATATATATATATATATATACCATCTTAATATACACACCATTTTTTAAATGAATGTAATCTGTTCCCTGTGGGCTGAGAATGATGACAATCACTCAAGTTAAATAGCTTTGACCACAGCAGACAATCTGTATCCAAATAACCGTGCCTACAATATATTGGTGTGTATATGTGTGTGTGTATGTGTGTTTGTGTGTGTGTGTGTGTGTGTATATGTATATATACATATATATATGTGTGTGTGTACACCAATCATAATAATCATGGACATGTTACTAAATGAATATAAATAAAGTCTTTTTGTATATGTATATATATATGTGTGTGTACACCAATCATAATAATCATTGACATGTTACTAAATGAATATAAATAAATAAAGTCTTTTTGTTTGTTTGTTTGCTTGTGTCCTTTGTTTCCTCTGGGTGTTGTTGGACAAGTTGTGGAGTTTGCACCCAAGGTTTGCTCAGGGCACTAGCCCAGACAGACTGGAAGGAACCCATGCCACAGGTCTCCTGTCCCCATTTTTTAATTGAATTATTTGTTTTGTTGAAGTTTAACTTCTTGAGTTCTTTATATACTTTGGGTATTAGTCCTCTGTCAGATGTAGGGTTAGTAAAGATATTTTCCCAATTTGTTGACTGCCCCTTTGTCCTGTTGACAGTGTCCTTTGCCTTATAGAAGCTTTTCAGCTTCATGAAGTCCCATTTATTGTTGTTGATCTTAGATCTTGAGTCATTTGTGTTCTGTTTAGCAAATTATCTTCTGTATCAATGAGTTCAAAGCTATTTCACACTTTCTTTTGTATCTGATTTAGTGTTTCTATTTTATATTGAAGTCTGTGATCCACTTGGACTGGAGTTTTGTGCGGGTGGATCTATTTGCATTCTTCTACATTCAGACATCCAGTTAGACCAGCACCATTTGTTGAAAATGCTTTCCTTTTTCTATTGTATGTTTTTGGTGGCTTTGTCAAACATCAGGTGTCCCCAGGTGTGTGTGTGTGTGTTTATTTCAGGGTCTTCCATTTTATTCCATTAATCAATCTGTCTGTCTCTGTACCAATACCATGTTGTTTTTTTATCACTATTACTCTGCAGTACAGCTTGAGGTCAGGGATGGTGATTCCCCCTTAAGTTCTTTTATTGTTCAGGATTGTTTGGCTCTCCTGGATTTTTTTGTTTTTCCATATGAGGTGGAGAATTGTTTTTTCGATGTCTGTAAAAATATGTATTAGAATTTTGATGGAGATTGCACTAAATCTGTGAATTGCGTTTGGTAAGATGGCCATTTTCACTATATTAATTCTGCCGATTGATGAGCTTTGGAGATCTTTTCATTTTGTGAGGTCTTGTTTGATTCCATTCTTTAGCGATTTGAAGTTCTTGTCATACAGGTCTTTTACTTGCTTGGATTACATAAAAATATTTTATATTGTTTGTAGTTATTGTGAAGATTTTTCCCCCTAATTTCTTTCCTGGACTGTTTATCATTTGTGTAATGGAAGGCTCCTGATTTGTTTTTTTTTTTTTTTTTTTTTTTTTTTTTTTTGGTTTTTCGAGACAGGGTTTCTCTGTGTAGCCCTGGCTGTCCTGGAACTCACTCTGTAGACCAGGCTGGCCTCGAACTCAGAAATCCTCCTGCCTCTGCCTCCCAAGTGCTGGGATTAAAGGCGTGCGCCACCACTGCCCGGCTAGGCTCCTGATTTGTATGAGGTCATACTGCACCACTTTGCTGATGTTGCTTAACAGTTCTCAGGTAGAATTTTGGGGATTACTTAAGTATACTATCATATCATTGGTGCATAGTAATCCCTTGACTTCTTCCTTTCTAATTTGTCTCCTCTTGATCTTCTTTTTAAATAGTAATTTTATTTTATAAATTCAGGAATTTGAGTAAGACAGGGAAGAAATATTTTAAGAAATGTTAGTTACATTTTTAAGTAATTCCTATTTATGTTAAAGATTTCTAACTGGTTTCTAAAACCTATATTGGAATTGTGCCAGAAAAGGCAAGTTTTCTTATTTACTCTTAGTCATTCCTTTGTTGAATTAAAATGCTTTATACTTAAAGAGACAGTATATTTGGATTGTGACAAAAACTGAATGTTATCTCTTCTTTAAAACTTCATTTTATTAAATATTAGAATGACTATTACAGCTTGTTTCTTGGGTCCAGTTGCTTGGAAACCCTTTTCTAGCCCGTTACTCTGAGATAATGTCTATCTTTGTTGCTGAGATGTGTGTTTTGTGTGCAGCAGAATGATGGATCCTATTTAGTCATCCACTCTGTTAGTCTGTGCCTTTTTATTGGGGAATTGAGACCATGTTGAGAGATATTAATGAACAATGATTGTTACTTCCTGTTATTTTGATGTTGGTGGTTGTATATTGTGTGTGTGTGTGTGTGTGTGTGTTTGTCTGTGTGTGTATTGGATTTGTTGTTGTAGAATTATCTATTCCTTGTGTTGGAGTTTTCTTTCTAGTATCCTCTGTAGGGTTGGATTAATGGAAAGATATTGCTTTTTTTTTTTGTCTTGGAATATCTTGTTTTCTCTGTCTTTCAAAGTTTTGCTGGGTATAGACTTCCAGGGGCTGGCATCAGTTATTTCTTAGAGACTGTAAGACATCTGTCCAGGCCCTCCTGGCTATTAAAGTCTCGGTTGAAAAGTCAGGTGTAATTATGATAGGTCTGCCTTTACATGTTACTTATTATTTGTCCCTTGCAGCTTTTAATATTATTTCTTTATTCTGCACATTTAGTGTTTTGATTATTATGTGGCAGGACAATTTTCTTTTTTTGGTCCATCTATTTAGTGTTCTGTAAGCTTCTTGTATGTTTATAGGCATCTCTTACTGTAGGTTAGGGAAATTTTCTTCTGTGATTTTTACTAAAAATATTTTCTGGGCCTTTGAATTGGGAGTCTACCCTTTTTTCTATTATTCTTAAGTTGGTCTTTTCATAGTGTCCTAAATTTCCTGGGTATTTTGTATTAGAAACCTTTAACTTTAGCATTTTCTTTAACTGATCAATTTCTTCTATGGTATCATCTACATCTGAGATTCTGTCTTCCATCTCTTGTATTCTGTTGGTAATTCTTATGTCTATAGTTGCTGTTCTCTTTTCTGTGTTTTCCATCTCTAGGATTGCCTCAGTTTGTGTTTTCTTTATTGCTTCTATTTCCATTATCAAGTCTTGAACAGTTTAATTAATTTCTTTCACCTGTTTGATTATATTTTCCTGTATTTCTTTAAGGTCTTTATTCATTTCCTCTTTAAAGTCCTCTATTGTCTTCATAAGATTAGATTTAAGGTCATTTTATTGCAATTCAGGTGTGTTAATATATTCATGGCTTGCTGTAGTAGGATATATGGGTTTTGGTGGTGGCATATTGCCTTGACTTTCATTGTTTGTGTTCTTCCACTGGCCTTTAGCCATATGATTGTTCCTAGTGTTGGCAGGAAGTCCTGTTCATCCTTGATGGGAGTAGGACTCTGGGACTGCACGTAGAGCTGGTTGTCCTTGATGTAAGCAGGCCTCTAGAACTGTAGGAAGAGCTGGTTGTTCCTAGTGGTAGCAGGCTTCCAGGGATCCAGACAGCTGGTAGATCCTGATGACTTGAGGCTGCTTGTTGGCCTGGGTTAGGACAGGCCTCCAGAGATGCAAGTAGAGCTGGTAGTCCCTGATGATTGCAGGTTTCTGTTTGTCCTGGGCAGCAGCAGGATTCCAGGGTTGTAGGTGAAGTTATTTCCCTGGAATGGAGTGCAGAAGGGGCAGGGTGGAGTTGTCAGCTGCTGTATTTGTCTAGCATGGCTAACAGTCAATGGTTTGAGGGATCCTCATTAAAACTTCATAGTCAAGAAGTCATCTTTTCCATTGAGTATTAGAGTGTGCCCATTCCTAGGTTTTCAGGTGGTAGTACTGATTTAATGTGGTGACTCCTAAGCATGTGGCACATATCTCTAGCTTGCTGAATGAATGAATAAAAGCAGACTTGTGTTGATTTTGATGGAGTATTTAAAATAATGTCTATGTTAGAACTAGTCTTATCTATTCTTCTCTTCATTTTTGAGTATTAAAGGGTTTTTTTTTTTCAACAATGATAGAAATATTTGCATGTGGGCTTAAATGAAGAATACTTAATTCTATCTCTCTTAATTTTTCCAGCCAATTTCCACAGAAATTTTGGAGTATTCATCAGATAGTGAAAGAGAAGAAGATGACCCAGAGCATGACCTGTTCATTGATTCAGAATCCCCTCACAAATATCAAGTGGATTTTAAATCTGATGTAAGGCAGTTTTTGGTTAATCAGACTGACTTAGAAGCAAATTCATCTGAGCCCACATTGAACACACCCCAGAAATACACTGCCAAGTTTCCAAGGACTCCAGAATATTCAGCAACAAAGAAGAAGCTTTTAAGGTTAGATCAACCTTTAAATTTCCTATTCCTCTATTCTTCTCTTTCTTAAAAATATTGAAAGATTTTAATTTCTTATTAGATATTTTCTTTATTTACATTTCAAATGTTATCCCCTTTCTGGTTTCCCCTCCAAAAACACCCTATCCCATTCCCCACTACCCCCTGCTCACCAACCTACCCACTCCTGCTTCCCTGTCCTGGTATTCCACTATACTGGGGCATCAAGCTTTCTCAGGGCCACGGACCTCTCCTCCCTTTGATGTCCAACAAGGCTGTCTTCTGCTACATATGTAGCTGGAGCCATGGGTCCCTCCATGTGTACTATTTGGTTGGTAGTTTAGACCCTGGGAGCTCTGGGGTTACTGGTTGCTTCATAATGTTGTTCCTCCTATGGTGCTGACAGCTACTTCAGATCCTTTGATGAGTATGAAGTGTGCTTCCTCATCTTTTTTGATGACTTTTGGTTGAAAGTTGATTTTATCTGATATTAGAATGGCTACTCCAGCTTTTTTCCTGGGACCATTTGCTTGAAAAATTGTTTTCCAGCCTTTAACTCTGAGGTAATATTTGTCTTTGACACTGAGGAATGTTTCCTGTATGTGGCAAAATGCTGGGTCCTGTTTATGTTTCCAGTCTGTTAATCTGTCTTTTTTATTGGGGAATTGAGTCCACTGATGTTGAGATATTAAGGAATAGTGATTGTTGCTTACTGTTACTTTTAATTTTTTTCTTTCTTTTTTATTGAATATATTCTTTATTTATATTTCAAATGTTATTCCTTTTCCAGGTTTCCCCCTTCTCCAGAAAACCTCCAACCCATCCTCCCTCTCCCTGCTTCCATGAGGACATCCCTCCACCCAACCCACTCCCACCTAACCCCCCCCCTTAATTTTCCCATGCTGGGGCAACTATCCAGCCTTTATAGGACCAAGGACCTCTTCTCCCACCAATGCCCCACAAGACATTCCTCTGCCACAAATATGACTGGAAACATGTGTTCCCCTTGGTTGATGGCTTAGTCTCTGGGAGCCCTGGGGGGTCTGGTTAGCTGACATCATCGTTCTTCCTATGAGGCTGCAAACCCCTTCAACTCCTGAAGTCCTCCAATTCCTCCATTGGGGACCAACTGCTCAGTCCAGTGGTTGGCTGCTAATATCTGCCTCAGTATCTGTAAGGCTCTGGCAGGGCCCATCAGGAGACAGCCATATCAAATTCCTTTCGGCAAGCACGTTTTAGCATCCACAATAGTGTCGGTGTTTAGTGACTGTTTATAGGATGAATCCCAAGGTAGGAAAGTCTCTGGATGGCCTTTCCTTCATTCTCTGCCCCACACTTTGTCTCTATAATTGCTCCGGTGAGTATTTTGTTCCCTTTCTCAGAAAAACCAAAGAACCCACACTTTGGTCTTCCTTCTTCTTGAGCTTCATGTGGTCTGTGAATTGTATCTTGTTTAATCTGAGTTTTTGGGCTAATAATTCACTTATCAGTGAGTGCATACTATGTGTGTTCCCTTGCGATTGTGCTACCTCTCTCAGGATAACTCTTTCTAGTTCCATCCATTTGCCTGTGAATTTCATGAATTCATTGTTTTTAATAGGTGAGTAGTACTCCATTGTGTAAATGTACCACATTTTCTGTATCCATTCCTCTGTTGAAGAACATCTGGGTTCTTTCCAGCTTTTGACTATTATAAATAAGGCTGCTATGAACATAGTGGAGCATGTGTCCTGATTACATGTTGGAGCATCTTCTGAGTATATGCCCAGGAGTGGTATAGCTGGGTCCTCAGGTAGGACTATGTCTAATATTCTGAGGAACCACCAAACTGACTTCCAGAGTGGTTGTACCAGCTTGTTATTTCACTAGCCATGGAGAGTGTTTTTGATATTATTTTTATATTTGGGTGGTTATCTTGTCTTGTGTTTGTTGAAAGAAAATCTTCTTGCTTTTTTTTTATTTTTTACTTTCTTGCTTTTTCTAGGGTTTAGTTTCCCTCCTTGTGTTGGTATTTTCCATCTATTATCCTCTGTAGGCCTGAATTTGTGGACAGATACTGTCTAAATTCGGTTTTATCATGGAATATCTGGGTTTCTCCATCTATTGTAATTGAGAGTTTTTCTGGCATTTGTGTTCTCTTAGTGTCTGTATGAGATCCACCCAGGATCTTCTAGCTTTCATGGTCTCTGGTGAGAAGTTTGGTGTAATTCTGATAGGTCTACCTTTATATGTTACTTGACCCTTTTCCCTTACTGCTTTTAATATTCTTTCTTTGTTTGGTGTATTTGGTGCTTTGATTATTATGTGATGGGAGGAATTTTTGTTTTGGTGCAGTCTGTTTGGAGTTCAGTAGCCTTCTTGTTTGTTCATGGACATCTCTTTCTTTAGGTTTGGGAAGTTTTCCTCTATCATTTTGTTGAAGATATTTACTGGCCCTTAAAGTTATTAATCTTCACTCTCTTCTATACCTGTAATCCTTAAGTTTGGTCTTCTTTTTGTGTCCTGGATTTCCTGGATGTTTTGGGTTAGAAGCTTTTTCCATTTTCCATTTTCTTTGACTGTTGAGTCAATGTTTTCTATGATATCCTCAACACCTGAAATTCTCTCTTCCATCTCTTGTATTCTGTTGTTGATGCTTGCATATATGACTCCTGATTTCTTTTCATGGTTTTCTGTCTCCAGAGTTGTCTCCCTTTTTGTTTTCTTTATTGTTTCTACTTCTATTTTTAGGTCCTAGATGGTTTTGTTTAGTTCCTCCACTTTTTTTGTGTTTTCCTGTAATTCTTTAAGGGATTTTTATGTTTCCTCTTTAAGGGCTTCTACCTGTTGACCCATGTTCTCCTGTATTTCTTTATGGGCATTATTTATGTCCTTCTTCAAGTCTTCTATCAGCATCATGAGATGTGATTTTAAAGCCAAATCTTGCTTTTCTGGTTTGTTTTCGTCGCCAGGGCTCACTGTTGTGGGAGAACTGGGTTCAGATGATGCCATGTTACCTTTGTTTCTTTTGGTAATGTTTTTGCATTTGCCTATTGCTATCTGGTCATCTCTGGTGTTAGCTGGTCTTGATGTCTCTAACTGTGGCTTATCTGTCTTGCAAGTCTGTGTATCAGTACTTCTGGGATACCAGTTCTCTCTACAAGATATTTAGTTATGGAGAGCTCTGGTACAGCATCAGCCCAGGTGTGCAGACATCAACCATAAGGATCTTGTCCTCAACTGATCCTTGGTTCCTGTGTCCTCATGGCTCTGGGCATGTCCCTTTTTGGCCAGGAATTTGAAGAGAAGTGGTGGTCTTACCTGTGTAGCAAAGTGTGTATGCTTTCCTGGGAAATGAGCCCTTTTGTGGTGGTATTTGTGTATGTATGATCCTGAGGCACAGAGGGAAATTGGAAATTGGAATACTCAGAAAATTCGGCATAATACTACCGGAGGACCCAGCTATACCACTCCTGGGCATATACCCAGAGGATTCTCCAGCATGCAATAAGGACACATGCTCCACAATGTTCATAGCAGCCTTATTTATAATAGCCAGATGCTGGAAAGACCCCAGATGTCCGTCAACAGAGGAATGGATACAGAAAATGTATATTTACACTATGGAATACTACTCAGCTATTAAAAACAATGAATTCATGAAATTCTTAGGCAAGTGGCTGGAACTGGAGAATGTCATCCTGAGTGAGGTAACCCAATCACAAAAGAATACAAATGATATGCACTCACTGATAAGCGGATATTAGCCCAGAAGCTTGGAATACCCAAGAAACAATTCACATATCAAGTGATGCCCAAGAAGAAGGAAGAAGAGGTCCCTGGTCCTGGAAGGGCTCAATGCGGTAGTGTAGGGGAATGCCAGGAAGGGAAGGCAGGAGTGGGTTGGTTGGGGAGCATGGGGAGGGAAGAGGGCATATGGGACTTTTGGGGAGGGGGAGATCCAGTAAGAGGGAAATCATTTGAAATGTAAATAAAGAATATGTCTAATAAAAAAATAAATAAATAAAAGAAAAATAAGGAAATTGGAATACTCTTGCCCCTGGATTCTTTTGTCCTCAGGGTTTCAGACAGGTTCCTCTGAGCAGCAGGGGTGGTCCTACCTGAGCTCTCAGGCCTCTCCACACTCCTGGGAGTCTAGGTATCTTCCTGTGCCACCTGGATATGGAGCTCTGTGGTGGAGGATGGTCCCCAGCCAGAGACAGAAACCAGAAGGCTTCTGCCTGAGAGTTCTGGACCGGTTCCTCTGATCAGCAGGTGGTCCTACCTGCCCTCTTAGGTGTCTCTGCACTCCTGGGAGGTTAGCTATCTCCCTGTGCCACCTGGATATGATCCTCTCTGGCAGAGGATGGTCCCCAGCCAGAGACAGAAACCAGAGATTTTAATTTTAAAATACTTTTTTAATTGAGAAAGAAAATTGACAATACAAAATTCCAAGTTTTGATATACAAGTCTGTTTAGTAGCCAGTTTATGAAATTGTTCATTCAAGTGGAACATTTATGAATTTAGTCATGGCTAGCTTGCATGACTACTTTCCTTAATAGAAATGTGTTGTTTGGCTTATCAAGTTTTATTATATATCAGTGTTGCACGTGCTATGTTTGAAAGTAGAGACAGATGAATCACAGTTTCCTTATCAAATATAACTCAAAATAAGCATAAGTCCTTTAGCTTACCTTTATGGCATGAGTGTGGTTAGAGAGATTGACCAGAATAATGCTTACAAATGCAGAAAATATAAGAGCCTTCTTTGAAGGATAAAAACACCTCATGGCTGAGGAGAGCCATAGTGAGGGAAAATCCTTGTTTCTGGTTTATCAGTCACAAACTAGACTTTGTAGCCAAATGTTATATGTGAGGGAGCATTTAGAGACATGTTCCAACCTTATGTCAAATGGTATCTTTGTATGTTATATATTGAAATAAAATAATGTCCTTTTCCCCAAAACAAAACAATGAATGTGAGAAAGAACCAGTGTCTAGCAGCACAGTATCTTATACTACAAGTAGCAGAGAGTTCCTAGAGAATGGATCACAGTAGAAAGAGTATACATATGGAGGGCTGGGGGTGAAAGCAAGAAAGAATCTGTGTTAAGCAGCACAATATCTTATGCCCAGAAGTAGCAGAGAGTTGCTAGGAGAATGGATTACAGCAGGAAGAAGACACATGCGGTGGGTGTGGGTTTCTATTAATAATATTTCCACAGCAAACTGAGAGCAATTGGCCAAAGAGTGGATGGAACATAGGGCAGACTGATTTCAAAACTCACATGCTCCATGGAGAAACTTAACTGTTATGTCTTGAAAGGGATTTAGTCTCTAGAGTAGTCATAGAGAATAATATTTCCAGAGACAAGTAATGGGGTTGGTTCTTTATGCTGAACAAATTAGTATTCATTCTAATGTTGTTTTTTAAAATAAGGCACAAGGTTATATACTCATTCTAGAAAAACCACTACTTGGTATTCAAAAACCTTGGGCAGTGTTATGAGGCCAAAGATTACACACAGTTCAATTAGTGACTTAGTGGTAGAAATTTGGTTGTAGCTAGCTAGAAGACCAGTGCATTTCTGTGTTTTCAGTCAAAGGAAGAAGTCTTATTAAATGGTCAAGATAAAAGTGACCTCATTCAAGTCAGCATAGATGTGGACTGTATGAAGCTATTATCAGAGACATCAGACATATTTCTGATGCTGCTGGGTCCAGTCAAAAGCTACACATACTACTCTGATAGTTTAGTTTATTTGTATTGCTTTGGGAAACACTACAAGTGAAACTCCAGTATTACTCAGTTACTGTTGTGATTCAATAAGGATGACACCAATCCATCAATGCCCCAAATGAATTGTTGCTTCAGAAGAGAATGATAGTTGGACATGATAATGCACACTTGCAATCACACCACAGGCAGTAGAGTTATAGTTCAAGACAAGCCTGAGTGACATGGTGAATTTGAAATAAGACTAGAATGGTACATAGATCTCATCTCAAAAATGAACTAGGAACCTAAATCAGTGATAGAATATTTGCCTAACATATTTAAGGTTCTGGGTTCAGTCACCAGAAGGACGGAGGCTATGGGGAAGATATTGTGCTTGAAATTAAAATTATTTTAATAGTGCAGGTGATGTTACCTAATTCCAGAACATCATGTTCCCAACACTGTTGCAGACCTTTTCTGTGATGAACATGCTTTTATATGCAGGAGACACAACAGCCTTTGAACCCTCTGCCTGTTCTGGGTAGACTGATTGTCATCCAGGAAGTATAAAGTAGTGTTAGAAGTGGGCTAGTAGGAACAGCAGGTTTTGTATGGGAAGTGGTTGGTTAAGCACTTTTGGAGTTAAGATACTAGATAATGGTAGGTTCTTAGACTTGAATTAATGAAGAGTGGTGCCAAGAGCCTGCCTGGCATAGAATGAATTTAAGGGGGACACAGAGGTGGACATAGAGGTAGCTTTAAAGACTAATGGTCTCTGTCCATCTAGCTATCTAACTATACTGAAAGTTTGCTGATCACTTGTAAATAATTCTAAAAACTTTCTTGCTCATTTTGAGGGTTAAAGATCATTGGTTTGAGCAATTAACACCTGTAGCCTAACAGCCAGGGGAGAAGTAAAGAGTTGGTAATGGTTTTCAATCTCTTGCCCAGAAGCCTCACCTCTCTCTTGTCAGGCTGGAGGGAGGTTTGGCACAATAAACTTTTATTGAACCAGGAGAAGAGAGCCACACTTGCAGAAGGAAAATTTTTCACACGAGGAAATATACATGAACTCTCATAAATTTATATACAAATTCACATACACATATTCATATATCTTCATGCATTCCTGTAGGTCCCAGCTACATACTATGTCATAAGTACATACTTACACACAGATTTATACTTACATATGCGTATTGAGCAAAAAACAAACAAAAAAACCAAGTGCCAGTGCAAAAAGAACTCACTTATTCTGGATGAAAAATGAGCTCCAGTCTTTATTGCATAGAGAAAGAAAAAGCGTCTACTCTTTTATTACTAAATGAACTAAACCCAAGTCTGTAAGTAAAAAGCTTTGTCCTCCTTAGTAAGGCAGGCTTAGCCTTGCTGTTAAGACCTGTTGTATCCCATGGAAAGCTTGCCTGTTCTTTCTGCTCTCCCTACACCTTCTTTTTCTCCTTTTCTCTCTGCATTCTGCATATTGCTCTCTTAAATTTTTAAGTTCACTTATAATTTCTAAGTTATTCTACTCTGTTATCCTTCTCCTTCCTCTTGCTTATCTTACTCTCTCCTGCTTGGATATAATAAAAGCCCTACAATGTAATCCTTTATAGTTTTTTTTTAAACCTAGTTTTTTCTAGGGGAATAGATTGCATGGTTTTTCCAGCATTTTTTTTAAGAAAAATTTACTAAATGTTTAAACATAAATTCAAATCATAAGTTGAATAAGAAGTTTACAACAAAGAAAATTTACATTATATATCCAATAAGACTAGACATTCATTATCTGTCATTAGCTCTACAGGTTCAATGGGGAATTAAATACCATAACTAAGTTATCATTGAAGTTTCATATAGATAAGCCTAGTCAATATTTTGTCTTTTGTCCTTGCACCTACAGTAAATTGTTAGGTTTTTTTTATGGCCTTTGGTTAAT
Organism: Tokudaia tokunoshimensis; assembly: GCA_036184795.1. NCBI lineage: Eukaryota > Metazoa > Chordata > Mammalia > Rodentia > Muridae > Tokudaia > Tokudaia tokunoshimensis. The sequence goes on along the minus strand of BTHU01000015.1, from coordinate 1,649,308 downwards.
TATTTTGTAGCATCTTGGAATGTTTTCTAAGTTATAAATGCCTGCTTTCTGTCTCAGAAGCAATTAATTCATTGCACTTTAAAACTGGCAGAGTTCTCATTGCAGTTTTAATATCAGAGAGGACTTAATAGCAGTCCTATCATAAAGGGCTTAATAATTACTAGTATTATTTTAGGAATTATAGAATCATCATTAAGAATTAAGAAATCATCTGTTTGTCTATATAGCATCACTACAAGACAGTACATCTTCATTGTTCTGCAACAATCTGCTTAAATACCTAGTGATATATATACATACATACATATATATATATATATATATATATAATAACAGGGAAAGCATATTAAGCAGGAATCTTTCCTCAAATCTAATCTCTTCAGATTTGCCTAGAAGAGCAAACACATCATCATGGCTTTACAGTCTGTGGTGAAACCATCTCAGGAAGATCAACCTGCTAGTTTCTTCTCCTAGATGGCTCCTGAAAAGAGACACTTTGTAAATTTTCAATTTTTTTGTGATTTTTAAAAAATAACTTACTATTTTTTATTTTATGTGCATTGATGTTTTGCCTGCATGTAGGTCTGTATGAGGGTCTTGGATCCTGGAGTTACGGGTGGTTGTGAGCTGCCACATGGATGCTGGGAGTTGAACTGAGGGCCTCTGGAACAGCAGTCAGTGCTTTTAACCTATGAGCCATCTCTCCAGCTCATAAATTTCAGATTTGGCTGTGGGGTAGATGAGGTGTAGATGAAGTAGAGGGAAGCCACTCAGGATGTCCGCAGAACTTCCCCTCTGTATTGTCTGGTTTTGTGTGTCAACTTGACACAGGCTGGAGTTATCACAGAGAAAGGAGTTTCAGTTGGGGAACTGCCTCCATGAGATCGAGCTGTGGAGCATTTTCTCAACAGTGATTAAGCGGGGGAGGGCCCCTTGTGGGTGGTGCCATCCCTGGGCTGGTAGTCCTGGGTTCTATAAGAGAGCAGGCTGAGCAAGCCCCGGGAAGCAAGCCAGTAAGAAACATCCCTTCATGGCCTCTGCTTCAGCTCCTGCTTCCTGACCTGCTTGAGTTCCAGTCCTGACCTCCTTTGGTGATGAACAGCAGTGTGGAAGTGTAAGCTGAATAAACCCTTTCCTCCCCGACTCGCTTCTTGGTCGTGATGTTTGTGCAGGAACAGAAGCCCTAAGACACCCTCCCTTCCCCTGTTCCTTTTTTCTTCCCCTTGACTCCTTTTCTTGCTTTGCCTTTTTCATCCTTTTTTTCTTACTTTATTTTTAATTTTTCTTAATTTTGTGATCTTTATACCCTATTTGTGACTGATACTATATGATCTTAAGGAGTCCAAATTATTTTCTTGTTTGATTATTGGACCTGCCAACTGATTGGCAAGTCATTCTTGTCTATGGATCTGAACAACATTACTTTTATGTATTTGCAGGTTTGAAGTCCCTATTTGCATGACAGAATGGGGCATTTTCTAACCTGAGCTAAGTGGTAACTGCAGGCAGTTGTAAGTGTACAACACACTTAGGAATGAACAAATTAAGAGAGGATAGAATGGGAACCAAACTGACTTAACTGTTAGACTGTGAGTGTAATAGCAGTGCAGCTTTTGTGTGAATCAAGAAATAGACCTTCTAAGAAGACTAGAAATTGGAAATGATACCCAGAAAGAGAGCATAATACAAAAGATGTTAACATTTCCAGGTTTCATCTGTTTCTGAGGAGGGGATGTAAAGTGTAAAAGCTGTAGCTGTCTTGAAGGCTTTTGTTTTTATTTAAACATAGTATTTTATAATCCATTAAACAGAGGCGGACTAGCAGAAAGACTCCAAGAACTGCAGAATCGAGAGAGATCTGCCATTTCTTTGTGGAGACATCAATGTGTTTCTTACCAAATGACACCCTTAGGTAAGATTTACTTCTGCTTCTAAAATGATGGATGCAAAATATCAGAGCTAAAGTGTCTTTTTGTACATTAAAATACATGAAGGTATTTATAAGTGTTTTTGTGACTCAAAAAAATTCTCCCTGATAGTCTTTAAGTGGGGAGGGGTGCTTTCCAGTGTATAATTTAAATCTGTTTTGGTGGGGCATGGGGCTGGATGAGTTGGTGAAGTGCTTTCTGTGCAAGCATGAGGATCTAAATGCAAGTCTCTGGCATGCGTCTGGAAAGGCTAATGTGGCATCATGTACATGTTCTGGGGAGGAAGAGACAGGATCCATTCCTGTCAGTCTAACCAAATATGTGAGCTCCTGGTTCAGTGAAACATACCAACTCACACACATGCACAAATATACAGGAAAAGATATCATTACCAGAATAAAAGTTGTTCAGTTGTTCAAACATTTGCAAAAGCCACACATTTTTCTTCAGTTTTACTGTAAAATTGCTGTAAGAAAATTTAGTATATAAGTCAGAAAACAAATGTTTTCAGTATAGAAAAGGCAACTTAGTTTATAAGATGACATGATATATGAATGCCTACTCAGAAAAGCAGGTGAATCTCTGAGTTTAAGACCAACTTGGTCTACAAAATGAGTTCCAGGACATCCAGCACTATGTAGGGAAACCCTGTCTGGAAAAGCAGATGCAAACAAACCAAACTAAACAAAAACAAAGAACAAAACACACACAAAACAAGCCCTTCTGTTCCTTCTGCCACCTGGTCCTTTCTTCTGGGGCAGACTCTTGGCTGTTCTGCTGCAGTGAAGATACCATCTTCTGATCCATTCTAGAGGACCCGCTGCACTCAGAACAGTTGGCCCAACAGTCTGAAGGCCTCCCAGGAGATCTACTGCAGTCAGGGCAACAAATCCGAACCCTCTCTGCCCCTGTGAAGAGCTCTCTGTTAGAAGGCCCCACAGCAGACTGCTACAGCCAGGGCTGCAGACCTACCAGGAAAACTGAACCAACCCAGAGTCAAAAGAGGGAGACTCCCAGATAATCATCCAGACCAACAAACACCAGGGATATCCAGACGACGAATGGCAAGCACAAGATCATAAGCCACAGAGGTCAATATACGTGGGCATCATCAGAACCCAGTTCTCCCACCACAGCAAGCCCTGAATACAGCAACATACCTGAAAATCAGGAAGCAGGCCTAAAATCCTATCTCATGAAGATAATAATGAGTCCTTTAAGGAGCATATCAATAACTGACTGAAATACAGGAAAACACAGGTAAACAGGTGAAAGAATTGAATAAAGTGATTCAACACCTAAAAGTGGAAATAGAAACAATAAAGAAAACACAAATGGAGGCAAACTTGGAAATAGAAAACCTAGGAAAGAGGTCAGGAATTACAGATGTAAGTATCTCCAATAGAATATAAGAGATAGAAAAAAGAAACTCAGGTATAGAAGATAACGTAGAAGAGATGGACACAACAGTCAAAGAAAATACAAAATACAAAAAGCTTGTAACCCCAAACATCCAGGATATCCAGGATACAATGAGAAGACCAATCCTAAGGATTATAGGTATAGAAGAAAGTGAAGATTTATAACTTAAAGGGCCAGTAAATGTCTTCAACAAAATTATAGAAGAAAACTTCCCTAACCTAAAGAAAGAGATGCCCATGAAAAAGCAAGAAGCCTATGGAATTCCAAATAGACTGGACCAGAGCAGAAATTCCTCCCGACACATAATAATCAAAACACCAAATGCACTAACCAAACAAAGAATACTAAAAGTAGTAAGGGAAAAAGGTCAAGTAACATGTAAAGGCAGACCTATCAGAATTACACCAGACTTCTCACCAGAAACTATGAATGCTAGAAGATCCTGGGCAGATGTCATACAGACCCTAAGAGACCATAAATGCTAGCTTAGGCTACTATACCCAGAGAAACTCTCATTACAATAGATGGAGAAAACAAGATATTCTATGATAAAATCAAATTTACACAATATCTTTCTACAAACCCAGGTCTACAAAGGATAATGGGTGGAAAATACCAACACAAGGAGGGAAACCACACCCTAGAAAAAGCATGAAGATAATGTTTCAGCAAATCCAAAAGAAGATAGTCACACAAACATAATTCCACCTTTAACAACACAAATAACAGGAAGTAACAATGACTTTTCCTTAATATCTCTTAACATCAATGGACTCAATTCAACAATAAAAAGACATAGACTAACAGACTGAATAAGTAAACAGGACCCAACATTTTGCTGCATACAAGAAACCTACCTCAGTGATGAAGACAGTCACTACCTCAGAGTCAAATGTTGGAAAACAATTTTTCAAGCAAATGGTCCCAAGAAACAAGCTGGAGTGGCCATTCTTATCTCAGATAAAATCGACTTTCAACCAAAAGTTATCAAAAAGATAAGGAAGGACACTTCATAATGGTTAAAGGAAAACTCTACTAAGATGAATTCTCAATTCTGAACATCTATGCTTAAAATGCAAGGGCTTCCATATTCATAAAAGAAACTTTACTAAAGCTCAAAGCACACATTGCACCCCACACAATAATAGTGGGAGACTTCAACACCCCACTCTCAGCAATGGACAAATCATGGAAACAGAAGCTAAACAGAGACACAGTGAAACTAACATAAGTTAGGAATCAAATGGATCTAACATATTTATAGAACATTTCATCCTAAAGCAAAAGTGTATACCATCTTCTGTGCACCTCATGGTACCTTCTCTTAAATTGACCATATAGTTGGTCACAAAAACAGGCCTCAACAGATATAGGAATATTGAAATAATTCCATGCACCCTATCAGATGACCACAGTCTGAGGCTGGTCTTAAATTCCAACAAAAACAACAGAAAACACACATACACATGGAAGCTGAACAATGCTCCACTTGGTCAAGAAAGAAATAAAGACAGAAATTAAAGAATTTTTAGAATTGAATGAAAATGAAAACACATCATACCAAAACTGTTGGGACACAATGAAAGCAGTTATAACAGGAAAACTCATAGTTCTAAGTGCCTCCAAGAAGAAAATGGAAAGAGCTTGCACTAGCAACTTGATAGCACACCTGAAAGCTCTGGAACAAAAAAAAGAAGCAAATACTCCCAAGAGGAGTAGACAGCAGGAAATAATCAAAGTCAGGACTGAAATCAACCAAATAAAAACAAAAAGAACTATACAAAAGATCAGCAAAAGCCGGAGCTGGTTCTTTGAGAAAATCAACAAGATAGATAATCCTTTAGCCAGACTAACCAGAGGGCAATGAAACAGTACCCAAATTAATAAATCAGAAATGAAAGGGCGACATAACCGAAACAGTGGAAAAATCAAAAAATCATCAGATCCTACTACAAAAGCTCATACTCAACAAAATTGGGAAATCTGAACAAAATGGACAATTTTGTAGTCAAATACCAGGTGCCAAAGCTAAAACAGCATCAGATAACCATCTAAATAGTACCATAAGCCCTGAGTTAATAAAAGCAGTCATTAATAGTCTCCCAACCAAAAAATGCTCAGGACCAGATGAGTTTAGTGGAGAATTCTATCAGATCTTCAAAAATCACCTAATACCAATACTCTTCAAACTATTCCACAAATAGAAATACAAGGAACACTACCCAATTCATTCTGTGAAACCACAATTACGCTTATACCTAGACCAAAGAAGGAAAGAGAACTTCAGACCAATTTCCCTTATGAACATTGATGCAAAAATACTCAATAAAATTCTTGCCAACTGAATCCATCAAAACAATCTTTCACCATCATCAAGTAGGTTTCATCCCAGGAATGAAGGGATGGTTCAACATACAGAAAACCATCAATGTAGTCTACTACATAAACAAACATAGAAAAATAACCAAATGATCATTTCACTAGATGCTGAAAAACATTACAAAATTCAGCATCCCTTCATTTTCCAAGTCTTGGGAAGATCAGGAATTTAAGGCCCATACCTAAACATAGTCAAAGCAATCGCCAACATCAAACTAAATGGAGAGAAACTCGAAACAATCTCTCTAAAATGGGAGACCAGACAAGACTGTCCACTCTCTTCCTATCTATTCAGTATAGTACTTGACATTCTAGCTAGAGCAATTAGACAACCAAAGGAGGTCAAAGGTATACAAATTGAAAGGAAGAAGTCAAAATATCACTATGTGCAGATGATAAGTGACCCTAAAAATTCCAGGAGAGAACTCCTAAACCTGATAAACAACTTCAGCAAAGTGGCTTGATATAAAATTAACTCACACAAATCAGTAGTCATCCTCTACTTAAAGGGGTAAACAAGCTGAGAAAGAAATTAGGGAAATGACTCCCTTCACAATAGTCACAAATATTACATACCTTGGTGTGTCTAACCAAGCAAGTGAAATATCTTTATGACAAGAATTTCAAGCCTCTGAAGAAAGAAATCGAAGAAGATCTCAGAAGATGGAAAGGTCTCCCATGCTCATGGATTGGCAGGATTAATATAATAAAAATGGCCATGTTTCTGATAGCAATCTACAGATTCAATGCAATCCCCATCAAAATTCCAAATCAATTATTCATACAGCTAGAAAGAGCAATCTACAGATTCATTTGGAATAATAAAAAGAACCCAGAATAGGGAAAACTAGTCTCCATAACAAAAGAACTTCTGGGGGAATCACCATCCCTGACCTCAAGCTCTACTACAGAGCAATAGAGATAAAAACTGTATGGTATTGGTATAGAGACAGGCAGGAAGAACAATGGAATAGAATTGAAGACCCAGAAATCAACCCACACACCTATGGTCACTTGATATTAACAAAGGACCTAAAAACATCCAGTGGAAAAAAGACAGCATTTTTAACAAATGGGGCTGGATTAACTGGAGGTCAGCTTGTAGAAAAATTCAAATCGACCCATTCTTATCTCCTTGTGCAAAACTTGTCCAGGTGGATCCAGGACCTCCACATAAAACCAGATACACTGGAGCTTATAGAGGAGAAAGTGGGGAAGAGCCTTGAACACATGAGCACAGGAGAAAATTTCCTGAACAGAACACCAATGACTTAGGCTCTAAGATCAAGAATCAACAAATGGTACCTCATAATTTGCAAAGCTTCTTGTCAATAGGACAAAACAGCAACCAACAGATTGGGAAAAGATCTTTACCAACTCTATATCTGTTAGAGGGCTAATATCCAATAACAGATAGCAAATGAAAAATAAAAAAAACTCAAGAGGTTAGAATCCAGAGAGTCAAATAACCCTATTAAACATTGGGGTACAGAGCTAAATAGAGAATTCTCAACTGAGGAATCTCAAATGGCTGGAAGTCAGTTTGGGCGTTCCTCTGAAAATTAGACATAGTACTACCTGAGGACCCAGGTATACCACTCCTGGGCATATACTCAGAAGATGCTCCAACATGTAATCAGGACACATGCTCCACTATGTTCATAGCAGCTTTATTTATAATAGCCAGAAGCTGGAAAGAACCCAGATGTTCTTCAACAGAGGAATGGATACAGAAAATGTGGTACATTTACACAATGGAGTACTACTCACCTATTAAAAACAATGAATTCATGAAATTCACAGGCAAATGGATGGAACTAGAAAGTGTCATCCTGAGAGAGTTAGCGCAATCATAAGGGAAATACACATGGTATACACTCACTGATAAATGAATATTAGCCCAAAAGCTCAGAATAAACAAGATACAATTCACAGACCACATGAAGCTCAAGAAAAAGGAAGACCAAAATGTGGGTTCTTTGGTTTTTCTGAGAAAGGGAACAAAATACTCACAGGAGCAATTATGGAGACAAAGTGTGGGACAGAGAATGAAGAAAAGGTCATCCAGAGACTTTCCTACCTTGGGATTCATCCTATAAACAGTCTCCAAACACCGAAAGTATTGGGGATGCTAAGAAGTGCTTGCCAAAAGGAGATTGATATGGTTGTCTTCCTGAGGGGCCCTGCCGGAGCCTTACAGATACAGAGGCAGCCAACCACTGGACTGAGCAGTTGGTCCCCAATGGAGGAGTTGGAGGGTGGACTGGAAGAGCTGAAGGGGTTTGTAGCCTCATGAGAAGAATAATGGTGTTGGCCAATTGGACCCCCGCAGGGCTCCCAGAGTCTTGGTTTCTGTTTCTTTTGTTCTTTCACTTGCCTCTTGCAATCTGGTTATCTGTAATGTTACCTGCCCTTTCTGTCTCTGACTGGAGTCTGTTTCTCCTGTGATCCTGGTTGTGTCAGAACTCTTCAGGATCCAGCTGTCTCTGTTTTTCTGGGATTCTGGGATCCTGGGTGTGTCAGAGCTCCTGGAAGTCAAGCTGCCTCTGGGATCCTATAATCCTGATGTGACCAAGCTCCTGAGATCCTGTTGTGTCAGAGCTCCTGGGAGTCAAGCCTTCTCTGGGTGTTGCAGGGGTAGGTAGGGAGCCAGAGCCAGAAGTGGGTTTGCTCCAGGCACAGGTGCAAGCTGGAAGGAACCCGTGCCTCTGGCTGGGTCGGGGTTTGTGTTTCCCTGGTTCCTGTTAGGGTCCCAATTACTCTGGGTATTGGGAAAGATGTTGTGGCTTCAACTGTGATCTTGAGTGTGTCAGAGCTGCAGTGCCCCTGGGTATGTTGATCTCTGGGAGTCAAGCTTCCTGTGTGATCCTGTGATTCTGGGTGTTTCAGAGCACCTGGGAGTCAGGCACACTCTGGGTGTTGTATGAGTAGGTGCAGAGCCAGCACCCCAGGTCTGCTCTGGCTGTAGGTTCTGACCAGAAGTAACCTGTGCCACGGGTTGTGTGGGGGTTCCTGTGTCCCCAGGGTCCTGGTGGACCCAGTTACTCAGGATGTTGGGGCAGATGTTGTGGCCTCTCATGTGATCCTGGGTGTTCCAGAGCACCTGGTAGTTGGACTCCCTTTGGGTGTTGTAGGAGTGGGTGCAGAGCCAGTGCTCCAGAACTGCTCTGGGTGCAAATTCAAACTAGAAGGAACCTGTGTCACTGGCCTGGCTGGGGTTCCTGTGTCCCGGGATCCCAGGGCTCCCAGTTACTCCGGGTGTTGGGGCAGATGTTTTGACTCCCTCACCTGTGATCCTGGGTGTGTTAGAGCACCAGGGAGTTAAGCTTTCTCTGGGTGTTGTGGGATATGGTGCAGAAGTCATGCCCAAGGTCTGCTCTAGGTGCAGGTTCAGAATGGAAGGAACCCTTGCCTCTAGCCAGGTGGGGGTTCCTTTGTCGATTGATCCCACAGGGCAGGGAGGGGGGGTTTCCCAGTAACTCCAGGTGTTGGGGCAGATGTTGTGACCTCACCGGTGATCCTGGGTGTGTTAGAGCACCTGGGAATCGAGCTTCCTCTGGGTGTCATGGGAATGGAGAAGAATTCATCTTGTTTGGAATATTGTTAGGGCTTACTATAACAATGTTCCAAAAATGAGCTATTCATAATAATGTGGTTCATCTTATGTTTTTGTAAGTATTTTAAGATAGAACTATAGGTATTTGTATTGTAACACTACCTGTGTGTTTTTGTAATTGTTTTCCTTTTATGAACTCATCATTTCCGCATATTCTAAGGTAACCACTGAGTTTCTCTTACCTTTTGCTACCAGAATAGGTAGTTCTGCATTCCTGGTGTGATGTATATCAAGTATTGTGACTACAAGACCAGAAACCTGTGGAAGCTGACTATCTGGACTTTAGCTGCATGTCCAGTACTCAGTAATGCATCAGATCATGAATCCCTGGACAGGCCTGCTGTCAGGAGTATGTAGGACAGATGGCACTTCTGCAGTGTTTGATATAAATCCCTAATACACGCATAAATTTTTGAATATATTTTGAAAATATGTCTAAAAATACTCCAAGCAGCATCTTAACATTCTATATGTTCATGTCCTTCCCTAACACGATTTCCTTCCTGTCCTCAGAAAAGTGAGACAGGGAGTTGGGACCTCCAGGCACAGGGACAATCAAGCATAATATCGCTTGGGTCTCAGCCATCTTGTGTGCTCCCTGCTCCCAAGAGCTGGGCAGGTCTGCGGTCACCTATGCGCCAGCTCTGCTGTGGGACATCTGCCCTGCAGAGGGACCCCCCCCTCCACTGCACTGGGAGAGAGCGCACCCGCACAGGGCAGGAGGGCACCAGCCTCCCCTTGGCGACCTCTGCTCCGGGGATCCACCACACTGAGCCTTTGGATGTGCAGGGATTCCCCAATATAACATCACTTGGGGCAAGGCACATCAGAGCTCCAAAGTCACTCAGGAGTAGGGCAGCCCCTCAGCAATCGGTGCCAGGGGAATCCCGGTAATCCGGGGCGGGGGGGCAGAAATAGCCTGGCAGGCTCACAGGAGGTCCAACCAACAGCTGGTGACAGCAGGACCAACTAACACCAGAGGTAACCAGATGGCAAAAGGCAAACATAGGAACGTTACTAACAGAAATCAAAGCAATATGGCACCATCCGAACCCATCTCTCCAACAGCAGCAAGTCCTGGATACCCATCACACCCAAAAGGCAAGACCTGGATTTAAAATCACTTCTCATGATGCTATTAGAGGATTTCAAGAAGGACACAAATAAATCTCATAAAGAAATACAGGAGAACATGAATCAACAGGTAGAAGCCCTTACAAAGGAAACACAAAAATCGCTTAGAGAAATGCAGGAGAACTTGGGTCAACAGGCAGAAATCCTGGGGGTCAACTGATAGAGGCCCACAAGGAGGCAACACAAAAATCGCTTAAAGAAATGAATCAACGGGTAAATGCCCTTACAAAGGAATCAAAAAAATCGCATAAAAAATGCAGAAGAATATGTGTCAACTGATGGAGGCCCATAGGGGGGCAACAAAAAAATCGCTTAAAGAAATGAATCAATGGGTAGATGCCCTTACAAAGGAAACACAATAATCACTTAAAGAAATGCAGGAGACTATGGATCAACAGATGGAAACCCATGAGAAGGAAACACAAAAATCGTTTAGAGAAATACAGGAGAACTTGGGTCAACAGGCAGAAATCCTGAAAGAGAAAATGCAAAAATATCTTAAAGAAATGCAGGAAAATACAAACACACAAGTGAAGGATCTCAGCAAATCCATCCAGGATCTAAAAAAGGAAGTAGAAACAACTAAGAAATCACAAAAGGAGACAATTTTGGACATAGAAAACCTTGGGAAGAAATCAGGAGTCATAGATGCAAACATCAACAGTAGAATACAAGAGATGGAAGAAAGAATCTCAGGTGCTGAAGATACCATAGAAAGCATCAACTCAACAGTGAAAGAAAATGCAAAATGCAAAAAACGTGTAACCCAAAACATCCAGAAAATCCAGAACACAATGAGAAGACCAAACCTAAGGATTATAGGTATAGATAAGAGTGAAGATTTGCAACTTAAAGGGCCAGTAAATATCTTCAACAAAATTATGCAGGAAAACTTCCCTAACCTAAAGGGAGAGATGCTGATGAACGTACAAGAAGCCTACAGAACTCCAAACAGACTGGACCAGAACAGAAATACCTCCCGTCACATAATAATCAAAACACCAAATGTACTAAACAAAGAAAGAATATTAAAAGCAGTAAGAGAAAAAGGCCATGTAACATATAAAGGAAGACCTATCCGAATCACATCAGACTTCTCACCAGAGACTGTGAAATCCAGAAGATCCTGGGCAGATCTCATGCAGACTCTAAGAGAACACAAATGCCAGCCTAGACTACTATACCCAGCAAAACTCTCAATCATCATTGATGGAGAGACCAAGATATTCCATAATAAAACCAAATTTACACAATATCTTTCCACAAACCCAGCCCTACAAAGGATAATAGGTGGAAACCGCCAATACAAGGAGAGAAACTACACCCTGGAAAAAATGAGATAGTAACCTTCTTGCATCAAACCCAAAGGTAGATAAACACTCAAACATAAAGATATCTTCAAGAACAGTAGGTGGCAATAATCACTATTCCTTAATCTCTCTTAATATCAATGGTCTCAATTCCCCAATTAAAAGACATAGACTAGCAGACTGGATATGTAAACAGGACCCAGCATTTTGCTGCATGCAGGAAACGCACCTCAGTGTCAAAGACAAACACTACCTCAGAGTAAAAGGCTGGAAAACAATTTTACAAGCAAATGGTCCCAGGAAACGAGCCGGAGTAGCCATCCTAATATCAGATAAAATTGACTTTCAACCTAAAGTCATCAAAAAAGACACAGAAGCACACTACATACTGATCCAGGGAAAAATCCACCAAGAAGAACCCTCAATTCTGAATATCTATGCTCCAAATGCAAGGGCACCCTCATTCGTAAAAGAAACTTTACTAAATCTCAAAGCACACATTGCACCTCACACAATAATAGTGGGTGACTTCAACACCCCGTTTTCTGAAATGAATCGTTCAGGAAAGCAGAAACCAAACAGGGACACAGTGAATCTAATTTTAACCTTGGACCAAATGGAACAAACAGATAGATATAGAACATTTCATCCTAAAGCAAAAGAATACACCTACTTCTCAGCACCTCATGGTACCTTCTCCAAAATGGACCATATAATTGGTCACAAAATAGACCTCAACAGATATAAGAAGATTGAACTAATCACATGCCTCCTATCAGATCACTATGGAATAAGGGGGGGGTCTTCAATGGCAACAAAAACAACAGAAAACCCACATACACATGGAGGCTGAACAATGCTCTACTCAATGATAACTTGGTCAAGGAGGAAATAAAGAAATAAATCAAAGACTTTTTAAAATTTAATGAAAATGAAGGCACAACATACCCTAATTTATGGGACAAAATGAAAGTGGTGCTAAGAGGTAAATTCATAGCCCTCAGTGCCGCCAAAAAGAAACCGGAGAGAGCATACACTAGCAGCTTAGTGGCACACCTGAAAGCCCTGAAACAAAAAGAAGCAAATACACCCAAGAGGAGTAGAAGGCAGGAAATCATCAAACTCAGGGCTGAAATCAATCAAGTAGAAACAAATAAAACCATACAAAGAATCAACAAAACGAGGAGTTGGTTCTTTGAGAAAATAAACAAAATAGATAAGCCCTTAGCCAGACTAGCCAGAGGGCACAGAGACAGTATCCAAATTAACAAATTCTGAAATGAAAAGGGAGAGATAACAACAGAAACTGAGGAAATTCAAAAAATCATCAGATCCTACTACAAAAACCAGTATTCAACACAACTAGAAAATCTGGAAGAAATGTACAATTTACTAGATGGATACCAAATATCAAAATTAAATCAGGATCAAATAGACCATCTAAAGGGTCCTATAACCCCTGAAGAAATAGAAGTCATCATTGGAAGTCTTCCAACCAAAAAAGCACAATTCCAGATGGTTTTCATGCAGAATTCTATCAGACCTTGAAAGAAGACCTAACACCAATACTCTTCAAACTATTCCACAAAATAGAAACAGAAGGAACACTATCCAACTCATTCTATGAAGCCACAATTACTCTGATACCAAAAGCACACAAAGATCCAACAAAGAAAGAGAATCTCAGGCCAATAACTCTTATAAATATTGACGCAAAAATACTCAATAAAATTCTTGCCAACCGAATCCAAGAACACATCAAAACGATCATTCACCACGATCAAGTAGGCTTCATCCCAGGGATGCAGGGATGGTTCAATATAAGGAAGTCCATCAATGTAATTCACTATATAAACAATCTCAAAGAAAAAAACCACATGGTCCTGTCATTAGATGCTGAGAAAGCATTTGACAAAATTCAGCATCTTTTCATGCTAAAGGTCTTGGAAAGATCAGGAATTCGAGGCCCATATCTAAACATAGTTAAAGCAATTTACAGCAAACCGGTAGCCAGCATCAATCTAAATGGAGAGAAACTTGAAGCAATCCCACTAAAATCAGGGACTAGACAAGGCTGCCCTCTCTCTCCATATCTTTTCAATATAGTACTTGAAGTTCTAGCTAGAGCAATTAGACAACAAAAGGAGGTCAAAGGGATACAAATTGGAAAGGAAGAAGTCAAACTATCACTATTTGCAGACGATATGATAGTATACTTAAGCGACCCAAAGAACTCCACCAGAGAACTCCTACAGCTGATAAACAACTTCAGCAAAGTGGCCGGATATAAAATCAACTCAAGCAAGTCAGTAGCCTTCCTATACTCAAAGGATAAGCAGGCTGAGAAAAAAAGTAAGAGAAATGATACCCTTCACAATAGCCACAAACTATATAAAGTATCTTGGTGTGACTCTAACCAAACAAGTGAAAGATCTGTATAACAAGAACTTCAAGTCTCTGAAGAAAGAAATTGAAGAAGACCTCAGAAGATGGAAATATCTTCCATCCTCATGGATTGGCAGGATTAATATAGTAAAAATGACCATCTTGCCAAAAGCAATATACAGAATCAATGCAATCCCCATCAAAATCCCAACTCAATTCTTCATAGAGTTGGAAAGAGCAATTCAAAAATTCATCTGGAATAACAGAAAACCCAGGAGAGAAAAACTATTCTCAAGAGTAAAAGAACTTCTGGGAAAATCAATATCCTGCACCTCAAGCTGTACTACAGAGCAATAGTGTTAAAAACCGCATGGTATTGGTACAGTGACATGCGTGTAGATCAATGGAACAGAATTGAAGACCGAGAAATGAATCCACCCTCCTATGGTCACTTGATCTTTGACAAAGGAGCTAAAACCATCCAGTGGAAAAAAGATAGCCTTTTCAACAAATGGTGCTGGCTCAACTGGAGGTCAACATGCAGAAGAATGCAAATTGACCCATCCTTATCTCCTTGTACTAAGCTCAATTCCGAGTGGATCAAGGACCTCCACATAAAACCAGACACACTGAAACTAATAGAAAGGAAACTAGGGAAGAACCTTGAAAATATGGGTACAGGGGAGAATTTCTTGAACAGAACTTCAATAACTTATGTTCTAAGATTTAGAATTGACAAATGGAACCTCATAAAATCACAAAGTTTCTGTAAGGCAGAAGACACTGTCAAAAGGACAAATCAGCAACCAACTAACTGGGAAATGATCTTTACCAACCCTACATCCGACAGAGGGCTAATATCCAATATATACAAAGAACTCAAGAAGTTAGACTCCAGAGAGACAAATAACCCTATTAAAAATGGGGTACAGAGCTAAACAAAGAGTTCTCACCTGAAGAATATCTAATGGCTGAGAAGCACCTAAAGAGATGTTCATCATCCTTAGTCATTAGGGAAATGCAAATCAAACAACCCTGAGATTCCATCTCATACCAGTCAGAATGGCTAAGATCAAAAACACAGGGGACAACAGTTGTTGGTGAGGATGTGGAGAAAGAGGAACACTCCTCCACTGCTGGTCGGATTGCAAGCTGGTACAACCACTCTGGAAAGCAGTCTGGCGGTTCCTCAGAAAACTGGGCATGACACTCCCGGAGGATCCTGCTATACCACTCCTGGGCATATCCTGCACCCAGTGGCTTCCCCTGCATGCAATAAGGACACATGCTCCACTATTTTCATAGCAGCCTTATTTATATTAGCCAGAACCTGGAACGAACCAAGACATCCCTCAACAGAGGAATGGATTCAAAAGATGTGGTATATTTACACAATGGAATACTACTCTGCAATTAAGAACAATGAATTCACCAAATTCCTAGGCAAATGGTCAGATCTTGGAAATATCATCCTTAGTGAGGTAACCCAATGTCAAAAGAACACACATGGTATTCAAGCACTGATAAGGGGATATTAACCCAGAATCTCGGAATTCCCTAGACACAATTCGCATATCAATAGATTTCCAAGAAGATGGAAGGAGAGACCCCTGGTCCTGGAAAGACTGGATGTAGGGGAATGCTAGGATAGAGAAGAGAGAGGGGGTTGAACGGTGAAAAGAGGAAGGGAAGCGGGCTTATGGGACTTTCGGGGAGGGAAGAAACGGGAAAGGGGAAATGATTTGGAATGTAAATAAAAAAACTTAGAGAATAAAAAAAAAAGTGAGACAGGTACAAACTGTGAGAAAGTGTCCTTATGAATAGTGTGCAAGGCTGTACTCCCATACTTAGTCAGGAGAATGAACAGGAAACTTTGGACAAAAAGATGATTGAAGCAGAAGTGAGAAAAGAAGTAGAAATGGAAATGAAATGTGAATAACTCAAAACGTGACTTTGGGCCCTTTGCTGTCAATCATTCGTTCTACAATGGTTCAGGGACTGGTAATACTGAGTGTTATTTGCAGGTCTATTTTTGTTATTCTGAATTAATTTTCTTTTTTAAAAATTATACAGCAATAGAAAAAGATAAAATATATTCATTACCTATAACTAATAGCACATGTTAATCTTTGCCTCTATGCTTCGTCATGTGTTATATATAGTAAGTAAGAACAGTAAGTCAGATTGATTTGAAATCCCCGTTTTCCTTCTGAGTGGTCTGTTTCTCTGCAGAGACATGGCCTACTCTGACATATTTTGCCCTCCCTTACTATGTTTTTTAATTCCTCCCAGCTAACCTCCTTCCTTCACCCTTCCCATTTTGTTCCCTGAATTAACCAGAGTTGCTTTTAACTCACAATTTTCTTATCTTGGTCCCTCAAGTAGCTAGGATTGCAAATGTGGTCTACCACACCCAACAGGAAACTCTGCAAAGATTTCGTCGGGAATATTTTGTGTGCCCCACCCCACTCCAATCACTTGATCTTATTAGTTGAATCACCTGGACCACACAGAACTGCCAGTTCTTTGAACTTTTACATTGATACAAGGTCTGTGTCCATAAATATTAATGCATTGTTCACCTTGGTCTGTCTACCCTAATTGTCTCAGATGTTCACTGGAGCAAGTGGCATGATCTGTTTCATAGATGAGACCATTGAGAAGATGAAGTCTATGTGATTGGCCAACCTTATAAGAGAGGCACTACTGAAGTTTAGATCACCTTCTACCCTTCTAAATCCATACTGCAAATACCCAGCAATCCATGAACACTCTTGTAAGAGTTACCTTTCCTGTTCCTGGTACACAATATCTAACAGAAGCAGTTCAAGTGGTTATAAATTCTTGTTCCCAAAATATGCAGGAAGTTTCTAAGTGTTTTTTGTTTGTTTCTCTTCTTTCTTCTAGGCAGAAAATCTAGTGTATTAACTGTGAAAATTCTAGAACTACATGAGGAATGCTGCATGCAAGTTGCAGTATGTGAGCAATTAGCAGGGCCTCCAATCACCAGCCCTCCCAGTGGAATAGCTCCTAGACCGGGAGCCTACCTGAAGGTTCTCTTTACCAGAGACACTGCAGACCACTTAATGGGGCATCCCCAGGACATCATTTATATCTTCCCTCCTTGGTGAGTGTAAAGAACTGAGTCTGTCAGCCAGCAGCTGTACATCTGTTTCGTGAGTAGAAGACAATTTTTTACAAAAATGTTTGTGACTTTATTAGAGAAGTGCTAAGTGAGGAAAGCCAGGATCCACCATAGGTTTTATGTGACAGAAGTACTGAATGTGTTCTGCCAGCAGAGGTTTTATAATTTGGACTTTGCAATTAAGAAAAACAACCTCATGAGAATTCTTGCCCAAGAGGTATGTTGTATCATCTGAGATTTTTTTTATTCTTCCTCTTGGGAAAATAGGTGTCATATATCTTATATGTCAATAGGATAATACAGATTAATTTTTCATTTTCTTGCCAGTCATTTAAGAGGGAAGTATAAAAAGAATGGATTAAAACATAATATAGTTTAAACTTCAGGAACATAAATAATCATTACTGGATCAGAATGTTTCAACAGTACAAATGCTAATGTTTGCTTTCTTTTGTGTGTCGTATTAGTTTTTTATTATGAAAAAGTCAACTTTATTGCTTTAATGGAAAATAATTATTAACCTTATTAGTTATTATAAAAAGTTTTATCTGTGAGATTCGTTGGTTAGGGGTTGACTACAGATGTTAACCATTAAGCTTACTTTCCATAGGAGATCTTTCCTAGCCAGAGGTCATTTATAGTCTGCAGTGACCCCTCATGGCTCTTAGGATTGCTTGTGACATGGCCTCAGGCTACCTGTGGATACAGTTCCTAGCTTGTTTCCTTCCTGTACCTTTCCTCATTCTTTTCTCCTCAGTGTTTTGGGTTGTTTTTTTTTTTTTGTGAGGTGTGTGTGTGTACTTTTTGCTCCCTAGTTGGAGTATAGAAGTAAAAGTTGCAGAATATCTTGTATTTGCTCCAGAAATGGCATGTGAAGTCTAAATTTTTTTAATGCTATGACATGCTGTACGAGATGGATTTTGTCTCAAGGAAGAAAATCCAGAATGCTTGTGCTAGTTAGGCCACATGACAGTATATTTTAATGCTGTTATTAGGCATTTCAGCAAACCTACAGACATGAGAATAATTGAAGTAAAGGTAATATTATGGATTTCCTCAGAGTCCCTTGGTATCTGTCTTTAAATGGTCACCTCAAAAGAAAGCAGGGTTAGGGTTTAAGCTCAGTGCTGAAGCGTGCACACACAAGGCTTCATTTAGTCTTTAGTACTGGCAGAGAGATAGATGGTGGGTAGGTAAGAGGAAAAGAAGGAGAGTGGGAGAGAAGGGAGGGTAGGAAGAAGGAGAGAGAGAACAAGTTAGACATATAAATATAATCAATAATTACAGACACGTGGAAGAAGTTTGTTTTTCTAAGTGTTAGTGAAGCCCAACAAGGCACAGCATTTGGATGTTCCTAAATATTACTAAGACTTTCAGTATATTACTTTCTTTTGTTTAAATGGTTTGGTTAACTCTTCATCATAATTACCTTTCTGGTTCTGTGTTATGACACCAAAAAAGGATAAAAACATTGTTTATTTGAAGCCTCTAGTTTCAGAGGATTAGAGTTTGTGGCCATCATGGAGAGCATTGCAGCAGGCAGTCATGTGCTGACACAGTAACCGAGAGCTCACATACTGAGACACAATGAGGGGACAGATTCAGAATGCAAGGAGACCTTTGAAACTTCAGAGTTCATCATCAGTGACACACCTTCTCCAACAAGGCCACATCTTCTAATTCTTCTCTATCAGTTCTACCAACCAGAGACCAAAAATGGAGGCTATCCTCATTCAAGCCACAACACCTTTAAAATCGAAACAGCCTAAATAGCCATCAACATGGCATGGACCAAATTATTTGCTGCACATTTCTGAAATGTACAGCAATTGAATTTAATGATAGTGATATATAATATCTCCATTTCTAGAACAATGTCCCTATCACAAAGAACAGGTCCTTAGTCAAGGTTCCCGAGAGAAGGAGAGGCCATAAAGTTGTTGAGCAGGTGGCTTGTCCAGATGCGCGTGACTGTATGAGCCGTACTACTTCGGTCTGCGGAGCTGTGCGAGCAGTACTGCTTTTTACCTTGGTCTCCTCTTCTTAGCAGCAGATAAGTTCCCATGAACTACTTAGCCTGTTGAGCTTCCTTAACAAAGTGCTACGTTGTCTTGTTACACAATAGAAATTAACTTGGCATAATTTTCCAGGATGCTTTCTGTGTCTGTCTGTCTCTGGTGTCTATCCATGCACAGATTTCTCATTCTTTTAAGGACCTGTCAAAATCATTGAGCCCAACATGCAGGCCTCACATTAACTTAACCACCTTTTGGTGCCCTGGGCCTGGCGCTTCAACACAGGACTTTCAGAGGAACTTAGTTCAGTCTTTATCCCAATCATAAGAGCAAACACATTTTCTGCTGAGTAGCTTAAGTCATCAGCCAGGTAAATCAGCTGACTTTTCTGTCTCTAAATGACCCAAAGGATCTTAAATAGCAATGTTCTAAATAGCTTTCTGAACTGTCTTATGTATTATTTTATGGAGACTTGGAATTATTTTAACATTTTTAAAATTACTCGTGTGTGTGTGTGTGTGTGTGTGTGTATGTGTGTATGTATTTGAAGAATGTGTGTGCATATGAATTCATTTTCCCTCACAGGTCACGAGAGAGAATTAGATTCCTGAGAACTGCCCCACAACTCTTTTTTTTTTTAAAGATTTATTTATTTATTATATGTAAGTACACTGTAGCTGTCTTCAGACACACCAAAAGAGGGCGTCAGATCTCATTACAGATGGTTGTGAGCCACCATGTGGTTGCTGGGATTTGAACTCAGGATCTTTGGAAGAGCAGCCGGTGCTCTTAACCACTGAGCCATCTCTCCAGCCCCTGCCCCACAACTCTTATGGGCAGTTGTGAGCCACCTTATCTGGGTGCTGGGAATTTAACTTGGGTCCTCTGAAAAAGCAGTAAGAATTCTTAATTCCCAAGGCATCTTTATAGACTTTCAAATCAGGGTATCCCTCTGTTGCAAAGAGAAAATTTCTTCATAAGGTTATAAGGACAAATGTTTATTGATTTATTAAAATTTATTGATTTATTTATTAAAATTTCCTGAACAGAACACCAATAGCTTATACTCTAAGATCAAGAATTGACAAATGGGACCTCATAAAATTACAAAGTTTCTGTAAGGCAAAGGACACTGTCAAAAGGACAAAGCAGCAACCAACAAACTGGGAAAAGATCTTTACCAACCCTACATCCGACAGAGGGCTAATATCCAGTATATACAAAGAACTCACGAAGTTAGACTCCAGAGAGCCAAATAACCCTATTAAAAAATGGGGTACAGAGATAAGGAATTCTCACCTGAAGAATGTCTAATGGCTGAGAATCACCTAAACCAATGTTCAACATCCTTAGTCATTAGGGAAATGCAAATCAAAACAACCCTGAGATTCCATCTCACACCAGTCAGAATGGCTAAGATCAAAAACACAGGAGACAGCAGTTGTTGGTGAGGATGTGGAGAAAGAGGAACACTCCTCCACTGCTGGTGGGATTGCAAGCTGGTACAACCACTCTGGAAAGTAGCCTGGCGGTTCCTCAGAAAACTGGGCATGACACTCCCGGAGGATCCTGCTATACCACTCCTGGGCATATACCCAGAGGCTTCCCCTGCATGCAATAAGGACACATGCTCCACTATATTCATAGCAGCCTTATTTATAATAGCCAGAAGCTGGAAAGAACCCAGACATCCCTCAACGGAGGAATGGATTCAGAAGATGTGATATATTTACACAATGGAATACTACTCTGCAATTAAAAACAATGAATTCACGAAATTCCTAGGCAAGTGATCAGATCTTGAAAATATCATTCTTAGTGGAGTAACCCAATCACAAAAGAACACACATGGTATGCAGTCACTGATTATGGGATATTAACCCAGAATCTCGGAATACCCTAGACACAATTTGCATATCAATAGATTTCCAAGAAGATGGAAGGAGAGACCCCTGGTCCTGGAAAGACTGGATGTAGGAGAATGCCAGGACAGAGAAGCAAGAGGGAGTTGAATGGGGAAAAGAGGGTTTGAAGGGGGCTTATGGTACTTTCAGGGAGGGAGGAAACGGGAAAGGGGAAATGATGTTGAATGTAAATAAAAAAAACTTAGAAAATAAAATAAAATTAAAAAAAATCTACTTAGAGAACAATCGGATAATGGCGAAAAGAATGCAGAAGAAGAGGATGCAAGTGATCTAATAAGGAAGTGGGAAGGAGGCATCCTTGCAGGAGAGGCAGGAAGCTAAAATAACAACACAGATATCTGAAAATCCACAAGGAATTAGATGTAGCACGTGTTAATAAAAAGCAAATCCATGCTATCTCTGACTAGGTACCGGCTGGCAGTCTCTGTTCTCAGCCTGGCACATAGGCCAAGACTGCATTTTTTTCTCTTTAACCTAAGCCTGTCCCACCAAAGTTGGCTCTGCCTATCCAACGTCCAGAAATGACTCTCTCCACCTTGTAAGCTGGCTTCTGCCAAATGTGCTGCACATTCCCAAATTCCAGTGGCTAGCTGGGATGTACTTCTTGCAAACCCACGCCCTGCAGTAGTTGGTTACCTTTCCCTTGGTGCCTGAACAGGGATCTGCTGTGGATCTCAGTTGAATCACCATGAGAAAGAAAACACCAGACAATCTTAGTTTAACATCAACAGACAACACAATCGCTGGGCTCAGAACCTAGAATCCTAATCTCTCCAACTATTCTAAGTTAGAAATCTTTTGGTGGCGGATCCAGAACTCGAACTAAGTCTCCGACCTCCTACATGTTGTTTGCCTTGCTCCCACTGTCCAAAGCAAGTTTCTTTCTCCTGTGTTCCCTCTTCTTCTCCCGACCTTGAAGTCCTGCCTCCTTGCCCAGTGATTGGTTTCTTGTCGTCTTTATTATCCAATCAATTAGGGAAAAATTCCAGTACAATTAGCTATTTATCTAAAATAGCATAATGCACATAATTCAGGTAGAACCATACTACTGGACACGTAGGCTCATCACTGCCATGCTGGTTGTTGATATTCCTCATAAGCATAGTTGTGGATAGGATGTAGGTTGCATCTGTTCTTTGGATGTCTGCATGGTGCCTTTTGGTACTTAGTCTTCAGGGAGGAGGCCCTCAGGTTAGTTCTACCCACAGCCTCTCTGTTATGTTTATTTAGCTTTTTAGCCCAAAATAATGCTTCTTGTACTTTTCCTTGGGTTCGGTTCTTTTCTTTTCTTTTCTTTTCTTTTCTTTTCTTTTCTTTAGTTTTTAATGAAAAAGGAAGTAAAAACATTTTATGGTAAAATTAAAGATTTACACGGAAAATGTTTCTGACAAAATTGAAGAAGCATATAGAAAAGCACATTAAGATTGACAATTTTCATGGAAAATTAAAGAGTAAAATGGTAGACATAAAAAGCATTACTAAATTAATTGGAAAAGTAAGTAGAAGCTCTTTTACCAAGACCCGCCAACATGGGCCGCGTTCGCACCAAAACTGTGAAGAAGGCGGCCCTGGTCATCATCGAGAAGTACTACACGCGCCTGGGTAATGACTTCCACACCAATAATCGTGTGTGCGAGGAGATTGCCATCATCCCCAGCAAGAAACTTCGGAACAAGATAGCCGGCTATGTCACGCATCTGATGAAGCGGATTCAGAGGTCCTGTGAGAGGTATCTCTATCAAGTTGCAGGAAGAAGAGAGAGAGGAGAGATAATTATGTTCCTGAGGTCTCAGCCCTAGATCAGGAGATCATTGAGGTAGATCCTGACACCAAGGAAATGCTGAAGCTTCTGGACTTGGCAGTCTCTCTAACCTTCAGGTCATTCAGCCTACAGTTGGGATGAATTTCAAAACACCACGTGGAGCTGTTTAATCTATTATGCCATATTTTCAATAAACCTGAAAACAAAAAAAAAAAAAAAAGAAAAAGAAAAAGGAAGTAGAAACATTTTATGATAGAACTGAAGATTTACATGGGAAATATTTCTAATAAAATTGTAGAAAAATATAAAATAACATTAAAATTAAAGATTATCATGGAAAATTACAGATAAAAATGTAGGAATAAAAATATTTCTAAGTTGATTGAAAGTGAAATTATAAATATATTCTGATAAAGTTTAATATCTACAAGGAAAATATTTCTGATAAAATTCAAGAAATATATAGAAAAACATGTTAAAATTGACTATTTCATGGAAAATTATACAGATAAATTGGTAGGAATAAAAATATTCCTAAATTGATTGAAACTAGAATTATAAACATTTTCTGATAAAATTGAAGATTTAAATGAAAATATTTCTGATAAAATTGAAAAATATATAGAAAAACATTAGAATTGAAGATTATCATAGAAAATTATACAGATAAATGGTAGCCATAAAAATATTTCTGAGTTGATTGAAAGTGGAATTATAAACATTTTCTGATAAAACTAAAGATTTACATGGAAAATATCTGATAAAATTTAAGAAATATATAGAAAAACACATTAAGATTGACTATTTCATGGAAAAATTATACAAATAAAATGGTAGGCATAAAAATATTCTTAGGTTGTTTGAAAGTGGAATTATAAACATTTTCTGATAAAATTGAAGATTTACATGGAAAATATTCCTGATAAAATTGAAGAAATATATAGAAAAATGTTAAAATTAAAGATTATCATGAAAATAATACAGTTAAAATGGTGGACATAAAAAACATTACTAATTTGAAAAAGGAATCACAAACATTTTCTGATAAAATTGAAGATTTCCATGAAAAATATTTCTGTTAGACTATGTCTTTTTATTGGGGAATTGAGTCCATTGATGTTATAAGATATTAAGGAATAGTGATTGTTGCTTCCTTTTATTTTTGATGTTCTTTTTATGTTTGTGTGGTTACTTTCTTTTGGGTTTGTTGGAAAAAGATTACTTTATTGCTTTTTCTAGGGTGTAGTTTCCCTCCTCATGTTGGTGTTTTCCATCTGTTATCCTTTGTAGGGCTGGATTTGTGGAAAGATATTGTGTAAATTTGGTTTTATCATGGAATATCTTGGTTCCTCCATCTATGGTAATTGAGAGTTTTGCTGGGTATAGTAGTTTGGGTTGGCATTTGTGTTCTCTTAGGGTCTGTATGAGATCTGCCCAGGATCTTCTAGCTTTCATCGTCTCAGGTGAGAAGTCTGGTGTAATTCTGACAAGCCTGACTTTATAGGTTACTTGACCTTTTCCCCTTACTGCTTTTAATATTCTTTCTTTGTGTAGTGCATTTGGTGTTTTGATTATTTCGTGACGGGAGGACTTTCTGGTCTGTTCTAGTCTGTTTTTAGTTCTGTAGGCTTCTTGTATGTTCATGGACATCTCTTTCTTTAGGTTAGGGAAGTTTTCTTCTATAATTTTGTTGAAGACATTTACTGGCCCTTTAAGTTGGAAATCTTTGCTCTCTTCTATACCTATAATCCTTAGTTTTGTTCTTCTCATTGTGTCCTGGATTTCCTGGATGTTTTGGGTTACAAGCTTTATGCATTTTGCATTTTCTTTGACTGTTGAGTCAATATTTTCTATGGTATCTTCAGCACCTTTCTTCTATCTCTTGTATTCTGTTGTTGATGCTTGCATCTATGACTCCTGAATTCTTTCCAAGATTTTCTATCTCCAGAGATGTCTTTCTTTGTGATTTCTTTATTGTTTTTACTTCCATCTTTAGATCCTGGATGGTTTTGTTCAGTTCCTTCACTTGTTTGTTTTGTTTTTTCCCGTATTTCTTTAAGGGATTTTTGTGTTTCCTCTTTAAGGGCTTTTACCATTTGACCCATGTTCTCCTGTATTTCTTTAAGGGAATTATTTATGTCCTTCTTGATGTCCTCTAACAGCATCGTGAGAAGAGACTTTAAGTCCGACTCTTGCTTTTCCGGTGTGCTGGGGCATCCTGGACTTGCTGTGGTAGGAGAACTGGACACTGATGTTGCCAAGCAGCCTTGGTTTCTGTTGGTAGGCTTCTTGCTCTTACCTTTTGCCATCTGGTTATCTCTGGTGTTCGTTGTTCTTGCCGTCTCTGGCTGGAGCTTTTCCCTCCTATGGGCCTATAAGCCCGTGTCTGTACTCCTGGGAGAACATCTCTTCTGGTAGGGTCTGTGCACAGAAGGTTGTGGAGCTGTCTGGTTCCCTGCTGCAAATGGCATCCAGAAGGGAAGACTCCTGTCACAGCAGCTCCACTGCTCCTATGCCCTGTGCCCTCCTAGCTATACCCCTCCAAAGAGAAGGTGGAGATCTCACCTCTGCACTCAGAAGTGAAATCGCTGCTGGAAGAACACTCTCTCCTGGGGGGCTCAACACAGAAGGCTTTGGAGCTGCCTGGTTCCCTGCTGTAGATGGTGGCCAGCCTTCCCCCCCCCTTTTTTTTTAAATTTTCTATATTTTTTATTTGCATTTTATTTACATTCCAAATGATTTCCCCTTTCCCGTTTCCTCCCTCCCCGAAAGTCTCATAAGCCCTAATATATAAAAAATTTTAGACTTTTTATGTAATGAAAAATTTTCTTCCTCTTTCAATTATGGCTGATGGGTTTCCTGGATAGTATTAGTAGTTTACTGTTGGTGTTAATATAGTGGGTAGTAAGTAGTAGTTGATGTTAGTGTAGGTTCCTGGCATGGTCTTTCAGGACTGGGAATTCAATCTCCAGGCTCCTCTGGCTTGTGATGTTTTCTTTGAGAAATCAACTGTTACTAGTGGGATATCCTTTATAGATGACTTATCATTTTTTTCTCTTGTACTTTCTTTGTTCTAAATAGTTAAATGTTTTAAATATGATATGCTGTGGGGATTTTCTTTTCCAGCCTTGTCTATTTAGTGTATTTCTGTGATTCTTGTGTTCATATGGATATGTCTTTCTTTAGTTTGGAGTAGTTTTCTTCTATAACATTGCTGAAGGTCTGGTCTGTGGCATTGACTTGGGATTTTCCTCATCCATTCTTATAATTAGAAGATTTGGACTTCCCATCGTCTCACAGATGTCCTTTGTTCGTTTATTTTTTTATGTTTTTTGTCTTTCTTTCTTTCTTTCTTTCTTTCTTTCTTTCTTTCTTTCTTTCTTTCTTTCTTTCTTTCTTTTTTGTTTTGTGGGACAGGAAAGCCCTGGCTTTCCTGAAACTCTCTTTGAAGACCAGTCTGTCCTCAAACTCACAGAGATCATCTGCTTCTGCCTCCCAAGTGCTGGGATCAAAGGTGTGTGTCACCATGCCCAGCTTGTGTTGCTTTTCTGTATTTTAATTTTTTTTTTTATGTTCCTTGATATTTTGGTCTGAGTCCTCTATTTTATCCTTGAGACTTTCTACTTGATTCATTTCTAGTTGTAAAACTTTCCTTTGCATTTTCTAGTTAGACTATTGAGTTTTTTTATTTCCATCTTCATTTCTGCTCGAGTCTTCTTCAGCATTTCTATCTCTATTGAATTTCATTTTCAAATTTTTGATTTTTTTGTCATTTCCATCAGCCTTATGTCTGTATTGTTTTTATCATCACACAAGGAGAAAAGTTAAGCTCTTTCTTGAATTTTTTATGGTGTGTGTATGTGTGTGTGTGTGTCTTTATTTTTAAAACTCCTTGCATTTTTGAGGAGGTCTATGATGATTCTTTAAATGCTTGTGTTCTGGAGTTGATCTGGATTGTTCTCCTTCGCAAGTATTTGGATAAGCTGTTAGGTTTTGAAAAACACACTGGCTTTAATAATCTTGCTATTTAATAATCTTGGTATTCCTGCAGTGAGATCCAGGCATGAGGACTTCATTGGTTTTTAGTACATTATGGATGAAGCAGGGTCAAAGAAGAGAGAAAACTGTAGGGGTGGGTTCAGCCAAGAGCAGCAGTTCTCAAACTTGCAGGTTGAGGGGTCACCTAAGACCATCAGAAAACACAGAAATTTACGTCATTTCATAACAGAATCAAAATTATAGTTTTAAGTAGTAACAAAAATGAGTTTTCTTTTTTGTTATGTGGTGGTTTCATTGTAAGGGTTGCAGCATTAAGAAGGTTGAGACCCACTGGGTCTACAGGTTGGAAAGGTCTTGGGTGGGATAGAATCAGGTAGACTGAGGAGACAGGGCTGCTATACAGAGTGTGTAGAGGTCAGGGAAGGACAGATGAGGCTGCTGTAGAAAAGATGTTGTAGAGAAAGTCAGAGTTACAGAGCAGGCTAGATTCTAGAGGAGGGTGTGGGTGTGTGGGGATAACCATCTTCACAATATTAATCCTACTAATCCTATTAATCCTATTAATGAGCTTTGGGGAGTCCTAATTTTCTGATGTCTTCAATTTTTTTCTTCAATGTTGTAGAGCAGTGATTCTCAACCTTCCTAATGCTGCAACCCCTTAATATGGTCCCTCATGTTTTGGTGATCCCCTAGCCATAAAATTAATTTTGTTATTACTTTATAACTGTAATTTTGCTAATGCTATGAATTGTAATGTAATTTTGGAGATAGAGATTTGCCAAAGAGGTGTGACCTTCAGGCTTGACTAAACCTCACCACAGATGGAGAACTGCTGTCTTGGAGTTTTTAATATACAAGTGTTTTACTTCCTTAGTTGGAAGTAACCCAAGATTTTTTCTTTTTGAAACAGTTGTGAAAGATGTTTTTTTTCCCTTCTGATTTGTTTTTCAATGTGTGTGTGTGTGTGTGTATGTGTGTGTGTGTGTGTGTGTGTGTGTGTGTGTGTGTGTGTGTGTGTAAGCTATGGGTTTTTTTGCATGTTAACTTTGTATCCTGCTATTTTGATGAAAGTATTTGTCAGCTGTAGAAGCTTCCAGAAGACTCTTTAGGATCTTTTCTGTATAAAATTGTATCATCTGCAAGTACAAATACTTTGACGCCTTCCCTTTATTATTGAATCCCCCTTCATTTCCTTCAGTTGTCTTATTCCTCTAGTTAAGACTCCAAGTAATATATTGACTAGATATGGAGAGAGTGAACAACATTGTTCTGTTCCTGATTTTAATGGAAATGCTGGATTTTAATGGAAATTTCTCTCTTAGAAAGATGTTGATCATGGACTTCTTATAAATTGCCTTTTTATGTTGAAGTATTTCCTTTGTAATCTCTCCAGGAATCTCAGTAATCTCTCCAGTACTTTTATCATGAAGAACTGTTGGATTTAGTCAAAGATCTTTTCCACATGTAATGAGATGACCATGTGGTTTCTGTCCTTTAGTCTATTTATGTGGTGGATTGCATTTATGGATTAATGTTTGTTGAACCATCTCTGCATCTCTGGGATGAAGCTGACTTGATTGTGGTGGATAATCTTCTTGATGTGTTCTTAAAATTCTTGAAATAAAATAATTTGCTATTATATTATTGGGCTTTTTTGTTCAAAAGAGATATTTGTGTATACAATTTTTGTTACATATGGTTTTGATATCAGGATAATGCTTCATAGTAAGTATTTGGAAACACTCCTTCATTTTGTATTTTATGAATAGTCTGATGAGTATTAGTGCTTCTTTGAAGTTTGGTAAAATTTTGTGCTGAGTTATTTGGCCCTGGGCTTTTTCTGATTGGGAGATTTTAAAGTATTCCTTCTATCTCAGTAGGGCTTATCAGTCTATTTAGATAATTATTTCATCTTGATTTAACTTAGTAGGTTCTATATATCTAGAAATCCATTAGTTTCCTTTAGGTTTTCCAATTTGGTGAAATACAGGTTTTAAAGTGATGTTCTTATAATTATCTGGATTTCCTTTATCTATTGTACGTTTTCATCTCTAGTTCTATTAGTTGGGATCTTCCTTATTTTTATTACTTGAGTCAAATTTTGTCACTTATGTAAGTTTTTTTTTCCAAAGAACCAACTCTTTGTTTTAAATGTTATTGTTTCTGTTTCATTAATGTTAGCCCTGAGTTTGATTATTTTATGTTGCTGTAGTTTATTAATCCACTCTAATTTCCCTGGCTGCACCATGAGTTCCTTGCTACAGGCCCCAATGCTATGGATTCTGGAATGAAAGATACACAGACACAGACACACATGCACACACATACACACATACACACACAGAGCCTTATATTTAATATGCCTTAATTCAGCTCAATCGCTGGGCCACTCCCAAATCTCCACATAGCTAACATCCACCCTCCAATACTCCTGAATTATTACTTACTAAAATCTATATCCCATCTTTGCTATCCTTTACCTAATGGGGCCCCTGGGGCTGCCCTTTCCTGGTTCTTTCATGGTTGTTTGCTCTCTCTTCTGCAGCTCTCAAGCTTGATCCTCATGTTTCCCCAGCATGGTACTAAATCCTTCTCTTCCCTTGGTTCCTGTCCCCAGAAAATCTAAAGTCCTGCCTCTGTCTCCCTGCCTCTAGCTACTTTATTTACCAGTTAGAACCAACTAGGGACAGGGACCTGCATTGTCTTAAATTTGCTATTCTCTTGTAATTTTTTTAACATAATACAAGTGTTAAATCCACGATAATTTTGCCCCCTCTACTTTTGTGGGAGAGTGCTATTTCTTCTTGTTTTTCTAAAGCTCTCAAGTGTATCATTATATTATTAATAGATCTCGTCAGGCTTTTGATGTAGACATTTAGTGTTTTCAGTGTTCCTCTCATCATGTCTGAGAGATTTGAGTATATTGTGGTTTCATTTTCATTCAATTCTAGGAAATTATTTCTCTCTTGATTTCTGCTTTCATCTAATTTCCATGCGATAGTATGCTGCTTAGCTTCCATGAGTTGCTATTTTCTGTTTTCTATTGTTGCTGTCCAGCTCTAATTTATGATGGTCAGAGAGAATGCAGAGTGTTACTCCAGTTTTCTTATCTTTGTTGAGATGTTCTTTGAGGTCAATCTTGGGAAAATGTGGTGAGTGCCTGAGAAGTAAATGTATGCTGTAGTCTTGATTGGAGTGTTTGTATCTGTTAAGTTCATTGGTTTGTGATACTGTCTGGTTAGTTTTTGTTGTCATCTTGACATAGGCCTGGGTTATCTGAGAAAAAGAACCCTCGAGTAAGGAAATGTCTCAATCATATTATCTTGCAGTAAAGTCTGTAGGGCACTTTCTCAGTTAATGATTGATTTAGAAATGCCCAAGTATTCCACAGCAATAGATAATTTTAGTCACTGACATGAAGTGTTGGAATGGTAAACATCTCTGTTCACATAAACTGAAAAGTACAATTTGGGATCAAGTGTTCTCTGGGCTGTGGCTGATCAGTGGGTGGGCAGCCTGTCTATGCCTCCTGTGGCCTGGCTTGCATTTCAGAGAGTAAGGAATAGGCACATTACCAGTTTATTTCTCTCTTGCCCACCTGATGAAGCAGGAGGGTCTGTAACTCATTGCTTCAGTCCTTCTAGCTGATTCTTCATTTCCTTTTTTTTTTTCACTTCTTTATGGAGATTAATCACTTCATTGGGACCAGGTTGGTTTGTCAAACAAACACTTTGGGCCACATGCTAACAAAATTGTTTGAGAACTTAAAAATTTGGAAATAGTTATATGTTTCAATACTAACTTTATTAAATCTGTGGTAATTTTCCTGATGAAATGATAATAAATGTAATTGTTCTTAGTTGAAAATTAATTTAGCTCATTAGTCATCTGGTTCCATGGAATTATTGAGTAGTGTGAGTGGTAGCTGCAAAGTAAGTGAAGTTGCTGTTGAAGTGCTTTGCTGTTAAAGTAGACACTAGAGGTCCCTTTATGGCATTATCTTTTCAAAGTATTCAGGGTGCTCTTATCTAATGACTGACAGACATCCTAGTCACTTGCTTGTGATCTCTGTGAAGTGTAGTAATGATTACACTTAGGATTTATTGTATAAGAACGCAATTTAAGAAACAGGAAAAATAGACATTTTTGTTTATGTGTTTATATAGTAAATGAAAAACACTGAACTGTCACATAATTTATGACTATACTACTCTGAATAAACCTGATCTTTTCTGATCCCCAAAACTAAGCAGGGTCAGCCTAGTTAATATCTCAGTGGGAGAATAGTCACTTGAGCATAGGTTCTGGAACAGCCAGTGACACCGGGGACTCAGTAGGGTTTAGGGCTCTGCCTTGTAATGATTCTGAAGTTCTATAGCCCACAGTTGCATGACTTACAAAGATTGTATTCATGTGTCAGAGCTTGGAGACTACTCATTGTATGTTAACAATACACAGGTGAAAATATTTAACAGATGTATGCAAATTTCTTTCTTTGCTTTGCTTTCCAAGACAGACTATCACTATATTCCTTTGGCTGTCCTGGAACTCACTGTATACTACTGGGAGGCCTTGAACTCACAGAGATCCACCTGCCTCAGCCTCCTGAGTACTGGGATTCAAGGCTTGGTAACTAGATCCTAATAGGCACCATCAAGAAAATAAACATAATCTGAGTACCTGGGAGAGAGAGATGGGAAAATCAAAGATTTCAGTGGCCTTCCCCAATTGCATAGTGAATTCAAAACCAGCTTGTGCTTGTCATAAAGGGGAAGAAAAGAGGGTGGGAGTAGGAAGAACCCTTGGGCTTGCTTTCTGGCCTGTGATATGGGAGAGGTCTGACAATATGATACATGGAGTTATGAAAAGGGTTAATTACTGGGAACAAGTGTACAACAGGAATATCAGGGAGATAGACAGGAAGAGCAGAAGTTACCTTTGTACTGAACCTATGTAAGTGTCTTCCTTGTCACCATTACCCCCCCTAAAACATATTTGTATATATAATATATAAGTATAATATTTAAATATATAAATATATAATGTCTATAAATATATATTGGTACTCATTTATATGTATATAATATGTATATATAATGTCTATATAAATAGATAATATATAGTCAAATTAACAATCATTGCTGTAAAGCCACTGAACATATTGAGATCATATTCTTAATGATATGTGCCATTTGATTATAGCTGGTTGTTCATTCTTAGAAATATACTTGAAAGAGTGTTGGGATGGGATAGGATAGGCAGTAGTTCTCAACCTTTCTAACGCTGCAAACATTTAAAACTCATGTTGTGGTGACCCCCCAGCCATAAAATTATCTCATTGCTACCTCATTACTGTAATTTTGCTGCTGTTATGGATCATAATGTAAATATCTGATATGCAGGATATCTCATATGGAGCCCCTAAGGGGTCACCACTCACCTGTTGGAACACTGGGTTAAAGTTATTGTTTTATCTGAAGAAAGTTTTGGTCAGGGGAGGTTTGTTTTGGAGGCTACTGTAATGTCAGATGTCCTCTGTCAGCTTGTGTCTTGTTCCTTTGAGGCAGAGTTTCTCACTGAATTTGAAGGGTTGTGGAGGGAGCCTGCCCAGCTAGCGGTTGGGGGAGTCCTTGCTCAGAATGTGGGGCATGGGCCCTGTACCTGTAGAGGAAGCCTGGCTTGGTGGGAGTCTGTGGTCCAATTTGGCGGCTGGAGATGCTGAGGTGTGTTCTATTGCTCCCACACAGTGGTTTTTGATAAGAAGAGACAGTCTAGATAGACATTATGTTTTTCTCACTATCAGGTAATTTTTCCAAGTTTAATAGCCTTTGTTTAATTCCCAGTTTAATTCCCTTTTTAATAGGCTTTGGCAAGAGAGTTCATCTGTAGCTGAAAGGTCCCAAGTCTGCCCTCTGTGGGGTTTTGCACATATCTCTAGATCTCAGCATGTGTCTTAGGAGTCTTTAGTCAGATGAGGTGTCTGGGAAAAGGCAGCTCTGTTGTCTCATGTAGGTCTCAGGAGGTGGCTCTTTCTCTGCTAGATCTCCATGGCAGTGGGCAAGGTGTAGGGATAAACCTGTAGAGTAACGACAACAGAGGAGCAGAACCCCAACAGGGGGATTCCTGCATAGGGTGGATGTTGTGCCTGTAATAGTTCTGGAAGGCATCTTTAGGTCTGCTTTGGGTGGCTGAGGAAAAAAATATTATGTTAATTATGTATCTAGGATAGGCCTATAAAAGTAAACTGGTTGTTAATTAGCATAGTTAATTTTACCTGTGTGGAAGCATATTAGATGGATTTTGGACCTTAAAAGAAGTTTTTAATCAAGTTGAAAATTTTGGGCATATATCACGAATGCTAGGGAGAGAAATAAGCAATTAAATAAGGGAGCAAGAAAATCTTGGGTTGAAAAGCACTATTGAGGTGTTCCTGTAGGGGGAGCAAGCAGGCAAAACCTCAGGTGTAACTTTCATGGGTTTAGGTGGATTGGGGGAGGGGCCTGCCTGTCATGCCTCAAGGCAGCAGCAAGCTCCTAGAAGATGGTCTCAAGTTTTTCTGTTTGTTTTTCCTAGGGAAAAAGGAGATGAAAGGCCAACCTTAAAAAAGCTTTAGTCACAGAAAGGGAAAATGAGAGGCAGCCAAAGCAGCAGCAGCTCAATGGCTAGTGTGAAAGGGTGAACCCATCCCCCATCCCCCCAACTTGCAGGGACCCTAATGAACTGGGGGAGGGGGTCCAGGGGGGAGGGGTGGGGGAAAGGGGGAGGAGGTTGGCAGACCTAGAAAGCAGAGTATATGGGAGTCTTGCTGCGGGGCTGGGGAAGGGTAGAGAGTCTACAAACCTTTCTGCTGCAGCAGGAACCTGGGAACCTGTGCAAGCTGGCAACTGAGGGGTGGGGGTGGGGGGGTGACAAGCTGGCCAGGGCGCAGGACTTGGGTAAATAACAGGGCGGAGGTGGGGAGGGGGGAGCCGCATCCCGCCAGAGTTCACCAGCACTGGATGGGCAGACACAGGAGACTGCACAGGATGGGCGTCCGGCTGTGAGAGGTCACTGGGGGACAGGGTGTTCACAGTCTCACGGGGAGTCCCTGGACCTCATGGAGGCCAGGGACTACAGGATTTAGCTCTTGGGCATGGGGCGCCACTGGATACCTCAAGAGCTGAGAACAATGTGGGGACCACAGGGGCAGCTTTGTTGGCCCTAGAGCCAAAGGGGAAAGGGGAGCCAGGGGAAGGCACCCTGTCACCAGGCAGGTGTCTGGCCTTGAGAGGCTAAGAGACCCCTATCCACTGATGGGGAGAGGAGTTGGGTCCCCTGGGTCTAGGCCAGGGTTAACAGGATTTGTAGATTTCCTGTATCTCAGGGCGGGGGAGCATGGATTTTGCTGAAGAGTTGAGAACAGGGCATGTGGGGCCAAAAGGAGAGGGGACAGCAAGGGAAGGCTAGTTGGGCCGGTTGCACGTGGGCGGTCATGCACTTATGAGAGCCAGCTGTAGGGAAAACGGGGTCGAGTATCCCTATAGGGATGGTGGACTTTCTTGCTCAGAATGCTGGACCATTCTGGCATGGCCCCCCCCTGTACCTGTAGAGGAAGCCTGGCTGGGTGGAAGAGTCTTTGGTCCTGTCTGGCCGCTGGAGATGCTGAGGCCTGTTCCATTGCTCCTACACAGTAGGTTTTGATAAGAGACAGTTTATGGTTGCAAAGCTTTATTATAGAGAAGCAGTAAAAGAAAAAGAGATAGAGAAGTAGATAATCTGCCCCAGCAGAAGGCCCAGGCCACCAAAGGCATGTTTTGAATATTTTCAAGTCTAGTAGAGAAAGAAAGAAAAGATAGAGGGGGAGCTGACTATAACCACGTGGAAAGAGAGGAGAAGAATGGGGAGAGAGGGGGAACAGGGGGACAAGAGCATAAGGGCAAGAGAGAAAAAGCAAGAGAGCCAGGAGGGGCCTGACAGCATCCATTCTTCTGTTGTGGGACATCTGGGTTGTTTCCATCTTCTGACTATCACAAATAAGGCAGCTATGAATGTAGTGGAACACTTGCTCCTGTGGCATGGTGGAACATCTTTTGGTTATATGCCCAAGAGTGGTATAGCTGGGTCTTTAGGTAGATGTATTTACAATTATCTGAGGAATCTCCAGATTGATTTCCAGAGTGGTTGTACCAGTTTGCAATTCCACCAGCAATGGAGGAGTATTTCTCTTTCTCCATATCCTTGTCAACCTGAGTTTTTGATCTTAGCCATTCTGATTGGTATGAGGTGGAATCTCAGAGTTGTTTTGATTCCATTTCTGTGATCACTAAGGATATTGAACTTTTCTTTAAGTGCTTCTTAGGCATTTGAGATTCCTCTGTTGTGAATTCTCTGTTTAGTTTTATACCCCATTTTTTGATTGTATTGTTTGGCTTTTTGGAGATTAGCTTCTTGAGTTCTTTGTATATTTTGGATATTAGCCCTCCATTGGATATGGAGTTAGTGAAGATTTTTTTCTCCAATCTGTAGGTTCAATTGTTCAATTCCTTCACCTGTTTTATTTTGTTGTTCTGTATTTCTTTAAGGAATTTGTTTCGGATTCTATTATCTTCATGATATAGGATTTTAGGTCAGCATCATGCTTTTCAAGTGTTAAGGTAT
Organism: Tokudaia tokunoshimensis; assembly: GCA_036184795.1. Classification (NCBI taxonomy): domain Eukaryota; kingdom Metazoa; phylum Chordata; class Mammalia; order Rodentia; family Muridae; genus Tokudaia; species Tokudaia tokunoshimensis. Next base: position 1,613,651 of record BTHU01000015.1, on the reverse strand, counting down.
CCAGCGCTTGCTGTGGTGGGATAGCTGGCTTCTCATGGTGTCAAAGTATATTGGCTTCTATTGCTTATGTTCTTGGGCTTGCCTCTTGGCCATTTGGTTATCTTTGGTGTTAACTGGCCTGAGTGTTACTGTCTGGAGCCTACCTCCTATGTCCCTGGTCATATGTTGCTGCAGGTCTCCTGGGAGACCTTCAGTCTATGGGGTCTTCAGATGATCTGCCCTGGTAGAAGGAGCAGGCCAGAAAGGGGGTGGAGTTTGATCAGAGCGGATGAGTCAGGAGTCAACTGTGCTCCTTGGTTGGTCCCAGCTGCTGTGGAAGGTCCCTTACCTGTTGCCCTGGGTGCAGCAGATCTCCTAAGAGGCCTCCAGAGTGTGGGGTCTTCAGAGGGGCAGACATGATGATCTGCCCCAGCAGAAGGCCCAGGCCACCAAAGGCATGTTTTGATATTTTCAAGTCTAAAAGTATTTCAGTGTGAAATGGTCTGTTTTAGCACAGGGTCTATTATTTTTGCAAGCAACAACCCCCAAGTACAGAAAAAGAATCTCATGAAACATGGAGGACAGGCACCTCAGATCAAAGAAGGTGTTCATCATACCTACTTTCATAACCAGAATAATAGACATACAAAGACCATACTACAATCTCTCTAAAGTACACTTGTTCAGTCTCCGCAGACACAGCTTCTTTTCAGGAGTTGATCTTTACACGGGGGAATTCCATTTTCTACTAAACCATATAAACCAGGAAATTGTCAGGAGTATGATGTAAATATTTGCCTGTCAACATTTAAGTTGGATTTAGCAGTGAATCCACCTGGTACTGGGATTTGCCTTGTGGAGAGACTTGATTACAACTTTGATATCATTGATTTGTAATGAGTCTGTTGAAGTGATGTGTATCTTGTAGCTTAAATTTTAGTAGGTCACATGTGTATAAAAACTCATCCATTTCTCCTAGGTTTTCCAGCTTTCGGAGAATAAGTTTTCAAAGTATTCTTTAATTGTGTTCTTGATTGTATTGGAGTCTGCTTTAACAGTACCTCTTTTGTCTCCAATTTTGTTAATTTGCTTTTTCCCCCTTGCTAGTTTGACTAAAGCTTTGTTAATCTTACTAACTTTTTCAAATAACTAACTCTTGGGTTGTATGTATTATTGTTGAAGTTTTTTGATGATGGTGTTGGTTTTTTGTTGTGTGTTTTTTGCTTTGCGATGTGTCTACAGAACAGCCTTTGTAGCTGTGGCTGGCTTGGAATTCACTACATAGACCAAAATGACCTTAAACTCAGAAGTCCACTGGCCTTTATCCCTCTACATTCTAGAAATGAAAGTGTGTACCACCTGGCTCAGCATGTATTTTCTCTAAAAAGCAATAAATAAGTCACATTCACTTATTTCTTGATATTTATTATTTGCTTTCTACTACTATGTTTCATATTGACTTAATATTTTTTCCAGAGCCCTGAGGTGCAACATTGTTTATTGAATATTGTTCTAGTTTTTAATGTATACTTTTAAACCTATTTATTAAGCTTTCTCTAAGAACTGACTTAACTGTGTCCCAAAGGTTCTGGTAAAGTGTATTCTCATTTTCGTTTTGAGTCTAGGAATTTTTTTTATTTTTTCTCTAATTTCTTGGATGACTCTCACTGATCATTCCAAGTATATTGTTTGGTTTCCAAGTGGTTTTGCAATGTCTTTTGTTAATGTCTTTTGTTGTTGACTTATTTAATTACACTGTAATCTGATGGGACACACGGCATAGTGCCTTTTTTTTTAAAGCTGATAAAGTTTATTTGTGATCCACAGTATGATCCATTTAACAAATGTTAGAAGAGTATATTCCTTATCTGATGAGTGGAGTATTCTGTATATATCTGTTAAGTCCACTTGATATATGGTATGTTTTAGCTTTAAAGTTTTTTTGCTTATTTTTAATATGGAAGAGCCATCTGATTATTAAAGTCTCCCACTAATGTTATATTTGAACTGATGTAGCATATAGTGTTTGTTTTGTGAAACTGGAGAGTCCAATATTTAGTGCATGGATATTGTATTCGTCAGGATTCTCTAGAGTCACAGAACATAGGGGTAGTCTCTATAGTAAGGAAATTTGTTGATGGCTTACAGTCTGTAGCCCAACTCCCTAACAATGGTCAGCAGCAGTTGTGAATGGAAGTTCAAGGATCTAGCAGTTGCTCAGTCCCACAAGGCAAGTAGGCGAAGAAGAGAGAGTCTATCTTCCTACTTCCAATGTCTTTATGTAGGTCTCCAGCAGAGGGTGTGGCCCAGATTAAAGGTGTGTGCCACCATGCCTGGATTTGGGAATTGCTTTGTCCCAGATGACCTTGAACTCAGAGATCTCCCTGTCTTAATCTTCTGGGAGTCATAGCCACTATGCCTCAAGATCTTCATGCCAAGATCCAGCTCAAAAATTTGTATCTCCCAGCCTCCAGATTAGGATCACAGGTGAGCCTTTCAATTCTGGATTGTAATTCATCCCAGATATAGTCAAGTTGACAACCAGAAATAGCCACTACAGACAGCAATTGTGTCTTTTAAAATGTTTTAATTCAAATACAATTACATAGGTTTCCTCATATCTCCTCTACTCTCAAGTTGATAGGCTCTTTTCTTTGATTATTGATGCTCGTTATTGCATATCTATGACTACATTTAAAAATTATGGTAAATATGAATATATTTTAAAATATTCTTTTTTCAAAATGTACATGTATATATGAGTTTCTATATACTAGGTATATGTGGCTGCATTTGGAGACCAGAAGAGGGCGTCAGATTCTCTGGAACTAGAATTGTAGATATAGGTGTTGGAAACTCAACCCAGGTCCTATGCATTCTTTACCACTGAGCTTCTTTCCAGCTCCACAATTGTTATATCTTCTTGGTGCATTGTTTCCTTAATATGTGTTGACCCTTCTTTATCAATCTGATTAGTTTTGGTTGAAATCTTCTTTATTAATTGTAGAGATAGGTATGTCTGCTTATTTTACTATAATTTACATCCTTTGATGAATTTACATCAATTTTTTGATGTCTTTGAATGGTTCTTATTTTTCCAATCTAGTTGATTTGTCTGTATTTTTTACTTGAAAACTTAGACCATTTACACTTAATGTCTTTATTGATTGTTTATAAATGTTTTAGATAATGCTTTACTGGATTGGTTGATATTTCTTTTCATTCTTCTGTATTAATTTGGGGAGTTTGCTTATTTCCTGTTTTAGGTAAGGTTGATTTTTTTTCCTAGTTCCTTTTGTTCTTTTCATGGGATTTATAGTTTTATGTGTTCATGTGGGAAAGGGTTTTTAAAATTCCTTTCTGTATAGTATTCCTTTTAAAAATATTCTTTAGTGCTGATTTGGTTGTTATGAGTTGTCTTACTTTTGTGTTTGTCTGAAATATTTTTGTTTTTTGTCAATTTTGAAAGGTAACTGTGCTAGAAAAAAGCACTCTCGTCTTGATTCACAGTTATTTACTCTCAGAGCTTGACACGTATCATTGCATGCTTTTCTAGCTTTATAGAGTCAGTAATGACTGAAATAGTTCTTGTAGCTGTATGGTACAAAGGTTCATGAGTGGTGTTCTTCTCATATGGCATTGATATCTTCACTACAATGTATCATGGGGAATTCCTTCTCTGGTCATTTCTGTTTAGGATTCTAAATTTCTTTTGTGTTTAGATATATACTCCCTTTTCTAGATTTAGAAAGTTTTCTGCTTTGATTTTATTAAGACTGTATGTTACTTATTTGCAACTTATCTGTTACTGTGATAAAATATAATAACCAAGGCAATTTAAAGAATGAAGTATTTCTTCAGACTTAAGGTTCGAAAAAGAGAGTCCATAATGGTGGGGAAGGCACAGGGAAGGTGATGTTTAGATTACATTGTAGGGGAGTTAGAGCAATTGGGTTCATGGTTAGGAGCTGTGTCATATTCTTTGGATTTTTTTTTTGTCATGTTGTGTGCATGTTGGAATGGATTATCTTCCAATTTTTCCTTACTTCCAATTCTATTTGATTGTGTAGTTTTTTTAATTGTATTTTATTTTGTGTGTGTGTGTGTGTGTGTGTGTGTGTGTGTGTGTGTGTGTAGGAGGGAGGGTGTGACATATATGGGCAGTTACCCAGAAAAACCAGAAGAGGCTATTACATCCCCTGGAACTTGAGTTATAGGCAGTTGTAAGCCACCCCATGTAGGTGTTGGAAATTCACCTCAGGTCCTCTGAAATAGCAACACAGAGTCATCGCTTCATCTCTGGTTGTTTGGTTTTCTGTGATTCTTCCTTGAAGAATGTCCACATGATGTTCAGTTTGGGAAGCTGGTGAAACTGTTACTTGTGAGATGGGATGGATCACTGAGTGATCAAGTCTTGGATATGTGGCAGCAGGACCAAGGTTGGAGCAACACCAGATGCTGGTCAAACTTCCGTTGCACATTGGATTCCACCAATAATCTGGGGCCTAGATTCAGAGGTGGGCTGGAGTTTAAATGTTGATCCCAATGAACTTCCAGAACTTTTATAGACCCTTACCTTAATTAGGGTTATCATGGAATATCTTTAATGTTTGAGCTGTTCTTGAAGATTTTATGGGTTAGTCAACATTTCTTAATTTAAATTCTAGGCAAGACCTATACAAGGTGTTTTGCGTATTTGTCTGTATACCTTGCCTGGTGCCTGTGGAGGCCGGATAAAGGCATCAATTGAATCTCCTAGAACTGGAGCTGCCATGTGGGTGCTGGGGACAGAACCTGATCCTCTGCAAAAGCAGCAGTGCTCTTCCCACTGAGCCATTGCTCCAAGCCCTTAAAGTAATTTGTTTTAATGAAAACAGTTGTATGAACAAAAATAGTATTCATGAAACTAAATTAATAACATCTATTGAGCTTTTAACCTGATTTCTTTTCTTTTTAACCAAGGTCTCCTCTGTTCCAGGCTAGCCTGGAACTATGTATCCAAGAATGACCTTGAACTTCTGATCCACCTGCTTCCACCCCCTGAGTGCTGGGATTACAGTCATGTGCCACCATTCCTGCTTTTACTTTGTGCTGAGGATCAAACCTTAGGATCCCATAGGTAATAGGAAACACTCCACCAACTGAGCTACATCCCCATTTGATAATTTTAGCCTTTTCTTGTAAAGACTAATGAAATAAGTAATGAATAACATTCCAGATGTGATTAGTTTTAAATAAGATTTATCTTCCATGGACAATAAAACTCACAGTTTGACTTGAAGTACAATGTGCAAATTTTTAACTTGAAGAGGAGTCCATTTTGTTTTCATTTTTCTTATTCCTATGGATGATATATATATGTTTTTGTTTTTGTTTTGTATGTCCTTAGGCACTGTTAAGTAATATAATACGATGAGGGGGTACCTGTTGGGCCCAGGCCAAGGTGTCCCCCTTAGAAATCACACTATGGAACAAATCTCATATAAAGGGGGTTTATTTAGGGAAAGGAATGTAAGTCCCTGTTGCCATTCCTTCTAGGCTCTGCCCCACAGTTACCTGGCAACAGCCAGGTATGCCTGACTCACTAGAAAAGGGGCTGCTCATCCTCTTCCTCACTCTCTTGCTCTAGTTCTTCCTCTCAGTCCCTTTTCTCCCCATTATCCTCCCCCCTCTCTCTCCACATGTTCATGGCCTCTCCCCCCTCCATATGTCTTCCCTCCCCTCCTTTCCCTTCCCCTCCCCATGTCCTAAATAAACTGTTTTTCTATACTGTACCTCTGCCTGGTACCTCAGGAGGAATGGATGCCTCAGCATGGGCCTGCAGAGGCACCCCTTCCCCCAAACCATACTGTGCCTCCACCAAACCTACTCCTGGCTTCTTTTTATTTTTTATAAAATCCAAAGTCCAGGCCTGAAGAAGGGGTAGAGGTAGACAGGGGACAGCAGAGCCATGAGGTCAGAGAAGAAGGGACAGAGAAGGACAGAAAAGTGGAGAGTGGGATACACACACACACACACACACACACACACACACACACACACACAGAGGCATAGGAAAGGGGGAAGATACACATGGGGACAGAGAGAAAGAACTGGGGTGGTAAGCAGTCCTTTTATTGGCTGCCTGCACCTGGCCTAGGCAGGTGATGACATAAGCCATTGCTAGGTCCCTGGGAGGAGTCTAGTGGAATCTCCTGTAAGCTAACTGGCACAAATGTATGTGTGTGTGCACATGCAACTGGATGCCTATATTATTAATGTAGGAACCCATACGAAGTCACTCTTCTACCTTATTTATTAAGTTTCTCAGTCACACCCAGAGCTTGTTGATGAAGTTAGTCATGCTGACTGGTATTAGCTTGTAGGTGAGTTGGCACACACACACACATACAGAATGGCATGTGTTCCTTCCAAACACTCATTTTTCCTCTTTTCCTTTTCCTCATGTCTTCTCCCTTCTTCCTTCCCCCTTTCTTTCCTCTTTCCTTTCTTCTATGCAAAGTTTGTTGCTGTTGTTTTTCACTTTGAAAGAAGTTCTCTCCCTTGCTTTGATTGTGACCAGCACTAAAACACTGCACAGAGATTCTCTGTGTGATTTAATGAAGTCCTTAGCTATCTCTTTTAGGGGTGTAGCTGAAGGCCAGAGCTTTGCAAAAGGCCTGACTGGGGAGAAGTGGAATGCAACTCTGATGTCAAAGCCTCAGCTCCTGGGAACACTTGGCATTCTGCTTCCTGGCAGTGGTGTGGTGGCTTCCAGCAAGGAAGGAGTACAGTTCCAGAAAGAAAAGAAGGGAGGGAGGGAGGGAGGAAAGGAAAGGAAAGGAAAGGAAAGGAAAGGAAAGGAAAGGAAAGGAAAGGAAAGGAAAGGAAAGGAAAGGAAAGGAAAGGAGGAATGAAGGAAGGAAGGAAAGGAAAAATGCAGAAGAAGAGCAAGAAAACAGGTTATAATGAAACTCTTGTTTTGGAGGTATTTTTCTTCTGAGCCAAATTTGTAATTAGAACCAGATGTCATCCATTTTGAAGCTCCTGAAGTGCTGAGTTTATTAATTACTGTAATAGCTGAACTATAAGGATTTTTGCTTGAAAAATCTTGAAACTTTTTAAGATTTAAGGGGACTAATTTCCAACATCTCTGCTGTTTGGTTGTGGTTTCTGTAATTGTCTTCATCTTTTGAAAGAGAAGTTTATTTGATGTGGGGTGATCTTACACACAATAACAACAGCAATGAAAAAAGAGCAAAGAGGATATATGGGAAGGTTTGGAGGGAGAAGGGGGAGAATTATACATTATGTATAATCTCGAAAAATAAAATACACACACATATATATGTTTGTGCATATATATAGAGAGAAGGGGGAGTGGGGAGAGAGAGGGACAGCTGAAAGTGATAGCGCACACCTTTAACCACAGCACTGCGGTGGGTGGGGGAGAGTATGGCAGGGACTGGCAGATCTCTAAGACTTTGAGGCCAGCCTGGTTTATATAGGGAGTTCCAGTTTAGCCAAGGCTACCTAGTGAGACCTACCGCCCCCATAGACTCTCTCTCTCTCACACACACACACACACACACACACACACACACACACACACACACACTGAGGGGGGGAGGGAGGGAGGGAGAGGGAGAGGGAGAATAATTAAAGGGAAGAAGCTTCCCTGCTGTGTTGGGCATCAAGGACCCCATGAACTGAGCTGTAGACAGTATGGAAGCAGTTTTGAAGCTTGTTGATCTGAAAAGTTGCTTTTGAAACAAAACTGCATTCCATTAGTGAATTTTGTGCTGTTTGGATATCCACTGGGAGAAGAAAACCATTCTACTGTCTGCTGTAGAGTATTTCTCCTCAGGGAATTTGGGTTCCCAGTGTCATTTTTTGGTCCTAAATCTAGTGTTCCAAGTAGACACCCAAAACCACACTAAGACATTAAAGAGTCTGGTGCAGCCTGTACATGTAGGCAGCTCCTACACAGTGACTTGAAACAGAGTGTCACTTCCTGACTTAAACTTTAAACTCAATTTGACTTTTTCCTGTCTACTACTTTCTAAAAAGCTTTGTATAAGTTTAGCTACTCACAATTTGTTTTTCTGCATTTTAGAGATAAAATATTAAGCCCTTTAAAAATGTGCTGCATAGTTGCCTTTGACTATCACATTAACAATAATTATCCAGTTAGGTATAAACCCATTTGAGTACTTCCTGTTGTACAGAGGCTGAGTCACTGATCAAAGTCATCAGAAATGTGAAAAAAAATGCATGCCAGTAATGTCCTGTAGCCTCATCTATTGGCAGCATGGCTTTAGGAGATTTTCTTAGAGTTCTTGGCTGAACAAAACAAAATATATGGTTCTAATTCTATTTTATTTTTGTAAGTAAGGGTGTGTGTAGAGGACAGACTAGCTTGAGATGGGTTTTCTGTTAGTTTAAAATGAGCCAAAGTTGCTAGATATTTATTTAAGTGTATACTTTTGTATAGTTCATTACAATTTGTTAAATAAGTTTATTTGTTTTCTTTTTTCTCTTTGTTAGAAATAAAATGTTTTCATACAATATATTATGATCACAGTTTTTCCCTCCTCAAGTTTTTCCAGCTTCTCCCCTTCTTCCTACCCATCTAGCTCCATAACATCTTTCTCTTTGAGAAACAACAGGCAAACAAAACAGAATTTAGAATAATAAATGACAAAAAGAAAGCACAAAACACAAACACACACACACAAACATTAAAAAAGCTATAAAATACAAAATTAGAAATTATAATGTATGATCAAAAGGCCAGTCCATGCTGAATCTAACCAAGCTTTTAATCAAGAGGAGAAGATGAGTGGATTTATTTGCTCCCATCCTTACCTAAGAATCTGTCTCCTACTGATGTCCACTGGCAAAGAAAACCTTAGTTTTCTCCAATATCCACTGGGGATATTAATCACATTTAAGGGCAGGCCCCATGTTCAGCAGTAGATGGCCACCTCATAGCAAACCCAATGGTGTTTCTGTAAACTTTCTGTCTCACTACGTTGGACACTATTAGTCATACTTTCTACAAATTGATATAAATTGCCTAGTAAGTTAAATAAAGTCAAGTTTAATTTTTCTTTTTAGGATTGGTGATAGTTATTTCCTTCATGGAGAATACATCTGAAAGCCAAATCAATAGGAAACAACAGTTTGGGAATTGAGAGTTACCTTAGTAAGAACTAAGTTTTCTAGCCAGTAAGGATCAGGACTCACAAGCTTTCTAGAGAACAGTAACACCTTGTACTGCTCAACCCCACAATTACTTTGTTGAGAAACAGGACCCAAAAGCATAGTGGGAATTGGGGATCATGCTGTCACCAATTCCAGAGTTACTTTAGTCCACAGAGACTAAATTTTTTGTCCTATGACATTCAGAACCTAAAGTCACCTTGACTTATAGGAATCAAATTTTATTCTTTTCCTTGTTTAAATACAGTAAAAGGATAAATATCTCTTTTAGATTCGTCAGTAATGTCCTTTTTGTAAGGATGTGGAGTGCTTAGGAGGAAACCCAAAGGGAAAGAGCCACTTATTCTGGCCTCAATGTGTTGGAGGTTTATGACCATGGGGGTAATCGGAGAGATCCAGTTGGTCCTTTAAGTAAAATAACTTCCTCAAAGCCTGAAAAACCCATAGTGGAGATCTGGTCCATATAACTCCTTGCTCTGATTTTTTTTTAAATCAATAAATAAAAAGAAAAAAAGAAAAATTAGACATTTTATATGGCAATAGGACATCCAGAAAACATACATATCTATAGCCACCATTTTTAATAAAATGCATTTGAATGAGATTAGTATAAATGTAAGAGACCTAAGTACTTATGAAGCAAGAGAAAGTGCCCTGGGTTATACATGCCAGAAGTGAGGAAAAGAACATATAGTTTATCACAGTAATATATGTACAAAAGGAAACTGTAGGTAAGGAATGGAGAGTTTTATCATCTTGACCCAAGGTAATAGAGTCCATATCTTCCCACTATGAAGGTGAAACTAGGAACATCAAATGATCTCATTTTAACTTTTTTTTTCACCTCCTAGGTCCTTGGTTTTCCAAGATACTTTTGTGCTCACAAAAGAACTGGGAGGGATCAGGGAGTGTGTCCGACATGAATTTGCACTACTGCTTTGGGAGCACATGGAGGAACTAAGGGAGAGAAAGCATCTTATGATGTGGATACTATAACCTACGTTAGGATGAAGTGGTCTGAGACTAGACAGTATTAGCATAGCAATAAAGTCCTGCAGAAATGAAGTTGTTAAACATAGTTAACCTTGATTTTAATAGCCTAGCAAGTTATGGGGCACTTCTATCCAATTAGAAATTCAAATGCCTGGGGATTTAGGGCGTGTGTTCAACTGTGAGCACAGTACAGATAGTGCAAGGCACTGCCTGTCCTCTCCAGTTTGGTTAGAAACAGAAGGTGAAGTCCAAAGGTCTGAGTGTCCATCCTCGATGGCCTTCAAGCCTGATAATACTTGATAATGTGTCATGATGTAATTAAGACACCTCTCCTTCCACACCTAAGCCTTTCAGTTTGTGAAAACTGTGCATCATTTCTCCTGTTTTTAACTCCCATACATATACAGTTTATTTTGTTTGTAACTGACTTTTAGCTTACTGTTTTATGTGCTAGACCAAATTACCTCTGGACTTCTATAATTATAGCATCATTTTGGGAAGGCAGGCCATAGGCAGCTGGCCTAAGTCCAGACCTCTCCTGAGGCCCTTTGCAGAACTAGAGGCTAGTAACACTTGTACATATGTGTATCTTCTTGAAGTTGTTTGATAGTCTTGGCCAACTCTGGAGGCACAAGAAATAGGCATAGGAACCAACTGGCACCGTTATGATGTGGTTGAGCCAAAGTATGTGGCCATCCAAGTTCTCTTAGGACCTCAGCATTTCCATACTAACTTATCAGTGGTCCAGAGAACAAGAGGGGAATTGAAACTTGGCATGAAGTTAGAGTGAACTCAGAGATTAGAAGGGAGTTGGTAGAATGATTGATGGGCTCTTATTATTCAACAATCAGTAACCAAAAAGAGAGGAAAAAGCAAAAACAAAACAAAACAAAACAAAAAAATAAGGCTACAGCTCTCTACCAAAGGTGGTAGTTGTTGGAATTCAGACATCTCTTGAAAAGCATTTCTGAGTATAATGTCGTGAATGAAGATTAGTCTCTGTTGGAACATTTTTAAGAAGGAAACTTTACTATGCAAAGAATTTTATGAAAGGTATAAAGGCCACAGTGTGAATCGAGGATGACACACCCTGTTTTGAATTGGATTTCCTGCTAGCTGTGATCAGAGGCATTCTTCCCGGACTAGGATGAATTCAGTTTCAGTGTTTACTTGTAAAACTGAATTCAGTCATTGTGTTTGTACTTTGGCGTCCAGCCTGCAATTAAAAGTACAGAGAAGACTTCAGTTAGTTATTCTATGATTTTGTGTCCTTTATAAAGAGAAGGGAGAGGAAAGGGGAAAACCCAAGAGGTGACTGAGTTCATTTACATACAGTGCCAGTGGGCAGCTGCTGGCTGCCTGTAGTCACATGATTCTGTGGAGGATCCTGATATTCCACTTACTGGAATTGGGAGATGAATCACTACTTACTTCTACTATGTTAATAAATACAGATGAAAACTTTTTTTTTGGATATTTTATTTATTTATGTTTCAAATATTATCCCCTTTCCCGGTTTCCCCTCTGGAAATCCCCTATCGCATCCTCCCTCCCCCTACTTCTATGAGGGTGCTCCCCCACCTACCCACCCACTCCAGCATCCCTGCCCTGGCATTCCCCTACACTGGGGCATTGAGCCTTCCCAGGACCAAGGGCCTCTCCTTCAATTGATATCCGACAAGGCCAACAGATGAAAACTTAGGATACTTCCTTTATGTTGGCACCCCTCTCCTCCTGGAAGGGAGAGGCTTATTACATTCTTCAGAAAGACCACAAGGGGGACTGACCACTAACCACTCACAGATAAGGAAAGCCCTTGCTACCTCATTCCCTAAGGATCAATCAGTTTAAAAGTCACACTATTCTGCCACATTATGTCTAGTATCTATTGCTCTGTTCTACCCTTGAGAGCTGTATAAAAACTGGCAGAATGGACTTCCCGGGGTCACCGACTCTCCTTCAGGTGCAGGACAACCCCAGCACAAAAGAACAGTAAGTACCTCTTGCCTTTGTATCAATCCCTGCTCCTCATTGTTCACTCAGAGGGTCCCTGGTAGCTAAGGCTTGTCAGAGTCTTACAAAGAAGTATCCTCTAGGACTGAAATAAGGAACACTGGAATGTCTGTGTCTTATATGTAATGAATCTTAGTTGTTTTTACTCCAGTTAGTCTCTGCCAGACACTCTCCCTCTCCCACTAAAATCCTTCTTCTCAGCAAGGCTTCCTCCTAATTTCCTGTTTTCTTTTTTGTGTGTGAACCACTAAGGTGAATTAGGGTTGCTTATATTATCATGGGTAAGGGAGAATACTTACTGTAGCATGGGCAGTTTATCAGTGGTTATACCACTGTAGGAAATGGCACCCCCCCTACCCCACAACAAACAATAACTCATCCATGATGAAATATTGACCTTCAGTCTACAATCTTATACAGTTCTTATTTCAGTAACCTCAGCTGCAGTGAGCTCTCTTAAGTGTAAAGTCTTGCACTAAACATTTTTTTTAAATGTTTTTTTAAATGTTTTTTTAAATGTTTTTTTTAAATGTTTAAATGTTGGATAGAAGAGCAAACTCATGTGTGCCACAGCACACATATGGAGGTCAGAGTATAGTTTTTCACGTGTGTCCCAGGGATCAAATGCAGGTTATCCGGTTTGGTGATAAATACCCACTGAGCCATGTTGCCAGACCCCATCAGGGCATTTTGAGGCCAGAGACATCACAGCTACTTCCAACAGTGGAGGGGCTTTCAAGTAGGTACAGAAAATCACAGACTTCTATAAGCAATCATGGTATGAAACTTCAAAATTATTGTCAAATTGTTGGAGATCTAATATAAACAAAGCTCAAAAAGGAAGTACTCCAAAGAGAACAGACCTGGGAAGAAAGGCACATTTATTGGGGTCTTAGATCTAAGAACCCTAACAGCTTTTCACAATCAACACCAAAGGAAATGTTTCTTCCACAATGATCCCTGAGCCTTGGCAAGAAGAGGTGTATTATAGATGTCTCATTTAGGGTCAAGAACTCCAAACTCTTATTCTCTGCCCCTGTACTACTTGTGGGTCTCTGTTAAACACTGTCTACTATTAAAAAAAAAAGCTTCTTTGATGAGATTTGAGAGATACACTAGTACACAGGGTACCAATACGTGATTTGGAGTTGCTTTAATACTGTGGTGCTTTAGGAGAGTTAGAGTAGTAGGTTCTCCCCTAGTGCCTATGACCTTTCTAGCCACAGGTTCTTGGCCTCAATATAGATTACATACTGTGGAGCAGACCTTTAACTCCAATTTCTTTTAAAGTAATTAATTATTCCCATGACATTGGTGTTAACTGTTGGAACAGTGGACATGTATTGCCAGGCCTATAATTACAGTAGCTTTAACGGTTCTCAACTGTAAGTCATATGACTATTGATATACTATGGCAGCATACACAGCACCTGCCAGCATTATGAAAGACAGCTACAAAATAGAAATAGAAGGAACACTGCTCAACTTGTTCTATGAAGCCACAATTACGCTGATACCAAAATCACATAAAGATCGGACAAAGAAAGAGAAGCTCAGACCAATTTCTCTTATGAATATCGATGCAAAAATACTCGATAAAATTCTTGCCATCGGAATCCAAGAACACATCAAAACGATCATTCACCACGATCAAGTAGGCTTCATCACAGGGATGCAGGGATGGTTCAATATAAGGAAGTCCATCAATGTAATCCACTACATAAACAATCTCAAAGAAAAAAACCACATGGTCATTTCATTAGATGCTGAGAAAGCATTTGACAAAATTCAGCATCCTTTCATGCTAAAAGTCTTGGAAAGATCAGGAATTCTAGGCCCATATCTAAACATAGTAAAAGCAATTTACAGCAAAACGGTAGCCAACATCAAACTAAATGGAAAGAAACTTGAAGCAATCCCATTAAAATCAGGGACTAGACAAGGCTGCCCTCTCTCTCCATATCTTTTCAATATAGTACTTGAAGTTCTAGCTAGAGCAATTACACAACAAAAGGAGGTCAAAGGGATACAAATTGGAAAGGAAGAAGTCAAAACTATCACTATTTGCAGACGATATGATAGTATACTTAAGCGACCCAAAGAACTCCATCAGAGAACTCCTACAGCTGATAAACAACTTCAGCAAAGTGGCCGGATACAAAATCAACTCAAGCAAGTCAGTAGCCTTCCTATACTCAAAGGATAAGCAGGCTGAGAAAGAAATAAGAGAAATGATACCCTTCACAATAGCCACAAACAATATAAAGTATCTTGGTGTGACTAACCAAACAAGTGAAAGATCTGTATGACAAGAACTTCAAGTCTCTGAACAAGAAAATTGAAGAAGACCTCAGAAGATGGAAAGATCTCCCATGCTCATGGATTGGCAGGATTAATATAGTCAAAATGACCATCTTGCCAAAAGCAATATACAGATTCAATGCAATCCCCATCAAAATTCCAACTCAATTCTCATAGAGTTAGAAAGAGTAATTCAAAACTTCATCTGGAATAACAGAAAACCTAGGATAGCTAAAACTGTTCTCAAGAGTAAAAGGACTTCTGGGAGAATCAATATCCCGAACCTCAAGCTGTACTACAGAGCAATAGTGTTAAAAACTAGATTCTTACCTCTTTCCATGCAAAAAACAAAACAAAACAAAAACAAACAAACAAAAACACAACTCCAAATAGACTTAAGATGTCAGTATAAAACATAGTCCCCAGAACCAGATTGAGCAGAATGGGGAAGTTACAGACACAGTAAAGAACATTCTGAACAGAATACCCAATGGTGCAGACATTAAGATCAACAAATAATAATTGGACCTCATGAAATTTAAGCTTCTGTGCATCAAAGGAGACCATCGTTTGGGTGAGGAAGCAGTCTACAAAATGGGAAAAATATCTTTAGCAACTATAGATCTGACAGAGGGTTACTATCTGTAATATACAAAGAACTCAAAGAACATGGAACATCAAGAAAATAAATAGGCCAAGATAAATACTTATAAAATATAATGTCCTACACTCCTGTGTTTGAACTACGACTGGTAGCTGTTAGGGAATTGTGGAACCGTTGGGAGTAGAGCCTAGCTGGAAGAAGTGTATCAGTGGAAAGGAAGAGTTTTAATTGTGGTATATAACTATATGTTATATGCTGGCCCTACCTCTAGCACCATCTGCCAGGAGGTGAGGATGTGAAGAGTATCAGAGACAAGTTTATTTCACCATAATTATATCCTCAACTTATGAGTCAAAATAAGTTATTGCTTTCTTTAACTTTCATCTTATATTTGGTTACAGCAATGAGGAAGATAGGTAATTGATACCAAGACATGAGGACTTTGTTATAGAAAACCTGGTGGTATGGTTCATATACTGGATTGTGTCATTCATTTTGTGCCATGATTTCTCTTCTCTGCTCTTAGACAGATACACAGTGAGAGAGCAGAATAACATGAGAAGTTTATGGTTTATCAGTGAAAGGAACATGAACATGTTTAAAGGTACAAACAAAGCATGTGTAACAAAGAATCTAAAACTTACACAGTTTATACTGGGACAGAAAATATATTTTAGGGGCAAAATCCTTCCTATCCAGATATCTAGGATATAAAAATACAAATTCCTTTTTAAAGGGAATTCTTGCAAAGATAGAACCCTCAGATACCCAATGGAGACCAAGGAGGCTGGGCTGTATCTCAGCTGGTGGTGGAACTTTGTGCTTTCCCTATGCTGCTAGTTCTGCAGATATGTGGAATGTTAGCTTTTCAAGATAATGAATATAAGCCCTAAAATTTTCCAGTGTTTTGTTACAGTGAATTCCTGATATTAAGGTCCTATGTGTTAGTGCATAAAGCTCTGGAGGTATAGCCTATGTTGTAGTAAAGACCCCAAGATATTTAAGAAACCAGAATTTAATTGAGGACATTATATTCGAGACCAATGCTTTCAAAAAGACACATTTTCAGAGGTATGACATCTACTTTCTACCCTTTCTATACTGGGCCCAAAATAGAGCAAGTCAGAGGAATTTTGGTGTCAGGACTAGGAAAACCTGGGATAAATTCTCTGGATTGGTCTATTTTGTCCCTGACTCATCTTTAGGAAGCATATTCCTTCCTACATGTCAAGTAATTAAACATGTATCTGACCTTATTATAATGTGTGGCAGGAGCAGTAGAAACTAACTTTGGTATACTTTAGGCACAGTAACTTTGCTGGGGTTTGGTGTTCTGTTGAAATGAGACTTTATAAAGATATTGCTGCCCTTGTTGCAACAATTTCTTTAAAACTAAGACATGTCATTTGACAGAAATTGTTTCCTCTATAGTTTTAACCCCAAAACTTTTTAAAGCATTGTCTTTTAACCACCCTTGCACCTTTATCAGATTAACTGAAGTTTGTACTCTTTAAAGCTAGACTGACTGTGTGTTTCCTTGGTGGTTTGGATTGTACTTTACTAGTTGTTTATGTCAACTTGAACTCTAGGAGTAATTGTCTTTACAAGTTTCTTTTATTGACACACAGCCTAAACAAAGTGGATCTTTTTGTTCTGAATTTCTTCATAATTTTTCAAGCAAAAGTTCCTTCGGGATATTTCATGGATTATAGAAAAATATTGTTTGTTTCCCTCTTCTTCCACATTGGGGTATGGTGCTTGAACATCCAAATTATCTAACCTGTACAACAAGCATACTCACCAGTGGGCCCTGATTTTTTTAAATGATTGTTTATGTTTTCCTCTGAATAGAATTAAAAGACTAGAGATTTAAGACAACAGCCCCTCTGTGATAGAATCTTTTTTTTATTGGATATTTTATTTATTTACATTTCAAATGTTACTCCCTTTCCCAATTTCACCCCCAGAACCCTCATCCCATCCTCCCTCTTCCTGCTTCTATGAGGGTATGCCCCCACCCATCCACTCCAACCTCCCCACCCTCAAATTCCCCTACAATGGGGCATCAGGCCTTCAAGGGACCAAGGGTCTCTTCTCCCATTGATGCCGGACAAGGCCAATGGAGGAGTCAGAGAAAGGACTGAAGGATCTGAAGGGGTTTGCAACCCCATAGGAAGAACAACAATATCAACCAACCAGAGCTCCCAGGGTCTAAACCACCAACCACGGAGTACACATAGAGGGACCCATGGCTCCATTCATTGGTAGAATCTTAACCAGGTGCCTTTGATTGCCATGTTGTATACGGGATGAATAGACCACCATGAGATAAACAACTGCTATATTCTAGAAGGCCATTAGTTACAGAAACAGACACTTGAACATATTGGTTGGAAGAATATTGTTAAGCACATAGGATATTTCCCAGAATAACTAGAAGGATGACATTTATTCCAAAAACATTATTTTTAAGGTATTGGTGAATCATCAGCATCCAAGGTCCCTACATATAGGCAACATTGTTCCGGAGACTTAATGAGCATAAATTCCAATTCAGTCTTTGTATATGGACTTGGCATCCAATGGTAATACTATCTATATTGCTTTGTACTTGTTGATCCACGGAGTATGGTTTTCTGGGCTCTGAGTGTCTACTAATGTTAACTTAAAGATTCTAATTTATTTTTAATGAGTCTTAAGAAAAATTCATAATGACTTTAAGTCATAACCTGAGTTGGCAAATATGTGTGCGTGTGTGTGTGTGTGTGTGTGTGTGTGTGTGTGTGTGTGTGTGATCTAAGGAGATATTAGCATGTTCATAAAACAAAACTAGATTTGTGTAACTACTTTTATGACATAAAACTAAGTGGGGCCATATGTTGTTGTTGTTGTTGTTTTACCCAAAAGCTGGATTCCCATCACAAATAAAATTAATAGGCATGTTAAAGATACAAAACTTTTCATTACTGTTGAAACATGGTCCCCACCATGTGTGCCTCCTGTCTCAGAAACTAGTCTACTGGCCAAGATGTGTACATCATCCAATCTTAGTACTAAGCATATGGAGCTCAGAGTTAAGACTAAATTACAAACATATTTGAAATGTTTATCTCAAGTATGTCCCCAAGGCAAAGTAAAGTCTGTGTTATATATCTCTCATAACTGCTTGGTTGTCAACTGGCCAGACCCTCTGGAGCTCCTAGGGACTGAACCACCAACCAAAGAGTACACATGGAGGGAACCATGGCTCCAGCCCCATATGTGGCAGAGGATGTCTTTGTTGGACATCAGTGGGAGGAGTGTCCCTTAGGCCTGAGGGGTTTTGATGCCCCAGTGTAGGGGAATGCCAGGGTGGGAAGGCAGGAATGGGTGGGTGGTGGAGCAGCCAAATAGAGGCAGGGGGAGGGAGGATGGGCGAGGTTTCAAAGTATCACTCTGATGCTAGAACCAAATAAAGAAAATTATTTATTACCAATCTCTCTAAAAAATGCTAAAAATTCTCAGTAAAATATTTGCAAAATGCAATCGGGAGACTTCAAAAGGGTAATCTACCATTGATTAAGTTAGTTTCATCCCAGAGATAAAGGGATGGATCCAGATTTTCAAACAATGAATGTAATACACCACAAAATTTAAGTCAGGGACAGAAATCACAGTCATCTCAACAGATACAGAAAACACTTTTAATAAAATCTAACATCCCTTGAAAGTTTGTTTGGAAGCTCTAGAAGGGGAGCACAGTTACTCATATACCCTAGACTGAAGACTGGTCCCCTGCTATTCAGGGAAGGTCATCCTCTTCAACCCAGAGTGCAGTATTGGGAGGGATGCATATGGAGTGATGAGGGAGGAAGGGGACACCCACCTAGCCAGCAAAATCAACCAAATCAAACCTGGTGGAAGATGTCAATACTTCCAGTCGCCGTCTGCATGCTGGAACTGGGTGGGGATGTTCCACAGCCCTCTGTGCACGGGTCCTGCCAGGGGAGAGCTGGTCTCCAGGGAGTGCTCTGACTCCCGGAGTTGGAGGTGAAATCGCCATTTTCTCTCCAGTGACTGTCCAAGGCGAATGTGCACAGCCCTCTCTGCACGGGTCATGCCTGGAGAGAGTTAGTCTCCCAGGAGTGCTGACACACGCATACAGGCCCACAGGAGGGACAAGCTCCAGCCAGAGACAGCAAGACCATCTAACACCAGAGATAACCAGATGGAGAAAGGCAAGTGCAAAAACCTTACCAAGAGAAAACAAGGCTACTTACTTGGCATCATCAGAACCCAGTTCTCCCACCACAGCAAGTCCTGTATACCCCAACACACCAGAAAAGGAAGATTTGAATTTAAAATCACATTTCATGGTGCTGATAGAGGACTTTAAGAAAGACATAAATAACTCCCTTAAAGAAAAATAGGAGAAAACAGGTAAACAGGTAGAAGCCCTTAAAGAGGAAACACAAAAATTCCTTAAAGAATTACAGGAAAGCAAACCAAACAGGTGAAGAAATTGAAGAAAACTATCCAGGATCTAAAAATTGAAGTAGAAACAAAGAAATCACAAAGCGAGACAACTCTGGAGATAGAAAACCTAGGAAAGAAGTCAGGAATCATAGATGCAAGCATCTCCAACACAATACAAGAGATAGAAGAGAGAATCTGAGGTGCAGAAGACACCATAGAAAACACTGACACAACAGCCAAAGAAAATGCAAAATGCAAAAAACGTGTAACCCAAAACATCCAGGAAATCCAAGACACAATGAGAAGACCAAACCTAAGGATTATAGGTATAGATGAGAGTGAAGATTTGCAACTTAAAGGGCCAGTAAACATCTTCAACAAAAATATGGAGGAAAACTTCCCTAACCTAAAGAGAGAGAAGCCGATGAAAGTACAAGAAGCCTACAGAACTCCAAATAGATTTGACCAGAAAAGAAATTCCTTGCGTCTCATAATTATCAAAACACCAAATGTACTAAACAAAGAAAGAATATTAAAAGCAGTAAGGGAAAAAGATCAAGTAAAGGCAGACCTATCAGAATTATACCAGGCTTCTCGTCAGAAACTATGAAAGCCAAAAGATCTTCGGCAGATGTCATACAGACCCCAAGAGAACACAAATGCCAGCCCAGGCTAATATACCCAGCAAAACTCTCCATTACCATAGACGGAGAAAACAGACATTCCATGACAAAAGCAAGTTTACACAATATCTTTCCACAAGTCCAGCTCTACAAAGGATAATGGGTGGAAAATACCAACACAAGGCGGGAAACCACACTGTAGAAAAAGCAATAAAGAAATCTTTCAACAAACCTAATTGAAGGAAACTATACACTTTTAACAAAAAAGATAACAGTAAGCAACAATCAGTTTTCCTTAATATCTCTTAACTTCAGTGGTCTCAATTCTCCAATAAAAAAACAGATTAACAGACTGGATACGTAAACAGGATCCAACATTTTGCTGCATACAAGAAACCCACCTCAGTGACAAAGGCAGTCACTACTTCAGAGTCAAAGGTTGGAAAACAATTTTGCAAGCAAACGGTCCCAAGAAACAAGCTGGAGTGGCCATTCTTATCTCAGATAAAATCTACTTTCAACCAAAAGTTATCAAAAAAGATAAGGAAGGACACTTCATAATGGTTAAAGGAAAACTCTACTAAGATGAATTCTCAATTCTGAACATCTATGCTTAAAATGCAAGGGCACCCACATTCATAAAAGAAACTTTACTAAAGCTCAATGCACACATTGCACCCCACACAATAATAGTGGGAATAATATTCAACAACCCACTCTCAACAATGTACAAGTCATGGAAACAGAAACTAAACAGAGACACAGTGAAACTAACTGAAGTTATGGACCAAATGGATATAACTGATATTTATAGAACATTCTACTCTAAAGCAAAAGAATATACCTTCTTCTCAGCACCTCATGGTACCTTCTCCAAAACTGACCATATAGTTGGTCACAAAACAGGCCTCAAAAGATACAGAAATATTGAAATTATTCCATGCACCTTATCAGATCACCACAGCCTAAGGCTGGTCTTAAGTTCAAACAAAAACAATGGAAAACACGCATACATGTGGATTTTGAATATTTGAATCACCTTTTCATTTCTGATTTTGTTGATTTGGATGCTGTCTCTGTGCCCTCTGGTTAGTCTCGCTAAGGGTTTATTTATCTTATTGATTTTCTCAAAAAACCACCTCCTAGTTTTGTTGAGTCTTTGTATAGTTCTCTTGGTTTCTGTTTGGTTGATTTCAGCCATGAGTTTGATTATTACCTGCCCTCTACTCCTCTTGGGTATATTTGCTGCTTCTTTGTTCTAGAGCTTTCAGATGTTCTGGTAAGCTGCTTGTGTATGATCTCTCCAATTTCTTCATGAAGACACTCAGAGCTATGAGTTTTCTTCTTAGCACTGCTCTCATTTTGTCCCATAAGTTTGAATATGTAGTGCCTTCACTTTCATTAAATTCTAAAATGTCTTTAATTTCTTTCTTTATTTCTTCCCTGACCAAGTTATCATTAGTATCATTAGTTCAGCTTCCATGTATATGTGGGCTTTCTGTTGTTTTTGTTGTTATTGAAGGCCAGCCTTGTTCCATGGTTGTCTGATAGAATACATGGGATTAATTCAATGTTCTTGTATCTTTTGAAGTTTGTTTTGTGTCCGATTATGTGGTCAGTATTTGGGAAGGTGCTATGACGTGCTGAGAAGAAGTTATATTCTTTTGTTTTAGGGTGAAATGTACTGTAGATGTCTGTTAAATCCACTTGGTTCAAAGTTCTTTTAGTTTCACTGTGTCTCTCTTTAGTTTCTGTTTCCATGATCTGTCCATTGGTAAGAATGGGATGTTGAACTCTCCTACTATTTTTGTGTGGGGTTCAATGTGTGCTTGGAACTTCAGTAAGGTTTCTTTTACAAATATGGATGCCCTTGCATTTTGTGCATAGATGTTCAGAATTGATAGTACATCTTTTTGGATTTTTCCTTTGATGTGATTTTTCCTTTGATGGCCTTCCTCCACTTTTTTGATAATGTTTGGTTGAAAGTCTATTCTATTGGATATTAGAATGACTACTTCAGCATTTTTCTGGGAATCATTTGCTTGGAAAATTTTTTTCCAGACTTTTACTTTGAGGTAGAGTCTGTCTTTGTCACTGAGGTATGTTTCCTGAATGCAGCAAAATGGTGGATCGTCTTTACATATCCAGTCTGGTAGCCTATGTCTTTTTATTGAGGAATTGAGTCCACTGATGTTGAGAGATTTTTAGGGACCAAGAAGAGTTTTCTCTGGTAATGACGAACAAGACTATATGTGTGTGTGTGTGTTTGTGTGTGTGTGTGTGTGTGTGTGTGTGTGTAATATATACTACAATATAAAAATATATTTTTCAAAAACATTAAAATATTAGAATTTTAATGAGGATTTATATAAATCTCTATACTAAGGTTAGAGTTCTTTACTAGGGGACAATTGATTCTTTTTCAGTCCATATTATGGTATGTCTCTCAAAGATTTCATCTGTGTTTTGTAGCTTCATCAGGCAAGTCATGCATATTAAACTGAATTTTTTCTTTCTTTTTTTCTCTCTCTCCTTCCTTTTTTCATTCCTTTTTTATCTTTCTCCAAAGAATCTTGCTGCTTTATTTGTGCTGCTGTAAACATTGTGGTTTCCCTGATTCAGCTTAACAGGTGCTAGAATTTTAGGCATGTATCACCATGCCCAATACTCTAGGTTCAATTTTGGTGATCTTATGTTTATTGAAAATGTATATACATATACTTTATTTTTATTTCTTCCATTCTACAACCTTACTGAAACTGACTAGATTTAGTTATCTTTCAATTCTTTGAGAACTATTTATTTATGTTTTTATTTATTCATGTAATTTTGAGCAGCATATGTGTATGTTGCTGTCTTTGGCCATGATGTTGAATAACAAAACTGAAGGCATGAAGAACACATGTTCAAGATCATCCTCAACTATATGCAGAGTTTGAAGCCAGCTTGCACAACATGAGATCTATGTCAAAGCATGCATGCGGGGAAAGTCATATTGGTCTGCTTCTTTTCTGGTATGCTTGCTTGCTCTTTCCTTACTGTGCCTCGTGTTATGGACTAGGACTTTTGCCATTATATTTAATGAAAATGTACAAATTCTTGATTTCCTTCTTAGCATTTTCTTTGGTTGTCATTTTATAAATTTAAAAGTGTTTCCTTTTTATATTTCAACGAGTTTTTCAATATAGGTGCAAATAAAGATTGTCTGAGTTGCTAAGGTGGTCTTTGCTTTCTTCCTTTATATAGAGAAAGTTGGGTCTTGTTGTGATAGTGATAGCATGATTTGTCAATTTGACATGACCTAGATTCATCTGGGAAGAATCTCAGTGAAGGATTATCTACATCACATTGTCCTATGGGTATGTCTGTAGGGAAATGTAGTTAATGGATGTGGAAAATTCTAGGCCCCTTTGAATAGCACCATTCCCTAGTCAGGAGTCCAGAAATTAGGGCTTGAAGAAATGGCTTAGTGGTTAAGAGTACTTGCTTCTCTCACTACAGTATCATTCCTCAGGTACTAAGTGTGTGTGTGTGTGTGTGTGTGTGTGTGTGTGTGTGTGTGTGTGTTCATCTTCCTCTCCCTCATCCTTTCCCTCTCTCTTCCTCTCTCTCCTTCCCTTCTTCCTAGATAGTATTCTGCCTTCTCTTTACCCACCAGTGTGGTTTAATGAGAGATTAAAGTGTCATATGTATCAAATCCCTGTTCCAGAACCTGAGGTTTTAGTTTTTCTTATTAACAACACATCTTGATTTAAAGAATGTGAATTAATGTTTTATCACATTAGAGTACTGAGTAAAACCTCAGAATTTTATTTGATATGTTTTCAGCTTGTTTGTGTGTTTTGCCAATATCAAGACTCCAAGTTCTTACATCTTTTTATATAATATTCTTTGAACAATTAGAGTTGCTTAAATATATGAAGATTTTATCAGTTAAATAATATCCAATTCAGTGTTTGAATGCTTCTTTGATACTCATAGTCTTTGCTCATTCTTTGTATCTGTATTTCTTCCTGAGAGGACATGGGTCTCCCAGATAGGGAGCAAGCCTAGGGAACTAAATAACCTTCCATTACTAATATAGGACTTTCAGAACCTTCACTGGGAAAGTAAACTTCTGTCATTGAATCATATTTACTTTTTATGGGCTATGGATTCTGCTGGGGAACAAGGTCCTAGCTATTGATTGTTACAAATGGCTCTCTTGTCCATGATCCTGGGCAACTATGATGCCATGCCCTGGTCTGTTGTTACCCACTTGTTGTTAGGAATGCTGTACTTTAGTGCATTGTCTTAATTTAACTACAACATTCTTTGTTTAACAAAAAATATAAGAACTAAGTTATAAATAAACTGATAAATTTTCTTTTTCAGGCAAAAACTTCTTATCCCAAATGGAAGTTGCTCTGTTATTCTGAATACTTATTTTTGTCAGAAAGCTATTCCAAAAGAAACAGCGCATGAAGACTTATACAGTCAGGACACATCTCTTTCAAGGAGAAATATAACTTTGGCCCAGATGTTTAGAATTAAGGATATACCAAACAATTCATCCAGCAGTCAGGTAAATTCTCATTGGCTTTTTACACTTATAGTAGTACTTGTATCTGTATTTCACAGGACCTGTGCATAAATGAATATATTTATCTTCTGTCTAGAACATGTTATCATCATTATACCAAAAGATATGAAAGCTCAAGTAGCATTTAGTCATGGTCTCATTACAGTTTTTCATCCTTCCATTTATTGAAACATGAAAGTACTTTCAGTCCCATGGGGTTTATGGTTAGTATAGTCAAGACACAGAAAGTATTTCTCTATGTTCATTTTGAAAATAAGAGTTTTAAGCCTTTAGTAAACTTTCTGTTTTCTTTAGGAAACATTATATCTATATTCCTTGAGATAGAGCTTTATAAATTATGATTGAGGTTATATGATAGAAATTGATTTCATGGAATTTGGGTGTGTGGCTCTGAGCTATTCCAAAATGCATTTGGAATTTCACTGTAATTCATCGGTACTGGGAAGGGTATATGTCCATGAAGACTCTCAGCTTTGGGAGTCTAGTCCTGGCACACTGACTTCAAATTCTCTGGATTACTAAAAAATCATCACAGCACAGACCACTGAGATGAAAAACTAGAAATAGGGAAAAAGAAGTAGGTAAACATTTACCCTGCTTTGAACCATACAATAAGCATCTTTCTTTGACTATCAAAAGAAGTACCTGGAAGGGATAGTTTGAGGAGGGTGCCAAAGCTGCCCTGTGACCTTTACATACGTGCTATGTGATATGCACAAGCCCACAAGTGGGAGTGAGTATTAAATTTGTAAAAGTAGACTTTTAAACCATTCATGCTATGTGATAATACTGACATATATTTTGTTAGATAACAGACAGTTACCATGTACCATAGTGGTGAAAAATACAGGTTTTGAGAGGGCTGGAGAGAGGACTCAGCATTCAGACTGTAGCTGCTGCTATTCCAGAGGACCCAAGTTCAATTCCCAGCACCTACATAGGTACCTGATAACTGAGTGTAATTCAGCTGCAAGGAATCTGTTGATCTCTTCTGGCCTCCAAAAGTTCCTGCACACAGGAACCACTGACACTAAAGTAGAATAAAGTAGCGTTTGGAGCCATTTGCATTGTGTCATATCCCTCCTCAGCAGCTTTATGCTAGGTCCCATTAGGCAATTTCTCTGTGCCTCAATTTTATCTATGAGAATAATTAGAGTCATTGTAAGGATAAATATTATTATTTCAAGAACAGAGTTTAAAGATAATAAAATGAAATAAAAGTATCATTGGTTTATGATCATTGGTGTTATTGTATAGGTTTTGGGAGAATACATGATTATGCAAAGTATATAAATTAGCAGATTACACATTCATGCACCTAATAAAATGAATCATTTTAATTAAACTGTATTCATTCTTTTTGGACAAACCAAAATGGGAAGCCTTCCCCATGAGGTAATTAATAGTAGGACACCATTAGTAGGAGAAATTCTACTGTGTTGCCTTGAGTAGGTAGATGCCAGTGTAACATGATTATCTGTCTCTTTAGTGCACTGCTAGTGCTTTGGCAGTTACCTAATGATGTCACTTTTTTGGACAGCATGGCACTATATATAAAACTGAAATTCTTCCTTTTGCACATCTTGGACAGACTGTATATGATATCCTGGCCACCCCTGGCACAGGCTGGACCCACGGACATGACAAGGCAGAGCAACGTCTTACTGTTGGTCCTCCCCTGAGGGATTCTCTTCTGGACATTGTGGAAAACCAAAGAGCTGGCCTATGGTCTGGGATCAGGGTCCGAGTAGTAGTGCAGAGGGTTTACTCTCTTCTCAGCAGAGATGGTGCCAGGAGCCAACAAGGGCACACAGTGGGACATGCAGACTCATCTGGAGCATGGTGAGTAGCAGACATTGGCATAGGAAAAGGGAAGCACAACAGAGTTACCAAGAAAGGAAGCTCTGCTCAGAGGAATTTCTAGGTGGCATATACTGTATGAGGCTGTTTTGTATATCTTTTTCTTACTTTAGAATGTAACGTTGGAACATGTTTGTATTAAAGTTATCTAGAGGAACAGAGCTGACTGAATCAGTATGGGATTTTTGTGGTCTAGCTAGTCAAACGATGTCTGCCTACCAAAAGAAAATCCAGGAATTGAATAGTTCACAGGGCTGAATGTCTCATACTAGAATCCTTAAGTAGGCTGTAATGTCACTGAAGAAATGAGCTTGACAGCAAGCCTGAGAGCAAGCAGGCAAAGAGCAAAAGCTTCCTTCTTCCATGTTCTTTATATAAGCTGGCAGCAGAAGGTGTGGCTCAGATTAAATGTATATCATCCTATCTCAAAAGATCCAGATTAAAGTTGGATCTTCAAATTTTAAATTATTTAATTAAGAAAACTCCCTCATAGGTTAACCCAGGTGCTTAGGTTTTAGTTAATTCCAGATGTAAGTCAGGTTGATAACCAAGAGCCATGTAACAAAGGATTTTGTATCATTTATATAAGACACCTTACTAAAAATGTTCATGGGCTGATCAGTGGTATACATGGTATATCTACCACACTGCCATCAGGACACACACTACTTGAAATTGTTGCATTTACTCTTGCTATTACGGGTTCATGCTATAGAATGTGATACAATTTTAAGAAGTATTTTGTAAGGTTATGGAAAAGCAATGACATGTGTTGCTATATCTAAAATAACCATTACAGTATCAATTCTCTAAAAACTAAGTGACAGTTTGACAGTCTGTCATTCTAATAGACTGCTACTTGAAACAGTGTATACTAGTGATGCTAATAGAATTTCCTATGATGATGATGATATGAGTATTATGTGTCTTCACTATCTAGTTCATTAATTATTGTGTACTATAAATGTGGCTAGTGTAACTAAGAAATGAGAATTTAAATGTTTATGTGTGTGAATGTATTCCCATGCGTGTGCTACTGCATGTGTATGGAAGTCAGAGGACAATGTGTGGGACTCAGTTCTTTCTTTTTTTTTTTAAAGTGAAGATTATCATGGAAAATTTTATATAGGTATAATAATGATAGGCATAAAAGTATTTCTAAGTTGATTGAAAGTGGAATTATAAACATTTTCTGATAAAGTTGAAAATTTACATGGAAAATATTTCTGATAAAATTGAAGAAATATATAGGAAACATGTTAAAATTGAAGATTTTTTTTTTAACTTCTTTTTTTTTTTAAATTTAATTTTATTTTATTTTTTTAATTTACATTCCAAATCACTTCCCCTTTCCCGTTTCCTCCCTCCCCGAAAGTCCCATAAGCCCCCTTCCCTCCCTCTTTTCTCCGTTCAACCCCCTCTCATTACTCTGTCCTGGCGTTCCCCTACATCCAGTCTTTCCAGGACCAGGGGTCTCTCCTTCCATCTTTTTAGAAATCTATTGATATGCTGATTGTGTCTAGGGTATTCTGAGATTCTGGGTCAATATCCCCTTATCAGTGACTTCATACCATGTGTGATCTTTTGTGATTGGGTTACCTCACTAAGGATGATATTTTCAAGTTCTGACCATTTGCCTAGGAATTTCGTGAATTCATTGTTTTTAATTGCAGAGTAGTATTCCATTGTGTAAATATACCACATCTTCTGAATCCATTCCTCCGTTGAGGGACATCTGGGTTCTTTCCAGCTTCTGGCTATTATAAATAAGGCTGCTATGAATATAGTGGAGCATGTGTCCTTATTGCATGCAGGTAAAGTCTCTGGGTATATGCCCAGGAGTGGTATAGCCGGATCCTCCGGAAGTGTCATGCCCAGTTTTCTGAGGAGCCGCCAGACTGCTTTCCAGAGTGGTTGTACCAGCCTGCAATTCCACCAGCAGTGGAGGAGTGTTCCTCTTTCTCCACATCCTCGCCAACAACTGCTGTCTCCTGTGTTTTTGATCTTAGCCATCCTGACTGGTGTGAGATGGAATCTCAGGGTTGTTTTGATTTGCATTTCCCTAATGACTAAGGATGATGAACATCTCTTTAGGTGCTTCTCAGCCATTAGATATTCTTCAGGTGAGAACTCTTTGTGGAGCTCTGTACCCCATTTTTTAATAGGGTTACTTGCCTCTCTGGAGTTTAACTTCTTGAGTTCTTTGTATATCTTGGATATTAGCCCTCTGTCGGATGTAAGGTTGGTAAAGATCATTTCCCAGTTAGTTGGTTGCCGCTTTGTCTTTTTGACGGTGTCTTTTGCCTTGCAAAAACTTTGTAATTTAATGAGGTCCCATTTGTCTATTCTTGATCTTAGAGTATAAGCTATTGGAGTTCTGTTCAGGAAATTCTCCCCTGTGCCCATATGTTCAAGGTTCTTCCCTAGTTTCCCTTCTATTAGTTTCAGTGTGTCTGGTTTTATGTGGAGATCTTTGATCCACTTAGAATTGAGCTTAGTGCAAGGAGATAAGGATGGGTCAATTTGCATTCTTCTGCATGTTGACCTCCAGCTGAGCCAGCACCATTTGTTGAAAAGGCTATCTTTTTTTCCACTGGATGGTTTTAGCTCCTTTGTCAAAGATGGAAAATCTGCCATGCTCATGGATTGGCAGGATTAATATAGTAAAAATGAGCATCTTACCAAAAGTAATACACAGATTCAATGCAATCCCCATCAAAATCCCAACTCAATTCTTCATAGAGTTAGAAAGAGCAATTCAAAAATTCATCTGGAATAACAGAAAACCCAGAATAGCTAAAACTATTCTCAAGAGTAAAAGAACCTCTGGGGGAATCAGTATCCCGGACCTCAAGCTGTACTACAGAGCAATAGTGTTAAAAACTGCATGGTATTGGTACAGTAACAGACATGTAGATCAATGGAACAGAATTGAAGACCCAGAAATGAATCCACACTCCTATGGTCACTTGATCTTTGACAAAATTGAAGATTATCGTGGAAAATAATACAGATAAAATGGTAGGCATAAAATAATTCTAAGTTGATTGAACGTGGAATTATAAACATTTTCAGGTAAGATTGAAGATGTACATGGAAAATATTTCTGATAAAATTCAAGAAATATATAGGAAAACATGTTAAAATTGACTATTTCATGGAAAATTATACAGATAAAGTGGTAGGCATAAGAAACCTTTCTAAATTAATTGAAGGTGGAAATAAAAACATTTTGTGATAAAATTAGAGATTTACATGGAAAACATTTCTGATAAAATAGAAGAAATATATAGAAAAACGTGTTAAAATTGAAGATTATCATGAAAAATAATGCAGATAAAATGATAGACATGAGAAAACATTACTAAATTAATTGAAAGAGGAATTACAAACATTTTCTGATAAAATTGAAGATTTACATGAAAAATATTTCTGTTAGACTATGTCTTTTTATTGGGGAATTGAGTCCATTGATGTTAAAAGTTATTAAAGAATAGTTATTGTTGCTTCCTGTTATTTTTGTTGTTACTTTTATGTTTGTGTGGTTATCTTCTTTTGGGTTTGTTGGAAGAACATTACTTTCTTGCTTTTTCTAAGGTGTAGTTTCCCTCCTTGTGTTGGCGTTTTCCATCTATTATCCTTTGTAGGGCTGGATTTGTGGAAAGATATTGTGTAAATTTGGTTTTATCATGGAATATCTTGGTTTCTCCATCTATGGTGATTGAGAGTTTTGGTGGATAAAGAAGTCAGGGCTGGCATTTGTGTTCTCTTAGGGTCTGTATGAGATCTGCCCCGGATCTTCTAGCTTTCATTGTCTTTGGTGAGAGTCTGGTGTAATTCTGATAGGTCTGCCTTTATAAGTTACTTGCCCTTTTTCCCTTATTGCTTTTAATATCCTTTCTTTGTTGAGTGCATTTGGTGTTTTGATTATTTTGTGTTGGGAGGACTCCCTGTTCTGGTCTAGTCTGTTTGGAGTTCTGTAGGCTTCTTGTATGTTCATGGACATCTCTTTCTTTACGTTAGGGAAGTTTTCTTCTATAATTTTGTTGAAGACATTTACTGGCCCTTTAAGTTGGAAATCTTTACTTTCTTCTATACCTATAATCCTTAAGTTTGGTCTTCTCATTGTGTCCTGGAGTTCCTGGATGTTTTGGGTTACAAGCTTTTTGCATTTTGCATTTTCTTTAACTATAGAGTAAATGTTTTCTATGGTGTCTTAACACCTGAGATTCTTTCTTTTATCCTTTGTATTCTGTTGTTGACGCTTACATCTATGATTCCTGATTTCTTTCCAAGGTTTTCTGTCTCCAGAGTTGTCTCCCTTTGTGATTTCTTTATTGTTTCTACTTCCACTTTTAGATCCTGGATGGTTTTGTTCAGTTTCTTCACTTGATTGTTTTTGTTTTCCTGTAAATTTTTGAGGAATTTTTGTGTTTCCTCTTTAAGGGCTTCTACCTGTTGACTCATGTTCTCCTGTATTTCTTTAAGGGAGTTATTTATGTCCTTCTTGAGGTCCTCTATCAGCATCATGAGATGTGATTTTAAATCGAACTCTTGCTTTTCCGGTGTGTTGGGGTATCCGGGACTTGCTGTGGTGGGAGAACTGGGTTCTTATGTTGCCAAGTAGCCTTGGTTTCTGTTGGTTCTTGGTCTTGCCTTTAGCCATCTGGTTATCTCTGGTGTTAGTTGATCTTGCTGTCTCTGACTGGAGCTTGTCTCTCCTGTGGGCCAGTAAACCTGTGTCTGTACTCCTGGGAGACCAACTCTCTTCTGGCAAGGTCTATGCACAGAAGACTGTGGAGTGGCTCCCTGGTTCCAATGGTGGCAGGAAGACTTCTGTCCCAGCTGCTCCACTGATCGCCTGCCCTGTGTGCTCCCAGCTGTTCCCCTCCAGAGAGAAGATGGAGTCCTCACCTCCAGGCTCAGAATCAAAACCCCTGGTGGGGGATCACTTACTTCTGGCAGGCTGTACACAGAAGGCTGGGGAGCAGCCTGACTCCCTGGTGTCAATGACTTGGTTCTTTCTTACCTTCACATTT
Source organism: Tokudaia tokunoshimensis (assembly GCA_036184795.1). Lineage (NCBI taxonomy): Eukaryota > Metazoa > Chordata > Mammalia > Rodentia > Muridae > Tokudaia > Tokudaia tokunoshimensis. The sequence goes on along the minus strand of BTHU01000015.1, from coordinate 1,581,998 downwards.
ATCCTGGGGATTGAGCTTAGACTTAACAATAACTTTGCCTGCTAAGCCACTTACCAACCCAATAACTATTTTAGGAAGTCTTCTCTTGCTGAGCACTGCTGTGGTAGGTAGTTCTATCAGCAGAGGCCTAACAATGATTCCAAGTACTTTGCTTAGAGGAGCCATGGAAGGAATATCTTCAGATTAGTCACTTTCTGATTTATCTGTCTTGTTTTGTTTGTTTTGTTTTGTTTTTCAAATGGCTATAGAAATCTCATTGACTGAGAGTTATGCTCTCAAAGCGACTGAATATAAATTGAAAGCATGTTTGCCCAACCGAAGGGGCCCATGGAAGGACCCATGGCTCCATTCACATATATAGCAGAGGATGGCCTTGGTAGACATCAATGAGAGGGGAGGCCCTTGGTCCTGAGAAGGCTCAATGCTCCAGTGTAAGGGAATGCAGGAGGCAGGTGGGTGTGGGGAGGAACACCCTCACAGAAGCAAGGGGAGGGGGTATGGGATAGGAGGTTTGGGGAGCTGGGAAAGGGGATAACATTTGAAATGTAAATAAAGAAAATAGGGTTTGGAGCCATTTGCATTGTGTCACATTCTGCTTCAGCTAGGTCACATTAGGTATATTCTCTGTGCCCATATTTGTCTATGAGAATATCCAATAGAAAGAAAGAGAGAGAGAGAGAGAGAAAGAGAGAGAGAGAGAGAGAGAGAGAGAGAGAGAGAGAGAGAGAGAGAGAGAGAGAGAGAAGGAAGAAAGGAGGGAGGGAAGGAAGAAAGAAAGAAAGAAAGAAAGAAAGAAAGAAAGAAAGAAAGAAAGAAAGAAAGAAAGAAAGAAAGAGGTGGCCCCATCCCTCAACCCTCAACTGGGTGCCGTGCCTGTCTACTGGAGGTGGTCTCTACAGATTCTATCTCCCCTTTGTGGCATATTTCCACTAAAATTATCACAATTGGCTCCTGGGAGCCTCTTGCTTCCCTGGAGTCTGGGGCTTTGTTGTAGCTACCCCCAGTTCCCCATCCCCCACTGCTGCATGTTTCTATTCTATTCCCTGAGCCCTCTGTACTTCTCTCCTGTCCCTTTCAATACCTGTTGCTGCTCCCCCTTTTTTCCCCTTCCCCTCCTCTCTTCTTCCTAGTGCCTTCCTCCTTCTACCTCCTATGATTACTTTGTTCCCCCTTCTATGTAGGATTGAAACATCTATACTTTGGTCTTCCTTCTTAAGCTGCATATGGTTTGTGGGTTGTATTGTGGGTATTCTGAGCTTTTGGGCTAAAATTCACTTATCAGAGAGTACATACCATGTGTGTTCTTTTGTGTCTGGGTTACCTCACTCAGGATGATATTTTCTAGTTCCATGCATTTGCCTGCGAATTTCATGAAGTCATTGTTTTTAATAACTAAGTAATTGTGTAAATGTACCACATTTTCTGTATTCATTCTTCTTTTGAGGGACATCTAGATTGTTTCCAGCTTCTGGCTATTATAAATAAGGCTGTTATAAACATAGTGGAGCATGTGTCCTTGTTATATGTTGGAGCATCTTTTGGATATATGCCCAGTAGTGGTTAGCTGGGTCTATAGCTAGTACTATTTCCAACTTTTTGAGGAACCACTAGATTGATTTCCAAAGTGGTTTTACCAGCTTGCAGTGCCAACAACAATGGGGGAATGTTCCTCTTTCTCCACATCCTCACCAGCATCTGCTGTCACCTGAGTTTTTGATCTTAGCCATTCTGATTGGTATGAGGTAGAATCTTAGGGTCGTTTATGTCCAAAGGAAAGACAGGGACAAAAAATGGAATAGAGACTGAAGGAAAGGCCATTCAGAGACCATCCCACCTAGAGATCCATCCCATCTGCAGACACCAAACCCCCACACTATTACAAATGCCAAGAAATGCTTGCTGACAGAAGCCTGATATGACTGTTCCCTGAGAGGTTCTACCAGCACCTGACCAATACAGATGCAGATACTCACAGCCAACCTTCAGACTGAGCCCAGGCACCCCAATGGAAGAGCTAGGGGAAGGACTGAAGGACCTGAAAGGGATTGAAACCCCATAAGAAGAGCAATATCAACTAACTGGACCCCCTAGATCTCCTAGGAACTTAACTACCAACCAAAGAGTGTACATCAAGGGAGCCAGGACTCCAGATATATATGTAGCAGAGAAGAAATGACCACATAGGCCTTCAGAGAACTAGTTAAAGAATAAGGCAAAATAAGTCAAAGGTGGCTTCTTCTTCTTCTTCTTCTTCTTCTTCTTCTTCTTCTTCTTCTTCTTCTTCTTCTTCTTCTTCCTTCTAACCACTAACTGTGTCTCTCCATCAGTACTATGGTCTCTCAGTGCCCTAGGTGGATGCAAAGGTGGGTGTAAATGGGAAAACAGGACCCCCTGATGGATGGAAGTTAAGAGTCCTGTGTCGAGAGATGGATCACAAGTCAGTATCTGCTCTGCAAGTCAGTGGTTCAGGCATTAACCATGAGCAGTGGGTGCAAAGGGAAAAAACCGTGTACAGTTCACTGAATAACACCAGCTATCCAAAATACCAGTGTACCTCCCTAGATTTTAAGTTGATATTTCAAATATATTAAAAGTTAAGATTAGATTAATCTCTATGATATGAAATAATTCATATACTCTCTTCATTTTAATCTTGACTTGGTTCAATAGTTGTATTTAGTATAAAATGAAATAGAAAAATATTAGAAGATAAGTCCACAAGAAATTGTTTTCCTTAAGAATTTAGAGTCAGGTACATTAGCATACTTCTCAATCCTAGTTCTTGAGAACATCAACAGGTCAAGGACAGCCTGGGCTACATAGCTAGTGCCTATCTCAAGCAACAAAAAATATACAAAGAATTTAAAATATGTGCTAAGGGCATTGCCATAACTCAGACTTACATACTCTGGAAGCTGAAGCAGGATGGTCAAAATTTTGAGGCCAACCTGTGCTGCCTGTGCTCTGTGTTAAAAAAAAAAAAAAAAATCAAACTGTGCTGCAGAGATGACACAGAGGTTAAGAGTATTTGCTGTTCTTCCAAGGGACCCAGATTCAGTTTACATTAACATGGCTTCTCACAATGGTCTATAACTCCAGTTCCATGGTAGTTGACACTCTCATTTGCCCTATATGGGCACCATGTGTATACATGATGATCAGACATAGATTCAGGCAAAACACCCATACACTTAATTTGATTTTTTTTTTTTTAATCAAAGAACCTGGGAGCTAGGGAGCTAGCTCAGCTGATAAAGAGTGCAAGCATGAGAACCTGAGATAATTCCCCAGACAAAACTGGCATGATGAAGTGCCCCTGTATTATTAACACTGGGGGGAGATGAAGACAGAAAGAGCCAGACTAGCCTGCTCAGCAAAACCCCATGCCCCAACTATAGACTCCACCTTAAAAAAACAAGGCGAGTTCTCTAGAGTAAGGATGAAGAGTAACTGCTTACCTATATACATGTGCATACTATATGTGTTTGTGTGTACAGAAACATACACATATATGGAAGAATGAGCATTTAGGTATATGCCTATAACCCCAGCATTCAGAAGGCAGAGACTGAAAGAACAGTCGTTCAAGATCATTCTCTGCAAGTTTGAGACCAGCCCAGGATATATGAGACTCTTTCTCCAAAGAAAGAAGAGAGGTGAGAGAAAGAAAGGATTGGGAAGAGGGGAAGGAAAACAGATTACTGAGGGTCTTCTCTCTTTGCTTTTGAAATTGTTCTGTCTCCTGTTTGTTGCATGATCCCAAGATCTTGGACGAGGGGGGGGGGTAGGGTGAAGGCATTCTTATTAGCAGACCATGTTAAACTCCGCCCAACCACTAGTGCTTGGCACATTCCTTGCACATACTGTTCAGTAAACAACTTCAGGGAACCAGATCCAGCCAGATAATTCTCTGAGAGCCTTTGGAAGGGGCAGTCTTAGTACAGCCTTGACGTGGGAGAAGTTGGGAAGTTAGTATTTGTGTTTTCATTAGTTCTTTTTATAACAATGAACCAGCTGTAGCTGGTTAATAGGAGCCAGGCCTGCCCTATTAGTGTGCCGGTCTCTTACGCATGACAAAGGGCTTCTGACGGAAACAAGTTTTATTACTCATGAAGCCACTATTGCTGTTTACATAAAGCCACTTGTGTAGTCATGTGATGTGATTGAGAATGTCCCCGGGGGTTAATGCTCCCTGGATGCTGCTGTTCCGCTCCATACTGGGGAAAAAAAAAACAAAAAACAAACAAACAAAAAAAGACTACAAAATATAGATCACTTCCTATTAAACCAGCCACCCTTGGATGGTGCACTCAAGCAGAGCCAAGTCCTAGCTACCAAGGATTTCTTTTCAGTGTTTTAAACCAGATGGAAACAGTCATTATTGTTTGAAACACAACTAGGTATCATTTGGGGGATAGAGAATAGAACCAACTATTTCTAGTTAAGTTAAACAGAATCATTCATATTATTGTGGCTTTCCTTGGTAAACTGCCTGAAGGTAGAAGTTTTTATATGAATCATTTATTTAGGATGAATTAATATCTTTCATTAGAATGGATTTTTCTTTCTAAAGTGAAAAACCTCTTAAATAAGGTTTATTAGGTGTGTGTGTGTGTGTGTGTGTGTGTGTGTGTGTGTGTGTGTGTGTGTGACTGTTACTTGTTTAGAGATTTTAGCCAACTTTTTTTAAATAGCCTGCACTGTAATCACTCTCATTGTTCACAAAGAGAGCTTAGGCCTTTGAAAAATGCTTAATGAGTAATTTGTGAAAATAGAAGAACCTGCAGCATTCCTTCTGTGAATGTGGCAGCCTGTGTGTCAAGAGATGCAGCCAGTTCAGCCAGTTAAGGAAATTTTTACTTTTCTGGAGTTTTCTTCCCACTCATGAACAGTATAAATGATTTAGTAATTCATATGTTATGGTACAGTGAGTCCTCAGCTATTACCATCACCATCCCACAGATACAGTTCAAAGTTAATGAGGTAGACAGATGAATTGGCTGGATTACCGTAGGTCTTTATTTTTTCTTTTCATATATAACATGGGCAAACACAGTGTTTAGACTTTGCAGGCCATGCCATTTTCACTATTCCCAACAACCATCTAAAGCAGGCATAGAACTAACACATAAGTGGATGACACTGCTGTGGGCCAGATGTTCACCTGCAAACATGGTAAAGTGAACATTTGGTCCACAGAATATAATTTGCCAGGTTCTGATCTGTTTAAGTAGGGAGATGTCTTGATGTCTAGATTTTTCTTTGTACTGGCAATAAGGACAGGGAATTTTCAACCTCTGTTGTAGGTTCAGCTCTAACCTCACACATTGTCTATCAAAATAGTGATGGAAAGTGTAAGTATGGGCTTTGGGTTTTTTTAACTACCTTCAAAAAATGATATTACAGTGGTATATATTAATACATATATTAATACATAGTAAGCATATGCTAGTAAATATAGTATATTAATTAATTCATATATTAATTTTCATATCATCTGGTCCCTGCCACATGATGTAAAATGGCTCTGAAATGTTAAGCTTTCTCTAAACATGTTAGCTCTCAGATATTATAAATCATAAAATTATTCAGGCCAGGGTCCACAGCTTTGTAGCACAGTACCATGTACAATGTCTAAGGTTTGTGGTCCTTAGCACCCAGCCACTGCCAAAGCAGGTCACTCCTCAGAATTTTGAACCAAGATAAAAATCTGTAAGTTTTATTAAAGAATGATTTTACCCTATTTTTTTGTTTCACTTTGTTTTTTGCCAGCCTCCAGTAAGCTCTGCTCCTTTTATAGACCATTCATCATTATGTCTGCTTTGTTCTCCTAGCCACTGTTCCCCTTTGTTCTCCCTCTCCCTGCCTTGTTCCCTTTCTACTGCCCTTTGCTTTCATGACCAGTCTACGTATCACCTTGTGTTTCCAATGGATACTTTCTCTCACTTCTGGGAGGAAAGTGAGGAGAAATAGAAGTACCCCAAAAGGAAAAAAAATGTAAGTAGCATAAAAAAAGTATAAAATGAAAGCAAGAATTAATGTAAATTCTAAAAAAAAAAGAAAAGAAAGCAGTAGAAGTTAGTGGGAAAGAATACAAGATGTGTAATCAATTCTAATGCCAGCTTGGATCTTGACTCAAGCATGTGACATTGAGTTATTTATTGCTCGCAGCTTCAAGTTTCTCGGCATTACAGAGAAAGATACTTATAATTTCACACACTATCTTGTAATATAGTAAATGTGTGGAAGTACTCCAGTGACTTCATTTTTCTATAAATATTATTCTTGAATGTCCACTGGATAGTAGCTTTTCTTAGATATCCATGCATCCGTCTTGGCTGCCATACTTAGAATATGTGCTAGATGTGGAGAAGAAGAAATGAACTTCTTACTCAACAAATAACACCCTCAGTCTGCAGTCCTACCTTCTGAGCATAACTCTGTGGCTGATCTGATTTTCCTGTTCCTTGTTCTCATGATCTGTAAATCATATCTGCTTCCTGATTCAGAAAAGTGAAAGTCCTACATCACTGGAAAGATAGAGACTGTTAGAACAGGAAGGTAGCCAGCAGCCTTGGCACTCCAAGAGAGGGGGGTTCAGAGGGAGGAGCCAGTAGTGAAAAAGCTGAAGTACACCCACATTTGTGATAATTCCCAAAGGTCCCACCCTAATGTGAAAGTGTTCTGTCCTGTCCTAGATATGCTCAAAGAGCTGAGGCTGTCCCAAGGCTTTTTAATTTTGTTTTGAGTAAGGCTACGGATTCTCTTACTCAGGTTTTAAGAAAGATTTCTATTAGGGAAGTGAGAAGCTTTTCTTTACAGTGCTTGGGATTCCTACCTCCTAAAAATTGCATATTTAATACATTAAAGATATTTTTAAAGCCACATGGGTATCACTTATAATGAAAATCAGATTTAAATTTCATGACAAACTGTATGTCCTTCTAAGCAGACCAGCACCTAGAATTTAGCCATTTCCCTACAATGATCTTAGGAAGCTAAAGGACCTACCATTTTAGATTAGTTAGGTGATGATAACCATGAGCATTTATAACTTATTTTAGAATTGGCCCTGAGAGTTTAAAACACAGAACTGAATGTACTGCCAGATATTTTTGCAGGAGTCACAGATGTGAAAGAGAAGTCTGCACACACATCCCCCATCCCAGCACCCAAATGGAACATATGAGTGAGGCCTTCTGGATTTGACTATTTTTAGAGAAATGGAGGTGAGGCCAGAAAATACTTTCTTGCAACATTTTTTTTATATAACATGAAAAATATTTGTTATAATACTGATGTATCCTATATTTTGATTTACACTAGTGGTTCATTTAATCTCTTTCAAACAAGTAGTGAAGTTTTGCTTCCTAATATTTGTGATCTAACACATGGCAGGGGCTAGATCTGGCCGAACTCAAAATACAAACAGCATTATTCAACATTTCATTTTGTCCTGTGTTCATGGCTCAGGTTGTGCATAGAATAATGTGACCACAGAACTGTCAGCCCGATCCTTTAGCATTAATTATTTGGAAGGAAGCATGTTTGTGCCATGGTGCCTGTGTGGAGTCAGAGGACAACTTATAGGAATTGCTTATCTTATTTCATTGTGTAGAGTCCAAGGATTAGCCTCAGATTATCAGACCTAAATATTTTCAAGATTTTCAATATTTGCAAAAAAAAAAATAGTAGATCTATTCTGAGTCCCATTCTCATGTGAATAGTATACATTTTATATTTACTTTAGGTTGAGGTCATGAAATCTTTTGTCATAGAACATCAGTGAATGTTTTCTTCTCTTCAACATTTTTGACTATTCAAAAGGGACGGAACTTGGCTACTAGAACATCTAAGTGCCGGGGGTATGGTCTTTATATTCCTTCTCATTTCTTTGTTTGTTTTTAGAAGTCCTGAAATAAAGTACTCAAACATTACCAAGCCTTCAGGGCATCTACACAGGAGTTCTAGAAGGGGTGAATTTGAGATGCCCACTGTCCAAGATTCCCTTGAAGGGTTCTGAAGTTGAAGACCCATCCCAGGCTGAGATGGAACATGGAGTCAGGTTTGTCTAACTGTGAACATTAAAGCTGACAAATGCAAGAGGCAATTAGCCTTAATGAAAGTAATACCCAAGTTATTTCACATTTACAGTATAAGAAGTTATTTTGGGGCTGGAGAATATAGCTCACTAGTGTAGTACTTGATAACCATACATGGAGCTGTAGATTCAAATCCCAAGGTCATACTCACAAAGACATTATTCTCAGCTGTTCACTCTGGTGAGAACCAACACTACTATAGATGATTTTTAGATTGAACTAATTTCACTTGCCTCATGAGCAATACAGTATCTGTTAGCTTGTACCTGGAAAGAACTTTCCTGTCAAAACAGATATCTATAACCAGCAATTTAGTAAATTAGCATTGCTTTTACCATGTTATTTCTTGATGAGTAAAAAGCATTTGAAACAAAGGTCAGTCATCTTAAACTCTGATGAGATGAGAAAATAAATAGTGTTCTGTTGTTACTCTTACTTCCTTTGGCAAGCCGGGCAACTAGGAAAGATTCCAGTGTTCTTCCTCATGAAGGAATAGGCCTTGAAAAAGAGCAGAATCTCAGCCTCCAGACCTTCTTCCTTGGTGTAGATGTGTGTGTGTGTGTCTGTGTGTGTGTGTGTGTGTGTGTGTGTGTGTGTGTGTGTGTCTGCATATGGGTATGCTCATTGTGCCCATTGAGGTTGGAAGTCAGCATCAGATTTCCTGGAGTGGTTACAGGCACTTGTGAGCTGCTATAAGGTGTAAAATTCTGGTCCTCTGAAAGAGCATCACACCCTCCTAACCACATCAGTCAGATGTAATACAGGAGAAGTAGAGAAGAGGGTCTTTTCTGGTCACGTAACCCATTTAAATAAAGTCTAGAACTGCAGCCACCGCATTGAGTCTGTTGTATCTCAGACTGTGAATGTGTATCCTTGTCCTGCCTGACCCTATGCTTAAGTCATTCCCATGGTTCCTGAGAGGTCTGGCCTGTAAAAGTCCTTTCTCACCTAGCACACCCTGGTCAAAAGGTCAGTACCACAGATGTGTAACTTCTCTGTCTAATCAGAATTGTGGTGAGAATATACTAACTAGAAACATATTTATTTTGGGGTTGTGTCAGGACATAATGTCTGTGGTTAAAAAAAAAGTAGTGGTTTTGTTTACCAACATAGAGTCTAGAGATTTTTATTAGTAAATGCTATAATTGTGTTCAGTAACATTTTTAATGCCATTGGTGTTAGAGAAGAAGTTTACGTCTTAGTTTTTCTTTACTTTTTTATTTAATTTAACTTATTATAAGTGTATGAGAGAGGCAGACAAAGACAGAATACCAGGGCACATGAATGGAAGCCAGTAGACAAATATCAGAATACTATTCTCTCTTTTGCCTGTGGGTTCTGGGACCAAACTCAAGTATTCAGGTTTATGTGGTTTACTTCCGAGCCATCTCACCAGCCTAGCATTCTCTTTTTACTTGTAAAAGTTTTACTTGTACTCTTTGTAGATAGATATACACTCTATGCATTCTGTCACACACATATTCTCATTATATATGCCACCACAGTGAAAACCAAGCAGATAAAATCTTCCATCTCCAGCCTATTAGTATGTTCTGTGGTTTTATCATTTCCAGGATGTTATATAGATGTTGCATGAGTGCATCCATAACCATAATGTGGCCAGGTATGGCTATAGTTCATTTACATGCTGAAGGACATTTAGGATGCCTCCAGTTTGTGGTGCTATGAATGACGTTGTGTGACAAGTTTGGATTCTGTGAATAAATACCCACAAGCCCAGTCCTGGTACACGTAATGCTTCACTTTGTAATTTTATGTAACTTTATAATCTATTCATCACAGTTGGCTATTCCATGTTATATTTCTATCAGCAACATTAAACTAACCCTGTTGCCTGCTTCTTTTTTTTTTTTAATTTAATTTTATTTTATTTTTTTAATTTACATTCCAAATCACTTCCCCTTTCCCGTTTCCTCCCTCCCCGAAAGTCCCATAAGCCCCCTTCCCTCCCTCTTTTCTCCGTTCAACCCCCTCTCATTACTCTGTCCTGGCGTTCCCCTACATCCAGTCTTTCCAGGACCAGGGGTCTCTCCTTCCATCTTTTTAGAAATCTATTGATATGCTGATTGTGTCTAGGGTATTCTGTTGCCTGCTTCTTTAACAGCATCTGGCATTCTCAGTATTTTTTATTTAGCTATTCCGGTTGTGGTGTATGTCGTGTGTGTATGTGTGTGTGTGTGTGTGTGTGTGTGTGTGTGTGTTTGTATATGTATGACTGTGTATGTGTTGGTATGTGTGGTGGTGGGGGTATTGATCTTTTTAAATAAAATGTTTAGAGTTTTGGTTACCTTTCACTTTTCCCATTTTGGAGCATATTACATGAGCTACTTTCAAAAGTATCTTACTTGATCTCTGGAACTCACAGATACCTAAACTTCATTAATTTAGGAAACACGTTTTGTTCATGTTTGCAACCTTCGCTTAGGAAGCAAGTGTGGCAGTGTACAAATAAAGAAATTCTTTCTAATTGCATTCTTCATCACCATCAAACAATATGTATGTATGTATGTATGTATGTATTTTATCATGCCTTATGTTTTCTACTTACCATACAGTAGTAAGTAAATGTAAAAGTGTCATGTTTACCTTGTGACCCTTATAAAGCTAAAGATGTATCTGTGTGGCACACACTTGTGTGGTATATACATGTACGTTTACATGTGGGGGTGGATATTATATTTACCTTCTGAATCCTATAAAACTAAGCTATATTTGTGCTATATATGTGCAAGTGTGGGGATATCTGCCTTTGTTGTTTCTGTTTGGTAGCCTGGAGTTTACTATATAGAACCGCCCCCCCCACACACACACACACACACACCACACACAAACCTTAGTTTCTGAGACAAGGTCTCTCACAGAATGTGGAAATCATTCATGTGATAGACTAAATATCCAGAAAGCAGCTTGAAGCTATTTCATTAATTTATAGCTTGTAATGTATCACTGAGGGAACTCAGGGTAGTAACTCAATGCAGCATCCTGAAGCAGGAGTTAATATGACTGTAGAGCAATACAACCTACAAACCTGTTGTTTGTTCCTCATGGCTTGCTCAGCCTGCTTTCTTATATCACCCAGGACTACCATTGAGGTACTACACACAGTGTGCTGGATCCTCCCTCATCAATCAAGGAAATGTACTGCAGGCTTACTCAAAGGCCAATCTGACAGGGGAATTTTCTGATTTGAGGTTCCCTCTTCTAAAATGACTCTAACTTGCATCAGGTTGACATAAAACTAGCCAATACAGCCTGTCTCCCCTAACTCCAGCACTGACCTTACAGGCATGTACTGCCACACTGGACTTTTCACATGAGTGCTAGGGATCTTAATTCAAGCCCTCATGCTTGTATAGCAAGAACTTTACACACTAAGCCATCTCTCCAGCCTCACTAAAGATATTCTTTCTATCAGATATGAATCCAAGCTGTATATAAAAGACCCATAAGTAAAATGTTGTTTTGAGATCAGAATCTCTACTTTTATAAGAACGGCCACACTACAAATTTGTAAAGGAAAAAAAAGTGAGAGTGAGAGATAATATTTATAAACAGGCATATCTTAATATATTATTTGCTCATCATTTTGTAATTTGCCCTTTAAAGGTGTGTAGTGAGATGTTCATGGGATGGTGCATAGACTTTGCCTACCTGAGACTTAGTTCTCATTCATAAACTTTATTATGAATGTGTCAGGTTTGGTAATAATAAACTTGCCTCCCTGCAACTTAAAAAGATTTAAGTGAGTCATTGAATCGTTGGGAAAATGGAATTTCTAAGCAACACCAAGGCCACTGTGGGAACTATCTTCTATGTGGCCAGAGTTCTTTTGTACTCCAAGCCATAGCTGACCCCAAGGAATTGACACTGTTGTTACTGCTTTGTATCTAGACCACCCAGTGTGTGGTGGTGGAGGGAGGTCACAAGTTGAATTCACAAACTGAATGCCTTATTTCCCTGGCCTTGACCCTTGCTCCATTAGACTAGCAGGAGCATCACAGCCTATGCTTCAGATTGACAGGTTCCAAATCACTGGGGAGCTCTAACAGTAGGTTTGTTGCTCAGCCTCTGGAGTGCTTGTAGTCCCATAGAAGGTGACAGCTCCTTCATACTTGCCAAAAGACTCAAAAAGAACTTGCTAGAAACAGAAGGAAAAGTTGAAAGAAGTAGAGGATATCAACAAATCTTTATGAGCATAAAATTTCATTCATTAAATATTATTATCAATGTCTTTTATTTAGAGTTCTCCCAAATCTAAAAGTCTCTATATATTGCTTAGTAGTAATAAAACTGAATTTTAGAACAGGGAGGTGCCTGATCTGCAGAGTGAGTTCCAGGACAGCCCTGGCTGGAAAAACACATAGAGAACCCTGGGTGGAAAAACAAAAACAAACAAATAAAATCTGAATTTTTGTGATGTTATTTGAACTAAGAGTTAAAGGGAAATTTAATTAAATACAAGAAGTAGTTATGCATTCTAAACATTTTTCAGATATTATACTCTTAATAAACCAAATCAATTTTTATTTTGCTGTGTTCTACTTGTTATTCTAATGTATGACTTGTTTTTAATACTTATGTGTATATTTTGTAAGATTAGTCATAAATTTATTTCTGCTTTTTTGAAGCAAAACTCAATTCAACAAATTTACTTGAGACATTTTTAAAGAGTACAGTCATTGCAGTATATACTAACAATAGAATTGTTAAGAAAAATAGGACCAGCATAATGACTCAGAGGGTAAAGGTACTTGCCATGCAAACTGAGCAGCTTTAAGAACAATGACCCTAACAAGGAAAGGAGACAACATTTGAAATGTAAATAAAGAAAATATCTAAAAAAAAACCCAATGACCCAAGTTTAATCCCAAGAACCTGTGTAAAAGTGAGAACTGACTCTATAAAGTTGTCCTTTGACTTCTACAATGCACACACCATACCTCTTTCCCCTCCCCTCCCCCTCCCCAATTATAATAATTGTTATTATATTTATTACTGTTATTTATATATTAATATTAACTATTACTAATGTTTAAAAGAAGAAGCTTACTAGTTCTTAGAATTTCTTAAGTATGAGAACAAAGACATGCCACATGTGGTTGGAGGCTATTGTTGGGTATTTACCCTCTCTCTGTCTTAGTTACATACTATGGCTGTGATAAAACACCATGATCAAGGCAGTTTATAAAACTACAACAAAAACATTTCATTGTGGGCTTGCTTACAGTTTCAGAGGGTAAGTCGTGGCCATCACGGTGGGGAGCATAGTAGCAGGCAGACCTGGTGCTAGAGCAGCAGCTGAGAGCTTACATAATAATCCAAAGGTATATAGCAGAGAAAGAATAACTGGAATATCATGCTTCTGAAGCCCCAAACCCCATCCCATGGTAGATCTTCTTCAACAAGGCCAAACCCTTTAATCCTTACCAGTTCTACAAACTGAGAACTAAGCATTCAAACATATGAGTATATGGAGGCCATTCATATTCAGACTGCCACCCTCTAATGAAGTGAGAATAAGCCTCAGTAGAGAATACTCCAAAAGAAGACAGACCACATGGCCACCACTGAGCACTCAAGCCCAAAATGTAACATCTTCTCCCAGCTCAGTGTATCTAAGACCCAGAGAGACAAGTCAGTGGCAAACAGAAATGTAATATTTTCTAGTAGGTTGGGTAGAAAACAGAAAGAGTGTTAAGAAATACTCTTAAGGAAATGGGTTCTAGCCTAGGCTTTCTAGCCTCTGACTGTCTGCAGGGCTATTCAGAACCTCACTCCTGGCTTGGATCTAGAATGAGTAATCTCCATGTATGACCATAATTTCTTTTAAGGGACATAGTAGGTAAACAACAGTGACCTACTAGGGTAAAAATTTGACGCATGCTTGCTCTGTGTAAGGCCGTCAATGAATACAAGGTGAGACAGGCCCTTGGTGTTCTGTGTGGCCTGCTATGAACAGTGGCTTGTGTAGTTTTTATTAGGGAAAAAAAACATGTGAGCTAGGCAGATGACTCAGTGCTTATGTATGGTCACTGGTTCATCGAGAAGATTTGGGTTTGATATCTAGAACCCAACTGGTGGCTCACAACCATCTGTAATTCAGATTCCAGGGGACCCGATGCCTTCTTCTGGCCTCCATAGTCATCAAGCAAACTGTGGTGCACAGAAAAATATGTAGGCAAAACACCTATACACATCAAAAAATTATTTCTAATGTCATTAATAAAAGACAGTACATTAGATCTACGCACCAGCTCTGCTGTGGAACATCTGCCCTGCATTGGAACCCACACCAGGAGAGAGCGCAACAGCCTCCCCTTAGCGACGTCTGCTCCGGGGATTGACTACACTGAGTCTTCAGATACGCAGGGACTCCCCAAATATGACATCGCTTAGGACACAGCCTGCTAGGCTTCCATCTGCGCCAAAGAGCGGGGCAGCTCTGTGGTCATCTGGGCGCCAGCTCTGCTGTGGGACATCTGCCCTGAAGAGGGACCCACACCAGGAGAGAGTGCACCAGCCTCCCCTTAGCCACCTCTGCTCCAGGGCTTGACTAGACTGAGTCTCCAGGTACACAGGAATTCCGCAAGTATAACATCACTTGGAGCAAGGCACATCAGGGCTGCAAAGTCACTCAGGAGCAGAGCAGCCGCTCAGCAATCGGTGCAAGGGGAAACCCGGTCATGGGGGGGCGGGGGGCAGAAATAGTCTTGCAGGCTCACAGGAGATCTAACCAACAGCCAGAAACAGCAGGACTAACTAACACCAGAGATAACCAGATGGCAAGACAAACGTAGGAACGTTACTAACAGAAATCAAGGCAATATGGCACAATCCGAACCCAACTCTCCAAAAGCAGCAAGTCCTGGATACCCCATCACACCCGAAAGGCAAGATCTGGATTTAAAATCACTTCTCATGATGCTATTAAAGAATTTCAAGAAGGACGTAAATAAATCGCATAAATACAGGAGAACATGAATCAATGGGTAGAAGCCCTTACACAGGAAACACAAAAATTGCTTAAAGAAATTCAGGAGAATATGGGTCAACAGATGGAGGCCCATAAGGAGGCAACAAAAAAATCGCTTAAAAAAATACAGGAGAATATGAATCAATGGGTAGAAGCCCTTACAAAGGAAACACAAAAATCGCTTAGAGAAAGGCAGGAGAACATGGGTCAACTGATGGAGGCCCATAAGGAGGCAACAAAAAAATCGCTTAAAGAAATACTAAACAAAGAAAGAATATTAAAAGCACTAAGAGAAAAAGGTCAAGTAACATATAAAGGAAGACCTATCTGAATCACATCAGACTTCTCACCAGAGACTATGAAAGCCAGAAGATCCTGGGCAGATCTCATACAGACTCTAAGAGAACACAAATGCCAGCCTAGACTACTATACCCAGCAAAACTCTCAATCACCATAGATGGAGAGACCAAGATATTCCATGATAAAACCAAATTTACACAATATCTTTCCACAAACCCAGCCCTGCAAAGGATAATAGGTGGAAATCGCCAATACAAGGAGAGAAACTACACCCTGGAAAAAACGAGATAGTAACCTTCTTGCATCAAACCCAAAAGTAGATAACCACTCAAACATAAAGATAGCATCAAGAATAGCAGGTGGCAATAATCACTATTCCTTAATCTCTCTTAATATCAATGGCCTCAATTCCCCAATAAAAAGATATAAACTAACAGACTGGATACATAAACAGGACCCAGCATTTTGCTGCGTGTAGGAAACGCACCTCAGTGTCAAAGACAAACACTACCTAAGAGTAAAAGGCTGGAAAACAATCTTACAAGCAAATGGTCCCAGGAAATGAGCTGGAGTAGCCATCCTAATATCAGATAAAATTGACTTTCAACCTAAAGTCATCATAAAAGACACAGAAGGACAGACACTATATACTGGTCAAAGGAAAAATCCACCAAGAAGAACTCTCAATTCTGAACATCTATGCCCCAAATGCAAGGGCACCCTCATTCGTAAAAGAAACTTTACTAAAGCTCAAAGCACACATTGCACCTCACAAAATAATAGTGGGTGACTTCAACACCCCGCTCTCTGAAATGGATCGTTCAGGAAAACAGAAACTAAACAGGGACACAGTGAAACTAATTGAAGCCTTGGACCAAATGGAACTAACAGATATATATAGAACATTTCATCCTAAAGCAAAAGAATATCCCTTCTTCTCAGCACCTCATGGTACCTTCTCCAAAATCGACCATATAATTGGTCACAAAACAGACCTCAACCAATATAAGAACATCGAACTAATCCCATGCCCCCTATCAGATCACTATGGAATAAGGGAGGTCTTCAATAGCAACAAAAACAACAGAAAGCCCACATGCACATGGAAGCTGAACAATGCTCTACTCAGTGATACCTTGGTCAATGAAGAAATAAAGAAAGAAATCAAAGATTTTTGAAAATGTAATGAAAATGAAGGCACAACATACCCTATTTTATGGGACACAATGAAAGCAGTGCTAAGAGGAAAATTCATAACCCTGAGTGCCTACAGAAAGAAACAGGAGAGAGCATACACTAGCAACTTAATGGCACACCTGAAAGCCCCAGAAAAAAAAAAAAGAAGCAAATACACCCAAGAGGAGTAGAAGGCAGGAAATTATCAAACTCAGGGCTGAAATCAATCAAGTAGAAACAAATAAAACCATACAAAGAATCAATAAACCTAGGAGTTGGTTCTTTGAGAAAATCAACAAGATAGATAAGCCCTTAGCCAGACTAGCCAGAGGGCACAGAGACAGTATCCAAATTAACAAAATCAGAAAAGAAAAGGGAGAGATAACAACAGAAACTGAGGAAATTAAAAAAAAATCATCAGATCCTACTACAAAAGCCTGTATTCAACACAACTAGAAAATCTGGAGGAAATGGGGAATTTCCTAGACAAATACCAAATACCAAAATTAAATCGGGATCAAATAGACCATCTAAACCGTCCTATGAAACCTGAAAAAATAGAAGTGGTCATTGGAAGTCTTCCACCCAAAAAAAGCACAGGTCCAGATGGTTTTAGTGCAGAATTCTATCACACCTTCAAAGAAAACCTAACACTAATACTCTTCAAACTATTCCACAAAATAGTAACAGAAGGAACACTACCCAACTCGTTCTATGAAGCCACAATTACAGTAATACCAAAATCACACAAAGATCCGACAAAGAAAAAGAATCTCAGACCAATTTCTCTTATGAATATTGATGCAAAAATACTCAATAAAATTCTTGCCAACCAAATCCAAGAACACATCAAAACGATCATTCACCACGATCAAGTAGGCTTCATCACAGGGATGCAGGGATGGTTCAATATAAGGAAATTCATCAATGTAATCCACTACATAAACAATCTCAAAGAAAAAAACCACATGGTCATTTCATTAGATGCTGAGAAATCATTTGACAAAATTCAGCATCCTTTCATGTTAAAGGTCTTGGAAAGATCAGGAATTTGGGGCCCATATCTAAACATAGTAAAAGCAATTTATAGCAAACTGGTAGCCAACATCAATCTAAATGGAGAGAAACTTGAAGCAATCCCACTAAAATCAGGGACTAGACAAGGCTGCCCTCTCTCTCCATATCTTTTCAATATAGTACTTGAAGTTCTAGCTAGAGCAATTAGACAACAAAAGGAGGTCAAAGGGATACAAATGGAAAGAAAGAAGTCAAACTATTACTATTTGCAGATGATATGATAGTATGCTTAAGTGACCCAAAGAACTCCACCAGAGAACTCCTACAGCTGATAAACAACTTCAGCAAAGTGGCCGGATATAAAATCAACTCAAGCAAATCAGTAGCCTTCCTATACTCAAAGGATAAGCAGGCTGAGAAAGAAATAAGAGAAATGATACCCTTCACGATAGCCACAAACAATATAAAGTATCTTGGTGTGACTAACCAAACAAGTGAAAGATCTGTATGACAAGAACTTCAAGTCTCTGAAGAAAGAAATTGAAGAAGACCTCAGAAAATGGAAAAATCTTCCATGCTCATGGATTGGCAAGATTAATATAGTAAAAATGACCATCTTGCCAAAAGCAATATACAGATTCAATGCAATCCCCATCAAAATCCCAACTCAATTCTTCATAGAGTTAGAAAGAGCAATTCAAAAATTCATCTGGAATAACAGAAAACCCATGATAGCTAAAACTATTCTCAAGAGTAAAAGAACTTCTGGGAGAATCAGTATCCCGGACCTCAAGCTGTAATACAGAGCAATAGTGTTAAAAAACTGCATGGTATTGGTACAGTGACAGGCATGTAGATCAATGGAACAGAACTGAAGACCCAGAAATGAATCCACACTCCTATGGTCACTTGATTTTTGATAAATGAGCTAAAACCATCCAGTGGAAAAAAGCCTTTTCAGCAAATGGTGCTGGTTCAACTGGAGGTCAGCATGCAGAAGAATGCAAATCGACCCATTCTTATCTTGTACTAAGCTCAATTCCAAGTGGATCAAGGACCTCCACATAAAACCAGACACATCGAAACTAATAGAAATTTAACTAGGGAAGAACCTTGAACATATGGACACAGCGGAAAATTTCCTGAACAGATTACCAAGAGCTTGTGCTCTAAACTCAAGAATTGAAAAATGGGACCTCATAAAATTACAAAGTTTCTGTTAGGCAAAGAAGGACACTATCATAAGGACAAAGTGGCAGCCAACAAACTGGGCAAAGATCTTTACCAACCCTACATCCGACAGACAGCTAATATTCAATATATACAAAAGAACTCAAGACGTTAGACTCCAGAGAGCCAAATAACCCTATTAAAATATGGGGTACAGGACAGAGAAGCGAGAGGGGGTTGAGTGGGGAACGGGGAGGGAAGAGGGCTTATGGGACTTTTGTGGAGGGAGGAAATGGGAAAGGGGAAATCATTTGGAATGTAAACAAAAAATATAGAAAATAAAAAAATAAAATAAAAAGGACATATTGAGATATTAAAGTTAAATATAGAAACAAAAAAAATGGGGTACAGAACTAAACAAAGAGTTCTCACCTGAAGAATATCGAATGGCTGAAAAGCACCTAAAGAAATATTCAGTGTCCTTAGTCATTAGGGAAATGCAAATCAAAACAACCCTGAGATTCCACCTCACACCAGTCAGAATGGCTAAGATCAAAAACACAAGAGACAGCAGTTGTTGGTGAGGATGTGGAGAAAGAGGAACACTCCTCCACTGCTGGTGGGATTGCAAGCTGGTACAACCACTCTGGAAAGCAGTCTGGCGGTTCCTCAGAAAACTGGGTATGACACTCCCAGCGGATCCTGTTATACCACTCCTGGGCATATACCCAGAGGCTTCCCCTGCATGCAATAAGGACACATGCTCCACTATGTTCATAGCAGCCTTATTTATAATAGCCAGAAGCTGGAAAGAACCCAGATATCCCTCAACGGAGGAATGGATTCAGAAGATGTGGCATATTTACACAATAGAATATTACTCTGCAGTAAAAACAATATATTCACGAAATCCTTAGGCACATGATCAGAACTGGAAAATATCATCCTTAGTGAGGTAACCCAATCATAGAAGAACACACATGGTATGCAGTCACTGAGAAGGGATATTAACCCATTAACTCGGAATACCCAAGACACAATATCAATAGATTTCCAAGAAAATGGAAGGAGAGACCCCTGGTCCTGGAAAGACTGGATGTAGGGGAATATCTGGACAGAGAAGTGAGAGGGGTTGAATGGGGAACAGGGGGAGGGAAGAGGGCTTATGGGACTTTCGGGGAGGGAGGAACCGGGAAAGGGAAAATCATTCAGAATGTAAATAAAAAAAATAGAAAATAAAAAAAAAAGACAGTACGTTAGCAACAACTAAAATAGATTTGAATTGTTCTAGTATATGGGAAATGTTTGCTAAAAATTCAGTTTGAGGTATTCTTTCCTTTGAGGTATTCTCCTGCTCTCTGTTATTCTTTTCCATAATAAACCTACTCAAATAAGTAAATCAATAAAGTAACTTGGTGAAATGACAGAACATGTAGGAATACTAAATATTTTTTTTTCAAATTTGAGAACTTGTAAAGCTCTTAGAATGGATCCTTTATTCATACCTAAGGACTGTAGCATCTGTAATCTTGTGAAGTTAATAAAGAATTTTTTATTTATTCTACTATATTGAAAACTGTTGCTGTCATATCAGCCTTTGCATCCAGCATCTTAGACACATAGAACACTGTAATGCTTTATAAATGTCTGAAAATGCTAATGCACATACACACTTCACTTTTTAAGTTGAATATAGGCTGGGAGTGTTAGTCCACACCATTAATCCCAGAGATAGGCAAATCTCTGTAAACCATGTCCAGTCTGATTACAGTCTGAGGATTACATGATCAGATCCTATCTCAGCATTTTAGAACTTTATTTCTTGGAGAGATAGTTTAGAAGTTAAGAGTCCTTCTTGCTCTTGCAGAGGACCTAGGTTCAGTTTCCATATGGTTCACAGCCATGCACAACTCCAGTTCCAGGGGTTCTGACACCTACTTTTAACCTCTGTATCCACTCACCCAGGCACATACATGAGACACATACATATATGCATACATACATACATACATACATACTATTTTAACCAAAGTTAGCCTATAATCTATACCTACGTACCTCAATAGAAAATACTAACATTTGAGTGATTTATAGGTACAATATTCTGTTTCTGTTTTCTATTATTATTCTTTATAAGTCTATAATTGTGAACTTTGTATGCTAGAGAAAGCTGAAATTCCTTCATTCATAGAATATTTTCTGTGTGTATTATACAACAAAAAGTATTTGTATTAAAAACTATGGAATTGTATGAGCTCTAATATGTATGAATTTGTTCCATTAGAAAGATATTCCTCCCAATCCCAGGAAAGTTAAAATCTGTCTGACCTTATGACCTTGTACAGCAGCATATGCTTCCCACTCAATAACAGTTTGCTTTTTCCTCCAGTGATATGTTCTGTTAAACTATATATACTTATTCTGAGATCATCCATCAGAGTTAGTGTCATATAGATGTTTTTAATTAGCGTTTAAATTCTAGCACTGTGTCAACAAAGGTTTACAGTGTGGTGTTCTCATTTGAGGAACCTGAGAACTCCAACTTAGTCTGTCCGGGCTAACAATCTGGACAGAGAGCTGGTTAATGATTGTACCTCACAATTATGCTTAGGTAAATAACCATTAAGCCAGTCCTGTGAGAATAACCGATGAAGAAAAGCCATGAGGATCACAGGTTTAAAGTACACACCTAGCAAGGGGATTTGGATCAGATGAGTAAATAGCATAAACCCCAAATGGAAGGTAAAGACCTCTCCTCTCCTCTCCTCTCCTCTCCTCTCCTCTCCTCTCCTCTCCTCTCCTCTCCTCTCCTCTCCTCTCCTCTTCTCTTCCCTTCCTCCCTCCTCCTCCTCCTTCTTTCTTCTTCTTCTTCTTCTTCTTCTTCTTCTTCTTCTTCTTCTTCTTCTTCTTCTTCTTCTTCTTCTTCTTCTTCCTCCTCCTCCTCCTCCTCCTCCTCCTCCTCTCTCTCTCTCTGTCTGTCTCTGTCTCTCTCTCTGTCTCTGTCTCTGTCTCTCTCTCTGTCTCTGTCTCTGTCTGTCTCTGTCTCTCTCTCTCTCTCGCTCCCCCCCCAACACTGTACGACTATCACACAAGGGGTTTTCAGGGAGAATGTTCCCTGGATGGTTACTAAGTACTTATAAGGTATTTTATGTTGCAGGGCAACATATATATAGAGCAAAGGACAAGAGATAAGGCATACTCTCAAATTTTCTTTTAAGTGGAGCAGAGATATGTAATGAGATAGCATGTGCTTATGTGAATTTGGAAATAATAACTATTTGGGGCCTCACTTCTGCCATCTGTGCAATGGAGCTGATGTATGCTAATGAGACAACCCCCATAAAGGTCTTAGAAGATGGTCTGGCCATGATAAAAGTTGAACTCCTATGGAACATTAACTATTGCCATGTGAAAAAAAAACCACTATCATGTGGAATAATATATGGAGGGGGACACAGTCACCTGGAAATAGCAATCAAGAAAGCTTAAGAAGCCCTTTAGCTGGTATTGGGTGAGGGAAAAGGACTAAAGCCCTGAGGGCCAGCAGAAAGAATGGAAACAGGCAACCTCAGAAGATAGGTTGAGGGGACTCTCCGGAATGCACTAGAGACCTGTAAGGCAAGAGACTGAATTAGGGAAGACTGAAAGAAGCTGAGGAGAAGGGCAATCCTGTAGGAGGACTAGGATTAATTAGTCCAATTAATCTGGACCCCCAAGATCTCTCAAACACTGGACCACTAAACAGGCAGCATACACCAGCTGATATGAGGCCCCCAACATACAAACCGTAGAGGACTGCCAGGTCTGTGTTCATTCAGAGATGATGCACCTAACCCTCAAGAGACTGGAGGCCCCATAGAGTTTAGAGGTCAGGTGGGGAGGAGGATGGGGAGGAGGTATGGGATGTGGAACAGTCGGAGGGTGGACGGGGGTGGGGTGGAATAAAATATGTAGTGTAAAAAAATTAATTTTTCATGCAGTAGGAGAGCCTCCCAGGTGATATCTATATCCGGCTCTGGTCAGCCAGCACTTGTGGGCATCCACAATAGTGTCTGGGTTTTGAAACTGTATATAGGATGGATCCCTGTGTGGGGTAGTCTTTAGATGGTCTTTCCCTCAGACTCTGCTCCACCTTCTATCTCTGTTTCTCCTTCTGTGGGTATTTTTTCCCCTTTCTACAAAAGATCCAAGGATCCATACTTTGTTCTTCCTCCTTCTTGGGCATCATTTGATATGTGAAATGTGTCTTGGGTATTCCAAGCTTCTGGGCTAATATCCACTTATCAGTGAGTGTATGCCATGTGTGTTCTTTTGTGATTGGGTTACCTCGCTCAGGATGATATTTTCCAGTTCATCCATTTGTCTAAGAATTTCATGAATTCATTTTTTTAATGGTTGAATAGTACTCCATTGTGTATATACCACGTTTTCTGTATCCATTCCTCCATTGAGGGATATCTGGGATCTTTCCAGCTTCTGGCTTATGGGGTTTTCGGGGGAGGGGGGAACCAGGAAAGGGGACAGCATTTGAAATGTAAATAAAGAATATATCTAATAAAAAATAATTAATTAAAAAATAATTTTAAAACATTATGATCATTTGCTGACCAAATATGATATCTATTCTAAATATAGTATGACCCCTTCCAGGGATATGGTAGATAATGCCCATTGCGAGTGTAAAGTTCTTGCACATTCAGTGGATCCCTCTAACTCAGACACAAGAAAATAGTGAGATCATCATGTGCCTGAGAAAAATAATGTCAGAGTTATGAAAGTGAAAGGAAGATAATTATGAGGAGCTCTAACATTTGCAGAAGAGACAGACTTATTGACAAGATGCCCCGTGAATCTCTAGAGGACATGAATAGCAAGGTGACACAAATGGGGTAAAAGAGATGTCAGTACCCACCAAGACTGTATGGGAAGTTCTCATTTATACGGAACAGACATAAACATTCTTGGAGATGAAGAGACTTCAGGAGGAACATCTCTGGAATAATTTAGCAGAGAAATTTGAAGATGTTTCAATATTTTCTTTAATGTTTACAAAAATGATTGACAGATATAAATAAAGCCCTGACCTCTAGAAAGTTGGCAAGAAGGAATGTCAGTGATAGAGCTACTAGGGGAGGAGACTTGGCCAATCTGCTCATGGGAAAAACAAAAAGATATAGAGTACTCCATACCGAAACAGATCTGAAGGTGTTAGTGTGAGCATGAGTAATACCAGCTGAGAATACCCAAGTGGGGAGGAAGTTGGGAAACAGGATATTCAGAATTGGCAGGCACCTTATAGATTGAAGTAAGCAGGCTGAAACAAATTTTCACCTGGTACCAATCTTCCTAGAAAGAAGAGAGTTGCCATCTAATGGTGGCTGCTTAACTACTTACTGTCTCTGGTACAGGACACTGCATATGGTTTAATATTGAAAGTAATTTATTTAAAGTACATTAAAACAATTTAACAAGTTTCAGTAATTTTGTTCCTAGAATAGCTGTTCATAGAATTGTATAATAACTTATAAGATTTTCATTAATATTGGGCGCAGGGCTTGTATGTATGCATTTTACTAAAGCTATTTTCATTTGATAGAGTCAGAGAGGATGGAGTATATATGTGTACTTCATAAATGAGATAATTTATAAACCATTACATTAGACAAGTCTTGCTGGTGAATTTTTTTTAACATTTTTATTAGGTTCTTAATCTTTACCACTCTTCCAACCCTTGTTGCACCCTAATCCCTTCCAGCCCCCCAACAGTAGGTGGAAGACAAAGGTTAGAAGGGAAAGGGTGAATATATTTATTTCAGCCAACAAAATAAACTACTTCCTGTTGATTAGAGGCATTGAATTTCTTGGGGCAAGTCCAATCTTCATCATCAGGATATTCGCAAACTTCTTTTTCTCGCCTCTTTGCTCATGAACACTTGATGACTGAAACAACAGCAAGCTGGGCTCTTGTTGGGACTCCAGAGTCCCCAGAATTAAACTGTCTCACCTGCATTTGCGAACCATCTTAGATCTAATATCATGTATACAGATCAAGACTCTGTGGAGTCAGAGCCTGTGCTGCCTCACTCCCCGTCCCACTTTTTCCTTCATAAGTTGACCACTAGATCCCTATCCACCCCAAAATGAAGAACCTTTTGGTTTCTGAAGCAGCAGAGACAGAAGTCTGACCTTCAGCAGACAGTGCTGTTTATTAACACACACTGCTTGGGACAATCTCTCTTAGGCTTGAGGGGCTTGGGAATGAGAAAATTGTTGTATTCTACAACTGTCTCACCTACAATCTGTCCTTCCAGAAATTGTGTGCCTGAGTCAAGACAGACAATCATTTCTGGGATAGCTGATAACAGATGAGCAAGGACCTCTGTAATCTCATAGCAACTGCTTAATGTTGTGACAGTGGTAACAGATACAGGATCCTACAGTGTATCAAAACCATACGAACTACACATTTAGCAAGGAAAGGTTATTATTTGTTCCAGTGATACTGGAAAGTTCATCCCAAGTATGGTGGCACATGCCTATAATGTCAGTACTTAGGAAACTGTAACAATGAGCTTCAAGTTTGAGGAAATCCTGGGATACATAGGGAGACCCTATTTTAGTATGTAGAAAGGTAGAAAGGGAGGAGGAGGAGGAGGAGGGGAGGGAGGGAGGGAGAGAGAGAGAGAGAGAGAGAGAGAGAGAGAGAGAGACAGACAGAGAGAGACAGAGAGAGAGAGAGAGACAGAGAGACAGAGAGACAGAGAGACAGAGAGACAGAGAGAGAGACTAAGCTCCTGTCATGTTTTAGCAGGAAAAAATATGGTTTTTAAATGAATAAGAAACATTTCTGTATAGCAAAAAACACGCTGTTAACATCTCTTCATGTTAAAAAGATAAACAGCAGGATTAAGTGTTTACTTTGAGATCCCATGCCTTTTTTTTTTTTTTTGAGAAAATGGAACTCAGTGTCCTATGTCTAGTTCTCAGCTGCAGGGAAGCAGCCCTCCTCCTGTGTACTGGGGAGCTCCTCTCTCATCTGGGTCAAGCCTCTCCTGGCTCTTCCTGCTCCTGTGCCGCCTTTCTCTGTCTCTTGCTTTTTACTTTTATACTTCATACTCCAGTTCCTTCTCCCTTGTTCTTGAGTTGATGCTTAGTAAATGATTGTAAAGTAGAGAATAAGATCTTGTAGATTCTCACAGAGTTTAGCCTCTGACAGTGACCTAGAATAGAACAGCCAGCCTGTCTTGATTCCCGGAATTCTTGGTGGACTGCTAAGAACTGCTGCGATCTCAGCGTAAACACCCACATGGTCACTTAATCTTTCTTCTTGGCAAATGTGCATGTGCTGACACACACGTCCACAGTTTCCCTGGCTCCCTCTCTGTGAAGCAGTGAAATTGTACCACTGAATGAAAGAAAGAGAAGTTAGTTTAGAAGAAAGAGGGAGAAGTTGAAATTCTCAGAGGAATTATAGCCTTTAAATACCCCTCTACAAATCTAACTTTTTGTCTTTGTCATTCTTTTTATTATACATAATTTTTAAAGTGTTCTACAATGAAACTGATAAAGGCAAGAAATAAAAAGCTTTTCAGGGTCTGGATATACCTTTGACAGAATGCTTGATTTTCACACACGAGGCCCTGAGTTCAATCACCAGTGCATGTAAATATGTACTCACATATATATACACACACAGGAGGAAAACATTTTTCAAAGGCAAATATTAACTGTATAATAGACTTTTATATGTCTAGCATGTTAGACTCTTATGTGTGTTGTTTTGTGTTTCTGGAGGGTAATATGGGTTCACAAACATCATCTGCTTTCTCTTTGTTGTTTTGTTTTTGAGACAGGGTCTCACTATGTATCACAGAGTATCTTTGGACTTGCTGTATATAACCCAGAGTGGCTTCAAATCATGATCTCTGCCTTGGCCCTGGAATTAGAAGCCAATGTCATTGTGTCTACTACTGTGACTGCCTCCTGATTGCTATGATTCTTCCTAGGTGGAACTGAGTGACTAGCTAGAGCAGGGCAAATATAAGCACTGCATTTCAAGTTATTTTTTGCATTACCCTTTGCAAAAACTTACATTACAAATAAAACGACAGTAACTAAAGGATGAGATTGCTGCCATAAAACCCATCATCCCAGGTTGGTTCAGACAGAAGCTTTATGCTGTTATCATATCTCTCCCTCTTTGCTTTCACATAAAGATTACCCCTCTATAAAGACAAATAAATGAATATCACTAGCAATTCAGATTGACTAGTTGGATGACAGAAACTAAGATTTTTGAGTTTGGAAAAAGTATAGGAACTCAGCTGGTGTTAAGTAAATTAAAGTCACCTGGATTGTGTGGGAATAAGGACTAACACAAGCCAGTGGAGTTGTGCTCATCAGCCACAGGGCACAAAAGTTAAATCTCTTCCCCAGGCCTTGCAGTCTTCTCTGTTCCACATGATTACAGCCAAAGACATGGGAACTTGTTTGGTTAAGGGTGTTTGTTTTATGCCTTTAAGTACTTTAAGAATGGATTTTACATATTAGAATGTTATTCTAAGCACAGAATGGTGAACTGTCTGATAGAATAAATCCAGTTCTGGGGCTCTTATTCTAACCATTAACATCTTATTGCTTCTCTGTGAGACATTTTTCTCTTGGTAATCTAAATTAATCACTCCTAAAGATAGTATCCATCTCTTGTCACAAGTACTTACAAACAGTTCTGAGAGCTCCCTTGATGTGAATCAGTGTGCATATTTACCTTACCAGTGGCAGGGCAGCTAATGAACAAACCTCAGTCTACTTCCCAAAGTGGAGGATTATTATGAACACCATATCACACTAATTCATAGCACAACTCTAAAGTGTCAAATCTTCTGACACACATCTCTCATAGCTTGCCTCTTCTATTCCCCAGTATCTCCCAACGGTCTAAAGATAATGCTATGCTTGCTTGTTGTCTTCCAGGACACAACCACACAATGTACACACCTCTGCTGGCGTTGGTATCTGAGCTTCAACCTACTCCAAAAACATATATGTATATATAGACATCCTGGAACTAAAATAATTGAAACTCCTTGTCTTGGAAGGGAATCCACATCCAAAGAATGTCCTGGTTACATCTTTGCTTGTATTCCCTCTGCCACCATGTTAGTCTAGGGCTTGTTTGCTTTTGAGACAGGTTCTCAATGGCAATCTTTCTTCCTCATCATCCAGCGTGGCAATAATAAACCATTGTGCCTACATTGAGCAGTCTGAATCACTAGTTTCATAATGGCAAACTATTTTGTCCTCTTGGCTCTATGGGGAAAGATATGACACAGAAAGTCAGGCAGATACATACTGTGAGAGTACCTAGTGTGACACAGTCTCCCTCTGCCGCCTGTGGATCAAGATGTAGAACTCCCAGCTACTATGTCTGTCTGGACACTGCCATGCCTCCCACCATGATGATAGTGGACTAAATCTCTTTTTAAAACTGTAAGATTAAATGTTTTCCTTTATAAGATTTGCCTTGGTCATGGTGTCTCTTCACAGCAATGAAAACCATAACTAAGAAATGAGCATAGCAGAATATTATTAGTAGTCATTTTATTGTTTTAGGGGTTTTTTGTTTTGTTTTGTTTTTATACCAGTAATATTTGGTTTTATCCTAGGTCTCTGGGTAATTTCATATCTGATTCTTAGTCACCCAAAGAGTGTCAGGTATGGGTTTTATCTCATGGAGTGTACCTTAAGTTAAATCAGATACTGGTTGGTTACTCCTACAAGGTCTGTGCCACCATTGCCCTAGTGTGTTTTGTAGCAGGACAGATTGAAGATCTGAGGTTTTGTGGTTGGGTTAGTGTTTACTTTTCCCTTTTAGTAGCATGCAGAGTACCTTTCTGTGGCATAAACACTAGAACGTGGGTGAAGGTTCTGGGTAGGTACCAGCTCAAACTCTTCATGTACAAGGAGTAGTTTAGGTTTGTCTTCAACAGTGGGGGTTTACTATCAGTTTGTAGATAGAAACCTATTGGCAACAGTCTGGGTTGAAAAACAGGGTTTTTTTAAAGTACAAATCTCATGGTAGATCTATTTCTAGCTTTTTGAGGCACCTCCACACTGATTTCCATAGTGACTAACAATTTGCAATCCCACAGGCAGTGAATAAATGTTCCTGTTTCCCTATATCCATGCTAGCATCTGTCTTCTTAATGTCTTTTTTTAAAAATCCTGACAATTCTGCCAAGAGTTGAGATATGAAATTATAAAGTTTTTTTAAGATTTATTTATTTATTATAAATACACTGTAGCTGACTTCAGACACCCCTGATAGCCCCAGATCAGGGCATCAGATCTCATTACAGATAGTTGTGAGCCACCATGTGGTTGCTGGGATTTGAACTCAGGACCTTCGGAAGAGCAGTCAGTGCTCTTACCCGCTGAGCCATCTCTCCAGCCCCTATAAAGTGTTTTTAATTTGTATTTCCCATGTGTTGTATTTTATAACATTTTAAAAAATGTTTCTAAGCCATGTATTTTATCTTTTGAAATATGGTTCTATATATACTTTCTGTTGTGATAAAATGGTATAACCAAAAAGCAGCTTAGGAATAAAAAGACTTATTTTGGCTTAGAGTTCCAAAGGAATAGAAACCATCACGGTGTTGGAGCCATGGCAACATTTAGGGAAATAAGGTGGCAAAATCAGGAAACTGGTCATGTATTCATCTACACACAGAAAGTAGAGTGAAGCTATATACTTTCAAAGTTAGCCCCTAGTGTCCACTTCCTCTAACAAGGTTCCATCTCCGAAAGTTTCCATGAAGTCCACAGATAATGACCCCAACATGGGAATCAGGTGTTTAAATATATGAGTGTATGGGAGACATTATCCCATTCTTATTCAAACCTCCGTAGTTGTCTACTGGGGAACTAAATGATGAGAATTCCTTTGTGAAAATAATACAACATAGAAAAATCAAGGTAGGACAGAGCCAGAAGCTTCCTCTGCTCAGTAGCTTTTCCAGCTTTTGGGAATGGGAATGATGAAGGAGAAGAGTCATCAATGATAGACCTCTGTTAGACCTCTGGTGCTATAGTACCAACCTGTTGGGGAAATGTGCCAGTACTGGTCCAGTAGTATCACTGGTACAATAGTGGTATGACCATTCGGGATTATAAAGCATTTTTCCTTGGATTTGAGGTCCGTTCTTGAAGAGGAAATTCATGCCTAATATGCTGTATCTTGTATTTTATAAAACCTCACTGCCAAGGAGATCATACCTGGGGATGTGGAAGCTACTGCTTTACCAAATGAACATGTAGTAAAACTGTCTAAGTATTTGTTTTATACCCATAGAATAGTGATTTCAATATTAGTTAGAGAAGCTTCTTTTTTGCAGTAGGCATTGGATAATTAGAAACTTAAACCTGACCAAAGTACTGAGAATAAATAAATCCTAATTGTCCTTCCTTAAACAGGCCATCTATGTTATCTGTCGACCTACACCCAAAACTTATCCAAAGAGAGGGAGATGGAATGTAAAAGCTGGGAAGTAGACTATGCTGTGCTCTAGTCAGTTTCATATCAACTTGACACAAGTCAGTTAAGAAAAAGTTTCCATAAGACTTGCATGTACACAAGTTTGAAGGGCATTTTCTTAACTAGAGATTAAGAAAATGGGATGGCCCAGCCTATGGGGGATGATGCCACCCCTGGGCAAGTGGTCTTGGAACATGTCAAAAAAGAAGGCTAAGCAAGCCAGTGATCAGTGTTTCCTCTACAGCCTCTGCATCAGCTTTTGTGTCCAGACTTCTGCCTT
The DNA here is from genome assembly GCA_036184795.1 of Tokudaia tokunoshimensis. Lineage (NCBI taxonomy): Eukaryota > Metazoa > Chordata > Mammalia > Rodentia > Muridae > Tokudaia > Tokudaia tokunoshimensis. Next base: position 1,551,422 of record BTHU01000015.1, on the reverse strand, counting down.
GAGTTACCTCATTGACTAAACCCTAGGATCAAATAAACCCTTTCCTCCCAAAGTTGCTTATGATCAGTGTCTTTATCACAGCAATAGCATCAGTCCTAAGACAACTGTAAAATGCTTTCTTCTGGATATGACACACCATTATTCTCAGGGACTCACAGCACAGCTGTAGGTTACGTGCACAAAACTGAACCTAGCAACAGTCCAGTGTGGATGAAGAAGGGGCTCATGGGGACCCATCCTGACTCAGAATCTGTGGACAGTTCATGGCTGGTAGGAGAAGAGGAGTCATTTTTTAGATGGTGTTGCTACTGATAAGTTACCCATACTCCAATAAATAAGCCCCAACCTGTGCCCATGAAATAACTTTACCTAAATTCAGTGAATTATTTAAACAAACAAAATAAACAAGCATGTGGCACATGCCATATCAACTTGACACAAGTCAGTTAAGAAAAAACTTCCATAAGACTTGCATGTACACAAGTTTGAAAGGCATTTTCTTAACTAGAGATTAAGAAAATGGGATGAATCCAGCACTTGGGATCAAGGTAGGAGATGAAAATTTCAAGGTTATCCTCAACCAGACAACAAATTCAGTACTAGCCTAGGTTATATGAGATCCTGTTGTCCACATAAAAACCAGAGGTCTCATCTTCTTAGTTTTTCAAGATATGATTTCTCTGAGTAATCCTGATTGTCTTGGAATTTATTACTCTGTAGACTAGGCTGAGCTAGAACTCAGAGATCCACCTGCCTCTGCTTCTGCTTCTGCTTCTGCTTCTGCCTCTGCCTATGCCTCTGCCTCCTGCCTCCTGCCTCCTGCCTCCTGCCTCCTGCCTCCTGCCTCCTGCCTCCTGCCTCCTGCCTCTGCCTCTCAGCCTCTCGGCCTCTGCCTCCCAGATAATCCCAATAAGTGGCTCAAGAAAAGCAAGCAAATCATGGAATTTTTCTTCAAAGACCTGTGCCAGCATAGGATTTTTGGAGATAGTATTTCACTAAGAAGCATTAACAAGTAGGTGGAATTCACTGTGTCCTGTAAGGTAACTGCTGTTGTAGAAACCCACTTCAGGTGTGAGCCAACTTGTCCCCAAACCACAGCTCTATGTAGAGGACAGGGAGAGAGTACATCCAACCAGCATGAACTAAGGGAGAACAATACTCAGGGCAGGGGCCTGGAGGTGTGACCCAGGACCATATAACAGACTAGGGCAAAATAAAAAACAAAAGTAGCCTCCAGCTCCTTTGGCTATTTGAGATAAAAGCAATAGTCAAACAAACTAGGAAAGAGTAATATCAGTTCCCCACCTATCCCTTTGTAGTACAACCAAGATAGAGAACTTTATATTGAGTTCCATAGAGATTTTGATATTAACTTTAAAGAATAAGGTTTAGCCAGGTCTATACCATCATGAGCAAAGAGCCACTTTGATGCTATGTTCCTGTAGGGAAGCTGAGGGTCTTCTTAATAAATGCAGCCCAAACATGGACCCCTCCCCCCATACCCAGTGCTCTTCTGTAAAGGAAATAGAGTGGAGACGTGGATAAACTGGCAGCGAAATGGAAGTGAAGAGACATGGAAATGACTATGACAGAAATAGTGCCAGTCTAATATAAAAGGATATGGGTTCAGTATTTCTGATACAGAGGGTAATAAAAACAACAGAAAGGGCAGAGAAAGCATGAATAGATTTTAATGAAAAACTAGATCTTATTGAATTATCTATATCAATCTCAACAGGCCAGCATGTTTGAGAGTACAGAGGATCAATAGCTTCATGAATGTTTTCCAACACAATTCCAGGAATTGGTAATCCAGAAATTCACCAGAAGAAAATCAGGAAGATGTCAAAGTATCACTATTTGCAAATGATATGATAGTATACTTAAGTGACCCCAAAAATTCCACTGGAGAACTGATGAACCTGATAAAAAAACTTAAGCAAAATGGCCGGATATAAAATTAACTCAAACAAATCAGTAGCCTTCCTATACTCAAATGATGAAAAGGCTGAAAAAGAAATTATGGAAATGACACCCTTCACAATAGTCACAAATAACATAAAATACATTGATGTGACTCTAACCAACTAGTGAAAGATCTGTATGACAAGAACTAGTGAAAGATCTGTATGACAAGTCTCTGAAGAAAGAAATTGAAGAAGATCTCAAGTTGGAAAGATCTCCCATGCTCATGGATTGGCAGGGTTAATGTAGTAAAAATAACCATCTTGCCTAAAGCAATCTACAGATTCAGTGCAATCCCCATCAGAATTCCAACTCAATTTTTCATAGCTTTATTTTTTTTAAATTTTCTAAGTCTTTTTATTTACATTCAAAATCATTTCCCCTTTCCTGTTTCCTCCCTCCCCAAAAGTCCAATAAGCCCCCTTCCGTCCCTCTTTTCCCCATTCAACCCCCTCTCGCTTCTCTGTCCTGGCATTCCCTACATCCAGTCTTTCCAGGACCAAGGGTCTCTCATTCCATATTCTTGGAGATCTATTGATATGCGAATTGTGTCTAGGGTATTCCGAGATTCTGGGTTAATATCCCCTTATCAGTGACTGCATACCATATGTGTTCTTTTGTGATTGGGTTACCTCACTAAGGATGATATTTTCAAGTTCTGACCATTTGCCTAGGAATTTTGTGAATTCATTGTTTTTAATTGCAGAGTAGTATTCCATTGTGTAAATATACCACATCTTCTGAAACCATTCCTCCGTTGAGGGACATCTGGGTTCTTTCCACCTTCTGGCTATTATAAATAAGGCTGCTATGAACATAGTGGAGCATGTATCCTTATTGCATGCAGTATATGCCCAGGAGTGGTATAACAGGATCCTCTGGGAGTGTCATACGTTTCTGAAGAACCGCCAGACTTCTTTCCAGAGTGGTTGTACCAGCTTGCAATCCCACCAGCAGTGGAGGAGTGTTCCTCTTTCTCCACATCCTCGCCAACAACTGCTGTCTCCTGTGTTTTTGATCTTAGCCATTCTGACTGGTGTGAGGTGGAATCTCAGGGTTGTTTTGATTTGCATTTCTCTAATGACTAAGAATGTTGAACATTTCTTTAGGTGATTCTCAGCCATTCGATATTCTTCAGGTGAGAACTCTTTGTTTAGCTCTGTACCCCATTTTTAATAGGGTTATTTGGCTCTCTGGAGTCTAACTTCTTGAGTTCTTTGTATATATTGGATATTAGCCCTCTGTCGAATGTAGGGTTGGTAAACATCTTTTCCCAGTTTGTTGGCTGCCCCTTTGTCCTTTTGACAGTGTCCTTCTTTGCCTTACAGAAACTTTGCAATTTATGAGGTCCCATTTGTCAATTCTTGATCTTAGACCATAACTTATTGGAATTTTGTTCAGGAAATTCTCTCCTATGCTCATATGTTCAAGGTTCTTCCCTAGTTTCCTCTCTATTAGTTTCAGTGTGTCTGGTTTTATGTGGAGGTCCTTGATCCACTTGGAATTGAGCTTAGTGCTAGGAGATAAGAATGGATCAATTTGCATTCTTCTGCATGTTGACCTCCAGTTGAACCAGCACCATTTGTTGAAAAGGCTATCTTTTTTCCACTGGATGGTTTTAGCTCCTTTGTCAAAGATCAAGTGACCATAGGAGTGCGGATTCATTTCTGGGTCTTCAATTCTGTTCCATTGATCTACATGCATGTCACTGTACCAATACAATGCAGTTTATAACACTATTGCTCTGTAGTACAGCTTGAGGTCCGGGATACTGATTCTCCCAGAGGTTCTTTTACTGTTGAGAATAGTTTTAGCTATCCTGGGTTTTCTGTTAGTCCAGATGAAGTTTTGAATTGCTCTTTCAAACTCTATGAAGAATTGAGTTGGGATTTTGATGGGGATTGCATTGAATCTGTATATTGCTTTTGGCAAGATGGTCATTTTTACTATATTAATCCTGCCAATCCATGAGCATGGCAGATTTTTCCATCTTCTGAGGACTTCTTCAATTTCTTCAGAGACTTGAAGTTCTTGTCATACAGATCTTTCACTTGTTTGGTTAGTCACACCAAGATACTTTATATTGTTTGTGGCTATCGTGAAGGGTTTCATTTCTCGTATTTCTTCCTCAGCCTGCTTATTCTTTGAGTATAGGAAGGCTACTGATTTGCTTGAGTTGATTTTATATCCAGCCACTTTGCTGAAGTTGTTTATCAGCTGTAGGAGTTCTCTGGTGGAGGTCTTTGGGTCACTTAAATAGTATATTTATACTATCATATCGTCTGCAAATAGTGATAGTTTGACTTCTTCCTTTCCAATTTGTATCCCTTTGACCTCCTTTTGTTGTCTAATTGCTCTAGCTAGAACTTCAAGTACTATATTGAAAAGATATATATAGAGAGGGCAGCCTTGTTTAGTCACTGATTTTAGTGGAATTGCTTCAAGTTTCTCTCCATTTAGTTTGATGTTGGCTACCAGTTTGCTGTAAATTGCTTTTACTATGTTTAGATATGGGCCTCAAATTCCTGATCTTTCCAAGACCTTTAACATGAAAGGATGCTGAATTCTGTCAAATGCTTTCTCAGCATCTAATGAGATGACCATGTGGTTTTTTTTCTTTGAGATTGTTTATGTAGTGGATTACATTGATGGACTTCCTTATATTGAACCATCCCTGCATCCCTGGGATGAAGCCTACTTGATTGTGGTGAATGATCATTTTGATGTGTTCTTGGATTTGGTTGGCAAGAATTTTATTGAGTATTTTTGCATCAATATTCATAAGAGAGATTGGCCTGAGATTCTCTTTCTTTGTCAGGTCTTTGTGTGATTTTGGTATTACTGTAATTGTGGCTTCATAGAACGAGTTGGGTAGTGTTCCTTCTGTTTCTACTTTGTGGAATAGTTTGAAGAGTATTGGTGTTAGGTCTTCTTTGAAGGTGTGATAGAATTCTGCACTAAAACCATCTGGACCTGTGCTCTTTTTGGTTGGAAGACTTCCAATGACCACTTCTGTTTCTTAAGGGTTATAGGACGGTTTAGATGGTCTATTTGATCCTGATTTAATTTTGGTATTTGGTATCTGTCCAGGAAATTGTCCATTTCCTCCAGATTTTCTAGTTGTGTTGCATACAGGCTTTTGTAGTAGGATCTGATGATTTTTTGAATTTCCTCAGTTTCTTTTGTTATCTCTCCCTTTTCGTTTCTGATTTTGTTAATTTAGATACTGTCTCTGTGCCCTCTTGCTAGTCTGGCTAAGGGCTTATCTATCTTGTTGATTTTCTCAAAGAACCAACTCTTCGTTTTGTTGATTCTTTGTATGGTTTTATTTGTTTCTACTTGATTGATTTCAGCCTTGAGTTTGATGATTTCCTGCCTTCTACTCCTCTTGGGTGTATTTGCTTCTTTTTTTTTTTTCTGGGGTTTTCAGGTGTGCCATTAAGCTGCTAGTGTATGCTCTCTCCTGTTTCTTTCTGTAGGCACTCAGGGTTATGAATTTTCCTCTTAGCACTGCTTTCATTGTGTCCCATAAAATAGGGTATGATGTGCCTTCATTTTCATTACATTTTAAAAAATCTTTGATTTCTTTCTTTATTTCCTCCTTGGCCAAGTTATCATTGAGTAGAGCATTGTTCAGCCTCCATGTGTATGTGGGCTTTCTGATGGTTTTGTTACCATTGAAAACCACCCTTATTCCATAGTGATCTGATAGGAGGCATGGGATTAGTTCGATCTTCTTATATCTGTTGGGATCTGATTTGTGACCAATTATATGGTTCATTTTGGAGATGGTACCATGAGGTGCTGAGAAGAAGGTGTATTCTTTTGCTTTAGGATGAAATGAGATATATATATATATAATTATTTCCATTTGGTCCAAGGCTTCAGTTAGATTCACTGTGTCCCTGTTTAGTTTCTGCTTTCCTGAACGATCCATTTCAGAGAGTGGGGTGTTGAAGTCACCCACTATTATTGTGTGAGGTGTGAGGTGTGCTTTGAGCTTTAGTAAAGTTTCTTTTACGAATGAGGGTGCCCTTGCATTTGGAGCATAGATATTCAGAATTGAGAGTTCTTCTTGGTGGATTTTTCCTTTGATCAGTATGTAGTGTCCTTCTGTGCCTTTTTTGATGACTTTAGGTTGAAAGTCAATTTTATCTGATATTAGGATGGCTACTCCCACTCGTTTCCTGGGACCATTTGCTTGTAAAATTGTTTTCCAGCCTTTTACTCTGACGTAGTGTTTGCCTTTGACACTGAGGTGCGTTTCCTGCACGCAGCAAAATGCTGGATCTTGTTTACGTATCCAGTCTGTTAGTCTATGTCTTTTTATTGGGGAATTGAGACCATTGATATTAAGAGAGATTAAGGAATAGTGATTATTGCCACCTGCTATTCTTGATGCTATCTTTATGTTTGAGTGGTTATCTACTTTTGAGTTTGATGAAAGAAGGTTACTATCTCTTTTTTTCCAGGGTGTAGCTTCTCTCCTTGTATTGGAGATTTCCACCTATTATCCTTTGCAGGGCTGGGTTTGTGGAAAGATATTGTGAAAATTTGGTTTTATCATGGAATATCTTGGTCTCTCCATCTATGGTGACTGAGAGTTTTGCTGGGTATAGTAGTCTAGGCTGGCATTTGTGTTCTCTTAGTGTCTGCATGAGATCTGCCCAGGATGTTCTGGCTTTCATAGTCTCTGGTGAGAAGTCTGATGTGATTTGGATAGGTCTTCTTTTATATATTACTTGGCCTTTTTCTCTTAGTGCTTTTAATATTCTTTCTTTGTTTAGTATTTCTTTGTTTTGTATTTCTTTAAGTGATTTTTTTGTTGCCTCCTTATGGGCCTCCATCAGTTGACCCATGTTCTCCTGCATTTCTCTAAGCGATTTTTGTGTTTCCTTTGTAAGGGCTCCTACCCGTTGATTCATGTTCTCCTGTAATTCTTTATGAGATTTTTTGTGTCCTTCTTGAAATCCTCTAATAGCATCATGAGAAGTGATTTAAGTCCAGATCTTGCCTTTCAGGTGTGATGGGGTATCCAGGACTTGCTGCTCTCGGAGCATTGGGTTCAGATGGTGGCATATTGCCTTGACTTCTGTTAGTAAAGTTCCTATGTTTGTCTTTTGCCATCTGGTTACCTCTGGTGTTAGTTAGTCCTGCTGTCACTGGTTGTTGGTTGGACCTCCTTTGAGCCTGCAAGGCTATTTCTGCTCCCACGGATTCCCCGGATTCCCCTGACACCGATTTCTGGGGCCTGCCCTACTCCTGAGTGACTTTGGAGCCCTGATGTGCCTTGCCCCAAGTGATGTTATTTTGGGGAATCCCTGCACATCCAAAGGCTCAGTGTAGTGGATCCCCGGAGCAGAGGTCGCCAAGGGGAGGCTAGTGCGCTCCTGCCCTGTGCTGGTGAGCTCTCTCCCAGTACAGGGGAGGGGGTGTCCCTCTGCAAGGCAGATGTCCCACAGTAGAGCTGGCGTGTAGGTGACTGCAGACCTGCCCAGCCCTTGGGAGCAGGGAGCACACAAGCTGGCTGAGACCCAAGCGATATTATGCTTGATTGTCCCTGTGTCTGGAGGTTCGAGTTGCCCTGTTGCCGGAGCAAAGATGGCGGAGTACACTCTGCACTGTCTGGGCGCAGATCACTCTACAGGGCAGATGGCCCACAGCAGAACTGGCACCCAGACGACCACAGAGCTGCCCCACTCTTGGGTACAGATGCAAGCCCAAAAGTCTATGTCCCAAGCGATATTATATTGGGGGGGGGTGTCCCTGGGTACCTGTATCCTCAGTGCAGTCAATCCCTGGAACAGAGGTCTCCAAAGGGAGGCTGGTATGCTCCTGCCCTGTGCGGGTGCATTCTCTCCCAGACGGGAGGGTGGGGGTGTGTGGGAGTAGGTCAATGGAATAGAATTGAAAACCCAGAAATGAACCCACACACCTATGGTTAATTGATCTTTGACAAAGTAGCTAAAACCATCCAGTGGAAAAAAGAGACAGCATTTTCCTCCACATAAAACCAGATACAGGGAGCAGCTGGGACAGAAGTCTTCCTGCAGCCATTTGGACCAGGGAGCCAGGCAGCTCAAGAGCCTTCTGTGAAAGGCTGGCCAGAAGAGAGTGATCTACCAGCAGCGCTTTTCACTTTTGAGCATGCAGTTGAGATCTCCACCTCCTCTCTGGAGTGGACCAGCTAAGAGCAAACAGGGCATAAGATTAGTGGAGCACCTGGGACAGAGGTCTTCAGGCTGCCATTTGCACCAGGGAGCCAGGAGGTTCACAGACTCTGACAGAAGAGAGTTGGTCTCCCAGTAGTAAGGACACAGGCTCACGGACCCACAGGAGGAACAAGCTCCAGCCAGAGACAGCAAGACCAACTAGCAACAGAGATAACCAGATGGTGAAAGGCAAGCACAAAAACCCTACCAACAGAAGCCAAGGCCACGTGGAAGCATCAGAATCCAGTTCTCCTACCACAGCAAGTCCCGAATACCCCAACACACCGGAAAAGCAAGACTTGGATTTAAAATCGTATCTCATGGTGCTGATAGAGGGCGTCAAGACAGACTTAAATAACTCCCTTAAAGAAATACAGAAGAACATGGGTCAACAGGTAAAAGCCCTTAAAGTGGAAACACAAAAATCCATTAAAGAAATACAGGAGATCATGGGTCAACAGGCAGAAGCCCTTAAAGAGGAAACAAAAAAATCCATTAAAGAATTACAGGAAAACATAAACAATCAAGTGACAGAACTGAACAAAACCTTCCAGGATCTAAATGTGGAAGTAGAAACAATAAAGAAATTGCAAAGTGAGACATCTCTGGAGATAGAAAACCTTGGAAAGTATTCAGGAGTCATAGATGCAAGCATCAACAAAGGAATACAAGAGATAGAAGAAAGAATCTCAGTTGTTGAAGATACCATAGAAAACATTGACACAACAGTCAAAGAATGCAAATTGCATAAAGCTTGTAACCCAAAACATCCAGGAACTCCAGGACACAATGAGAAGACCAAACCTAAGGATTATAGGTATAGAAGATAGGAAGATTTCTAACTTAAAGGGCCAGTAAATATCTTCAACAAAATTATAGAAGAAAACTTCCCTAACGTAAAGAAAGAGATGCCCATGAACATACAAGAAGCCTTCAGAACTCCAAACAGACTGGACCAGATCAGAAAGTCCTCCTGGCACATAATAATCATAACAACAAATGCTCTAAACAAAGAGTGAATATTAAAAACAGTAAGGGAAAAAGGGCAAGTAACTTATAATGGCAGACCTATCAGAATTACACCAGACTTCTCACCAGAGACCATGAAAACTAGAAGATCCTGGGCAGATCTCATACAGACCCTAAGAGAACACAAATGCCAGCCCAGGCTACTATACCCAGCAAAACTCTCAATTACCATAGATGGGGAAACCAAGATATTCCATGGTAAAACCAAATTTATACAATATCTTTCCACAAATCCAACCCTACAAAGGATAATAGATGGAAAATACCATCACAAGGAAGGAAACTACACCCTAGAAAAAGCAAGAAAGTAATCTTCTTCCAACAAACTCAAAAGAAGACGCTCCCACAAACATTAAAATAACATCAAAAATAACAGGAAGCAACAATCACTATTCCTTAATACCTCTTAACATCAATGGACTCAATTCCCTAATAAAAAGACATAGACTAACAAATATTTTTCATGTAAATCTTCAATTTTATCAGAAAATGTTTTTAATTCCTCTTTCAATTAATTTAGCAGTTTTTTATGTCTACCATTTTATCTGCATTATTTTTCATGTTTATCTTCAATTTTAATGTTTTTCTGTATATTCTATTTGATCAGAAATGTTTTCAATGTAAATCTGATTTTATCACAAAGTGTTTTTAATTCCATCCTCAATTAATTTAGAAAGGTTTTTTTATATCTACCATTTTATCTGGATAATTTCTCTATATATTTCTTGAATTTTATCAGAAATATTTTCCACGGAAATCTTCAATTTACTCGACCAACTGACTGAGCATAGTGTCCCCAACCCAAGAAGCTGAGGATGTTGGTAGCCCTGCAGGAGGAACAATAATATGTACCAACCAGTAACCCCAGAGCTCCCAGAGACTAAACCACCAACCAAAGAGTACACATGGAGGGACCCGTGGCTCCAGCTACATATGCAGCAGAAGATGACCATTTCAGACATCAATGAGAGGAGAGTCCATTGGTCCTGTGAAGGCTCAATTCCCCAGAATAGAGGAATGCAAGTCAGGAAACTGGGGGGAGGGGTGTGACCAGAGGGATGGTGTATGGGATAGGGGTAAGGCGGAAAGGGGATACCATTTGAAATGTAAATAAAGCAAATATCTAATAGTAAAAAAAGAAGAAAAGAGTATATTGTGTGAAAAAATATGTTCAATAATATAAATAAATTTTAAAGCATAAAAAAAGAAAGCAGCCATAAATTAAATTTCTATTCTAGTATATATTCTTTTTTTTTTTTTATGGACCAACAGTAGCTTTTAAATGTTTTCAGTACTAATTTGTTTATTCACTCAGCAAACATTTAGTCATTTACAACGATATATCGGTCGATTTTTTTTTTTTTGGCATCTGCCTCTTGTTTTTAAGAATCTTGTTATTATTTTCTGTGTTCTCTGTGGTAGCACTGTCTTCTGTACTCCATCCTTACATCACAGTTTACTTGCATTGTGTATTAGGACATGCTGCCTTTCAGTTCCTCTGCTCAGTCACTATACTCTGTAGTATACAGCCTGAGGTCAGGGATGGGGATTCCCCCAGGAGTTCTCTTATTGTTGAGAATAGTTTAGCTATCCTGGGGTTTATTTTGTTATTCCAGATAAATTTGAGAATTGCTCTTTCTATCTCTGTGAAGAATCTAGTTGGAATTTTAATGAGGATTGCATTCAATCTATAGATTGCTTTTGGTAAGATGGCCATTTTTCTATGTTAATCCTGCCAACCCATTAGCATGGGAGATCTTTCCATCTTCTAAGGTCTTCTCCGATTTCTTTCTTCAGAGACTTGAAGTTCTTTTTGTACAGCTCTTTCACTTGCTTGGTTAGAGTCCCACCAAGATATTTTATATTATTTGTGACTGCTGTGAAGGGTGTTGTTTCCCTAATTTCTATCTCAGCCCTTTTGTCCTTTGAGTAGAGGAAAGCTACTGATTTGTTTGAGTTAATTTTATATCCAGCCACTTTTCTGAAGTTGTTTATCAGGATTAGGAGTTTTCAGTAGAATTTTTGGTGTCACTTAAGTATACTATCATATCATCTGAAAATAGTGATATTTTACTTCTTCCTCTCCAATTTGTATCCTCTTGACCTCCTTTTGTTGTCTAATTGCTCTAGCTAGAACTTCAAGTACTATATTGAATAGACCGGGAGAGAGTGGGCAGCCTTGTCTAGTCCCTGATTTTAGTGGGATTGCTTCAAGTTTTCATTTAGTTTGATATTTGCCATGGGTTTTCTGTATATTGCTTTTATTATGTTTAAGTGTATACCTTGAGTTCCTGATCTTTCCAAGACTTTTAACATGAAGAGGTGTTGTATTTTGTCAAAGGCTTTTTCAGCATCTAATGAGATGATCATGTGGTTCCAAAGACCCAACGGAGATGACATTAACCGAAATACCCAAAACAGGGAGATAGAACCTATAGAGACCATATCCAGTGGATAGGCACTCCTCCCAGTTGAAGGATGGGGCCACCCACACATCTCAAAAATTTTAACCCAGAATTGTTCCTGTCTAAAGAAGATACTGGGACTAAGAGTGGATCAGCGACTGAAGGAAACACCATCCAGAGAGTGCCCCACCTAAGGATCCATCCCATATGCAAACACCAAACACAGACACTATTGCTGATGCCATGAACCCCTTGCTGACAGGAGCCTGGTCAGGCTCTGGCCTGACCAATACAGATGTGGATGCTCGCAGCCAATTATCTTACTGAACACAGGGAGCCCAAGGGAAGAGTTAGGAGAAGGACTGAAAGAGCTGAAGGGGTTTGCAGCCCCATAGGAAGAACAATAATATCTATTGACCAGACCCCTCAGAGCCAGCAGGGGACTAAACCACAAACCAAAGAGTACATATAGAGGGACCCAAAGTTCCAGTTGCATATATAGCAGAGGATTGTCTTATCTGGCATCAATGGGAGGGGAGGCCATTGGTCCTGTGGATGATTAATGCCCCAGCATATAGGAATGCTAGGGCGGTGAAGTGGGAGTTGGTGGGTTGGTGGGTGGGAATACTAGTGTGGTGAGGAACACCCTCATAGAGTCAGGGGAGGGGATAGGTGGCTTGCAGAGGGGAAACTGAGAAAGTGGACATTTGAAATGTAAACAAATAAGATAACCATTAAAAATAAAAAAAAAACTGCACTCCCTGTGCACTTGCTCTCTGGAACCCCATTGGAGTAGGCTTGCCCTTGTCCTGACCACTTGACCACTTCTCATGCCCTTCTCATGTTTGCTCTCTCAGCTTGCAAACTGGCACACTGTATGGATTCATGTAGCGATTTCCCACAATAAAGTGAGTGAGTTTGCTATGTGACTAAATGTTACTTTAGTTTCTGAAGTTCTGTTTGCTTTGTCATATCTGCCAGTACATTTTTATAGCTTCTGTCATTAATATTTTTGTATATTTACTATTTTAAAAGTTATGAACATTCGTCTTTGTTAATTTAGCATTATAATCCCTCCATAGGTCTGTTCCTCAGACTTTTTCCATAGACTTACTTTTTAATTGTTTTAATATGAACCCATTTATTTCCAGGATTTTCATTTTTGTTTTTGTTTTGTTTTGTTTTTTTCTATTGCAAAGCAAGTGCTCTGTGGATGGACTTCTTAATGGAATCTAGAGCAGCATTTCTCAATCTTTGGGGTCCAACAACTCTTTCCACAGGATCATATATACAATATTTATATTACAATTCAAAACAATAGCAAAGTTACAGTTATGAAGTAGCAATGAAAGTAATTTTATGGTTGGGATCATCACAAAATTAAAGGGTTGTAACATTAGGAAGGCTGAGAACCACTGCTGTAGAATTTCTGTTGCTGTGGATGAGGCTTCATAGGGGAGTCTAAATTTTTTTCCCATGTGGATAAGGCTTTATCATGGAATCCAGAGGTTTTCTCCTTACAAATAAGACCTCAGGGAGTATAGAGCTTTTGCCCTGCACATGGGGTTCATCATGGACCTTAGAGTTTTTGTTCCTCTGAATGGAGCTTCTGAGGTGTAGAGGTGTTGTCCTTTGCCTCATTATTTTGTTTGCATCTAGTATTTTCCTTTATATAGCAATGTACATTGACAATTTTTTTATGCTCCATGAAATCATTTTTGAGAATGTGTTACTTCAAGTTGATCTTTGTTTACCTAAGGTGGAGTTAAAAAAAATTAGAAACTTGTGGGAAATATTAAAAAGTAGAACCAGCATGTTCCTGTGCTTGTGCCTCTGACTCTCTGCCCTGGCAGCCTGTCAGGCCATGCACTGGAGATTCAGAGGTTCACTGGCCCAGAGCTCCCGAAAAGTCTCCACTCAGCTCACGAGGTTCCCAGTGGCAGGTCACTACTACACCAACCCCTTGCTTTAAATCCCCCACGGCCTTAGTGGAGCAGCTCAAGCAAACACATGCTTGGTTGCCATACCTTTCTCTCTTGAACCCAGACGAGCTGCTACATGAAGGAAAATGCAACACAAACTTAGTTTAGAAACGATAGTAATGCAATCTCTGGGCACAGCAACTAAAATGTAATTTTGTAAGCCTTATTAAAATCTGATCCCTCTGGTGGCAGATCCTTGTGGATCCACCATGATACTAGGAGACTGTAGCAGCTACATCTTACACCATCTGCTGTCTGGATTCTAAAGGGAAGTAACTCTCTCCTGCTTCCTCTCTCCTTCCATCCAACACGGAAGTCCCACCTACTCACCCAGTGATTGGCTCCTTTATTCATTAGGGAACTGGTTCACAAGAACAGCACCAAGCCCACCCACAAAAGAAACTCATTTATAATGGGCTTCTATGAATGCTTGCCTCTGAACTTAAAGACAGAAGGATCCTGTCTTGTCCCTGGCTATATGTCATATCCTCGCGGCTTCCAGCTTGGGCAGTGTCTCATTGCTTTTGTCAACTTTGCATAAACCTAGACATGGCTCAAAATAAGGGAATCTTAACTGAGACAATGCCTCCATAACATTGGTCTGTAGGCAAGGATATGGCTTATTTTGTTCATTAGTGATTGACACAGAAGGTTCCACTGCAGTCAGTGCAATCCCTATGCAGGTGATTCCAGGTTCAATAGGAAAGCAAGCTGAGAAAGACATGAGAAGTAAGCCAGTAGGAATATACCTCCATGACCTCTCCTGAGTTACTACCTCCAAGTTCCTGTCTTGAGTTCCTGCCCTGACTTCCTTCCATGGTAGACTGTTACCTAGAAGTGTAAGATGAAATAATACCTTTCCTCTCCATGTTGCATTTGGTCATGTGGTTTTATCACAACAGTAGAAGCCCTATCTAAGAATGACCTTGAACTTTCTTTTTGGGGAATATGCATGTCTGTGATTTTTGTGACTTCTCAGTGAGCTTTCACTTTATCGTTCTCAACATTGTGTACTGAAGCTCTTCTCACTGTTGAGCATCTACTTGGGAAGAGGACAGAAGTGAGGAAAATTGACATGTGGTCTCTGGAGGGTAGTAATCTTTATCAGCTTTCCAACCACAATGGCTCGGGGTGCATGCTGAAAAATATTTTTGTCTACTGTGTTTTGTGGCTAGCAGCTGCTGCTTCGGAGCCTGACAATTTAAGTTCATTCATCAGGACCAATATGGTAAGAGAAGACAACCACCTCCCACAAGTTGTCTTCTGACCTTCATGTGTGTGCTATTACACACACACACACACACACACACACACACAAATTTAAAAAAAGAAGCAGTGTACTTGAATCCAACCTCATTTACCCTTACTCATTATTATGAAGGTGACTTGGATAGAGTTTTGGAGAAGACAGAGATCTCCTTGATTCTTAATTAGAAAATAAATATGTTGCTTTTTGCAGGTCCTGCCTTCTAGTGCAGGATGCCTGTGGGATGTTCGGAGAAGTATACTTGAACAGCACCTTCTGGAAGAACAGACAGTTAGAAGGGAGATCCTGCAGCATGTCGGGAGTGAAAGTTCTACAGAAAGCTACAAGAAGAAGGTAGGAACATGCTGGAAGATCATCCACTTTATATTATAACAAATAAAAAGCAAACTTTTTGGCTTTTATCTCAGATTTTTATTAAGACAGTAAGCCAGGACTGCTTAATAAGGACTCTAAAGTAAGACTGGTAGTTGAGTGACCATACAATATTCCTAGAGAAACATAATTGATAATCAAAAAAAATTAGACACCTTCTGATTAATATATTGTTGAAATTAAAAAAAACAGATAAGAACAGTATATCACATGTATGAAGTGAAATGTCTCTAGTAAAAATATTAATTGTGGTGGTTTGAATATGCTTGACTCAAGGAGTCACACTATTAAGAGGTGTGGCCTTGGTGGAAGAAGTGTGTCTCTGTGGGCGTGGGCTTTGAGACCCTCCTCCTAGCTGCTTTCAGATGAAAACGTAGAACTCTCAGCTATTCTAGCACCATGCCTGCCTGAATGCTGCCATGCTTCCCATCTTGATGATAATGGACTGAACCTGTGAGTCTGTAAACCAGACCCAATTAAATGTTTGCCTTTATAAGAGTTGCCATGGTCATAGTATATCTTCATAGCAGTGGAAACCTAAGTAAGACAATTGCTGTTAGCATTTATATTTGTTCCACAAATATACTATTATCTAAATGTTTAGTTTTTTTAAGTCCTCTCATTTCTAGAAATTAATACATTCTGGTAATATTTTTTTTTACCTCTTTGAATATTTTTCAAGTTAAGATAGCTTAAGGATAGCAAAATTTGCAGCAATAACTGTTCAGGATTAGTTTTTACCCTGTTGTTTAACTAGAGACCTAGGTCAGAAGGAAAGCCTTCTATCAGTCCAGATCTTCCCACTGGTCCTACCTTGGCTGGCCAGAACTTTCAGCATCTTGGAACCAGTTGATAAAATCTGACCATTTAAGTCATAATAAAGGGAAACAGAAAACAAAAACAAAATTTTTTTTAAAGTTGTATGTATATTTTACTTCTTGACCCTGTAATTGAAGATTTCTTTTCTATAGTTTTCTAAACTATGACTGTAAAAACAAACAAACAACAAAAAAAACCTGTTTAATAGTGCATGCACATGAAAGTCTAACTCAATGAAAAGACATAAAATGTTTTTTTTTCCTTTGAGACAGGGTCTCACTAGGTAGTACTGGCTTACCTAGACCTCTTATATATGTAAACGAAGCTGGCCTAAACCTCACAGAGATCTACCTGCCTCTGCTTCCTGAGTGTTGAAATAAGCGAAACTGTTTTAAATTGTCAAGTATTGATGCTTTTTTTTTTAGTGTGATGTAATCCCAGAATATATGAGGTAGAGATGGTAAGATCAGAAATTCAAAGCCATCATCAGTTACATATTTTGAGGCAGCCTAGGCTACATGAGAACTTGTTCTGTGGCAAGTGCTGTGGCGTCTCACCTTGAATAGTTTGAGTAGTGGAGACGTGGTGTACAGACTGTCCAAACCATGGTTCTTGCTTTATCAGTAATCATTTTGTTCTGTACGTTAGAAGGAATAAGGAACACATTTTTTCTTCTTTAAGTATTTTTAATTTATTCTTTGTCAAGTTGACAAACGTTTACAGTGTACCTGGATCATATGCTCTCCTGCCCTCAGACACTCCCAACACTTTTCCTTCCTATCCTGAGGGCTCCCTCTCCCCACTGACTCCAACTAGTGCTGCCCTCTGGAGTGTTCACTCATCTTACTACTGACTTAATCTTGTTCAGGTTTATGCAGATAGCCATAGCTGCTGTACGTTCAGAAGTACAAGGGCTCCATCATGTCCAGAAGGCAACATTTCACAGCACTCCTCCCCACCCCGCAATTCGTGCATCTCCTCTTCCATGAATATTGGTGGGGTGATGTTAAAGTCCCATTTAGATAAGAGCACTCGACACTGTGACTTGTTACTTGTGTCTACCTTAATTTCTGCCTATGTAGCAGTTGTCTACTGGATGAATATAAATGTTACTAAGCGGTTCGATAACACATCTGCTTAGCAAAATGAAAGCAGTAAGATCCGTGCAAGGTTTGCAGCACTGGACATGGATTTATTCTATGGCGTATGCCATAAATCCAATTTGATGATAGTTCCTATCTTAGTTGGGGTTACTATTCCTGTGATGAAACACCAATATCCAAAGCACCTGGGGGTGGAAAAGGTTCTATGTAACTGTTCATCATCAAAAGCAGTGAGGGCAGAAACTCAAGCAGGACAGGAACCAGAGGCAGGAGCACATACAGAGGCCATGGAGGGCCGCTACTTACTGGCTCATTCCCATGGCTTCCTCAGTCTGCTTTCTTACAGAACCCAGGACTAACCCAGGGATTAATGGGCTGTCACCTATCAATGCCCTATATGGTTACCTGTACCCCATCTTTATGGAAGCATTTTTTTTCTTTTTTCCTTTTCTTTTTCTTTTTTTTTTAAATTCATTTTATTATTTGACAGATAAGAGTATTTTGCCTGCATGGATCTGTGTGTACCATGTACACAAGGAGGTCAAAAGCAGGCATCAGATCCCCTATAACTGGAGTTATAGACAGTTTGGAACTGCCATGTGCGTGCTGAGAATCAAACCCAGTCCTCTGTAAGAATAACAAGTGCTCTTAACTACTGAGCTAACTCTCCAATCCTGTAAGCATTTTCTTAGCTGAAGCTCCCTTCTTGCAGATGACTCTAGTCTGTGTCAAGTTGACATAAAACTATCCAGCACAGTTGGCTACCTCTGTAATATTCATGCCTCGGTTCCACCAAGGGGCATATCTAGGAAGAAACCTTTTTATAAAAAGTATCCTATGATATAACTAAATACCACAAACAATAAATCTGCGGTTCTCAAACTCATTTTTACCTTTCTTCAAGTCACATATTACTCCATTATTGATAATTATTTAATTATAGTAGCATCTGAGCTTCTAGTATCATTACAGTAAGCCCATTACAAGTCAGTAACATTCTGAATCATTTGTTGACAGCAACTTCTCTCCTTTGCTTGATGACCACCCAGTGTGACCATTCTAAATCATAAACATTGACCACTATTTCTCCTGGTAGCCTAGTCTCTGTCCTGTCAGTCCTTTCTGTAACACTTTTCAGATAAGTGACGGCTCTGTCTGAGAGTTTATGGACCTGGAAGAATTATATTCCATAAATAGATCTTCTGTAGGATAAACTTAGAGCAGATATAAGAACATTCTATCTGTTATGTTTATGTGTCTTAATGACAACTACCTCCTTTTTTGTATTCCTGTATTATAATGCAATTACATTATATGATTCTGGGGTGAAAGTGAAGATTTATTTTCTCGGGTGTTTGGAAAGCATATCAAGACATAAGACAAACTTAATTGGGCATATGAACCCGATTCTTACTAAAGCTGACCCTGTCTTCAGTCCTTACTAGAATATTTGTATCAACACTTTTCAAATCAGAAGACTTTGAAGACTGTGAGTTGGTAGGTCAAAAATCTACAGTTAGACCCACTTCAGCAAGACTGCTCTGGTAAAAGTGCCTCATGACTCAGTCTTGAGCTGCTTCCTGGCTCATGATAGCCCAGAGAGGCAACATTTCACAGCACTCCTCCCCACCCCGCAATTCGTGCATCTCCTCTTCCATGAATATTGGTGGGGTGATGTTAAAGTCCCATTTAGATAAGAGCACTCGACACATTTTTAGGGAACACATTGTGGAAATTCTGATACAGATAGTCATAGCCAGGCCTAAGAGCAGTGATCTTTGCCTGTGTAGAATTGATGTTCTTCCACCATCATGCTATCTATGTACTTACTAGTAAGCATAGCTCTTATGTGTTACTCTGGGAGGATCATTCATTTCAAAGGAAATAGGCTTCCCATAGGGAATGTCCAGTGATCCAGATAATCCATATGCAAGTGAACTTCCCCAGGCCTCACTCATGCTTAGTGAGTACTCTCTACCTATATACCACCTTACCAAAAATGTTTGAATCCTGTTCCATATTTAACTTGCTGGCAAAATATTTGATGCTTTTGGGAGTTAGGACTCATTTCTTTATTTTAGGCATTTCACTTTGCTTTGGCGTGCAGCCATCCAAATAAATATTTGGAGTATCTTTTTGTTCTTTTGGAAGCTGTGTTTCTTCAAAACAAATTACTAAATACTTTTGGAATGTTGGATGTTATAATTGCCTATTAGTGACATCATCCACTGTTGGTCATCCACCCATAGCCCAGAAAACAAGGTAGTGCATCTTTTATTCCCCTTATTGTGTTTGTTAGCAACTCTCCTAAACTCTGACAAAATACACTACTTGTAAACCCTAACAAAATATGATTATTTCTAAAAATATAGGTCAAAATAATTAATGTGTCCAATTACAACATATAGAAAACAACTTTAACAGTTAGAAGATACTTGGTTTTTTTCTTCTTTTTTTTCTTAGATAATATTCTTTATTTAGATATCAAATGTTATCCCCTTTTCTTGTTTCCCCTCCGAAAACAACCTATCCTATCCCCACTTCCCTGCTCACCAACCCACCCACTCCTGCTTCCCTGTTCTGGCATTCCCCTACACTGGGGCATCAAGCTTTCATAGGACCAAAGGCCTCTCCTCTCATTGATGTCCCACAAGGCCATCCTCTGCTACATATGTGACTAGAGCCATGGGTCCCTCCACGTGTACTCTTTGCTTGGTGGTTTAGTCCCTGGGAGCTCTGGGGGTACTGCTTGATTCATATTGTTGTTTCTCCTATGGGGCTAAAAAAACCCTTTAGCTCCTGGAGTCCTTTCTCTAGCTCCTCCATTGGGGACCCTGTGCTCAGTCCAACTATTGGCTGAGAGCATCCACTCTGTATTTGTCAGGCCCTGGCAGAGCCTCTTAGGAAAACTCAGGTGACAGCAGATACTGGCGAGGATGTGGAGAAAGAGGAACACCCCTCCACTGCTGATGGGAATGCAAGCCGGTACAACCACTCTGGAAATCAGTTAGACGGTTCCTCAGAAAATTGGACATAGCACTACCTGAGGACCCAGCTATACCACTCCTGGGCATATACCCAGAAGATGCTCCAACATTTTTAAGGACACATGCTCCACTATGTTCATAGCAGCCTTATTTATAATAGCCAGAAAGAGCTGGAAAGAATCCAGATGTCCTTCAACAGAGGAATAGATACAGAAAATGTGGTATATTTACACAATGGAGTACTACTCGGCTATTAAAAACAGTGCATTCGTGAAATTTTTAGGCAAATGGATGGAACTAGAAAATATCATCCTGAGTGAGATAACCCAATCACAAAAGAGCACACATGGTTTGCACTCACTGATAAGTCAATATTAGCCCAAAAGCTCCCAATACCCAAGATACAATTCACAGACAACATGAATCTCAAGAAGAATGAAGACCAAAGTGTGGGTGATTCGGTTCTTCTGAGAAGGAGAACAAAATACTCACAGGAACAGCTATGTAGATAAAGTGTAGAGAAGAGACTGAAGGAAAGGTCATTCAGAGACTGTACCACCTGGGGATTCTTCCTATATACAGTCACCAAACCCCCACACTATCATGGATGCCAAGAAATGTTTGCTGAAAGGAGCCTGATATGACTGTCTCCTGAGAGGCCCAGCCAGAGCCTTACAAATACAGAGGCAGATACTCACAGCCAACCATTGGACTGAGCGCGGGGTCCTCAATGGAGGAGTTAGAGAAAGGACTAAAGGAGCTGAAGAGATTTGCAACCTCATAAGAAGAACAACAATATCAACCAATCAGCCCCTCCTCTCCAGAGCTCCCAGGGACTAAAACACCAACCAAGGAGTACACATGGCTCCAGCAGCATTTGTAGCCGAGGATTGTCTTATCAAGTATCAATGGGAAAAGAGGTCTTTGGTCCTATGAAGGCTTGATAGATGCCCCAGCATAGGATAATCGAGGGTGGGGAGGTGGGAGTGGGTGGGTAGAAGAACACCCTTATAGAAGCAGGGGGAAGGAGGATGAGATATGAGTTTTCTGGGAGGGGGAAGCTGGGAAAGGGGATAACATTTGAAATGTAAATAAAGAATATATCCAACAATTGTTTCACTATCCTGGGTTGTTTGTTTTTCCATATGAAAATGGAATTGTTCTTTCCATGTCTGGGAAGAATTGTGTTGGAATATTGATGGGGAATGTTAAATTTGTAGATTGCTTTTTTTGTTTTGTTTTGTTTTTGGTCAAGGTCATGTAGCACAAGCTAGTGTTCAAACTCATTTGAACATCTGATCATCCTGCCTCTACTCCCTGAGAGGTAGAATTCCAGATTTGTGCTACTATGCCCTATTTATTTAGTGCTGGGGATGGATCATAGGGTTTTATGCATGTTAAGATATGTACTACACCACCTCACTGATGTCCGCAGCTCCCTTACTCATTTCTTTTATTCCTTGCAACAACACCAACAGACATGGCCATTTACAGAAGGGGAACACCAAGTCCAAGAGTAAGGGACTTTATCAAGATGTCACAGTGTTGGTAAATGTGGAAGTAGACAGAAATCATGTGGTCTCTTTTTCTGATCAGAGGTTCAGAGTTTTGTCTCAGATACACAACTCTAATACCAGAACATAATAAGTAGACTAATAGACTATCTGTAAACTGTTTGGCTATATTTAATACTAGATAACTTTTCTTAACCTATAAGTAACAACAGAAAGTTCCTGATTTACAGTGGTTCAATTTCATAACTTCTTGATGTTATGATGGTACAAAAGTGATGTACATTCAACAGATACTTTGGGGGAAGGAGGGTCTGAGACAGCATGGTCTGAGATTGGTAGACATCCTCTAGCCTTGGCTCCCACTTGCAGTATGAGAGCCACACCTGACTTGTACTTTATACTTGCAGTCACAGGGGAAGCAAGTTGCCCTGCTGTTGAGCACTGTTGTCAAGCTTAGGAAGTTGGGCAAATTAAAAGGGTTTTTTTTCCTTAGTTTTTTTTTTAGGATTTACTTATTTATTTATTTATTTATTGTATATGAGTACACTGTGGCGATCTTCAGACACACCAGAAGAGGGCATCAGATCCCATTACAGATGGTTGTGAGCCACCATGAGGCTCACAACCCACACGGGATGGGTTGAGATCCCACATGGTTGCTGGAAATTGAACTCAGGACCTCTGGAAAAACAGCCAGTGCTCTTAACCACTAGGCCATCTCTCCAGTCCAAATTAAAGGATTTTTAAAGATTTCTCTTTTTTTATGTGTGTGTGTGAATGCCTGCATTTTTCTACACACTATATATATAGTATGTTCTATTATTGTGAAGAGACACCATGACCATGACAACTCTTATAAAAGAAAGCATTTAATTGGAGCTTGCCTACAGTTTCATAGGTTTCATCCATTTTCATCATGGTGGGGAGCAGGGCAGCACACAGGCAGACATGGTGCTGGAGAAGTAGCTGAGAGCTCGCCATCCAGATCCGCAGGCTAAGGACCACCACACAGCTGTGGCGGAGCGCAGGGCAGACAAGGCAGACCCAGGCCAAGTGTCAACAGCAGGTGATTGTGTGACATGTCTGTTCACAGCTGCGTTAACTGATCCCACTGCTCCCAAAGGAAACCGACTTCAGCACCTTCTTGATCCCAGAAGTTCAACTAGGCAGACAGTGGTTACACTTGACAGATGATGTTACACACTACAACTTAGGTATTTCAAATGGACAAGAAGTTAGTATCAGAACAGTGTCTCAGGATGAAGTCTGAGTGGGGATTCCTCTCCAGTGCTTTGAGGTCGACAGATGTATCTAGAAAATTCACTACTGTGGAAAATGAAGACTCGGGTTGGATGGGGAGGGGAGGCCGGGGCCTTGGTGACTAATTGCTGTAACACTGTCCTTCTGGTGGCTGTGGAACTTCATGTTCTCTTGACATCATCAGGCACCGCAGTTCTGCAGGATGACTTTGATGCTGTGGGAGTTCTGCCTCTTTGCCAGCACCGCGTGACTCTCGGATCCACCACTCCATTTGAACTGCTCATGCTGCTCACATTCGAACTGCTCACACATCTCATATTGACTCTTGTTACAAATCTTACAGACAGAGGTGCTTCTGGGTACTTAGGCCCACATTCTATTTTAAGGTTGTATTTTTGGTTTTCATATATTGTTCGTGGAGGCCCAATTATCATGCCTGTCCATCTTGTAAGTGTCATGTCCTCGTCGTCCTCCAGACCCCAGCTAACTGTGCCATCGCCTACTCCTTTCTGGCCTTCTTCCAGCTCTTCCAACAGTCAGAAATTTCGTGGGACTTTTACTCCCAAGCCTGTGTTGGCTGCCATCTTGCGTCTCTGTCACTCCACCTTCAAACTCTTGATCTTCCGACCTTAGGTTCCATGCACTGGGGTCAAGGTGTGCATGCCTGCTCTTCAGGTGTTTTCTGCATATCCATTTCAGTAATGACATGCCACATGCAGGTTCATCACAGTATAAAGAACTATCTTCTTTAAGTTCCTGAATAGTTTGCTGTCTAGTACTTTATTGGAAAAAGTTTGTCGATGAATTCCTCCCCAACAGTGTCTCTTCTTGTTCCAGGACACCAGGGCTCTTCAGTTTAATTGACAGTTTGTGGCCTCCAGCGATACCACTCACTGAGCCTTCCTGCAGCCAGCCCAGTGGAGAGGTAAGCCCAGCCTTGGAAAAGTCCTTTGTGCACAGACACCTGCCCTTCTCAGGAATGTACTTACATACTCCCTCTGCAGTCATATGGCCCATTTCTTGAGCAACAAGAGCTCTGCAGCTTGTTCCTTTGTCTGGAGTGATATATGAATGCCATCTAGAAGCGTGACTACAGCTCTAGTGCCAACATTTTCATGGTTCTTTTTCTGTTTCTCTGGTAAATTCTTGATAAATTTTTGTTTATATTTCAGTTTTTGTGAAAAATACATATTTTTGTATGGAGCCTGTACTGACCTTAAACTCAAAACCATCCAGATTCTTCAGCTTCCTAAGTGTTGTGATTGCAAGTGTGGCCTAACAAACTCAATCATGATACTATAAGTCAGATTCTTAGTTAGGCTCATTCAGAAGCAGACACCACATCTTTCCCATTTCTTTGCACTTAGTTAGCAGTTAGAACATAAACAAGATTCACAGATAGTCACCAGAAAACTACCTTTTCCTCACCACATTGTGAAGAAATGGTCGTTTATGCATCTAACAGGCATATGTGGAGGCCAAAGCTTGATGTCAGAATATCTTTCTTTAATTGCTTCTCCATGTCAGGTGTTTGATGGAGGATCTCTCTCAAACCTGGAGCCCACCATTTTGATTAGAATGCCTGGACAATGAGCCTTTGGGGTCCTTCTGTCTCCATACCTCTTGTTTGTGGGTTCTGGAGTACTGAACTTTGTAGCAAGAACTTACCCTACTGAGCCATCTCCCCAGTTTCTCAAGGCTGGATTTTTACCAGGGTGCTATACATGGCATATGAGTATGTGCCAGAGAGCATAGTCCTTCTCAAAAAATGTCTGTCTGCAGATTATAGAAGAAGAAACAACCCTTAAATGGTACTTTCAGTATAGTTTGAAGAATAAATTTCTTCTCCTTTTGTTTTGTTTTGACACTGGATGTATCTTAGGATAAACTTAAAGTCCTGATGCCCCTTCTTCTCCCTCCCAAGAGTTGAAATTATAGGTTTATGCTACTATGTCTAGTGTGAAGACTAAATCTAAAATGAAATCTTAAATCTACACAAAGTATTCTTATGCTTGGTCTCCCAGATGCACAAAGTAACCCATTTCTTATCTAGCCTTCCCTTGAAAATATATATCCAAAAGCAAATTGTACATGTGTTCATGCATGTGTGTTCACTCCAGTCTCAGGATTAAAGCTAGGGTCTTCTTAATACTGGATAAGTTCTTTACCACTGAGTTATATAGGTCTCACTAAATGGAGCAGACTGGCCATGAAGTCTTCCTGTAGCCTGAGTAAGCCTTGAACATGTGATCCTTGTGGTTTTGCCTCCCAAGCTAAAATCACAGGCCTGTACCATCAAGCCAAGCATAATCATATGTATACTAAAGAACTTTATGTTAATAGTATTTTTCAATCTTTTAAAAGACATTCTTTTTCTGCATTTTCCTTTATGCTAAACAGACAAAGACTTATCTGCCTCCTCCTATCTTCTGTTATATCTTCTCTGCGCATCCAAGTCTGGGACAAATGGATGCAATTGAAGGAGACCACATTTCTAAGCTTTACCAGCCTCCAGTTGTCCACTGCTTAAAAGAAATTCTCCAGGTAATGACTGTGTTTCTAACAAGTTCTTTAAATACTTATATTGTTTCTATGTGCTTTGTGTGATATTTTCAGTCTATGTCTTTCCAGGCTAATGAGCACAGTACACGTTGCAGCTTCTATGCCAGAGTGATTTATCAAAGACCACAGGTAATATCTCTGTCTCTTTGTCAGTCTGTCTGTCTGTCTCCCCTACCCCTCTCTATCCTATGGAAAATCTATTGGAAATTAGCAGGATGACATAATAGAAAAGTGTCTCTAAAATCTAGATTAGCGCCTAATTTACCCTCCTACTTTGGAGCGATCCTTTTCTGTGTAAACTATATGGAGCTCTTTTGGATTTTGTTGTTGCTATTGTTTTTAATTTTGGGATTTTTTAGAGTTGTTTCTATTGTGGAGCTAATGGAGATGTTTGTAGTTTGTTTGTTTGTTTGTTTTACATTTCTCTAATCCACAGTCAGTGAAAAAGCTATAAAAGTACCCAAAAAATGTTTCTTAATTTCTGATTGAGTTATTAGAGGGTTGCACATATATAAATAAAATTCAAATTGTGTCATCATATAAACATGGTATACTAGCTTCTTCCTCAACTATAATAGAGGGAAGATACATTTTTTTTGCTTGTTCCTTTGTTTTTGTTTTGCTTTGTTTTTTTGAGACAGGGTTTCTCTGTGTCTCCTGAAACTCATTCTGTAGCCCAGGCTGTCCTGGAACTCACCATGTAGACAAGGCTGGCCTTGAATTCTGAGTGATCACAAGTGCCTCTGCTTCCCAAGTGCTGAGACTAAAAGCATGCATCACTAATTCCCAGTTCCTTTAAAGGGCCAGATAGTATGCTATGGTTCTTGGGTAATGCAGTTAGTTCTTGGATAATGTTGCAATTAGTTGTTTTTAGTGTGCAGTGTGAAAGCAGACATATTAACATTCATAAATGAGTAAACAGATTTTTTATTAGATGTATTCTTCATTTACATTTCAAATGTTATCCCCTTTTCCAGTTTCTCCCCACCCCTACCCCAACCCCCAATCCCAGAAAGCCCCTATCCCATTCTTCCTCCCCCTTACTTCTATGAGGGTGTTCCTCCACCCGCCTCACTCCCTCCTCCCTGCCCTCAATTTCCCTACATTGGAGTATCTATCAAGCCTTCATAGGACCAAGGACCTCTCCTCCCATTGATGCCTGAGAAGGCAATCCTCTGCTATATATGCATCTAGAGCCACATATACCCCTTGGTTGATGGCTTACTCCCTGGGAGCTCTGGGGAATCTGGTTGGTTGATATTGTTCTTCTTATGAGGTTGCAAACCCCTTCAGCTCCTATAGTCCTTTCTCTAACTCCTCCATTGGGGACCCTGCTCTCAGCCCAATGGTTGGCTGTGAGTATCTGCCTCTGTGCTTGTACGTCTCTGGCTGGGCCTCTCAGGAGACAACCATATCAGACTCCTTTTAGCAAGCATTTCTTGGCATCCATGATAGTGTCAGGGTTTGGTGACTCTATATGAGAAGAATTCCCAGGTGGTATAGTCTCTGGATGACCTTTCCTTCAGTCTCTACTCTACACTTTATCTACATATTTGCTTCTGTGAATATTTTGTTCCCCTTCTCAGAAGAACTGAATCATCTACATTTTGTTCTTCCTTCTTCTTGAGCTTCATGTTGTCTGTGAATTGTATCTTGGATATTGGAAGCTTTTGGGCTAATATTGACTTATCAGTGAATGTATACCATATTTGTTCTTTTGTGATTAGGTTATCTCACTTAGGATGATATTTTCTAGTTCCATCCATTTGCCTAAGAATTTCCTGAATTCATTGTTCTTAATAGCTGAGTAGTACTCCATTGTGTACTGGTGTATGATGACACCCTAAGCATCTGAGACTTCCTGTTACTCCACATTCTAGGCACAGGGCTCTGCAGACCAGTGGTGGCACAAATGCCATTTGCCCTTCAGAGAGATGCTGTCGCTCAGAGGCTGAGAGTGAGAAGGACAGGGTCAAATGTCAGTAGTACATGGAGAGAAACAGAATGGCAGAAGAAGACATGTTGAGTCCTCTCCTTGAAGGCCTCAGGGATTGGATAGGCATGCTGACAGCCTTATATGTAATAAGCAGATTACAAATATGCAGGGGCAATCAACTTGGCTTTCAGTGGGACGGGGATGGGGTGTCTGATGGTCCTATGGCAAGGAGCAAGTTAGGAACCCAGAACTACTCTCCATGTTCAAATACTTTTTCTAGGTGACGTGTAGCTATAAGAATTCTTTAACAGATTTTATGCTTTAGAATAGTTTGAGGTGTATATAAAATCAAGGATGAGGTAAAAGTTTTTCCATAAATGTCCTTCTTCATAAATATATAGTCCCCTCTTATCATCGTCTCCCACCATTGACACCGTTGCCTAGAGTTCCTAGTTAATGACACATATTCTCCATTGTAATTTGGGGCAGAATCATTACTCTACCATAAAAGTCCTCTGTGCTCTGCCTGTTTATCCCTTCTTCCTGCAGACCCTTTAGCAGACAGTGAAACCCAGAGTGCTAGTATATTCTAATCATAGAGTACACACCATTCTGACATTGTTTTTTTCTTTCCATATCAAACATTTAGGCATCTGTGTCTCATCAGTAACTTGAAAGCTCATTTCCTGTAACACTCAATAATATGTATCCTGTTATCTAGATGTATCAAAGTTCATTTATCTGTTTACCTTCTATGGTGGTCAGTATTGATTTTCAGCCTGACAGAATCAAAAATCACCTAGGAGACAAACCTTTGGACATGTTTGTGGGAGTTTCCAGACTAGGTAGAAGAAGTAGAAAGAGGTTAAATTGGAGTAGTACCTTCTTTGGACTGGATCTCTCCAGAATTATCCTACAAAGTAGACGAAGGTCACTAAAGCTGTGCTCCAAGTGGGTAGGTTCACTCTAACCAAGCAGCACAACTCAACAGCATTTTCCATGTTCTTGTCCATTGGGCCATCTGTAAAGCAAATGCATGTGATTCAATCTCAGAAGTCTTTAATAGTTTTAACACTGCATAGAAGTGTAAGTGAGGCACCTCTTCTGATACTCAGACAGCCTCTTAACCATGAGCCCCTATAACATACAAAGTAAGTTGCACACTTCCAACTACAATGAAACATTTCAGAAAGGGGGTAGGGACATGCATGACAAGGGATGATCAGACCAAAGCAAGACTAAAACCCAGCAGGGAAACAAATCCTGAAACTCTGTCTCTGGCATCTGGAGCTTCTGATGGAATCTTCTGGGATCAAAAAGGCTCAAGTGGTCCTGCCCCTCCAGCTCTGCACCCACAATATCCCAAACCTCGCCCATGGCTGAGCTCCACCTCAGTGAAAATCCTGTGGTCCTGGCATCTCCAGCACTCTAGTGCTTTCCTCGTTTCCATGTAAAGACCACTCAGGACCTCCATTCAGACACTGAATAAACATGAGTAAGTGTGCTGAACACCAGCTTCCTGACTGCAAATGCATAAGACCAACTGCCACAATGCCCCCACCCCGCCCGGTATGTCTGACTGTGCTGTAGAACTCCAAGCGTCTAGAACTTCTGAAGCATCCTTTCCTCAGGTATCCTGTCATAGTATTGAAAAAGTATCTACCAAAGATCTTGTTTCTTCCCAAGTTTTAGCCAGTATGAATAGGGAAAGATTTATTTTAAACAAAGTTTAGCCTTGAATATTGCTAGGGATTTTTTTCTTATTAAAAAAAAAATACTCTCTAGGGAGAAGTTGTGTGTGTGTGTGTGTGTGTGTGTGTGTGTGTGTGTGTGTGTGAGAGAGAGAGAGAGAGAGAGACAGACAGACAGACAGACAGACAGACAGAGACAGAGACAGACAGACAGAGAAAGAGAGAGAAGGTTTGTCTGTGTAGCCCTGTCTGTCCTGGAACTCACTTTCTGTAAGCCAGGCTAACCTGGAATTTATATCAATCCGCCTGCTTCTCAAGTACTGTGATTAAAGGTGTGTACCACCACCTTATGTCTATAAGAGATACTCTTTTTTTTTATGTATATAGCAGCTTTATTGATAACAGCCAGAAACTGGGAACAACCCAGATGTCTCTCAACTGAAGAATGTATAAAATAAATATGCTTCATGTACACAATTGAATACTACTCAGCCATTAAAAATAAGGACATCATGAATTTTGCAGGCAAATAGATGGAGCTAGAAAATATCTTCCCGAGTGAGATAACCCAGACCCAAAAGGACATGCATAGTATGTACTCATTTATAAGTATATGTTAGTCATAAAGGTCAGGATAACCATATCAAATAACCAGAAATGACCAAGGGAGGATGATTGAATCTTTCTCAGACTAGAAAACAAAATATATATCAGAGGTTGATTGAAGGAGGGAACTGAATAGAAGATGGGATGTAAAGGGAAGCAGGGTGGTGGTGGTGGTAAATCATACGTAAGAAGAGCAGGGGAGAGAGAAGGAGGAGCATTGTTGTGTGTCTTTGGGGGTCGGACAGTCTCGAGGATGTGCGAGAGATCTGGGATGGGGAAAAGCACCAGAGTGTCTATGAGGGTGACTCTAGCAGAGATTCCTAGCAGTGGGGGATAATGGTCCTAAAGTGGCTACAGCAAATGAAAGGATACCCAGTGGAGGGAATAAGGACAGCAGCCCACTCACAAAACCTTCAACCCAATATGTGTCCTGTTTATAAGATGTTAAAGGACAAAGATAGAACGGAGACTGAGGGAATGGCCAACCAATGACTGCCCCAAATTGAAATCCATCCCATAGGCAAGAACCAATCCCTAACACTATTAATGATTCACTGTTATGATTGCAGATAGGAACATGTCTTCTGAGAAGCTCCCTCCAGCAGTCAATAGAAAGAGATGCAGAGACTCATCCAAATATTAGATGGAGCTCAGGGAGTCTTACCAAAGAGTAGGGAAGATTGAGTATCTGAAGGAGACAGGGACTCCACAGCAAGACCAACAGAGTCAACTAACCTGGATTCTTTGGGGCTCACAAAGACTGAATCACCAACCAAAGAGTGAGCACAGGCTAGACCTAGCCCCACTGCACATATGTAGCAGATGTGCAGCTTGGTCTTCATGAAGATCCCCCAACAACAGGAGTGGGGGCTATCCTTGAGCCTGTTGCTTGCCTGCCTGTAATGGACCACCTTGTCTGGCCTCAATGGGAGAGGTTGAGCCTAGTGCCACAGCAACTTGATGTTGGTGGGGTGGGGGGATGACAACCAAAGAAGGGATTTTGCCTTCTCAAAAGAGAATAGAAAGTTGGAATGGGGGAGCATTTGCCTGAGGGAGAACTCGGCTGATATTAAGGTGTCAAGTGAATGAGTAAGTAAGTAAGTAAGTAAATACAAGACAACAAAGTGAATAAAAAAGTTAATTAAAACAAAACAAAAATCAATTCTCTCTTAATCTCATTTTCTCCAGCTTTTGTTCAACTTCTTGACTTGGGGAACAGCCACTGTGTCTACAGCTTTTCCCTCTTCACCACAGTCTTTTTTTTTTTTATTATTTATTTTATTTTATTTTTTTAATTTACATTCCAAATCACTTCCCCTTTCCCATTTCCTCCCTCCCCGAAAGTCCCATAAGCCCCCTTCCCTCCCTCTTTTCTCCATTCAACCCCCTCTCGTTACTCTGTCCTGGCGTTCCCCTACATCCAGTCTTTCCAGGACCAGGGGTCTCTCCTTCCATCTTCCTAGAAATCTATTGATATGCGAATTGTGTCTAGGGTATTCCGAGATTCTGGGTCAATATCCACTTATCAGTGACTGCATACCATGTGTGTTCTTTTGTGGTTGGGTTACCTCACTAAGGATGATATTTTCAAGATCTGACCATTTGCCTAGGAATTTCATGAATTCATTGTTTTTAATTGCAGAGTAGTATTCCATTGTGTAAATATACCACATCTTCTGAATCCATTCCTCCGTTGAGGGATGTCTGGGTTCTTTCCAGCTTCTGGCTATTATAAATAAGGCTGCTATGAACATAGTGGAGCATGTGTCCTTATTGCATGCAGGTAAAGCCTCTGGGTATATGCCCAGGAGTGGTATAGCCGGATCCTCTGGGAGTGTCATGCCCAGTTTTCTGAGGAACCGCCAGACTGCTTTCCAGAGTGGTTGTACCAGCCTGCAATTCCACCAGCAGTGGAGGAGTGTTCCTCTTTCTCCACATCCTTGCCAACAACTGCTGTCTCCTGTGTTTTTGATCTTAGCCATCCTGACTGGTGTGAGATGGAATCTCAGGGTTGTTTTGATTTGCATTTCCCTAATGACTAAGGATGATGAACATCGCTTTAGGTGCTTCTCAGCCATTAGATATTCTTCAGGTGAGAACTCTTTGTTTAGCTCTGTACCCCATTTTTTAATAGGGTTACTTGCCTCTCTGGAGTTTAACTTCTTGAGTTCTTTGTATATATTGGATATTAGCCCTCTGTCGGATGTAAGGTTGGTAAAGATCATTTCCCAGTTAGTTGGTTGCCGCTTTGTCTTTTTGACAGTGTCTTTTGACTTGCAAAAACTTTGTAATTTAATGAGGTCCCATTTGTCTATTCTTGATCTTAGAGCATAAGCTATTGGAGTTCTGTTCAGGAAATTCTCCCCTGTGCCCATATGTTCAAGGTTCTTCCCTAGTTTCCCTTCTGTTAGTTTCAGTGTGTCTGGTTTTATGTGGAGATCTTTGATCCACTTAGAATTGAGCTTAGTGCAAGGAGATAAGAATGGGTCAATTTGCATTCTTCTGCATGTTGACCTCCAGCTGAGCCAGCACCATTTGTTGAAAAGACTATCTTTTTTCCACTGGATGGTTTTAGCTCCTTTGTGAAAGATCAAGTGACCATAGGAGTGTGGATTCATTTCTGGGTCTTCAATTCTGTTCCATTGATCTACATGTCTGTTACTGTACCAATACCATGCGGTTTTTAACACTATTGCTCTGTAGTACAGCTTTAGGTCCGGGATAATGATTCCCCCAGAGGTTCTTTTAATCTTGAGAATAGTTTTAGCTATTCTGGGTTTTCTGTTATTCCAGATGAATTTTGAATTGCTCTTTCTAACTCTATGAAGAGTTGAGTTGGGATTTTGATGGGGATTGCATTGAATCTGTGTATTACTTTTGGTAAGATGCTCATTTTTACTATATTAATCCTGCCAATCCATGAGCATGGCAGATTTTTCCATCTTCTAAACCGTCCTATAACCCCTGAAGAAATAGAAGTCGTCATTGGAAGTCTTCCAACCAAAAAAAGCACAGGTCCAGATGGTTTTACTGCAGAATTCTATCAGACCTTCAAAGAAGACCTAACACCAATACTCTTCAAACTGTTCCACAAAATAGAAACAGAAGGAACACTACCCAACTCGTTCTATGAAGCCACAATTACAGTAATACCAAAATCACACAAAGATCCGACAAAGAAAGAGAATCTCAGGCCAATCTCTCTTATGAATATCAATGCAAAAATACTCAATAAAATTCTTGCCAACCGAATCCAAGAACACATCAAAACGATCATTCACCACGATCAAGTAGGCTTCATCCCAGGGATGCAAGGATGGTTCAATATAAGGAAATCCATCAATGTAATCCACTACATAAACAATCTCAAAGAAAAAAACCACATGGTCATCTCATTAGATGCTGAGAAAGCATTTGACAAAATTCAGCATCCTTTCATGCTAAAGGTCTTGGAAAGATCAGGAAGTCAAGGCCCATATCTAAACATAGTAAAAGCAATTTACAGCAAACCGGTAGCCAGCATCAACCTAAATGGAGAGAAACTTGAAGCAATCTCACTAAAATCAGGGACTAGACAAGGCTTCCCTCTCTCTCCATATCTTTTCAATATAGTACTTGAAGTTCTAGCTAGAGCAATTAGACAACAAAAAGAGGTCAAAGGGATACAAATTGGAAAGGAAGAAGTCAAACTATCACTATTTGCAGACGATATGATAGTATACATAAGCGACCCAAAGAACTCCACCAGAGAACTCCTACAGCTGATAAACGACTTCAGCAAAGTGGCCGGATATAAAATCAACTGAAGCAAGTCAGAAGCCTTCCTATACTCAAAGGATAAGCAGGCTGATAAAGAAGTAAGAGAAATAATACCCTTCACGATAGCCACAAACCATATTAAGTATCTTGGCGTGACACTAACCAAACAAGTGAAAGATCTGTATGACAAGAACTTCAAGTCTCTGAAGAAAGAAATTGAAGAAGACCTCAGAAGATGGAAAAGTCTGCCATGCTCATGGATTGGCAGGATTAATATAGTAAAAAGAGATACTCTTAACACCAACTTTGTATATGCCTTAGTACCGGAAATAATTTAATAGTTAATTAAAAGAAACATAAGGATCCACAAAAATGGTGTAGCGAATAGACCTAATAACCTGAGCTCAATCCCTGGACCCACATGAAGGTGGAAGGAGAGAAACTCCATAAGTTATTATTTGACTTTGGTGCATGCTATCTATTTTACACACACACACACACACACACACACACACACACACACACACACACACACACACGCATGCACACGCGCACGCGCACAATAGTAGCAATAAAATTTAAAATTAAGCAAAGAAAAGAAAACTAGAAGATGTTGGTCCCTCAGTCATGT
Source organism: Tokudaia tokunoshimensis (assembly GCA_036184795.1). Taxonomy (NCBI): domain Eukaryota; kingdom Metazoa; phylum Chordata; class Mammalia; order Rodentia; family Muridae; genus Tokudaia; species Tokudaia tokunoshimensis. The sequence continues at coordinate 1,517,322 of BTHU01000015.1, read as the reverse complement.
GACAAACAAACCATAGCCAAATCTTGGGTACTAAAGAAGGACATTTTCACTTTTTACCCTCTGAGATCATTTTCAGTTTTTTAAATGTTAGTCTTATGGTCATTTTGGAATTAACATTCCTATCTCTAGTGCTCAACAACACGTTGCCTTACCATGTTGTTTACTATAGTGCCCTTACTGCTTGTTTCCAAGCTCCTGGACCGGCATGCGGCCATATGGCATGTTGACATGTATGACATTTTAAAGACCATATGGCATGTTTACAGCTGCCATTCACTTTTCAGCTGGAATGCTTCCTATTGCTCAGGCTTTATGACTTTGGGTTTTTTAAGAGCATGGACTAATTACTTAGTATGATGTCTATATTATCTAACAGGTCCATATTATACATTTTTGACAGAAAAGCCATGTGGCAATGCTATGCTTTCATTAAAAGACACACAGCTGATTCCTTCCAGAGCTGTGGTGGCTTCTCAGTCAAATGCTTTCCAAGGTTTTTTCATCTTGAAGGTGACTAACAATTATTTCATGCTTATTAACTCTTAATCATTTTTGAAGAGATACTTTGATATTTTGAAGAGAGACTATATAAATATCCTAACTTTTGTCAAACTTCCACCTACTCATTTTAACATTCATTATGATTCTTGCTGAATTAATTATACTTTGTGGCCAAATGGTGATTTTTAATTTAGCATTTCTTCTGCATTTATTAGGTGTCATTTTGCTACAATTATCTTTTCACTTGTCCATTTAGTTAGGTCACTTAGTTACTGACCTACTATGATAAAATGGATTAGTGAATTATTTTTATTTATTATGTATTTATGTAAATTTTTTACTTGGCTTGGTAAACCAATAGGTTTTTTGAGGTTGAGGTTAGTTATAGACATATACGAGAAGGGTTGTGATGGCTCTCCTGCAGTCCTGTTCATTGCATACATAACACTGGGTGGGGGGGGCTTTCTGAATCTTCATGTTTCATGAGCTTCCTGAGTCTTACATTCCTCCTTCCACTTTCTACAAGGAGCCCCAAATTCTGATGAAATGGCTATACAATTTTCTGCTGTTTCCTGTGACTCTTACAGTCTTCCTACCTTGTCTTCAGTGATAGTCCTTTTCCCTTAGAGGGAGTATTATAAATATATTGGTGGGGAATTTTGTTGTTTTTTTTTTTCATTTCTCACTGAATATTGAGTCACTGTACCACAACAATATTTTCTGTTTTCAACAGCTTCACAAGTTATAAGATACAGTAACTATTGCCCATTGGAGGGATGGAGAAAGGGAATAAGGGAAAGGGGGAGGAAGGAAGGAAGGAAGGAAGGAAAGAAGGAAGGAAGGAAGAGAGAGAGAGAGAGAGAGAGAGAGAGAGAGAGAGAGAGAGAGAGAGAAAGAGAGAGAAAGAAAAAAAGAAGAGAGAGGATTCCTCCCTGTCCAAGACTGACAATAATGGTCCTATGTGAGTTTCAATATGTGAGTTAGGAGCCTCTGCTCTCCTGGCTCATCTCTGATGAACATATTGACTTGGTGAGCCTATACTCCTGCTCAGAGACCTTAGGAATTAAAAAGATAATCCAACACAGACATTTTAGGGTCCAGTGTTCTATTACAGCTGCACTACCTCGAAGTTGCACCCACCATGAATGGCAATCTCAGGGAACCTGCACTGTGAGTTCCTTTTTCTTTCATTCATCAAGTTTTATATAATCTTTTACTATTGTTCATCCAGTGTTCTTGTTTTTCCAGATTTAATCTATCTTTCTAGTCCTTTGAACAGATTTATATCTGTGGTGATTTAAATGAATTTCTTCCAAAGGTTCCTATATGTGAATATTTGGTCTCCAGTGGTAGTCCTGTTTGGAAAGTTTGTGGAAGCTTTAGGAGATAATAGTTTTTCTGGGAGAAGTATGTGACTTGGACTGTGCTGTGAGATTCCTCTCTCCCATTTTTTCTCCCGTTTTGCTTTTTGCTTCCTGGTTGATATGCCTGTTGTCATGCCTTCCCCATCATTACATGCTGTGTGCCCTTTGGAACTACTAACTAAAATAAACTTTCTCTTCCAACTTGCTATTGTTTTGGGGATTTAGAACAGCAACAAAGAAGCCTGTAGCACCATTCTTTGAACTCTTCCTTTCTGGCACAGCAAGATGTTCCCAGCTGACCTTTGGTTGTTTGTTTTCTTTGTTTTTGCCTTTCAGTGTGTGTACATGTGCACATGTGTGTGTGCGTGTGTGTGTGCGTGTGTGTGTGTGTGTGTGTGTGTGTGTGTGTGTGTGTGTGTGTGTCTGTGATTCAGCTCTCCTTCTTGTCATGGTTCCTGGGGAATAAACTCAGATTGTCAGGCTTAGTAGCAGGGTCCTTTGGCAACTGAAACTGTCTTTCAGCCTGCTCTTAGGGCTTTCAACTTTACAATCAGCCCTCTCTTCAAGGAGCGCTGGTGAATTTTAAAGGAAAAATGATATTTAGAAGCCCATATCTGGTTCCAGGTAGTCTTGCTTCTATTGGAATGTAGTTGCTTTTAGCCCTCTCTATGAGTAGAGAAAGGAGGCAGGTGTACATGTGTCACAGTGTGTGGTGGCTAAGTCACACACCAATACCTCCTACTGTCAACTATTACCACAGAATTTTCTCCAGACTTCCCTTGGGTAATTTCCTCTCCAACTGAATGTGGTGGCTTGAAGATGAAAGCAGGAAGATCAGGAGTTCAAGATGACCCTTGGTTCCATAGGGAATTTGAGGCCTATCTTCCCTCACCAACTGGGAGAAAGCTGGCTCTCTTCATATTTTCCTCAGTAATATTTACTTTATGTAACTACTCTTTAATGATATAGGACCCCCTCTTCACCTTAACCTAAATCTCCTAAGCATACCGTCTACTCCAGACACATCAACTGAACTCTAAACCATCTTAGGTCCTGAGCCTACACATTGCACTTGACTTGCATTTGTATCTACTTATGTAAGTTCTGACCCACTGGCGGAGGCAGAATGCCAGCTTACTACTACTTCTAAAAGTATCACATCTATAAATTACCAAAAAAAAAAAAGGCAAAACTAATAAAAAATAAACCTACTGCACATGCACCAGAATTGTTGAACCTGTTTTATATCAAAGTTGTCTGCAAGAGCACACAGGGTTTGTTCCTGACCCTCAGGAAACAGGTAGGGTTCCAGAAAGCAGGTATGCACTAAGCAGAAGATAGCACTATGCCTATAGATATAGGCCTACGAGGGAAGGAAAACTGCCCTCTGTCTCTCTAGAGAACCTGTGATAGGCACAGAGTGGATATAACTATGTCAGTGGGTATTAATCTAATAACCTTGATATATAAACTTTATTATATATTTTAAAGTATTTTTGAGATATATTAAATTATGAATATAAATAACCACTGAGATTGCTTTTAAAAGGTTTTGGCTATACATAGTTAATAGTTTTTGTTTGTTTGTCTGTGTGTCTTTTACTTTTGAATTGTAGCTAAAGAATCTTTTGGTGCAAAAGGAAATCTGGCTGCTGGTGACTGACATCACCCTACAAACACAGAATGAAAGGGACCACTATCTTCCCAAAACTCTGCCAATCTATGTAGCCCCCTCATGTGTACTGTGCCCAGAGGTTGTAGAAGAACTTGCCATGCCGGTGTCTCATAACTTATTCTTCAGGGACGCTCTTCAAGACAATGGTATGCTGCTGCGTCTTGATTGCTTGGGTAGAGTGACTGCTTGGTGCCTACACTGAGACTCTGTCCTCTTTCACAAAGTCCAGTGCAAGTCTAGCCTTGGGATGGAGAAGCCATCTTACCAGCCATGGGCTCTCATCACTTCTTGCCAAGGCCACCTGATAGTAGCCAGCATCCTAAGTTGTAGTAAGCATGGAGAGACACTATTGGCCACTCCATAACTCTTAACAGCACCTGTGCTTACCTGGAGACCACCTACAGCCATGGCCTAGATGTCCCTTTTTAACAAAAGCTAGAGAACATGGTATATGTTTGCCCTGTAACAAAGGTCCAAAACATGGGATGCTAAGGCAGGAATATCATAAGTTAAAAAACAGCCTACATCACACTGAGACCCTGTTTCAAAATATAATAAAATTAATAATAATAATAATAATAATAATAATACAGTAGGCTTTAGATCAATATATACCTTTTCTTGGGATCAAATACATAAACTCCTTTTTTTCATTTTCCTTAGGTATTACCTTGAATACCATAAAATTCACTCTTTTCAATTTTATCTGTTCTTTTTCAGCTTAGTTCACTGGGGTCTTTAAGATTTATTTCCATGTAGACATTTACACACTGGACATGTCTGACATTAGCAACAGACCAGCCCCTATCTACGCCTTTCTTCCTACAGGCTTGTGAAGGAGACTGGCTGGAAAGTTGATGCTTTCCTTACTGCTTAAATAATCTGAAGTGTCTCCATGGCAGGTCGGATCATTTGTATTGAACGGACAGTCCTCCTACCCCAGAAACCTCACTTGTGTGTACCTTCTCCTTCCTGTGACTTGCCTGGCCCAGTGACACTAGATAAACTGAGCTCCCTCACATCTGTCAACTCCATTTGTAGCGTGCAAGGTAGGTAGCCCTCTGGTTGGAAGCAGAATTTCTAATGTCTTACATGCCATGTTATTTTAAATATACTGCTAAGTTTTGTTTTTGGTGTTCCAGATGCTGGATTTAAAGGGACAGAGTAAGAAGATGTTCTTTTATTGTGGACTTGGAGTCTATATAGGAAAATTTAAATCAGGTTCATGCACAATCAAACAAGACTCCAGTGTCTCAAATGAGGCAGAGTAAAATCTAGAAAGGTTCCGTAAGGCTGGATCCATGGGCATCTGCAGTGGCTCAGCCAATGAAGGTGTTTGCCCCCAAACCCAATGACCTGAGTTCAGTGACCATCATGGACACTAAGAAGGGAACCAATTCCCACAAGTTGTTCTCTGTCCTGTGCATGTGTACAAGTGCATGCTTGTGTGTGTGTGTGTGTGTGTGTGTGTGTGTGTGTGTGTGTGCACGTGCGCGCATACACATACACATATGTGCATGCAAAAACATACATATATACCAAAAATAAATAATTATTTTTCAATAAAAAATTTTGAAAAAGGAACAGAAAAAATTATTTTTAAAACCTGAATTCTTAAATCAAGATCTGAAAGGTACATCAATGATTGAGACCAGGAACGGGACCTATAAAGATAGCCAACAGGAGAGAGCTGACAAGCCAATAGAGAAGGGTGGGTAGGCTTGGATAGAGAGAGATACCAAGAAGAAGCTGGAGAGACAGCCAACTGTCAAGAGTATAGTCTGTTCTACACAGAAGTAGGCAACTTCAATATTGACAAAGTCACAGAGATAACCATCTACACACAGAAAGAGCACCCTGTGGTGATAGCATTGGGAGTGCTTGAAACTAGCTTTGAGACTTAAGGGTATAAACTAGATTCCACCCTGAAGGTAGAGAGGGAGCCAAGAGGCAATAATGTAGTGACAGGGTAAGTGGAGGAGTGGGTTTCCCTAGGAGGAACACTGATAAGTTGGGTAATGTATCAGGTCAAGAGGAGCATATATAGAAAACAGGTGCAGCCACCTGCAAGCTTCCATCTCAGGCCAGGAGGCACCCGAGACAGATCTGCGCTAATCAGACATAGAATATGAGGCAACTTTGAGGGCATGCTTGTGTCTTGCTTGAAACTTTGATTATTTGCTTGTTGTGCTTCTCATTGTTATTTATTATATATGATAATGGATTTCATTATGACAGTGTCATGCATATACATAAAGCATTTTAATTATTCACCACTTACTTACTACCTTCTCTTTCCTCCTTCATTCCCACTGATTCCCTTGTTTGGATGGCGTTTTGTTTACAGGTAGTTATAGTTGTATTTTTAATATTTATTTTATTTTTAATTATGTGTATTTGTATGTGACTATGAGGTATATACACATGAATGCAGATGCTCTCAGGAGCCAGAGTGTCGGCTCCCCCTGAAACTGGACTTAAAGACAGTTGTGAGCTGCCCAACGTGGGTTCTGGAAACTGAACTCAGGACCTCTCCAAGAACAGTACACACTCTGAACCACTGAGTTGTCTCTCCAGATCACTCAATTATATTTTTAATAAACTTATAAAATAGTTGATTTTGGTGTTTTTGAAGCATGAGGAAGAGATGTTTCAGCAGCTGGTTGTATACATTAATCCAGAAATGAAAATCATATCAGTACTTCTTTAACTCTATGAAAATTATTTCATAATAAATGTATATTATGTATTATTATTTCATAATACATGTACATTAGGGCAGTTCTCTTATATACTTGTGCTGCTGTGTCCCCCACACACACACACTACCACATACAGCCGTGGAGGGAAGGAAGTGTTGTAGGCAGGGCATCTGTCTGTGGAGCTAGAGGTTCATACAGGTACAGGCAGGCCTTCATGGACAAGCTTCCCCTCTGCCAGCACACTCATAGGCTGTCCCAGACCTTTCTTAGCTATCATTTCTAGTTTCTGTAAAGAAGGATTTAAGGGACCAGGTCTGTGTTTTGTGGATTTTAGATTTGTGACATTCTAGAGGTGGAACCCAGGGTCTTGCGAATATTTATCATGTACTGCACCACTGAGCTACATCTCCAGCCCTCGTGAGCCTTATTGAAACCTTTGCATGCTTTATGGTTCACTTATTCAGTGTTTAATATGCTTACAGAATTGTACAAGCGTCACTATAGCCTTGGGGCAAAACCAGCAAACCAAACCCTAGCACATGCTTCCTCCCACACCTTTAACAAATCATCTTTCTGCTTTCTGCTTCTATGAATTTGCCCGCTCTGGACTATTTGCCATTGTTGATGATTTGAAACAGGATCTCTTGTAGCCCTTGAAGTTCTGATCCTCTGACCTCTGCCCTGGGTGTCGGTGGCAGTTGCAGGCATGCAACTCCATGCCTACTTTGTTTTGTTGTTGTCTGTCAGAGATTCTCTTTAATGCATCTATGTGAGTGCCTATACATTCTATGTGTCCCACATGCATGCCTAGGACTGTGAAGGTCAGAAGAGGGTGTTGAGTGTCCTGGAACTGGAGTTGTAACAGTTGTGACTCACCTGATACGGTTGTTGAGAACCAAACGTAGATCCTTTGCAAGGTGAGCAAGTACTCATAGCCAGGCTCATCTCTCCAACTATTGCTACTTTTTTGAATGAATTTTCTCACTGTGACCTAAGCTATCTTGCACCTCACTTTGTAATTCATGCTAGCCTTGAATTTGAAATCCTACTAGCTCAGCCTTCTGATTCCAAACCAGCAAACTCAGCTGTAAACTTACATTTTTCATTTTCATCCTTATCCTCATGTGTGTGTGCATGTGCATATCATCATCATGGTGTATGCATGGGTATGTAGGATGTACACACGTGGAGATCAGTTTTGTGAGTCAGTTCTCTCCTTCCACCTTTGAGTATCCCTGTAATGGAACTCAGATCATCAGACTTGCAAGACACTTAAACACACTGAGACATCTCCTTGGCCTGACTTCTGTTTTTTAGATGATTCAGTGTGTTTTATAAGCCAGGATATGGTCTTTTGATAAATTTTCTCTCTAAATATAAGAATGTATTTTCCTGCTGTTGCATGAAAATATCAGATATGTCAGTTCAGTCCCATTGATCAATGGAGCTGTCAGTGCAGCACCTCTGTCTTTCTTCTGCTGTATCTATCACTCACAGTCAACAGACAAGAGTGTTGGTTTGGGATTATCCTCGTGAATTTATTCTTCGTACAAGTTCCTTCTCTTTGTTTCATGTGTTTTCTTAAATATTGTTTTGTTTTTGGTCTTACTGACCTGGAATTCTCTAAGTAGACTATTCTAGTCTTGAGAGCTGCCTGTGTCTGCTTCCCAAGTGCTGAGATTAAAGCACACCCCTTCCTGAGTTCTGAGATTAAAGCACACCCCTGGCTTGTCATGTATTTTGATGCACTGTTGGGTGCATATGCATTAATGAATTGAGCTTATTGTTTTTACTTAATAATTATTTCTAGTCCCAATAATTTTCAGTACTCTGAGGTCTGCCCTGTCTGAAATTAAAATTATGGCGGCATTCTCTCACTAGTTTTAGCATTGTGGCTGCTTTGCTCTCCCCCTTAATGTTTAATCCATCCATATTTTTATATATAATGGAAGTTTCTTTTAGGTAACATATAGTTGGTTCTTGTTCTTATTCCTGCTGATAATCTTTTCTTTTAATTTGTATAGTAAGATTTTCTACTCTGTTTTTATGTGTGCTTTGTTTTATTTTGTTCTGTTTTCCATTTGCATTGAGCATTCAGTGTATTCTATTTTCTTTCAGTATTTCAATTAAAGATTTAAAATCTTATATGAACATGCTACTGTATGTCAAATTAAGCTGCATAGTGAAATTCATCATAAAAATTAAAGTGAAATCTTTTAGAAGTGAACTAGTTGCTGTCCTGGAGTTTCTGGTATATACTTAACAAAACTTAGGTCAGTTCTCAGGTGGCACTGCGGTCCTGTTTCCTGTGAGAATATTGCTAGCCAAGCATGGTGGTTCATGCTTATTGTCTGCACTTGAGAGACAGACATTAAAATCATCCTAATAGAGAGCAACCTGATCCACATTAGCTAGTCAGGGCTATGGCGAGACTTAGTCCTGGAAAGCAAGCTACTGAATACACTCAGTTACATCACTACTGTTTGCCTTGCTTGTGAACACACCCAGTTACTTCATTGTTTGCTTATGAGCACACCCAGTTACTTCACTATTGTTTGCTTGTGAACACACTCAGTTACATCATTACTGTTTGCTTGTGAGCACACCAAGTTACATCACTGTTTGCTTGTGAGCACACCCAGTTACTTCACTACTGTTTCTTTTTTTTTTAATTTTATTTTATTTTCTAAGTTTTTTTTTATTTACATTCAAAATCATTTCCCCTTTCCTGTTTCCTCCCTCCCCGAAAGTCCCATAAGCCCCCTTCCCTCCCTCTTTTCTCCATTCAACCCCCTCTCGCTTCTCTGTCCTGGCATTCCCCTACATCCAGTCTTTCCAGGAGCAGGGGTCTCTCCTTCCATCTTCTTGGGAATCTATTGATATGCGAATTGTGTCTAGGGTATTCCGAGATTCTGGGTTAATATCCCCTTATCAGTGACTGCATACTATGTGTGTTCTTTTGTGATTGGCTTACCTTACTAAGGATGATATTTTCAAGTTCTGACCATTTGCCTAGGAATTTCGTGAATTCATTGTTTTTAATTGCAGAGTAGTATTCCATTGTGTAAATACACCACATCTTCTGAATCCATTCCTCCGTTGAGGGACATCTGGGTTCTTTCCAGCTTCTGGCTATTATAAATAAGGCTGCTATGAACATAGTGGAGCTTGTGTCCTTATTGCATGCAGGTAAAGCCTCTGGGTATATGCCCAGGAGTGGTATAGCCGGATCCTCCGGGAGTGTCATGCCCAGTTTTCGGAGGAACCGCCAGACTGCTTTCCAGAGTGGTTGTACCAGCTTGCAATCCCACCAGCAGTGGAGGAGTGTTCCTCTTTCTCCACATCCTCACCAACAACTGCTGTCTCCTGTGTTTTTGATCTTAGCCATTCTGACTGGTGTGAGATGGAATCTCAGGGTTGTTTTGATTTGCATTTCTCTAATGACTAAGGATGATGAACATCTCTTTAGGTGCTTCTCAGCCATTAGATATCTTTAACCTGCTCATAAGGTCTAAGTATTGAATATGTGGCTGTTATTGCCATTTCTTTAAAAACTGTTAAATCAACAGTAACTTATTTGTCAATTTAGACTTTTACTGATAATATTTTTCCTACAGACCTGCATTTCTAACATGTTCCTTCCCTCTCAACATTCTCTATGGCATTCACAAGTGGGTTTCCTCTGTTTCCTGGCCAGCTCTGAAACTGTGCTGGAGGCCCGAGTGTGGATAAGCCCAGTGTGTAAACGTGTCATGGAGTAGGGTACTGCAGATCCTCCATACAAGAAAGCAGAGTAACAAAGATTGGCTCTGTCTGCCAGAAGGGATGCCTCCAACAAAGACCCTCCAGCTATCCCAGTGACCTGAGAGCAGGTTCACAGACTGCTGGGTCCACACTGCTATGTCAGTGGTGTCCCCTCTTGGGCCCTTCCTTCTCTCCCCTGCTGCCTCCAAACCCAAAGGTTCTTGGATATGACTTATTCTCAGTGTGGTTCTTTCTTCACGTCTACCCTTTGAAAGTCTCTTCAAAATGAATTAATAGCTAATATGTATCCTGAGCCTATCTGTGAGAGATCTATCAGAGAGGTTTTTCACAGTAAAGTCTTGAATGAGTAGAGAAGATGAGGCAGACTTTTCTTTCAATGCTCATGTAAGATAATATTTTGGATACGGACCATTCAGTGGTATACTTCCCAGCTGTCTCTCAAATCTGTCTTAAAATTATAGGAGATGATTCTCAATAGTTTATAAACTCAGATGAAATACATTTCTTCAGCTCATGCCTGATTCTCTAATTTAAAGGAAATTACTTAATCTCGCATAACCATAAGGTCTGGTAACACCCTCAGATACCCTAGAATAAAAAGGAACTTTGATTAGTTGCAGTCTACTTTTTATTGACTAATTTACAAAAGAGGGTTGGGATAGACCCAAGGGCTTGCCTGGTATGCCTTGTATCCCCAAGGCCCTAGATTCAATGTTCAGTACTGCAAGGGGGAGAAAAGAGATTATGGAAAGAGACTTGGGCTGCAAGATGACCAGAATACAAGGCACCAGCTGGTGTTTATGGATATTGCCTAGTCTCTCTCTCTGGATTTCTGTAACTCCTTGGCTAAGGAGCTGTTGGCAGCTAATAGCAACTAGGAGAGGAGAACCCAGTTTTTAAGGGTACAGCCTCCCTGGTGAATCACCCAGCCTCTAGTGAAAAGTCACACACCCAGGGGTACAGCACGCACTACATGGTGCAGGGATGACACAAAGTTGATTGGATAGGGAAGGACAAGTGAGTCTTTGAGGAGTGGTGTGTGAGCATGATAAAAATGCATTGTACAGATTTTTCAAGTAACCAATAAGAAATGACAAAAAAAAGAGACATTACTATTTTTCATCCATTTGACCCACTTTTGATTATATTTATAGTGCTGTTAGTTGAAGCAGGTTCTTCAAAATCAAGACCTATCCTCATTTTTAAGTCATTCAAGTTAGCATCACATGAATGTATTTTAATAAACCAGGCCTGTTAGTTCTTATAATTCTACAGTACTATCTGTATATCTTGTTTCCTAATGCTTGTTCTAGTGGAGAAAGACATTATGCTTCAAAAATGAGAATGAGGATAGGAAATATACCTGTGAAGTAAAATGCTTGCCACATGCTAGGCTTGATCACCACTACACAAACAAAAAGCAGGAGATAGGAATGTGGGAGAAGAAGGGAAAAGAAGCTGGAAGGCTGAGAACCCTTCTACACCTTTGGAAACTCAATCACTTCCTACTTTTTCTTTTACTATTGAATTGACTGTAATTCAACAAGGTTGGCCAGAACACGTTCATTCAGATGGCAGTTGCATGTTCCACACTATCACACACACACACGTGTTTATTGATTGAATGGATCATAAATGTTTTGTCAAAAATGTATGGTGTGTGTGTGTGTGTGTGTGTGTGAGAGAGAGAGAGAGAGAGAGAGAGAGAGAGAGAGAGAGAGAGAGAGAGAGAGAGAGAGAGAGAGAGATATTATGGGAAATTTTCTACCTGTTCCCAAGTTCCCCAAAATAACGATTCTCAGACTAAGCTTTGGCTTGTTCTCCAACTAGCTCATAACTTAATTACCCATCTATTCTATTCTAATTTCTATTCTATTCTATTCTATTCTATTCTATTCTATTCTATTCTATTCTATTGTAATTTCTATCCTATTCTATTCTATTCCATTCCTTCCACCACATAGGTAATCACCTCTTCTCAGGTTCATGCAAATGTCTTGCTCGGAGTTCAGGCAAATTCCCTATCTCCCCCTACCATCACTCACAATACACGAGAGCACATTCTCCTTACTCTATTCCAGAATTCCAATTGCTCTTCCAGATGTTCCACCTTCTAATCCTGGCTCACCTCATTGTTTATAGACTTTTTATTGGCAGGTGATGCTTCCATCCAGTATATAAGAGATTCTGTGTTTCGGGTGTTGGGGAGCAGGAAGTAGTGATACATACTCCATTGCCTATGCACAGAGGCCACAGGAGAACATCTTATGTCCTGTTCTATTATATCCACCTTACTCACTTAAGACAGGGTACTTACTGAACCTGAAGCCAAGAAGCCCAAGTGACCCTCCTGTCTCTGTCATTGCAGGTCATGTGCATCCATGCTTGCCTTTTTATGAGTACTAGAGATTTGCTCTTACTTTCTCATGTTTGCACAATGAGCACTTTTACTCTCTAAGCCATCTCCCCAGCCCTCTAACTACATGTATTCATTTGTTTATTTGTTTGTTTATTTATTTTATTTTTTTTTGAGACAAAGTTTCTCTGACTATCCTGGAACTCACTCTGTAGAAAAGGATGGCTTTGAACTCAAAAACTCAAAGATTTGCCTGTCTCTGCCTCCTAAGTGTTGGGATTAAAGCTGTGTGCCAACATACCCAGCTATATATTCTTAATCATAATAACCAAGTAAACCAGAAAAATCATATTTAATAAAAGGAATTAACCAACAGTGTATCTACTTATCTCTTCCTATGAAAGAAGTAACGCAAAGATAGGCAGTTTCAGAGGCCACAGTGCAGTGATGAACTTGGCCTTTCTTCTTACCTGGATTAGGTACTGTGGTTGATGTAGATGAGAGTACTGCTTTCTCATGGCCTGTGTGTGACCGGTGTGGCAATGGGAGATTGGAACAGAAGCCAGAAGATGGGTAAGGATGCCTGAAACCCCTGGGGCCCAAAGGACACAGCAGTAACCCAGCCCCAGGTCCTACAATCTTTTACCCTATTTGTGGGTTCCCCAAGCATATAAGGGAACCCACTCTGCTGAGCTGCAGTATAGAGGCTGTGGTGCTGCTTGGTGGGTTTTCCTAATGGAGAACCCAATCGTTGTAGCTCTTCCTGGCCTTAAAAATATAGAACTGAGATTTGTCCTTAGTACCTTCATTATTAGAAGAAAGAAAAAAAATGCGAACAGGTAAGACAAGCTGCATGGCATGTCCTAGGACTTTCCCAAACTTTCCCAGGGGACAGAGCAGCTGCATGGCATGTCCTAGGAGTCCTGCAGACTTTCCCAGTGGACAGTGAGCAGCTTTCAATAGATACCCCTTTCTGCCCACTTATCTTACCCTCCAAGGCTAAGTCTTTATTATAGCTTCTTTGCTGCTGTAATGAGACACAGTGACCAAAAACAAGTTGGGGAGGAAAGGGTTTATTTGCCTTATTCATAATACTCCATCAGTAAAGGAAGTCAGGACATGAATTCAAGCAGACAAGAATGTGGAAGCAAGAACTGATGCAGTGGCCATGGAGGAGTGCTGCTTACTGGCTTGCCCCCCGTGGTTTGCTCAGCCTTCTTGTAGAACCCGGGACCACAAGACCAAGGATGGTACCATTATCAATGGAATTGGCTCTTTCTCATCAGTCACTAATTAAGAAAATGCCCTACTACCTACAGCTGGATCTTAGGAGGCATTCTCCTCAATTGAGGCTCTAACCTTCCAGATGACTCTAGTTTATATCAAGTTGTCCTAAAATTCTCCAGCAGAGTGTTGGTACCATTTGTTTCTCTGGAGTGACTCTCTGCCTCCCAGTGGACTTTGTCATATGACAGACCAAAATGTGTCATCATTACTTGTTTGCGTCTTAGAATCAAAGAGCAGGGACTGGAGAGATGGCTCAGCAGTTACAAGCACTGGCTGCTCATCCAGAGAATCCACATGGCAGCTCACAGTTGTCTATGACTTCAGGTCCAAGGGAGCCAATGCCCTTTTCTTGTTTCTTCAAATACCAGGAGTGTACATGATGAACAGAATCCATACAGGCAAAATATCTGTATACATAAAAATCAGTTTTTTAAAAGAAGCAAAGAGCAAATATCTTCCTGATGCCTAGGGTTATTGGCCTTGTGAGTGAGTACACAAGTTATTTCTGGACTATGTCAAAGAGGCAAGGGAGCATGGGTGTATGTGAAAGCAGTGTGGGAGTGAGGACACCAGGGCTGATGAGCAAGCTTGACCTGCCAGCAGAGTGGAAAATTCACTCCCCTGACCTCCCTGAAGGTCTTGCCTTCACTTCCTGGAAGGCTACCTTCCCCCATATTCCTCATGAATATTCCTCTTTGTGTACCCAAGGCCCCCTCAGCAACTTCCAACTGCTAAACCATCAGAAGAGTCCCAGTTCCTGGCTGCTTTTGACTGGTTCCAACAATCTAATTCTGACAGCAAAATTTCTCTACTGAATGTTTAAAGCTGTAGAACTCTTCTGATACATATCTCTCTGGTTGCTTATATCCCTATGTGCCTTCTCACAACAGAGGCTCCTTCTCCTGTGGGGACTGTTCCCAATTGGTCCTGACACCTCTTCAAAAGAGGCACCTGTATGTCTTTCTGGACTGTCCCATGAGACCTGAGAGTACTGTGAAGGTCAAGGTAGGAAAAGGAGCCTGGAGCTCATGTTTGATTGCATGTGTCTACTCTGTGGACAGCAAGGATAAGGCTGGAGCTGGGCTACCGGTGTGTTCTTTTGTTCACTTTGTGGCAAAGTGTATATGCCAGTTAGGAGATGTGAAAAGAGCTTCTCAGTTCTTGGGAGAAGTGGGGGTGGGGGAGGGGCCACTACAGCCCACTGCAGGGTCTATACATCGTCCTGCTTAACCTAAGGCTCCAAGACTTGTTCTACAGTACAAGTAGAACAAGTGGGCAGACAGCTAAGATTCAGTGTTCATCTTCAGATAGGAGTACCTTAGGTGAGTACTTGTCATTTGATGAAATATCATTGAGCCCTTCTTTCCTGTTGCTGCAGCTGTTGGAGAGCAGTATTTCTTTACTTCTGATGTCTGCTGCCTCCGAGGATGGGGTATGTACAGTATGCCCTTTGTTCTTAAATCTGTGTGAGGTTGTCTCTGAAGGAAGACCCCTTTGCTGTCATTTACAACAGTTCTTACTGTTACACCACAAGTCACTTATGTGTTAAAACATATCCACTTGTCACTGCCACTCACCCATGTGTACAGCAGGGGCAGAGATGTTCCTCTCTGGAAATGAGAGATGCTGGAAATCTTCCTTCTTGGCTTCATACAGCCTAGAGACCAGAGTCCTTTTCATGGCTTCCTAGTCACAAAACAAAATTGCTAAAGACATGCTTTTTATTACATTTATTTATTTGTATATTTATTAATGAATGAGAGAGAGAGTGTGTGAGTGTGTGTGTGTGTGTGTGTGTGTGTGTGTATGTGTGCATGTATCTGTATCAGTATGTACATGCCACAATACACAAGTAGATGTTCGAGAACAACTTGCAGGAATCAGGTCTCTCTTGCCCTGTGGTTCTCAGAGGTTGATTGAACTCAGGTCATCAGGCCTGATGACCAACATCTTTACATGCCAAGCCATCTTGCTGGCCCTGTAGCACACTCTTTAGTTTTTACTGGTGGATCTGGACTCTGAATGCTTGAATTATTATTGTTGTTATTCTCAGAGCTTTGGTCTTACCTACCTTGAAAATTACTATAGCAAGACTTAGTAAACTGTGGCATATTGGTCCTCAGAGCAGGACTTCATGACTAACATGCGCCGGGCCTCAGACCAGAAGTTCAAGATCACTCTTAACTACATAGCAGGTTTGAAGCCAGCCCTTGACTACATGAGACCCTGTCTATAAATAAATGCACTGTAGTAGCTCATGGAATTGATAATCCAAAACTAAGACTAAGGCTGTCAGAGTTTGGATGAAACTGGAAACTGCATAAATAAGCTCTGAGGGTTATTGGTCTAGGCTGTGGTTCTCAGCCCTGACTTCACAAGGTGCCACTGTTTCTGTCCCCCTGGTATAAAGCACACCAGCTTTAAAGCTCTTTGGTAGCCTTGACCTCTAACCTGGAACTTTCACCTGAACTGTGACTGACACTGTCACTGTTTCTGAATAAAAGAGTCATGCTTTGACACCAAGTTAGAGAACATAGAAGCTGACATTTTCTTATTATGTAAGAGCCATTAGTTGCCATGGCCTGAGAACCAAACCCATTGCACTGCTGACACGGGGTCCTCACTGTTGCCATCTCCATGGTGCACTCAGCACAAAGGCATTCCACCAAGGTAGCTTTTTATCTCTGCAGAAAGAAACAGTTCGTAGTTGGAAGTCAGCCCAGACAGGAAAGCATGAGACAGGGACTTAAAGAACTTACAGTGTTTAAAGGCAGTAGAGAGCAGTATCTGTTAGCTGACATAAAGTGAGAAAATGGGTGATGCTGAACCAGGAGAACACCAATACTGGTGAGCTACAGCTTTCCAGTGTGACATATGTGCTCAGGCAGATGCTTTAAAAAGGTGGATCGGGTTTTCT
The DNA here is from genome assembly GCA_036184795.1 of Tokudaia tokunoshimensis. Classification (NCBI taxonomy): domain Eukaryota; kingdom Metazoa; phylum Chordata; class Mammalia; order Rodentia; family Muridae; genus Tokudaia; species Tokudaia tokunoshimensis. The sequence goes on along the minus strand of BTHU01000015.1, from coordinate 1,500,755 downwards.
AAGAACACATACTCTGTGGAGAAAGTTGGGGAAGGCAGAAAGCCTGCTTGGATGAATAACAAAATGAACCCAACCTCCCTACATAAGCAAAACTTAAGACTCAAAACCATCAGTAGCCACACTCTGATCCATGTGCATAGAGGCTGATGTCTGCCCTCTGACTCAATGGCCACCACAACACTGATGGGGCCTCTGTAAGATAAGGTCTCTATGGGGACCCAGACACCAGGAACATTGGCAGAAACCTTCCCTCCTTTCATTCCTGCTGGCTGAAGTATCTTGTTTCTGCAACACACTTAACTTTTCAACCAGAATGCCTCTGGTAGCTGAAAACCTGCTGATCAAGCTTTAAAAGAGGCATGTGAGCATGTATTCCTGTGTGTGGAAGTGCAGGTGTGCATGCACCTGTATATGAACCTCCTTGGACACTGGCTGTACTGTGTGTGTGTGTGTGTGTGTGTGTGTGTGTGTGTGTGTGTGTGTGCGCATACATGTCTTTATGCAGGAGTGCATGCACTTCTATATGAGGAGTCTACTTGAACACTGGCTATACATATACACTTACATATATATGCACAGATATTAAGTAAAATGACAAAGGGAGGTCATAGCTCTTGGTGTCACCTTTGTAGGTGCTCTAGTTTCATAATACACATCAGTGGGACAAAGGAGCCATCCAAACTTGGAGCACATTTTAGCAAGCTCTCTACACTGCCCTCAGCTCTGCTCAGTGACTACTAGCAAGACCTTTACCTCTGAGCTAGGGTGGAGTCTAACAGAAGTTGGCAGTCAAAGGCCTTTGTGCAGACACAGAGGCAAGTCACACACTCTGGATTCTGTGGGTCTTCTGGGTGAGAATTCACATCCACAAAATCCAGAGAATCAAATTAGGGGTCTCCATAAAATCATACTCCATTCCTGGAGCAAATGTACTATTTCTGGTTAAGATACCCGGATGTTAAAATGTATGTGTTTACTTTGGTCATACTATGAATGTGAAAGAAATCGAATTAATTGTTCTTGCTGTTTCTTACTGGTTACGTTACAGTGATGTAGGGTTGAAATCTGTTCCTTCAACTTTCAGAAAAGGCACATATATATTGTATCTAAAAAAAAATAATTAAATGAACATGGGGTAGCTCAGCAGAAAAACTTGGCTTCCATCCCATCATTCAGTTTTTTTCAAAAAGACATGAAATTAATTAAATACTTAAAAACAGATAGACACATTTTCATATATGTAGATACCTATTCATATGGACAGTGCATGATTTGCTAGTGTCGATGTTTTAAATTCACCATGTTGATTTCCCCTAAATACATATGATTTATGAGTATAAAACATGAGTTTAAGGTCCGCCCATAGGTGATAGAAAGGATTTTTCACTGACCTCTACGAAATCCAACATACTTTTGAGCTGGTGTAGTATTTCACACCTATAACTACAGCACCTGAGAGGTAAGACATGAGAATCAGGAATTCAAGGTTGTCCTCAGCTATATAGCAAGCCTTTGGTCAGCCTGAGCTACATCCCATGGGGTCTTGACTCAAAACAAAAAATTCAACCTTTTACCAGAGAAGAACATGGGAATGCTGGAATCATCGCTTTCACACTTACACAGCCATTGGTTAAGGAAAACAGTAAGAGGCACTGAAGGGGTTCTCAGTCGTCCCTCCTTTGCTACCCTTCTGCCAACTAATGATGACCTAGTACTCTCTCCAGATCTCACTGCCGAGCAGACTGTGAGCTTGCCATCCTCACAGTGAACCTGCAGACAAGCACCTGTGAAGTATCCAGTCTTCATCTCTGGACCAGCAGTTCTAATTTCTCCCATCAGGCTATTGAACCACACTGTAGACCTTGTTCATTCGCAAAGTATTAAGTAAGCTACATTGGGAAATTGAGTCCACATATGTCATGCTCACATCCCAAACTGATCCTGATGATAACTCTACAAAACAAAGCATCCAGCACACTCCACACAGACCTTCTCCACACAAACATTCTGGGCTTCATTGGGATGGTCCATCTCTGCTCCACTGGGCATCAGCTGGTACCCTCAAGGCAAGGCTGCAGCCACAGAAGCCTCCCCAGCCAGGACTGTTGGCCCAACTTCCTCACAGGCACTGACTGGGCTGGCCACCTTTCTTAACCGAGCTTAAGACATCTCTATGTCCCTTCCACCGCTCTATGTCCTATACCTAAATTTTAGAACATAAGCAGTATGTCAGGCCCAGACCTGGAACCAAACTATGGTCACGGGTAGAATGCCTTTAGAACCCAAAGCTGTACTAGCTACATCCTCTGCCCTCTCCAGCTCTCCATCCCCTTGGCCATAATGACCTGAGTTCCTTGTCAGCTGCCTTGTCCAGAAGACAGGCTGTGGTGCCCATGGAACTCCTCTACACTGGCCATCACCTTCTGCAGTCTCCTCAAGTTTGGACTTTTATTTTTAGCCCTACATTCACTGAAAATACTCTGCAGTTAGATCCATAAAAGCCTAGCCAGGGTACAGCCACGCCAGGAACAGACCCTGCTGCCCAGTACCTGTGTCTCTCTCTGAAGATGAAATTCTCCCAAGATTAACTATGTGAATAAAACCTCCAGTCACATTACCACAGCACAAAAAGAAATGTCTACCCTGACATAACTCAAGAAGAAATGGAATCCAATTGAAGAGGGAAGTTTGGGGCAAGCACCAGGAAATCCTTTGACCAGAAGTGTTGCTAGATTGGGGAAGTGTCCCCAAAGGAAGTGGGAGACTTATGCAAGCCAAAGCCCAGCCCCCATGGGCACTTCCTCTGCATATTGTCTTCCAAATCCTGTCGTAGGCCAGTTTATCCAGGCAGTCACTAAAAACACCAAGACTCAATTGTCATAATAAAGTAGTTCATTTTGCTATGATAAACGGGATTTTTATAATCCACACCTCACCCCCACTTCCCCAAAAGCCTTTTAAATTGGAAGGAAGGTTGCAGCTTATGAAAGGAAGAACCTTTGTCCTGGCCGTGGCATTACTGGGAACAGACTGTCCAGGAATCCAGGACTGTTTGCTTTAACCAGAATGCTTCTATCACTGCAGAGTTATGAAGTGGAGAGCGTCCTTGGGAAGGAGATGGGACCTTTACTCTGCTTTGTCCAGTCCATCACTGCACAGCAGACCAGCTGCGTCACTCTGGAAGAGATTGAGCTTCTGAGTACAGCCGGAGCCACTGCTCTGCCTCCTCCCTGACAGCTGTGCACTTGGCAAGGCGCTTGTATGTTAACTCATAGTGTTTTTATGGGCTTAAATCTGGTGGGTTTCTTTTCTTTCTTTTTTCTGGTAAAGAGATTAATAGGATAGTTTTAAATTAAAAATCAAAATACCTCTATTACATTTTTTTTTTTACTTTACCTTCCTACAAGTTTGAGGACATGTTTCTTTGAGTGTTTCTCGTTGTCTCCTGTGTCTTCATTTTGCACTACATAGACACTGTTATTGATTAGGAAATGTGCTTTGTTGGAGCTTTAAAGTATTTACGATTTACCAATATTGTATATGTTTTTTCTTTGCAGTATTTAATATTCTATGTAAAACTGTTCTGTAAAACTTCAACTAGTATCTCATACTGAATTGCTGTTCTGTTACAATAAATAAATGTCCAACGTAAACACTATGTGGTTTTAGTGTTCTGGAAACTGCCAGATATGGCACTGTCACCCATACAATGTAGGTGAGTTGGGTGTGATGAGAGCTGTATAAAACAAATTTCTGTACCTTACTCCACCACACACCTGTCAGAGACACTGAGGAACTGCAGAGGACTCACAGCAATCCACAAGCCTGCACTTTGGGCAGGGATTTGAGTTACATACAAAGCTATATGTTTGGACCCCGGAGGGTTTGTGTTTTCTTCTATACAGCAACATAGTAACAGGCCAGGAAAGGCTTTGAAATACCCAGTTTTCTTAGGAGAAAGGCATATAGCTAGCTTTGGGGTGTGGGGGGAATTAAGACCGCAAATATTACAACTACTGGCTTTTGGGGCTGCCCTCTTTATATACTACGATATTAATTTGTCCTGGTGCACATTTTAAAATCTATACATTTTCCCTAGATTGAGGAAAGTCAAAGCAAGGAGGAATCAAGTTTCAGAATCTCAGCTCTTTTCCACCCTCTCACCCTTCGGCAACCACCTAAAAGACCAACTGTTCTCTGCCCCAGGTCAGCATACTCTGGGATCACCTTTCCACCTAGCATGGATTAGTCATGTTCCTTCAGCAGGCAATATAGAACATGAGGAAACTCATCCATCACCTTACCCCATGTGGACTACGCACCTAGTCCTGTGGCTCCCAGGTGCTTGCTTTTCCCTGGTGAAGTCCCAATAATATTGTGTGTGGGAGAGAATGAATGTAGGAAGCTGCCGCAATTTAAATGCTTCTTTATTCTTACAAATACTGTAAAAATGAATATAAAAAAGCATGCGCAGTCTCTTCCTCTTATCTAGAAAAGTCTGTCGGAAAAGTCTTTTCTACAAGTGTACCTTAGCTGCAATGGTAATAAGACGACGTAGAAAACGCTACCATTATAAAAAATAATTTAAGGGGGAAAGATTCTTATAGCTTCTCTCGCAGTCCAGTGCCCAAGCTGCAGCTTCCTGTTGCTCGCACGTCCCAAAGAAACTCTAGCGATTTGGGCAGCATCTGCTCCCCGCTGTCGGGGTCTGAGGTATCGGTCGTTCGAGTCTCTAAGGCCCACGCCGCGCGTTACCGGCAGTCGGCGCCGGTAGGAGGCAGGAAAGGTGGACTGGGCAGCTCTTTGAAGAACTGCCGGAGGCCAACCAGGTCCCGCGTGAGCTGCTCCACGCGCTGATGCAGCTTCTCGTTCTCCGCCGACAACTCCACCAGCTTCTGCTGCATCTCCTGGTTGCGGCGCTTGGCCTTGTCACGGCTCTTGCGCACAGCTATGTTGTTGCGCTCGCGCCGCTGCCGGTACTCGGGACTGCCGCGGTCCGGACCCTTCTTGCCCACGCCCTTCTCTCGGACTGGGCCCGGCGCGAGGCTCGGCCCTGGGCTGCCTCGAGGAAGCTCGGGCGAAGTGGGAGGTGTGGGCTGAGCGGCGGCCGCCAAGCTCACCACTGTCTGCGCGCACACCGCCACTTGCGCCGGCAGCAGGGAGCCCGGCGCGTCGCCGTCTCCCCAGTCGGGTTCGCGCTTGAGCGAACCCCTGGCGACTGACCCCACACCCGGGGGTCGCGGGGGACCGCCCTGCAGCAGCTCTAGGCCGCCACCGCCGGCCGCTTTGTGGTTGCTGTTGAAGAGGTCGGCGAAGAGCTCGTCGTGGCACAGCTCTAAGGTGGGCACAGCGGCCATGGAGTCAATGTAGGCGCTGAAGTCGATGGCGCTCTCGTCGTCGTACATGGCAGGGGTCGTGGAGCCCGGCTCCCCCAGATCCCCTGACTCGTGCCCTCGGCCAGGCTTGTCCACCCTGCCTGGCTCGTAGAAGGCCGCGGGCTCTGTGGGCCAGGGTACGCCGCGCGCCGGGCTGTCCAGGCTGAAAAGCGCGGCGCTCATGGCGGCGTTGGCCGGGCCTGGGGTCCAAGTTGGGTTGTCCTCTCGCCAGGCCGGACCGCCGCCTTTTCTAGCCCCAGCTGACGCGCACGCCCCGCCCCGGCCCCAGCGGGTCGGGAACCAGAGCAAGGAGGGACCGAGGTGCTGCTGGGAACGACCCGCCCTCTGCCCGCACTTTTGGCCTTCCCTCCTTCCTGTTTGTGCGGTTTGGCCCTACTTAGCGGTCCGATCCTGGAACGAAATGAAAATCTGGATTTGGCCCCGACTCGGGCTTAGCGGGATGCCTTCAGTCGTCGCAAAAGCGGAAGAGGGAGCAGGGCTCCGCGGCCCGAGTCCATAGCTTCTGTCCTGGCGCCTCCGTCACGGGAGCCAGAAGGAGTGAATGGCGGTTTGCGGACCGGGGCCTGAGCCTCTGCCCTCCCAGAGTGAGTGCAGCTAGCTGGAGTCTCCGGAAATTCGAACCCTCTCCAGTCACACTTTTCGGGGTGCTGAGGCCCAGATGCCATCGAGATTAGGTTCAGCAACACGGCATGATGGACGTACAGATCGACCGGGCTCCCCGCTGACGACAAAGCCGACGGAAGAGTGGCGGCCACCCTAACCGCGGTGGGTTTCTCCGCACCTGACAGCTATCTTGGGTGCTCCGGCATTTCTTCCAGGCTGTGCCACCTGGTGGTAGCATAGCATTTTACTGTTTCTTTCCTTGCTAAATGTACCCAAAAGAGATGTTATTCTAAAGTAAGTGTGGCTTGCTGAGAGAAAGCTAAGATTTACATCAGTACTCATAAAGAGGTGTTAAGTTGCCAGCTCTTCAAAATTCATGAAAAGATAAACAGAAATTTCAACCACAGCTACTCAGACCTGAGGCTAAATGGGTAGTTGAACCTCCGGAGTTCACATGCCTGATGGCCTGACTCAAACAAGCAAAAGTCAAGAAAATCATCAGTCCAAATTCAGATTCAGATGTCCCTCTTACTCCTCCCTTTACTCGTTCCAATTCACCAGGTGCCTAGCTCCTATCTTCAATTCCCAAGGGAAATCCTAATGATGGGCTGTGGAATATTTAATGACTTTTTTGAAAAAAAGGTAAACACAGCTTTGGAATTTTATAATGATAAATAATGTTTATAAATGCCATATGATGTTGATATTATAACTAATTATCTCTGAGGTTAAAGCCAGCACACATGTGAGTTCATGTACATGCATAGGAAAGCCCTAGGAGAAAGTTCTTGGTTCTTAACCCTGGATGCCTTAGAAGCATGATTAGGGAACACATATTTATCCTTCAGACAGGCCTCATTCTAAGACTATTTTCAGTGAGACAACCTGCTGTGTTTGATACCTGGGTCCACTCACTACATTTATGAAAAGTTGTGTTTACCAGACAGTGGGGCCAATTAGAATGTCTCAGAAGGATAGGCCACCGTGGGCACCATTGGGCTGCACCTTAGAGCTCTGTGAAGTCTGTATTCAGAAACCTGCCAACCAGTGCTTAATTTTCCAGAAACAGAGAAAGGCAACATGACAGAACAACAAAGCATGAATGTATTGTGACATTTGAGAGCTATTAAAGCTTAGCTCCTGTGACAGTCGTTTGTAATCCTTTCATGACTGTTCCCACACACTGCTCCTATCTCAAGGACCTTTCCTAGCTCCATGGGTGGCATACTCAAGATGAATATGAACACTTTCCGTGCTTTATTCCTGTGAGAAATACATCATCCAGGTACTCATTTTAAGCTCTTCTCAGTGCACCTGTCAAAAGCCTTCTGGCTAGAATTCTTGATTCCCTCCCTTTGTCCTCAGCAACATCACACATGGAACATAGTGGAGGTTCCAATAACACCCACTGTATTAGTCAGTGTTCTCTAGAGTCACAGAACGTATGGGTAGTCTCTATATAGTTAGGGAATTTGTCGATGACTTACAGCTTGTAGTCAAACTCCCCAACAATAGTCAGCAATACTTGTGGATGGAAGTCCAAGGATCTAGCAGTTGCTCAGTCCCACGAGGCAGCTGTGGATGGAAGTCTGAGGATCTAGCAGTTGCTCAGTCACACCAAGTAGGCCAGGAAAAGTCAGAGTGAATCTTCCTTCTTCCAATGTCTTTATATAGGTCTCCAGCAGAGGGTGTGGCCCAGATTAAAGGCGTGTGCCACCGTGCCTTTAATCCCAGATGACCTTGAACTCAGAGATCTCCTAATCTTAATCTTCTGGAATTCATCGTCACTATGCATCAAGATCTCCAGGTCAGAAACTTGTATCTTGGAGCCTCCAGATTAGGATTATAAGTGAGCCTTCCAATTCTTGATTAGTTCATTCCAGATTTAGTCAAGTTGACAACCAGGAATAGCCACTACAATCCACCCCTTGTCAACTTGACATAAATAATATCTCATGTCCACATGAAACAATAACAAGGTCATGAATACGCCTAACATGATATAACTATTCCTCGTACAATCGCAAACACATTTGTAAATTTAAACGGGGCAATGTCCCTTGGGAACATTCTTTAAGTGTCTCAATACCAATTGATGTTAAAGAAATTGGAAGAAAGACAAATGTATCCTTAACAAAATAAGACAGAGAAAATCATATTACTTATAATCCTCGTTTCTGCAGCTGGTTACGTGGTCTTAGATGGTATTTATAACTACTTTCCTCTGCTACCCATTCTGTATTTCCTTCACCTTCGGCAATCACCTCAGCAGGTCTTGCCTCTTTTCCTGGAGGATTGACCCATACCTTCATTCCTGATGGGTCTGTGTCCTTTGTCATCCTGCTTGGATTAGCCTGTTGTAGTTTGCCATTGACTTTAATCATAGGACATGGTAATACCAAGAGACACCCTAAGGGATCTCCTGCACTCCAGACATAATCCTGCTTATCTCCATTGTGGAGAGGCAATCCAATTTCGCCATGGTAATCTGGATCTACCACCCCTCCTAACACTGATATTCCTTTCTTAGCCTGTTGTTTCAAAGGCATTAGAAGCCCAAAATGGCCAGAGGGAAGTCTGAGATTCCAGTTCAATGGAATGTTTGTTGTGGCTCCTGGTAGGAGCACTCGCCCCTCTGGAACCAAAACTTCTAGGCCAGCAGAACCTAAAGTTGTGGGGACAGGAAGCAAAAATTTTCCTAGAGGGTCACTAGGAGTGATAGTGAGTGGAACTATTCCTTTTCCACCCCTTGATTCCTGTATCCATGGATCCTAGCTATGGGAGAAACTGTACCATATATTGAATGCTGATTCAAAGCATATACTGCCTTCTGAAGAACTCTGCCCCAGCGCCCCGTACTGTTGCCACCTAATTGGCTCTGTAACTGTGTCTTCAAAAGGCCATTCCATCTTTCTATCAGACCAGCTGCTTCAGGATGGTAAGACATGGTAAGACCAGTGAATTCCATGATCATGGGCCCATTGTTGCACTTCTCTGGCTATGAAATGAGTTCCTTGGTCAGAAGCAATACTGTGTGGAATACCATGGCGATAGATAAGGCATTCTGTGAGTCCACGGATGGTGGTTTTGGCAGAAGCATTACATGCAGGAAAGGCAAATCCATAACCAGAATAAGTATCTACTCCAGTAAGAACAAAACGTTGTCTTTTCCACACAGGAAGTGGTCCAATGTAGTCAACCTGCCACCAGGTTGCTGGCTGATCACCTCAAGGAATGGTGCCATATCTGGGGCTCAGTGTTGGTTTCTGCTGTTGGCAGATCTGGCATTCAGCAGCTGCTGTAGCCAGGTCAGCCTTGGTGAGTGGAAGTCCGTGTTGCTGAGCCTAAGCATAACCTCCATCTCGGCCACCATGGCCACTTTGTTCATGCGCCCATTGGGCAATGACTGGGATGCCTGGGGAAAGAGGCTGACTCTCCACAAAACGGGTCATCTTATCTACTTGATTGTTGAACTCCTCCTCAGCTGAAGTCACCTTTTGGTGAGCATTTACATGGGACACAAATATCTTCACATCCTTTGCCCATTTGGAGAGATCTATCCACATACTTCTTCCCCAGATGTCTTTCTCACCAATTTTCCAATTGTGATTTTTCCACGTCCCTGACCATCCAGCCAATCCATTGGCTACAGCCCATGAGTCAGTGAACAATCATACATCTGGCCATTTCTTCTTCCAAACAAACTGTAATACCATGTGTACTGCCCAAAGTTCTGCCCACTGTGAAGATTTTCCTTCACCTGTATCTTTCAGGGTTGTCCCAGACAGGGGTTGTAATGCTGCAGCTGTCCACTTCTGGGTGGTGCCTACATAACGTGCAGAGCCATCAGTAAACCAGGTCCTAGTCTTCTCTTCTTCAGTCAGCTGGTCATAGGGAACACCCCATGAGGCTATAGGTGCATGCTTGGCAGCAGATGGCATTGTAACAGTAGAAACCATAGGCATCTGAGCAACTTCTTCATGTAACTTGCTTGTTCCTTCAGGACCTGCTTGGGCCTGATCACATATGTACCACTTCCATTTGATAATAGACTGCTGCTGGGCACGTCCTACTTTATGACTTGAAGGGTCTGATAACACCCAGCTCATAATGGGCAGTTCAGGACACATAGTAACTTGGTGTCCTATTGTCAAATGTTCAGTTTCCACTAAGGCCCAATAGCAAGCCAAGAGCTGTTTTTCAAAGGGAGAGTAGTTGTCTGCAGATCATGGTAGAGCTTTGCTCCAAAATCCCAAAGGTCTCTTCTGTGATTCACCGACAGGGGCCTGCCAGAGGCTCCAAACAGCATCTCTGTCTGCCACCGATACCTCAAGTACCATTGAGTCTGCTGGATCATATGGTCCAAGTGGTAGTGCAGCCTGCACAGCAGCCTGGACCTGTTGAAGAGCCTTCTCCTGTTCCAGGCCCCACACAAAGCTAGCAGCTTTCTGAGTCACTTGATAAATAGGCCTGAGTAACACACCTAAGTGAGGAATGTGCTGTCTCCAGAATCCAAATAGACCCACTAAACGTTGTGCTTCCTTCTTGGTGGTGGGAAGGGCCAGGTGCAATAACTTATCTTTCACCTTAGAAGGAATATCTCTGCATGCCCCACACCACTGTACCCCTAAGAATTTCACTGAGGTAGATGGTCCTTGAATTTTGGTTGGATTTATTTCCCACCCTCTGATATGCATATGTGCTACCAATGAATCCAAGGTGGTTGCTACTTCCTGCTCACTTGGTCCAATCAGCATAATGTCATCAATATACTGCACCAATGTGATATTTTGTGGAAGAGACAAACAATCAAAATCCCTTCTAACTCAGTTATGACACAGGGCAGGAGAGTTAATATATCCTTGAGGCAAAACTGTAAAGGTATACTGCTGGCCTTGCCAAATGAAAGCAAATTACTTATGAACAGGTACTGAGAAGAAGGCATTTGCCAGATCAGTAGCTGCATACCAGGTTCCAGGCGATGTGTTAATTTGCTCAAGTAATGAAACTACATCTGATACAGCAGCTGCAATTGGAGTTACTACCTGATTTAGTTTCTGATAGTCAACTGTCATTCTCCATGATCCATCTGTCTTCTGCACTGGCCAGATAGGAGAGTTAAAGGGAGACGTGGTGGGAACCACCACCCCTGCATCTTTCAAGTCCTTGATGGTGGCAGTAATTTCTGCAATTCCTCCAGGAATAGGATACTGTTTTTGATTCACAATTTTCCTTGGCAGAGGCAACTCTAAAGGCTTCCATTTTGCCTTTCCAACCATAATAGCCCTCACTTCACAGGTCAGGGGACCAATGTGAGAATTCTGCCAATTTCTGAGTATATCTATCCCAATTATACATTCTGGTGTGGGAAAAAAAAGAAAGGGGGCGCTGGGCCTGGTGCGGGCGGGCACAGGGGCACACACCAGGCTGGGCCGGCGGCGGCGCGCAGGCCTCGCTCTAGGGCCAAGGTAGCATACATATGCAGGCGGACACGGAAGTTCCGCAGAGGGGTTTTGGGGAAGTAGGCAAGATGCACGCTTGCCTAGGCCTAACTGGGAGCGGGTGGTCACACCGCTGGCCTGTCCCGCGCATGGTGCGCGGGGGCGCAGAGAGATCCCGGATCTCTCTGCGGGTTACCTGTGCTCAGATTGTCTGCTTAGCTGAATCCCAGAGTCTCAGACGGCGTGTACCAGCTAGCTCTGTGTGGCGAGTTTAATAAGAGGCGGCCCATAGCTTTGATGTTTTATTATTAAGAAAATAGAAAGAGAAAAGAGATAGAAAGATAAAGAAAGAAGAGAAAATAGATAAGAAAAGCCATGACCACGTGGAAAGGGGAGAAGACAGAGAGATAGACAAAGAAGAGGGCCTGGAGAGAACAGGCAGAGAGAGTGAGCACGCGCTGAGGGGTGTTATTTATAGTGAGTTGGGTGGTCAGGTAACCAGGAGGCGGGGACAGTGTGGCTGCAGGCAGGTGACTACCTAGGCGGAGTCAGGCTAGAACCTGGGGCGTGGCCACACATCTCATTAAGGTCCCACATTCTGGAACTGGGGAAATGACCACAGGATGTGTTCGGGGACCTACTGGACCTACTGTGAGTCGGACATCAGTCAAAACTCCATTAATCACCTGTCCTCCATAAGCTCCTACTCTAACTGGAGGGCCACAATGTTTCTTGGGATCTCCTGGGATCAGTGTCAATTCAGAACCAGTATCCAATAGACCCCAGAAAGTCTGATTATTTCCTTTCCCCCAGTGTACAGTTACCCTTGTAAAAGACCGTAGGTCCCTCTGGGGAAGAATTGTGAAAAGACTAACAGCAAAACTTTTAGGTGTCTTATCAAGATTCTTCCTCAGAGGAACATGGCCACCCCGTCATTCAAGGGGTTCTGGCTCTGCAAACTGACTGAAGTCTGGAAATTGATTCACTGGCCAAAATTGCCTTTTGCCATGATCCAATGTAGCCTTTCTTTCATTTGTTTGAGAATTTTTCTGCTTATACAGATCAAACAGCTATGCAGTAGGTTTCCTATCTATTTCATGCCTGGAAACACCATGACTGACTAGCCAGTACCAAAGGTCCAAGTGAGTCATGCCATTATAAGTTCCATCTCTCGTGTTTGCTTCGGCAGCACATATACTAAAATTGGAATGATACAGAGAAGATTAGCATGGCCCCTGCGCAAGGATGACATGCAAATTCGTGAAGCATTCCATATTTTTTTGAATGGAGAAAAGAGGGAGGGAAGGGGGCTTATGGGACTTTCGGGGAGGGAGGAAACGGGAAAGGGGAAACGGTTTGGAATGTAAATTAAAAAAAACATAGAAAATAAAAAAAAAAGTTCCACCTCTCTATACTGACCATTTCGGTGTATGTCATTATAAACACTGTTTTGTCTACCCTGTCCATTATGATAACTATGATCACCTTGTCTCTGGCGATTCAATGCTGCCACCTGGCCCTTGTTACCTCGAGGCCCAGTTAAACCCATTGAATTTAATTCATCTAATTGAGCAGCAGCATCTCCAACCCTAAGGTCTGGCACAAGGAAAAGGGCAAGAACAAAACTCTTTAAATGTGCTAGTACCCCTCTCACCAGTTTGTGTCTAATAGGACTGGTGAAGAGCATATCTTCTGGACCTTCCCATTGTGGGTCCTTAGGTTTTACACAACATAACCACTCTAGCATTACAATTTCCCTAAGCCTTAAAACCCCTTCATCAACACTAAGCCAAGGGATATCAGGCATCTCCAACTCCTTTTCAGTAGGCCATCTTTTGATAAACACTTCAGCCAACCACTTAAACAAACTCCTGACAACTTTTTTAACTGTGTGAGCTTCCATATTAAACCTAGAATCTCCACTCAGAGGGCCCACGCCAATAAACTCAGCCTGCTCTAGTTTTATGTTCCTTCCACCATTATCCCACACCCTTAAAATCCATTCCCATGCATATTCCCCAGACTTCTGCTTGAATAAATTAGCAAACTCATTAAGCGCCTTAGTAGTATAGTGTATTTCCTCATGGACTACACTTTCTACCTCCCCTCTAGGGGCCTGTTTTGCCTTGAATCTGGTTATAGGTCTAGAAGAAACTATTGGTGGGCCTTGAGAGACATCAGTATTGTCTTGTCTGGCATTTTCTTCAGCAAAAGTCATTGCTGGCTTATCAGGCTCTGAGGGGTTAATTTCCTCATATGGAGAAGGCATTATTTCAAGGGGTGTGGCTGAGGGTACTTCCTCAGGTGGGGCAAATCCTTGAAAATCTGAAGATTCAAAATTCTCATTTTCAACAGGGTCTTCCCACACATCCTCATCCCAAGTTATAGGATCCCATTCTTTGCCAATTAATGCCCTTACTTTAACTGCTGACACCCTCTGAGGCTGAGACCTGAATTTTTGCTGTAATTCAGCCAACCTTATAATGAGGGCTTCAGTTTGATTTTCTGCAACTTGAGCTCTATGGCTGCTAGACAGAAGATTCTCTTCAAGGGCACACTTAGCAACTTTCAGATTGTTTACTTGCATCTGGAGCTGTTCGATTTTATCACACAACTTCTTCCTTTCCTTCATTGGTTTTTCCTGAGATGCTAAGAGCAACCAGTCAGCAAAATCATTTTTCGATTTCTTTTCCCCAACTTGTAGAAAGTATTGTACACCACTGAATCATCTAATTCATCAAGATACTCAAAGACATTAGCTTCTTTAAGCTTGAAATATAGTATCAACCGCGGGTCTTCAATATTTTCTGAACTCTCAGGAGGAAGAGAATCTAGAGAGGTTTCAGTAGTTGAAGGTGCTGATGAATTACCAAACCAACTCCAGATTTTTAAAATATTCATCCTTATACTTCTGCTCCTCTAGAACCACTCCTGGTACCAACTTCTGTATTAGTCAGGGTTCTCTAGAGTCACAGAACATATGGGTAGTCTCTATATAGTTAGGGAATTTGTCGATGACTTACAGCTTGTAGTCAAACTCCCCAACAATAGTCAGTAGTACTTGTGGATGGAAGTCCAAGGATCTAGCAGTTGCTCAATCACACCAGGCAGGCCAGGAAATGTCAGAGTGAATCTTCCTTCTTCCAATGTCCTTATATTGGTCTCCAGCAGAGGGTGTGGCCCAGATTAAAGGCGTGTGCCACCACGCCTTAAATCCCAGATGACCTTGAACTCAGAGATCTCCTAATCTTAATCTTCTGGAATTCATAGTCACTATGCATCAAGATCTCCAGGTCAGAAACTTGTATCTCAGAGTCTCCAGATTAGGATTATAGGTGAGCTTCCCAATTCTTGATTAGTTCATTCCAGATTTAGTCAAGTTGACAACCAGGAATAGCCACTACACCCACTCTATGTGGGTATTCTGGAAACCTTGGTGTTTAAAAATTCAGGAGACTAGCAGTGTTGATAGTGTCTTAGAGTCATGGAGTACTGTCAGACTTGGAAGATCAGTCTGGTCACACAACCGATCTCCCTGAGGTCCTGTTTGCACAATTTATTCCATACAAGAACAGTTCTCTAGATGGAATACTCAAATATGTATAAATACTCTAAAACATTTCTGGATAATTGTAGATAAAATGAAATATGAAATCAAGCTTGAAGAGAAGTAAAACTTCCCAGCATTCAAGAAGTGAAGGCGGGAGGATTGTGGATTTGAGCTACATATTGAGGCCATAAATCAAAAAAAGAAAGTTGAGATATGTGGTGGTTTGAATGAGAATGGCCCCATAGGCTCATATGTTTGAATTCTTAGTTCCCAATTGGTGGAATTGCTTGAGAAAGATTAAGAGGTGTGTGGCTTTGTTAGAAGGGGTGTGTCACTACAGGCTAGCTTTGAGGTTTCAAAAACTTGGACCATTCCCAACATCTCTCCCTGTCTCCTACTTGCAGTTTAAGATGTGAGCTTTCAGCTATTCTTGATGACGTACCTTTGCTCAATCATCATGAGCTTTAACCTTTTGAACTTGCTTCTTTTATAATTTTCTTTGGTCAGACTTCTGCCAAGGAAACAGGCTGACTGCAAATCTTTACCTTTCCTTCTGCTCCTTCAGATCCAGGTCCCCAGTCTCATCCCCAGCTCAGAAGTAGAATACCTGCTGCTGTCTCTCTTTCCTCTATGACCACATCCCCAGTGGATCACAAAGATCTCCTCCAAACTTCCCTCAACTTATTCCAGATTCCAACACCAGCAAATTTCCCTCTAAATACAGAAGCTGAATAGGCCAGGGAATCAGATAAGCTAACTGAAGACTTTCATCACTTCCTCCTCTTCTCCAAATTCAGTGCCCTAGCTCCAACACTGACTCTGTAACAGAGCACCAGTGGCAGTCTTCCCTCCTCCCCTTCCCAGACCTCTTGTGGATCCCACAGACCACTTCCTCCTCCCCCACCTCCCCTTTCTCCCCTCCCTCCCTCCCTCCCTCCCTCCCTCCCTCCCTCCCTCCCTCCCTTCCTCCCTCTCTCCACACATTGCTTTATCTCAGCACCCAACTCTAACATATATTCCATGATAACCCACAGGTCACTTCTGCCAGGGAAGCAGGCAAACTGACTACAGATCTTCACCTCTCCTTCTGTTTCTCCTGATCCAATCAATCCCCCAGGTTCATATCTAGCTCTCCAGCAGACCTTCTGAGGTGAGCTCCTTTCACTCTCTGACCACATTCAAGGAAACGTCAGTGAAACACTCTGTTTTCCTCCCTCCTGTGGACCCCTCAAGCCCCAACCTATCCCCATCCCTAAATGTCAGCTCCCAGTATCCATAGACACACTTGACCTGAAACCACCAGTGGCCACATGTATCAGATCCACAGAAAATCTACAGACAACACACTCCAAAAAAATTATTGAGGAAACAAACCAAGGAACCCAACACCCTCTGAGGAAAAACAACCAGATCTCAGCACCTAGAACTATAAGCTTCCTAATGCCAGAGGCCTAGATGCCAGCATGAAAATGTCTCCATTAGAGCACAGCAAACCTAACACAGTGGGTGCTGAATAGCCCAACATAGGTGAAACACAAGGAAAAGACTTTAAAAATGGCCTTTGTGAATAGATACAGCTTCTTAAAAAAGAAATGAATAAATTTCATAAATCTAGGAAAACACAAATAGTGGAAGGAAATGAGTTTTTATTGTTCAAGACCTGAACATGAAAATAGTATCAATAAAGAAAACACAAACTGAGGGAATTTTAGAAATGAAAAATTAGGAATTTGAACAGAAACAACAGAAGCAAGCTTAACAAACAGAATACAACAGATGGAAGAGAGAATCATAGGTGTTAAAGATATGATAGAAGACATGGATTATCAGTCAAAGAAAATATTAAATCTAAAAAACTCCTGGCACAAAACATCCAGGAGATCTAGAACACTATAAAAAGACCAAATCTAAGAATAGAGGAAAGAAAAGAAACCCAGATCAAAGTCCCAGAAAAATATTTTCAACAAAATCATAGAAGAAAAATTTCCTTAACATAATGGAGATGCCTATAAAGGTACAAGAGGTATACAGAACCACAAATAGATTGGACCAGAAATCTCCACAGGACAAAATAATCAAAACCCTAAATGTACAAAACGATAAAAAGAATATTCATATTTATTTTACAAAATAAAAGTAAATAAATCATTTTGAAATGAATCAAAATCAATTTAAGACATTCTAGAAGAGGAATGAATACACAATATGCCCAAACTTATGGGGCACAATGAAAGCTGTTCTAAGAGGCAAGTGCCTAAATTAATAAACTTGGAAAGATCTCATACTAGCAATTGAACAGCCCAACTGAAAGCTCTAGAACACACAGAAGAAATCACACCCAAAAGGAATACACAGCAAGAAATAATCAAACTTGAGAATGAAATCAATAAAATAGAAATGAAAATACAATACAAAGAATCAATGAAGAAATATTTGGTTCTTTGAGGAAATCAATAAGATAGACAAACCTATATCCAAATTAGCTAAAAGGTAGAGAGAGAATATGCAAATTAACAACATCAGAAATGAAAAAGGAGCCATAACAAACACTGGAGGAAATCCAGAAAATCATAAGGATATACATTAAAAATCTATACTTCACAAAATTGGAAAATCTAAAATAAATGGATAGTTTTCTTCATAGGTAATTTAATTTACCAAAGTTAAATCAAGATCAGATAAGTCTTTTAAACAGATCTGTAACCCCTAGTGAATGAAATAGAGGCATTCATTAAACACCTCTCAACCAAGGAGAGAGAGAATTGCAGACTGATTTCCCTATTAAACATAGGGAAAATAATAAAATGCTTGAAAACTGAATCCAAAAACACATGAAAAAGATCATCAACTATGATTAAGTAGGCTTCATTCCAGAGATGCAGGGATGTTTCAACATATGTAAATCAATAAATGTAATATACTATATAAAGAAACTGAAAGAGAAAAAACACAGGATCATCTTATAAGATGTAGAAAAGGCCTTTGACAAAACCCAACTCTCCTTCACAAAAAATAATCCTGAAGAGATTAAGGTTACAATGGACTTATCTAACCATAGTAAAGTCAGTTTACAGCAAGCCATAGAGACAGCAACTTAATGGAAAGAAACTCAGCACAATTCCACAAAAATCAAGAACGAGTCAGGCTATTCACTTTCTTCTCCATATATATTCAATATAAGATTTAAATGTTTACCATCCACTAGAGGGCTAATATCCAAAATATATCAAGAACTCAAGAAACTAGATATCTAAAAACTAAATAATACAATTAAAAAATGTGTGCAGATATAAAAAGATAATTCTCAAGAGAAGAAACCTAGAATGTCTGCAAAACATTTATTGAAATATTCAACATCCTAGCCATCAGGGAAATGTAAGTCAAACTACTTAGAAATTCCATCTTACATTTGTCAGAATGGCTGAAATCAATACTACAAGTGACAGCTCACGCTGGCCAGGATGTAAAATAAAGGGAGCACTCCTCCATTGCTGATGGGAGTGAAAACTTGTACAACTATTATGGGAATCAGTTTCTTAGAAAAATGGCAATCTCTTTACAACTGGAAAACTAATCACCCTTCCTTTTCAGAGAATCTCGCTAGCCTAACAAGATTAGTGGAGTCTTTGATGTTTTCCCACCAACCCACCTGGGATGATTGTCAGCAGCTTTTACAGGTCCTATTCACTACTGAGGAGAAAGAAAGGATCCTGTTGGAAGCCTGGAAACACGTCCCCAGAGCGAATGGGGCACCAACCAACCTTCCGAATGAAATAGATGCCAGGTTTCCCCTTAACTGACCTAATTGGGACTTCAATACGGCAGAAGATAGGGAGCGACTGACGGTCTATCTCCAGGCTCTCATGGCGGGTCTGAGAGGGGCTGCTAGATGCCCCACTAATCTGGCTAAGGTAAGAGAGGTACTCCAGGGGCCGGCTGAACTTCCATCTGTGTTTCTTGAACGTTTAATGGAGGCTTACAGGCATTATACTCCTTTTGACCCAACTTCTGAGTGTCAGCAGGCAGCAGTAGCTATGGCCTTCATAGGGCAGTCAGCATTGGATATTAAGAAAAAGCTTCAGCAGTTAGAAGGGTTGCAGGATTATACCTTGCAAGATTTGGTTAAGGAAGCAGAGAAAGTGTTTCATAAGCGAGAGACTGAGGAAGAAAGACGAGAGAGAGAGAGAGAGAGAGAGAGAGAGAGAGACAGACAGACAGACAGAGACAGAGACAGAGAGACAGAGAGAGAGACAGAGAGAGACAGGAGGCAGAAGAAAGAGAGGATCGGCGGGATCGCAGACAAGAAAGGAATTTGACGACTCCGCCATCTTTGCTCCAGTGGCTGGGAAGTGGGGACAGCCAGGTTCTGAGACAGACAGGCATAATATCGCTTGGGTCTCGGGTGGCTTGTGTGTATGCGGCTCTCAAGTGCTGGGCTGATCTGCAGTAACCAGGGCGCCAGCTCTACTGTGGAAATTCTGCCTGGCAGAGGGACCCTGCACTGGGCAGGAGCCTACCAGCTTTCCTTCCACGGACTCTGTTCCCGCAGACTGCACTGAAGAGACAGGTACCCAGGCTCTCCCCAATATAACATCACTTGGGACACGGCCTGTTGGGGCTTCCATCTGCGCCCAAGAACGGGTCAGCGCTGTGGTCGTCTGGGTGCCAGATCTGCAGGCCATCACGTCTGCAGGGTGAGCAGCGCCACAGAGAGAGTGCAGAGTGCACTCCACCACCTTTGCTCCAGTGGCCGGGAAGTTGGGACAGCCAGGTTCTGAGACAGACAGGCATAATATCGCTTGGGTCTTCGGCGGATTGTGTGCACGTGGCAACCAAGAGCTGGGCAGATCTGCAGTAACCAGCACGCCAGCTCTGCTGTGGGACTTCTGCCTGGCAGAGGGAAGTCCCCTCCCCCCCCCCAGGAGAGATCACACACCCCTGCACAGGGCAGGAGCCTACCAACCTCCCTTTGGCGACCTCTGCTCCAGGAATCCACTAGGCTGAGCCTTTGGATGTGCAAGGACTCCCCAATATAACATCACTTGGGGCAAGGCACATCAGGGCTCCAAAGTCACTCAGGAGCAGGGCAGGCCCCAGAAATCTGTGCCAGGGGAATCCTGGTAAACCAGGGGGGACAGAAATAGCTTTGCAGGCTCACGGGAGGTCCAACCAACAGCCAGTGACAGCAAGACCAACTAACATCAGAGGTATCCAGATGGCAAAAGGCAAACGTAGGAATGTTACTAACAGAAATCAAGGTTATATGGGACCATCCGAACCCAACTCTCCAACAGCAGCAAGTCCTGGATACCCCACCACACCCGAAAGACAAGATCTGGATTTAAAATCACTTCTCATGATACTATTAGAGGATCACAAGAAAGACACAAATAAATCTAATGAAGAATTACAGGAGACCATGAATCAACGGTTAGAAGCTCTTACAAAGGAAACATAAAAATCGCTTAGAGAAATGGAGGAGAACATGGATCAAAAGATGGAGGCGCACAAGGAGACAACACAAAAATCGCTTAACGAGATGAATCAACGGGTAGATGCACTCACAAAGGAATCACAAAAATTGCATAAAGAAATGCAGAAGAATATGGGTCAACAGACGGATGCCCATAAGGAGGCAACACAACAATTGCTTAAAGGAATGAATCAACAGTTAGATGCCCTTACAAAGGAAACACGAGAACTGCTTAAAGAAATGCAGGAGACAATGGATCAACAGATGGATTCCCATGAGGAGGAAGCACAAAAATCGCTCAGAGAAATGCAGGAGAATGGGGGTCATCAGGAAGAAATCCTGAAAGAGGTTATGCAAAAATACCTTAAAGAAAAACAGGAAAATACAAACAAACAAGTGAAGGAGCTCAGCAAATCCATCCAGTAACTAAAAAAGGAAGTAGAAACAACTAAGAAATCACAAAGGGAGACAACTTTGGAGATAGAAAACCTTGGGAAGAAATCAGGAGTCATAGATGCAAACATAAACAATAGAATACAAGAGATGGAAGAAAGAATCTCAGGTGTTGAAGACTCCATAGAAAGCATCGACTCAACAGTTAAAGAAAATGCAAAATGCAAGAAACGTGTAACCCAAAACATCCAGGAAATCCAGGACACAATGAGAAGACCAAACCTAAGGGTTATAGGTATAGATGAGAGTGAAGATTTGCAACTTAAAGGGCCAGTAAACATCTTCAACAAAATTATGGAGGAAAACTTCCCTAACCTAAAGAGAGAGATGCTGATGAACGTACAAGAAGCCTACAGAACTCCAAACAGACTGGACCAGAACAGAAATACCTCCCGTCATATAATAATCAAAACACCAAATGTTCTAAACAGAGAAAGAATACTAAAAGCAGTAAGAGAAAAGGGCCAAGTAACATACAAAGGAAGACCTATCCGAATCACATCAGACTTCTCACCAGAGACTATGAAAGCCAGAAGATCCTGGGCAGATCTCATGCAGACACTAAGACAGCACAAATGCCAGCCTAGACTACTATACCCAGCAAAACTCTCAATCACCATAGATGGAGAGACCAAGATATTCCATGATAAAACCAAATTTTCACAATATCTTTCCACAAATCCAGCCCTGCAATGGATAATAGGTGGAAACCTCCAATACAGGGAGAGAAACAACACCCTGGAAAAAATGAGATAATAACCTTCTTGAATCAAACCCAAAAGTAGATAACCACTCAAACATAAAGATAGCGTCAAGAATGGCAGATGGCAATAATCACTATGCCTTAATCTCTCTTAATATCAATGGTCTCAATTCGCCAATTAAAAGACATAGACTACCAGACTGGATACGTAAACAGGACCCAGCATTTTGCTGCATGCAGGAAATGCACCTCAGTGTCAAAGACAAACACTACCTCAGAGTAAAAGGCTGGAAAACAATTTTACAAGCAAATGGCCCCAAGAAACGAGGTGGAGTAGCCATCCTAATATCAGATAAAATTGATTCTCAACCTAAAGTCATCAAAAAAGACAGAGAAGGACACTACATACTGATCAAGGGAAAAATCCAACATCAAGAACTCTCAATTCTGAATATCTATGCTCCAAATGCAAGGGCACCCTCATTCGTAAAAGAAACTTTACTAAAGCTCAAAGCACACATCACACCGCACACAATAATAGTGGGTGACTTCAACACCCCGCTCTCTGAAATGGATCGTTCAGGAAAGCAGAAACAAAACAGGGACACAGTGAATCTAATTGAAGCCTTGGAACAAATGTAACTAAGAGATATATATAGAACATTTCATCCTACAGCTAAAGAATACACCTGCTTCTCAGCTCCTCATGGTACCTTCTCCAAAACTGACCATATAATTGGTCACAAATCAGACCTCAACAGATACAAGAAGATAGAAATAATCCCATGCCTCCTATCAGATCACTATGGAATAAGGGTGGTCTTCAATGGCAACAAAAACAAAAGAAAACCCACGTACACATGGAGGCTGAACAATGCTCTACTCAATGATAACTTGGTCAAGGTGGAAATAAAGAAAGAAATCAAAGACTTTTTGAAAGTTAATGAAAATGAAGGCACAACATACCCTAACTTATGGGACACAATGAAAGCAGTGCTAAGAGGAAAATTCATAGCCCTGAGTGCCGCCAAAAAGAAACGGGAGACAGCATACACTAACAGCTTAATGGCACACCTGAAAGCCCTGGAACAAAAAGAAGCAAATACACCAAAGAGGAGTAGAAGGCAGGAAATCATCAAACTCAGGGCTGAAATCAATCAAGTAGAAACAAATAAAACCATACAAAGAATCAACAAAACGAGGAGTTGGTTCTTTGAGAAAATCAACAAGATAGATAAGCCCTTAGCCAGACTAACCAGAGGGCACAGAGATAGTATACAAATTAATAAAATCAGAAACGAAAAGGGAGAGATAACAACAGAAACTGAGGAAATTCAAAAAATCATCAGATCCTACTACAAAAACCTGTATTCAACACAACTAGAAAATCTTGAGGAAATGGACAATTTCCTTGACAGATACCAAGTACCAAAATTAAATCAGGATCAAATAGACCATCTAAACCGTCCTATAACCCCTGAAGAAATAGAAGTTGTCATTGGAAGTCTTCCAACCAAAAAAAGCACAGGTCCAGATGGTTTTAGTGCAGAATTCTATCAGACCTTCAAAGAAGACCTAACACCAATACTCTTCAAACTGTTCCACAAAATAGAAACAGAAGGAACACTACCCAACTCGTTCTATGAAGCCACAATTACACTAATACCAAAAGCACACAAAGATCCGACAAAGAAAGAGAATCTCAGGCCAATCTCTCTTATGAATATCGATGCAAAAATACTCAATAAAATTCTTGCCAACCGAATCCAAGAACACATCAAAACGATCATTCACCACGATCAAGTAGGCTTCATCCCAGGGATGCAGGGATGGTTCAATATAAGGAAATCCATCAATGTAATCCACTACATAAACAATCTCAAAGAAAAAAACCACATGGTCATCTCATTAGATGCTGAGAAAGCATTTGACAAAATTCAGCATCCTTTCATGCTAAAGGTCTTGGAAAGATCAGGAATTCAAGGCCCATATCTAAACATAGTAAAAGCAATTTACAGCAAACCAGTAGCCAGCATCAATCTAAACGGAGAGAAACTTGAAGCAATCCCACTAAAATCAGGAACTAGACAAGGCTGCCCTCTCTCTCCATATCTTTTCAATATAGTACTTGAAGTTCTAGCTAGAGCAATTAGACAAGAAAAAGAGGTCAAAGGGATACAAATTGGAAAGGAAGAAGTCAAACTATCACTATTTGCAGACGATATGATAGTATACATAAGCGACCCAAAGAACTCCACCAGAGAACTCCTACAGCTGATAAACGACTTCAGCAAAGTGGCCGGATATAAAATCAACTCAAGCAAGTCAGAAGCCTTCCTATACTCAAAGGATAAGCAGGCTGAGAAAGAAGTAAGAGAAATAATACCCTTTACGATAGCCACAAACCATATTAAGTATCTTGGCGTGACGCTAACCAAACAAGTGAAAGATCTGTATGACAAGAACTTCAAGTCTCTGAAGAAAGAAATTGAAGAAGACCTCGGAAGATGGAAAAATCTGCCATGCTCATGGATTGGCAGGATTAATATAGTAAAAATGAGCATCTTACCAAAAGTAATACACAGATTCAATGCAATCCCCATCAAAATCCCAACTCAATTCTTCATAGAGTTAGAAAGAGCAATTCAAAAATTCATCTGGAATAACAGAAAACCCAGAATAGCTAAAACTATTCTCAAGAGTAAAAGAACCTCTGGGGGAATCAGTATCCCGGACCTCAAGCTGTACTACAGAGCAATAGTGTTAAAAACTGCATGGTATTGGTACAGTAACAGACATGTAGATCAATGGAACAGAATTGAAGACCCAGAAATGAATCCACACTCCTATGGTCACTTGATCTTTGACAAAGGAGCTAAAACCATCCAGTGGAAAAAAGACAGCCTTTTCAACAAATGGTGCTGGCTCAGCTGGAGGTCAACATGCAGAAGAATGCAAATTGACCCATCCTTATCTCCTTGCACTAAGCTCAATTCTAAGTGGATCAAAGATCTCCACATAAAACCAGACACACTGAAACTAATAGAAGGGAAACTAGGGAAGAACCTTGAACATATGGGCACAGGGGAGAATTTCCTGAACAGAACTCCAATAGCTTATACTCTAAGATCAAGAATAGACAAATGGGACCTCATTAAATTACAAAGTTTTTGCAAGGCAAAAGACACCGTCAAAAAGACAAAGCGGCAACCAACTAACTGGGAAATGATCTTTACCAACCTTACATCCGACAGAGGGCTAATATCCAAGATATACAAAGAACTCAAGAAGTTAAACTCCAGAGAGGCAAGTAACCCTATTAAAAAATGGGGTACAGAGCTCCACAAAGAGTTCTCACCTGAAGAATATCTAATGGCTGAGAAGCACCTAAAGAGATGTTCATCATCCTTAGTCATTAGGGAAATGCAAATCAAAACAACCCTGAGATTCCATCTCACACCAGTCAGGATGGCTAAGATCAAAAACACAGGAGACAGCAGTTGTTGGCGAGGATGTGGAGAAAGAGGAACACTCCTCCACTGCTGGTGGAATTGCAGGCTGGTACAACCACTCTGGAAAGCAGTCTGGCAGCTCCTCAGAAAACTGGGCATGACACTTCCGGAGGATCCGGCTATACCACTCCTGGGCATATACCCAGAGACTTTACCTGCATGCAATAAGGACACATGCTCCACTATATTCATAGCAGCCTTATTTATAATAGCCAGAAGCTGGAAAGAACCCAGATGTCCCTCAACGGAGGAATGGATTCAGAAGATGTGGTATATTTACACAATGGAATACTACTCTGCAATTAAAAACAATGAATTCACGAAATTCCTAGGCAAATGGTCAGAACTTGAAAATATCATCCTTAGTGAGGTAACCCAATCACAAAAGATCACACATGGTATGAAGTCACTGATAAGGGGATATTGACCCAGAATCTCAGAATACCCTAGACACAATCAGCATATCAATAGATTTCTAAAAAGATGGAAGGAGAGACCCCTGGTCCTGGAAAGACTGGATGTAGGGGAACACCAGGACAGAGTAATGAGAGGGGGTTGAACGGAGAAAAGAGGGAGGGAAGGGGGCTTATGGGACTTTCGGGGAGGGAGGAAACGGGAAAGGGGAAGTGATTTGGAATGTAAATTAAAAAAAATAAAATTAAATTAAATTAAAAAAAAAAAAGAATACAAGAGATGGAAGAAAGAATCTCAGGTGTTGAAGACTCCATAGAAAGCATCGACTCAACAGTTAAAGAAAATGCAAAATGCAAGAAACGTGTAACCCAAAACATCCAGGAAATCCAGGACACAATGAGAAGACCAAACCTAAGGGTTATAGGTATAGATGAGAGTGAAGATTTGCAACTTAAAGGGCCAGTAAACATCTTCAACAAAATTATGGAGGAAAACTTCCCTAACCTAAAGAGAGAGATGCTGATGAACGTACAAGAAGCCTACAGAACTCCAAACAGACTGGACCAGAACAGAAATACCTCCCGTCATATAATAATCAAAACACCAAATGTTCTAAACAGAGAAAGAATACTAAAAGCAGTAAGAGAAAAGGGCCAAGTAACATACAAAGGAAGACCTATCCGAATCACATCAGACTTCTCACCAGAGACTATGAAAGCCAGAAGATCCTGGGCAGATCTCATGCAGACACTAAGACAGCACAAATGCCAGCCTAGACTACTATACCCAGCAAAACTCTCAATCACCATAGATGGAGAGACCAAGATATTCCATGATAAAACCAAATTTTCACAATATCTTTCCACAAATCCAGCCCTGCAATGGATAATAGGTGGAAACCTCCAATACAGGGAGAGAAACAACACCCTGGAAAAAATGAGATAATAACCTTCTTGAATCAAACCCAAAAGTAGATAACCACTCAAACATAAAGATAGCGTCAAGAATGGCAGATGGCAATAATCACTATGCCTTAATCTCTCTTAATATCAATGGTCTCAATTCGCCAATTAAAAGACATAGACTACCAGACTGGATACGTAAACAGGACCCAGCATTTTGCTGCATGCAGGAAATGCACCTCAGTGTCAAAGACAAACACTACCTCAGAGTAAAAGGCTGGAAAACAATTTTACATGCAAATGGCCCCAAGAAACGAGGTGGAGTAGCCATCCTAATATCAGATAAAATTGATTCTCAACCTAAAGTCATCAAAAAAGACAGAGAAGGACACTACATACTGATCAAGGGAAAAATCCACCATCAAGAACTCTCAATTCTGAATATCTATGCTCCAAATGCAAGGGCACCCTCATTCGTAAAAGAAACTTTACTAAAGCTCAAAGCACACATCACACCGCACACAATAATAGTGGGTGACTTCAACACCCCGCTCTCTGAAATGGATCGTTCAGGAAAGCAGAAACAAAACAGGGACACAGTGAATCTAATTGAAGCCTTGGAACAAATGTAACTAAGAGATATATATAGAACATTTCATCCTACAGCTAAAGAATACACCTGCTTCTCAGCTCCTCATGGTACCTTCTCCAAAACTGACCATATAATTGGTCACAAATCAGACCTCAACAGATATAAGAAGATAGAAATAATCCCATGCCTCCTATCAGATCACTGTGGAATAAGGGTGGTCTTCAATGGCAACAAAAACAAAAGAAAACCCACATACACATGGAGGCTGAACAATGCTCTACTCAATGATAACTTGGTCAAGGTGGAAATAAAGAAAGAAATCAAAGACTTTTTGAAAGTTAATGAAAATGAAGGCACAACATACCCTAATTTATGGGACACAATGAAAGCAGTGCTAAGATGAAAATCCATAGCCTTGAGTGCCGCCAAAAAGAAACGGGAGACAGCATACACTAACAGCTTAATGGCACACCTGAAAGCCCTGGAACAAAAAGAAGCAAATACACCAAAGAGGAGTAGAAGGCAGGAAATCATCAAACTCAGGGCTGAAATCAATCAAGTAGAAACAAATAAAACCATACAAAGAATCAACAAAACGAGGACTTGGTTCTTTGAGAAAATCAACAAGATAGATAAGCCCTTAGCCAGACTAACCAGAGGGCACAGAGACAGTATCCAAATTAATAAAATCAGAAATGAAAAGGGAGAGATAACAACAGAAACTGAGGAAATTCAAAAAATCATCAGATCCTACTACAAAAACCTGTATTCAACACAACTAGAAAATCTTGAGGAAATGGACAATTTCCTTGACAGATACCAAGTACCAAAATTACATCAGGATCAAATAGACGATCTAAACCGTCCTATAAGCCCTGAAGAAATAGAAGTTGTCATTGGAAGTCTTCCAACCAAAAAAAGCACAGGTCCAGATGGTTTTAGTGCAGAATTCTATCAGACCTTCAAAGAAGACCTAACACCAATACTCTTCAAACTGTTCCACAAAATAGAAACAGAAGGAACACTACCCAACTCATTCTATGAAGCCACAATTACACTAATACCAAAAGCACACAAAGATCCGACAAAGAAAGAGAATCTCAGGCCAATCTCTCTTATGAATATCGATGCAAAAATACTCAATAAAATTCTTGCTAACCGAATCCAAGAACACATCAAAATGATCATTCACCACGATCAAGTAGGCTTCATCCCAGGGATGCAGGGATGGTTCAATATAAGGAAATCCATCAATGTAATCCACTACATAAACAATCTCAAAGAAAAAAACCACATGGTCATCTCATTAGATGCTGAGAAAGCATTTGACAAATTTCAGCATCCTTTCATGCTAAAAGTCTTGGAAAGATCAGGAATTCAAGGCCCATATCTAAACATAGTAAAAGCAATTTACAGCAAACTGGTAGCCAGCATCAATCTAAATAGAGAGAAACTTGAAGCAATCCCACTAAAATCAGGGACTAGACAAGGCTGCCCTCTCTCTCCATATCTTTTCAATATAGTACTTGAAGTTCTAGCTAGAGCAATTAGACAACAAAAAGAGGTCAAAGGGATACAAATTGGAAAGGAAGAAGTCAAACTATCACTATTTGCAGACGATGTGATAGTATACATAAGCGACCCAAAGAACTCCACCAGAGAACTCCTACAGCTGATAAATGACTTCAGCAAAGTGGCCGGATATAAAATCAACTCAAGCAAGTCAGAAGCCTTCCTATACTCAAAGGATAAGCAGGCTGAGAAAGAAGTAAAAGAAATAATACCCTTCACGATAGCCACAAACCGTATATAGTATCTTGGCGTGACTCTAACCAAACAAGTGAAAGATCTGTATGACAAGAACTTCAAGTCTCTGAAGAAAGAAATTGAAGAAGACCTCAGAAGATGGAAAAATCTGCCATGCTCATGGATTGGCAGGATTAATATAGTAAAAATGAGCATCTTACCAAAAGTAATACACAGATTCAATGCAATCCCCATCAAAATCCCAACTCAACTCTTCATAGAGTTAGAAAGAGCAATTCAAAATTCATCTGGAATAACAGAAAACCCAGAATAGCTAAAACTATTCTCAAGATTAAAAGAACCTCTGGGGGAATCATTATCCCGGACCTAAAGCTGTACTACAGAGCAATAGTGTTAAAAACCGCATGGTATTGGTACAGTAACAGACATGTAGATCAATGGAACAGAATTGAAGACCCAGAAACGAATCCACACTCCTATGGTCACTTGATCTTTGACAAAGGAGCTAAAACCAAGCAGTGGAAAAAAGATAGCCTTTTCAACAAATGGTGCTGGCTCAGCTGGAGGTCAACATGCAGAAGAATGCAAATTGACCCATTCTTATCTCCTTGCACTGAGCTCAATGCTAAGTGGATCAAAGATCTCCACATAAAACCAGACACACTGAAACTAATAGAAGGGAAACTAGGGAAGAACCTTGAACATATGGGCACAGGGGAGAATTTCCTGAACAGAACTCCAATAGCTTATGCTCTAAGATCAAGAATAGACAATTGGGACCTCATTAAATTACGAAGTTTTTGCAAGGCAAAAGACACTGTCAAAAAGACAAAGTGGCGCATCTCTGCTCCAGTGACTGGGAAGTTGGGACAGCCAGGTTCTGAGACAGACAGGCAAAATATCGCTTGGGTCTCGGGCGGCTTGTGTATATGCGGCTCCCAAGTGCGGGGCTGATCTGCAGTAACCAGCGCGCCAGCTCTGCTGTGGGACTTCTGCCTGGCAGAGGGACGCCCCCTCCCCCCCCTAGGAGAGATCACTCACCCCTGCACAGGGCAGGAGCCTACCAGCCTCCCTTTGGCGAACTCTGCTCCAGGCATCCACTAGGCTGTGCCTTTGGATGTGCAGGGCCTCCCCAATATAAGATCACTTGGGGCAAGGCACATTAGGGCTCCACAGTCACTCAGGAGCAGGCAGGCCCCAGAAATCGGTGCCAGGGGAATCCTGGTAATCCAGGGGGGGGCAGAAATAGCTTTGCACGCTCACAGGAGGTCCAACCAACAGCCAGTGGCACCAGGACCAACTAACATCAGAGGTATCCAGATGGCAAAAGGCAAATGTAGGAATGTTACTAACAGAAATCAAAGTAATGTGGGACCATCGGAACCCAACTCTCCAACAGCAGCAAGTCCTGGATACCCCACCACACCCGAAAGACAAGATCTGGATTTAAAATCACTTCTCATGATCCTATTAGAGGATCACAAGAAGGACACAAATAAATCTCATAAAGAGTTACAGGAGACCATGAATCAACGGTTAGAAGCCCTTACAAAGGAAACACAAAAATCGCTTAGAGAAATGCGGGAGAACATGGATCAAAAGATGGAGGCGCACAAGGAGACAACACAAAAATCGCTTAACGAGATGAATCAACGGGTAGATGCACTCACAAAGGAATCACAAAATTGGCATAAAGAAATGCAGAAGAATATGGGTCAACAGATGGATGCCCATAAGGAGGCAACAAAAAAATTGCTTAAAGAAATGAATCAACGGTTAGATGCCCTTACAAAGGAAACACGAGAACTGCTTAAAGAAATGCAGGAGACAATGGATCAACAGGTGGATTCCCATGAGGAGGAAACACAAAAATCACTCAGAGAAATGCAGGAGAACGTGGGTCATCAGGAAGAAATCCTGAAAGAGGCAATGCAAAAATACCTTAAAGAAATACAGGAAAATACAAACAAACAAGTGAAGGAGCTCAACAAATCCATCCAGGAACAAAAAAAGGAAGTAGAAACAACTAAGAAATCACAAAGGGAGACAACTTTGGAGATAGAAAACCTTGGGAAGAAATCAGGAGTCATAGATGCAAACATCAACAATAGAATACAAGAGATGGAAGAAAGAATCTCAGGTGTTGAAGACTCCATAGAAAGCATCGACTCAACAGTTAAAGAAAATGCAAAATGCAAGAAACGTGTAACCCAAAACATCCAGGAAATCCAGGACACAATGAGAAGACCAAACCTAAGGGTTATAGGTATAGATGAGAGTGAAGATTTGCAACTTAAAGGGCCAGTAAACATCTTCAACAAAATTATGGAGGAAAACTTCCCTAACCTAAAGAGAGAGATGCTGATGAACGTACAAGAAGCCTACAGAACTCCAAACAGACTGGACCAGAACAGAAATACCTCCCGTCATATAATAATCAAAACACCAAATGTTCTAAACAGAGAAAGAATACTAAAAGCAGTAAGAGAAAAGGGCCAAGTAACATACCAAGGAAGACCTATCCGAATCACATCAGACTTCTCACCAGAGACTATGAAAGCCAGAAGATCCTGGGCAGATCTCATGCAGACACTAAGACAGCACAAATGCCAGCCTAGACTACTATACCCAGCAAAACTCCCAATCACCATAGATGGAGAGACCAAGATATTCCATGATAAAACCAAATTTTCACAATATCTTTCCACAAATCCAGCCCTGCAACGGATAATAGGTGGAAACCTCCAATACAGGGAGAGAAACAACACCCTGGAAAAAATGAGATAATAACCTTCTTGAATCAAACCCAAAAGTAGATAACCACTCAAACATAAAGATAGCGTCAAGAATGGCAGATGGCAATAATCACTATGCCTTAATCTCTCTTAATATCAATGGTCTCAATTCGCCAATTAAAAGACATAGACTACCAGACTGGATACGTAAACAGGACCCAGCATTTTGCTGCATGCAGGAAATGCACCTCAGTGTCAAAGACAAACACTACCTCAGAGTAAAAGGCTGGAAAACAATTTTACAAGCAAATGGCCCCAAGAAACGAGGTGGAGTAGCCATCCTAATATCAGATAAAATTGATTCTCAACCTAAAGTCATCAAAAAAGACAGAGAAGGACACTACATACTGATCAAGGGAAAAATCCACCATCAAGAACTCTCAATTCTGAATATCTATGCTCCAAATGCAAGGGCACCCTCATTCGTAAAAGAAACTTTACTAAAGCTCAAAGCACACATCACACCGCACACAATAATAGTGGGTGACTTCAACACCCCGCTCTCTGAAATGGATCGTTCAGGAAAGCAGAAACAAAACAGGGACACAGTGAATCTAATTGAAGCCTTGGAACAAATGTAACTAAGAGATATATATAGAACATTTCATCCTACAGCTAAAGAATACACCTGCTTCTCAGCTCCTCATGGTACCTTCTCCAAAACTGACCATATAATTGGTCACAAATCAGACCTCAACAGATATAAGAAGATAGAAATAATCCCATGCCTCCTATCAGATCACTGTGGAATAAGGGTGGTCTTCAATGGCAACAAAAACAAAAGAAAACCCACATACACATGGAGGCTGAACAATGCTCTACTCAATGATAACTTGGTCAAGGTGGAAATAAAGAAAGAAATCAAAGACTTTTTGAAAGTTAATGAAAATGAAGGCACAACATACCCTAATTTATGGGACACAATGAAAGCAGTGCTAAGATGAAAATCCATAGCCTTGAGTGCCGCCAAAAAGAAACGGGAGACAGCATACACTAACAGCTTAATGGCACACCTGAAAGCCCTGGAACAAAAAGAAGCAAATACACCAAAGAGGAGTAGAAGGCAGGAAATCATCAAACTCAGGGCTGAAATCAATCAAGTAGAAACAAATAAAACCATACAAAGAATCAACAAAACGAGGACTTGGTTCTTTGAGAAAATCAACAAGATAGATAAGCCCTTAGCCAGACTAACCAGAGGGCACAGAGACAGTATCCAAATTAATAAAATCAGAAATGAAAAGGGAGAGATAACAACAGAAACTGAGGAAATTCAAAAAATCATCAGATCCTACTACAAAAACCTGTATTCAACACAACTAGAAAATCTTGAGGAAATGGACAATTTCCTTGACAGATACCAAGTACCAAAATTACATCAGGATCAAATAGACGATCTAAACCGTCCTATAAGCCCTGAAGAAATAGAAGTTGTCATTGGAAGTCTTCCAACCAAAAAAAGCACAGGTCCAGATGGTTTTAGTGCAGAATTCTATCAGACCTTCAAAGAAGACCTAACACCAATACTCTTCAAACTGTTCCACAAAATAGAAACAGAAGGAACACTACCCAACTCGTTCTATGAAGCCACAATTACACTAATACCAAAAGCACACAAAGATCCGACAAAGAAAGAGAATCTCAGGCCAATCTCTCTTATGAATATCGATGCAAAAATACTCAATAAAATTCTTGCTAACCGAATCCAAGAACACATCAAAATGATCATTCACCACGATCAAGTAGGCTTCATCCCAGGGATGCAGGGATGGTTCAATATAAGGAAATCCATCAATGTAATCCACTACATAAACAATCTCAAAGAAAAAAACCACATGGTCATCTCATTAGATGCTGAGAAAGCATTTGACAAATTTCAGCATCCTTTCATGCTAAAAGTCTTGGAAAGATCAGGAATCCAAGGCCCATATCTAAACATAGTAAAAGCAATTTACAGCAAACTGGTAGCCAGCATCAATCTAAATAGAGAGAAACTTGAAGCAATCCCACTAAAATCAGGGACTAGACAAGGCTGCCCTCTCTCTCCATATCTTTTCAATATAGTACTTGAAGTTCTAGCTAGAGCAATTAGACAACAAAAAGAGGTCAAAGGGATACAAATTGGAAAGGAAGAAGTCAAACTATCACTATTTGCAGACGATGTGATAGTATACATAAGCGACCCAAAGAACTCCACCAGAGAACTCCTACAGCTGATAAATGACTTCAGCAAAGTGGCCGGATATAAAATCAACTCAAGCAAGTCAGAAGCCTTCCTATACTCAAAGGATAAGCAGGCTGAGAAAGAAGTAAAAGAAATAATACCCTTCACGATAGCCACAAACCGTATATAGTATCTTGGCGTGACTCTAACCAAACAAGTGAAAGATCTGTATGACAAGAACTTCAAGTCTCTGAAGAAAGAAATTGAAGAAGACCTCAGAAGATGGAAAAATCTGCCATGCTCATGGATTGGCAGGATTAATATAGTAAAAATGAGCATCTTACCAAAAGTAATACACAGATTCAATGCAATC
Organism: Tokudaia tokunoshimensis; assembly: GCA_036184795.1. NCBI lineage: Eukaryota > Metazoa > Chordata > Mammalia > Rodentia > Muridae > Tokudaia > Tokudaia tokunoshimensis. The sequence goes on along the minus strand of BTHU01000015.1, from coordinate 1,466,617 downwards.
CCCATCAAAATCCCAACTCAACTCTTCATAGAGTTAGAAAGAGCAATTCAAAATTCATCTGGAATAACAGAAAACCCAGAATAGCTAAAACTATTCTCAAGATTAAAAGAACCTCTGGGGGAATCATTATCCCGGACCTAAAGCTGTACTACAGAGCAATAGTGTTAAAAACCGCATGGTATTGGTACAGTAACAGACATGTAGATTAATGGAACAGAATTGAAGACCCAGAAACGAATCCACACTCCTATGGTCACTTGATCTTTGACAAAGGAGCTAAAACCAAGCAGTGGAAAAAAGATAGCCTTTTCAACAAATGGTGCTGGCTCAGCTGGAGGTCAACATGCAGAAGAATGCAAATTGACCCATTCTTATCTCCTTGCACTGAGCTCAATTCTAAGTGGATCAAAGATCTCCACATAAAACCAGACACACTGAAAGTAATAGAAGGGAAACTAGGGAAGAACCTTGAACATGTGGGCACAGGGGAGAATTTCCTGAACAGAACTCCAATAGCTTATGCTCTAAGATCAAGAATAGACAATTGGGACCTCATTAAATTACGAAGTTTTTGCAAGGCAAAAGACACTGTCAAAAAGACAAAGTGGCGCATCTCTGCTCCAGTGACTGGGAAGTTGGGACAGCCAGGTTCTGAGACAGACAGGCAAAATATCGCTTGGGTCTCGGGCGGCTTGTGTATATGCGGCTCCCAAGTGCGGGGCTGATCTGCAGTAACCAGCACATCAGCTCTGCTGTGGGACTTCTGCCTGGCAGAGGGACCCCGCACTGGGCGGGAGCCTACCAGCTTTCCTTCCGTGACCTCTGTTCCCGCAGACGGCGCTGAAGAGACAGGTACCCCAAGCTCCCTATCCCCAATATAACATCACTTGGGACACGGCCTGTTGGGGCTTCCGTCTGTGCCCAAGAACGGGTCAGCGCTGTGGTCGTCTGAGTGCCAGATCTGCAGGCCATCGCGTCTGCAGGTGAGCAGCGCCACGGAGAGTGTGCAGATTGCACTCCGCCATCTTTGCTCCAGTGACTGGGAAGTTGGGACAGCCAGGTTCTGAGACAGACAGGCATAATATCGCTTGGGTCTCGGGCGGCTTGTGTGTATGCGGCTCCCAAGTGCGGGGCTGATCTGCAGTAACCAGCGCGCCAGCTCTGCTGTGGGACTTCTGCCTGGCAGAGGGACGCCCCCTCCCCCCCCTAGGAGAGATCACTCACCCCTGCACAGGGCAGGAGCCTACCAGCCTCCCTTTGGCGAACTCTGCTCCGGGCATCCACTAGGCTGTGCCTTTGGATGTGCAGGGCCTCCCCAATATAAGATCACTTGGGGCAAGGCACATTAGGGCTCCAAAGTCACTCAGGAGCAGGCAGGCCCCAGAAATCGGTGCCAGGGGAATCCTGGTAATCCAGGGGGGGCAGAAATAGCTTTGCAGGCTCACAGGAGGTCCAACCAACAGCCAGTGGCACCAGGACCAACTAACATCAGAGGTATCCAGATGGCAAAAGGCAAATGTAGGAATGTTACTAACAGAAATCAAAGTAATGTGGGACCATCGGAACCCAACTCTCCAACAGCAGCAAGTCCTGGATACCCCACCACACCCGAAAGACAAGATCTGGATTTAAAATCACTTCTCATGATCCTATTAGAGGATCACAAGAAGGACACAAATAAATCTCATAAAGAGTTACAGGAGACCATGAATCAACGGTTAGAAGCCCTTACAAAGGAAACACAAAAATCGCTTAGAGAAATGCGGGAGAACATGGATCAAAAGATGGAGGCGCACAAGGAGACAACACAAAAATCGCTTAACGAGATGAATCAACGGGTAGATGCACTCACAAAGGAATCACAAAATTGGCATAAAGAAATGCAGAAGAATATGGGTCAACAGATGGATGCCCATAAGGAGGCAACAAAAAAATTGCTTAAAGAAATGAATCAACGGTTAGATGCCCTTACAAAGGAAACACGAGAACTGCTTAAAGAAATGCAGGAGACAATGGATCAACAGATGGATTCCCATGAGGAGGAAACACAAAAATCACTCAGAGAAATGCAGGAGAACGTGGGTCATCAGGAAGAAATCCTGAAAGAGGAAATGCAAAAATACCTTAAAGAAATACAGGAAAATACAAACAAACAAGTGAAGGAGCTCAACAAATCCATCCAGGAACAAAAAAAGGAAGTAGAAACAACTAAGAAATCACAAAGGGAGACAACTTTGGAGATAGAAAACCTTGGGAAGAAATCAGGAGTCATAGATGCAAACATCAACAATAGAATACAAGAAATGGAAGAAAGAATCTCAGGTGCTGAAGACTCCATAGAAAGCATCGACTCAACATTCAAAGAAAATGCAAAATGCAAAAAACGTGTAACCCAAAACATCCAGGAAATCCAGGACACAATGAGAAGACCAAACCTAAGGGTTATAGGTATAGATGAGAGTGAAGATTTGCAACTTAAAGGGCCAGTAAACATCTTCAACAAAATTATGGAGGAAAACTTCCCTAACCTAAAGAGAGAGATGCTGATGAACGTACAAGAAGCCTACAGAACTCCAAACAGACTGGACCAGAACAGAAATACCTCCCGTCATATAATAATCAAAACACCAAATGTTCTAAACAGAGAAAGAATACTAAAAGCAGTAAGAGAAAAGGGCCAAGTAACATACCAAGGAAGACCTATCCGAATCACATCAGACTTCTCACCAGAGACTATGAAAGCCAGAAGATCCTGGGCAGATCTCATGCAGACACTAAGACAGCACAAATGCCAGCCTAGACTACTATACCCAGCAAAACTCTCAATCACCATAGATGGAGAGACCAAGATATTCCATGATAAAACCAAATTTTCACAATATCTTTCCACAAATCCAGCCCTGCAACGGATAATAGGTGGAAACCTCCAATACAGGGAGAGAAACAACACCCTGGAAAAAATGAGATAATAACCTTCTTGAATCAAACCCAAAAGTAGATAACCACTCAAACATAAAGATAGCGTCAAGAATGGCAGATGGCAATAATCACTATGCCTTAATCTCTCTTAATATCAATGGTCTCAATTCGCCAATTAAAAGACATAGACTACCAGACTGGATACGTAAACAGGACCCAGCATTTTGCTGCATGCAGGAAATGCACCTCAGTGTCAAAGACAAACACTACCTCAGAGTAAAATGCTGGAAAACAATTTTACAAGCAAATGGCCCCAAGAAACGAGGTGGAGTAGCCATCCTAATATCAGATAAAATTGATTCTCAACCTAAAGTCATCAAAAAAGACAGAGAAGGACACTACATACTGATCAAGGGAAAAATCCACCATCAAGAACTCTCAATTCTGAATATCTATGCTCCAAATGCAAGGGCACCCTCATTCGTAAAAGAAACTTTACTAAAGCTCAAAGCACACATCACACCGCACACAATAATAGTGGGTGACTTCAACACCCCGCTCTCTGAAATGGATCGTTCAGGAAAGCAGAAACAAAACAGGGACACAGTGAATCTAATTGAAGCCTTGGAACAAATGTAACTAAGAGATATATATAGAACATTTCATCCTACAGCTAAAGAATACACCTGCTTCTCAGCTCCTCATGGTACCTTCTCCAAAACTGACCATATAATTGGTCACAAATCAGACCTCAACAGATATAAGAAGATAGAAATAATCCCATGCCTCCTATCAGATCACTGTGGAATAAGGGTGGTCTTCAATGGCAACAAAAACAAAAGAAAACCCACATACACATGGAGGCTGAACAATGCTCTACTCAATGATAACTTGGTCAAGGTGGAAATAAAGAAAGAAATCAAAGACTTTTTGAAAGTTAATGAAAATGAAGGCACAACATACCCTAATTTATGGGACACAATGAAAGCAGTGCTAAGATGAAAATCCATAGCCTTGAGTGCCGCCAAAAAGAAACGGGAGACAGCATACACTAACAGCTTAATGGCACACCTGAAAGCCCTGGAACAAAAAGAAGCAAATACACCAAAGAGGAGTAGAAGGCAGGAAATCATCAAACTCAGGGCTGAAATCAATCAAGTAGAAACAAATAAAACCATACAAAGAATCAACAAAACGAGGACTTGGTTCTTTGAGAAAATCAACAAGATAGATAAGCCCTTAGCCAGACTAACCAGAGGGCACAGAGACAGTATCCAAATTAATAAAATCAGAAATGAAAAGGGAGAGATAACAACAGAAACTGAGGAAATTCAAAAAATCATCAGATCCTACTACAAAAACCTGTATTCAACACAACTAGAAAATCTTGAGGAAATGGACAATTTCCTTGACAGATACCAAGTACCAAAATTACATCAGGATCAAATAGACGATCTAAACCGTCCTATAAGCCCTGAAGAAATAGAAGTTGTCATTGGAAGTCTTCCAACCAAAAAAAGCACAGGTCCAGATGGTTTTAGTGCAGAATTCTATCAGACCTTCAAAGAAGACCTAACACCAATACTCTTCAAACTGTTCCACAAAATAGAAACAGAAGGAACACTACCCAACTCGTTCTATGAAGCCACAATTACACTAATACCAAAAGCACACAAAGATCCGACAAAGAAAGAGAATCTCAGGCCAATCTCTCTTATGAATATCGATGCAAAAATACTCAATAAAATTCTTGCTAACCGAATCCAAGAACACATCAAAATGATCATTCACCACGATCAAGTAGGCTTCATCCCAGGGATGCAGGGATGGTTCAATATAAGGAAATCCATCAATGTAATCCACTACATAAACAATCTCAAAGAAAAAAACCACATGGTCATCTCATTAGATGCTGAGAAAGCATTTGACAAATTTCAGCATCCTTTCATGCTAAAAGTCTTGGAAAGATCAGGAATTCAAGGCCCATATCTAAACATAGTAAAAGCAATTTACAGCAAACTGGTAGCCAGCATCAATCTAAATAGAGAGAAACTTGAAGCAATCCCACTAAAATCAGGGACTAGACAAGGCTGCCCTCTCTCTCCATATCTTTTCAATATAGTACTTGAAGTTCTAGCTAGAGCAATTAGACAACAAAAAGAGGTCAAAGGGATACAAATTGGAAAGGAAGAAGTCAAACTATCACTATTTGCAGACGATGTGATAGTATACATAAGCGACCCAAAGAACTCCACCAGAGAACTCCTACAGCTGATAAATGACTTCAGCAAAGTGGCCGGATATAAAATCAACTCAAGCAAGTCAGAAGCCTTCCTATACTCAAAGGATAAGCAGGCTGAGAAAGAAGTAAAAGAAATAATACCCTTCACGATAGCCACAAACCGTATATAGTATCTTGGCGTGACTCTAACCAAACAAGTGAAAGATCTGTATGACAAGAACTTCAAGTCTCTGAAGAAAGAAATTGAAGAAGACCTCAGAAGATGGAAAAATCTGCCATGCTCATGGATTGGCAGGATTAATATAGTAAAAATGAGCATCTTACCAAAAGTAATACACAGATTCAATGCAATCCCCATCAAAATCCCAACTCAACTCTTCATAGAGTTAGAAAGAGCAATTCAAAATTCATCTGGAATAACAGAAAACCCAGAATAGCTAAAACTATTCTCAAGATTAAAAGAACCTCTGGGGGAATCATTATCCCGGACCTAAAGCTGTACTACAGAGCAATAGTGTTAAAAACCGCATGGTATTGGTACAGTAACAGACATGTAGATCAATGGAACAGAATTGAAGACCCAGAAACGAATCCACACTCCTATGGTCACTTGATCTTTGACAAAGGAGCTAAAACCAAGCAGTGGAAAAAAGATAGCCTTTTCAACAAATGGTGCTGGCTCAGCTGGAGGTCAACATGCAGAAGAATGCAAATTGACCCATTCTTATCTCCTTGCACTGAGCTCAATTCTAAGTGGATCAAAGATCTCCACATAAAACCAGACACACTGAAAGTAATAGAAGGGAAACTAGGGAAGAACCTTGAACATGTGGGCACAGGGGAGAATTTCCTGAACAGAACTCCAATAGCTTATGCTCTAAGATCAAGAATAGACAATTGGGACCTCATTAAATTACGAAGTTTTTGCAAGGCAAAAGACACTGTCAAAAAGACAAAGTGGCGCATCTCTGCTCCAGTGACTGGGAAGTTGGGACAGCCAGGTTCTGAGACAGACAGGCAAAATATCGCTTGGGTCTCGGGCGGCTTGTGTATATGCGGCTCCCAAGTGCGGGGCTGATCTGCAGTAACCAGCGCGCCAGCTCTGCTGTGGGAATTCTGCCTGGCAGAGGGACCCCGCACTGGGCGGGAGCCTACCAGCTTTCCTTCCGCGACCTCTGTTCCCGCAGACAGCGCTGAAGAGACAGGTACCCCAAGATCCCTATCCCCAATATAACATCACTTGGGACACGGCCTGTTGGGGCTTCCGTCTGTGCCCAAGAACGGGTCAGCGCTGTGGTCGTCTGAGTGCCAGATCTGCAGGCCATCGCGTCTGCAGGTGAGCAGCGCCACGGAGAGTGTGCAGATTGCACTCCGCCATCTTTGCTCCAGTGACTGGGAAGTTGGGACAGCCAGGTTCTGAGACAGACAGGCATAATATCGCTTGGGTCTCGGGCGGCTTGTGTGTATGCGGCTCCCAAGTGCGGGGCTGATCTGCAGTAACCAGCGCGCCAGCTCTGCTGTGGGACTTCTGCCTGGCAGAGGGACGCCCCCTCCCCCCCCTAGGAGAGATCACTCACCCCTGCACAGGGCAGGAGCCTACCAGCCTCCCTTTGGCGAACTCTGCTCCAGGCATCCACTAGGCTGTGCCTTTGGATGTGCAGGGCCTCCCCAATATAAGATCACTTGGGGCAAGGCACATTAGGGCTCCAAAGTCACTCAGGAGCAGGCAGGCCCCAGAAATCGGTGCCAGGGGAATCCTGGTAATCCAGGGGGGGCAGAAATAGCTTTGCAGGCTCACAGGAGGTCTAACCAACAGCCAGCGGCACCAGGACCAACTAACATCAGAGGTATCCAGATGGCAAAAGGCAAATGTAGGAATGTTACTAACAGAAATCAAAGTAATGTGGGACCATCGGAACCCAACTCTCCAACAGCAGCAAGTCCTGGATACCCCACCACACCTGAAAGACAAGATCAGGATTTAAAATCACTTCTCATGATCCTATTAGAGGATCACAAGAAGGACACAAATAAATCTCATAAAGAGTTACAGGAGACCATGAATCAACGGTTAGAAGCCCTTACAAAGGAAACACAAAAATCGCTTAGAGAAATGTGGGAGAACATGGATCAAAAGATGGAGGCGCACAAGGAGACAACACAAAAATCGCTTAACGAGATGAATCAACGGGTAGATGCACTCACAAAGGAATCACAAAATTGGCATAAAGAAATGCAGAAGAATATGGGTCAACAGATGGATGCCCATAAGGAGGCAACAAAAAAATTGCTTAAAGAAATGAATCAACGGTTAGATGCCCTTACAAAGGAAACACGAGAACTGCTTAAAGAAATGCAGGAGACAATGGATCAACAGATGGATTCCCATGAGGAGGAAACACAAAAATCACTCAGAGAAATGCAGGAGAACGTGGGTCATCAGGAAGAAATCCTGAAAGAGGCAATGCAAAAATACCTTAAAGAAATACAGGAAAATACAAACAAACAAGTGAAGGAGCTCAACAAATCCATCCAGGAACAAAAAAAGGAAGTAGAAACAACTAAGAAATCACAAAGGGAGACAACTTTGGAGATAGAAAACCTTGGGAAGAAATCAGGAGTCATAGATGCAAACATCAACAATAGAATACAAGAGATGGAAGAAAGAATCTCAGGTGTTGAAGACTCCATAGAAAGCATCGACTCAACAGTTAAAGAAAATGCAAAATGCAAGAAACGTGTAACCCAAAACATCCAGGAAATCCAGGACACAATGAGAAGACCAAACCTAAGGGTTATAGGTATAGATGAGAGTGAAGATTTGCAACTTAAAGGGCCAGTAAACATCTTCAACAAAATTATGGAGGAAAACTTCCCTAACCTAAAGAGAGAGATGCTGATGAACGTACAAGAAGCCTACAGAACTCCAAACAGACTGGACCAGAACAGAAATACCTCCCGTCATATAATAATCAAAACACCAAATGTTCTAAACAGAGAAAGAATACTAAAAGCAGTAAGAGAAAAGGGCCAAGTAACATACCAAGGAAGACCTATCCGAATCACATCAGACTTCTCACCAGAGACTATGAAAGCCAGAAGATCCTGGGCAGATCTCATGCAGACACTAAGACAGCACAAATGCCAGCCTAGACTACTATACCCAGCAAAACTCTCAATCACCATAGATGGAGAGACCAAGATATTCCATGATAAAACCAAATTTTCACAATATCTTTCCACAAATCCAGCCCTGCAACGGATAATAGGTGGAAACCTCCAATACAGGGAGAGAAACAACACCCTGGAAAAAATGAGATAATAACCTTCTTGAATCAAACCCAAAAGTAGATAACCACTCAAACATAAAGATAGCGTCAAGAATGGCAGATGGCAATAATCACTATGCCTTAATCTCTCTTAATATCAATGGTCTCAATTCGCCAATTAAAAGACATAGACTACCAGACTGGATACGTAAACAGGACCCAGCATTTTGCTGCATGCAGGAAACGCACCTCAGTGTCAAAGACAAACACTACCTCAGAGTAAAAGGCTGGAAAACAATTTTACAAGCACATGGCCCCAAGAAACGAGGTGGAGTAGCCATCCTAATATCAGATAAAATTGATTCTCAACCTAAAGTCATCAAAAAAGACAGAGAAGGACACTACATACTGATCAAGGGAAAAATCCACCATCAAGAACTCTCAATTCTGAATATCTATGCTCCAAATGCAAGGGCACCCTCATTCGTAAAAGAAACTTTACTAAAGCTCAAAGCACACATCACACCGCACACAATAATAGTGGGTGACTTCAACACCCCGCTCTCTGAAATGGGTCGTTCAGGAAAGCAGAAACAAAACAGGGACACAGTGAATCTAATTGAAGCCTTGGAACAAATGTAACTAAGAGATATATATAGAACATTTCATCCTACAGCTAAAGAATACACCTGCTTCTCAGCTCCTCATGGTACCTTCTCCAAAACTGACCATATAATTGGTCACAAATCAGACCTCAACAGATATAAGAAGATAGAAATAATCCCATGCCTCCTATCAGATCACTGTGGAATAAGGGTGGTCTTCAATGGCAACAAAAACAAAAGAAAACCCACATACACATGGAGGCTGAACAATTCTCTACTCAATGATAACTTGGTCAAGGTGGAAATAAAGAAAGAAATCAAAGACTTTTTGAAAGTTAATGAAAATGAAGGCACAACATACCCTAATTTATGGGACACAATGAAAGCAGTGCTAAGATGAAAATCCATAGCCTTGAGTGCCGCCAAAAAGAAACGGGAGACAGCATACACTAACAGCTTAATGGCACACCTGAAAGCCCTGGAACAAAAAGAAGCAAATACACCAAAGAGGAGTAGAAGGCAGGAAATCATCAAACTCAGGGCTGAAATCAATCAAGTAGAAACAAATAAAACCATACAAAGAATCAACAAAACGAGGACTTGGTTCTTTGAGAAAATCAACAAGATAGATAAGCCCTTAGCCAGACTAACCAGAGGGCACAGAGACAGTATCCAAATTAATAAAATCAGAAATGAAAAGGGAGAGATAACAACAGAAACTGAGGAAATTCAAAAAATCATCAGATCCTACTACAAAAACCTGTATTCAACACAACTAGAAAATCTTGAGGAAATGGACAATTTCCTTGACAGATACCAAGTACCAAAATTACATCAGGATCAAATAGACGATCTAAACCATCCTATAAGCCCTGAAGAAATAGAAGTTGTCATTGGAAGTCTTCCAACCAAAAAAAGCACAGGTCCAGATGGTTTTAGTGCAGAATTCTATCAGACCTTCAAAGAAGACCTAACACCAATACTCTTCAAACTGTTCCACAAAATAGAAACAGAAGGAACACTACCCAACTCGTTCTATGAAGCCACAATTACACTAATACCAAAAGCACACAAAGATCCGACAAAGAAAGAGAATCTCAGGCCAATCTCTCTTATGAATATCGATGCAAAAATACTCAATAAAATTCTTGCTAACCGAATCCAAGAACACATCAAAATGATCATTCACCACGATCAAGTAGGCTTCATCCCAGGGATGCAGGGATGGTTCAATATAAGGAAATCCATCAATGTAATCCACTACATAAACAATCTCAAAGAAAAAAACCACATGGTCATCTCATTAGATGCTGAGAAAGCATTTGACAAATTTCAGCATCCTTTCATGCTAAAAGTCTTGGAAAGATCAGGAATTCAAGGCCCATATCTAAACATAGTAAAAGCAATTTACAGCAAACTGGTAGCCAGCATCAATCTAAATAGAGAGAAACTTGAAGCAATCCCACTAAAATCAGGGACTAGACAAGGCTGCCCTCTCTCTCCATATCTTTTCAATATAGTACTTGAAGTTCTAGCTAGAGCAATTAGACAACAAAAAGAGGTCAAAGGGATACAAATTGGAAAGGAAGAAGTCAAACTATCACTATTTGCAGACGATGTGATAGTATACATAAGCGACCCAAAGAACTCCACCAGAGAACTCCTACAGCTGATAAATGACTTCAGCAAAGTGGCCGGATATAAAATCAACTCAAGCAAGTCAGAAGCCTTCCTATACTCAAAGGATAAGCAGGCTGAGAAAGAAGTAAAAGAAATAATACCCTTCACGATAGCCACAAACCGTATATAGTATCTTGGCGTGACTCTAACCAAACAAGTGAAAGATCTGTATGACAAGAACTTCAAGTCTCTGAAGAAAGAAATTGAAGAAGACCTCAGAAGATGGAAAAATCTGCCATGCTCATGGATTGGCAGGATTAATATAGTAAAAATGAGCATCTTACCAAAAGTAATACACAGATTCAATGCAATCCCCATCAAAATCCCAACTCAACTCTTCATAGAGGTAGAAAGAGCAATTCAAAATTCATCTGGAATAACAGAAAACCCAGAATAGCTAAAACTATTCTCAAGATTAAAAGAACCTCTGGGGGAATCATTATCCCGGACCTAAAGCTGTACTACAGAGCAATAGTGTTAAAAACCGCATGGTATTGGTACAGTAACAGACATGTAGATCAATGGAACAGAATTGAAGACCCAGAAACGAATCCACACTCCTATGGTCACTTGATCTTTGACAAAGGAGCTAAAACCAAGCAGTGGAAAAAAGATAGCCTTTTCAACAAATGGTGCTGGCTCAGCTGGAGGTCAACATGCAGAAGAATGCAAATTGACCCATTCTTATCTCCTTGCACTGAGCTCAATTCTAAGTGGATCAAAGATCTCCACATAAAACCAGACACACTGAAACTAATAGAAGGGAAACTAGGGAAGAACCTTGAACATATGGGCACAGGGGAGAATTTCCTGAACAGAACTCCAATAGCTTATGCTCTAAGATCAAGAATAGACAATTGGGACCTCATTAAATTACGAAGTTTTTGCAAGGCAAAAGACACTGTCAAAAAGACAAAGTGGCGCATCTTTGCTCCAGTGACTGGGAAGTTGGGACAGCCAGGTTCTGAGACAGACAGGCATAATATCGCTTGGGTCTCGGGCGGCTTGTGTGTATGCGGCTCCCAAGTGCGGGGCTGATCTGCAGTAACCAGCGCGCCAGCTCTGCTGTGGGACTTCTGCCTGGCAGAGGGACGCCCCCTTCCCCCCCTAGGAGAGATCACTCACCCCTGCACAGGGCAGGAGCCTACCAGCCTCCCTTTGGCGAACTCTGCTCCAGGCATCCACTAGGCCGTGCCTTTGGATGTGCAGGGCCTCCCCAATATAAGATCACTTGGGGCAAGGCACATTAGGGCTCCAAAGTCACTCAGGAGCAGGCAGGCCCCAGAAATCGGTGCCAGGGGAATCCTGGTAATCCAGGGGGGGCAGAAATAGCTTTGCAGGCTCACAGGAGGTCCAACCAACAGCCAGTGGCACCAGGACCAACTAACATCAGAGGTATCCAGATGGCAAAAGGCAAATGTAGGAATGTTACTAACAGAAATCAAAGTAATGTGGGACCATCGGAACCCAACTCTCCAACAGCAGCAAGTCCTGGATACCCCACCACACCCGAAAGACAAGATCTGGATTTAAAATCACTTCTCATGATCCTATTAGAGGATCACAAGAAGGACACAAATAAATCTCATAAAGAGTTACAGGAGACCATGAATCAACGGTTAGAAGCCCTTACAAAGGAAACACAAAAATCGCTTAGAGAAATGCGGGAGAACATGGATCAAAAGATGGAGGCGCACAAGGAGACAACACAAAAATCGCTTAACGAGATGAATCAACGGGTAGATGCACTCACAAAGGAATCACAAAATTGGCATAAAGAAATGCAGAAGAATATGGGTCAACAGATGGATGCCCATAAGGAGGCAACAAAAAAATTGCTTAAAGAAATGAATCAACGGTTAGATGCCCTTACAAAGGAAACACGAGAACTGCTTAAAGAAATGCAGGAGACAATGGATCAACAGATGGATTCCCATGAGGAGGAAACACAAAAATCACTCAGAGAAATGCAGGAGAACGTGGGTCATCAGGAAGAAATCCTGAAAGAGGAAATGCAAAAATACCTTAAAGAAATACAGGAAAATACAAACAAACAAGTGAAGGATCTCAACAAATCCATCCAGGAACAAAAAAAGGAAGTAGAAACAACTAAGAAATCACAAAGGGAGACAACTTTGGAGATAGAAAACCTTGGGAAGAAATCAGGAGTCATAGATGCAAACATCAACAATAGAATACAAGAGATGGAAGAAAGAATCTCAGGTGCTGAAGACTCCATAGAAAGCATCGACTCAACAGTCAAAGAAAATGCAAAATGCAAAAAACGTGTAACCCAAAACATCCAGGAAATCCAGGACACAATGAGAAGACCAAACCTAAGGATTATAGGTATAGATGAGAGTGAAGATTTGCAACTTAAAGGGCCAGTAAACATCTTCAACAAAATTATGGAGGAAAACTCCCCTAACTTAAAGAGAGAGATGCCAATGAACGTACAAGAAGCCTACAGAACTCCAAACAGACTGGACCAGAACAGAAATACCTCCCGTCACATAATAATCAAAACACCGAATGTTCTAAACAAAGAAAGAATACTAAAAGCAGTAAGAGAAAAGGGCCAAGTAACATACAAAGGAAGACCTATCCGAATCACATCAGACTTCTCACCAGAGACTATGAAAGCCAGAAGATCCTGGGCAGATCTCATGCAGACACTAAGACAGCACAATTGCCAGCCTAGACTACTATACCCAGCAAAACTCTCAATCACCATAGATGGAGAGACCAAGATATTCCATGATAAAACCAAATTTTCACAATATCTTTCCACAAATCCAGCCCTGCAATGGATAATAGGTGGAAACCTCCAATACAGGGAGAGAAACAACACCCTGGAAAAAATGAGATAATAACCTTTTTGAATCAAACCCAAAAGTAGATAACCACTCAAACATAAAGATAGCTTCAAGAATGGCAGATGGCAATAATCACTATGCCTTAATCTCTCTTAATATCAATGGTCTCAATTCCCCAATTAAAAGACATAGACTAGCAGACTGGATACGTAAACAGGACCCAGCATTTTGCTGCATGCAGGAAACACACCTCAGTGTCAAAGACAAACACTACCTCAGAGTAAAAGGCTGGAAAACAATTTTACAAGCACATGGCCCCAAGAAACGAGGTGCAGTAGCCATCCTAATATTGGATAAAATTGATTTTCAACCTAAAGTCATCAAAAAAGACAGAGAAGGACACTACATACTGATCAAGGGAAAAATCCACCATCAAGAACTCTCAATTCTGAATATCTATGCTCCAAATGCAAGGGCACCCTCATTCGTAAAAGAAACTTTACTAAAACTCAAAGAACACATCACACCGCACACAATAATAGTGGGTGACTTCAACACCCCGCTCTCTGAAATGGATCGTTCAGGAAAGCAGAAACTAAACAGGGACACAGTGAATCTAATTGAAGCCTTGGACCAAATGGAACTAACTGATATATATAGAACATTTCATCCTAGAGCTAAAGAATACACCTTCTTCTCAGCTCCTCATGGTACCTTCTCCAAAACTGACCATATAATTGGTCACAAATCAGACCTCAACAGATACAAGAATATAGAAATAATCCCATGAGTCCTATCAGATCACTATGGAATAAGGGTGGTCTTCAATGGCAACAAAAACAAAAGAAAACCCACGTACACATGGAGGCTGAACAATGCTCTACTAAATGATAACTTGGTCAAGGTGGAAATAAAGAAAGAAATCAAAGACTTTTTGAAAGTTAATGAAAATGAAGGCACAACATACCCTAATTTAGGGGACACAATGAAAGCAGTGCTAAGAGGAAAATCCATAGCCCTGAGTGCCGCCAAAAAGAAACGGGAGACAGCATACACTAACAGCTTAATGGCACACCTGAAAGCCCTGGAACAAAAAGAAGCAAATACACCAAAGAGGAGTAGAAGGCAGGAAATCATCAAACTCAGGGCTGAAATCAATCAAGTAGAAACAAATAAAACCATACAAAGAAGCAACAAAACGAGGAGTTGGTTCTTTGAGAAAATCAACAAGATAGATAAGCCCTTAGCCAGACTGACCAGAGAGCACAGAGATAGTATCCAAATTAATAAAATCAGAAACGAAAAGGGAGAGATAACAATAGAAACTGAGGAAATTCAAAAAATCATCAGATCCTACTACAAAAACCTGTATTCAACACAACTAGAAAATCTGGAGGAAATGGACATTTTCCTTGACAGATACCAAGTACCAAAATTACATCAGGATCAAATAGACGATCTAAACCGTCCTATAAGCCCTGAAGAAATAGAAGTTGTCATTGGAAGTCTTACAACCAAAAAAAGCACAGGTCCAGATGGTTTTAGTGCAGAATTCTATCAGACCTTCAAAGAAGACCTAACACCAATACTCTTCAAACTGTTCCACAAAATAGAAACAGAAGGAACACTACACAACTCGTTCTATGAAGCCACAATTACACTAATACCAAAAGCACACAAAGATCCGACAAAGAAAGAGAATCTCAGGCCAATCTCTCTTATGAATATCGATGCAAAAATACTCAATAAAATTCTTGCTAACCGAATCCAAGAACACATCAAAATGATCATCCACCACGATCAAGTAGGCTTCATCCCAGAGATGCAGGGATGGTTCAATATAAGGAAACCCATCAATGTAATCCACTACATAAACAATCTCAAAGAAAAAAACCACATGGTCATCTCATTAGATGCTGAGAAAGCATTTGACAAATTTCAGCATCCTTTCTTGCTAAAGGTCTTGGAAAGATCAGGAATTCAAGGCCCATATCTAAACATAGTAAAAGCAATTTACAGCAAACCGGTAGCCAGCATCAATCTAAATGGAGAGAAACTTGAAGCAATCCCACTAAAATCAGGGACTAGACAAGGCTGCCCTCTCTCTCCATATCTTTTCAATATAGTACTTGAAGTTCTAGCTAGAGCAATTAGACAAGAAAAAGAGGTCAAAGGGATACAAATTGGAAAGGAAGAAGTCAAACTATCACTATTTGCAGACGATATGATAGTATACATAAGCGACCCAAAGAACTCCACCAGAGAATTCCTACAGCTGATAAACAACTTCAGCAAAGTGGCCGGATATAAAATCAACTCAAGCAAGTCAGAAGCCTTCCTATACTCAAAGGATAAGCAGGCTGAGAAAGAAGTAAAAGAAATAATACCCTTCACGATAGCCACAAACCATATTAAGTATCTTGGCGTGACTCTAACCAAACAAGTGAAAGATCTGTATGACAAAAACTTCAAGTCTCTGAAGAAAGAAATTGAAGAAGACCTCAGAAGATGGAAAAATCTGCCATGCTCATGGATTGGCAGGATTAATATAGTAAAAATGAGCATCTTACCAAAAGTAATACACAGATTCAATGCAATCCCCATCAAAATCCCAACTCAATTCTTCATAGAGTTAGAAAGAGCAATTCAAAAATTCATCTGGAATAACAGAAAACCCAGAATAGCTAAAACTATTCTCAAGAGTAAAAGAACCTCTGGGGGAATCAGTATCCCGGACCTCAAGCTGTACTACAGAGCAATAGTGTTAAAAACCGCATGGTATTGGTACAGTAACAGACATGTAGATCAATGGAACAGAATTGAAGACCCAGAAATGAATCCACACTCCTATGGTCACTTGATCTTTGACAAAGGAGCTAAAACCATCCAGTGGAAAAAAGATAGCCTTTTCAACAAATGGTGCTGGCTCAGCTGGAGGTCAACATGCAGAAGAATGCAAATTAACCCATCCTTATCTCCTTGTACTAAGCTCAATTCTAAGTGGATCAAAGATCTCCACATAAAACCAGACACACTGAAACTAATAGAAGGGAAACTAGGGAAGAACCTTGAACATATGGGCACAGGGGAGAATTTCCTGAACAGAACTCCAATAGCTTATGCTCTAAGATCAAGAATAGACAAATGGGACCTCATTAAATTACAAAGTTTTTGAAAGCAAAAGACACTGTCAAAAAGACAAAGCGGCAACCAACTAACTGGGAAATGATCTTTGCCAACCTTACATCCGACAGATGGCTAATATCCAATATATACAAAGAACTCAAGAAGTTAAACTCCAGAGAGGCAAGTAACCCTATTAAAAATTGGGGTACAGAGCTACACAAAAAGTTCTCACCTGAAGAATATCTAATGGCTGAGAAGCACCTAAAGAGATGTTCATCATCCTTAGTCATTAGGGAAATGCAAATCAAAACAACCCTGAGATTCCATCTCACACCAGTCAGGATGGCTAAGATCAAAAACACAGGAGACAGCAGTTGTTGGCGAGGATGTGGAGAAAGAGGAACACTCCTCCACTGCTGGTGGAATTGCAAGCTGGTACAACCACTCTGGAAAGCAGTCTGGCGGTTCCTCAGAAAACTGGGCATGACACTCCCTGAGGATCTGGCTATACCACTCCTGGGCATATACCCAGAGGCTTTACCTGCATGCAATAAGGACACATGCTCCACTATGTTCATAGCAGCCTTATTTATAATAGCCAGAAGCTGGAAAGAACCCAGATGTCCCTCAACGGAGGAATGGATTCAGAAGATGTGGTATATTTACACAATGGAATACTACTCTGCAATTAAAAACAATGAATTCACGAAATTCCTAGGCAAATGGTCAGAACTTGAAAATATCATCCTTAGTGAGGTAACCCAATCACAAAAGAACACACATAGTATGCAGTCACTGATAAGGGGATATTGACCCAGAATCTCGGAATACCATAGACACAATACGCATATCAATAGATTTCTAAGAAGATGAAAGGAGAGACCCCTGGTCCTGGAAAGACTGGATGTAGGGGAACGCCAGGACAGAGAAACGAGAGGGGGTTGAATGGAGAAAAGAGGGAGGGAAGGGGGCTTATGGGACTTTCGTGGAGGGAGGAAATGGGTAAGGGGAAATGATTTGGAATGTAAAGTAAAAAAAAAATAAAATAAATAATAAAAAAAATAAAAATAAAAAAAAAAGAAAGAAAGGAATTTGACTAGAATCTTGGCCGCAGTAGTAGGAGAGAAAGGAAAGACAGGATCTGGGCAGACAGGGAACTTGGGCAACAGAAGACCAAAAGATGAGCAACGATGAACAAAGGTCCCTTTTGGAAAAAGATCAATGTGCTTATTGTAAGGAAAAAAGACACTGGGCAAGAGAGTGCCCAAAGAAAAAGGGGAAGGCCCCTAAGGTACTGGCCCTGGAAGAAGACTAGAGGGGACGGGGCTTAGATACCCCCCCAAACCTAGGGTAACCCGAACTGTGGAGGGAAACCCTATGGACTTTTTAGTGGATACAGGAGCTGAGTACTCCATACTAAAACAACCACTGGGGAAGTTAAAGGATAAAAAGATTATTGTAATTGGAGCAACTGGACAGAAAAATATCTGTGGACCACCTTGTGGACTGTACATCTGGGGAGAGGACAAGTGACTCATTCCTTCCTGGTTATTCCTGAGTGTCCAACGCCTTTGCTAGAGAGAGACTTGCTGACAAAGCTGAAGGCTCAGATTAGGTTTAATTGAACCAGGCCGGAGGTGACATGGGAGACTCCCGCCTCCATGATACTGGCCCTGAAACTTGAAGAAGAGTACCGACTGTATGAGCCTCCAAATCGGGTAAAAATCTCTGACTTAAAGGAATGGCTGACATTTCCTAAAGCTTGGGCAGAGACTGGGGGCATGGGAATGGCTATGCAAGTTCCCCCAATCATAGTGGGACTAAAAACAGATGCTACTCCCATAGGAGTCCAACAATACCCAATGAGCCCGGAGGACAGAGAAGAAATTAGACCTCATATTCAGAGACTCTTGTAACAAGGCATTTTAGTACCCTGCCAGTCTCCTTGGAACACTCCTCTGTTGCCAGTCAGACTGCCCAGGCCTTGGCTTTGCCTGATGAGAGAGCCGGGGTTGCCAGAGGGGTTCTTACTCAGACTTTGGGACCTTGGAAGAGACCAGTAGCTTACCTATCCAAAAAGTTAGACCCTGTTGCCAGTGGATGGCCTTCTTGTCTGAAAGCTATTGCTGCTGTAGCTCTACTGGTCAAAGGCTCTGATAAACCCACTCTGGGACAACAGACAACTGTAGTGGCACCCCACACTCTAGAAAGCATCATCCAACAACCCCCTGACCGATGGATGACCAACGCTCGTATGATACATTATCAAAGCTTTTTGTTGATTGAACGAGTAACCTTCACTCCCCCTGCAGTTCTCAACCCCACTACCCTATGGATGGCAGCAGCTTCATGGTTGAAGGTAAGTAGGAGGCCGGAGTGGCAGTGGTGGACAGAAAGCAAGTGATCTGGGCCAGTAGTCTCCCTGAAGGAACGTCGGCCCAGAAATCGGAACTTGTGGCTTTGATACAAGCTCTACGGAGGGCAGAGCAGAAGTCTATCAACATCTACATGGACAGCAGATACCTTTTCAGGCTGAGTGGAAGCCTTTCCTGCTAGGACTGAGATGGCCAATTTGGTGGCTAAGAAGATCCTGGAAGAAATCTTCCCGAGGTTTGGAATTCCCAAGGTAATTGGGTCTGATAATGGACCTACCTTTGTTGCCCAGGTAAGTCAGGGACTGGCCACCCAGCTGGGGATTAATTGGAAATTACATTGTGCCTACCAACCCCAGAGCTCAGGACAGGTAGAGAGGATGAATAGAACCCTAAAAGAGACCTTGACAAAATTAGCCTTAGAGACCGGTGGGAATGACTGGACAGTCCTCCTTCCCTTTGCCCTGTTCCGAGTATGGAACACCCCTGGACGATTTAAACTCACCCCTTATGAGATCCTGTGCGGGGGACCACCACCGCTCACTGAATCAGGTGGAATATATGATCCTGATGCTCTTCTCTCTAAACCCCTGTTTGCCTGCCTAAAGGCCCTTGAGGTGGTAAGACGCCAAACCTGAGAACAACTGAAAGAGGCCTATGAGACTGAGAGTCCAGATGTACCCCACCAGTTCCAAGTTGGAGATGCCGTTCTGGTCCGATGCCATCGAGTGGGGAACCTAGAACCTCATTGGAAGGGGCCATATCTGGTGCTTCTGACAACTTCTACAGCGATTAAAGTTGAAAGCATTTCAGCTTGGATCCAGGCATCTCACGTCAAAAGAGCCCTGGAGCCACCCCAGGATGGATGGGAATTGGAAAAGACTGCTGATCCTTTTAAGCTGTGCCTGCATCATAGGCATAACACAGGTGAAGGGCAAAATCCCCCATGCCCCTCATAAACTGACTTGGCAAGTTTCCACCAAACTTGGGAGGTGATTTGGTCCACCTCCAAAGTGGCCCCACCATATATGTGGTGTCCTATGCTCACTCCTGACTTCTTCCAGCTAGCAGCTGGGCTAGACACCTGGGACATTCCTGATATGGACCCCCAGAAACTGCCCCTGGAAGTCCCTAAGTGATATTCACCTGGGGGCAAGTTTGGATGTGGAAGTCCAGAGGCAAGGTGCAACCTGGGGAGCTAGAGTTTTACGTTTGCCCCCGGGATGGCCGAGACCAGGCCACTACTCGACGCTGCAGAGGCTTAGAGAGTCTATATTGCTCCACTTGTGGATATGAAACTTCTGGAGAAGTCTACTGGAAACCCAGTTCTTCTTGGGACTGGATTACAGTACAGAAAAATTATGTTCCCTTGGCCAAGCGATGTGGCCGATGGGATGATGCAGGAACCTGTGGCACCAGCCCCACTTGCTTGCCCTTAAACATTACCTTTACGACCTGAGGGTGAACTGAAGACCAGTCAAAATGGTTAGGAGGAACGGCATGGGGCCTCCGATGGCATTTTCCAGATAGGCTGCTTAAGCAAGATTTAGGCACTGCCTTCACAATACAGTTAAAGATAGAAAGCCCTCCCGCTCAACCCATGGGTCCCAACAAAGTGTTTCCTGAACAAGAACCCCCTGCTCCGATTGCTCCAATGACACCCTCATCTGCCATACACTCCTCGGGGTCGTTGTCTCTAACCTCTCCTTCACTCTCTCAGAGCACCGGACAAAGACTATTGAACTTGATCCAAGGAGCATTCACTGTATTAAATGGGTCCAGCCCTAATATGACAGAATCTTTCTGGCTTTGCCTCTCTTCAGGACCCCCTTATTATGAAGGTATTGCAGTGTCTGGGACCTTTAATAACAGCACCAGCCATGTCGCCTGTGCCTGGACCAGTAAAAATAAGTTAACCCTCACAGAGGTCTCAGGGAAAGGGACTTGTATAGGAAACCCACCAGCTGCTTATAGACATCTTTGTAATGAGACCTTTAAGAGCCCACCAATATCTACTAACAGGTTCTTGGTACCCATACTTGATAAATGGTGGGCATGTGATTCAGGATTGACCCCTTGTATATCCACTTCTGTCTTTGATAATACCAGAGATTATTGTATACTCATATAGCTGGTCCCCCGGGTTTACTATCACTCTGCCAGTACCCTCAAAGATGAGTTTGACAAGCACCCAAGGTGGTTCCACAGAGAACCCATTTCGTTGACCTTAGCTGTCATCTTGGGACTTGGGGTAGCCGCAGGTATGGGAATGGGCACAGCGGCACTGGTACAGACCCCCCCAATATTTCCATTCATTAAGATCTGCAATAGATGAAGATTTATGAGCCCTAGAGCAATCCATATCTAATCCTGAAGAATCACTGACCTCCCTTTCAGAGGTGGTTTTGCAAAACAGAAGGGGGCTGGACTTACTGTTCCTTAAAGATGGAGGGCTATGTGCTTCTCTTAGAGAGGAATGTTGCTTTTATGTAGATCATTCAAATGGAAGGAACTGAGTCAGGTAATCCAGATCTAGAATAATTATAGTATGTATTCATTTACATGTGGATATTAGCTGGTAAGTAAATGATAATCAATCTACAATCTATAAACCTAGAGAAGACAGGTATAAAGGACAGGAATAGTGTTGACACATAGATCTCCTTGGGAGGGGAAAATAGATTTTGTGGATCTGAACAAGGTCCTTTTTATATATATGTTATGACTTTCAGTTTAGTACTCTTATGAGATTCTCATGTAAAGAATGTGGCTTCTGATTCTTATGTCTTCCCTTGGGCTCTTTTACTTCTGTTTGTTTGCCTTGTACTGAAACAGAAGGATCAGGTGCTGAGGAGAGATAGGGTTGAGACAGGGAGGGAATACAGGGGGAAACAGCTAGAATTGAGGGGCATTTGAGTATGATATGGAAACCTAGTACAGTGGAAATGTCCTAAAATATATGAAAGTGAGCCAAATGAAATTTCCAAATAGTTGGGGGAACAGAGTCCTCACTGGTCATCACTTGTCACCAAAAAAAGCTTCCAGTACTGGAACTTGATACTCATCCAATTGAGTTCTTAGTCAAAGGAGTCCCATAGAAATCTTCAGACAGCCCAGGCTGATGCCAAGACAAACTGACAGCAAGGCCTCATTGCTGAAGACAATGCCTACTCAACTCACTGAACATGGAGGGGTTGAGCTAGTGCCTGCATAGAGCCTTCACATGTATGTTTTAGTGTCTGTGACACGAACAGATACTCTGCAGGCTACCAAAAAGAGAAACATGTGCCAACTCAGTCACAAAACCTTTCTTTGACTACACTGTCCTGGTACAAATATGCTAGGGCAGTAGTGGTACAAAGCTTGTGTGATTAGCCAAGCAATGTCTGATTTGACTTAAGCCCTGCTTCATGAAATGGAATCTACACTTAGCTCAGATGACCAGGAACTAGAACTAAACAGCCCAAACACCTAGAATAAAAACAAATGCTACTAGTCTTTAAAGATAGGTAGTGAAATGACTCCTAATATCTCTATACTTATAGATCAATGCCTTCTATTCAGCCATCATCAGACAAGTTTTCTCCTGCAGCAAATAGGAACAGATATAGAGACCCACAACAAAATATCACACATACACACACACACACACACACACACACAGAGAGAGAGAGACAGACAGACAGACAGAGAGACAGAGACAGAGACAGAGACAGAGAACAGAAAGAGATATTGGAACACTTGTATCTAAATGGGATGTCTCTGAAATTCCTCCATTTTTTAAAATTTTATTTTATTTTCTAAGTTTTTTTTATTTACATTTAAAATCATTTCCCCTTTCCCGTTTCCTCCCTCCCCGAAAGTCCCATAAGCCCCCTTCCCTCCCTCTTTTCCCCATTCAACACCCTCTCGATTCTCTGTCTTGGCATTCCCTTATATCCAGTCTTTCCAGGACCAGGGGTCTCTTCTTCCATCTTCTTCGAAATCTATTGATATGCAAATTATGTCTAGGGTATTCCGAGATTCTGGGTTAATATCCCCTTATCAGTGACTGCATACCATGTGTGTTCTTTTGTGATTGGGTTACCTCACTAAGGATGATACTTTCAAGTTCTGACCATTTGCCTAGGAATTTTGTGAATTCATTGTTTTTAATTGCAGAGTAGTATTCCATAGTGTATATATACCACATCCTCTGAATCCATTCCTCCGTTGAGGGACATCTGAGTTCTTTCCAGCTTCTGGCTATTATAAATAAGGCTGCTATGAACATAGTGGAGCATGTGTCCTTATTGCATGCAGGTAAAGCCTCTGGGTATATGCCCAGGAGTGGTATAGCCGGATTCTCCGGGAGTGTCATGCCCAGTTTTCGGAGGAACCACCAGACTGCTTTCCAGAGTGGTTGTACCAGCTTGCAATCCCACCAGCAGTGGAGGAGTGTTCCTCTTTCTCCACATCCTCACCAACAACTGCTGTCTCCTGTGACATTCTCTTATCCATTCTGAATGGTGTGAGATGGAGTCTCAGGGTTGTTTTGATTTGCATTTCCCTAATGACTAAGGATGATGAACATCTCTTTAGGTGCTTCTCAGCCATTAGATATTCTTCAGGTGAGAACTCTTTGTTTAGCTCTGTACCCCATTTTTTAATAGGGTTACTTGCCTCTCTGAAGTTTAACTTCTTAAGTTCTTTGTATATATTGGATATTAGCCCTCTGTCGGATGTAGGGTTGGTAAAGATCCTTTCCCAGTTAGTTGGTTGCTGCTCTGTCTTTTTGACAGTGCCTTTTGCCTTGCAAAAACTTTGTAATTTAATGAGGTCCCATTTGTCAATTCTTGATCTTAGAGCATAAACTATTGGAGTTCTATTCAGGAAATTCTCCCCTGCACCCATATGTTCAAGGTTCTTCCCTAGTTTCCTTTCTATTAGTTTCAGTGTGTCTGGTTTTATGTGGAGGTCCTTGATCCACTTGGAATTGAGCTTAGTGCAAGGAGATAAGAATGGGTCAATTGCATGTTGACCTCCTGTTGAACCAGCACCATTGTTGAAAAGGCTATCTTTATTCCACTGGATGGTTTTAGCTCCTTTGTCAAAGATCAAGTGACCTTAGGAGTGTGGATTCATTTCCGGGTCTTCAATTCTGTTCCATTGATCTACATGCCTGTCACTGTACCAATACCATGCAGATTTTAACACTATTGCTCTGTAGTACAGCTTGAGGTCCAGAATACTGATTCCCCCAGAAGTTCTTTTACTCTTGAGAATAGTTTTAGCTATCCTGGGTTTTCTGTTATTCCAGATGAATTTTTGAATTGCTCTTTCTAACTATATGAAGAATTGAGTTGGGATTTTGATGGGGATTGCATTGAATCTGTATATTGCTTTTGGCAAGATGGTCATTTTTACTATATTAATCCTGCCAATCCATGAGCATGGCATATTTTTCCATCTTCTGAGGTCTTCTTCAATTTCTTTCTTCAGAGACTTGAAGTTCTTGTCATACAGATCTTTCACTTGTTTAGTTAGAGTAACACCAAGATACTTTATATGGTTTGTGGCTATCATTTCTCTTACTTTTTTCTCAGCCTGCTTATCTTTTGAGTATAAGAAGGCTACTGACTTGCTTGAGTTGATTTTATATCCAGCCACTTTGCTGAAGTTGTTTATCAGCTGTAGGAGTTCTCTGGTGGAGTTCTTTGGGTCGCTTAATTATAGTATCATATCATCTGCAAATAGTGATAGTTTGACTTCTTCCTTTCTAATTTGTATCCCTTTCACCTCCTTTTGTTGTCTAATTGCTCTAGCTAGAACTTCAAGTACTATATTGAAAAGATATGGAGAGAGAGGGCAGCCTTGTCTAGTCCCTGATTTTAGTGGGATTGCTTCAAGTTTCTCTCTATTTAGATTGATGATGGCCACCGGTTTGGTGTAAATTGCTTTTACTATGTTTATATATGGGCCTCGAATTCCTGATCTTTCCAAGACCTTTAGCATGAACGAATGCTGAATTTTGTCAAATGCTTTCTCAGCATCTAATGAGATGACCATGCGGTTTTTTTCTTTGAGATTGTTTATGTAGTGGATGACATTGATGGATTTCCTTATATTGAACCATCCCTGCATCCCTGGGATGAAGCCTACTTGATTGTGGTGAATGATCATTTTGATGTGTTCTTGGATTCGGTTGGCAAGAATTTTATTGAGTATTTTTGCATCGATATTCATAAGAGAGATTGGCCTGAGATTCTCTTTCTTTGTCGGATCTTTTGTGCTTTTGGTATTAGCGTAATTGTGGCTTCATAGAACGAGTTGGGTAGTATTCCTTGTGTTTCTATTTTGTGGAATAGTTTGAAGAGTAATGGTGTTAGGTCTTCTTTGAAGGTCTGATAGAATTCTGCACTAAAACTGTCTGGACCTGTGCTTTTTTTGGTTGGAAGACTTCCAATGACGACTTCTATTTCTTCAGGGGTTATAGAACAGTATAGATGGTCTATTTGATCCTGATTTAATTTTGGTATTTGGTATCTGTCAAGGAAATTGTCCATTTCCTCCAGATTTTCTAGTTGCGTTGAATACAGGCTTTTGTAGTAGGATCTGATGATTTTTTGAATTTCCTCAGTTTCTGTTGTTATCTCTCCCTTTTCGTTTCTGATTTGGTTAATTTGGATACTGTCTCTGTGCCCTCTGCCTAGTCTGGCTAAGGGCTTATCTATCTTGCTGATTTTCTCAAAGAACCAAGTCCTCGTTTTGTTGATTCTTTGTATGGTTTTATTTGTTTCTACTTGATTGATTTCAGCCCTGAGTTTGATGATTTCCTGCCTTCTACTCCTCTTTGGTGTATTTGCTTCTTTTTGTTCCAGGGCTTTCAGGTGTGCCATTAAACTGTAAGTGTATGCTGTCTCCCGTTTCTTTTTGGCGGCACTCAGGGCTATGAATTTTCCTCTTAGCACTGCTTTCATTGTGTCCCATAAATTAGGGTATGTTGTGCCTTCATTTTCATTAAATTTTAAAAAGTCTTTCATTTCTTTCTTTATTTCCTCCTTGACCAAGTTATTATTGAGTAGAGCATTGTTCAGCCTCCATGTGTATGTGGGTTTTCTGTTGTTTTTGTTGCCATTAAAGACCACCCTTATTCCATAGTGATCTGATAGGAGGCACGGGATTAGTTCGCTCTTCTTATATCTGTTGACGTCTGATTTGTGACCAATTATATGGTTCATTTTGGAGAAGGTACCATGAGGTGCTGAGAAGAAGGTGTATTCTTTTGCTCTAGGATGAAATGTTCTATATATATCTGTTAGTTCCATTTGGTTCAAGGCTTCAATTAGATTCACTGTGTCTCTGTTTAGTTTCTTCTTTCCTGAACGATCCATTTCAGAGAGCGGGGTGTTGAAGTCACCCACTATTATTGTGTGAAGTGTGCTTTGAGCTTTAGTAAAGTTTCTTTTACGAATGAGGGTGCCCTTGCATTTGGAGCATAGATATTCAGAATTGAGAGTTCTTCTTGGTGGATTTTTCCTTTGATCAGTATGTAGTGTCCTTCTGTGTCTTTTTTGATGACTTTATGTTGAAAGTCAATTTTATCTGATATTAGGATGGCTACTCCAGCTCGTTTCCTGGGACCATTTGCTTGTAAAATTGTTTTCCAGCCTTTTACCCTGAGGTAGTGTTTGTCTTTGACACTGAGGTGCGTTTCCTGCACACAGTAAAATGCTGGGTCCTGTTTACATATCCAGTCTGTTAGTCTATGTCTATTTATTGGAGAATTGAGACCATTGATATTAAGAGAGATTAAGGAATAGTGATTATTGCCACCTGACATTCTTGACGCTATCTTTATGTTTGAGTGGTTATCTACTTTTGGGTTTGATGCAAGAAGGTTACTATCTCGTTTTGTCCAGGGTGTTGTTTCTCTCCTTGTATTGGTGATTTCCACCTATTATCCTTTGCAGGGCTGAGTTTGTGGAAAGATATTGTGAAAATTTGGTTTTATCATGGAATATCTTGGTCGCTCCATTTATGGTGATTGAGAGTTTTGCTGGGTATAGTAGTCTAGGCTGGCATTTGTGTTCTCTTAGTGTCTGCATGAGATCTGCCCAGGATCTTCTGGCTTTCATAGTCTCTGGTGAGAAGTCTGATGTGATTCGGATAGGTCTTCCTTTGTATGTTACTTGGCCCTTTTCTCTTGCTGCTTTTAATATTCTTTCTTTGTTTAGTACATTCGGTGTTTTGATTATTATGTGACGGGAGGTATTTCTGTTCTGGTCCAGTCTGTTTGGAGTTCTGTAGGCTTCTTGTACGTTCATCGGCATCTCTCTCTTTAGGTTAGGGAAATTTTCCTCCACAATTTTGTTGAAGATATTTACCGGCCCTTTAAGTTGCAAATCTTCACTCTCATCTATACCTATAATCCTTAGGTTTGGTCTTCTCATTGCGTCCTGTATTTCCTGGATGTTTTGGGCTACACTTTTTTTTGCATTTTGCAATTTCTTTGACTGTTGAGTCGATGCTTTCTATGGAATCTTCAGCACCTGAGATTCTTTCTTCCATCTCTTGTATTCTATTGTTAATGTTTGCATCTATGACTCCTGATTTATTCCCAAGGTTTTCTATCTCCAAAATTGTCTCCTTTTGTGATTTCTTAGTTGTTTCTACTTCCTTTTTTAGATCCTGGATGGATTTGCTGAGATCCATCATTTGTTTGTTTGTATTTTCCTGTATTTCTTTAAGGTATTTTTGCATTTCCTCTTTCAGGATTTCTGCCTGTTGACCCAAGTTCTCCTGTATTTCTCTAAGCGATTTTTGTGTTTCCTCCTCATGGGCTTCTATCTGTTGATCCATCCTTTCCTGCATTTCTTTAAGCAATTCTCGTGTTTCCTTTGTAAGGGCATCTATCCGTTGATTCATTTCTTTAAGCAATTTTTTTGTTGCCTCCTTATGGGCATCCATCTGTTGACCCATATTCTTCTGCATTTCTTTATGCGATTTTTGTGATTCCTTTGAAAGTGCATCTACCCGTTGATTCATTTCTTTAAGCGATTTTTGTGTTGCCTCCTTGTGGGCCTCCATCAGTTGACCCATGTTCTCCTTCATTTCTCTAAGCAATTTTTGTGTTTCCTTTGTAAGGGCTTCTAACCATTGATTCATGATCTCCTGTAATTCTTTATCAGATTTATTTGTGTCCTTCTTGAAATCCTCTAATAGCATCATGAGAAGTGATTTTAAATCCAGATCTTGTCTTTCGGGTGTGGTGGGGTATCCAGGACTTGCTGCTGTTGGAGGGTTGGGTTTGGATGGTGCCATATTACTTTGATTTCTGTTAGTAATGTTCCTACGTTTGCCTTTTGCCATCTGGTTACCTCTGGTGTTAGTTGGTCCTGCTGTCACTGGCTGTTGTTTGGACCTCCTGTGAGCCTGCAAAGCTATTTCTGACCCCCCTGGATTACCGTGATTCCCCTGGCACTGATTTCTGGGGCCTGCCCTGCTCCTGAGTGACTTTGGAGCCCTGATGTGCCTTGACCCAAGTGATATTTTATTGGGGAATCCCTGCACATCCAAAGGCTCAGTGTAGTGGATTCCCAGAGCAGAGGTTGCCAAAGGGAGGCTGGTAGGCTCCTGCCCTGTGCAGGGGTGTGTGATCTCTCCCAGAGGGGGGGAGAGGGGTGTCCCTCTGCAGGGCAGAAGTCCCACAGCAGAGCTGGTGTGTCGGTTACTGCAGACCTTCCCAGCTCTTGGGAGCAGGGTACAGACAAGAGCCTGGAGGTCCCAACTGCCCTGATGCTGGAGCAAAAATGGTGGAGTGCACTCTGCACTCTCTCGGGGCAGATCACTCTGCAGGGGAGATGGCCCACAGCAGAGCTGGCGCCCAGACGACTGCAGCACTGTCCCGCTCTTGGGCGTAGGTGGAAACCCAACAGGCTGTGTCCCAAGCGATGTTATATCGGGGGGAACCTGGGTACCTGTCTCCTCAGTGCAGTCAATCCAGGAACAGAGGTCGTCAAAGGGAAGCTGGTAGGCTCCCGCCCAGTGCAGGGGTCCCTCTGCAAGGCAGAAGTCCCACAGCAGAGTTGGTGCGCCGGTTACTGCAGATCTGTCCAGCTCTTGGGAGCAGGGTACACACAAGCTGCCTGAGACCCAAGTGATATTATGCCTGTCTGTCTCTGAGCCTGGAAGTCCCAACTGCCCTGATGCTGGAGCAAAGATGGCGGAGTGCTCTCTGCACTCCCTCGGCGCAGGTCACTCTGCAGGGGAGATGGCCCACAGCAGCGCTGTCCCGCTCTTGGGCGCAGATGGAAGCCCCAACAGGCTGTGTCCCAAGCGATGTTATATTGGGGGAGAATCTGGGTACCTGTCTCCTCAGTGCAGTCGATCCAGGAACAGAGGTCGCCAAAGGGAAGCTGGTAGGCTCAAATTCCTCCATTTAATGCTCAGAGAACATAAAAGAAGATGAGGCAGAAAAAAAGTGTTAGAACCAGAGGAAATGGAGAATACCGGGAAAACAAGGCACTGTAAATCAACTAAGTAAAGATCATATGAACTCACAGAGACTGAGCAGCAGGACAGGGCATACATGAATCTTCACCAGGTCCTCTTCATATATAATATAGCTTTCAGTTTAGTGTTGTTTTGGGATTCCTGAGTATATGAACAAGAGTTTCTGATTCCTGTGCCTTCTCTTGGGCTCTTTCCTTCTGCTGTTTTGCCTTGTCCAACTTAAATGAGACTGATTTTGTTTTATCATATTTTATCTTGTTATGTTTTGTGCTGTTATCCCTTAGAAGCCTGTTCTTTCCTAATGGACCCAGATGGGAGGAGTAGATAGGATGTGAGGACAACTGGAAGGAGTAGAGGGAGGGAAAAAATGTAATCAGGATATATTGTATTATAAAGAATCTATTTAAAAGATAAAGAAAGAAAATAAAAAGCCAGTGTTCTATCAAAGCAATAGAACACTAAGACATAATAGGTTAAAAAAAAAGTCTGCATATACTCCTGTGCCTGGAATTTAACTAGCTGCACATCTAGATGAGAAAGCAGAGCTGTTTGACCCAGTGGGATCTTATGCTCCAAGTACCATTTCCATACTTTTACATTCCTTTTCGTATATTCATACAAGTGAGTTGTTATTAGAACCCATACCTGAAACAGATTAAGTTCTTTCTATGAATTCAAAATAGAAAGTTAAAGAAATATGATAGTTTCCCTTTATTGGGGCATCTATTGAGCTTTCACAGGACCAAGGACCTCTCCTCCCACTGATGCCTGACAAGGCATTCCTCTGCCACACTTTTGTAATTGGGTTACCTCACTCAGGATGACACTTTCATGTTCCATCCATTTGCTGAAGAATTTCATGGAGATTTGCCCTGCAGAGTGACCCGCGCCTGGAGGGAGTGCAGCAGCCTCCACCATCTTTGCTTCAGTGCCAGAATAGACAGAAACTCCAGGTACACAGAGACAGTCCAACTATAACATCTCGGGACTCTGCCAGCCAGGGTTCCTCCTGAGCCCAAGAGCGGGGCAGCTCTGTGGTTGTCTGGGTGCCAGCTTTGCTGTGGGACATCTGCCCTGCAGAGTGACCCAGTGCATGGAGGGAGGGCAGCAGCCTCTGCCATCTTTGCTTCGGTGACAGAGCAGACAGGGACTCCAGGTTCAGAGATATTAGAGTATAATATTGCTTGGGACACAGCCAGCCAAGGTGCTTCCTGCACCCAAGAGCTGGGCAGCTCTGTGGTCATTTGTGTGCCAGCTCTGCTGTGGGACATTTGCCCTGCAGAGTGACCCATGCCTGGAGGGAGTGCAGCAGCCTCCACCATCTTTGCTCTGGTGATAGACCAGACAGGGACTCCAGTGCACCATTTCCAAGTGGCACAGAAACCCAGGCATCTCCCCAGCTGCAGGGAGGAGTCAGGTAGCACAGGAGAGACCTACATTGCAGAGCAGAGGAGTCATCTTCTGTCACTGGGTACCATATCCAAGGGATACAAGGAGGTAACTAACCATTAAGGAATTCAGAGAGGCACAGTGGTACAATAGGACTACCCCTGCTGCTACGAGGAATCAGCCTGAAACCCTGAGGACACAAGAGCCTAGGAAGAGACTGGGACAGGAGTCTTCTGATTACCACCTGCACCCAGAGTTGATCTGGGCCACACAGGTACATAATACAACTATAAGAGAGTGGGTCTTTCAGAAATACTTACATATCAGTGTACACAGAGAAAACAGGTCTCCCAGGAGCACAGAGAAATCACAGTCAGAGACAGCAACACCAGCTAATACCAGAGATAACCAGATGGCAAAAGGCAAATGCAAGAACACCACCAATACAAACCAAGGCAACATGGCTCCATCAGAACCAAGTTCTCCAACAACTTGAGCTCTGTAGCTGCTGGAAAAAAAGATTCTCTTCTGCGGCACACTTAGTAAACTTTAGACTGTTTATGTACACCAGGAACCAGTCAATTTATTACTGAGTTCATTGTTGCCTTCCATTGTATTCTGAGATGCTAGAATTTGGTTAATTTTATCACAGAGTTCATTCTTTTCCTTTACCAATTTACCCAGAGATGTTAGTGGCAACCAACCAGCATCATCATTTTCCTTATTATTCCACAAACTGTTAAAAGTTTTATATACAGATTCAACAAACCCATTGCCCCTTACAATTTGTGAAGCAGGATAATCAAATGCATTTGTTTAATTTGTAAAATAATACACATCGTGGGCTTTGAGAACTCTCCAAACTCCCAGGAGAGGCATTGGTAACTGTAGGTGTTGTCAATGTGGAAAACCTATTCCAGATCCTTAAAGTACTCATGCTCATGCTTCTGTTGCTCTAGAATCACTTCTGATACAAAAATCCCTATTAGTCAGGATTCTCTACAGTAACAAAACATATAGACTGTGTGTTAAACTACATTACTGCAGGAAAGTCAAGGCAAGAATTTAAAACAGCTGGAAAATCACATCCACAGTAAGAAGCAAAAAGAGAAAACGCAAATCTTTGCTTGCTTGTATGACTGCTACTTTCTTCACTCTTTTACAGTTCAGGACAAGTCTAGGAAATTGTGCCCCCCACATTCAGGATTGGTCTTTCTGCCCCAATTAAACATCAATACAATTCTCCAAAGACATCCCCCCCCCAGTTAACTTAAATAATTTCCCATTAAGACTCCTTCTGGGTGATTCCAAGTTGACAAGTTGAGTTAAATTTAATAATCCTATTAAAAACAAACATACAAAACAAAAAACAAGTTACACACTTAGACATTTTTATCCCAAAAGAAAAATACAGAAGAAAAATCACAAAAGATAAACCTAAAGCTAGCAGTATAAATCCAAAATCATCAAACTCCATAACCAATATTGGAACTTATAATCTGCTATCCAAAGGGATGGAAAATCCAACTCATCCATCTATACAGCACACACAACTTTTCTTTTAAACTGGCTGTACTGCACACAGACAGTCCTCCTTCACACATATGCCACAGTCATGGCATCTCCAATATTTTGGGGACTCCAGTGCAATTGGGATTTCTTAAGGCACCTTTAGAGGGACTCTGACCATGCTACAAACTGCCAAGTCTTGGGTGTCCTCTGTGACCACTTCACGTCTTCAAAACCAGTACCACGTGGACAATTTTTACATTATTGAGTTATTCTTCTATGCAGCCAGGTTCATTCAGAGCATAGCTTAAATTCTTTACTGTTGTCCCAACAAAGCACAAGTAGTTTCATTTTGATGGTACCAATCTCTTTGGCTATTGCAGGTCCTTCATCCTGAGCATAACCATCACACAAATTCTTAGGCAAAACATCACACAAGTAATTCCTTTTTTCTTTATTATTATTATTATTATCATCATCATCATTACCATTATTATTACTATTATTTTCTATATTCTTTATTTACATTCCAAATGATTTCCCTTTTCCCCATCCCCCCTCCCTGAAAGTCCCATAAGCCCTCTTCCCTCCCCCTGTTCCCCATTTGCCTAAGAATTTCATGAATTCATTGTTTTTAATTGCTGAGTAGTATTCCATTGTGTAAATATATATGGAAAATATCTCTGATAAAATTGAAGAAATATATAGAAAAACACATTAATATTGACTATTTCATGGAAAAATTATACAGATAAAATGGTAGGCATAAAAATATTCCTAAGTTGATTGAAAGTGGAATTATAACCTTTTCTGATAAAATTGAAAATCTACAAGGAAAATATTTCTGATAAAACTCAAGAACTATATAGAAAAAAACACGTTAAAACTGACTATTTCACGAAAAATTATAAGATAAGATGGTAGGCATAAAAATATTCCTAAATTGATTGAAAGTAGAAGTAAAAACATTTTGTGATAAAATTGAAGATTTACATGAAAATATCTCTGATAAAATTGAAGAAATTTATATAGATAAATTGGTAGGAATTAAAATATTCCTAAATTGATTGAAAGTAGAATTGTAAACATTTTCTGATAAAATTGAAGATTTACATGGAAAATATTTCTGATAAAATTGAAAAAAAATATATGGAAAAACATTAAAATTGAAAATTATCATGGAAAATTATACAGATAAAATAGTAGGCATAAAAATATTTCTAAGTTGATTGAAAGTGAAATTATAAACATTTTCTGATAAAATTGAAGATTTACATGGAAAATATTTCTGATAAAACACGTTAAGATTGAATATTTCATGGAAAAATTATACAGATAAAATGGCTGGCATAAAAACATTACTAAGCTTTTTGAAAGTGGAATTATAAATACTTTCTGATAAAATTGAAGATCTACAAGGAAAATATTCCTGAAAAAATTCAAGAAATATATAGAAAAACATGTTAAAACTGACTATTACATGGAAAATTATACAGATAAAATGGAAGGTATAAAAATATTCCTAAGTTGATTGAAAGTAAAATTATAGACATTGTCTGATAAAACTGAAGATCCACATGGAAAAACTACTGACAAAATTGAAGAAAAATACAGAAAAACATTAACATTGAAGATTATCATGGACAATTATACCGACAAAATGGTAGGTACAAAAACATTCCTAAATTAATTGAAAGTGGAAGTACAAACACCCCCCCAACAAAACCGAAGATCTACATGAAAAACACCTCCAACAAAATCAAAGAAATACACTGTAAAAATGTTAAAATTAAAGATTATCATGGAAAATAATACAGTCAAAATGGTAGACACAAAAGGCATTACTAAATTGAAAGAGGAGACACAAACATTTTCTGATAAAATCGAAGATCCACAGGAAAAACATCTCTGTTAGACTATGTTTTATGTTGGGGAATTGAGTCTATTGACATTATAAGATATTAAGGAATAGTGATTGTTGCTTTCTGTTATTTTTGATGTTCTTTTTATGTTTATGTGGTTACTTTCTTTTGGGTTTGTTGGAAAAAGATTACTTTCTGGCTTTTTCTAGGGTGTAGTTTCCCTCCTCATGTTGGTGTTTTCCATCTATTATCCTTTGTAGGGCTGGATTTGTGGAAAGATATTGTGTAAATTTGGTTTCATCATGGAATATCTTAGTTTCTCCATCTATGGTAATTGAGAGTTTTGCTGGGTATAGTAGTTTGGGCTGGCATTTGTGTTCTCTTAGGGTCTGTATGAGATCTGCCCAGGATCTTCTGGCTTTCATCTTCTCAGGTGAGAAGTCTGGTGTAATTCTGATAGGCCTGCCTTTATAAGTTACTTGACCTTTTTCTCTTACTGCTTTTAATATTCTTTCTTTGTTTAGTGCATTCGGTGTTTTGATTATTATATGCTGGGAGGACTTTCTTTTCTGGTCCAGTCTGTTTGGAGTTCTGTAGGCTTCTTGTATGTTCATGGACATCTCTTTCTTTAGGTTAGGGAAGTTTTCTTCTATAATTTTGTTGAAGATATTCACTGGCCCTTTAAGTTGGAAATCTTCACTCTCTTCTATACCTATAATCCTAAGGTTTGGTCTTCTCATTGTGTCCTGGATTTCCTGGATGTTTTGGCTCAGGAGCTTTTTGAATTTTGCATTTTCTTTAACTGTTGAGTCAATGTTTTCTATGGTATCTTCAGCCCCTGAGATTCCTTCTTCTATCTCTTGTATTCTGTTGCTGATGCTTGCATCTATGACTCCTGAATTCTTTCCAAGATTTTCTATCTCCAGAGATGTCTCACTTTGTGATTTCTTTATTGTTTCTACTTCCATTTTTAGATCCTGGATGGTTTTGTTCAGTTCCTTCACTTGTTTGTTTGTGTTCTCCTGTAATTCTTTCAGGGATTTTTGTGTTTCCTCTTTAAGGGCCTCTACCTGTTCACCCATGCTCTCCTGTATTTCTTTCAGGGATTTTTGTATTTCCTCTTTAAGGGCTTTTACCATTTGACCCATGTTTTCCTGTATTTCTTTAAGGGAGTTATTTATGTCCTTCTTGAAGTCCTCTAACAGCACCGTGAGATGAGACTTTAAATCCAATCCAGTGTGTTGGGGTATCCGGGACTTGCTGTGGTGGGAGAACTGGGCTCTGATGTTGCCAAGTAGCCTTAGTTTCTGTTGGTAGGGTTCTCGTGCTTGCCTTTTGTCATCTGGTTATCTCTGGTGTTAGTTGGTCTTATTGCCTCTGGCTGGAGCTTGCCCCTCCTATGGGCCTGTAAGCCTGTGTCTGTACTCCTGGGAGACCAACTCTCTTCTGTCAGGGTCTGTGCACAGAAGGCTGTGGAGCTGTCTGTTTTCCTGCTGCAAATGGTGGCCGGAAGGGAAGACTCCTGTCCCAGCTGCTCCAATGATCATATACCTTGTGCGCTACTAGCTGTACCCCTCCAGAGAGAAGGTGGAGATCTCACCTCCAGCTCAGAAGTGAAATCGCTGCTGGGAGATCATTCTCTCCTGGTGGGCTAAGCACAGAAGGCTTTGGAGCTGCCTGGTTCCCTGCTGCAGATGCCGGCTGGAAGGGAAGACTCGGGTGTTACTTCTTTTAAGGTCTAATAGAATTCTACACTTAATATATCTGGCCCTGGACTTTCTTTGGTTAGGAGATTTTTACTTACTGCTTCTATTTTACCTGGGATTGTGGGTCTGTTTAAATTGCTTATCTTATCTTACTTCAACTTTGGTAGGTAGTATATATATATAGAATTTCATCCATTTCTTTTAGATTTTACAGTTTGATGGAATACAAAGTTTTAAAGTATAATCTTCTAATTCTCTAGATTTCCTCAGAGTCCGTTGTGAATTCTCACCTTTTATCTCTTATTTCATTAGTTTGGATCTTCTCTTTCCATTTTTTATTAATTTGGTTAAGAGTTTATATTGGTTTCCTCAAAGAGCCAACTCTTCCTTCCTTTGGCTCTTTATATTAGTGCTTTTTGTTTGTTTTATCACTTTGTTTTGTTTGTATTTCATTTTGATTTCAGCACTGGATTTTATTATTTCTTCCTATCTACTCTTAGGGCATTAGTTCTTGTTCTAAAGCTTTCAGGTATATCACTAAAGTAGTAATATGAGATCTCTAATTTTTTGATGTAGGCACTTAGTGCTCAACTACTTTTATTGTGCCTGATAGGTTTGGGTATGTTACTTTTTCATTTTCATTCAATTCTTAAAAAAATAATTTAACTAGTTTTTATTCAGTTGTAAATTGTTTAGTTTCCATGAGTTTTTATGCTGTTTGTTGATTTTTCCTGTTGATATCCAACTTTAATCCAGCTTTTACTGATGGTCAGATAGGATGTAGGGTGTTATTTCAATTTTCTTACGTCTATGTTTTCTTATATCTAGGTCTTATGACCTAATATATGGTCAGTTTTGGAGAAAGTTTCATGAGCTGCTGAGAAGAAAGTATGATCTTTTGTTTTGGGGTGAAATATTCTGTAGTTATCTACTAGGTCCATTTGATTTATGAAAGTTAACTCTAGCATTCTTCTATTTAGTTTTTGTCTTGATGACCTGTTTTTAGTGAAGGTGGAGTAGTAAAATTTCCCACTATCTGTGAGAGAGTCAATATGTGATTTAAGCTATAAAAGTATGTCTTTTATGAACTTGGGTACCCTTGTGTACTGGCTGGTTTTGTGTATCAACTTGACACAAGCTACAAGGCTTTGGAGCTGCCTGGTTCCCTGCTGCAAATGGCGGCTGAAAGGGAAGACTCCTTTCCCAGCTGCTCCACTGAGCTTGTGCCCCATGCACTCCTAGCTGTATCCCTCCAGAGAGAAGGTGGAGATTTCACCTCCACACTCAGAAGTAAAATCACTGTTGAGTGATCACTCTCTCCTGGTGGGCTAAGCACAGAAGGCTGTGGAGCTGCCTAGTTCCCTGCTGCAAATCACAAGAGTAATTCCTAATTCAGTTCCCACTATAGTTCCTGTTCCCTTCTGGACCTTCACAAGACAAGCCTCCATTGTCTTCTATTCTTTCTCAATTCTTTCTTCTAAAAATCCAACTAGAATGGCACATTATATTATGAGAGCCCAACAGATTTCTCAGTCCCAATTTCCAAAATATCCTACAATCCTTCCAAAAAGCAGCACAATAAGGATCATCATGTAAGCATCCTCTCTCCTAGTAACAATTTCTGATGCTGTGATAAAACATCCTAACCAAAAGCCACTCAGGGATAGAGGTGTAATTTACAATTCAAGTTATAGTTCATCATTTCAAGGCAGTCAAAACAGTCAGCTTATCATCCCACATTCACAATCAAAAGCAAAAAGAGAATATGTGCACCCTTAATTCCTTGCTGTTGTATGCTACTTTTTGCTTTCTTTGTGTTTATATACTCTCAGGCCATGCCTATGAAACAGTGGTTCCCATATTCATATTGCATCTTCCTACTTCAGTTATTGAGACAACTCCCACAGACATGACCATATATCAACCTGAGCAGACAGTCAGAATGAACCAACATGTTCAATATGTGGAGCTTAGAATCTGGTCTCTAAAGGGCTTTGACAAACAAACCACAAACAGCCTTTCTCTTTAACTGGTTCTACTCCTTACTCTCAGCTCTCCTTGGCAGATACCTCATAGTCATGGCATCTCCATTATTCTTGCATATGAATGTTATGTCTCCTCAAAATGTACATGCTAAGGTTCTAACCTCTAAAATGGTGGTTATTAGGGAGTAAAGCTCTTGGAAAGCAATTAGGTCAGGAAATCAGAACCATCACAAATAGGACTTATTGCCTTCTAAGAAAAATTCCCATAGTGCTAACTAGCCCTGCCTAACAAGGATCAGAAAACAGGCACTCACCAGACATCAAACATCCTTATCATGATTTAGGACTTTTCTATATCCAGCTATATGACAGATACATGACTATCATTTATAAGTCAATCTGCTCATCTCTTACAGTGAGTCTAATAGAATTTTGGGGGACAACAAGACATGGTCCAAGTCAGGCAAATCTGTGTGTGCATGGGAGTCACAGACTGCCATGCCCTGTTTTCACTGTTCTTGGAAGTGAAAGTGACATACTACATGGAAACATTGAAAGAGGTACACTAACAGTAATCATGACAAGCCTTTTCTATAGGCTGGAGGAGTGATCCTGACTTCTATAACCAATATATAGCTACCACAGTCAGCAAAAATAACACCACACTCAGGAAGTATGTTGCTCTGGCTGAGGTTCCAGAACATTCAGTGAAGCACAGTTCCCTCAATCACCTATGAAAGGGGGGTGAGGTAGTACAGGCTTCCTACAATGTTGACTTGCTAAGTTAGGATATAACTCTCTAAATATTTCTGCTCTTCATTTCAACTTCTTGTGACATTTGAGAACACCCTTAAGGTCCCCTTTCCTCAGTCTGAACAAAGCCTTGGCCATGGATGGAGAGCCTCTTGGGGAACAGAAGAGTGGCAGTGGTTACAGAGCCTGAATCAGTGGTAGTGGTTATAGAGCCTGCATCAGTGGTAGTGTTTACAGAGCCTGTATCATTGGTAGTGTTTACAGAGCCTGTATCAGTGGTAGTGTTTACAGAGCCTGTATCAGTGGTAGTGGTTACAGAGCCTTTATCAGTGGCAGTGGTTATAGAGCCTGTATCAGTCTGGGGGGGGGCGCTTCACGAAGGGAACTGGCTTCCTCTGAGCTTCCTCAAAGAAGGACATGCCCCACTAAGACATTACAAATAAGAGATGCAAAAAAAGTTAGGCTACTCTTGGGGATAGTCAATGGGAATGTTTTGTACACACTGTGGACCTAACTACAAGATCACAGATGGATGGGAAACCACACCTATACATTGAGATGGAGCAATCTCACCTATCATTTCCCTGGAGAGAAACTAAATCCTGATAACTAATTTATATCCATGTGGAAATGTCCAGGTTGAGAATGTATGAACAATGCATCAGACTAGCATTGTAGGTAATGAAAGGTAGCAGATATTGTCATATTTACAACTACTAGGATA
The DNA here is from genome assembly GCA_036184795.1 of Tokudaia tokunoshimensis. NCBI lineage: Eukaryota > Metazoa > Chordata > Mammalia > Rodentia > Muridae > Tokudaia > Tokudaia tokunoshimensis. The sequence continues at coordinate 1,427,166 of BTHU01000015.1, read as the reverse complement.
TCATTAGTGTCACAATATGTGATAATAAATTTCTTCCTAGTTTAGACTTAGTTGCAGAAAGTATAGCAGTGACAAGAAGCCAAATGGAAAGCTTAGATTTGACTTGTCCCTTGGTTTGGTGCACTATGTAAGTGTGACTGTTGCCATAATATATTTAACAGTAAAAGTCAACTTCATATGAGTCTGAATTTCAAAAATGAGTAAAGCCCTGCATTGGTTGAGGCATCTTTTGATCTAGAAAATCAAACCAGGACTGGTAACCCCAGAGTCTTGGTACTGATCTGAATCTTAATAGTATCTTAAAAAAACTGAGGATGACTTCATGACTTCTGCTGGCCCCAAGATATGTAGTAGCCAACTACAATGAAATCACTATTCAGGGTGCAGGAGAATCTGGCTGGTGTTCCAGGATATGCAGTAAGGGAAGGCAGCTGAGTCAGCAAAGACTGTGCTGTGGAAACAAATAATCATGATCAGAAAGCAAGGTACCCTGCCAGAGGAGGTTGGCTTTAAACATGTGAAGCCTGTACCTGATATGTACCAAAAAAGCAGGCGGACAAGAAAGGAACAGCCATTGCTGAGTCAGTCCCCTTTAGGTTTAGAGTTGGAGTGAGGAGCTTCTGGGTTCATATCTTCTCCTTTGGATTAGAGGAGAGAAAGCACATGCAAATCTTACCTCTATTGACCAATTACTCAAGGTCTGAAGACAATGAAGACCAAAAGGGGCACACGAAGTGAATAATGCTCTCCAGTCTGTACTAGAGACACAGAGCACATAGTGCAGCCTTTACCCGGACCCAGAGCACTTTAGGGAGTTCTCCCTTTTGCTTGTGACAGGGTCTTGGCCTCTATGCATTTCTGCCTGGCCAGGAACTCACTATGTAAACTAGGCTAGCTTCAAGCTCACAGAAATCCACTTGCCTCTGTCTCTGGAGTGCTGGGATTAAAGGCAGATGCCACCACATCTGGCAAGAGTATTCCATTTTTAAGGAGAGTTTATGATCTCACAAAACCTTCCTTCTGTCTACTTCACAATCCTGTTTTTCATCTTGTTGTAAAGTTCGTATTATGGTTCCAGGTGTTTGGAGAGAGATCTTTGTGTATCCCTGCACTCAAGCTCTGTATTATCAGTATTAACATCTGTGTTTTTTGAGAGACTACGATTTCAAAGGGATAACTGATAAGGAACCAATAACATAGTGAATATAAATATTTGTCATCAAACACAAGGGTTTGCCTAGACATGTTCACTTTCTTCTGAGAAAATGACCTTTTTGTTCATTTTGTGAGATCAAAATATCCTGTGACTGGCACAAGTTAGTCTGTTATTGCTATAAATATCCTGTGACTGGCACACAGTTGGTCTGTTATTACTATGCCCCTGTTCTCTTTTCAGTATAATAAGTCTATTTTCTCTCTTTGCGTGGGTTAAAACAAGCTGAATACCTGTCTTGCCATTTGAATGGCTATAACACAATATCCCCCACTGCATTTATTTCTTCCATTCTGGAATCAGAGAACATTGAAACATCATCTTTTCTATCCAGCATAGTGGGGACATCCATAAAACTCAGATTACCAACACCTGCAGGAGTTCCTCCATTATAGAGAGAAAATGCCTAGTGCCTTTGAGAGAAATTTGCCTTCCCCACAGCCTGCCCAAGTACCTCTCCCTATAAGAAGTTGACTCAGAGACTACATCTCAGTTGTACTTGCGTACAACTGCGTCCAAAGTTCAAAGCTGGATCACATCATCTTGGAAACCTCCAAAGTAAAATTCCATCTGATTATGTAAGGATTGGGAGGGATCTCTCATTCTGAGGTAAAATGCCTACATTTTCTATCTAGGGATTTATTGATGTTAAGAGACACCATGACCATAGCAACTCCTATAAAGGAAAACATTTAATTCAGACTGGCTTACAGTTCAGAGGTTTAGTCCATTATTGTCATGGGCCTAAGACTTGGTGCTGGAGAGATGGCAGAGAGTTCTCCATCTAAATTTGCAGGCAGCAGGAAAAGGCACTGAGCCACTCAGCCTGGCTTGAACTTCTGAAACTTCAGAGCCCACACAGTGACACACTTTCTCTGACAAAGTCACACCTACTCCAACAAGGCTACACCTCCAATAATGCCATTCTCTGAGTCTATGGGGGCCATTCTCATTTAAACAACTACACCTACCATACAGAGTGTGGCTCTGCATGTCACTGGGGGAAGATAACCTTCTTCTCTACAGCAAGGGCCATGTTTATTTTCCTAACAGTTTTATTGATATAGTTATATGGCAACAGTGCATGGGCAGTACAAAGATATGAATAGGAAAGAAATGCACATGTGTAGTAAATTTGAAAAAGCAAAGATCAATCTTGATATATATATATATATCAATTCCCCTATCAGTCAACTTTTAGAATTCCAATATGGCTAAGCCTCTGCTAATCTAGTATTTAAAAATGCAAAAAAACTTTGTTACTATACTGAGTCCATTTAGTAGCCATACCTGTACATGGTTTATGGATGACTTCTTGGGATTAGATAACCTATCAGCATAGGGGGAGAGAGAATCCACTTATAGTTCTTATCTGAAAATGATTCAGGATGCCTAAGTTCTCCTGCAAATGGCTTTCAGGTTCCCACTCCTATAGTACTGAGGATCTGCACTTTGTTTTGCCTGAAAGTGAGTTGTCTCACTCTCAATCCATGCCAGATTCAAATGTTTGATTCAGTCCCTTCCAGGGGACACTGGACAAAGATAGCCTCCCAGTGGAGGCTGGCTGTAGCTCCTGGCAGCCTCCTTCATGTCAGTGAGTGCGTTGGTCTATAACTCACTGAAATCTTCATAAACTTCAAAATGATTTTCTACCTCATATGACTACCTGGGCATAGTAACTGTGTGCCTAACAAAACAGCCTTTGATTTTCCCAAATATAAATTTGTTGAGGTGAGTAAAGGCTTGGTTCACAATGCAGTCCTCATAATATTCTCTGATTTCCTTTTCATAAACTTTACTTTCTCCACATTGACATTCAAACAGAAGATATTGAAGCCTGAACCACAATTCACCCTAGATGATTCAAATAATAGGCCATAGGACCATATCAGATGGGAGAAGGAGTATATTGTAGCCACACTGGGGATTAAAGTAGCTTGGAACAGAATGTTAACCCCCACTCTGAGTAGTGGGCCCATTCTTCTCCCTTCATTGTGCATGCTGGGGTCCAGCAATTGCCTCACCAACCACATAAACACTGTTCTCAGTCAGACAGGGATAGTTTATTAAGCATAGCCCCAGGACTGGTTGATCAGGGCCATGGTCTAGATTCAGGAACTGAACCATGACCCAAGTTAAGATCCTACAGGGTTTTTAAGCCCCAAATCCACAAATATCTGTGCCAAGTTATTTTACAAATCAGGATTTAGGGATAGGTGATTTCCTAAGGAACACATCTTTGTTGTATACTTCTGCTCCCATTGGTTGGAGTATTCAACTGTGGCAGGGAACTTGTGTTTGCTAATATTCATGTCCTAACTTGTATACCAGGATGGGACTTGTCTAACACTGATGTCTTAAACTGCCAACCAGGATGTTAGTTACCCACATTTCTGCCAAGTAGGATGCCAGTTCTCAGGGAGGACATTGAAACTTACACTTTACTAGTCCACTCCTTAAAATGGGAGTCTTATTCCAATAAGTTTCTTATATTGATGTAGGAATCTCTTTATGTTGGGCTCCATCGTAGGGGCCGCTTATAAAGGCAAATACTATAAAAGCTTATGCATAAGTGCAGGAAGTGCTGCTGGGTTGTTGGTTGGGTCCAAGCTTATTGTGGGTAACTACAAAGCAGTTCTACTGACTTGTATTGTGATTTGTTTCTAAGGGCACAAAACATACCAGAATATGTAATCAATCTTGGTATTAGTAAGTTTCCTAGTAACAGCAGAAATGTATGTGAAAGTTTCCTTAATGGCAGGGTAGCCAGATAACCTAAGCTTTAATATTTTACCTAGGTCCTAGCAGTGAGGGAGGATATAGTCTCCATAATGATAATGGATGCTGGATCTACTGTGGTACTCTCCTGAGGTAGAAGAAAGAAAGGATGAGTAGAACAGAATCTGTGCAACAGACTGCTTGCAGGTTTGTCTGAACCATGAAAGTCCTTATAGGAAGACTTCTTTATTTTACCATATGCTACAGAATTATTTTGCAAGAGTTAATGCCACCTCTGGGGTATGCTGGGATTATTGCCAGTGTCACCTTACCCACTAAGGTTGGGGTTTGTGTAGTCCCAAATATCTTTTTTTTGAGAACATTCAAGCATGTAAACATCACATTTGACTCTTTAGAGTATAGTTATTGGAATAGATGCTATCACAGGGGTCTTGATCCCCTAGGCACTTGAATAGTGTACTTGTTATTATCTGTTTCAGGAATTGACCAAACCAGCTCAGTCAATCAACAGGTTCTCCAGGAAGACAATTAGACAACACTGTATCATGACCCCAGCCAGTTCTGAGGCTGAGGTGTGTTTATTTTTCTCCAGTCTGCTTTAATATTACTCTAGGTATATACAAAGAATATGGACAATCCTAAGTCATAAACAAAGTAGTTAAGGAACAAACAAAACATACAGAGAAGGTCCCATGCATTCAGGATCTTAACAAGACCCATCAAGATACAAAGAACACATTCCTCAGCTGTTTTCATCTTGAGCCTACTTCCAAGTCCTAGCCCAAATTCAAAGTCTTGCCTGAGGCCTACTTCTTTGTTCTAGCCCAAAGTCAAATTCCTGCCAAGTTTCTGGAAGAGGCTTCAAAAGCTCTCCACAGGTGAAAAAACACCAGGAACAGAAGCAGAAGCAATTCGTGGAAAGAAGGGTGTGTTGTGTTGTGAAGGGGGCTGGAATATTGCCTTCCCAGCAGATTTCCATCCTGCATGTGTGACAGTGATGATTTAATGTCAGTCCCCACTCAGACATTCCATAACACATCTTATGTCTTTTTTTTTTATTTTTGCTTAAACACAGTGTGAGGAGTACTGAGGACATTATCCCAGAATAAATGTAACCATCAACCTTGAGCACTGATGGTAGTTTGGAAATGGTCAGCGAGGCAGAATTATTGACAGACATAAGACTTAGTCTAGGAATGCTAAGCATCAGATTCAGCTGATGTTCACACCATTTTTTTTATATTTTAATTAATGTGTGTGTGTGTGTGTGTGTTGTGAGTGGTATGTGTGAATTTGTTGTAAACCATGCCCATGGGCTGGAATCCTGGAATGAATAATAAAGAGAAAGCCAGCTGAGCACCAGTATTCATTGCTCTCTGCCTCACTACAGACATGTGATAAGCACTCCACACTCCACCACTCTTCTTCCCTAATCAAGATAAACTGAAAGGTTGCAGATGAGCAATCAAGGAGTTCACTGAAATGGATTGTGAGGACAGTATGTTTAGTTAAAAAGTTATTAGCACCATGGAGAAACAAACAGCCAACAACACAGCAAAGGCTCTGAGGAGAGTTAAAGCCCAGCACTATATGCAGACAACAAGGTGAGAGATGTGAAAAAAGGGATCAGGACCTCCATAGCAGTACCAGGTTCTCCTTTTGTCTTTGATACCAAGAGAGGATTTGGGGAAGGGATAGTGAAAAGACAGTGTGGCCAGCAACACCTTCTAAGATATAAGCTCTCATTTCCTGGTTAAACAAACAAACAAAACATGGTTCTTGGAAATCTATTGAATGGAGATTCGTTGGTAGTGTTTTCAGCAGGGTCTGATGATATTGTGAGAGAGGGGGTCTACTGCAGGCCTTAGCAGCAGTTGGGTCTGGATGCTAATGTCATAGACCGTGCCCTCAGTATGAGCCAAAATGCCCCCTGCTTCAGCTGCTTTGTCAGGTATTTGGTCACAATGATAAGAAAAACAATTGAAATATACTTCCTTAATTTATAAGTTTATGTAGTATGTGGTCAGCTGCTGCAAAGGTGGTGAATTTTGTGTCTATATGTGTTTGATGTACAGCATCCTTAGCTTCAGGCTAGGCAGAGGGTGCTGCTGTTCTCTGATTCTCAGATATATCTCTAGAGAATTTATCTGCCAAAACAAGATGGTAGCCCAGATATCAAAGTTGCAATCAAAGGCTAGTGTGTCTTTATTATATGTTTATTTCTGTGAAGAGACACCATGATGACAGCAACACTTAGCAAAGAAAATATTTATAGACATATAGAAATATGGCATGTCTCACCAAAGAATAGGGCTCATAGGGGCTCACTGAGACTGAAGTTTCAAACACAAAGCCTGCATGGATCTGCATGAGGTCAACTGTGTATATTAGCTTACCACCATTAGCTTGTTTATTTTTTAAAGATTTATTTATTTAGTATACAGTATTTTGCATACATTGTGCCTACACACCAGAGAGGTCACAAGATTTCATTATGGATGGTTATGAGTCACAATGTAGTTGCTGAAAATTGAACTCAGGACCTCTGGAAGAGCAGTCAGTGCTCTTAACCTCTAGGCCTAGCTTGTTGGTTTTGTGGAACTCCTAACAGTGGGATAAGATGTATCTCTGACTTTTTTGCCTGTTCTTGAGAAGCTTTTTCTGCTTGACTTGACATGTATAGTCTCCATAAGAGAACAATTGCCTTGTCTTATATTATCTAGTTTTGTTCTGCATGACTGTTGTCTCTTATAGGCCTGCTCATTTCTGAAGAGGAAATAGAGTGGAAATGGACATAGTTAAAAGGGACAGGGGGGTATTAGGAAGAGTGGTGGGAGGGGAAACTGTGGTCAGGATATATTGTAGAAGAGAATCTGTTTTCAATAGAAATTAAAATATGGACATACAATTTGTGGTTACCAAAATTAGCACTTGCAAACTTGAGATAATTCAAGAATAGATGGGTTTTATGTCTCAGCTATAGTCATGAGGATGTTTGAATGATTTGAATTTCACAAGTGTTAATATATAAATCCAAAACTGTGGTATGACACTAGTAAGATGGTTTACTGAGTGAGGGTGCTTGTCACCCATCCTGAAAGTCTAAGGTCTCTCCAAAGAACCCACATGTTGGAAGGAGAGAACTGAGTCCTGCAAATTGTCCTCTGTTCTTCACAATATGCTACAGCATGAGTATCCATGCATGGTAAACTCCCACAAATACATAGAGAAACACAGAATAAATGCACAAAAAAGAATTGTGTTATGATGGATGAGTTTTTGTGAAAAAAATCTTTTTTTTAATTATTTATTATATTTTATTTTTTTTAATTTACATTCCAAATCATTTCCCCTTTCCCGTTTCCTCCCTCCCCGAAAGTCCCATAAGCCCCCTTCCCTCCCTCTTTTCTCCATTCAACCCCTTCTCGTTACTCTGTCCTGGGCGTTCCCCTACATCCAGTCTTTCCAGGACCAGGGGTCTCTCCTTCCATCTTCTTAGAAATCTATTGATATGCGGATTGTGTCTAGGGTATTCCAAGATTCTGGGTCAATATCCCCTTATCAGTGACTGCATACCATGTGTGTTCTTTTGTGATTGGGTTACCTCACTAAGGATGATATTTTCAAGATCTGACCATTTGCCTAGGGAATTTCGTGAATTCATTGTTTTTTTTTATTTTTTTTTTATTTTATTTTTTTTAATTTACATTCCAAATCATTTCCCCTTTCCCGTTTCCTCCCTCCCCGAAAGTCCCATAAGCCCCCTTCCCTCCCTCTTTTCTCCATTCAACCCCCTCTCATTACTCTGTCCTGGCGTTCCCCTACATCCAGTCTTTCCAGGACCAGGGGTCTCTCCTTCCATCTTTTTAGAAATCTATTGATATGCTGATGTGTCAATCTAAATGGAGAGAAACTTGAAGCAATCCCACTAAAATCAGGGACTAGACAAGGCTGCCCTCTCTCTCCATATCTTTTCAATATAGTACTTGAAGTTCTAGCTAGAGCAATTAGACAACAAAAAGAGGTCAAAGGGATACAAATTGGAAAGGAAGAAGTCAAACTATCACTATTTGCAGACGATATGATAGTATACATAAGCGACCCCAAAGAACTCCACCAGAGAACTCCTACAGCTGATAAACGACTTCAGCAAAGTGGCCGGATATAAAATCAACTCAAGCAAGTCAGAAGCCTTCCTATACTCAAAGGATAAGCAGGCTGAGAAAGAAGTAAGAGAAATAATACCCTTTACAATAGCCACAAACCATATTAAGTATCTTGGCGTGACGCTAACCAAACAAGTGAAAGATCTGTATGACAAGAACTTCAAGTCTCTGAAGAAAGAAATTGAAGAAGACCTCAGAAGATGGAAAAATCTGCCATGCTCATGGATTGGCAGGATTAATATAGTAAAAATGAGCATCTTACCAAAAGTAATACACAGATTTAATGCAATCCCCATCAAAATCCCAACTCAATTCTTCATAGAGTTAGAAAGAGCAATTCAAAAATTCATCTGGAATAACAGAAAACCCAGAATAGCTAAAACTATTCTCAAGAGTAAAAGAACCTATGGGGGAATCAGTATCCCGGACCTCAAGCTGTACTACAGAGCAATAGTGAATTCATTGTTTTTAATTGCAGAGTAGTATTCCATTGTGTAGATATACCACATCTTCTGAATCCATTCCTCCGTTGAGGGACATCTGGGTTCTTTCCAGCTTCTGGCTATTATAAATAAGGCTGCTATGAACATAGTGGAGCATGTGTCCTTATTGCATGCAGGTAAAGCCTCTGGGTATATGCCCAGGAGTGGTATAGCCGGATCCTCCGGGAGTGTCATGCCCAGTTTTCTGAGGAACCGCCAGACTGCTTTCCAGAGTGGTTGTACCAGCTTGCAATTCCACAGCAGTGGAGGAGTGTTCCTCTTTCTCCACATCCTCGCCAACAACTGCTGTCTCCTGTGTTTTTGATCTTAGCAATCCTGACTGGTGTGAGAGGAATCTCAGGGTGTTTTGATTTGCATTTCCCTAATGACTAAGGATGATGAACATCTCTTTAGGTGCTTCTCAGGCCATTAGATATTCTTCAGGTGAGAACACTTTGTTTAGCTCTGTACCCCATTTTTTAATAGGGTTACTTGCCTCTCTGGAGTTTAACTTCTTGAGTTCTTTGTATATCTTGGATATTAGCCCTCTGTCAGATGTAAGGTTGGTAAAGATCATTTCCCAGTTAGTTGGTTGCCGCTTTGTCTTTTTGATAGTGTCTTTTGCCTTGCAAAAACTTTGTAATTTAATGAGGTCCCATTTGTCTATTCTTGATCTTAGAGCATAAGCTATTGGAGTTCTGTTCAGGAAATTCTCCCCTGTGCCCATATGTTCAAGGTTCTTCCCTAGTTTCCCTTCTATTAGTTTCAGTGTGTCTGGGTTTTATGTGGAGATCTTTGATCCACTTAGAATTGAGCTTAGTACAAGGAGATAAGATGGGTAATTTGCATTCTTCTGCATGTTGACCTCCAGTTGAGCCAGCACCATTTGTTGAAAAGGCTATCTTTTTTCCACTGGATGGTTTTAGCTCCTTTGTCAAAGATCAAGTGACCATAGGAGTGTGGATTCATTTCTGGGTCTTCAATTCTGTTCCATTGATCTACATGTCTGTCACTGTACCAATACATGCGGTTTTTAACACTATTGCTCTGTAGTACAGCTTTAGGTCCGGGATAATGATTCCCCCAGAGGTTCTTTTAATCTTGAGAATAGTTTTAGCTATTCTGGGTTTTCTGTTATTCCAGATGAATTTTTGAATTGCTCTTTCTAACTCTATGAAGAATTGAGTGGGATTATGATGGGGATTGCATTGAATCTGTGTATTACTTTTGGTAAGATGCTCATATTTATTATATTAATCCTGCCAATCCATGAGCATGGCAGATTTTTCCATCTTCTGAGGTCTTCTTCAATTTCTCTCTTCAGAGACTTGAAGTTCTTGTCATACAGATCTTTCACTTGTTTGGTTAGAGTCACGCCAAGATACTTAATATGGGTTTGTGGCTATTGTGAAGGGTTATTATTTCTCTTACTCTTTCTCAGCCTGCTTATCCTTTGAATATCGGAAGGCTTCTGACTTGCTTGAGTTGATTTTATATCCGGGCACTTTGCTGAAGTCATTTATCAGCTGTAGGGGTTCTCTGGTGGAGTTCTTTGGGTCGCTTATGTATACTATCATATCGTCTGCAAATAGTGATAGTTTGACTTCTTCCTTTCCAATTTGTATCCCTTTGACCTCTTTTTGTTGTCTAATTGCTCTAGCTAGAACTTCAAGTACTATATTGAAAAGATATGGAGAGAGAGGGCAGCCTTGTCTAGTCCCTGATTTTAGTGGGATTGCTTCAAGTTTCTCTCCGTTTAGATTGATGCTGGCTACTGGTTTGCTGTAAATTGCTTTTACTAATGTTTAGATATGGGCCTTGAATTCCTGATCTTTCCAAGACCTTTAGCATGAAAGGATGCTGAATTTTGTCAAATGCTTTCTCAGCATCTAATGAGATGACCATGTGGTTTTTTTCTTTGAGATTGTTTATGTAGTGGATGACATTGATGGATTTTCCTTATATTGAACCATCCCCTGCATCCCTGGGATGAAGCCTACTTGATCGTGGTGAATTATCGTTTTGATGGTGTCTTGGATTAGTTGGCAAGAATTTTATTGAGTATTTTTGCATCGATATTCATAAGAGAGATTGGCCTGAGATTCTCTTTCTTTGTCGGATCTTTGTGTGCTTTTGGTATTAGTGTAATTGTGGCTTCATAGAACGAGTTGGGTAGTGTTCCTTCTGTTTCTATTTTGTGGAACAGTTTGAAGAGTATTGGTGTTAGGTCTTCTTGAAAGGTCTGATAGAATTCTGCAGTAAAACCATTTGGAACCTGTGCTTTTTTTTGGTTGGAACACTTCCAATGAAAACTTCCTATTTCTTCAGGGCTTATAGGACGGTTTAGATCGTCTATTTGATCCTGATTTAATTTTGGTACTTGGTATCTGTCAAGGAATTGTCCATTTCATCAGATTTTCTAGTTGTGTTGAATACAGGTTTTTGTAGTAGGATCTGATGATTTTTTGAATTTCCTCAGTTTCTGTTGTTATCTCTCCCTTTTCGTTTCTGATTTTATTAATTTGGATACTATCTCTGTGCCCTCTGTTAGTCGGCTAAGGGCTTATCTATCTTGTTGATTTTCTCAAAGAACCAACTCCTCGTTTGTTGATTCTTTGTATGGTTTTATTTGTTTCTACTTGATTGATTTCAGCCCTGAGTTTGATGATTTCCTGCCTTCTACTCCTCTTTG